>CM059437.1:67209076-68492214 GCA_030390025.1 Squalus acanthias
ATAGTAAGAACATTCCCAATGCTTTCAGGCAGAACATAATTGCAACTCCTTGTGAATTGCTTTCAAATTATTTTTATGTGGTTTTAAAGGGCATTGCCATCTATTGATGCTTCCTGTAAGTCTCTTTGCCATATCTGTAAACAGAGCCGTGCACAACAATGTGATGTATGATGCAATAATATTATTGTTGTCCAAAATATTTCTCACCATATATCACTTAAACTTGAAATTCAAGCTTTAAGGGTAAGGAAAATATTGCAAAATGTCCTGTGTCAGTACAATGTTACCCTGGCAACCAACATGGGGAGGAGGGGAAGGAACATTTCCTTGGCTTGCTGTTCATTGGAAAATAAGAATATGTCTGTGTTTCGGCTGGGAACAGCAAACCAAGGAACTCCTCTATCATCGACCATCTCAATTTCTCTGCTCCCCTCACTCGCTCCAACCTACCTTCCTCTGAACTTGCAGTGCTCCATTCTCTCAGATCCAACTCTAACATTGCGATTAAACCTACTGACAAGGGTGGCGCTGTTGTTGTTTGGCGAACCGACCTCTACCTTGCGGAGGCTGAATGCCAACTCTCCGACACCTTCTCCTACCTCCCCCTGGACCATGACCCCACTACCGAACATCAAGCCACCTTTTCTAAGACTGTCACTGACCTCATCTCCCCTGGAGATCTTCCCTCCATGGCCTCCAACCTCATAGTCCCCCAACCCCGCACAGCCTGCTTCTACCTCCTTCCCAAGATCCACAAATTGGACTGCCCTGGTAGACCCATCAGTTCAGCCTCTTCTTGCCCCATGGAACTGATTTCTTCCTATCTCGACTCTTTTTTCTCCCCTTGTCCAGTTTCTACCCACCTACATCCGGAACTCTTCCGACGCCCTCCGCCACTTTAACAGTTTCCAGTTTCCTGGCCCTAACCGTCTCATTTTCACCATGGACATCCAATCCCTCTACACCTCCATCCCCCACCAGGACGGCCTGAGGGCACTCTGCTTCTTCCTTGAACAGAGGCCCAACCAGTCCCCATCCACCACCACCCTCCTCCACCTGGCTGAATTTGTTCTCACATTGAACAACTTCTCCTTTGACTCCACTCACTTTCTCCAAATAAAAGGTGTTGCTATGGGAACCCGCATGGGACCTAGCTATGCCTGCCTTTTCGTGGGATATGTGAAACATTCTTTGTTCCAGTCCTACTCAGGTCCCTCCTCTCACCTCTTTTTCCGGTACTTTGATGACTGTATCGGTGCCGTTTCCTGCTCTCGCCTGAACTGGAAAATTTCATTCACTTTACTTCCAATTTCCACCCTTCCCTCACCTTCACATGGTCCACCTCTGACTCATCCCTTCCCTTCCTCGAATTTCCATCTCCATTTCTGGGGATAAGGCTATTGACCAACATCCACTATAAGCCCACTGACTCCCACAGCTACCTTGACTATACCTCCTCCCACCCCGCTTCCTGTAGGGACTCTATTCCATTCTACCAGTTTCTCCGTTTCTGTTGCATCTGTTCTGATGATGCCACCTTCCATACTAGTGCTTCCGATATGTCTTCCTTTTTCCTCAACCGAGGATTTCCCTCCACCGTGGTTGATAGGGCCCTCAACCGAGTCTGTTCCATTTCCCACACTTCTGCTCTCATCCCCTCCCCTCCCTCACAGAACCACTATAGGGTTCCCCTTGTCTTCACCTTTCACCCCACCAGCCTCCACATTCAATGGATCATCCTCCGCCATTTCTGCCACCTCCAGCGTGATCTCACCACCAAACACATCTTCCCCTCACCTACCCTTTCAGCATTCCGAGGGACTGTTCCCTCCGCAACATCCTGGTCCACTCACCGTTAACACCCCCTCCCCTTCCCATGGCACCTTCCCATGAAGCACAGGAGAGGCAACACTTGCCCTTTTACCTCTTCCCTTCCCATCATCCAGGGCCCCAAACACTCCTTCCAGGTGAAACAGCGATTTACTTGTACTTCTTTCAATTTAGTATACTGTATTCACTGCTCACGATGCGGTCTCCTCTACACTGGGGAGACCAAATGCAGATTGGGTGACCGCTTTGTGCAACACCTCTATTCAGTCCGCAAGTGTGACCCCGAGCTTCCGGTCGCCTGTCACTTTAATTCTCTGCTCCACTCCCACTCTGACCTCTCCGTCCTCGGCCTCTTTCACTGTTCCAACAAAGCTCAACGTAAGCTCGAGGAACAGCACCTCATCTTTCGATTAGGCACTTTACAGCCTTCGGGACTCAACATCAAGTTCAACAATTTCAGATCATAACCTTTGCCCCCAATTTTTCAGACGGCAGCTGTTGATGATTCTGCTGTTCCCATTTCCACCTCTTCTCGACTCATCTTTTATTTCTTTACTTGTCCTATTGCCATCTCCTTTTGCCTTGTACAATCATCCCTTTTGTCTCTTAATCACTCCTGCCTTCCACCCGATCTCAGACCTTCCCTTTTACTCTTTCCTCCCCTCCCCTCTTTCCTTGCCCCTGCACTTGCTTAAAATCTGTTATATCTCTAACTTTTTCCAGTTCTGACGAAAGGTCATCGATCTGAAACGTTACCTTTGTTTCTCTCTCCACAGATGCTGCCTGACCTGCTGATTATTTCCAGCATTTTGCTTTTGTAACTCCTCTATCATGATGTTTTTGGATTAGGTTATTCCTGGATATTCAAATAGTAATGGCCCAAAAATTAGACCTAATACGCGAGAGTACGCACTGTGTACTCTCGCGTTTTAGGTCTCCAATTGCCGGTTTCCTGCATGCACTGCGCATGCGTGGGAAACCGGCACTTCGTGAATTCAAAAGGGGGCGGTTCCTAAGTGAACCGCGTGCCCACTACAGGCTGCGCGCACGCAGTGCACTTAGTGCTTTGAACGCGCAGGTAAGCATGGAAGATTTTACACATAAAGAAAGGAGGCATAAGACCCTCTTTTAACAAGGTAAGTAGTTAATTAAGTATTATTTTAAATTTTTTTCAACAGGTTTATCTTTTTTAGAGACTTTAAAGAAAGGTAAGTTTATTTTTATAACTTTTAAAAAGATTTTAAAATTTTTCAAAAATTTAATTTTTTGTTTAAAGTGGTTAATTTATTTAACTATACTTATTTTATTAATGTGATGGTTTTTTTTAAATTTAATTAAGGTTTAGCTGTTCTTTTGGGGGGGTGTAAGATTCATAGCTTTGACAGCCCTTGCTGTTAAAACTATGAATGAAAGATGGTGTGCTGCCATTGGCTCTAACTGAATCACGTGATCCCAGAGCTCGCACGAACTAATTGCGTCTCTGGGTCATGCAAGCACTGCACAGCTGCAGCCTTGAAACTAAAGTTCGTGTGGGCCCGGAGGAAAAAGGTAGGCGCGGAGTGAGATATCGCAGGGAAGCCTTACCCCCGTGTGAACACTCATTGTTTAATTTCTGGGCTAATGCTTCTGTGTCAGCTGTGGCTCAGTGGGTAGCACTCTCACCTCTGAGTCAGAAGGTTGTGGGTTCACGCCCCGCTCCAGGAACTTGGGAACAAAAATCTAGGTTGACACTCCAGTGCAGTGCTGAGGGAGTGCTGCACAGTCAGAGGTGCTGTTTTTTGGATGAGACATTAAACCGAGGTCCCGTCTGCTCTCTCGTGGATGTAAATGATCCCATGGCAGTATTTTGAAGAAGACCAGGGGAGCTATCCCCGGTGTCCTGGCCAATATTTATCCCTCAATCAACAACAATAAAAACAGATGATCTGGTAATTGCTGTTTGTGGGAGCTTGCTGTGCGCAATATTGGCTGCCGTGTTTCCTACATTACAACAGTGACTACACTCCAAAAGTACTTCATTGGCTGTAAAGCGCTTTGAGACGTCCGGTGGTCGTGAAAGGCGCTATAGAAATGTAAGTCTTTTTTCTTCTGTTTGTCTTAGCTGCCAGTTATATGGAACCTGCTGCATTTACACTGAGAGGAATATTCCGCAGTAGCGGTGACAACATAACAACAACTTGGCATGCAGTTTAAAAGTTATAATTCTGATTTTATTTCTCTTCTCCTCTTCTTAGGCAGTCGCTCGGAACCGAGGATGACATGCTTCCACACTAAAAATGAGTTCTCAGGTGACTCATGAGTCCAATATGGGACCTATAGTCTCTGTCTCAGGTGGGGCAGACGGTGGTTGAAGGGGCGGGTGGGTGGGGTGCTTGGGTTGACGTGCGCTCCTTCTGCTGTTTGCGCTTGGCTTCTGCTTGCTCCTGGCGAAGACACTTGAGGTGTTCGACGCCTTCCCGGATGCTTCTCCTCCACTTTGTGCGGTCTTGGGCCAGGGATCCCCAGGTGTCGGTGGGGATGTTGCACTTTTTCAAGGAGGCTTTGAGGGCGTCCTTGAAGCGTTTCCTCTGCCCACCTGGGGCTCTCTTGCCGTGTCGGAGCTCCGAGTAGAGCGCTTGTTTTGGGAGTCTCGTATTGGGCATGCGGATGATGTGGCCCGTCCATCGGAGCTGATCGAGCGTGGTCAAAGCTTCGATGCTGGGGATGTTGGCCTGAGCGAGAACACTGATGTTGGTGCACCTATCCTGCCAATGGATTTGCAGGATCTTGCGGAGGCAGCGTTGGTGGTACCTCTCCAGTGCTTTGAGGTGCCTGCTGTACGTGGTCCATGTCTCTGAAGCATACAGCAGGGCGGGTATCACTACTGCTCTGTAGACCATGAGCTTAGTGCTGGGTTTGAGGTCCTGGTCTTCAAACACTCTCTTCCTCAGGCGCCCGAAGGCTGCACTGGCACACTGAAGGCGGTGTTGGACTTCGTCATCGACGTCTGCCCTTGTTGACAGTAGGCTCCCGAGGTATGGAAAGTGGTCCACGTTGTCCAAGGCCTCGTCATGGATTTTGATAATCGGGGAGCAGTACTGTGTGGTTTCTAGATCACAAGGTAAAGGGTCTATTACAGATTTTGGGTCTTCACTAGATATTCTACTGTGCAGCAACACTTGTCTCTCCTATAAGTGGATCTCACGTCCCCTATGAGCAGGAGTTTACCTTTAATCTCAGTATCTAGACATGTGGTAGTGTTACTCGGGGGGGTTGCCACAATGAAACCCTTTCATTGTGTGAACTAGATACTGTAATTTTGTACGTGTCTCCATTTCCATTTTGCTTATTTTCTGGAAGGTAGATTGTTGAATACTATTGAAATAAAAAAAAACCAGCTTATTTATATACACAATACATGAACAAGCAGAATAAAGTTTACAGCGAATTTAGATATATTTCCTAACACCCCTGGCAACACAGAAAATAGCAAAGCATGCCTCACTCTCCCTTTTAATGTGCTGAGTACATTTTACTGATTAGCAGATCTCTAATTGGCATTTATCTTAGGAGAGAGTTATCTCCCACTTTGTCTGTCACAAACTCTCGATTTTTGCATATTGAATTATGTACCAACTGGACAGGAAGCCAAAGGCTTGATTTCTGATTCTCTCTCAGCTCTGTGCCTGGAGATTGGCCAGTTAAGCTGCTAATCAAATCTGCTGTACATACCCCTAAAGAGCAAGAACTCTACTTGTCTAATTAAACAACCTTGGTCAACAAAGTAGGTGGGAAACAGAAACTCCCCACATGGCGTCTACATGGTCTGTTGATAATAGATTATTCTAATATTACTCCAAATTTCCTCTCTGAAATGTATTAATAAACTTCATTGGGTCAAAATTTGTTGTAGCAGGGCATCTGACAGCGTCTGCCATTAGTTAGACTTTACCCCTGCAACCTACAGCTCAAAATAGTGACCAGAAACTTAATGCCGTTGAATGTCAAGGGGCGGTGTTTAGAATTTAACCATGCATCTGCTTCTCATCTGAAGTTGCAGTACCAGCAAAACTGTCTGTAACTGACGTGGTGTGAGAAATATCACTTTTTTAAACCTGTTCGTCTGGAACTATTCCCTTTTGTGCTGAACTCAACTCTGCTGCCCGTATCCTAACTTGCACCAAGTCCTGTTCACCCATCACCCCTGTGCTCACTAATTTACATTGGCTTCCGGTCCGGCAACATCTCAATTTTAAAATTCTCAACCTTGTTTTCAAATCCCTCTAAGGCCTCGCCCCTTCCCATCTCGATAACCTCCTCCAGCCCTACAATCCTCCAAGATCTCTGCACTCCTTCAATTCCGTCCTCCTGCGCATCCTCGATTTCCATCGCTCATGAATGGTGGCCGTGCCTTCAGCTGCCTAGACCCTAAGCTCTGGAATTCCCTCCCTAACCCAATCTGCCTCTCTTCCTCTCTCTCCTTAAGTTTCTCCTTAAAACCATCCTCTTTGACCAAGCTTTTGGTCACCAGTCCTAATATCTCTTTATGTGGCTCGGTGTCAAATCTTTTCTGATAACGCTCCTGTGAAGCGCCTTGGGATGCTTGGGCAACACGGTGGCATAGTGGTTAGCACTGGTGCCTCACAGCGCCAGGGACCCGGGTTCGAATCTGACCTCGGGTGACTGTCTGTGTGGAGTTTGCACATTCTCCCCGTGTCTGCGTGGGTTTCCTCCGGGTGCTCCGGTTTCCTCCAACAGTCCAAAAATGTGCGGGTTAGGTTGATTTGGCTATGATAAATTGACCCTTAGTGTTAGGGGGGGATTAAATATGTGGGGTTATGGGGATAGGATAGGATATGTTAGGGGGAATTAAATACGTGGGGTTACGGGGGTAGGGTGGGATATGTGTACTGTGGGGATTAAAGCAGGGACAGGGTACTGGATTTGGATGATCAGCCATGATCGTATTGAATGGTGGAGCAGGCTCGACGGGCCGAATGGCCTACTCCTGCTCCTAGATTCTATGTTTCTATGCAATGTTAAAGGAGTTATCTAAATGCAAGTTGTTAATAACAATACCTTGATATGAATTACGTGATTCCTCCTAAATAGTAAAAAATCTCAAAACATGAAACTCGGTGAGAAAACCACATTGCTGTGTAAGTGAGCTGAGCACTCAACCCACCCATAGTCAGGCTTGGTAGTGACTGGCAACAAGAGTTTACAGCACCAGAGACAGCAGAGCCACTTGGAAGAGATTAGTCTCACACCAGAAATGGTACATGTCAACTGGAGTATAAAGACAGTTGGTGATAAGGTAAGTTTATTTTAAAAAGAACCTCCAGGGATCTGTTGTGTCACCATGCATGTCTTAACAATTAAGGAGAACCAACTATAGAAAGAACTTGGATTTATATTGCATCTTTCATGACCTCAGGACATCCCAAAGTGCTTTACAGCCAAATGAAGTACTTTTGAAGTGTGGTCACTGTTGTAATGTAGGAGACCAGTACACAGTACTCTGTTCATGAGTACGAAAGCACAGAGATCTGCTTTCTCCATCTTTACAGTGATACAGTTAATGTAAATGCAAATCCCCCATTCGCATCAATTCTAAATATGCAGTCGATACTGCTCAGAAGCTTAAGACTGCCCAAGCACATTCCACGTATTTTTGTTATTTCTTATCCGAGTCAGAAACAAACCCAGGTTATAGAATAACATTTTAACACATTCCCAATCAGTCAATCCCTAGGTATTTTATGTAAAAGGAGGTGAACTTTCAGAAGAATTAGATGTATGGACATAATCAGAGCTCCTCACTATTGTCACTAGTGACAGCAGAGTATTATGTTTGCTACTTCTCTATTGTATTTTTTTCTGTTCATAACCTCCTGCGCAGATTACCAGTTTACACAGTTGATATAAGTGCTATTACTTGTTCTGATGTAAACAGTGTCCCATTTGTAATTGGAGCTGAAAGAGTGTGACTTTGCAATTAGTTAGTATTATATTTCATTGCCATCAGCATTGAAAGTTCCAATTCAAACTTATGTGATTTGGACAAATACCCTCGTGAAATGAAGTGATCTTTTACTCAGCGTTTTATGCATAATTAATGAATATTGTATATTAAGCTAAGAAAGAAAAGATAGTTTATAAATTCATTAAATACTTTTGAAGCACTTACTTCAAAACTTTCAAAGGACATTCAGAAGATTTTATACATTTTATTATAGACCAATACAATTGTGCAGAGGCAAAAGTAGTCCATGAAAGTTGTTCTGTGTTGTGTTTTTGAATGGACTCCAGCTTTGTTTCCATAGGCACTGCTTGATTTTAATTAAAGTTTCATTTTAATAAAGAAAACGCAGTATGTGTGATTTATTAAAAATATATTTATGCATTTTTATCAAAATTGTTTGAGATTCTACAGATTTTTTAATAATTTAAACTCGCTTGTGAATATTATACTGACGTTTCCTCCATCAATTTGTGGAAATAATTTATCATATTGCTGTTTCGTGCATTACTTGAAATAATTATATTCAGGTGCTGTCCATAGTAACATAAGTGAGTTCTTTCTCTGAAAATTCTAATTTTGAAACATAATCCAATTATACAATGCAATCTAAATGTGCAGTGGTCATGTCCGGATTAAAACACCAAACTGGAAAACTTTAAGAAGTTAACCATGCAGAGGCTGAGACTTCTCCACACAACAGTAACAGCTGCTGAATACATTATACAACAACACGGCACCCTACGTTTCTGTAATGTTCAGTATGCAGAAAGAGACATCTCAGAGAGCTGTACAGGGCAATGGGTAGCAAGTGAATGCTAAGTTGGTGGAAGGGGCGGGAAAAAATGACTATGGGGGAACAAAACCATGGTCGAAGAGAAGGCCTTTTGAAGATAGGTGGCAAAGTGGAGATGTAGAAGAAGTTGCAGATGGCAGGTTGGTGAAGGATTGGTTGCTGATGGTGATGGGCGCTGTGAATGAAAAGTAATGATGAAGAACTGCAGGTTGCACATGGAGGATATAAGGCTGGAGGTCATCATGGAGATATGGAGGGGCAAAGCCATGGAGGATTTGAAGGTGAGCTCTAGAATCTTAAAGTAATTTCCCAAACCCCAATGGCTTCAGCTGGCGATCGGCTGTTGTGGGTGATGGTGGGACCCTTGAGATGCTCATGCCTGGTGACTATTCTCCTCCCACTTCTGGGTTGCTGCCCAATGGGCACAGGTGCCACCTGCATTTCCACGCTACTGCCAACAAAGATTAAAGATGTCGGTTAAAGATGCCATGGGGAGATTGGAGCAAAACTGAGAGAGAAAACACTTGCCAGTCAGTCTCCCAGGGTTCTGCTGAAGACAGGAGTCTGCAGGGTGCTTTTAAACAGTTACGCCATTATTGCACTCAGGTTTCTGGGGGTGGGGGGTTGGGGGCGGCAGTGGATTCAGCTGCTTACACTCGTTTTACACGTGAATTGTGCCAGAAATAACACCTGCTCATATGCAAATTAACGTAGCCAGGAAACTTGTGGGTAACTCCCTCTGCTGGTGAATGACGCAACTTTCCAGCACAACTATGGCACAATGGACATTGAGGAAATTCAGGCCCAATATATTTTCCACAGACACTTGGGGCTCGATTTTCCCAGCCCCGAGGAGGCGGGTTTGGAGGCGTGTGGGGTGTTAAAATTGCAAAAAATGGCGGGCGGGCCTGACCCCGCCTACGAGCAATTTTCCCAAATGCATGGTTTCTGATCCCGTCTCCAAGAGGCGGGCTAGGCCCTTAACAACCATTTAATTGCCTCTATAATCCCATTTTGAGAGGCCTTTCTGATTTTAAGACTTTTCGGACGTGATGCACGCCTCCTCTGAAACACGACGGTGAAACCTGGTGGTAGCACACTTGGATTGCTGACCATCAGTTGTTGTTGTTGTTGTTGTTGTTCCTCCTCCTCCTCCTCCTCCCAGACCTTAACTGCAATGATGACATCATCAGAGGCGACTTTCAGACTGAAAACACTAATTGGGTCATGGGTTCCCACATGCTGGAACTCAATTGCCCAATTAGGGGAAAATCGAATAATTCTCCCACATCCAACTGGAGTCGGGTGGCTAACACTAAAAGTGGATGACATGACCCCAGCCCGCCTCAATGACAAAATCAAGCCCTTATTCTCAAATATCCCATAACATAGCTAAATATTAATCTGCTATGATTCATACACTGTAAAACTTCATTATGGTGATATACCCAATGTATTTCAGGTAGTCTAAGTTACAGATTCAGACTGGTCCTTAAGACTGTTTCCCCAGTTCCACCACACTTGGCATTAAGCAGCTTACAGTGATCTGACTGATAACATCCTTGAGCTAAACGGGGAAGGATGGCTGGTCACACATGATTATAGTCAACAGTTTGACTAGGGAAGATCGTTTCCAGCTACCTAAGGTAACCTACACACATAGTACAATAGAAGTAAGTAATGTAATAGTTCATCTGCTGGAAGACAGACTGTATAACATCAGTAACACCTACACTGCCTCATGTTCATGCAGCATTGCCTGTCTTGAGCTGGTTCTGGGTATGGGTAGGTGACATTGTTGGTCAACACATGATGTGCTGTGGCTGATGTGGTCCTCTTTTTTTTGGTAAATGCCCCGTGGACCTGCCTTCTCTTTTGCATTTCTTTGCCGCGCTGTTTTGTTCCTTAGACATGGCTGTCATGAATTGTAGATTCGTCTTATTGTTATCTTCCTCCATTTTGGATATTACAATTGATTATTAACCTGAACAGTCAGCTGTTGCTTTGGATTAGATGAATGATCTTTAAAATATAGTTCTGCAGTTGATGCCCATTGCAAGGTTAAAGTTGATAATTGTGGGTTAAGGGAGTGTACTGAGGGAGTGCTGCACTGTCGGAAGTGCCGTCTTTCAGATGAGACGTTAAACCGAGGCCCTGTCTGCCCTCTCAAGTGGACATAAAAGATCCCATGGCACTATTTTGAAGAGCTGGGGAGGTCTCCCCGGTGTCCTGGCTAATATTTATCCCTCAACCAACATCACCAAAACCGATCATCTGGTCATTATCACATTGCTGCTTGTGGGACCTTACGGTAAATTGGCTGCTGTGTTTCCTACATTACAACAGTGACTACACTTCAAAAGTACTTCATTGGCTGAAAAGCACTTTGGGACATCCTGAGGTTATGAAAGGCGCTATATAAATGCAAGTCTTTCTTTTTTTCTTTCATAAATTCACAGATGATTTATGTACATCCACAAGTTTTTAAATATGCCATCTAACAATCAACTCAAAAGGATGAACAACTGAATACAGGTTGTAGTGTGGGCAGAGTACATGCAGGAAGAGGGGACTCTGGTAATTTCCAACAATACCATCTGGGCTACAGAGTGAGAGGCAGAAAAAGAGAGATAGGAACTCAGTGATACTGTAGCTGTAAAAACAGAAACAAAACAACCTCTACCATAGTGCCTAAAATCACTACCTTTGATGCTGAAGACACAACATGGCAGCAGTAACCAAGGAGGAGGGCCCACTCAGCAGTCAAGATATTCTGGTAGACCAGCTCCCAAACCTGTGACCTCTACCACCTAGAAGGACAAGGGCAGCAGGTGCATGGGAACACCACCACCTGCATCTTCCCCTCCAAGTCACACACCACACTGACTTAGAAATATATTGATGTGGAGATGCAGAAATATATTGCCATTCTTTCATTATCGATGAGTCAAAATCTTGGAAATCCCTACCTAACGACACTGTGGGAGTACCTTCACCACAAGGATTGCAGCGGTTCAAGAAGGCTGCTCACCACCACCTTCTCACGAGCAATTAGGGATGGGCAATAAATGCTGGCCTTGCCAGCGACGCCCACATCCCAGGAACGAATAAATAAAAAAGGTAAGTGCACTGTGGAGCTGAGGCATATGGACCAGGAAGGTCCCAGCTTCAATCTCTTGTCTGCCCACATCCCATGAATGAATATATAAAAAAATCCTGATTCTTTGCAATTGAGCTATCTTCTAAAGCATGTAAATTCAAAAATCAGTAGGCTTGAGGATTTGCCCTGGGAAACCCCTTTGATTGGCCCCAGTATACAATGCCATGCATCCAGTTCCACCATCACCTCCTCAGTCTGACACTGGATCATACACCAGTATGTCAACCCAGGTCCAGAAGTTGTGCCCACTTTATTTGTTTAAAATTCCCTCCAAAATAAAAAATAAAAGCTTTTCTTCCCAGATTAAATAGCACATTGTGAAGTGTTGCTGCACTCTCAGCTTTAATTTATTAAAGAAATGATTTGTACAGCATTACTAGAAAATATGAAGAAAGTGCTGTAAAATTTTGCCATCGTGCATACTTCATGTAATCAAAAGCAATACCTATGCCATTCAGTAGTCTGCAGAATGAAAACCAGGTTGAAACCTGAATTCTTCATTAAGATGGAGAGTGAAGTAGTTGACTCAGAGACTAGGGTCCTGAATTTAAATAAAGGAAACTATGATGGTATGAGGTGCGAGTTGGCTAGGATGGATTGGGGAGCGTTACTTAAAGGGATGACAGTGGATAGGCAATGGCAAACATTTAAAGATCGCATGGATGAACTACAGAATTTGTTCATCCCTGTTTGGCATAAAAATGAAACAAAAAAAGTGACTCAACCGCGGCTAACAAGGGAAATTAGGGATAGCATAAGATCCAAGGAGAGGACATATAAATTGGCCAGAAAAACCAGCAAACCTGAGGATTGGGAGCAGTATAGGATTCAGCAAAGGAGGACAAAGGGATTAATTAAGAGGGGGAAAATAGAGTATGAGAGTAAGCTTGCAGGGAACATAAAAACTGACTGTAAAAGCTTCTATAGATATGTGAAGAGAAAAAGATTGATGAAGTCAAGCGTAGGTCCCTTGCAGTCAGAATCAGGGGAATTTATAATGAGGAACAAAGAAATGGCAGACCAATTAAATACATACTTTGGTTCTGTCTTCACAAAGGAGGACACAAATAACCTCCCAGAGATGTCGGGGAACATAGGGTCTAATAAGAGGGAGGAACTGAATGAAATCAGTATTTGTAGGGAAATGGTGTTCGGGAAATTGACGGGATTGAAGGCCGATAAATCCCCAGGGCCTGATAATCTACATCCTAGGGTACTTAAGGAAGTGGCCCTAGAAATAGTAGATGCATTGCTGGTCATCTTCCAAAATTCTATAGACTCTGGAAAAGTTCCCATGGATTGGAGGGTAGCTAATGTAACCCCACTATTTAAAAAAGGTGGTAGAGAGAAAACGGGGAATTATAGACCGGTAAGCCTGACATCGGTAGTGGGGAAAATGCTAGAGTCCATTCTAAAAGATGTAATAGCAGAGCACTTGGAAAACAGTGACAGGATCGGACAAAGTCAATATGGATTTACAAAAGGTAAATCATGCTTGACTAATCTACTGGAATTTTTTGAGGATGTAACTGGTAGAATTTATAAGGGAGAACCAGTGGATGTGGTGTATTTGGACTTTCAGAAGGCTTTCGATAAGGTCCCGCATAAGAGATTAGCATGCAAAGTTAAAGCACACGGGATTGGGGGTAAGGTACTTACTTGGATAGAGAACTGGTTGGCAGACAGGAAACAAAGAGTTGGAATAAACGGGTCTTTTTCCGAGTGGCAGGCAGTGACTAGTGGGGTACCGCAGGGATCGGTGCTAGGACCCCAGTTATTCACAATATATATTAATGAGCTAGACGAGGGAACTAGATGTAATATCTCCAAGTTTGCAGACGACACAAAGCTGTGTGGGCGTGTGTGCTGTGAGGAGGATGCAGAGATACTCCAGTATGATTTGGACAGGTTGGGTGATTATACTGCATCTGCCATGCATCTGCCCAATGTGGATAAATGCGAGGTTATCCACTTTGGTGGCAAAAACAGGAAGGCAGATTATTATCTGAACGGCAATAGATTGGGAAAAGGGGAAGTGCAACGAGACCTGGGTGTCCTTGTGCACCAGTCGCTGAAGGTAAGCATGCAGGTGCAGCAGGTGGTTAAGAAGGTAAATGGTATGTTGGCCTTCATAGCGAGAGGATTCGAGTACAGGAGCAAGGATGTCTTGCTGCAGTTGTACAGGGCCTTGGTGAGACCACACCTTGAGTATTGTGTGCAGTTTTGGTCGCCTTATCTGAGGAAGGATGTTCTTGCCATGGAGGGAGTGCAGCGAAGATTCACCAGACTGATACCTGGGATGGCAGGAATGATGTATGAAGAGAGATTGGGTCGAATAGGCTTATATTCGCTAGAGTTTAGAAGAATGAGAGGGGATCTCATTGAAACTTATAAAATTCTTACAGGACTAGACAGACTAGATGCAGGAAGGATGTTCCCGATGGCAAGGGAGTCCAGAACCAGGGGTCACAGTCTAAGGATAAGGGGTAAGCCATTTCGGACTGAGATGAGGAGGAATTTCTTCACCCAGAGAGTGGTGAACCTGTGGAATTCTCTACCACAGAAGGCAGTTCAGGCCAATTCATTAAATATATTCAAGAAGGAGTTAGATATATTTCTTAAGGCTAAAGGGATCAAGGGATATGGGGAGAAAGCAGGGACAGGGTACTGAATTTGGATGATCAGCCATGATCTCATTAAATGGCGGAACAGGCTCGAGGGGCCAAATGGCCTACTCCTGCTCCTATCTTCTATGTTTCTATGAAGCAGCCTTTTTCGAATGTTGGTGTCCCTCCAAATTGAGTGGCAATAGTCGGTAACAAAAAAAGCATGCTTGAGCATGGCCAACAGCTCAAGTAGTTGACCTGCAACATGAAGTCCACAAGTTCAATCCCAAGGGCTCCCTGACTCTTAAAGCTCACTGTAGGAGTTTTGTCAGTTCTCAGCCTTGCTGCTGGATGAAGCATCATATGGTAGCAAACTGCTTCAATCTGAGGGGAAGGAGATCATTTACATTCTTCTGCTTAACCTATTTGAATCATTCTTCCTGCCGTGGAGTAGCACTGCAGAGATATTTGTAATCTAAACCCGCCCCTCAAATAATAGAAAAAGACTCAAAATGAAAGAATATCCTGGAAAATCAGAAAAATGCAATTTTACTTGCAGCTTATTTGAATTGCTGTCATTACATTTTTTAAGATATTTGAATTTTATTTCATTCAGCCCAGATATTAAATCAGCCTAAATAAACAGTTGATTTACAAGCAGACCTTTTGAGACGGGGAATTTGCAGCTTAAAGGTCAGTTCGTAATCTTCACCATGACGATACTGAGGAGATGACCCATTATATATCTGACAAAAATCTATCTGGCATCCCGCAATCAATCACAGCTGCTTGTGATTATCATGAGGTATAAACCTTTTTAATCCTGCTCAAGCTGCAAATGTTAAATCTAGCAAACACACTGTGTTACATCTTGGCTACCAGACAAGGGAGATGTGTGCTCCACCCTTGCTTTGATGGTGCAGGTAGCTAACAGTTCCAAGATGCTCTGACTGTATTTTGAGAGGAAGGGATCCACTGTGCAGAATTGCAGATGGCACATCCTGACAGACAATGCAAAGCATGACAACTCATTTTGCCTGAAGGGAATGAATTTTGTGGAAAACAATAGAATCTTTTTAAAACACATTTAACTGGCAATGGAGGCGAGGCTACTTCATTCAGTGCTGCCTCACAATGCTTTACAAAAGGTGACTGACATGCCTTCCTGTTTTTTCAGAGCCAAAAAGAATAATTGGCCCAGAAATTAGGCTCCCTGGCTTCCCGCGGGTGCAAGGATCGCGCGCGCACCTACCTACCGCGCCTGCCGTTGACCTCTGGGCCCACAGGGACTTCAGCTCCTGGGCCTCCTGCAGCTGCCGGCGCGCAGTGCTTGTGTATCCCAGGGGCGTAGTTAGTGCGATGCGTCCCCTGGGATCACGTGGGCCATGGAGAGCCAATGGCAGCAGACCATCTTTCATTCATAGATTTGACAGGAAGACCTGTCAAATCTATGAATGCAAATCTGCCCCAAAACCTTCCTAAAACTACAAATAATTTTTTTTTAAAACCATCACATTTTTAAAATAACTATAAGTTAAATAAATTAACTACTTTAAACAAAGATTTAAATTTTTGAAAAAATTAAAATACTTTTTAACAGTGCTAAAAATAAACTTACCTTTCTTTAAAGTATCTAAAAAAGATAAACCTGTTGAAAATTTTTTTAAATTGTAATTAATTAACCACTTACCTTGTTAAAAACGGGTCTTGCGCCTCCTTTTTAAAAGTGCAGCTTCTTCCATACTTACCTTCCCGGAGAAACCTGAAAAAAAACCGAAGTTCGCTGCGTGCGCGCAGCCTCTCCCGCGCACACGGTTCACCTCTGAACCCCTCCCTTCAGGGGAACGGAAGTTCCGGTTTCCCGCGCATGCGCAGTGCATACAGGAAACCGGCACTTCAAGTGGCCTTACGGGTGAGTACACAGCGCGTACTCACCCAGCAAGTGCCGAATTTCTGGCCCAATATGCTTGCTTCATGTTAAGTAAGGAGGGAGCATCGTTGGATTTGTACTGTAACTTTATAACGTTGCTTGAAATGTGTCTCCCTATTGTTTAAACTAGTGTTGTGAGGAGTGGCATGTGGGTTGCAACCTGAGGCTATGAGCTGAGGGATCCTGTACTTATCCTCTCGGTATTACTAAATAGCTGCTCAGAAATGCAGGCAGACGGCGCCTCTATTTAGCATCTGAGATGGCATCTCCGGAAATGCAGTGTTCCTGTAGTACTGTACTGAAGTGTCAGTCAAGATTACACTTATTAAATTGGTGGTTATTCAATGAGTAGCTAAGCTATACAGATGAAGAAGGTCCCAGGTTCAATCTAAGGTCTGTGCTGAGATCACTGATCTCAACCAAGGCAGCAGTAGGGGTGCTGCAAATTATTTGGTGAGGAGAGAATTAATCAGGATACCCATTCTTGATCTTTAACCCAGTAACCACTGCTGGAAGTGCATGTGTGGACATTGTAGGACCAAGCATGGCTGTGATGCACTTGCTATCAAATAGTTGCTGATGCTCACAGTCAAGTGATCCCAGCCAAGTCAATGGTCGCAGGAGAGAAGGGAAAGAAAGAACATTGACAAGCCAAAAAAACGCATTTAATAAAGGGTCCCTTCTATGGTTTCCATCGGCCCATCTCTGACACTTCAGTAAACTTTGATGGCTGAAAGCTATTTGCCTGTTGGATAGATGCAATTGAAAACCAGACAACACTATCCACTGGCTTCTTTGCTCCAAGGTAGGCAGAGTGACCTCCAGTCATAGCTCTACCCCCTTTAACATTCAGCGCCTGAAGCTGATCTTTGTGGTATTCTGGGTTCTGCTGTTACAAGGCAGGAGGCAGGTGTGCAATGCTGGTTCCACAAATGTGACAAAATGAATTTTTGCCTGTGTTGCATTTTTGAATTTATATTTTTTGTATTGCTATAATCAGCATATAAGGGATTACAGCAGCACCACACAGAGTATTTATCAATTAGTTCAGCTCCAGACATGCTGGCTGCAGTGTTCTTCATAAATACAAATTGATAAACTGATAACAATAAAAAGTTCCAGGTGACAATTGTCTAAAATGTTGCATTCAATAGAAGCATCTTAGGCCATTATCAGAGGTTGCCGGCATTTAATATGAATGAATGGCTATCCGGTTTAATTAAATCATAAGAGGTGTATAATTTGCTGCCTTTGTTTCAGAATCTATGGAGGGTGTTGAGAAGCCACCCGCCCACCAACACCCACCACCACAGTTCCAAGGGGACGTCCCATCCAGGGATAGTGACTTTGACTGACAGCTGTTTCTGAGACCAGTTAGGAAGCGGGAAGAGCCTTGATTGGCTGAAGTCCTCTGTGATTGATGGTAGTCAGAAAGAAAGAAAGAAAAACTTTCATTTCTATAGAGCCTTTCATGACCTCAGGATGTCTCAAAGTGCTTTCCAGCCAATTAAATACTTTTGAAGTGTACTGACTGTTGTAATGTAGGAAATGCAGCAGCCAATTTGCACATAGCATCTGCCCATAAACAGCAATGAGATAATGACCAGATAATCTGTTTTTACTAATGTTTATTGAGAGATAAATATTGGCCAGGATGCCAGGGAGAACTCCCCTGCTCTTCTTCAAAATAGTGGCATGGTATCTTATACATCCACCTGAGATGGTAGACGGGACCCCAGTTTAACATCTCAACCGAAAGACTGTGCCTTCAGGGGTATGTGATATAGGCTAGTACTTGGTATAGAGAGTAAGGGATCTCTGGCTCATGCTGTTGTTTACTTTGATATTCGGCTGGCAAAGGTGCACTCTGAATCATAGGGGAAATGAGGTCTGCTTGCAGGAGTGACCGGTGATGCTGACCCCCAAAAAACATTTTGTCCACAATTAATTGTCGTGAACAGGTAGCCTTAAGCAAAGCAGGCTCGTAGACTCAAATTTTTGTAGGTCTATAATGCTGTTGATTCCCAGAACATTTGGTCGTTTACTCGATAGAATGCAGTCAAAGGGGGAAGAGCTGCACGCCTGAGGTTGGCTGCACTCCTGTAATGTAATAGTACCATAAATACTTGTTTATAGGCTACAGCAGTCAGTATTTCCTCTGCATAAACACAGTTATAGCACTTGTTATTACCTCCCACATGGTTTTCAAAGAGCATCCTGAAATAAAGTGATAGCCTAAAGTGAGTAGGTCTCACATAAGAGTTTAAACAGCTTTTATAACTGTTCACTGTTTTTTTTTTACAGAATGGTAAAATAGGTTAAGTTGAAAAGAATCTGGCATTTATGCAAAACAGCACATTATTACAGTAAAAATTTAATACATTGAAAATTGCTAGAAGATACAAAACATGGTTTGGTCAAAGCATTACCTCAACCTAACCCGAGGGAATGTGACATTAAATCAATTAATTTAATTGTGCTTCCTACATTTATGGTGAAATAATTTATTTTTATTGCTACATGCATAGGCCTCATGCCAAGTTAACTTATTTTGAATGAATGTATTTTTTTTTAATTACACGGAGAATAAAACCGTGTCACAAAGGATTCTGGGCCTGGAAATTCATTCTCAGAATTGTTTTCTAAACAATAGATGTCTTCTTTTTACGACTGTGAGCTTTGTTATTTGATGTCTTGGTACCAGATTTTATATTTCCCGCAGCTGTTGGCATGAATAGTGCCCACCTGAAGTGGTTAAAAGTAGTTTATATAATTACATGTGTGTCTACTATGTGTGGGAGCTGAGTGCTGGAGTTAATGCTGTAATTTATTAGATAAGCACCTGGTTGGGAGGTTGAGGACCAACAAGTAAAAACATCACTGCTGAACAAACACAAAGAGCACACTGATCTTGTAAAAGGAATAAACTATTCCCAGTATTGTTCAAACCCAGTTGCATAAACACTTCTCTTAAAACCACTTAATTTTTTCATTCTAGTTCATCATGTCTCCTCCCACTATTGAATTCTGCAGTGCAGACTGCCACGTTTTGCCGTTTCAATTTATGTGATTGTCAAATTTTACAGGAAAAGAAAAACGTGTCAGAACATTTACGTGGCAGGAAGAAACAGTTTTACTTAAAAATGGCTCATTCTATTTCACCAGGAGATTCACTACTTTTTTCGAACCGTTTTTCTGCTATTTCTTTTAAACAGCATTAATAGGCAGCATTGCTTGGAATAATTTCAAGGACTCGCAGGTTCTCTTTCATGCTTTTGTCACTTCATACACTCTATTGGATCTCCTTCCTGGGGTTTTTCAAAACCACTGAAGAGGCAGTTTTACCATTAATGGAGTCCCAGAGCCATCTCATGTCACTTAAAAGCACTGCAGTTTGTAAAAAGGAATAGCTTATATTCCCTAAACAGGACAAGGGCCTGATGACATATTATGAATCAAGAGGCAATCTGTTTCAAAGTACACAATGTGAAGATTTTCTTCCAAAACAAGTCCAGTATTAGATAAATATTTTTATGCTCTGTAGATTAGCTCAAAAACCTGAAATGAAAAATGACCCAGTGAAAATGAGAACCTTTCTGCTTTAGCACAGATTAGTCCACACAGGGTTGTATTTTCCAGGAATTACTTTTTGCTACCGAAAATGTATTTCAACAACACCTGATATTTCTATAGTGATCATTTAAGGCAGAGATACATCTCAGAGCACTTTACAGGATGGTGAATAGGAAGTGGACGCCAAGCGGGAAGGAGAAAGGTAAGATGGGGGGGTGGGGGTGGGGGTGAAGCGGCGGGGTTGGGAGAGAGGAGAAGGGTGGGGGGGGGGGGGACAAGAGCACAGTTGTGGAGTAGCTTCTGAAGGCAAGATGCGAGATGACAAAGGAGAGATGCTGAGAGGAGCAGTTTCTGAGGGTGGGAATATAGTTGCTGAAGGAACCACCTGTTGTTGGAGCAGAAAAAGCGTGAAATGAGAATTAGGCCAATGCCAGAGTGGAGGGTGTGGAGAGAAACATAAAGCTGGAGGAGATTGTGGAGTTAGGGAGGCATAGTGCCAAAGCTGATTTGCTGGGAGTGGGAATCCACTGGAGCTTAGATTGGTGGAGATTCAGCCTCAGTGTGGCCTACAATAGGGCCTGAGACATTCTGGATGACTTTTCATTTATGGACAGGGAATGCTGATAGAATTTAGCATGTTTTACAGATGTAAATCTTTCCAGTGTCTATTTTTTCACATTGTGCTTCAAGTAACACCAGTCTACATATCTAACATAGTCATGACGCTACTTTAAAAGTATGGGTCAATTATCATATTTTAATGTTTGTGATCTGAAGTCAGAGGAGTGGAGGAATGCATGACCACAAAGGGATTTGAATATGATGACAAGGAGTTTCAGATTGATGCATTAGGACACAGGGAACCAGAGAACTTTGATAGCATTGGCGAGGTTGAGGGTAAAATATGTGTCGGAGCCTCTATGGGAGATGGCATGGGTGGTAGAATTCTGGATGAACTAAAGTTTGTGAATGGTGCAGGTGATGAGGTCTGTTGAGAAAATTTGTAGAGTTCAATCTTGGAAGTGATGAAGGCATGAATTAGGGTCTTAGCAGTGGTGGGGGAGAGGTGTGTGACTGGATGTTCTGGAGGTTGGAGGAATGTGGTCTTTGTGACTGACCGGATGTGAGATAGAAAACTCAGCTTAGGGCTGATCAGGATAGCAAAGTTGCACGGCACTGTATTTAGCCTGAAATGGGAGCTAGGAAAGGTTGATTAAGTCAGAGCCAGAGCATGGAGGTATTGGTAGCAGTCAAATAAGATGGCTTCAATTTTGCTCAATTTGAGTTGATAGAAATAATGCCTCATCTAGGACTTGATTGTCAGCCTTGGTTCATTCGTAGCACTCTCACCTTTGAGTCGGAAGCTCATATGTTCAAACCCCATTCCAGAGACTTGAGCATATAATCTCCACTGGCACTCCAGGGCAGTACAGAGGTGTCATCTTTTGGATGAGATATTAAACTGAGGTCCTGTCTGTTTTCTGGAATGGATGTAAAAATATCCATAGCGCTATTAGAAGAAGAGGTGGGGAGTCCTGCTAGTGCCTTTGCTAATATTTATCCCTCAGGCAACACCACTGAAACAGTTTATTTGATCATTTGTCTCATTGCTGTGTGAAGATTGGCTGCCACATTTCTGTACATTACAACAGTGACTACACTTCAACGGTAAATTGGCTGTGAAATGCTTTGGGACTTCCGAAGGTCATGAAAGGCGCCATATAAATGCAATTTCTTCTTTGTTGATGTCAGACCAACATTCATAAACATACTCAGCAGCCAAACTGCCGCCATGCTGAGATTAGATAATTCTGCAGACCAGAGATTGAAGCTGGGACCTTCCTGGTCTATATGCCTCAGTTCCACAGTCCACTTACCTTTTTTATTTATTCGTTCCTGGGATGTGGGTGTCGCTGGCAAGGCCAGTATTTATTGCCCATCCCTAATTGCCCTTGAGAAGGTGGTGGTGAGCCGCCTTCTTGAACCGCTGCAGTCCGTGTGGTGAAGGTACTCCCACAGTGCTGTTAGGAAGGGAGTTCCAGATTTTGACTCAGTGACGATGAAGGAATGGCGATATATTTCCAAGTCAGGATGGTGTCTAACTGGAGAACTATCATCATTATTAATCATTTGTATTGTTCAAAAGTCACTGCTGGGCTCAAACACGAACAGAGAACTCTCCACTGCCAGTGGAAAACTGAAGAGGGTGATTGATTGATCCTGTCACATGCCAGAACATCCTTAATTGACTTTTATAAGATGACAAGACAGATACAGATGAGGAAGGCCATTTGCTCCACCTGAGATCATTTATCCAAAATAAAAGACCTACATCAACCAACTGACTCTTGAATTTTAAAATTGTATATTAATAGACACTATTTAGCCAATCAGAGTAGGTTGTTTTCAAATGTCCCGATCAAGTAAACATTGAATGGTTTTAAAATGTACAATTTCAAAATCTACAGCACAAAAATCATTAGAGTTCAGTTTGCACTGAATGGAATCACTTGCACTCATGGAAGCACAAGAGCATCATCTAAAAACAATCAACTATTTTGTTTTTCTCATTACAAACAGATCTTCTCAAGAAAGGCCAGCTTTTTAATTATTTACCATCAGTGCATTTAAATAGCAGTTACCCATAACTGAAGCTTATATCTTGTAAGGAAGTCCATGCATAATTAATCAGTCCGTTCCTCAAATTACAGTGGACCATGGATGAAGAGCACAGAGATGCTGATAGGATTGCATTTGAACAGCAAACTGTTAATCATCGAGCAGTCATTTGTAGGATCCAGTGCTAGATTCATGTATACAACAATATGTTCGACACCATCTTACATTCCATAAACCATGATGTTTGTTTAAATTGCTACAGAATGTGCAAAAAGGAATTGATCATCTTCAGACAAGATATTTTTTCTCCCCTGCTCTGCTGAAGGTGGTGATCCATGATGGGACACAGTTCCATAGACACCTGCACCAACAGCCATCCTGTCCCTCTCCCAAGTAGTATTTTGTCCCGTGTGAGTGTAGGTAGCGCATGAGGTAGCCATATTAACCAGAGATACAGCCTGTCCTCACCTGATGTCCCCACACCTACAGTTTCCAGTAGGCATCAATGGACAGCAATCAGGAGTAACAACTCTGGCGGTCTTCCCTTCTCCTCTACCCTGACACATGCTGAGGCCATAAGTTATGTAGCCTCCTGGGAAAGGCAGAAATAAAGGGAAAACACCTGTAATCAATTTAGGGAAATTCCTCTCCAACTCCAAAAGGCAATCAGGTTAGCTCCATGAGGTCACAGTAACTCATGAATATCACTAATCCCAGTTACCCTACAACCTACCTTCTATAACTCAGCATATTCTTCTCTCTCAGGAACTTGTCCAGATCCCTTTTGAAGGTTTTCAGGAAACCCATGCTTCGGTAATCTGTTCCAGAGGCCAACGACTCTCTGTGAAAAGAAATACTTCCTGGCTTCTAACCTAACTCTTTGCTTCTGTATTTCATACTCATGATCCTTAGTTCTCCCATCCGTAACTAGCTGAAATTACCTATCCACCCAGACAAAATCTATTCCCTTCATTATTTAAAACATGTCAACCATATCTCAAAATGGTGGGGAATGACTTTCCATCATGTTCCCACCAACGGTGTCACCATTCCTATCTTACCCAGGGCCTACTGCTGGGTGGATGGAGCACCCGCCTGAGCTGGGTGGTAGGCCCTTTTAATGTGTACATTGGGGTCCTACGAAGTACATAAGACCCCGATTGCCATTTTAGGGCAGTACTGGATGGACCATGCGTCATGCATGCACCACCCAGTATTAACTGGCAGTCCAGCCGAAGAGGAGCCCGGCAGGTAAGCTTTCATTTATTTTTGTGGGACTGGGAGGAGCAGGAGCCAGTGAGTTACAGAGGGGCACCTATTTGGTGCCCACAGCCTGCCAACCGTATGATAATGAGGCCCAGCCCATAATATCTACCCCGTGGAGTTTAAAACCTACTGTATTCAGCATCGTGTCCCCAGCCTAAATTGATACAACTGCTGCGAGGACAGCTCGATTTATTTTCAGCTCGAAGGAGCAGCTAAGTTACACAATTCAAACAAAATATATACTGCATGTTTTGTTCTGTTATGCATATGACTGGAACCAGTTTTTATGTTTAGCTGATAGTTATTCAAATGCAAGGGCCGCGATTTTCTGCTTCGAGGCGGCTTCAGAGCGGATCAGCTGCCTTCCGGGTTCCAGTCCCGCCTCCAACTACATCCGGCTCTGCGGGCTTGCCGGCCAATTAAGAGGAAGCCGGTGTCAGATTATGTCATTTGATGACGCGTCATCTGCTGGTTTTCTTAAAGGGGCCATGCACAATTTTTTTTGACAGTTGCAGCATTGAGGTGCTACAAACACTGACAATCACTGCACAAAGGTGAGCTCTTGCACCCAGACACTCCTTAGGCTAGAACAGATGGCAGCTGCAGGTGAGGTCACAGAAGCGATCTGTCACTGGTGAGAGAGGTTCTCCCAATGAGGTGAGACTACACAAACAATTCAAACCTTGTTACCTACAGAAAAGTCTAAATACATTAAAAATGAATTTCCCAGCATTTCCTTACCTCTGAAACTCACCAATGTCCCAGTGGATCCTTCACACCACTTCTGCAGCTATCATCAATGCACCAACATTACAGTAGACCCACAGCACGCCACACTTACCTGGCGTGGTGTCCGGACGTCAAGAAGCCCGCAGTAGAAGTGTCAAAATTGGAAAAAGCCTCTTAACTGCCTGTTAACAACCAGTTAACAAGCAGTTAAGTGGCTATAATCCTCTTCCCGCCGCTAGGTGTCGGGTTCATGCGCAAATCGGGGACCCGACACCTGGGAAGATTGATTGGAGGCGGGTTGACAGTGGGTTTCTGACCCGCTGTCAATCTTTGCGATTTTGCTGGCTGTCCCGCCTCCAAACCCGCCCCTGAGCGCCGGCAAAATTCCGGCCAAGGTGTCTCAATGACTATTTGGAAGTGATTTAATTAGCCTGGACTGTTTAAATCAGGGAAAAAGTTGGTCTGAAACTTCATGGAGACTATCAAACCTGTTCGCTCCCCTAGGTGGTAAGAAGAAAAGATTAACCATGACATTAATTATAAAAATACAGTTTAACATAGAGATCATAAACTATTAATTATTTTTCCTATTCAAGCTAGTATAATATCTACAGTAAATTTATATTACTGTTATTTATTTGGTTGTTAATCTGTTGTTCAATAAGTTTATTTGGCTCGTAAAGCCTATAACAAGATCTGTTAGTTTTGCTCTGCTGCTATCAAACCCCTATGAACCACAGGATAGATCCAATGGCTAAATAAATCTAAACAAAGGTTCCTTCTATCAAAACGTACCTAGCTTTCAGAGCCAGTGAAGATGTTCTACAGGCTTTAAGGTATGAATACTAAAATATGGAAACTAGAGTAAGAGGGGCAGAAAAGAACCCCAAAAATGTAACGGTTCTGATGCTGGCATCGGAACTTGCTGTTGAATCAAAACCATTTTAAAATTCAACTTAAATTAAGACAATAATGTTGTAAGATAATGATAATTTATAAGTACTTGCCGATCTCCCATGACCTTGCTCAAGGGTTGTCTGCAGTCTGTACAATGGTTGTAATGATTAGCTGCTAATCTAGCCTGTCTCTTTAAATTTGCTACTTAGGTACCTCCTTGTAGGGAAGTGGTCTAAGTAGATCCTGAAGTCAATTAGAAGTTCATTATTTTGGATGGCAGTTTCTCTACATTGGCAGATAATTGGCTCCTGTCCTTGGCCAGGTTATTCTCAACATTAGAAAAAAAAACACTAGAAATGACTGGGTTTCTTTCTCTTTCTGTATACTTAATTCTTAAAAATGTTCAGTTGCAATGTGAGAAGTCGCACAACACCAGGTTATAGTCCAACAGTTTTATTTAAAATTACGAGCTTTCGGAGCTCCGCTCCTTCTTCAGGTAAAGGTACAATGTTGCAATGTGTCACTGTTTTATACAAAGTGTGACATTTGGATTTTGATGGGTACTCGCAAAACTTTTATTTAAACAGGTAGACTTTACATATAGTACAATAAATTGTACATTACAAACAGTGGCATGTTATATATTATCATTAATTATTGTAATATCCAGAGTTATATGTGTAAAAAATATCTTAGGGTACAAATACTTAAAGGGTTTTCAGTCCTCACAGCGTTGAGTGGTTCCTTCTATTTAACGGCCTTATTTATCCACTCCCAATTCTCTATCATATTTTGGATGGAGCATGGAGGTAAAAAGCAATACTGAGCAATTCAACCTGTTAAAAAGCTCATTTCAATCGTTGTTTTGTCACTGAATACTAGCTGATCCCCTGTGGCAATGCTCATGGATGGTCTAGGGTCTGAAGCATGGTTGTGATGTTTATCTGCTAAAATGAAGCTATGTTGAACCTGGCCTACCCCTTTAATGGAAGTCAGTAAAATTGACAGCTCCTGAGGTTAATTGGAGATTAATTGATGAGGGATGTTTTGTGGATTGGCAGCTGCTTGTAAACCCTAGGTTCCTGGCCTTGGTTAGTTGCCAGGTTATCAATCTCAAAAAACCAGCAAGAAATTATTGGCTTTCTTTTCTTTTTTTGAGACGTTGAACTATGACATCTAAAGTGTGGTATATGAACTGTGAATGACGCACGCTAGATTCTTTGTCTCTCTCACAGGTCATATGTTGTTGACCATTTAAAAACAAGTGTATTTATTGACAGT
This sequence comes from Squalus acanthias, assembly GCA_030390025.1. NCBI lineage: Eukaryota > Metazoa > Chordata > Chondrichthyes > Squaliformes > Squalidae > Squalus > Squalus acanthias. Next base: position 67,235,765 of record CM059437.1, read on the forward strand.
ATTTCTGCTGCACATACAAAATATCTGCATATATCGCACAAAAAGTACAATTAGCATCTCCTGTGTGAAATAGAATTTCAGTTTTTTCAAATGTCGGAAAATACACTTTTTAAATCATCTTGTACTGAGAAATGTAGCTTGCACAATAGTTACTTTTAGGTCAAACGGAATGGTTTGCTGCCATCTTCAGTAATTTTGTGGAATGACTAATCAATAAGTAGTTTGATTTTTTTTACAATTTTCTTTCCTCCTTTCCTGAAGGTGTTGAATTACAGTTCCACTGGCATCAGCTTCCCTCTGGTACCTTGCGCAACTGGGCATTTTTCATGTGTGACCCTGGAAAATATCAGCAAGTTATTCCACTGGCCAGGACACTAGGGGGATCTCCCCTGCTCTTCCTCGAAATAGTGCCATGAGATCTTTTACATCCACCTGAGAAGGCAGACGGAGGCTCGGTTTAACATCTCATCTGAGAGACGCCACCCCCTCAGTACTGCACTGGAGTGACAGCCTGGATTTTTGTGCTCAAGTCTCTGGTAGTGGGACTTGAACCGACAACCTTCTCTGACTGCGAGGCAAGAGTGCCACCCACTGAGCCACGGGTGACATCCAGCATTTGTAAATACATTCTAAAGGCTCCCTCATTATTACCTAATAGGTCACCATTCATGTAACATATTTAATGTACAGACGTTAACTTTAAAGAAACAATTTGATATTTAATGTTGAAATTTTCCATGTAAACATTGCCCAGTGCTGCAGTCAGTCTGGTTGATGTGTGACAAGGATGTGCACACCCATGAGCTGTTGGTTTTTGCGACATCACGAGAGCTACAGGGCAGTGGACGCGGTCAGCTGCCATTTCTGGCATGTGAAATGTGGGGGGGAATTTTGCCAGCCCTGAGGAGGCGGGTTTGGAGGCGGGACTGCCAGAAAAATGGCAGAAACTGGCCGCTCCCAACCCGCCTCCGTGCCATCTTCCCAGGAGGCGGGTCCCCGAGTCGCGCAGGGACCCGTCTCCTCGAGGCGGGAAGCGGATTAGAGCCAATTAACAGCCTGTTAACAGGTGGTTAACAGGCAGTTTTGAGGCTTATCCCCATTTTACGCCTGCAATTGCGGGCTTCCCGACGGCTGCGAACCTCGCCAGGGTCAGCGAGGCGAACAGTGGGTCTGCGGGGGTGAGAGGGGTCGAAATGTCAGCTGTAGAGGTGAGTGATGGGTGCAAGTGTGGACAGGTAAGTATGAGAGGTGAGTGTAAAGTGTTGGAAAAAGTTTCCTTACCTTTGCTTCTTTCTGCAGGCTTCAACCTTTGAGGATCCGGAGGTGCCTCATCTCAACGGGCAGAGATGACAGAATGGCTGCTGCATTCTCAGATGCAGCAGCCATCTGCTTTCTGCTGAGGAGAGAGGTCTTGGTGAGCCTTTGTGCAAGGGCTCACCTTAGAACAGAGATTATCAGTGTTTGACAGCTTCTCAAAGCTGTCCAACGCTGACAATTCATCTGTCAAAAAATCTTTGAGAGTTGAAGCGTCATATGCTGACGTCATCTGTCACCGGCTTTGCCTTAATTGGCCGGTAAGCCCGCAGGGCGGACTTAACAAGGCCAATCAAGGGAAAATAGTGTGGGTTCGCCAGACGTCGCTGGGGGCGGGACTAGAACCCGGAAGGCAGTAGTCCCGCCCCCAACTCGTCTCGGCTGGCAAATGTTTCTACTGGTCTAAGCTTGAGTAATCTCAACTCAGTTCTAAATTAATGTGTGCTGATGGTACAAAACCATTCACATTCCATCATGATTAGGCCAGATCACTCAACCACACTATAAGGATGGATGTGTGATGGTTAAGGCTCATTGATTGTAGCAGAACTGATAGATGTTGAATTTCCTGGTGGAGCACACAACTGGAGTCAGTGTAGACACAGCAATTTCCACCAGATTTTGCCCAATGGCAGGAGTTTCCCAGGGCTCAGTACACAGCCCACTCCTGTTCCTCATTTATGTGAATGGCATTCCAATACTAGGCTTGCTGACAGTTTGCTGATGCCACCATCATATGGATATCCTCAGCAAGCTCGTTAATAGCATCAGGAAAGCTCCAGAGATGCCTGGATGAGCTGGAGGAATGGCCAATAAATGGCAGATTCTGAGGAAGCCCAGAAAATAACAGTGCGTGCTATTCTCTGAAAGAAGCAAGCACAAGGAACAAGATATAAGGGCAGAGCAGCTGTCAAAAGCAATCTAGACCAATGTACAACAGAAGTTCTTGGCATAACTTTCCAGAGGAATATGGCTTGGACATGACACATCGATTACATCACCACTATGGTATCTGCCAGGCTGGGCCAATTGTGATCCTCTGTGGGGGAAAACAGCTCCAAAACTTTCCTCAGACTGGACAACGCTTACATCCTCTGGTTGGTGAAATGCTAACAAGACGGCAGAACTTTAAGAAAATCACCAAAAGAATTAATGGGGAGGTGAGAAAAAAAGTTATCTACACAGAGGACGATTAAGATGTGGAATTCTCTGCTACAAGCTGTTGTTCAAGCAGAGTCCATAAATTCTGTTAAAAGGGAATTGGATAGTTTCTTGAAAAAGAGCAACATGAAAGGGTCTGGGGAGCAAGTAGGAGATTGGATGGATTAGATGGGGGTGAAACTTGTCTGCTAAACGGGTGATAGCGAATCAGCAGCCCACTTTGCACTCAGCTTGATTTTCTTTCTATTGAAGATGCTGAAACAGGCTCTGATTCACTATTGCCTGTTTTGCAGAATTGCCCAAGATGAATTTCAACCCCAATGGCTCTTGTGGAAAAAAAACCCCAGCACAGACTTGATGGGCGAAATGGTCTGTTTCAGTGCTGTGACATTCGATGGGGGTGAGATTCAACCGCCCGTTATACACCCCGCCCAACATAAAGGAAAATAGGGCGGGGTATATAACCGGGCCGGCCAACCAATCAGCTAACGCCTGTTTTGCACCACAATCGAAGTTGAATTTCACCCCAAATTAAATTTACCTCAAGAAATAAAAGAAAAGCACATTTTGTGCAATGACCAGTTTTATTTTATTTTAACCTTTGAAAGTTTTAGTTATAAATTCAACTAGCAAATGAAAACCTTGTTTCTTGCTGCATTGTATGTGATAACATTCCACTATGTAATTATCAAATTGTACTTACAGGCAAAACCAAGAGGGTCTCATTAACCTGCAAAAATAAGACAACTGTAGTTAGGAATGTCAAATCCAAAGTATCAGGGATTAATACTGACCAGTTGAAGCCATTATGTACCTAAGGCACAATATATTCACCCTTAGAACCAAACATCAACCAATGCATCTTTAGCAGTATGTTATGTGGAGAATATGGGCTAATTTTCCTGTCTGTAATGCTCAGTAATACTGGCTCTCTATTCCTGTTATGCGTGACCTGCATTTCTGGGAACCAAATGGACAGGAAGAGGAGGCATCCACTTGAAACAGGTGGGAGCTCCATCATAACAGGACATTGGAGCACCACTCTGACATCTCTCTCGGTACTTTTTTGAGTGATAAACGGGGTTGGCATTTAGAACTCTTCGAAGTAGAATGATTAAGGTACTGCTGTACTTCAGCAGATTGTAACAATTAATAAAATAACATTCTCATCAACTGTCCTGATGAATTACCTGGCATAAGGCATAAAGGCAAGCCATCTTCTTAGCTTTAATACCTCTTCTCAATCCCTAAACCAAACTAAGGCAGGGTACTGAGAGTAGGGGAATGACTTGGGTTCCAATGTTTGCTTTGTTTCTCATGAAAATTAATTGAAAATGTTAACCTTAATTAATGCCATCACATTGTAAGATGGAGAAGTAACTGAAGAATTGGGGTTCAATTTTTTTAACTCTTTTTTGATGTCCGGTTTGCATTTTAGAAATTCCAAGGCACTTCACTTCAGAGCTGGATTGTCAAGTTCAAAAGCAAATGGTTAGCACCTGTACGCCTTCTAAACAGTTACATTTAGGAAATTAGATCCCAGTGGATATAGGTGCGGTTCACATAAAAAACATTCAGAAAAATTAGAGAATGTGCTAAAAGGACTGCCTCCACACACAGCATCCATAATGGAGCTTTGAAATGGTAATCACTTTTATAACATCAAAGACCTGGATAAATAAATGTTGCTTTTTTCTTAGTTAATAAAAGGCTAGAAGTTAATGTTACAACATATTTCTATTCATGGAAAAAAAATGCAAACCTTGTGCAACGGAACTCTAGAGAGAGATGTCATGGAAGATGTCCTCTAGGAATCAAAGGAGGTCCTAGTGTCAGCTGTGGCTCAGTTTGTAGCACACTCGCCTCTGATGAGAAGTTTGTGGGTTCATAGTCCCACTCCAGAGACTTGAGCACAAAAATCTAGGCTGACACTCCAGTGCAGTACTGAGGGAGTGCTGCACTGTCGGAGGTGCTGTCTTTTGGATGAGACGTTAAACCGAGGCCCCATCTGCTCCCTTTCTCAGGTGGATGTAAAAGATCCCACGGCACTATTTCGAAGAAGAGCAGGGGAGTTATCCCTGGTGTCCTGGCCAATGTCTATCCCTCAACCAACATCACTTAAAAACAGATTATCTGGTGATTATCACATTGCTGTTTGTGGGAGCTTGCTGTGCGCATATTGGCTGCCACGTTTCCTACATTACAACAGTGATTACACTTCAAAAAGTACTTCATTGGCTGTAAAGCACTTTAGGACATCCAGTGGTCGTAAAAGGCGCTATATAAGTGCAAGTCTTTCTTTCTTTCCTGACTGGCAACGTTCTTTAGCTATGTGGAGGAAGATGGTAAGTGGCAGAGAAATGTTGGCAAGTTCACAGGAGAGCCAGTATGCTTGGCTATTTGTGGTCAACCAATTTGCATATTACATCGCAAAGATGTAACATCATCACGCAGGTAGTTAATCTACAGTGCAGTTTCCCAATTTCCTGAGCCCTCGGTTCACTTCCATCTTCCTACTATCTCAAGTTTTGGAGTATGTAGGAGCAACTGTTGACTCCTGTGCTGCTTTACAGATGAAACCAAACATGACCTCTTTTGCAAGGCAGGATTGTGAACAAACCTGCAGCTGAAATGTTATTCTCTGGGCTGTCACTTCTGTTGTCTGTATTATACCTTTCAGACATGGAACGAGATTCTATTGGAACAGTCATTTTCCCTAACTCCTCCTCTTCCTCTGTCCCTTCAATTCCCTTCTCAGAAATGAGGTGGTTGCTTTGGAGACATCACTCGTGCTTTTGGATGAATAATCTATGTTGCCAAAAGTGTAAATTAATCTGCAAAAATAATTTTAAGATGAACTGTGCATTTGTTTACATAACTTTGACGTGCAAATAAATGTAGGCAATAAATATGTATGTATGTATGTATAATCACCAATATGTTCCTGCATCCAGGGGTGTAGCCAGGATTGTGGAATAAATCTCACCCTTGGCATCTCCATTCGTAGCCTGTGTATGGTTAGACCCCAACCATTTGGTAAATGAAGGTCTGGGGTGGGTCCCCTGCATGTGCAAGGATTTACATCCCTATCATATGGTTATCAATGACAGATGATCAATATTTTAATGCAGTGACTGCAGAGATAATGTATGTTTGAATAAAGCTCTCAGAGTCAGAGGAATGACTGAGTGTGTTGTGTTCCTGGTTCATTACATGGAATGGTGGAGATTTTCCTTGCTACTGGTGAAAATCTTCAAACTATGAGGTGATTACTCAAATGTCAATTGTTTCTAAACTGAAAATATAACAGGGAAAATCTGCCTTCCATAGGAATCTTCCTTACTTGCACATGCACCCAATGGCATTGTGCGAAATGTTGGCCCAAATTTTGCTGCCATAATAACGACGAGATTAATGGCGCTCACCATTATTAATGTGTAAATCGTCTAGCAGCTTGTACCAAGGAAACGATAACCCGTGAGTTTTGAATCTCCACAAGTTGCTGGACGATTTGTTCTGCTCCACAGTTAGCCTCGCAAAAACGGCAGCTCGCCCTCAACCTCCCTGTGAGTTTCATGAAATTGCTGCATTTGCACGTTAATTGTCCAATTAAACTCGCCGCAGAAAGTTAGGGTTGGAAATTAATAGCCGAAGTACCTTTTTAATGAGACATTTATGTTCCTGCAATGTCACTCAACCTCTGTGGCCCAGAAAGAGAACAATTAAAACTGTGGAGTCTCATTCCTGCAGGTAGTAAATTCTTGTTTAAAATTTAAAAATTTTATTTTTTTTCTACTTTTTCTCTTACTTAATCCAATCTTTCTTTCTCTCTATTTATTTCTCTTTCTGTACCTGATTTGACTCTAATTCACCCTATTTCCTTCTCCACCATTCCTCTGTTTCATTCTCAAACTGTAAATCTCATTGGTTAAGGAGATAGATCGTTGGTCCCATCATTCACCAAGGTCCCAGATGCCCCGTTGCCCTTGCTGCGCTGTTACCAGCTCATACTTCCAGCAACTTGCAGGGCAAAATATTTTCGAGCTGAAGGGTGAGGAAAAAAGTCTAACTAATAGGGCAGGCCATGAGATGCACTGCTCCAGCAAATTCTGGATAATTAAAACAACAATAATAAGCAGAAACAGACTTGAATCTTAACAAACTGAACTTCGAAGTCTATAAAAAAAAGATTTCCAATGTGCTCAAAGACACTGAATCAAAGTAGCAATTCCACTAACAGTAATGGCTTCTAACCACATGATTTTCATGAGAAAGCTTCAGTCATGATTTATTAGAATAATAAATGTTTAGCTATATTATATGTGCATTCTTGACTTGTAATCTGAAAGCAATAATTTCATTCAATTAAAATTGTTGACCTCCTGTTATGTACAACCCTTGCTTGCTGAAATTGCAACAAATTATTTGAAAAAGAAACTTAAGAAAAAATAGATTAAGAAAGAAACTTGCACAGTTCAGAGAAGAATCGCTTCTATTCATAGAGTTCCTCCTTCGTAACTCCATTTAGAGACCTATTACAATATTGGTAACTTCCACAGGGAGAAGATCCAGTTGCAAAACTCACTTCATTGCTACAACATGTTCAGCAATAAAATGGATTTGCATATGTGTGACATTTTTCAACAGCTAAAATTAGTTACAAGAAAACTATAGCAAGTGTCATAAAAATTCTTGTCCAGTTTTGTAATGCCTAATCTCCGGAGTATGTTTATTATAAGAAGCAAAAGTAGAAATAGCAGAGGTACTGGTTGCAATCTTTCAATCCTCATTGGATACAGGATTGGTGCCGGATGACTGGAGGGTTGATAATGTTATACCACTATTCAATAAAGGGGAGAGGGATAAATCAGGAAACTACAGGTCAGTCAGCCTAACATCAGTGGTGGGGAAGTTATTGGAAACCATTATCAGGGACAAAATAAACTTTCATTTGGAAAAGCATGAGTTAATCAAGGAGTGCCAGCATAGATTTGTTAAAGGCAAATTATGTCTGCCTAACTTGATTGAATTCTTTGATGAGGTAACAGAGAAGGTTGATCAAGGTAGTGCAGTAGATGTTGTATATATGGACTTTCGGGAGGCATTCGACAAAGTGCCACACAGGAGGCTTATTAAGAAAATGGAAGCCCATGGAATTAAGGAGAAAGTGATGGTATGGATATGAAATTGGCTCAGTGTCAGGAAGCAAAGGGTGGTGGTGGATGGATGTTTCTCAGACTGGGAGGTGTTTTGCAGTAGTATTCCACAAGGGTCAGTTTTGGGTGCATTACTCTATTAAATTTTTATAAATGACCTAAACTCAGATGTAGGGAGCAGCATTATTAAGTTTGCAGATGATACGGAACTTGGCAAAATAGTAGATAGTGATGAGTATAGTTATAGGCTTCAGGATGACATAGACAGGATGGTGTAATGGGCAGAAGCATGACAGATGGAGTTCAACACGGAAATGTGTGAAGTGATGCACTTTGGGAGGACTAATATGGAAAGACAGTATACTATAAACGGCACGAATTTGAAAAGTGTAGATGAGCAGAGAGACCTTGGTGTCCATATACACAAATCCTTAAAGGTGGCAGGGCAAGTTGATAAGGTGGTTAAAAAAGCATATGGGTTACTTGGGTTTAAAAATAGAGGAATAGAATATAAAAGCAGAGATCATGCTAGAACTTTATGGCCCAAAAATTAGTCTCACTACGCGAGAGTACGCACTGTGTACTCTCGCGTATTCTGTCTCCAATTGCCGGTTTTCTGCATGCACTGCGCATGCGCTGAAAACCAGCACTTGGTGATTTCAAAAGGTGGCGGTTCCTAAGTGAACCGCGTGCGCGCTACAGGCTGCGCGCACGCAGTGCACTTAGTGCTTTGAACGCGCAGGTAAGCATGGAAGATTTTGCACATAAAGAAAGGAGGCGTAAGACCCTCTTTTAACAAGGTAAGTAGTTAATTAAGTATTATTTTGAATTTTTTTCAACAGGTATATCTTTTTTAGAGACTTTAAAGAAAGGTAAGTTTATTTTTATAACTTTTAAAAAGATTTTAAATTTTTTCAAAAATTAAATTTTTTGTTTAAAGTGGTTAATTTATTTAACTATACTTATTTTATTAATGTGATGGGTTTTTTTTAAATTTAATTGAGGTTTAGCTGCTCTTTTGGGGTGTATAGTATTCATAGCTTTCACAGCACTTGCTGTGAAAACTATGAATGAAAGATGGTGTGCTGCCATTGGCTCTAACTGAATCACGTGATCCCACAGCTCACACGAATTAACTGCGTCTGTGGGATACGGAAGCACTGCACAGCTGCTGTCTAGAAACTCAAGTTCGTGCGAGCTCGGAAGGAAAAGGCAGGCGCGCAGTGAGATATCGCGGGGAAGCCTTACCCCCGCAGGAAGGCTCCGTCTTTAATTTCTGGGCCTATAAATCACTGGTTAGGCCTCAGCTGGAGTATTGTGGACAATTCTGGGCACCACATTTCAGGAAAGATGTAAAGACCTTAGAAAGGATATAGAGGAGGATTACCAGGATGTTACCAGGGATGAGGGACTTCAGTTATGAGGAGAGGTTGGAAAAGTTAGGACTGTTCTCCTTGGAACAGAAAAAGTTAAGAGGTGACCTGATAGAGGTTTTCAAGATGGTGAGAGGTTTTGATAGAGTAGATAGAGCAAAACTATTCCCTCTAACGAGTGGATCAATAACCAGAGGTCATAGATTCAAAATCATTGGCAAAAGATCTAGAGGGGAGAGGAGGAGAAATTTTTTTTACTCAGCGTTGTCGAGATCTGGAACGCTCTACCTGAAAAGGTGGTGGAAGCTAATTCCATAAATAATTTTAAAAGGGAGTTGGCCAGGTACTTGAGGATGAGGAACTTACAGGATTATGGACAAAAGGCAGGGGTGTGGGACCAAGCACGACTGCTCTTTCAAAGAGCCAGCACAGGCACGACGGGCCAAATGACCTCCTTCTGTGCTGTAAGTTTCAATGATTCTATGAATAGATGTTGTTAACTTTCTCTATAGGTTCAGGCAGCTTCTTTTCAACCTGCCCCCAGCTCTCAATACATGTGGAATCTTCCTTAAAAGAAAGAAATCAAACCTTATGGATTGTCCTAGTAGGTTTAGGGAATATATTTACACTTATCACATTATTTAGGTTACCAGTATATTGAACAGAATAAATGAATGGTTTATGACGGCCCAAAACTTCTGGGGGTTTCTTGCAACTGCTGAATCCCCAGAACATTTGTCTGCACTTTTCATTGAGTCTTCACCCTCAGTAGGGCTAGCAAGCTGGTGATGTCAATGTGAGGACCGTCTATTTTCAGTATGTGTGTGAGAGACAAGGAGTCAAAGGCACAGTTCTGTGAAACAGTGTTGTGTGTGTATTTGTGTGTGTGTACACATGCTGAGGGGGGAAGGCTTCATTACATCATCACTTCGGAAATTATAGGCTAGTTAGTCTCAAAATGGCTGCTTGCAACAAAAGATTAGGGGATCGCTTGTGGGGTTGAGAAAAGGTCACTTCTGTTTAAAACATTGGCCTTTATCACTCCAGGTGCCAGAGGCTTATTGATAAGCTCTAGTAATATGCTGTTTTTGTTTAGCTCACTTGGAATTTACATTTAAGGATGGATAATTTTTGTATATTATTACAAACACCAAAGAAAGAATGAGTACGCAAGCTTATTATATAAAAGAATCAGTTGTGTATATTAATTATCTGTGGTCATCAAAAGAGACATAACATTGGTTGCACCCTCACATTCATTTGGTAACATTATACTGTTGATATATAACTTCTTCTAGATTAGATGCAGTTTCCATGGTGTCCCCAAAAAAAGCTCAGATTGTTTTTAACGGTTCATTATCGAACATTGAAGAGGAGGAAACAGCCCGTGACCTACAGCATAACTTGATAATTCTCAACTGCTTCTTATCAGTCCATTAAATGTAGAAATAGAATGACACCTTGTAAATGCAAAATAGCATCTGATAACAGGCTTATTTGAAGGGCTTAAAGCTCTTCCCTGTTGAGCACTGCCGTGTTTTCTGGTGGATATACTTTTCTTTTCTATCCTGGAGGTCTTGGAGGCCCTTTCATCTAGGCTGTGCTGCCACTCAAGGTTCCAGTCCTTTATCTCTCCTGGATGAGTGAAGGCCCTGCTAGGCCTCACTGATAAGAGATAAAGCTTTCCTCTCACTGCTGGCTGTAAGCGACAGTTCCAATTTTAATGCTTCTTATTCCAGAATGCTAGCCAACGGTGTCACGTGTGCAGGATACTAGTGACCAACAGTGGACAGACATCAGATTTTAGGATGCATTATGTCAGTGTGCACCTCCTTAATATCCAACTAGTGCCAGTTTGTCTTATCAGCTGATTTGCTTACCATATGCTGAGAAAATGCCACGTACTGAAACCATGAAGTTATCTAATGTAAAAAAGATTCAAATATTCATAAGAGTTTGAATGGTGCATAGGGGAAGAAGCTTGTTTTCCAAGATGAATGATGATGCCGTCAGAAGCAGATCTTTAACTTGGCAGATCAAGGTCTCTCAGCAAGTTATATACCGGCTGTACCTTACCAAGTTTGAATGGGAGATACAGATTTCAATGAGCATTTACATAACTAAATGGATATGTCATCAGTATTTTTTCAATCAATGGAGCAATCACATTAATGCTATAAGGGGTTCCCTGTGTTATAGGTTGTGGGGAATCCTATTCTGTTTGATGTTCAGTTTCAAAATAACTGAATTTTTATTAAAATTTGTTTTCAATAGGAATATTCTACTAGCCTTAGAAGATTGCGGAATATCCCTATTGAAAGGAAGAGAAAGACATAGTTGCATTTGTACAGGACCTTACCACATCTCTCAGAAACATCTCAATGCGCATCACGTACAATGAATTACTCTGATGTGCAGTGACTATCGTAATGCACTTTCATACATGGTTCTGACTCAAAAAAAATTTAATTTCATTTTTTTTTTATTTTGAAAGGTGCAATAGACCTTGATTTTGAAAAGACTTAAAACAAATTCCTGGCCTAACCATTATTTTGATAATACTGTGAAACCCTCCTGACCAAAAAAGGACATTAACATCAACCCAATGTTAGTAGCTAATGGTTTGTTTTACAGTCGCGGTATGATTTATATACCATTGCCATTGGTTTAAGTGGCATACATTTCATAGACTCTGCTGTAAATTTCTTCTGTACACTTCACATTTACGTTTTACTGTAGTATCAATCTTTGCTCAATGTCCTCTCTGCTCAGAGCCAGTGGAGGCGCAGACACATTTACTGTGTGGTGCTGCCTGAGCTCCTTTCAATCATTTCATGAATGGCATTCTCCTCTTACACTCCAGTGGGGTTGCAGGAACTGTTAAATGACTCTTGGTTGAGTCCAATATGGCTTTATCACATTAGACTGAACCGCATGGTAGAAGCTGATGGCACTGATTAAACATTAGAGGTCTGACACAGCGGTCCAACTCACCATGTGAACCTCCACTAGTTAATCTAAAAAAGGAAGAACTTTTTACACTGGAGACTTTATACTGATATAAACCTGGCCTTGTTTTAATGAAAGCAATTAGAATTAAACCCTGTCAGTACAAATGATGCTCAGCCCCTATATATTTGATTCAGACTTAAAGGGGCTCTGGGGCAGAAATTCATCTCGGGCGGTGCCGCAGAGCGGGCGGTATTGGATCGGCCGCCCGTTATACACAGCGCCCGATATTCAGTTCCATTGCAGTCAATAGAACTGAATATCAGATGCTGCGTATAACGCGCGGCCAATCTAATTCCGCCCTACTGCCTGAGACAAATTTCTACCCCTTTGTCTTCGTGAAAAAGTGTTTGGCAAATTATTTTTTATGTGTTTATAAATGACATGAATGAAGTTGAAACACATGACTGTATCATTTACATAAAGGTTTGTCAATGTTCTTTTAATGAAGACACTGCCCTTTACATATTTGGTGGGCAGGTCTTGTAAGGGTTGTGTCTGTGTCTCAGACGGTGCTGGTGCGAGGTTAGGCCTTCGTTGCCTAATACTATTGCTTGCTCTGGTCTCCGGCTAGCCTTATTGCAATAAGCACCTGTGAGTGGTTCGACCCACTCACCCTTACGGTTCTAACACTGGACTTAGGTGCAGAAGCAGTAATGCAGAGAAAACTCAGATAGACCCGGTTGAATAGTACAAAATGGAAATCTTTATTGCATAGCGTCCAAAATCATGAAGTGCATGTCATAGGCGCAAATTAACGAGAGTACAAGTATACATACATTCATAAAGCTTGGTCTATGGTAATGAAGAACGCACGGCACATCGTAAAAAGGGGAACACATTATACTTTATCCTTAATAAAACCACCCTCCCTTATCAATACCTACACTACGTCTAGATTTGTAGGATCGGGAAACATGCTCACCACTCGTGTTACTTCGGAGAATTTTAAAGTGAGGCACTCGGCTCGTTTCGCTGCAGCGCCTGACTGTCACGTGTTTGGAGGGGTTCTGCACCCCACTTGTTTATCTTCGCTGCTGCGACAAGCAGGCCAGGCTCCCTGTTGTCATGAAGAACTCGACAGAACTCGGACACGGTTGTAGAACTCAAAGAAAAGTCTTCCTGTTCCCGACACCGGTTGTCGGTAGATTTCAATGAAGAGTCTTTCTTGTATTTTCGGGCGCGGTCGGGGTTTACTGACCGTGGTGGCACGTGGATTCTTCTTCTTTTCTTGTCATTTCGTCTTGTCTCTTCGGGCCTTCGGGTCCAGACACCGTTTACCGACTCTCGGGATGGTGCACCCGGTCACTTGCCCTTGTCGAGGCGGCTTGTTCCGATTGAGCTCCACCCAACATTCGAATAGCAGACCCGTACGGCTAAAAGTCAAGAGTCAACAGAGTCCAGCCCTAAGGAAGAGCTTCAGCCAGCGATCGAGCGAGTCAAAAAGAGTCAGCCGAGATAAGAGCCAGCCGGGAGAATAAGAGAGCGATGGACATTTGTTCACTATAGTTATAGTGCTGTGTTCCCTTATCTCCCGCTCAAATCTTAATGTTTGTCCTTTGTGTAATATTGGCGCTCAAAACTCCCAGCATGGGGCGATTCTTCTCTTTAACGGGTTTCGGTAGCACCTGAAACTGGCCAACTACCCGTTAATGTTTTCCCCATTGTTGACCCAGCCAGGATTGTATGAATCGTCTCCCTGACTGGTTTTGGGGGCCCCCGAATACTTGCTTAATCACCCGTCGATGTCTCTCTCATTGTAGAGCCGTGGGGGTATTTGTGTATTGATGTGTCTGGATGGGCCTTCGATTGCCCAGTACAATGGTCCTTACTTGTGCATGGAAAACGATTCCAGCACTTATATCTTTGCTATTGTCACAAATGCAAACAGGTTGCATCCTGTCTTTATCAGTGTTTATCGAGTATGATCCAATCGTATATTGAATGTTTATTCAACGCCATCTTGTCTGCCCACTGTATTTCTGGAAGCTTCTGCCACGATGCGCGGCGGCCATTTTACAGGCTTCTGTGTCCTTTATAATCATGACAGCATTTCGTTTAATAAAACTGATCAAACGAATCTGCCTCTCTTATGTTATTTTGAATCGCGATAATTGCAAAACTTTACAGTCTGGAGCAGGACAAATGTTCTCAACTCCAATGACAAAACATCACACTAACTTCAGCTCTTGACATCCACTCAGCAAATGAGTAAATTTACAAACTATGAAATTAAATCGACTCGAATTTCAATCTGTCGAACTGCAGAGCACACATCCTGCTGGCCAAACAGAAGGTTAGCAATATAAAGTATGTGTCAAGAGTTTTATATTGTTTCACAAAGAAGTGCTTTCTAAATGAATTATGCCTTTTTTAAAATATTTTTTTTAAATTAGAAGCCAAGGTCCATAGCCCAGCGAAGTTGAAAAAGAGACAACGAGGTAAATCCAGAAATAGTGATTCGGTGTGGCCAAAGTTAATTTTAAAGGCTTGAAGATTGTAGGAAGATTGTAGGCGGTAGAGTAGTGGTTATGTTAGTGGACTAATAATCAAGAGGCCTGGACTATAATCCAGTAGAACGTGAGTTCAAATCTCAGCATGGCAGTTTGAGAAGCTGATGAAAAAAAATCTGCAAATAAAAGTGGGTATCTGTAAAAGTTCAATAGCAAAATACTGCGGATGCTGGAAATCTGAAACAACAACAGACAATGTTGGAAACACTCAGCAGGTCAGGCAGCATCGTGGAGAGAGAAACAGAGTTAACGTTCCAGGTCGATGACCCTTCATCAGAACTGGAAAAAGTTGGAGAAGGAAAAGTATCTGTTAAAGTTGTTGGATTGTTGTACTTATGTGATATATACCCATTAAACGCACCAGAAAAAGTTAGGGCTTGTCCATTCTAGTGTAAATAGATTTTTAACAGAGTGTTAAGTCTTAATTATTGCCAACCAACCTCTCTAACCCTGAAAATTGACTTTACAAGTGTGGAGTCTCATTCCTTCAGATTTGAATTATTGTACCTGGTCTGGCCTATATCCGACTCCAGTCCCACACAAATGTGGTTGACTCTTAACTGCCCTCTGAAGTTCCCTAGCAAGCCACTCAGTTCTATCAAACTGCTGCGTATCTTCACCAAATGGACTTATGGGGTTCAAGAAGAAGGCCCACAACCACCTTCTTGTAGTAACACCCACATCCTGAGAATGAATAAGAAAAGGAAAAACTGAGGAAAGTATGCAGTTTTGATATACTAGGTAAGAATAAGTTACAGTGACTACACAGTGAGGATGGAGGGAGAAGGAAGGCCATGTATTACAATGGCCCGGATTTTGTGGTCAACAGCGAATGTATGGCGCCAGCCATTCATTACTCTTACACTTGCCCACAGACTCTCTATGGGCTTTTGCACTGGAACTTGTGGTGATTAGAAATCCATTTCAGTGTGGCACCCTCTACAGGGGATCTGGGACCTATGTGTACAGGGCAAGCAACTGTGTATCTCCTTAACAAATCAGATTGAAGAATTCTTAATGAGCAGCGCAGGGTCTAAACCAGGATGTGCAAGTTAGAATAGTTAATTCATTGCCAAATCATGTATAGAAAGGGAAATAACAAGGAGGAAAGAAAGAGGGGATTAAGAGAGAGGGGATTAAGAGAGAGAGATAAAAGGGACAGAAAGTAAAGAAAAAATATTTTAATTTAAAAAAAAAATCTCCAACAATAATTCAAATCTGAAGGAATGAGACTCCACACTTGTAAAAGTTCATTTTCAGTGTTAGAGAGGTTGGTTGGCAATAATTAAGACTTAACACGCCGTTAGAAATCTATTTACACTAGAATGGACAAGCCCTAACTTTTTCTGGCATGTTTAGTAGGTATATATCACGTAAGTACAGCAACTTCACGCGTTCCATGTGTTTCAATCCTGAGTCTCTTGGCGAGATAGTTATAGTGAAGCTTCTGGAGGATCAGGGCAACTTGGACAACAACTTCCTGATTTCCGCGTTTAACTGCACATGTGCAGTCACCGGAAGGTGCTGTCCAATTTACTCTTTAATAACGGTGAGCGCCAATAGTCTCACTGTTTTTACTACGGGCCACTGTATTTTGAGCTTGGAATGAACAAAAAAGGAAAGCACAAAAGGAGCCCAGACCATAATAGTAGCAGTAAAATAGAGAAAGGCAAGAAAAGTTGCAGTATATATATAAATAGAAAGTTGTCTAAGATTATCTGGATCATATTTAAATATTTTGCAAGCTTGCAGATGAATTGTGATCAGGGCAGAGTAAAGTAATGCATTTGCCAACGGACCAAATTTCTCCTGGTTTAAAAATTCCAGGTGCAAAATTCAGTCTTTATTTTCTGATACTCTGGCAAAACAATTTCTCCCTTGTTTTCTGCTTCCTTTTATGGTCATAGTTCCACCTTCTGGAAAGTACTTTATTGCCATGGATTTATGCCCACTAGAGTAATAATTTATAGCTTGAAGTGGGTTTATACTTCTAGTTTTTCTGTCTTTACATACACACACACATATATATATATATATATATATATATATATACACAGTATATTGTTCCTCTATTCTCCAATCCAATAATGATGGCCTCTGATACATACCACTGTCATATGGCTATTTATACTAAAGTGCTTTAGCTGCAGATCAGGGTTTAAGATAAAGGAGCAAATGAAGGAATATGGGAGCACTTGCTCATGAAATATGTGCAAGTTTATGCTTTGGATCAAGATTTGGTTCCAAACCAACCTATTGTGCTTCTGTGGTATATAATGAACAGCTCACCATCAATCAGCTGGGATATGCAGCTGTCTGAAATGGAGAGGTTGCACCTCCCAGTATAAGCAGTGTAAATGTAACCTTACTTTTTCACTGGCTGTTTAACTTCAGTACATTCTACTCGTTTCTTTAAATACTATCAGTCACATATAGAGTTGCCAAGCTAAACAACCCCGCCCCCCGCACATACTTTATTAGTTCCAGAGTTCTGCTGATAACTCGTGAATAATTTAATTTGCCGAGTATTACCTTTGCAAGGTTGTTATTCAAAAGGTTCTGTAAACAATGTCTGAACTCTGAAAGCTGAGGAGATTATTTATAAAAGTGATTGTGTTGTGAGAAGAACCTGCTTTATTATTAACGTGTGTTGAAAGTGCACGTAATCAGACATGCACTGATAGCTCATGGAACCGCGTACCTCCTTCCACTCTGCACTCCTTATATGTGATATCAAAGAATAAACTAATACCTAATTTATGGTGGAAGTGTCTCCAATGGCAAGCACCCCATTGGCAATTATGAGTAAAATGGCGTGTTTGCCTCCAGAATCCCAGAACACCACCTTGGAAGCTGGTTTTAATCCTTGAGGATAAAGGACCACCTCCAAAGGCAGGGAACAAAATCAGCCCCCCAAATATCGTTCTATGCCTCTGAAAGTGAGAATTACACCAGCTCATCAGTTATCATATATTGCTGGCCTGTGCAGACCTGCACCCCCTCCACTCTCTGCTGAGAAATAGAGGATGCTCCATGGCCAGGAACATAAAGTTGTTTCTCGCTGTCCGCTGGTGTAAAGAGGGCAAGCTCAAAGCACCAGGAGCCAACACGAATTACAGAACTGCTTTAGGTAGAGGTAATTCTGCAATATAAATGATCAATCGCTCCTCTCCTTGTTGAGCTTCTGTTCCTCTGGCAATGAGTGCCTCACCCAATTAGTCATTCTTGATGTGCAAACCTAAACATTGAGTGTACGCAAGCTATTCCACTGCAGGGGCATTGCTAACCATTTCAATCCTGTCCTCGCCTGATGACACACACACTTCCCAGAAGAAGTCATTGGATAGTGATCAGTAATGAGGACTTTGCCCCCAAATTCAGTTTGGATACAAATCAACTTGAATTAGGAAAATTTTATTTGGCAAAGAAAATCTTTCCGCTGCTCATGCACAGTGATGCCTTCTGTTGTATTTTTTCTTTGTATGTTGCGGCCATAATCCACAAGCAGGGCATCATATTAGCAGTAACGCCAAAAGAAATGTGGTTCTTTTTGGAGCCAGACTGCACTGACAGATAATTCTAAATGTTGCTTATTTTATTTCTGCCTTCGCTCTATTTAATCCATTCAATGTCCAGGATTCTCTGGTGACGGTTATTAATGGTATCCAGTACCCTAGTGGATAGTGGAATGGGAAGCGCTATAAATCTAACATGTCCATTTCTATGTTGTTGTGGTGGGGTGGGAGTGAAGAGAGAGGAAAATCTACTCCTCAGGTATCTATTTCCTTGATGCTTTGGGATGGCGGGGTATGTGGCCAAGAGATTCATTTCTCAAGTAGCTTGAAGCTGCCGACGATCTGAGGCATTCATTTTCTTGGTGATTGGGGGGGAGAATGTGGGAACGAAATAGTTGAGGTCTCCATTTCCCTGGCGGTTTGCTAGATCATGCTAACGAAGCAGTCATTTTATTGGTTGGGTGGAGAGAAACTACTCCACAGGTGCAATCCCCTTGGTGTGTCTGAGGAAACGCTACACCCCAGCATGCTTTTTAGACAATTTGCCTTGTTTCTTTTTCATACTTTTCAGATCTGGAATTGAACCATCAAAGTTTTTAGGGGTAGGGGTGGAGCACAGAGGGTTCCCAAATCCAAATGTTTAATAGTAGGGTCACCGTCCCACAAAACGTCACTAAAATATAAAATTCTTAGCATCCACAATACATCTGGAAGAAGTTTAGCAGTCAACTCACGCTTGATTTATTTGAATGTTTTAAAGTATGCCGGTCTTGAGGAGACTCCAATCAGTGAACTGAAGAATTTCTTCAAGTGATTTATTTCAGAGAAAAGGACAAGCTGTAAAATTGTGTTCTGTTACAGATATAATATGGACACCAAAACTGGGGTCTCACTGATGGAGAATTATTGAGGGAGCTTTTCCTGAGCACACTGTAGTACATTTATAATACTAGACTTGATTACTTAAGAGAAAAAAACCCTTCTGCTTTTATTGTTTTTCGGTATGTTGCCAGGCCACTAGGAAATGACATTACAGTACTTTCAAAATGCCCTTCACCTATTATAATATATGAAGTTATAGTTTGTTACTGGCTATACATTTCAAGCAGACTTACAGGATACATATCTGGGCACAGAAACTTACTGGAAAACAAACCACGGAGTGACGTCAAACTACATAACTCACAAGGCCAAAGACAAGTATGTAACACAGGCTCCATGATTTTTTCTGCATGACTTAGCATTGAGACCAGGTCGTTATTTGTTTTTTATTAGCGCTGCCTATCTTCTCTCCATCTCCCCACAAAAGCACCAGATTATGCTGGGACATGGCTCCAAGGCCGTTGATAGTCCTCTGCCTCCTCATCCTAGTGGCTATATTTAGTTTGTGAGCCTACACAATGAATGTAGGTTGGCATTTTGACTATGGGAGGGTGGGGGTGGCGGGTGAGGGGGTGGGGTTTTGTGGGGACAGCCAACCCTGATCCTGTCCGTACCTGACATTCATCCAATTGGAGTTTACCAGCAGGGGTCAGTGATGGGAGTCACCTGCCCTAGCCCAAAGATACTGAGGCCAATTGTAGTATGCCAATCACTGTACCAGCTGAGGTTAGATAACTCAGCACAGTCCAAGGAGTCACAATGCTTTGTTTGGCTCAGGTCCGCATTGGGCAAGTGTCACTAACTAGCCGAGCCCAGAGCTGTCTGTTAAACGCTATCTTCTGCCAAAGGGATTTTTCTGGTGGTATTTCATCTTACAGATGTTAATGGTACTTGGGGAGCATTACATTTTTAAGGCTCTGTAATGCTGTTTTTCCTTGTAAAGTCTAGGGGGAGAAATTTGGTATCGCCCTGTTTAGGGGCGGTAACTTTTGAAAGCTGGGAAACTTAGCGCCAGGCGCTAATGATTCACAGCTTTTTCTAAATTCGGAGTTTGCACTCCAGGAACATAAGAAATAGGAGCAGGAGTAGGCCATTTGGCCCCTTGAGCCTGCTCCGCCATTCAATAAGATCATGGCTGATCTTCTACCTCAACTCCACTTTCCTGCACTATCCCCATATCCCTTAATATCCAAAAATCTATCAATCTCTGTCTTGAATATACTCAATGACTGAGCCTCCACAGCCCTCTGGGGTAGAGAATTACAAAGATTCACCACCCTCTGAGTGAAGAAATTTCTCCTCATCTCAATCCTAAATGGCCGACCCCTTATTCTGAGACTGTGACCCCTGGTTCTAGACTCCCCAGCCAGGGGAAACATTCTCCCTGCATCTAACCTGTCAAGCCCTGTAAGAATTTTGTATGTTTCAATGAGATCACCTCTCATTCTTCTAAACTCTAGAGAATATAGGCCTAGTCTACTCAATCTCTCCTCATAGGACAATCCCCCCATCCCAGGAACCAGTCTGGTGAACCTTCGTTGCACTCCCTCTATGGCAAGTATATCCTTCCTTAGGTAAGGAGCGCAAAACTGTACACAGTACTCCAGGTGTGGTCTCACCAGGGTCCTATATAATTGCAGTAAGATGTCTTTACCCTTATACTCAAATCCTCTTGTAATAAAGGCCAACATACCATTTTCTTTCCTAATTGCTTGCTGTACCTGCATGTTAACTTTCAGTGATTCGTGTACAAGGACACCCAGGTCCCTCTGAACACCAATTTTCCCAATCTCTCACCATTTAAAAAATACTCTGCTTTTCTATTTTTCTTACCAAAGTGGATAAATCATGCGCTCCATTTCCTTCCTGGAGCGCTAAAGGGCACAGGCGGGGCGGTAGTGGTGCAGCGCTGCACAATGTCCCGTGCAGCGCTGACGTGATCCGAGGCTCCTTCCCTCCCTTAAAGGGAAGTACCATCGCTGCAGGCTCTACATTGGGACCAGTTAGCTGGTCCCTGACGGCAGCCGCGATCCGGCCCGATCAGCCCCATGCACTGCAGCAGAGCGCCGGGCTGATCGATTGCGGCCCAGGAGAATTGAAAAAAATTGAAAAGAAGCATTTTAGAAATTTTCCTACTTACCTTGGCAACCTCCCTTTTAACTTCCGCCCCCAAAGCGCCCGGTCTCCCGAACAACGCCTCCTGCAGCTGTCTGTTTTGTCGCCCGGCGATGCTTCAGGGGACGGAACTGAAGTTCGGGTCTGGGGTGCTACCAGGGCGATGCGCACGGCAATGACATCACGATCTCCGGGCGCAGGAGATCGTGGCGCAAAGTGTTACCGCCGCCGTAAACCTCCCAGCCAAGTTAGCGGGAGTCGTTCATCTTGCCGCGCCCGGACGATAATTTGTTAGCGCCCTGTCTCACCAAATTTCTCCCCCTTGGAGGTTATGCTGTCACTTTTAAGATGCACAGAAAGTAGTGTAATGTTACTACATCCTGTGCACAAACTAAAGAAAGACTTGCATTTATTTAGCACCTTTCACAATCACTGGACATCCCAAAGTGCTGTACAGCCAATGAAGTACTTTTGAAGTGGAGTCACTGTTGTAATGTAGGAAACGCGGCAGCCAATTTGCACACAGCAAGCTCCAACAAACAGCAATGTGATAATGACCAGATAATCTGTTTTAGTAATGTTGATTGAGGGGTAAATATTGGCCAGGACATCAGGGATAACTGCTCTTCTTCGAAATAATGCCATGGAATCTTTTATGTCCACCTGAGAGGGTAGACGGGGCCTCGGTTTAACATCTCAACTGAAAGATAGTACCTCCAGACAGTGCAGCACTCCCTCAGCACTGCACTGGAGTGTCAGCCTTGAATTTTGTGCTCAAGTTTTATGGTGTGGGATTTGAACCCACAACCTTCTGACTCAGAGGCAAGAGTGCTACCAACTAGGCACAGCTGCCACACCTCGTATTCTATACAAATTCAGTAGATCCCTAGCTCAAAGTCTGAGGTACATGAACTATTGAACAGTAGTCTTGACAGTGGAATAACCCACTAAGAGTAAATCGCAGTTCCGATGTTTACACCTGCTGAATGAACAGTGAATCGAACATTTATGTTATTTTTATTTTAAGTCAAATATTGTTCAGATCATTGACATTTCACATTTACTGAATGTACATTTAAAGGGCTGGTTCGATCTCTTGGAAAAACGTTACCTTATTTATAAACAGAGAAGGGGAACACAGTCACTGCTGTGATGCTGTAATCTCATCAATCACATCTGCCAACAGGAATTGAGTGTTTTTTCCTGTCAATTTTCTCCTCTCCTCTGAAAGGCATTGACTCCTTGCTAGGATACGGTTTCATAGATTCTGGTTATGCTCCATTACCTCCACCAAGTGGCTTGAAGAAAATGTGAATGTTGGCAGGCTGTTTGACCGTGGAGGCATCATACCAAACGCATCCTTGGCTGAACATGTAAACACTTCTGTAGGACAGCAATCCGAAGCAGGAGGCCTGTCTGATTTTCCCATTCGGAACCCAGGCAAATTGTAACACGGCAACCACCCCTCCCCCCAGTGCTGAGTGCTAACTCGCCACAGAGCGCAAGTCCAAACCGGGACTTTCCTGGTCTATTTGGCTCAACATCTCACTGGATTAATTCACTGAGTCATTGGGTCGCTATTGCCATGGCTGCCAACATTGCAAATGTCTGTTTCAGATTATTTTAGGGGCTCTGCTCACCAGATAACTTCCCACTGAGGCATGAATGCGCCGTTAAAAATCAAAACTTTTTATGTAACAAATTTGCGTATTAATGTAGTCAGCTTATTAATATAAATCCAGTTGTGCAGACACATGTGGAATAGCACTTAGGATCCTTGCGTGAAATATTGTTCAAAGATGTTATGATTGACAGCACCCTGTCTTGTCCTGTGCTGCTTATTATCCTATGCCTCTGAATCTGCAGGGCAAATAAATGTGCTCTCTTTTCCCCAGTAGTTTATCAGGAATTTTGTGAGGATTTAATCAAGATCACTAGGGTCAGATTAGGGTCAGCCAGTCAGTCAGTCAGTAAGGAGCCATGGAGAAAACGCTATACGAAAAAATGCCAGTGGAATACCTACACAGAGAGTTGAAAGCGTCAGCGTTCAGTCTGAGGAAGACAAACATCTGAAGAAAAATAATCTGTTTCAAGGTCCTTATCGGCTTAAAATATATTTCCTTATCACATGTAACTCCAGGTTTAATGCTCTTAAAAATCTTTTTCTCCTATTGGCTTTGATATTCTTAGTTTCGTGACCAAGTGATTAATGGTCTTTTTTTCGGTCTTAAACAGTAACGTTTGCTCTCCCATTGCTGAAGTGTAACTATTCTGTCAAGGATCCTTGGCAAGAGAGTCCTGCAAAATGTACAGGAAAAATGATTTACAAACAAAAAGGCAAAATTGACAAATGCATGCAGAGAATGCAAAATGAAAAATGTCCCTCCGTCACCCTGTACCAGAGTTATGGCGTACTCCTTAGAAGCACAGTAGCTGAAGTAATTAAAATCGGCTGACCCCACTGGTTCACTTCACCTCGGATTTGGGCGCCAGGACTTTATCACTGAGAAAATGAGCAATTCTACCAAAAGCTCGGTGGGATTTATGAGCGACCTGGTACCTCTCAAGCAGATTAAAGACAGGCTGAAGGAAAACCTCATGGCCTTCAAAAGGCAGCCTGTGGTGCTCTGAGATACCGAAAGCATGTTTTCCCTTCTAGAAGCTTGAGCTGCACGCTCCAGGTTTCACAGAATTACATTACATGGGCATTACAGCACAGAAACAAGCCATTCGGCCCAACTAGTCTATGCCAGTGTTTATGACTGGAATTTTCTGGGGTGGTAGCGGGCGTGATCGGTGGCGGGTCGGGTGGGAAAATTGTTATTTGTCATCCCGCCCCCACGCGCCTCTCCCCAGGCACGTCTGTCTTTGCAAAGCCGACCCGACCAGCGGTGCGGGCTACCTAATTGAAATCATTATCAGGTAGTTTACAGGCACTTAAGAGCCTTTTTCCACTTACTTTTTAAATTTCCCTGCATGGCCACGGGATTCACGCAGCTCG
The DNA here is from genome assembly GCA_030390025.1 of Squalus acanthias. Classification (NCBI taxonomy): domain Eukaryota; kingdom Metazoa; phylum Chordata; class Chondrichthyes; order Squaliformes; family Squalidae; genus Squalus; species Squalus acanthias. The sequence goes on from CM059437.1 coordinate 67,259,804, forward strand.
GGAGCCACGGCTATCAACCTGAGGCGGGAGTTCCATGGCCATTGATCCAGCTGATTCCTTGACAGCATCAAATGCACAGTAAAAGCTCCCATCTGACAGATGATCACTTTCCTCAGGCAGAAGCTGTTGCTCAGTCCATTTCCAGCACAGATTCTGCAGGCTGCAAGTCTTTCCAGCAAAGTCTCCATCCAGTCTCACCTCATTGGAAGAACGCTCTAACCATTGACAGATTGCTTCTGTCATCTGTACTTCACCTGCCATCTATTCCATCAACATGGGTGCCATTTATACTGTCTCACCTTGGTCCTCAGAATCCGACCACGATCAGCCCCAACACCAGCAGCACCAGGCAGACCAGCAGCACCAACAACAACACCAACCTTCTCCACAATCACCTTCTACACTGTACACCCATATGGCTGCCACATGATGTGCCAGGTTGGCACCACCCCATGCCAACACCATAAAGCATCCCTACAATGACCAAGCTATTCCATTCACACTCATCACCATTGTGGGAGGTACCGTTATGTCTCACCATTCACTGCAACTCACTAAGCCACTTCCAAAGATGCACATAAATCTGTCCAAGACCGGAAAGTGTTGAAAATAAAGATTTCAATGTTTGACACCACATTAACAGAAACTTTACATAAACATTGGATAAAACATCCAAGTGCCTACCCTTATGTGTTGTTAGTTGGTATGATTGGACTAGGATGAGGGTGAGTGTGAAGGGTGGCTCGTGAGATGGGGAAGTGATGATGTAGATAGAGAGGGATGGGTGGAGGTGCAAGGTAAGTTGGTGTGAGTAAGGATGTGCAGGAGTAGGGTAGAGAAGGCAGAGTGATGGGAATGTGATGATGAGAGGCACAGCAGGATGAAGGTGAGTGTGGCTTTGTACTAATGTTTCCTGATCTAATGAGATAATTGAAAAGTTTGCGCCACTGCAGCCAGGTCCTCCTGACCACATCCCTGCTTGTGACCTCCTCTGCAATCTGCAGCCAGGCTGTTTTGGTCTCTTGGGGAGGTCTCTTCCACCCATCGGAAGGGAAGAGGACCTCCTTGCGTGCTCTGACTCCCCCCATAAGCATATGGAGGGAGTCATCGGAGAACCTGGGTGCAGCCCTCTGCCTCTGTGCAGTGATTGTCAGTGTTTGCAGCACTCCACTGCTGTAGTACACTGACAGCACTATGTTAGATTAAACTTCAAATGTAATGTGGCCACGGTCCCTTTAAATATCCTGCCTGAACACGCGTCATGAATGACGTCACCAGACCCGCTCCATCTAATTGGGCCGGTTAACGCGCTGGGCGGGCTTAATAGGCCCCATTGAGGTAAGTTCATTTTCAACAGCGGTATGGAGCCAGCAGCGGGGTCGCGACCTGACATGGACACCGGCCGCACCGGATCCGCCGAGGTAGGCAAAATTCCGGCCTATGCTTCACACAAGCCGCCTTCCACCCTACTTTATCTCACCCTACTTCATCTCACTCTATCAGCATAATCTTCTATTCCTTTCTCCCTCATGTTCTTGTCCAGCTTCCTCTTAACAGCATCCACAGCCTCTGCTTCAACTACTCCATGTGGTGGCAAGTTCCACTTTCAGTCACGATTTCAGCTTCGGAGAGTGAAGATAAATGGAAAGAATGGAAAAATAAGTATCGCATTAACCTGTTTTGTGTGACCACTTTGCTTTATGACTCCTGTTCTCCCTGTAACATCCAAAGTGATACATTCTGACAGGCAAGATGAAATACCTGTCACTCAGAGTATCAGCAAGATCCTTCTCCAAATGTCACCTGACACAGAGTCCTGAACATCTGCAGCCCCTACAATTTTACCAGAGTTACTTGAATATTTGTTTATCATTTCACTTCTGCAACTGCATGTTTCAGCAACTGAAGCGACTGAGATTTCCTTTTGTTGTCTTCTAGGCAAGAACACATCCTTTAGCCTCACAACCCACTGTCACACCATTTGTGTCTACATGAACAGTTTTTATTACATTTCACAGCAAGGTGTGATCATCTACATCTGTCTATGATTTCTGTGAAGTATTCACAGTCGTTGTTCAGTTTTAACGAAGTGAATTTGGAAAGGCTGCATGCATTATGCCTTGTTTTATCATTCTCCTCATGGGATGTATCTGGTGTCTGCCAAGTGTCCAATTTTTGCCACACAAGCTCCCTTCTGCTGCATTAATGAGAGTGAGTCAGGAGAAATTGTTGCCCAGTGGCACAGTTGTAAGGGCCAAAAAACATAGCAGCCCTTATCCCCCACTCCTGCCTATCAATCAATCTGCTTGCTATAAATTACATCAATCCTGTACTTTGCTGCTGGACTAAATAGGGCCGATTCTCCTCATGCTGCATGCCCTAGCTGTGACATACTGCAGAAGCACTGCGCCTGTGATGAGGGGAGTCCGCTCAGTTTTCCTGGCCTGGACCATTTGCATGGCCAGGCACTCTCCCAGCACGGGCCCACCCCTTGACAGGGCTTTGCGCTGGTATCAGAGGGTTGAAACGAGAGTGTAGCCACAGACCTCAGAGGCAGCAGTCAGAAGGCACTGAGACTTGACGACCATGCTGCATGAGGGAATGTAAATACCTTCTGCCACTACTGATCTTCAGGATGCGCTTCAGGACTGCTAAAGGCACTCTGATCTGTGGGGAATCCACACAAAAGCCCCACCACCAGCTTTGGTGGGGCACCCATCCATTTGGGCGCTCAACAGGCACATTCAGAGGAAACAAGGGCCAAGGGCACCCCCTCCCACCTCAATTATATGCTAATGCTGGGCCTGCATTTACTGCAGGCTGATATCCCCGTCCCGCCAACTTTGAGAACTCCAGAAGTCCTGGGGCAGTGTGGTAGGAGCAGAGATCTGGTGCAATGGGTCTCCACCCCATTTCTTCATCACTTGGCCTACGAATTTAGTGTTCCTCAGGTGCAACAAAGAGAAAAATCTACCAGAATATCTCCTCCCCAACCACCAGCACTATCACACATTTCCGCTGGAAAACCACCTGAATAACAACAGCCTTAAATTAGGTCTCTTACCACTGGGATTGGAAGATACTGACAGCAAAGACCAGAACTATTTTTTACTGGTGAATAGACCTTAATGTAAGCCCATAGTGCCTATCCCCCAGCTCAGTAGCATTGTTCAAAAATTAATCCAGTCTTCATGACAGGTAAAGCGTGTCTGCATCTAGAGAAATAAGTGGTTTATTGCCAACAGTACTTTGTGCAAAATTCCAGTACTTGAGCAGTAAATTGCAATACACAAAGTGAATAAAGAAATGCGCTCGCCTTAATAATAATGCATGAGACTAGTGTTTTGCTTATTTACAGAAATGCTGGAATCATACATCGGTTATGAAAGTCTTCAGACTCTGGAAGACTTGTTCATATCGTACTGTACAAGGACTATCTGAGCTTCAGACAGCAGTTCTTGAGCAAGACTGTGCAGTATACCCCATTCACACATGGAGGCACAATCCATCGTGTGTTTTCTGATGCTCAGCATGGTGATTCTGCACAGTACACAGCTGAGCTTATGATATAAAGGAAGAAAGAATTGCATTTATACAGCACCTTTCACGTCCTCAGGACGTCCCAAAGCGCTTTACAGCCAATTAAGTACATTTTTTAAAGTGTAGTCACTGTTGTAATGTAGGAAATATCACAGCCAATTTGCACACAGCAAGCTCCCACAAACAGCAATGTGATAATGACCAGATAATGGCCCAGAAATTCCGTTCCCTACGGGTGTGTACGTGCTGTGTACTCACCCGTAGGGCCAACGGAAGTGCCAGTTTTAGGCATGCACTGCGCATGCGCTGGAAACCGGAACTTCCGTTCTGTGAAGAAAGGGCTTGACAGGTCAAACGCCTGCGCCGGATAGGCAGCGCGTATGGCTGAAACTTCCGTTTTTTTCACAGTTGCTTCAGTCCAAGTAAGTCGGAAACAGCTGCGCCTAGAAAAGCAGGCGTACAGCCGGCAGCTCCTAGGCGCAAGGCCTGCTTTTACCAGGCTAAGAGTTGAAGAAAGTGAAAAAAAAAATTCCCACTGATTTATCATTTTAAAATACTTTAAAGAAAGGTAAGTTTATTTTTAGCCCTGTTAAAAACTTTAATTATTTTTTTCAAAAATTTAAATTTTTGTTTAAAATAGTTAATTTATGTAATTTGTAGTCATTTTAAAAATATGATGTTTTTTAAAAAATGTATTTGAAGTTTTACTTATGTTTTGGGGCTGATCTCTATTCATAGATTTGACAGGTCTTCCTGTCAAATCTATGAATGGAGATTCCCTGCTCTGATTGGCTCCCCATGGCCCACGTGATCCCAGGGATGCTGCGAACTACCTGCGCCCCTGGGATACGCGTGCCCTGCACACCGGCAGTTTAAGAGGCACAGCAACGGAATTCTGCACCTCCCCGGAGCCCTGGGCCAAAGTGTTTTTACTGATGTTGATATAAAATACCTACCAACTCTCTGCTTGTTTCGGCCTGTATTATAGGATCCATTCAGAAGTTTGCCCATTACCTACTTATTATTTGTCTCCAAAACTGATCACAAAGCAAGGGTGACTTGTTGGGGAGTTCACTGGGGGGAAGGGGGGGGGGGGGGGGCGGTTGACGGTTATTCATTTTAGTTTAAAAATAGAACCTATTTGGTGTATGTCAAATAAGCATAATTGCACTTGTTAAAATAAGTTTGCAATCTCTGTCAGTCTTGCTGACCGTAAATTTCACTCTTGATATTTCCTCGATGTTGAAAATTCTGCAATCAATTTGTAGCAATGTGGTCACAAACCTCCCATCGATTCCTTGTCTTCATTTGGCACTGTTTGGGTTCATGTGTGAGGAGCACTGAACTAGGAGTGATTAACAGGCAATTAACTTAAATTACAGTTCAGGTGTACATGTGCAGTGTAAGGCAATCAAAATTAATGAGCCCTTTAGGGGTGTAATTGGAATGTACGGTAATTATCTAAAACTGATTTTATGCTGCTGCTATTTGAGATCAGATTCAGGGACACTAGTGTGCATGAGTATTTACAATAGAAGAAAGGAGAAAAGAAAGCTTGCATTTCTCTAGCGCCTTTCATGACTACCGGACGTCCCAAAGCACTTTACAGCCAATGAAGTACTTTTGAAGTGGAGTCACTGTTGTAATGTAGGAAACGCGGCAGCCAATTTGCGCACAGCAAGCTCCCACAAACAGCAATGTGACAATGACCAGATAATATGTTTTTGTTATGTTGATTGAAGGATAAATATTGGCCAGGACACCGGGGATAACCTCCCTGCTCTTCTTCGAAATAGTGCCATGGGATCTTTTACATCCACCTGAGAGAGCAGACAGGGCCTCAGTTTAACGTCTCATCCGAAAGACGGCACCTCCAACAGTGCAGCACTCCCTCAGTACTGCACTGGAGTGTCAGCCTAGATTTTTGTGCTCAAGTCCCTGGAGTGGGACTATGAACCCACAACCTTCTGACTCAGAGGTGAGGGTGCTCCCAACTGAGCCACTGGCTAATTACAATACTAAATCCAGTTCTTTTATCCTGGTGTATAAACAGAAAATGCTGGAAATACTCAGCAGGTCAGGCAGCATCTGTGGAGAGAGAAACAGAGTTAACGTTTCAGGTTGATGACCTTTTGTCATCCTGATGGCTGACTTGCAGATCCATGATTGGGCCTCTAGGTTCATTGTTCCAGATTACTGCTGCATTTTAAGGAACCACAGGAGTGTAAATAGTGGATAATTGCGATATTCTTGACTGCAAATGATGAAACGCACAGAAGACATAAGTGGGTAATGAAGATTTTCCTTAAGACTGGGATAAAGATTACAGTATGCAGTTACTCATTGAGTATTCTATGTATGCAGTGAATTTGAGAAATGATTATGCATTTATTTTTAACCCTCGGATTACTGATGAGCAGTCTCACTAAACAGTTGCTGCTTCTTTTAAAAGTGCTGAAAGTTTGACCTGTGACAATTATATTGCAGCCAGGTCAAATAATAAGGTTGGTGTTGATTGGTTGAACAAAATGGTTCCAGGCTTGCTTTTCAACCAATCAGATACACAGTTTCAATGATTATGGGCACCAGGTCCAAAAGGGATCATAGATATTGGAAAGTGGAGGAAAGCAGGTAAGTTTGAATAAAAATGGTTGATTTGTTAAAATAAATCATAAAATAAAAATTGGGTAAATAGAGGATAAGCTGTCCAGCTACCAAAGGTCTGTCAAATCCCAGCCTACCCTGTTTCTCTGTGTTTTTTTTAAGGCTCTCGGCCACATTAGCCCATGACAAGCTTGTATAGGAATGCCAGAATTTTCAACTCGAGAGCTTGTTTAGGTTCCAGGAAACTGCAATCCAACATTTAGCCCTAGTCTCCCAATTGGAGAACTGTAAGATTCGTCATTTGAATTGAAAATATTTTAAATATATTAATAAAGATATTCTTAACATCTCAGCATTGTTAACCTAACATTTGATGATTCTTGAGTTTCACAGGGTGTGAGGTGAAGTTTTTTTTTTTAAAAAAAGGTCTTGCTGAGAAGAAAGGAACTTGCATTTATTTTGCTCTGCTCACAATCCCAAGCTGTGCCAAAGTACTTCACAGCCAATGAATTACTCTTGAAGTGGAGTCGCTGTTGTTATGTAAGGAAACGCAGCAGCCTATACACACACAATAAGGTCTCACAAACAGCAACGGAATGAATGACCAGTTAACTTGTTTTGGTGGAGGGAGTGAAAAATCACTCAACAGCAATCAGCCTCCGGCCCTGTGTCCTGGTTTAATGTTGAGAGGTAAAGAGTGAGAGACAATAAAGATCAAAATCAATTTTGCTATTTGGGAGGCATTTGAACGTACTGTGCACATTATAATTAGAGCCACAGCATTCCAAATACTAATACAAATTATATATACATACTTTTAAAACTATATAAAACAAGTTAATTGACATATTCTGTCACCCTGCAACAGAAATGTATTTTATTTGATGTACCATATTAGTTACTTTTATTTTGTTACAAATAAAAACCAGATTGTCGTACCCTGGACCAGAAAAGCCCTCCTGGAGGAAAGGTTGTCCGTATGTAACAGTTTACCAAAAACTGCATATAACAGCTTGAAGCTGTCCAGCTACCAAAGAAAGGTCTGTCAACTCCCAGCCTACCCTGTTTCTCTGTATTTTTTTTAAGGCTCTCGGCCACATTAGCCCATGACAAGCTTGTATAGGAATGCCAGAATTTTCAACTCGAGAGCTTGTTTAGGTTCCAGGAAACTGCAATCCAACATTTAGCCCGAGTCGACCTTGTCTGAACATGCTAGTCTCCCAATTGGAGAACTGTAAGATTCCACAGCTGTGCGAGGTAATGGGTTATGTTGGTGGTAGCATTCTGTATGCCACAGCAGATGGCATAAAGTAGAAAAGTCTTCTCAGCTGGCATAATCTATCCTGCAGGATTTTATATACATTCCATTCAGCTAGCAAAACATTTATCCTCAGACTTAAATTAAAAAAGAAAGACTTGCATTTATGTAGCGCCTTTCATGACCACCGGGCATCCCAAAGCACTTTACAGCCAATTAAGTACTTTTGAAGTGGAGTCACTGTTGTAATGTAGGAAACGGGGCAGCCAATTTGCGCACAGCAAGGTCCCACAAACAGCAATGTGATAATGACCAGATAATCTGTTTTTGTTATGTTGATTGAGGGATAAATATTGGCCAGGACACCGGGGATAACTCCCCTGCTCTTGTTTGAAATAGTGCCATGGGATCTTTTACGTCCACCTGAGAGAGCAGACAGGGCCTCAGTTTAACGTCTCATCCGAAAGACAGCACCTCCGACAGCGCAGCACTCCTTCAGTACTGCACTGAAGTGTCGCCTAGATTTTTGTGTTCAAGTCTCTGGAGTGGGACTTGAACCTTCTGGCTCAGAGGCAACTCAACATCCACAGGTAACATTGATACAAAGCTGCCTGGCATAGAGCCCTTGGGGGAGAAAGTCTATCCTCATTACCTGCTATGGTATAAACAAAGGGCTGATTAATTGATCATTCCACCACCAACTGCAAACGCATTTGAAACAAAGCACCACAACAGTAGGGTGCCTCTTGCTTACTAAAGTCTGCAAATGCTATTCATTTGAGACAGCAGAAACAGCCCACAGACATATTCTTAAAGTTGGGCTATTTGCCCAACAATTGCCCATGCAACTCTTACACGTGTAGGGCCTGCTTGCATCAGCGTAAGGGTATATATAAGGCTTTAAAAAAAAATCCAAAATTATGCACATACACTTTAAATAAGTTTATGCAAATATTGACCTGAATTACAGTCTTAATAATGTTTAAAATTATTTATTTAAAAAAAATATTTTTTATTGAGGTTGATGCAACGAAGACACTTATGAATAAAATTGCAATTCAGTACATTGTATAATTATTTGGGGATTCAATTGCATAGCATTAGGGGATTTCCTTCATAAATGATTGCAATGGAATTCTCCTTTGTCATTGGAGGACTGGGCCCACGCTCCCTGGGATCCGTGGGCCATTATGCTGCCGTTCGCCTGGAGGCCCAAGACCGCAACTCTTCGCAGCCTGGGACGCCAGGAGGTAATTTTGTAAATGTTTCGCGGGTTGGAGGCGTACTTCGGAGGTATGCCTCCGACCGCAATCTCGAGGCCAAAGACCTGTTTTTATGTGAGAGTTACCTGCTGTGACTGTTAATCTGACAGTTGACTGGTGTGGGCCTTTTGGTGTATCTGTTGGTGAGACGGTCACCATTTATTCAATTATTAATGAAGTAGCTACAGCAACTGCAGAGTATGTTTAATATTCTATTGCTATAGAAGGCTTCAGTAATTAATTGTGGCAAATAGATTGCCCCATTTGTACTGAGTGCAGATAAAAATCACTTGCCACTGTTTTTGTTTATGGTTAAAACATCAAGAAATGATTGAATTGACTACTTATGGCCTCTCTTGTCTCTGTTTAACATCGGTGAAGTTCAGCTATCCATCACATATACAGATCGCTCATGTAAAGGCATCTTCGCAGGCAAGCATGACATGTTTTCTTGGGAGTTTGTATTTGCTTGGATCAAAGTATGCCTCAGACAGCTAAGCTAACTCCTTGGGTTGGACTAAGTATGGCTTAATCCTGAAGGATGTTGGCTTAGCTGCTTCTTCTGTGGTTAAACAAATTATCTGGCTTGGTGTCATTCTATTTTTAAAACATAAAGATTTGCCATCTGGCACCAGTGTTTGTAAAAACACATTCAGATTCATACACATCTCCTGCTCATTCTCATGGACGAAGTCCAAATTTCATTAAGCATGCAGGTGCCTTACCTGTCAGGAGAAGCACGTAGAGCATCACAGAACTCTAATAATAATATACGTCTAGACTGCCAGGGAACAGAGAAACCTACCAATTAGAATGGCAGGTGATCAAGATGCACGTGTTGCGAAACTCAGACTCATATTCCAGTAGCTTCTCAGGCAACACAGATATGTGCCCCATTAGGCTGTCAGGCAATTTAAGACTTGTGCCAATAGACTGCAATGAGCTCTTTTATCTTCTTTTTTCCTTATAACCCCTTACCCTATGATCTGTTGAATTAGGATTCACTCAACGGGGGTGATTTTGCCAATGGGGAGCTTTTGGAGGCGGGACTCCCACTTGTCGGGTTTCAGTCCCGCCTCCATCAACTTCTGGCCAACCCATGCTTTTTTCCCTTGATTGATCTTGTTAAGCCCGCCCAGCGGGCTTAGCAGGCCAATTAAGGGAGAGCCGGTTGCAGAGAATGTCAACGTATGACGTTTCATCTGTCTAAAAAATTTTGACAGATGAATTGTCATCGTTTGACAGCTCTGTGAAGCTGTCAAACACTGACATTCTCTGTAGTTTGATGAGGTCTTGAATTCAAGACCTCATCAAATCTCTTTCTTTTGCAGAAATGAGATGGTTGTTGCTTTGGAGAATGCAACGGCCATCTGTCATCTCTACCGCGGAGGTGCGAGACTCTCCGCATACCCACCGACTGAAGCCTGCAGGAAGAAACAAAGGTAAGTACACTTTTTCTAACACTTTCCACTTACCTCAGATACTCACCTCTCCACACTTGCACCCATCACTTACCTTCACAGCACACGTTTGGACCCCTCTGACCCCCGCAGACCCACTACTCGCCTCAGTGACCCTGGCAGGGTTCGGAGCCTTCGGGAAGCCCGCACTTGTGTGGGCAAAATGGCGATAAGCCTATTTTCTGCCTGTTAACTACCTGTTAACAGGCAGTTAAGTAGCTGTAATCCCTTCTCGCCTCCAAGGAGACGGGGCCCGGCATGGGACGGCTACCCGCCTCCTGGCAAGATGGCACGGAGACGAGTTGGGGGTGGGCTGGGCACCCGCCCCCAGATTCTGCCATTTTCCCGGCAGTCCCACCTCCATACCCGCCTCCCCAGGGCTGGCAAGATCGCGCCCAACATGTATGTTTCAACAGATTCCTGATTCATTTCACTAAGTAGAGCTCTATTATGAGTAACTCTAACTGCAAAGAAAGAAAAAAAGACTTGCATTTCTACAGCGCTTTTCATGACCACCGGACGTCCCAAAGCCCTTTACAGCCAATGAAGTACTTTTGAAATGTAGTCACTGTTGTAATGTAGGAAACGCAGCAGCCAATTTGCACACAGCAAGCTCCCACAAACAGCAATGTGATAATGACCAGATAATCTGTTTTTTAAGGTGTTGACTAAGGGATAAATATTGGCCAGGACACCAGGGATAACTCCCCTGTTCTTCTTCGAAATAGTGCCATGGGATCTTTTACATCCACCGGAGAGAGCAGACGGGGCCTCGGCTCAACATCTCATCCGAAAGACGGTGGTTACTCTTTAAATTTACTGTAGCTGAAGATTCCTTTGAATATTCTGAGATCCTGAGCTAGGATCCCAACCTCATCTGGAGGCAACACAGCAGCAGCAGCAGCAGCCTTGCCCTGCAGATATGCAGACTTGGTGACTGACCCCAGAGCAGCATCGACAGTTGCCATGGAAATAGCCAATATGCAAATTGCAACAGCGGAGGTGTAAAGGAGCAAAATAGGGAGGGAAGGTTACATTTATATAAAAAGGTCATTTTGTGCATATTTGAAAGTCATTGAGGCCAAAACCCCTCCGGGGTTCAGCCAGTCTCTCGCTAGAGTTACGACGGGAGACCAGTAGAACCCACCAGAAAATGGCGGAGACCTGCTTGCACCGGCTCTCTGCTGTTTACTGAAGTTTCTGACTTGCCTTGTAAACGGTGGTACCTCTGACCACCCCTTACAAGGAAAATCTCAGGACCTGGCATATCGGTCGGTGGAGGTCGTATGCTGAGTGAGTTGAGGCCTGGGCAACCTGCCCCCATTGGCGGGTGGGTTCTGCATTCACATGGGGCAGTCGCCATCGGGAATGCACCCTCCATTGACATAGAAACATAGAAACATAGAAGATAGGAGCAGGAGTAGGCCATTCGGCCCCTCGAGCCTGCTCCGCCATTCGATGAGATCATGGCTGATCATCCAAACTCAGTACCCTGTACCTGCCTTCTCCCCATATCCCTTGATACCTTTAGCTTTAAGAAATATATCTAACTCATTCTTGAATATATTTAATGACTTGGCCTCAACTACCTTCTGTGGTAGAGAATTCCACAGGTTCTGGGTGAAGAAATTCCTCCTCATTTCTGTCCTAAATGGCTTACCCCTTATCCTTAGATTATGACCCCTGGTTCTGGACTCTCCGACTATCGGGAACATTCTTCCTGCATCTAGTTTGTCCAGACCTGTCAGAATTTTATATGTTTCGATGAGATCCCCTCTCATTCTTCTATACTCCAGCGAGTATAAGCCCAATCGACCCAATCTCTCCTCATATGTCATTCCTGCCATCCCAGGTATCAGCCTTGTGAATCTTCGCTGAACTCTCTCCATGGCAAGAAGATCCTTCCTCAGATAAGGCGACCAAAACTGCACACAGTACTCAAGGTGTGGCCTCAGGTGTGACCTGCAAACTCTGGTGATGTCAGCAATGGGCAGCACCAGCGGGCTCAACCTCAGCTCAATCGCCGTGATCACGACCCAAGGAAGGTCAGCCCTTCTTTTTATTTGTAGTCAATGCTGGCAAAGTCTAATGTTTATTCCCCATCCCTCGTTGCCCTGAGTAGATGTTGATTGGTCTTTTTCCTTGAGCCAATGCACTCCTTCTGTTGATGATGCTCCAACAATGGTGATGGGGAGAGAATTCCTGGATATTGACTTGACACGATTAACGAATATTAGAATTTACAGATTATAAGAACATAAGAACATAAGAAATAGGAGCAGGAGTAGGCCAATCGGCCCTTCGAGCCTGCTCCGCCATTCAATAAGATCATGGCTGATCTGATCCTCACCTCAAATGTAAAGAACACAAGAAGTAGGAGCAGGACCCGGCCACTCAGCCCCTGGGCCCGCTCTGCCACCCACAGGGCCTCGACCGATCCGAACTCAGCCTCATGTCCAATTTCCTGCCCGCTCCCCGTAACCCCTAATTCCCTTTACTTCTAGGAAACTGTCTATTTCTGTTTTAAATTTATTTAATGATGTAGCTTCCACAGCTTCCTGGGGCAGCAAATTCCACAGACCCACTACCCTCTGAGTGAAGAAGTTTCTCCTCATCTCAGTCCTGAAAGAGCAGCCCCTTATTCTAAGATTATGCCCCCTAGTTCTAGTTTCACCCATCCTTGGGAACATCCTTACCGCATCTACCCGATCAAGCCCCTTCACAATCTTATATGTTTCAATAAGATCGCCTCTCACTCTTCTGAACTCCAATGAGTAGAGTCCCAATCTACTCAACCTCTCCTCATATGTCAACCCCCTCATCCCGGGGATTAACCGAGTGAACCTTCTTTGTACTGCCTCAAGAGCAAGTATGTCTTTTCTTAAGTATGGACACCAAAACTGTATGCAGTATTCCAGATGCGGTCTCACCAATACCCTATACAACTGCAGCAATACCTCCCTGTTTTTATAATCTATCCCCCTAGCAATAAAAGCCAACATTCCGTTGGCCTTCTTGATCACCTGCTGCACCTGCATACTAACTTTTTGATTTTCTTGCACTAGGACCCCCAGATCCCTTTGTACTGCAGTACTTTCCAGTTTCTCGCCATTAAGATAATAACTTGCTCTCTGATTTTTCCTGCCAAAGTGCATAACCTCACATTTTCCAATATTGTATTGCATCTGCCAAATCTCCGCCCACTCACCCAGCTTGTCTATGTCCCCTTGTAGGTTTTTTATGTCCTCCTCACTTTCTACTTTCCCTCCCATCTTTGTATCATCTGCAAACTTTGATATGTTACACTCTGTCCCCTCCTCCAAATCGTTAATATAGATTGTAAAGAGTTGGGGACCCAGCACCGACCCCTGCGGAACACCACTGGCTACTGGTTGCCAGTCCGAGAATGAACCATTTATCCCAACTCTCTGCTTCCTGTTAGATAACCAATCCTCCACCCATGCCAGAATATTCCCCCCAACCCAGTGATTTTTTATCTTGAGCAATAATCTTTTATGTGGCACCTTGTCGAATGCCTTCTGGAAGTCTAAATACACTACGTCCATTGGTTATATGTCCAAGTCAGGATGGTGTGTGACTTGGAGGGGAATATGGAGGTGATGTTGTCACCTATGATGTTGTTGCTCTTGTCCTTTTTTCTGGTAGAGGTCACAGAGTTGTGAGGTGCTGTCGAAGTAAGTTTGGTAAGTTGGTGCCTTACATCCTGTAGATCATATATACTACAGCCACAGTGAACAAGTGATGGAAGGGTAGGGGTACCGATCAAACGGATTGCTCTGTCCCAGGTGGCATCAAGCCTCCTGAGTGTTGTTGCAGCTGCATCCCTCTAGGTGAGAATTCCATCACACTCCTGACTTCAGCCTTGTAATTAGTAGAGAGGCTTTCAGGGATCAGGAAGTGAGCCATCCATCACAGAGTATACAGCCCTATTTATGACCTTATAATGGAAAGAAGATCATTGAAGATGTATCTGACACTGGCTGGGCTGAGGGCACTGCCCTGAGGAACTCCTACAGTGATGTCTTGGGGCTGCAATGATTGGCCTCCGACAACTATAACCATCTTCCTGTGTGATGGCTGACTGCAGCCATTGGAACATTTTTCCCCTTGGTTATGATTGACCTCAATTTTGCTAAGGTTCCTTGCTTCCAAACTCAGCCAAGTGCTGCCTTGATGTTGAGGGTAACTACATTCACCTCTCCTCTGGAATTCAGCTCTTGCATCCATGTCTGGAACTGAGTCATTTGGGTAGAACCCAAACTGAACATCAGCGAGCAGATTATTGGTTAGTAGGTGTCACTTGATGACACTATTAATAATTCTTTCTATCACTTTGCTGATGATTGGGAGGAGATTGATAGGCGGTAATTGTCCAGGTTTGATTTGTCTTGCTTTTTTTTTATTGGATAGGACTTACCTGGGTCATTTTCTATATTGTTGGTTAGATGCCAGTGTCATAGCGTCACTGGAATATCTTGGTTAGGGGGCGCTTGTTCTGGTGCGCAGGTCTTCAGCAGTACAACTAGGATGTTATCAGTGTCCAGCCTTTGCTGTGTCCAGTGCACTCTGCTACTTCTTAATGTCACATGGAGTGAATTGAATTGGCTGGACACTGACAACTATGATGGTGGGGACCTCAGGATGGGGTGAGTGAGATCATTCACTTGGCACTTTTGGATGAAGATGTTTGCAAACACTTCAGCCTTGTCTCTTGCACTCACGTGCTAGGCTCCACCATAGTTGAGGATAGGAATGTTCATGGACCCTCCTTCTCCCATTAGTTGCCTGATTGGCCACCAACATTCTCGAATGGATGGGGTAGGGCTACAGAGCTTTGGTCTGATCCATTGTTTGTGGGATTTGTATTTCTTTGCAACAATTTCACATTATAACAGGATTTAATAGAAAAGATAAATATATGCCATTGTTGAGGGGTTTTCCTAACAGAAACTAGCGTAAATGTTTTGCATAGGAAATTGTTTTCCATTAACCAGGAGCAAAGAAAGATGCATTAAATCAGTAAGGTATTGTGTCTCTTCTGAGAAATTGTTGAGTTTGGTTATGAAATGGGGCACGGTGTATTAATGATGTCTTAGAGAAAGGAATAATTTCAGTTGACAGGTGAGAACCATTCTAACCTTGTCATGCACACCCTGAATGGCATACCCTATTGGCTGGTGGAAACACAGGTGATTCTACATCTCATTGAACCTCTCTTATGTGATAAGCAAATATGTTTACATTATTGATATTGTTTCCTTCTCAACCGGAAAGTAACAGACAAGCCTGATTTCGAAACAATTTTGTAGCATTTATTATGAATCTTAATTTGCAAATTGAGAAGAGAAGAACATTATATTCCCTGGTTGCGCATCACGTACATTCAAAATGCATTCAAAGTCGTTTGATATTTCAATGAAACAATTCAGGTCTATAAATACAACCACATGCCCCACATTTTTTTTTCCTCCATTAGATTTTATTAAATCATGCCTCATAACACATGTAGCCTTTATAATCTTTCAGCAACACCTGACCTCTCCCAGCTGGGCAGAGCTGCAATCAAAACAAAGATCATAAACGTGAAAACTAGTGGCCTTAAAACATTAGATACCTTGAGGCCTCAATCATCTTTCATGAAGCTGCATTAGAAATTCTAAGATTGTAAACCTTTCCAAATAGTACAATAGAAAAGGTCGCAGAGAGCAGTTAAAGCATCTGCCTGTGCTGGGTCAATCAGTGAACCAAGGCTTGATCTGTAAACCCGCTGAGTTCAGAGATTTCTTCTATAATTTGCAGTATACAAATATGTTGCGTACCATCATTGGCAATTCTGATTTTATAATTATAGTGACAGCTATAGCAAGGGGATTAAAATCAGTCACCAACGAAACAAGGCTCCACAAATTGCTAATGCCTGTGAATTTATTATCTGCTCATTTCCCAATAAACGTTTAACATTACAATGCCAGTTTATCCTAAGCAATTCAATTTTCTACCCGAAATGGTGATGGTCTCCTTGCCTTATTGTTTATCTTCCAAACTCCTTTTGAGAACACAGGATATTTTATAAACAGGAAAGGGACATTTGACCCAAGAAGCCTTTCATTTTTAGTCAGAAACAAACCTTTCTCCCATGTAACCTACTTTTCAGTTCACATCCCAAGTCCAGCTGACATGTAAAACTGTTCATTGATCTTTACTAATATCATGCAGAGTAGCCGAATGTGGCTATGGAATTATTAGCCTGTAACAAGGACAAGGGCAGCAGGCGCATGGGAACACCACCACCTCCAAATTCCCCTCCAAGTCACACACCATCCTGACTTAGAAGTATATCGCCAATCCTTCATCGTCGCTGGGTCAAAATCCTGGAATTCCCTACCTAACAGCACTGTGGGAGTATCTTCACCACACGGACTGCGGCGGTTCAAGGCGGTGGCACACCACCACCTTCTCAAGGGCAACTAAGGATGGGTAATAAATGCTGGCCTTGCCAGCGACGCCCACACCCCATGAACTAATAAATAATAAAAAACATAAAGTGGAATTTTCCAGCGCCGTGTGCTACAAAGGGCACACTGCCTGCCATTTTCCGGGGATGGGGGACTTTGGAAAAATTAGCTCCTTGGCTTCAAGTTCTGTCTATAGGTTCAGATTATGTTACACCCTGTGTGACAAAAACTGAGCATGTTTGTTGTTGTATTATTTTACGACTTTTCCTTTCATTACCTGCATGGGTAAAAACCCAAGTTCACTTACAGAAAACTCCCCAGCCTTTCTGATAGGCAACAGCTCAAGAAACAGATGGGTTGGCATGTATATAAGTCAGAGAGTCATAGAGTCATAACGGCACAGAAGGAGCCCATTTGGCCCATCGAGTCCATGCCAGCTCTCTGTAGAACAATTCAGTCAGTCCCATTCCCCCGCTCTATCCCCGTAGCCCTGCAAGTTTATTTCCCTCAAGTGCCTATCCAGTCTCCCCTTGAAAACATTGAGTGTCTCCACTTACACCACTTCCGTTGGCAGCGAGTTCCAGGTCATCACCACTCACTGCGTAAAGAAGTTTTTCCTCACATCCCCCCTGTATCTCTTGCCCAAAACCTTAAATCCCCGTCTAGCCTATCCAAACCCGTCATAATCTTGTACACCTCTATCAAATCACCCCTCAACCTCCTTTGCTCTAATGAAAACAAATCCAGCTTCTCCAACCTGTCCTTGTAGCTAAGATCCCCCATCCTCAGAACCATTCTGGTAAATCTCCTCTGCACCCTCTCAAGGACCTTCACATCCTTCCTAAAGTGTGGTGACCAGAACTGGACGCAATACTCCAGTTGTGGCCTAACCAGCGCTTTATAAAAGTTCAGCATAACTTCTCTACTTTTGAACTCAGTACCTCTATTTATGAAGCCCAAGATCCCATATGCTTTGTTAACCACTGTCACTATGTCCCGCCACCTTCAGGGACCTATGCACATTAACTTCCAGGTCCCTCTGTCCCTGCAAGTAAAGTACATTTAAAATTTTAGAGCTACTTGTCTGGGCCATTGTTTCTAAAATGTTGTTCCAAACAGGTGAGGATTGGATTGAAGGCTCTGACCTGAAACATTAATTGATCTATTCTCTCCACAGATGCTGACTGACCTGCTGAGTGGTTTCAGCATTTTCTGGGGGGGGTTACCTGACAATCGGATTGCTGCAGCAACAAATCAGGTGGGACATTTTGTTTGTTTTTAGTTGTGTTGGGGGGGGGGAGGGTTTAAACTATTCAAAGACAAGCATATGTGGATCTTTTTTGAAGTGCATGCTTGTTTGGCAGCTGTAGGACCATCGTAAATGCCATTTTGAATCCTGCAAATCGCTGATCATCTGATGTCATTATGAGAAATACAGTATTTTAATGTTGTTGTTCCAATGTATCTTTAAAGGGTTTTCAATGATGTATCCGAGGCTGACTTTTATCCAGGCAGTATTAAATCTGAAGCCGCCAGGATTGAGGGTGAGTCAGTGAACCACCGTGCAAGACTAATTGGGAAATGTGCTTCGAAATTCAGTTTTATATTGAGAATCAGCACAGGAAAGTGCCTTTGTTGTTTCCAACATTCTGAGCAGAATAGTAAAGTCCCTAGTCAGTGTAAATCTACTGTTTGTATTTAAAACTGTTCAATCATCTGCTCAGTAAATCAGATTTTCGTTGATAGACTAAACCCTGGTCTGGTAGAGTGTTTATTCTTCTGCCTATCAGGTCAAGGAAATAATGTGAGGGCACTTGATACATCCAAGAAAACAGAATGCAGGGAAGAGGATTCTCTGTCTGACCCCTAGCCTCACTACATATACCTCAATATTGGGCAAGTGAAGGTACACGCCAGATCATAGAGAGTAGTTGCTTGCTTACGGCTTGGTGTATGGCACTATTTCTGAGGAAAATGTCTAATCCAGGAAACCAGACACCCTATAACACCCTTACCACAATGTGTTGATTTATATAATACTGCAAAATTCTCTCTCTCATTGAATCTCTAAAATGCTAGCTAGCTATGATGTAAATAAACAAGGATACTTGCACTGTAATGTAAGCAAATGTGAAAATACAATGTCAAACTGATTTGGGATTCTATAAGGTTATATGCGCTGTGCAGATTAAGATACCACACAACATACCATGTATTCACTCAGATCCAAAATACTGATTTTTGTTTGGATAGCTGTAAATAGGGTAATGGTTTAGTAAACTGTCCCTTAACCTCTGGTACCCGGATTTGAATTGCACCCAGACAATAGAGTGATTCATAACCACCTCTACCGCCTCATAGGACAAGGGCAGCAGCAGCATGGGAACACCATCACCTCCAGGTTCCCGTTCAAGTCACACATCATCCTGACTTGGAAATATATCACCGTTCCTTTAATCGCTGGGTCAAAATCCTGGGACTTACTACCTAACAGCATTATAGGAGCACCTTCACCACATGGACTACAGCGGTTCAAGAAGGCAGCTCACCACTATCTTCTCAAGGGCCACTAGAGATGAGCAAATTGCCAGCCTTGCCAGTGATGTCCACATAGAATCATAGAATAGTACAGCACAGAAGAAGGCCATTCGGCCCATTGAGTCTGCGCCAGCTCTTTCGAAGAGCAATCCAGTTAGTCCCACTCCCCCGCTCTTTCCCCATATCCCTGCAATTTTTTCTCCTTCAAGTATTTATCCAATTCCCTTTTGAAGGCTGCTATTGAATCTGTATCCACCACCCTATCAGGCAGTGCATTCCAAATCCTAACCACTCGTTGCGTAAAGAAGTTCTTCCTCATGTCGCCTCTGGTTCTTTTGCCAATCACCTTAAATCTGTGCCCTCTCGTATCGACCCTTCAGCCATTGGAAACAGTTTCTCTTTATTTACTCTCTATAAATCCTTTATAATTTTAAACATCTCTATCAAATCTCATCTTAGCCGTCTCTGCTCCAAGGAGAACAACCCCAGCTTCTCCAGTCTATCCACATAACTGTAAGCCCTCATCCCTGGAACCATTCTAGTGAAGCTCTTCTGTACCCTCTCCAAAGCCTTCACGTCCTTCCTAAAGTCTGGTGCCCAGAATTGGACACAATACTCCAGCTGGGGTTGAACTAGTGTTTTATATAAGTTTAGCATTATTTCCTGGCTTTTGTACTCTATGGGCTGGATTTTACCAGCCCTGAGGAGGCAGGTTTGGAGGTGGGACGGCTGGGAAAATGGGAAAAATTGGGAGCGGGTCCCAACCCCGCTCCCAACCCGCCTCCGAACCATCTTCCCGGGAGGCGAGTCCCTGACTCACGCAGGGACCCGTCTCCTAGCGGCGGGGAGGGGATTAGAGCCAATTAATTGCCTGTTAACAGGTAGTTAACAGGCAGTTAAGAGGCTTTTCCCCATTTTCAGTCTGCTGATGCAGCCTTCCCGACAGCAAGAAACCCCCCCAGGGTCAGCGAGGCGATCTGTGGGTCTGCTGCAGTGTAAGTGTGCAAATGACAGCTGCAGAGGTAGTGCGATGGATGTAATGATACACAGGTAAGTATGACAGGTGAGAGAATGTAGTGAGAAATATTTTTATTCTGTTTATATGTATCTGCAGGTGGCAAGATTTGATGTTTCTGTGAAGCCTCATCTGATCAGCAGAATTGACAGATGGTCTCTGCAATCTCATATGCAGCTGCCATCTGTTTTCTCCTAAGGAGAGAGTCATTGGTGAGCCTGGGTACAAGGGCTCACCTTTGGACAGTGATTGTCAGCGTTTGACAGCACCTCAATGCTGTCAAACACTAACAATTCATCTGTCAAAAATTTATGGTGCATGTCACTTTAACAAAACCGGCAGATGAAGCGACATGCACTGACATCATCTGACACCGGCTTTCCCGTAATTGGCCGGCAAGCCCGCAGGGCGGGCTTAACAAGGCCAATCAGGAGAAAATAGCGTCAGGTCGTCAGACATCGCTGGGGGCGGGACTAGAACCTGGAAACCAGCAGTCCCACCCCCAATGCGCCTCCTCATGTAAGATCGCGGCCACCTTCAAAGATTTGTGCACAAGCACCCCCAGGTCTCACTCTTCTTGCACCCCCTTTAAAATTGTACCATTTAGTGTGTATGGTCTCTCCTCATTCCTCCTACCAAAATGTATCACCTCACACTTCTCTGTATTGAATTTCATCTGCCATGTGTCTGCCCATTCCACCAGCCTGTCTATGTCCTCTTGAAGTCTATTACTATCTTCCTCACTGTTAACTACACTTCCAAGTTTCGTGTCAACTGCAAATTTTGAAATTGTGCCCTGTACCCCCAAGTCCAAGTCATTAATGTATATCAAAAACAGCAGTGGTCCTAGTACTGAACCTTGGGGAACGCTACTATATACCTCCCTCCAGTCTGAAAAACAGCCATTCATCACACTCTTTGTTTTCAACACGGTGGCATAGTGGTTAGCACTGGTGCCTCACAGCGCCAGGGACCCGGGTCCGAATCTGGCCTCGGGTGACTGTCTGTGTGGAGTTTGCACATTCTCCCCGTGTCTGCGTGGGTTTCCTCCGGGTGCTCCGGTTTCCTCCCACAGTCCAAAAATGTGCGGGTTAGGTTGATTTGGCTATGATAAATTGACCCTTAGTGTTAGGGGGGATTAAATATGTGGGGTTATGGGGATAGGATGGGATATGTTAGGGGGAATTAAATACGTGGGGTTACGGGGGTAGGGTGGGATATGTGTACTGTGGGGATTAAAGCAGGGACAGGGTATTGGACTTGGATGATCAGCCATGATCGTATTGAATGGTGGAGCAGGCTCGACGGGCCGAATGGCCTACTCCTGCTCCTAGATTCTATGTTTCTATGTTTCTATTCCTTAGCCAATTTTGTATCCATGCTACTACTGCCCCTTTTATCCCATGGGCTTCAATTTTGCGAACAAGCCTAGAATGTGGTACTTTATCAAACGCCTTTTGAAAGTCCATATACACAACATCAACTGCACTGCCCTCATCCACCCTCTCTGCGACCTCATCAAAAAACTCAATCAAGTTAGTCAAACATGATTTGCCCTGAACAAATCCATGCTGGGTCTCCTTTATTCTCCATGCTTGTCCAAGTGGCTGTTAACTTTCTCAATGATTATTGTTTCTAAAAGCTTCCCCACCACCGACATTAAACTGACTGGCCTGCAATTGCCAGGTTTATCCTTCTCCCCTTTTATGAACAAGTCTGTAACATTTGCAATCCTCCAGTCCTTTGCCATCACCCCTGTATCTAAGGAGGATTGGAGATTGTGGCCTGCACCTCCACAATTTCTACCCTTACATCCCTCAGCAACCTAGGATGCATCCTATCTGGACCGGGTGACTTATCCACTTTAATTACCATCAGCCTGTCTAGTACCTCCTCTTTATCTATTTTTATCTCATCCAATATCCCAGCAACCTCCTCGTTTACCATAGCTTTGCCAAATTCCTCTTCCTTGGTAAACACTGATACAAAGTACTCATTTAGTACCTCAGCCATGCCTTCTGCCTCCACCAATAGTTCTCCATTTTGGTCCCTAATCGGCCCCACCGCTCCTCTGACAACTCTTTTACTGTTAATATGCATATAGAATACCTTTGGATTCCCCTTTATGCTTGCCGCCCATCTATTCTCATACTTTCTCTTTGCCCCTCTTATTTTCTTTTTCACTTCTCCTCTGTACTTTATATATTTAGCCTGCTTCTCCCTTGTATTATCAAGCTGACATCTGTCGTACGCCCCTTTTTCTGCTTCATCCTACTCTCCAACTCCTTCGCCATCCAGGGAGCTCACTCGTGTGTGGCACTGGGAGTAATCCAGAGATTACTAACTTTGAGGTCCTGCTTTTTAACTTCCTCCCTAGCTCCTTAAACTCTGATTGCAGGACCTCACCCCTCTTCCTCCCTATGTTGTTGGTTCTGACATGGACCGTGACTTCTGGCTCTTCCCCATCCTCCTGCAGAATGTTCTGCACCCTCTCCGTGATGTCCCTTACCATGGCAGCAGGGAGGCAACATATCACAGAACAGAATCACAGAATCCCCACAGTGCAGATAGAGGCCATTTCGGCCCATCGAGCCTGCACCGACACATATCCCACCCTATCCCCGTAACCCCACGTATTTAATCCCCCCCTAACACTAAGGGTCAATTTATCATAGCCAAATCAACCTAACCCACACATCTTTGGACTGTGGGAGGAAACCGGAGCACCCAGAGGAAACCCACGCAGACACGGGGAGAATGTGCAAACTCCACACAGACAGTCACCCGAGGCTGGATTCGAACCCGGGTCCCTGGCGCTGTGAGGCAACAGTGCTAACCACTATGCCACCGTGCTGCCCTACCATACCATACAGGTCTGATGTTGATGGTAGCAGAACTGCCTATCTGTCCCCCTGACTATCGAATCGGCAATTACTACTGCATTCCTACACTTTGCTGTCGCCCACTGTGCATTCCTTTGCCTCACGGTGCCAGGCTCAGGACTGCACTCCTTTGAGGTGTTGTCACCCTTACCAGAATATCGGTTTGAGTGTGCCACACTCCCGGAGGATTTCTGCACGGCCTGCCTCTTCCTACCCTTCCGGGTGGCCACCCACTTTCTATTCTGAACTCTACCTGGCAGTGGGGTGACCACCTCCTTGAACCTGCGATCCAGGACACACTCAGCCACCCGCATGCCCTGCAGTGAATCCAGCTGCCCCTCGAGCTCAGAAACCCTCAATGTGAGTTCGAGCAGCTGGAGGCACTTCCTGCAAACATGGGCCTCCGGGACTCATGAAGCATCCTGAAGTTTCCACATGACGCACGAATTGCAGGCTTCGAGTTGTAGCTGTCGCTCCATTCTAATTAGAAACTTAAAATAAACTACTTAGATACAAGGTGATTTATATAATTGCTGTTAACTAGGTCTAAACTACACTGCAATTTTTCTATTCGCTCCTCAACTCAAACTAGCCAAACACTAAATTATTTACTCAAGCTTAACAAGAACCACTGAGATACTAAATACAAAGAACCTATATATTAGATACTTAACTTATAATCCTCAGGTTCTGTGGCTCCACTCCTTCTTTTGAGTTGGACATAAGAAACCGTCTTCCTCCTCTCCACCGAATTACTACTAGCACCAAATTCCCAGCTTCCACTCTGCTTGCCATTCACGCCGATTGCGATTTACCCAGCTCTGTCTCCAAGTTCTGTGCTCCTCTGTGCCCATCTCAAGAATTATTATTTTTTTTAAACGTTTTTACAAAAATAAAGCCATCTGTAATCCAGTGCAGATCAGTTAATCTCACTGAGAGAGGATAACTGTGAGGAAAATGGAAATGTCACACTGGTACAATACAGAGAGCACTTCTGAGGTTACGAGTTAAGAAAGAAATAGGGGGAGATTTTCACTGTTCACGAATAGCAAAATTGCAGATGCATTCTTTTTACACACCATTATTATTTCACTATAAATAGCAAACAATGGTAATCTTTCCTCCTAACTGGGCAATGTGGAAGGAGCATTGAGTACGCCTATCCTGTGCTGCTCCAGACCTGGAAATGCTTGATGCTGACAGTTCCCCAAGACTACCACTCCTCTCCCTGATGAGCATGAGGTTTCACCACAGAAGGGGAACAATTCTTGTACTTGTTGAGATTCTGTTTAAGTAGGAAAAAAAAGTTGAGAGTAATTAATAACTAAGATTTGGTGACAAGCCAATGCAAAAAGAAACCATAATACTTCATCCAGCCTCGCTAAGAAACCGTATAGGATTACCACGGTCCTGTGAATTCCTGTAAGAATTTGTGGTCAAGTGTTATAAGAAATGATCCTATTTGGTATTTGGGTAAAGTGCTGCTGTGATTTAACTACATAAGTTCTGTTTTATTTCACTTTATGCTATTGGCTGACTCAACAATCTTCACAATGCAGTAAGCACAATGTTAAAATGTTAAAAACACTAAAAGTTGTGGTTTATTTACTGCATTCTCTCACAAGCAGCAAAAAAACTGATGCTTAAATAAGGAGAAGTAGCAATAATCAGGTCGAGAAGAACACATTAAAAGCAGCCAGGAGTGCCCGTGCGATGGTACATGTACCTATGATGTCTCGCAACATCAGGACATAAATCGTATTCACCTTGTGCTGAATATCACTTACAGCGAATCTGGTGGTGACTTCATGTTAAATCAGGACACAGAAGAATCTGGGTTACATGCTGAATGTGCAGTTAAGGTGTAGTACTTTGTAGTTCCATAAAGAAAACTTTGCAAAAAAAAAAATGCTTTTGTGTAAGTTCACTGCAACCTGCCAGAAAACGTTATGCTTGATACGTCGTTCTAGAAGCTGGTCAGGGGAATGGCACAGTGCAAAAGAGCAAAAGGTCAGCTTGATTTTAAAACATAATATTATGGATTGCCTGCAGCCATGCAACTGAACTTTAAAAACTGAACACACAACTGAGTCTGAATCTGCAGGACACTTTGCAGCAGGGGGGGTCCTTACACCGAACAATGAAATGAATCCAAATTCAAAGTGCAGGTCGGAGGACGGCTATTTTCTCATTGGAATGCTGGCTGTCTGCCAGACCCCTTCAGAATGTGAAGCAATGTGACAAGAAGTGCAGTGCAGAGCTGAAAGGATAAATGGTACAAGGCCTTGGCAAGTCAGTCAGAAATGAACGCTCTGGCAAGCAAACATTT
This sequence comes from Squalus acanthias, assembly GCA_030390025.1. Classification (NCBI taxonomy): domain Eukaryota; kingdom Metazoa; phylum Chordata; class Chondrichthyes; order Squaliformes; family Squalidae; genus Squalus; species Squalus acanthias. Next base: position 67,285,168 of record CM059437.1, read on the forward strand.
CTGTTTAACTTTGCCCACAGGTCGACTGGTTGGGCGGCGAGGGGGCGGGGGGGGGGGCGATGTTGGCGTTGTAAAGTGACAAAGCAGCAAGCAAAGATCTACTGTTTATCATACAATTCACAAATGAGGAGTATAATTGCCAAAATCCACCTTGCTAAATCAAAATCTTTGTACTGTGCAAGTTTAGTTAAAGTAAGACTTTAAAAAAAAACTAGTGGAGCAATGTACAGTACTTTATTTTCCCCTATTTTGTTTGCTGCTGTCAAATATTATTTAATCAGTAGCAGCTACCCAGAAATTCAATTCCCGCTAGCTTTGAGCATTTACCCCAGGGCGTCCAGTTTCCTCTTCAATAAATTCTACTAATTTTCTTCCACATCAAGGAATAAATACTGCCTTGTTTCTATTTATCTGAGCACTGCTCTGTGCTCTTGTTACCCATGCTTTAGGTAGAATGCCCAAAAGACAGAAGTCTAGAACAAGATGCCTCCCTGAGCTCCATTTACAGAAGATTTAAAGGCTGTTGTCAAACATTGGAAGAAACATGTTGCATCACTGAACAAATATAAAACACATTGAGTCAACTTTAATAAATCTTTGCACTCACTAAAACTTCTCTTTAAATAGTTGTTGAACTAGTGCAGCAACCCAATGAAGGCAGTGGGCTAAAACTGCTAATGGCAGTGCAGTTATCTACAGTGTCATTACAACATAGCGGGGGGAAAATTTGTGTTAGCCAGTAAAGTTGCCGGTGGAGTTAATGGCCACTGAAATTGGCGGCAACGCTAACGGAGCCAAATTGGTCTGGGGGGATGGAGATTGGTGGCACAGCGCTTACCTCCCGTGCAATACCATCCTGGTGGCGTTGCTGGAAGTATCCAAGACGAAATTCCCGTCCAGGTCCGGCATTGCAGTTTCCCACAGTCTCTGGAATCGAGGCTGTGGAGCTCGCAAGGAATTGTGGGTAATGAAGAGTTCTGTGAATTAAAGGGGCCATGCACACGGAAGCAATTCAAAATAAAATGAAGTAAAACAACGCAGTTTTCAGCCCTTTCTGCCTTTTAAAAAATATTTTACGTTGAAAAGAAGTCCCAAATGTTAATATTCAGCTCTTAAAGCTGAATTACCTTCCTGACCTCAACAAATGGGAAAACTGCCTCAGCACTAACACAAATGGCTCAGCAAGGCAGGGAAGGGGCACCCAGGGTCTCGCATGCTGCACTCCAACTTTGTGCAGGGGGTCAACACTGCAAGGCCCTCTACCCACAGGGGCCATGATGCCCTCCAGAAAGAAGGATATGGGAGTACATCACTGAGGCCGTCACTGCCAGCAGTTTTGTCTCCACCATCTGGCTCCAGTGCCCAAAGAAACTTCATGACCTCAGACCACTGGTCAAGGTCAGTGAATGCATCTTCAAAAGCCGTCTCCTCCCAACTGCACCACTAGCGTCACATACTTCTCAATGCATGACTCCCAATCACTCACCTACCAACAATCTGCACAAATCAAGAGGCATATCTCCCATTCCTAGCCTCACCTCACCTCTCGGTGCAGGCCATACTTGGCAGGGGCATGGCTGAGCCCTTGGCCAGTGGCGGGGCTGAAAGGATACGAGATGCTGGTATCTTCATATGCTATCCTCCTTCTGGCACGCACCTCATGCTGTCCCGCCCTCCCATCACCACAACTCCATCATTTCACACACCCAAGAAATGTAGCCTGCCCAGCCAGTGGGTGACCAAGAAGAGGGAGAGGAGAGTGAAGAAGAACAAGAAGAAGGAGATTGATTTGACACTCCCAGCCACCAGCTCCTCAAGGTCAACCAGCAAGGACATTTGCAGTGCACCCCACTGAAAGTCAGCAGCCTTCCACCAGCCATGCTGCAGCCACTTATATAGCTGACATCAGTAGGATAGGCAAAGGCACACACAAGACAGTCACTAAGAGAATGCATACAGGTGATGAGTTGGTTTCTTGATGTCCCATTGGATGGAGAGATGTATATAGGTGGATTGGAAAGTTTGCTGTGTGGTGGCTTTTATTTCAGCATCATGGCCAAGAGGACATTGTGATGGTCAGTAACAGATGGAAGGTAAGGTGTGGGACTAATTTTGAAAGGGGAATTGGGGTTGTGGTCACTGAGATCGCAGGCGGATGATTCAATCCCAGATATTCCAGCCACAAAGGGGCTGTCTGGGATGCATCCACCCATCTGCTTCCTCCTCTTCTGCTTCCTCCTCTTCTGTGTGTTCCTCTTCCCTCTATAAGCAGATGCTGTAAATGTGAAATGACAACATAAAATGCTGGAAATACTCAACTTTTCAGGCAGCATCTTGACCTGAGATGTGAAATCTGCTGTTCTCTCCACGGATGTTGCGTGACCTACTGAGTATTTGCAGCATGTTCTGATATCTCAAAAGCCCTCATTTACCATCTGAGCCCTTGCAAGTGTCCAGCAGCACTCCCTACACACTTAAAAAACTTTTCACATCACTCGGTTAATCCCGGGGATGAGGGGGTGGTCATATGAGGAGAGGTTGGGTAGATTGGGACTCTACTCATTGGAGTTCAGAAGAATGAGAGGCGATCTTATTGAAACATATAAGATTGTGAAGGGGTTGGATCGGGTGGATGCGGGGAGGATGTTCCCGATGACGGGTGAGACGAGAACTAGGGGACATAGTCTTAGAATAAGGGGCTGCTCTTTCAAAACTGAGATGAGGAGGAACTACTTCACTCAGAGGGTGGTAGGTCCATGGAATATGCTGCCACAAAAAGCTGTAGAAGCTACAACATTAATTAAATTTAAAACAGAAATAGACAGTTTCCTAGAAGTAAAGGGCATTAAGGGTTACGGGGAGCGGGCAGGAATTTGGACATGAGTCTAGGTTCGGATCGGTCATGGCCCTGTGGGTAGTGGAGCGGGCCCAGGGACTGTGTAGCCTGATTCTGCTCCTATTTCGTGTGTGCAATTCTGTTAGATGCAGGAGATGGTTCTGTGATAGATAGTAGATTGGCGGTTAGGATCAGATCAGCCATGATCTTATTGAATGGCGGAGCAGGCTCGAGGGGCCGATTGGCCTACTCCTGCTCCTATTTCTTATGTTCTTATGTTCTTATTGCAGCAAGCCACCACTTCAATAAAAATCAAAAAAGCTCAGTCCAAAACCTTACATTCAAACTTACCTAATGATGCGTGTATCCATTTAAGAGGTCCAGATGTCGCCACTGTCAGCCTGCTTGCACGCCAGATTAACCTGGTGTGTTTAGGACCCAGCGCTGAATTCAGCGCTAGGGTCGAAGTTCATGTTGGTGATGTTAAGACATCATTGCACGTCGATTGATGTCACCATGCTGCCTTTTTTTTTCCAGGGCACTGCCAGTTACCAGCAGCACAAAGGTGGGGAGGAACATGGCAGCCGCCGCAGGACCCGTCACTAGCTGGCGAAAGAGCAGCGGCTGCCATTTTATCGCCATTTCATGGTGCTAAAGAGTGGCGGCAAGTGGATGAATTTCTAGCACATCTTGTTTCGAACATAAGAACATAAGAAATAAGAGCAGGAGTAGGCCATATGGCCCCTCGAGCCTGCTCCGCCATTCAATAAGATCATGACTGATCATCGACCTCAACTCCACTTTCCCGCCCGATCTCCATATCCCTTGATTCCCCTAGAGTCCAAAAATCTATCTATCTCAGCCTTGAATATACTCAAAGACTCAGCATCCACAGCCCTCTGGGGCAGAGAATTCCAAAGATTCACAACCCTCTGAGTGAAGAAATTCCTCCTCATCTCAGTCTTAAATGGCCGACCCCTTATCCTGAGACTATGCCCCCTAGTTCCAGACACTCCAGCCAGGGGAAACAACCTCTCAGCATCTACTCTGTCAATCCCCTTCAGAATCTTGTATGTTTCAATGAGATCACCTCTCATTCTTCTAAACTCCAGAGAGTATAGGCCCATTCTACACAATCTCTCATCATAGGATAGCCCTCTCATCCCAGAAATCAATCTAACGAACCTTCGTTGCAACACCTCCAAGGCAAGTATATCCTTCCATAGATAAGGAGACCAAAACTGTGCACAGTACTCCAGGTGTGGTCTCACCAAGGCCCTGTACAATTGTAGCAAGACTTCCTTACTCTTATATTCCAACCCCCTTGCAATAAAGGCCAACATGCCATTTGCCTTCCTTATTGCTTGCTGTACCTACATGCTAGCTTTCTGTGTTTCTTGCACGAGGACACCCAAATCTCTCTGAACACCAACATTTGAAAGTTTCTCACCATTAAAAAATATTCTGTTTTTCTATTCTCCCTACCAAAGTGAATAACCTCACATTTCCCTACATTATACTCCATCTGTCACCTTACTGCCCGCTTACTTAATCTATCTATATCCCTTTGCAGACTCTTGGTGTTCTTCTCACAGCTTACTGTCCCACCTACCTTTGTATCATCAGCAAACTTGGATACATTACACTCAGTCCCTTCATCTAGGTCATTTATATAGATTATAAATAGCTGAGGCCCCAACACTGATCCTTGCGGCACCCCACTAGTTACAGCCTGCTAACCTGAAAAAGATTTGTTTATCCCTACTCTCTGTTTTCTGTCCATTAACCAATCCTCTATCCATATTACCCTCAACCCCATGAGCCCTAATCTTGTGTAATAACCTTTTATGTGGCACCTTATCGAATGCCTTTTGGAAATCCAAATATACTACATCCACTGTTTCCCCTTTATCTACCCTGCTAGTTACATCGTCAAAAAAACTAATAAATTTGTCAAACACAATTTCCCTTTCATAAATCCATGTTGACTCTGCCTAATCATGTTATGATTTTCTAAGTGCCCTGATACCACTTCCTTAACAATGGATTCCAGCATTTTCCCGACGACTGATGTCAGGCTAACTGGCCTGTAGTTCTCTGTTTTTTCTCTCCCTCCTTTCTTGAATAGCGGTGTTACATTTGCGACCTTCCAATCCGCTGGAACCATTCTAGAATCTAGGGAATTTTGGAAGATCAAAACCAATGCATCCACTATCTCTTCAGCCACCTCTTTTAGAATCCTTGGATGTAGGCCATCAGGTCCAGGAGATTTGTCGGCTTTTATTCCCATGATTTTCTCTAGCATTTTTTCTTTACTTATATTAATTACGTTAAGTTCCTCACCCTCATTAGACCCTTGGTTCCCCATCATTTTTGGTATGCGTTTTGTGTCTTCTACTGTGAAGACAGATACAAAATATTTGTTTAACGTTTCTGCCATTTCCTTATTCCCCATAATAATTTCTCCTGTCTCAGCCTCTAAGGACATGGGACATATTTATCTTCGAGCATCATATGTTCTTCTGGAGAATATCAGCTAGACTTTTTGTAAAGTACAATATTCTATTATATACAATGTTAGTCCTATTTTAAACATCCAGCTTGAAACTTGTTTTCAACTGTCGGTGACATCATACAGATTATGGGCTCCTTAATATATTACATAGAATTATATAGAATATACAGCACAGAAACAGGCCATTCAGCCAAACCAGTCCATGCTGGCATTTATGCTCCAATCGAGCCTCCTCCTATCCTTCCTCATCTAACTCGATCAGCATAACCCTCTATTCCCTTCTCCCTCATATGCTTATCTAGCTTCCCCTTATCTTCTTCTTCTTAGGCAGTCCCTCGGAACCGAGGATGACTTATCTATACTATTTGCCTCAACTACTCCCTGTGGTAGCGAGTTCCACATTCTCACCACTCTCTGGGTAAAGAAGTTTCTTCTGAATTCCTGATTTGATTTCTTTGTGACTATCTTATATTGATGGCCTCTAGTTTTGCTCTTCCCCACAAGTGGAAACATTCTCCCTGTATCTACTCTATCAAAACCTTTCATGATTTTAAAGACCTCTATTAGGTCACCCCTCAGCATTCTCTTTTGAAGAGAAATGAGACCCAGCCTGTTCATCCTTTCCTGACAGGTGTACCTCGCAGTTCTGCAATCATCCTTGTAAATCTTTTTTGTGCCCTCTCCAGTGCCTCTATATCCTTTCTATAATATATGGTGACCAGAACTGCACACAGTACTTCCAAGTGTGGTCGAACCAAGGTTCGATACAAGAGCATAACTTCTGTACTTTTCAATTCTATCCCTCTAGAAATAAACCCTAGTGCTTGGTTTTCTTTTGTTATGGCCTTATTGACCTGAGTCACAACTTTAAGTGATTTGTGTATTTGTACTCCCAGATCCCTTTGCTCCGCTACCTCATTTAGATTCTTATTTTCCAAGTAATATGTGACCTCCTTATTTTTCTTACCAAAATGTAATGCCTCACACTTATCTATGTTGAAATTCATTTGCCAATTAAATGCCCATTCTTCAAGTTTATTAAAGTCTTCTTGTAATTTGTTGCAGTCCTCCTCAGTATTGACTATCCCTTTCAATTTGGTGTCATCTGCAAATTTAGAAATTGTGTTTTTGATTCCAAAGTCTAAATCGTTAATATAAACTGTGAACAACAGTGGTCCCAGCACTGATCCTTGTGGGACCCCACTTCCCACCTTCTGCCACTCTGAATAGCTACCCTTTACCCCTACTCTCTGCTTTATGTCTTTCAGCCAGCTCGCTGCTAATTGTCCCCTGACTCTGTATGCTCTGGCTTTATTCATTAGTCTATTATGTGACACCTAATCAAAGGCCTTTTGTAAATCTATATATATTACATCTACTGTATATATTACATATAGTGGATGTCGTTCAATAAGATTGTAAACTATAGCCACCGACCCTTAAAAGACTTTTTAGGGTTTTGAGGGGACATATTTTATATCAAACATATCTTCGTCAACCAGCTATTCAAGTTAAATGTTGTATTTTTAACCTGTGAAATAAATTTCTTTGGCATTTTACAGATCGTAAATGTTCACTGAGGCTTGAAACGACCTTTACTACAATCCATGTGTGTGATGTTATAGGATTTCATTGATGTGGATGAAAATTGGCAGATTTTAAAATGTCCTGGTGGTACTTAATGCAAGTCCCCCAAAATTGGGAACGCAGAGAAACAAGTGATTTGTACTGAACCAAATCCCATTTTGTTCTTGATTGATCAGGCCGTTAACTTCATACTTCACATTGAGCCCAGTTGCAGATTCCATCCTCACTCATCAGTTGGTTCACTAACAAGCATAGTGCACCTAAATAACCTTCCACTACCAGAGGTTGTCGTGATCAATTTTGCTGTTTGTACAGTAAGGATGTGCTCATTTTGAATTTTTTTTACCATAATTGGAAAAGATTTGAGTTGAGCGCTGAAGACAATTTCTCAACAGATAAAACTGCAAAGATTCTCATTCCTCCATAGATAACTTTTTCCATACAAGGTTATGTTAAATTTGTTGAAAAGCTATTTTAGGTGGTGGGGAGGAAAGAGAGAAGACACACTCTGTGATGACTGAGTACATCCAAATAAGTCATAATTTTTCTTTTGTCTTTCCGTCTTTCGGATGCGACGTTAAACCGAGGCCCCGCCTGCCCTCTCAGATGGATGTAAAAGATCCCATGACATGAAAGAGCAGGGTGTCCTGGCCAATATTTATCCCTCAACCAACATTCACTGAAACAGATTATCTGGTCATTATCCCATTGCTATTGGTGGGACCTTGCTGTGCACAAATTGGCTGCTGCATTTCCTACATTACAACAGTGACTATACTTAAAATACTTCATTAGCTGTGACGCACTTTGGAACATCCTGAGGTGGTAAAAGACGCGATATAAATGCAACTTTCTTTCCTTTTCTTCCCTTTTTTCTTTCGATTTCTATATAAATATAGAATGTTTTTTAAAATCATCATTAAATGTTATGCTATTAAACAACTTATTCATATCATTTAGCTAGAGCTCATGGTCGCATTATTTAGATCTTGCTGTGAGTAACGAAACGGCTCTCATCAAAGTCACAAATGACATCCTTTGTGACTGTGACAAAGGTAAACTATCCCTCCTTGTCCTTCTTGACTTGTCTGCAGCCTTTGACACGGTTGACCACTCCATCCTTCTCCAACGCCTCTCCACCATCGTCCAGCTGGGTGGGATTGCACTCGCCTGGTTCCATTCTTATCTATCTAATCGTAGCCAGAGAATCACCTGCAACGGCTTTTCTTCCCACTCCTGCATCGTTACATCTGGGGTCCCCCAAGGATCTATCCTTGGCCCCCTCCTATTTCTCAGCTACATGCTGCTCCTTGGCGACATCATCCACAAACACAGCATCAGTTTTCACATGTATGCTGACGACAGCCAGCTCTACCTCACTACCACTTCTCTCGACCCCTCCACGGTCTCTAAATTGTCAGACTGCTTGTCCGACATCCAGTTCTGGATGAGCAGTAATTTTCTCCAATTAAATATTGGGAAGACTGAAGCCATTGTTTTCGGTCCCCGCCACAAACTCTGTTCCCTAGCCACTGACTCCATCCCTCTCCCTAACATCTGTCTGAGGCTGAACCACACTGTTTGCAACCTTGGTGTCATATTTGACCCTGAAATGAGCTTCCGACCACATATCCGCAATATAACTAAGACCGCCTATTTCCACCTCCGTTATATCACCAGTCTCCACCCTTGCCTCAGCTCATCCGCTGCTGAAACCCTCATCCATGCCTTTGTTACCTCTAGACTGGACTATTCCAATGCACTCCTGGCTGGCCTCCCACATTCTACCCTACGTGAACTTGAAGTCATCCAAAACTCGGCTGCCCGTATCCTAACTCGCACCAAGTCCCGTTCACCCATCTCCCCTGTGCTCGCTGACCTACATTGGCTCCCAGTTAAGCAACGCCTCGATTATAAAATTCTCATCCTTGTTTTCAAATCCCTCCATGGCCTCGCTCCTCCCTATCTCTGTAATCTCCTTCAGCCCCACAACCCCCCAAGATATCTGTGCTCCTCTAATTCTGTCCTCTTGAGCATCTCTGATTATAATCACTCAACCATTGGTGGCCGTGCCTTCTGTTGCCTAGGCCCTAAGCTCTGGAATTCCCTACCTAAACTTCTCCGCCTCGATACCTCTCTTTCCTCCTTTAAGACGCTCCTTAAAACCTATCTCTTTGACCAAGCTTTTGGTCACCTGCCCTAATTTCTCCTTATGTAGCTCAGTGTCAAATGTTTTGTCTTTTAATATTCCTGTGAAGCACCTTGGGACGTTTTACTACGTTTCAGGCGCTATATAAATACAAGTCGTTGTTGTTGATCTGATACTAGCTCAGCTTATTACGTAGCACCCAACAGATAAGCTAGTCAAAGTGATTGTGCCTGAGCAGTACAAAGAATATTATTGGATTGCAAGTTTGATTCAAGAGAATTAACAAAGGAAGAGCTAAGCATAAGCGTCAGGACTAAAAACAAAAGGTACTTCTTGTAAATCTCCAATTTGTATCTGGAGCAATTTAAGCAACTTACCCTGCATCTGTGTTAGTCTGACCACACCTGATATTATATAACCCAATGTAGGGACGTTTTAGTAGTTAGTTGCATATAAAAAACATGAGTTTTGCTCTGAAGAGTTACGCTCAGGAAGCCTTTAGTTGAATCAAATTTCAGTGTAGTCATTAATTCGAACATTCCATCACTGAAGAAAACAGCTTAACTAGTTCTTTTAATGCAAACAAATGTTAACATTTCTCCTGCAACTGCTATAAACATTGCTCTTAGAAAAGCAATACATTTTAAAATATTCATTGATCGAATTGAAAATTAGAAAATGTTATTGAAATAGTACTAGAATGCTACCACAATAAGTAAAAGTTGCTGAATCTATTTGACGATCCTAAGGCCATGGAAGGACTGCGCCTTCATATCTGATTCAATTACATGAGATGAAAGAATTAGCTGTCAAAACACATTCATTATTTTTGCCCTTTAAAAGTAAATATTAATCATGGAACTGATTGGTCTAAGAGCCCAAATGGCAAGCTGTGTTGCCTTTTGACATTGTAATAAACACTTTACTCGCAGAGCTAAGGTCCACAAATTGAACACAGTAACTACTGAAGGGTAACACCAACTTTTGTGCGATTAAAGTTTGATGATTTGTTGGGGGAGAGAGTGATTAAATAAATTCAAATAATTTTAAATGATTATGGTAACGGAATTGAACTTCAAGATCTGTTAATACAGATTGGGCATGAGGAGGAATTTGATTAAAATTAAATTGTTCTTATAATGTGTTTCCTGCAAATCTCAGTCAAGTATTTAGACTTATAAAAAGATTTAATTTCCTGGTGTAGTTTCTTTACCACAAATTTTATAAAACAATTAAGGCAGAGGTTCCTCAGTAGCCGTTCCTGCATTGCACTAATTCAATTGTGTTAAACTGATGATTGTTGAAGCTTATATGATCTACTAGACTTTTCAAATAAGTTGGCAGGGATAGGGAGTGAAAGGGGAGAAGGAGATGGAGCTTTTACAGTGTGAGCAGGACTTCTTTCTGATCCTCCCTTGTTGGACTTCCTACATGCTGGAAGCACTGCTAGTCTTGAAATTTACTGGAGAAGATAAGAGAAGTAAAGCGTGGGAAAGCATCTAGGGAGTCGTAATCACAATATAATACGGTTTAAGATAATGATTGAGAGAGATATAGTTAGTACAAAGACCAAAGTAATAGACTGGGAAAAAGTCAAGTATGAGAGAATGAGGATTGAACTAAGAATGTAAACCGGAGAAAACTATTGAAAGATGAAGAAGTAGGACAATATTTAAAGGGGAGATTAATAGAGTTCAGGAAAAATATATTCCACTAAAAATTAAGAACAAACTAGCCAGGGATGAGATGCCATGGACAATTAAATAGGTGAGTATAAAATTGAATCTAAAGAAAAAGGCATATGCAAAGTATTCATTTTTAGAGCCTCCTTGAAGGCCTGCAAACGAGCGCAATTAGTGGAAACTCCCAATAGTGATGAATTCACGCAGGGGACGTGGTCAGTTTTGTGGGCGTGGTCAGTTTGTGGGTGGGGCCTACTTATAGCGCAATGTTTTTAAAACCAGCGCGAAAGATTGCGGAAACTCGATTTGCACTGAACGCAATTTGCGCTTAAAATTCTGCCATCTTTGGCGCCGGTTACACTGATGTCGGGAGAATTGCACCAAAAAAAAGCGCAATCAAACAGAAACTCCAGGCCGCTATTTTTTTTAGATTCTGAAAGGCAAGCAACCTTGGCTTAAAACCACATTTGCATTCTTTCAAAGGTAAATATAAAATGATTTTAGCTACCAAAACCCAAGCTTCCATTAGAAACCATTTATTAAATGCTTCTATCTTTGTAGCTGAGATTAAACTCTTCGACTGCTTTTTTTAAAAAGAAGTCTGCTAGGACTCTACTCTCCATCACTCATTCCTAGCTTTGTGATTGGCAGGAACTCCTGACACAATGCAAAGGTCATTGGTATTTGTAAACAAAATGTGAGTGAGGAGTTTAGTCTGAGCTGTGAAACAAATTAAAATGAAAAATTGTGCGGACATTTTTAAAAGCTAATTTTTTGGTAAATTGCATCCTTTCAATATGAATCTAACATTAGACAATCCGTGTATGGATCAAGTTCATCACTGTTATGCAAAGTTGCAGTGAAAGAAGGAATCTGCATCAAGCCAATACATTTTAAATCAATGTGGACAAAGTATAATAGACTTCTAGAGTACCTGTTTCTCATCTTTCAGTGATGGGATTGCCTCTTCATTCTTCAATTACTGTTATTTTGGGTCTTTATAAATATATGACTATAATTGGCTTTGGAGAACATCAGTCCTAATAGACTCTGGATTCTACCTACTCTACTGAATACTTGCTGTAAGAGGAAGCAGCTACTTTATTGGCACTAAAGTGAGTCCTAGTGATTAAATCTCGTAGTTGGAGCTGAAAGAATGTATCTGGCAAATCTATTTAGGCTTCCTGTGCTCAAAAGAAGCAACTCAGCCATCATTCTTTCATAACTTTTTCATTTGTGCTCAAATTTTATAATCAGATCGGAGTACTGTAAATCCTTCTTCTCCCTCTTACCCAACACACCTCAATATAGAGATGATTTCAATGAGTCGAGGGTTGTGAACACTAATGAAGATGGTTTTGTCTAATCGCTCAATTCCCTGTCTATGTGTTGAATTAAATATGATCTTGGACTTTTTGGAGATTAAGCAGTTGAAGTGAGAATCAAATAATTAGCCCAATGCATATGTTAAATCATGAAGATTGAGTTAATCTGCTTCCGGTTTCTTATAATTCCTTCTAGCAACAAATATAATTTTGGTGAGTTCTAGGCAGTGTGTTTTTTTTCTCTCTCCCTAAAATAGATGATCAATGAAGTATCAATAAAATGAGGAATATATGGCTAAGGGAGGTGACATTGAACATTAGTAGCCCGGAATTTCCTGAAAACTTTTGCATTCTGTTTTCGCGCAAAAGTTCGACAGAAGTGACTTACGCCCATTTTATGCTACACTGAAATTTCCTCGCTCTTTTAACGCTGATTCCATGAAACTTCAGCTGAAACCCTCTGCTACTTATTAATATAACTCTGTCCCCCATGCAAAAGTGCAGCGCACACGAATTTCCTGAATTTGCGTTAGTTCTGAACGGGCTGTAAATTTACGCCTAACATTTTAGGCACAACGGGACCTAGTGTCACATTTCTGGTGTTTTATGGTGATTTTTTAAGAAATATTTAAAATATTTCTCTTCACTGAAACCTACAATGCATTTTCTGTATCTTTGAATGCATCTTAATGGTGTCTGAATGATTTGCATTAAAAATGGCAAAACTTCCACGATTGTATTTACTTAGACATGTAGGGGGTGGTGGGTTTGTTGGCCTTTTACAATGGCCTTGACGGTTCGAATCGTCCCACTCCCTGGTTCTGGAGCTTGGAATTATTTGGGGGATGTGATAGATGTCGGCAGACAATTGTTTGGTGCAAGAACAAATATTTTATTTAGAAATCGCACACCACATGAATTAACTAAACAAAACCGCCTACGCAACGGGTACAGAGGTTATGCAGTGAGAGGAAATAAAACCAAAATAAAATCACCTCCCACCACTACACTAACTAAGTTAGGCTCTGAAATTACAGGGACTATGCTCACCAAAGGATTTCTCCACAGTTTAGACCAGTTACACACTGCTTTCTCTCTCCTCAATCTTGTGCACTCCTTGGCTGGTTGTGGTGTCTTCGGTATTAGCACTGGTCGACGTTTTGATGGTAAACAAGTTTTTCCTAGAGTCAGCGCTGGATGATGGTTGATCTTTCAGTGACTCCAAGGCTTCTTGTTAGGTTTTCTTGTTGTGTTGCTGTAACCTCGTGTGGCAAGTTAGATGTTTCTAAGCCAGAGTCAAAAAGCCCAGAGCCCAAGTGCCTTTCCAGCGTGTTCTCGAGCACGTTTCTTCTGCTCCGGTGTGTTGCTGCTGCTGCTGCCGGCACTCTCTACCTTCAGCCCGTCTGTTCAGGTACCCTTTAGCTACTAGCAAGCCCCCAGTTATACCTGAGAGGCTGCTTAAACTTTTTGCGCCAAAACTCGGGTGCACAATTGATTTTAGATGACTCCCTTTTGTGCGATTTTGGCAGGCTGATCAACTCTGATGTGATCCCTTTGTGAGAATTTTGGTGGGCTGATTGAGCATTAGCATGATACAAGATTCCCAAAGGTGTTGATGGGGTTTTTGAATGGTGCTGTTAGAATGTAATCATGATGCGGAGATGCCGGTGTTGGACTGGGGTGGACAAAAATGAGAAGTCGCACAACACCAGGTTATAGTCCAACAGATTTATTTAAAATTACAAGCTTTCGGAGCTGTCGCCCCTTCGTCAGGTAAAGGTACAATGAGTGAATCTACAATATTACACAGTATATAAACACAGAAACTGCAGAGATACAATCTTTCAGGGAGGCCTTACATCAAAGACACACCAGAGCACAGCCAAGACAATGAGATGGGTCACAGGGGGTCCAACGTGTCAAATCCTGCTGTCTGCAGTTGAGCTTTTAACCCTTTTTTTGGGGGGGTTGTTTTTTATTGTGTTTTTTTTTAAACTGGAAAGACAGACAATGATGTCGAGTCACGTTCACGCAAAATCATCGAGCAGAAACTGATAGCCAAGTTCCGCACCCCTGAGGACGGCCTCAATAGGGATATCGGGTTCATGTCACGCTACAGAACGTGACTCGACATCGTTGTCTGTCTTTCCAGTTTTTAAAAAAAAAACACAAAAAAAAACAGGAATGATGACATCATCAGAGGCGACTTTCAGACTGAAACCACTAATTAATTCATGGGTTCCCACATGCTGGAACTCAATTGCTCAATTAAGTGAAAATTGCATCATTCATCCACATTAATCTGGAGTCAGGGGGGGAACCCGAAATGCGGATGACACGACCCCAACCCAACCCCAAGACAAAATCCAGCCCCTAATGTCTCCCTGGGGGCCTGCCTCCCAGGTGGTTTAGCAGCCCTATAAGGATTCCCATTTTCCTGTGCAGACCCGGCATATAATTTAAAATGTCCAAATTCAATCCAATAGGCCCTAGTTTAGTCCAAAGGCGGCTGATAATGAGATATTTCTGTCCACATTTCTCCTCCAAGAGGTCCCCCTTTTAAATTCCAGACACATGTCCATTAAGTAGGCAGCCCGGAATTTTGTGAATCCTGCAGACATGCTACGGCTAATGTGCAGAAATAATGGTTTGATGGCTTCAAATTTTAATTTTCATACATAAAAGAAGGAATATGGTTTAGGTTTAGCCCTTTCCTCAGGCCGCAATTGTTTACGCTTGTTTTACTCCAGCTTTTAGGTTCTTGCGTATGCTAATGAGATTCTTCAGCGTAACTTGCCAATAGGCAAATCGGTGGAAATTTCGGCGCAATTTACCAGGTATGGCGTTTCTGGAAATTCTGGGCCCGTTTTTTCAATTGAGTTCTGTAGATCAACGAGCTCTCTGACGATTCGCTGTTTAAAATGACCAATGACCGTGGATTCCGTGGTTGTAGAATTAATGGGGATGAAATTAACCTTTGGTGGGGGCGCAAAATGGGTGGAATAGCCGGGCATCCTTTCAATATGGCCCTGAATTTGCGGTCGGAGGCTTCCCGCAGGGAAATGCAAATAAAATGCTCGCGTACCTGGTGGTCCGGGAGGTACGGAGACTCGCGGTCCTGGGGCTCCCCGGGTACCCGCGGGCAGAGGCCCACGTATCTCGGGCGCAGGCGGTTCGCGAGCACCCCTGGGATCATGTGGGCCAGCCCAACGAATGACAGAAGGGAATCCCCGTTCATGTTTATGGGGATTCCATATGTACGGGAAACCCCATAAGTATGAATGGGAATACCCCAAAAAATAAACTGAGACATCAAATAATTATTTTTTTTAAATCACATATTTAAAATTAATTAAAATGGAATGTAATTGAATATTTGAAACAAAAATTTTTATTTTTTGAAAAATAAATTTACATGTTTTAAAGGGGCGAAAAATAAACTTACCTTATTTAACAAATTTTTAAATGTATAAATTATTGATAAAATTTATTTTTCTGTTTTTTAAAACTCTTATGCTGGTGAAAGCAGGCCTTACGCCTGCTTTTACCAGGCGTAAGAATTTTACGGGCATTCGCTGGACAGAAGTTGGGCAAATAGCCCAACTCTCCGCCCGCGGAAGCCCTTTTCCCAGGGATGCGGATGATCTGTCAAGAGAGTTCTTGACAGATCGCAAGTTCTGGGTTTTAGCGCATGCGCAGCGCATGCCTAAACCTGGAACTTGCGCGGCCCCTACGTACGCACTCATGGGGGTCGCAAAATATGGCCCACAATGAATCTAACATTAGACAGGGTGTGTAACGGGCAGTCAATCTGCTACTGCCCGGTTTGCAGTTGAATTTTACCCCAGTGTCTTTTCTTACTTCACTGGATGTTCTAGCACAAAGGGCTGGATTTTGTCAATGGGGGCACGTTGGGGGCGGGACTGCTGGTTGTCAGGTTTCAGTCCCGCCCCCAATGATGTCTGGCCAACCCACGCTATTTTCCCTTGATTGATCTTGTTAAGCCCGCCCTGCGGGCTTAGCCGGCCAATTAAGGGAAAGCCAGTGACAGAGAACATCAGCGTATGACGTTTCATCTGTCGAAAATTTTTGACAGATGAATTGTCAGCGTTTAACAGCTTTGAGAAACTGTCAAACACTGACAATCTCTGTTCTACGGTGAGCCCTTGCACAAAGACTCACCAAAACCTCTTTCCTCAGCAGAAATCAGATGGCTGCTGCATCTGAGAATGCAGCAGCCATTCTGTCATCTCTGCCGTTGAGATGAGGCACCTCCGGATCCCCAAGGGTTGAAGCCTGCAGAAAGAAGCAAAGGTAAGCAAACTTTTTCTAAGACTTTACACTCACCTCTCATACTTACCAGTCCACACTTGCACCCATCACTCACCTCCACAGCGGACTTTTCGACCCCTCTCATCCCCGCAGACCTACTGCTCGCCTCGCTGACCCTGGCAAGGTTCACAGCCGTCGGGAAGCCCGCACTTGCAGGAGTAAAATGGGGAAAAGCCTCTTAACTGCCTGTTAACTACCTATTAACAGGCAGTTAATTGGCTGTAATCCCCTTTCCGCCTTGAGGAGACGGGTCCCTGCGCGAGTCGGGGACCCGCCTCCCGGGAAGATGGCATGGAGGTGGGTTGGGAGCGGGTTCGGTACCCGCTCCCAGTTTCTGCCATTTTCCCGGCAGTCCCGCCTCCATACCCGCCTCCCCAGGGCTGGCCAAATTCCCCCCAAAGAGTTCTGTGCTTCACCTTCTCCTCATTTATCAGTGTTTCCATGACATTAAGCAATACTCAAAAAGCTAAATCCTCCAGTCATTCACAAGCTCAGTACTGTAATTAAAAACTTGAAGTAGATATTGTGGATTAAAGACTTAAGTAATTAAGGACTTCAGTTCACACAGTAGGAATGAGGTGAAATTGTTCTCTGCAGTATTTGTAACAAACATATTGCGGTTCATATCACATTCCTCTGTGTGCTATTTTAACTATTCGATAACCCAATTCCTTTGAATGTTAAAAATTTACCAAAACACTACTGGTAATGAGAGAAAACTCCATTCTCATTTCTTCACATATCAGTAGAGTTTTAAGCTACAGAATTATATTTTGCAAACAACGACAACAACAACTTGCATTTATATAGCGCCTTTAATGTAACAAAACGTCCCATGGCTCGTTACCAATAAAATATTTTGACACTGAGCCACAGAAGGAGATATCAGG
This sequence comes from Squalus acanthias, assembly GCA_030390025.1. Taxonomy (NCBI): domain Eukaryota; kingdom Metazoa; phylum Chordata; class Chondrichthyes; order Squaliformes; family Squalidae; genus Squalus; species Squalus acanthias. The sequence goes on from CM059437.1 coordinate 67,302,484, forward strand.
ACAGATGACCAAAAGCTTGGTCAAAGAGGTAGGTTTTAAGGTGGGTCTTAATGGAGGAGAGAGAAGAAGAGAAATTTAGGGAGGGAATTCCAGAGCTTAGGGCCAAGGCAGCTGAAAGCACGGCCATCAGTGGTGCAGTGATTAAAATCAGGGATGCACAAGATGCCAGAATTGGAAGAGAGCAGAGATCTAGAAGGCTTGTAGAGCTGGAGAAGGTTACAGAGATAGGGAGGGGCGAGGCCAGGGAGGGATTTGACAACAAAGATGAGGATTTTTAAATTGAGGTGTTGTCGGATCGGGAGCCAGTGTCGGTCAGCAAGCAAAGGGGTGATGGGTGAACGAGACTTGGTGTGAGTTAAGTAAGATATGGGCAGCAGAGTTTTGCAATGTGCAAATTTTATCATTTGAAAACAATCCAGTGTATGGAAGCCTAAATTAGACACAGCTCTGGTTTGGCCCAACTGAGTCAAATCAACTGAAGTTACTTTAGCTTTTGGCTAATTTCCACAATTATCACAAACATGAAATAACGTTTTTTCCTTAACAAGATATTTCACAAATTCCTTCAGTGATGTTAGCAATGAAGAATTTCTTGTAAATGTCTAAAACTTATTTAGAAATTGTGCATGCAATTGTTCTTTCAAATAATGCTTTCCAGCTTTCTAAAGGAGGCTACGCAGTGACAGCAGTACTCAATTATGCCTTGTGCAAATGACTTTGCAAAACTGTTGATGGCTCGGGCATTGAATACAATATGTAATCTAAAGCCCAGCATCTTAATCTGGGCTAAGTACTTCAATTTACATGGGCAGTTTGAGTGGAGCTACCCCTGCCCACCACCCTCCCCCCCGCCCCCACCCAACCTTAGCATAGAAACATAGAAACACAGAAGATAGGAGCAGGAGTAGGCCATTCGGCCCCTCGAGCCTGCTCCGCCATTCGATGAGATCATGGCTGATCATCCAAACTCAGTACCCTGTACCTGCCTTCTCCCCATATCCCTTGATACCTTCAGAGAGTGAATAGAGTCAGTTCAATCTGTCAGTGGACAGAGAGTGAATAGAGTCAGTTCAAACTGTCACAGGACAGAGAGTGAAGAGACTCAGTTCAATCTGTCACAGGACAGAGAGTGAAGAGAGTCAGTTCAAACTGTCACAGGACAGAGAGTGAAGAGAGTCAGTTCAATCTGTCACAGGACAGAGAGTGAAGAGACTCAGTTCAAACTGTCACAGGACAGAGAGTGAAGAGAGTCAGTTCAAACTGTCACAGAAGTGTATTGTTTTAATTTAAATTAATTAAAGGGTAAATAATATTAATAAATTTAATTAATTACATAGAATGGGAGAGCAGGTGATGTGTTACTGCTGCAATATGTGGGAGCTGGTGGACACCATTGATGTTCACGGTGATCACATTTGTAGTAAGTGTTGGCTGCTCGAGGAACTCCGGCTCCGTGTTGATGAGCTGGAGTCCGAGCTTCAAACACTGCGACACATCAGGGAGGGGGAGAGTTACCTGGACTCTGTGTTCCAGGAGGTAGTCACACCAATTAGATTAACTAATTCAGATGTAGCCCGTGGTCAGGGACAGGAGGGTGTGACTACGAGTGAGGCAGGTACGGGGATCCAGGAGGTAGTGTTGGAGGAGTCGCAGCCCTTGCTCTTGTCCAACAGGTTCGAGGCTCTTACTCCCTGTGAGGATGGGAGCAGGGACTGCAGGGAGGATGAGCAACCTGGCCACAGCACCGTGGTACAGGGAGCCATTCAAGTGGGGAGAGTAAAAAGAAATGTTGTAGTGGTAGGGGATAGTATCATTAAGGGGATAGAAAGGGTTCTTTGCAGCCGAGAGCGAGAGTCCTGAAGGCTGTGTTGCCTGCCCGGTGCCAGGGTTAAGGACATCTCCTCTGGGCTGGAGAGAAACTTGGAGTGGGAGGGGGAGGATCCAGTTGTCGTGGTCCATGTTGGTACCAATGACATAGATAGGACAAGGAATGAGGTTCTGCTGAGGGAGTATGAGCAGCTAGGTCCAAATTAAAAAACAGAACCTCTAGGGTAGTAATCTCTGGATTACTACCTGAGCCACGAGCAAATTTGGCTAGGGTAAATAAAATCAGAGAGTTAAATGCGTGGCTCAAAGACTGGTGTGAGAGAAATGGGTTTTGCTTCCTGGGACACTGGCACCAGTACTGGAACAGGAGAGAGCTGTTCCGTTGGAACGGACTTCACTTGGACAGTGCTGGGACTAGAGTCCTGGCGAATCGAATAACTAGGGCTGTAGAGAGGGCTTTAAACTAATTAGTGGGGGGGAGGTTTCAAGAGAGCAAAAAATAAAAATGTCAGCGGAGAAGGCAATAGAGCAAAGTAGCAGTGGGGTAATTAAAAACCAGAGCGTGTCAGGAAGGGACAGAATATATAAAGATAAAGGTAAAGTAGTAAAGGGGGTAAAAGCAGGAATAAATTGTCACAAAACATATTTAAAAGTTCTTTATCTGAATGCACGCAGCATTCGTAACAAAATAGACGAGTTGACGGTAAAAATAACTACACATGGGTATGATCTGGTGGCCATTACAGAAACATGGCTGCAAGGTGACCATGACTGGGAACTAAACATCCAGGGGTATTTGACTATTAGGAAGGACAGACAGGAAGGAAAGGGAGGTGGGGTGGCTTTGTTAATAAAGGATGGAATCACTGCTATAGTGAGAAATGATATTGGGTCAAAGGACCAGGATAGCGAAACAGTCTGGGTGGAGATAAGGAATAATAAAGGGAAAAAGACACTAGTGGGCGTAGTCTATAGGCCTCCTAACAGTTGCAACTCAATTGGTTGGAGTATTAATCAGGAAATAGTTGGGGCTAGTAATAAGGGAACAGCTATAATCATGGGAGATTTTAACTTTCATATTGACTGGACAAATCAAATTGGGCAGGGCAGCCTTGAGGAAGAGTTCATAGAGTGCATTAGGGATGGATTCCTTGAGCAGTATGTTACTGAACCAACCAGGGGGCAGGCAATCTTAGATCTGGTCCTGTGTAATGAGACAGGATTAATAAAAAATGTCCTAGTAAAGGATCCCCTTGGAATGAGTGACCATAACATGGTTGAAATCCAAATTCAGTTGGAGGGTGAGAGAGTTGGATCTCAAACCAGCGTACTAAGCCTAAATAAAGGAGACTATGAAGGTATGAGAGCAGAGTTGACTAAAGTGGACTGGGAAAATAAATTAAGGTGTAAGACGGTACAGGAGCAGTGGTGTACATTCAAGGAGGTATTTCACAACTTTCAAGAAAAATATATTCCACTGAGGAAAAAGGGGCGTAAAAGAAAAGATAGCCATCCGTGGCTAAGTAAAGTACTAAAGGATAGTATCCGACTAAAAACAAGGGTTTTTAAAGAAGCCAAATCTAGTGGGAGGATAGAAGATTGGGAAGCATTTAAAAACCAGCAAAGAATAACTAAAAGATTAATTAAGAAAGGGAAGATAGATTATGAAAGTAAACTAGCAAAAAATATAAAAACAGATAGCAAGAGTTTCTACAGTTATATAAAAAGAAAAAGGGTGGCTAAAGTGAATGTTGGTCCCTTAGAGGACGAGACCGGGAAATTAGTAGTGGGGAACATGGAGATGGAAAATACGCTGAACAAATATTTTGTATCAGTCTTTACAGTAGAGGACACTAAAAATATCCCAACACTGGACAAACAAGGGGCTATAGAGGGGGAGGAGCTAAACACGATTAACATCACTAAGGAGATGGTACTCGGTAAGATAATGGGACTTAAGGCGGATAAATCCCCTGGACCTGATGGCTTACATCCTAGGGTCTTGAGAGAAGTTGCGGTAGGGATTGCGGATGCATTGGTGGTAATTTTCCAAAACTCCCTGGATTCAGGAAAGGTCCCAGCAGATTGGAAAACTGCTAATGTAACGCCCTTATTTAAAAAGGGAGGTAGACAAAAGGCTGGAAACTATAGACCAGTTAGCCTAATATCTGTGGTTGGTAAAATGTTGGAGTCCATTTTTAAGGAAGCAGTAACAGGACATTTGGATAAGCATAATTTAATCGGACAGAGTCAGCATGGTTTTATGAAGGGGAAATCATGCTTGACAAATTTGCTCGAATTCTTTGAGGAAGTAACAAACAAGGTGGATAAAGGGGAATCAGTGGATGTGGTGTATTTGGACTTCCAAAAGGCATTTGACAAGGTACCATACAAAAGATTACTGCACAAGATAAAAAATCACGGGATTGGGGGTAATATACTGGCATGGGTGGAAGATTGGCTATCTAACAGAAAACAGAGAGTTGGGATAAATGGTTCATTCTCGGGTTGGCAATCAGTAACTAGTGGTGTTCCGCAGGGGTCAGTGCTGGGACCCCAACTCTTTACAATCTATATTAACGATTTGGAGGAGGGGACGAAGTGCAACGTATCCAAGTTTGCAGATGATACAAAGATGGGAGGGAAAGCAGTGAGTGAGGAGGACATAAAAAACCTGCAATAGGACATAGACAGGCTAAGTGAGTGGGCAGAAATTTGGCAGATGGAATATAATGTTGGAAAGTGTGAGGTTATGCACTTTGGCAGAAAAAATCAAAGAGCAAGTTATTATCTAAATGGAAAGAAACTGCAAAGTGCTACAGTACAAAGGGATCTGGGGGTCCTGGTGCATGAAACACAGAAGGTTAGTATGCAGGTACAGCAGGTAATCAGGAAGGCCAATGGAATCTTGGCTTTTATTGCAAGGGGGATGGAGTATAAAAGCAGGGAAGTCTTGCTTCAGCTATACAGGGTACTGGTGAGGCCACACCTGGAGTACTGCGTACAGTTTTGGTTTCCATATTTAAGAAAAGATATACTTGCTCTAGAGGCAGTTCAGAGAAGGTTCACTCGGTTGATTCCGGAGATGAGGGGGTTGACTTATGAGGAAAGGTTGAGTAGGTTGGGCCTCTACTCATTGGAATACAGAAGAATGAGAGGCGATCTTATCGAAACATATAAGATTGTGAGGGGGCTTGATCGGGTGAATGCGGGGAGGATGTTTCCACAGATGGGTGAGACTAGAACTAGGGGGCATAATCTTAGAATAAGGGGCTGCCGTTTCAAAACTGAGATGAGGAGAAACTTCTTCACTCAAAGGGTAGTAAATCTATAGAATTTGCTACCTCAGAGAGCTGTGGAAGCTGCGACATTAAATAAATTTAAAACGGAGATAGACAGTTTCCTAGCTGATGAGGGAATTAAGGGTTATGGGGAGCGGGCAGGGAAGTGGACGTGAGTCTAGGTTCGGATCAGCCATGATCCTATTGAATGGCGGAGCAGGCCAGAAGGGTCGTATGGCCTACTCCTGCTCCTACTTCTTATGTTCTTATGTTCTTTAGCTTTAAGAAATATATCTAACTCATTCTTGAATATATTTAATGACTTGGCCTCAACTACCTTCTGCGGTAGAGAATTCCACAGGTTCACCACTCTCTGGGTGAAGAAATTCTTCCTCATTTCTGTCCTAAATGGCTTACCCCTTATCCTTAGACTGTGACCCCTGGTTCTGGACTCTCCGACCATCGGGAACATTCTTCCTGCATCTAGTTTGTCCAGACCTGTCAGAATTTTATATGTTTCGATGAGATCCCCTCTCATTCTTCTATACTCCAGCGAGTATAAGCCCAATCGACCCAATCTCTCCTCATATGTCATTCCTGCCATCCCAGGTATCAGCCTTGTGAATCTTCGCTGAACTCCTTCCATGGCAAGAACATCCTTCCTCAGATAAGGCGACCAAAACTGCACACAGTACTCAAGGTGTGGTCTCACCAAGGCCCTGTACAACTGCAGCAGGACATCCCTGTTCCTATACTCAAACCCTTTCACTATGAAGGCCAACATACCATTTACCTTCTTCACCGCCTGCTGTACCTGCATGCTTACCTTCAGCGACTGGTGCACAAGGACACCCAGGTCTCGTTGCACTTCCCCTTCTCCCAATCTATTGCCATTCAGATAATAGTCTGCCTTTCTGTTTTTGGCACCAAAGTGGATAACCTCGCATTTATCCATGTTATTTTGCATCTGCCGCGCTTCTGCCCACTCACCCAACCTGTCCAAATCATCCTGGAGTTTCTCGGTATCCTCCTCGCAGCACACATGCCCACCCAGCTTTGTGTCATCTGCAAACTTGGAGATAGTACATTTAGTTCCCTTATCTAGATCATTAATGTATATTGTGAATAGCTGGGGTCCAAGGACCGAACCCTGCGGTACCCCACTAGTCACTGCCTGCCACTCGGAAAAAGACCCATTAATTCCTACTCTCTGCTTTCTGTCCGCCAACCAGTTCTCTATCCAAGTCAATACCTTGCCCCCAATCCCATGTGCCTTAACTTTACACGCTAATCTCTTATGCGGGACCTTATCGAAAGCCTTTTGAAAGTCCAAATACACCACATCTACTGGTTCTCCCTTATCTATTTTCCCAGTTACATCCTCAAAAAATTCCAGTAGATTAGTCAAGCACGATTTACCTTTTGTAAATCCATGTTGACTTTGTCCGATCCTGTCACTGTTTTTCAAGTGCTCAGCTATTACATCCTTTGTAATGGACTCTACCATTTCCCCCACTACCGATGTCAGGCTTACCGGTCTGTAATTCCCCGCTTTCTCTCTACCACCCTTTTTAGCCAGTTGGATCCTAGCAGGAAAGCTCCATGGTAGTATGTTTTCCCTATTTCTGTGCATGTGAGACATGTACTTGTACAGGCATTGAATGTATACATGCATCAGATGCCTCATGGATGTGCAAACCAAAAACATTACAGTGGCAAAATAGATAGTGGGCTGAAGGAACAGATGCAATGAGTGGAAATACTGGGGTGATGTAGCCATAAAACAAAGGGAATGTATTTTTAAGCTAAATACTGTTTAGTGCACACCTTTTGCAACTAGTTCTGACATGAATCCTACCCTGTAGTTGGATTTAATTGAAGCCACAACTGATTTGGCAAGCATAATTTGTAGGGTTGATGTTGGCAATAGGAGATGTGCTTTAAATACTGGTTTGCGTCATCTTGAAATATGTTGGCATACATCTTGACAGGAATAATGTGATAAGTGTAGCTGATTTATTGGCTACCATTGTGAGTGTTTATGGCACAGAGAAGAATCCAGTTTTGTATTTGTTCAGCCTGGAGAGATCTTTGTGAATCTGACAAATTATGCTGTCAATTGAATGACCTGCAATTTTTTCTGATGATTCCTGTGAGCTGAAGCTGGCTTCTATTATGGCTTTGTCAGAGTACAATCCAGAGCAAAGGTCCATTGTGGAAGGGCTGTCCATTGTAGGAACCAACCAATTTAAAATAGGACAGTTTCTATAAGGGGTGGTTCATCCACAACAAAAGTGTTACGCCCAGGTGGCAATTTGAATATCTACCCAATATACATGACAATGCACAGTTCCTGCAGTTCCTGTTCTCCCTCAGATTCTAAGATATACTCCTTAACCACTTTGCAAGGATGAAAGCTGAGTGAAGCTAACCAAACTTAAAACCCAGGGCCCTCAGTCCCCCAGTGCAATGCTCAACCAACTGTCACTGAAACAACATTATTACAAGTGTCATTCATGACTCTTTCAACAAACTAAATAAAAATTAAGTTCTTGGAAAAGAGCACAAGGTACTGGCATGCTGTAAACCAGGAAAAGCCTACTGAATTGTATCAAAGTGTCATATAGGCCCAGATTTTGCTGTGAGCGGCGAAGGAACGTTTTTTGTCATTCAGCTCACATATAGTTGCCCGGAGATTTTTCGTGGGCGTGTCAGTGGAGATTTCTAATAATCGGGTGTCTGATCCAGGGGATCTGTGGCCCCTGCAAGCAAATAAAGCAGCAGGGAGGCTCTTCACTCAATCAGATTGAAGAATACTCACTGAGACACGCAGACTGCAAAGCATGAAGTAAAAAACAGGAAATATAAATTACATTTAAATCATTGTACAGGAAGTGAAATAAAGATTGGGACATACACATGGGATTAAAGGAGAGCCGTAAAAGAGAAAAACATAAAAACTAAAAAAAATTTAATTTAAAAAAAAAATCTGCAGCATGAATTTTGTTCTGAGAGAATGAAACTCCACACTTGTAAAATTATTTTTTCAGAGCCAGAGAGGTTTTTCAGCACTAATTATCACTTATTATGCCATTAAAAATTCAGTTACCTCTGATTGCACTAGCCCTAACTTTTCATCTGTCTTTAGTATGAGACTGGTGGATAATTACCCTATGTTCATGCCATTACAGTGATTTCTGTGCAAATTCCATCGCGAAGATTGCAACAGCGCAGCCTGTGGAGGACTAGGGTATGACTGACAGCAACTTCTGGATTTCCGTGTTTAACTGCACATGTGCAGATGCCAGAAGTTGCTGTCAGTTTTACCCTGTAATTACGCCAAGCACTGACGACCTCGCTGTTATTAGTACAGCAAAATTCGGGCCAATGTAATTGAGGAAGAAAAATATTTAAACATCAGAGAATAGGAATTCACTTAATGGAACAGCAGCAACGAAAGATCAATCTGTTTGGTTCCCATCTATCCAATCTAATACATTAATTCAATTCCAATTAAAATAATTACTAAGCTACATTAAGCTTGACCAATATGCATAATGAGAATCGGCTTGAATGGATTATTTAAAAATAATAACCTTGTTTAAAGAGGCAAAGCTGGAAATGTACACAATTAACCTACCGTTTTCCTTTGTAAAATTAAAGAAAAATCTTTGTACTACATGGTCATTAGTTTATGAAAACTTTTCTTTAACATTACACACAGAGGAATTTATACCCCTCAGAGAGTTAACCCATACCTGAGATCTTCTGAACCAATGAAAATAATCATCTGCAGCATTACTTACTCCATAATAACAATGTGTATAATTGCTGTCTCCATGCATGGTTTGTGCTGAATGCCTTTGGAACGTATTTTTGTTTGACACAATCATCAGCCAGAAGCTCTGTCTTTGAAAGTGATCTCTCAAATGATTGTAAATTTCATTTGATTACATCCTTTCAAGATATGGCCGTCTACCTCTTGTGAACCTCAATGGGATGGCTGCCAATGGTGGAGCCTCTTTGGCAGTGTTTCTCCAAGCATTCACTAGATGGGCCGAAACCAATCTAGTCGCCTTTAGTGAAGGATATTCCCTCTGTGCTGTTCTGTCCTTCCCCATTATATCATTCTGAAAATGTTGACTTCAACGTAGTTTAAGATATTTCTTGAATTAAAGGTATCTGCAAATGATGGGCTGTGAAATGGTATGTCACATTTTTTTTTAAATAATCAATTTTTCATCCAATCCTTTGAATCATTCCTGAGCTCCTGGGTTCCTGATTTTTTCTAAGTCATCCTGTGGCTCTGGTGTCAGCCGTGGCTCAGTGGTTAGCACTCTTGCTTCTGAGTCAGAAGATTGTTCAAGTCCCACTCCAGAGACTTAAGCACAAAAATCTAGGCTGATGCTCCAGTGCAGTGCTGACGGGGTGCAGCGCTGGTGGAGGTGCTGCCTTTCAGATAAGATGTTAAACCAAGGCCCAGTCTGCCCTCTCGTGGACGCAAAAGATCACATTGCACTATTTTGAAGAAGAGCAGTGGAGTTCTCCCTGGTGTCCTGGCCAATATTTAATCCTCAGTCCAAAAAAAATATTTGGTCATTTATCTCATTGCTGTTTGTGGGACCTTGCGGTGCGCAAATTGCCTGCTGTGTTTCCTACACTTCAAAAGTACTTCATTGGCTGTAAAGCGCTTTGGGGTGTCCTGAGGTCGTGAAAGGCACTATTCTTTCTTACGAAGGGTCATTGACCTGAAATGTTAACTTTGTTTCTCTCTTGTAAGGTTTTCAAAATTTGCAGATCCCCAAAACCTAAGGAAAAAGGACTTTGGAACTACCCCAGAGTGATAAAAATGCATTTGGGCCTAGCATAAGGAATTTAAGACCAAAAACCAAGTTTTGGCATTTTAAAAGACATGTTTGGACCTGTAAGGGAGAAAAGGCTGCACAGGAGGTGGGTTCGACCTCTGTAAAAGTAGTTTTGGGTATTGCAGTTAAATTGCATTGTCTGGGGAATCGGGATGACCTCACTCAAGCCCCAGCAAGCATTAACATTTGGACAATAGACCCTGGGAGAAGGCAGCCCCACCCAAAACACAGGCCCCATTAAAACCTATCACAGACCCATCAAAACTATGCATAATTCAAATCGCTCAGGACCATTCTATAGAAAAGCCCGAGTCCAGCCTAGAAACCCAAAACACGAAACCAATCACCTGTAATCAACCAAAGAGATCGACAGGATGCAAGCCATTTGACACTTAGTAAAGTCATTACTGTTAACGAGGTCTTACAATGACCAGGATTTGATTTGGTTTTGACAAGGCCACTTCAATTTAGTATAATTGAAGGCCCATCAAGCAGTTACAACAGTTCCGTAAGAAGGGAGTTCAAGTTCTCCAGTAAAACAGTTCAAGTTCAACAGAAGGCAGTTCTGCAGTTCAATTGAAAAGCTTGTTTTCAGCAAGAAGTCAGTGCTGGAGTTACAGAGTTCAGAACAAGCAGGCAGAAGGCAGTTTCCACAGTTCTGCAAGAAGGCAGTTCCACAGCTCGGAAGAAGACAGTTTAAACAGAGGCAGAGTTACAGCAAGAAGTTCAACAAAGAAGGCCAACAACTTCACAAGCAGACCGACACGCAAGAAGAAACCAGAGCGACTGCCTCAGTGACCATCGGACACCTCGCGGCAACAAGGGCCTTACGAAACCTTTTACTCAAAAGACTCTAAACCCTAACTCTCAACTGTCAAGGATTTGTTTGGTGAGCATTATCCCTGGTTCTCCAGAGTTCAACCTAGCTAGTGAAGTGGGATTGGGAGGGGTAAAGTATTCTTCTAAGGTTATTTCCCTCGCTTGTATCAATGTGTTCCCCAACCTGTGTTTAAGCATTAAGAGTGTTTTAAGTTTGTTACCTTTTTCTTTTAATAAAGTCAAAATTCTTTCATCAGAACCTGTTGTCTATTGCATCTTTGTTCACAACCCCTAAATAAGTCCAAGGTCTAGAACCAGGGGCGTGGGAGCGATTCGAACCGCTCACTGAGTCAGAGGTGAGGCTGACCCCTACCACACACCACCCCCTACAAAATGGCGACCATGGCGGAACCTTGGCAAAAGGGTTGTGAAGCAGTAAACGCTGGTTTTGAGGAGAGAACAAAAATGGAAGAGAGGATGTCATCCTATGTGTACAAAAAGATTGATATAACCAAGCAATGGGTACTCAGGCTGTTGCATGCTGAACGTCCTATGGACGCTGCAGCTACATGGACTGAGAGCAAGGAATATAATAAGTCTGTGGAAAAGGCCATATGGTTGGTCTGCTCCCAGAAACAGATGCAGCTTATGGGGAAGCACGTTCAGACTCTCACAGAAGAGCTAAGGGAAGAAAGCCAACTGTCCCGTGCCAGAGCCATAGCAGGGGAGAGGTTGTTAGCAGAGCTAAACTCAAAAGATCAGGAACAGTTGCAGATAATAGAGGAACACCGTGCCAGTAAGGGATACCTCCAGTGTCAGGCCACCGAGGCCAAAAGTAGTGAACTGGCATTGCAGGAAGAGAACACCCGCCTTGCCAAGCAATTAAGGGAATTTAAAGAAAAGTTAAAAGACGTTCAGACAGCTTACAGAGTAGCCAGTACTAGGGGGTTTGAGGTAGGAGACCACGGCCCCTGTCAGAAGCAGATTGAGAGTCTGAACCTTGCTCTGTCTAAGGCAAAAGGCATGGTGTGCCTGATAAGCCTGGGTGCAGCCCAGGAAGGCCTGGAAGAGCAAGGGGAAACCGTTTGACCACCACCTGTGGCGCCGAGTTTTGACTCGGTCTGGCAGCAGGGAGAGGGGGGCAAACCGATGCAGGAGAGGTCGGAGCCGGGGCCGATGTGCCCAGCACGACAGTAAAAGTTTGGCCCGCTCGCCGGTGGTGGAGGTCAGGGACCCCTTGAAAATCAATTCGTGGCTCCCCACGGTACACAACAGCTTAGGGCTATGGTAAGCCACCTGAGTAAACTTACACAAAAGGGGGACCCCTCAGTCCACTTCATGGAAGTGGGACAGGCAGCAGGCATCAACGACTGTGATGATGCCAAGATGGCAAAAATGCTCCTGTTCTCACTAGATGGCAAGCTATACCAGTCCCTCTCTGCCGAGAGCAAGAGAGGGCAGAATGGGTATGCTGCCGTCAGAGAGGAAGTTTTAGAGGCCATGGGGATGAACGACGGTAGTCCCTTCTCCCCGGGTGGAGAGGACAGTGCAGCTCGCAGGGGAGACCCCACAGGCTTTCGCAGACAGGCTGTGGCCTGTGTACAGGGGTGCTTGTAATAGGGATCTCGACCGAGCTAACCTGAACAGGGACGAGCTGGCCCACTGGCTCCGTAGCCTAGTGGCAAACAGCTTGCCACGAGTAAACGCCAAGGCTGAGCTTTGGTTTGACCCAAGAGACCCCCGGGTCACCGAGGAGGCAGTGGTCAGACAACTGACCCTAGCCTACCGGAACGGTAGAGGGGCGGAAGAGCCCCCACCAAAAGGAAAGGTGTATGAAATAAAGCCCAGTCAGGATAAGGAGGAGTGGCACCAGGAAGGTGGTAAACCTTCCGACACGAAGCGTAACTGCTTCGGGTGCGGGAAGAGTGGGCACTGGAGAAAGGACTGTAGGAATCCCTGGAAGGATATACTAACAAAGAATTCCCCAGCTTTTGCCCCAAAAGTAGTGGCACCGACCTCTTCCCCCACACTGGACACAATAGTAGCGGCCATCAGAGTCCTGTTTGGTGGCCCAGGGAAGGTAGCTACAGCCACAGGTGCATTAATCCCATCTGCCCTCCCTAACGCAGTCCTATGACTAGAACCAGCGCAGCCTGTCTACCTGTGTTCCCCGGGATACGATGGTACGATGGGGGTGGAGAAAGTGCAGGGGAGATGTTTGGTGCACTTTAAATTTATGTTCTCTGGTTATTGACTCATCGATCAATGAAAATAGTTCTTAAATGCCAACATTCTCATTGGTAGCACTCTAACCTCTGAGTCAAATGGTCATGGATTCATACAACAGCAAAATACTGTGGATGCTGAAAATCTGAATTAACAACAGAAAATGCTGGAAACACTCAGCAGGCCAGGTAGCATCCGTGGAGAGAGAAACAGAGTTAACGTTTCAGGTCTGTGACCCTTCGTCAGAACTGGAAAAAGCTGGAGATGTAACAGGTTTAAACAGGTGCAGAGGCAGGAAGAGGGGGAGAGGGGAGGAAGGAACTAAAGGCATAGTCTGTGCTAGGATGGAACTCAGGAGAGATAAAATGTTGCAAATGGGGATGGCAGAATCATCAACAGCTGCCGCCTAAAAAAATGGGGGTGTTATAGCCTGAAATTGTTGAACTCGATGCTGAGTCCAGAAGGCTGTAAAGTGCCTAATCGAAAGATGAGGTGCTGTTCCTCGAGCTTACGTTGAACTTCATTGGAACAGTGTAAGAGGCCGAGGACGGAGAGGTCAGAGTGGGAGTGGAGCGGAGAATTAAAGTGACAAGTGACTGGAAGCTCGGGGTCCCCTTACGGACTGAACGGAGATGTTCCGCAAAGTGATCACCCAATCTGCATTTGGTCTCCCCAATGTAGAGGAGACCGCATCGTGAGCAGCGAATACAATATACTAAATTGCAAGAAGTACAAGTAAATCGCTGTTTCACCTGGAAGGGGTGTTTGGGACCTTGGACAGTGGGAAGGGAGGAGGTAAAAGGGCAGGTGTTGCATCTCCTGTGCTTGCATGGGAAGGTGCCGTGGGAAGGGGAGGGGCTGTTGGGGGTGATTGAGGAGTAGACCAGGGTGTTGCAGAGGAAGCGGTCCCTTCGGAATGTTGAAAGGGGAGGTGAGGGGAAGATGCGTTTGGTGGTGGGATCATGTTGGAGGTGGCAGAAATCCGTTGAATGTGGAGGCTGGTGGGGTGAAAGGTGAGGACAAGGGAACCCTATCGTGGTTCTGGGAGGGCGAAGGGGTGAGAGCAGAAGTGCGGGAAATGGAAAGGACACGGTCGAGGGCCATGCCAACCATGGTAGAGGGGAATCCTCGGTTGAGGAAAAAGGAAGACATATCGGAAGCACTGGTATGTGCCCTACTCAAGCACAGAGAGTGCTGCATTGTCCGAGGTGCTCTATTTCAGATGAGACCTTGAAATTAGACCCTGTCTATGTGCCGTTGCAGCTCAGACAGTACTCTCCTTTTAATGCAGGCCCTGTGAGTTCTGAGTCCCTAACCTCTGCAGCTGATGAAGGGGTCGCCAAACATTTGGACAGCAGGTTGCTGCTTCTCCTATATCACCATTTCTTCCTTCTCACCCATGGACTGTGACACACCAGGTGCTACCTCCTCAAGTTGGCAATCTAAATCCCCTGGGGTATATGGGCCTGAGCTGGTGTGCGCAGAAGGTGCTGACACAGAGTAAAGTCTGTTCTCCCAGAGGTGCAAAAAACAGAGACAAACGTATGTTATAATGGTGTTTTCAAGAGATACCTTTAGACAATGCTTGTAGTGTAATATTCTGTGTGTGATGTTTTTGTGGTTAAGTGTGAGTGTGAGTAGGGAGATATGACAATGCCAGGTACTACTAGCCCTGTTCTTAGAAGAGGGCTCTGGCTTCACCCTTCCCTACTCCCTTTGTGCTTTCATAGCCAAAGATAATCTGTTTTTGGCGGTGTTGGCTGAGGAATAAATGTTGTTCAGCAGAACCTCCCTGCTCTTCTTTGAATAGTGTCATGGGATCTTTTACATCCACCTGGACAGGCAGACAGGGCCTCGGTGTAACATCTCATCTGAAAGACTGCACTTCCGACAGTGCAGCACTCCCTCACTGCTGCACTAGAGTGTCAGCTGGTATTACGTGCTCAAGTCCTGGAGTGGGGCTGAAACCCACAACCTTTTGATTCAGAGGTGAGAGTGCTACCACTGAGCCATGGCTGACACCAGTAGGTATCTTCTTCCACATTTGGAGCCAGTTCCTTTGGGCGTTGGTGATTGTATTCATTCTCAGCTATCTGCTGCTAAACATGTTGCAACAGTCTTTTCTGTGGTGGGGCCCCTTTCAGTGGCAAAGTGAACAGCTTTCCTTTTCCTCACTTCCTGCAGAACAAGGTCCAGTGCAGCATTTGTGGTTCTGGTGGTGCATGGTTTAGAAGCTTCCATTGTCATGGAATGTTGCCTCTGAAAGTGCTGAAGTTTAAATAGCAGCTGCTGCAGCCCTTTAAATCAGTGATAGCCGAGAAACTAGTGCAAACGCTTTGCTAGAGAAGGAACATTTCACACTTCAAAGTCAAAATAGGTACATGCCGATTCCGAATATTGGGAGTAAGCAGCCTTGTGAGTGCAGTCAGGAAATACTCGCATTGCACTGTTTACCCACATACTGCATGAAAACAAGAATTTCCCCTAATACCCTTTCTCAAGAAACACCTCCTAGCTGTCACCGGAGCCTATCTTATTTAATCCAATGGCTTTCCCTGGTAACTTACTCCGTACAGCGAAAGAAGGCTTGGTTTTAAGATGGAAATTCAGATTTAAAAATAAACTTAATTGGTTTCACAACTCTGCACGATGTGTATAAAGTATATCACATCATCGAAAGGCACTGCATTTATCAGAGGGAGGGAGAACAACTGTAATAGCCAAATGTCACTTTTGCCACAGTGCCGTGAAATAACTCAGTGATGTTTTTGCAGCAGTGTAATGATATATCCTAATGTATATTGTTTTAACAAATTCACAGTATTTAGCTTTCTAAACATTCTATAATGAAGACCATGCTTATTTGACTGTAACCGGTGCGAATGGGAACAATGTCTTTAACACAGGTCAGCTTTCACTGTTCCATCCCAAAATTTACACATTCTCTTGGCAGGTTAAACTAACAGCTGGCTTTGATCATAGAAACATGTGTGAGACTCTTAGCACTTTAAGAATGCTGTCTGTTGATCAAAGGATGCAGCTTTGACAGTGAAGCTGGCAGAATCTGAATTGTTTCAAGGGAAGAAATCAAGCTTCAAATTAAAAGATTCTGGAGGGCTAGAAATTCGTTTTAGCCAAAGAATGGGCGGTGTCAGCAGAAAAGTTGGAGAATTAGCGCCAGGCGCAAATGCTTTAGACTGCACGCAAAATTCGTGCTCACTGCTCAATAAAATGAATGGAGTCCTAAATCAAGTCTTAAAACCCAAGCTCATTGGTGTTGGACTCAAAGGGTGGACCAATATCAGGTGCAGTCTAATCGCAACTCATCATTGCCACAGGCTTTTTTCACTTCTTAAAGGGGAGGTTCATTGATGCTGGAGAACCTCATTCTCAGCATTGCTGGCTGTGCAGTTGCCTCAGCAAGCAAAAGCAGGACAAGAAGAAGGAGCCGGAGGACTGAACCAGGTGCACTCATGGCAGATCCACGCCCCAGGGAGAGAGCCTGCAGATTCTCCGATGAAGATTTGGAGGCATTGGTTTTTGCTGGTGAGAGACGGAGGGCGGTGCTCTACCCGGCAAGTGGCAGGAGGCCCTCACCACAAGTCTTCTGCATCATGTGGAGGGAGATAGCGCAGCACGTCTCGGGCAGCACTGTGGTCCCCAGGACCTACACACAGTGCAGGAAGAAATTTAACAACCTCACTCAGGTGGTCAGGGTGAGTGACTGCTTCAACAAATGCTGCATACCACAATCTGAACCACAGTCTTCACACACCGCCCAAAGCACCACACCCTCAGCACTCACCCGCCAACAATCTCTACCTACCAACACTCACACCCACATCTCACACCATGCACACAATGACAGTCAATCAACTATGGCAGGCACATTGCTCCACACTCACTCACACACTTTCCTTTCTCTTGCAGGCCAAGGTAGCCAACCACTGTCTACGCTGGAGAATCAAGTGTTGCAAATCATTGGGCGCCGTGGTCACCGGCGACATTGACCCCCTTGGGAACAGCAAGTATGTTCATCCCTACTCCTTCCTCTCACATCCCACTTCCCCTTCACCCCGCAAGTGTTTCGCACTTTCCAGCTAATCATGCTGTATGCATGCATTTCTCCCTTCCTGTCCCCATCCCACACCAACTGTACATTAAGTGAGTGGTAACCTTTGCAGTTATGGAAGATCTCGGTTATTATGCAGTGCCCGCAAAGCCACATGGGTGCAGTCAATGGCGCCCTGCACCATGGGGAATCCTGCTATCCTGGCAAAGCCACATGCATGCTCGTCCTGCTTCTCTCTGGTAATGGGAAAGAAAATGTAGTCCCATCTCCTACTGAAGAGAGCCTCTGTGACATCCCGGATGCAGCGATGGATGGCGAACTGC
This sequence comes from Squalus acanthias, assembly GCA_030390025.1. NCBI lineage: Eukaryota > Metazoa > Chordata > Chondrichthyes > Squaliformes > Squalidae > Squalus > Squalus acanthias. Next base: position 67,319,897 of record CM059437.1, read on the forward strand.
GAGATGTTAGCTATGTCTCCTGTTGCAGATTGGAAGGATCTGCTGGTGAAGAAATTGAGGGTGACGATGACCTTGACTGCCATTGGGAGAGCTGTGGGCGCCCTGGCCTGAGGCTGGAGGTCTGGTTGCAGGAGGTGGCAGAGTTTGATGACTACCTTCTTGGTGTAGAAATACACTGCTCCTCGCTTAAATGGAGGTAGGAGAAGTGCTCTCGGAATACCCTCGGAGGATAAGACTTCCTGTTGAGAGGCCTGATGGCCCTCCTCCTCCCTCTGGGCACATGTTCCAGTCTTTCTCGCTGCTTTTGGTCCCTCTACCGTAGATCCTGGAGGACAAGTTCGACTGCCAGTACAGCCCCCATTAATGTTACCAAGTATAGCAGTTTGAATCTTTGAACACTAAATGTAGCCATTTTTTAGTTGCCAGAAGACTCCTGATACAAAAGAAGCTTGAAATTATTGGGTGAAACTAATAAAAAAAAACACGGAAACTGCACTAACCTGACAGCTGCGAGTGATTACTGATGATCCCTTTAAATAACATCCCTGGAGCTGGCTTCCTGGTGCTGCACACCAGATCTCCCTGTTGATGTTTACTCCAAGCGGTGAGGTAAGTGGTGAGAATCAATTTTGCAAATTGAGCGGTCAGTGAGCGTTGCACGCTCACTGACGTCACGATCTCCCTGGTGTTGATGTTCCTGGCAATACCTCTTACCGGTGGTGCTACGGGGGGGGGGGGGGGGGGGGGGGGCCGGATTTGACATGCGGCGCTGGAATCGCTTCGCCCCGGCGATAGTGGTCTAGCTCCCCACTAGCGCCATCAACTGCCACTAATGGGAGGCGCTAAGGGGATGAATTTTTCCCCCTCTATGTTCATCATCGTCTTCACTTGCAAAAATGATTGCACAGCCTTTAGTGCTGGAATGCGCTTCCTATTGTTTCTTGGTACATTAATAATGATTCAATATATCACCACAGATTACATTTGCATTTCTTGGATCTGATAAAAAAAATTAAACTGTTGCACCAAAAGTATAACATTACATCTGGCATTGTGCAACACCCAGCTCTCCCTCACCACCACTTCTCTCGACCACTCCACGGTCTCTAAATTGTCAGACTGCTTGTCCGACATCCAGTACTGGATGAGCAGAAATTTTTTACAATTAAATATTGGGAAGACCAAAGTCATTGGGCTGGATTTTGAAGTTGGAGTCGGGTTGGGGTCGGGAATCACACATTCTGGCTTGTGAACCCGCCTCCATCGAGATGTGGCCAACCCACTGTATTTTCCCTGGATTGACCTTGTTGAGCCCGCCCAGTGGGCTCAGCAGGCCAATTAAGGGCCACCCGGCAACAGGTGACGTCACAGATTGACATTTCATCTGTAAAGAGCTTTTGACGATGAAATATCAGCGTTTGACAGCTCTGTGAAGCTGTCAAACACTGACAATTTCTCTTCGAACTTGAGTCCTTCCTCTCAGGCTGAGTTAGAAATCATTCCAGCACAGAAAACAGAAGGCTGCAGGTTTTGACAGAACCACGGCTTTCCTGCTTTCTGTGCCGGTGAGATTTCTAATTCCCGAGAACTGAAGGGCTGACACCTGCAGGAGGAAGTTAAGGTAAGTAAAACTTTTTACAACACTTCGCACTTACCTTACACACTTACCTCTGCACACATGCACCCATCACTCACCTGCCCACCGGACATATCGACCCCTCCAACCCCTGCAGACCCACGGCCCGCCCCGATAACTTGGAGTGGTTGCCACCTGTCGGGAAGCCCACACTTTTCTTTTGAAAATAGGGATTATGCAAAAAAACTGCCTGTTAACTACCTGTTAACAGGCAGTTAATTGTCACTAATCCCTTCCCGCCTCGGGGAGTCGAGTCTCAGACCAGGTCGGGTACCCGCCGCCAGAGAAACTGGCATGGAGGCGGGTTGGAGTCGGGATGGGGTCGGGACCCCCCACCTCCAAACCCGACTCCACGGGTCATTGAAAATCCAGCCCATTGTCTTCGGTCCCTGCCACAAACTCCGTTCCCTAGCTACCGACTCCATCCCTCTCCCTAGCATCTCTCTGAGGCTGAACCACACTGTTCGCAACCTTGGTGTCATACTTGACCCTGAAATGAGCTTCCAACCACATATCCGTGCCATAACAAAGACCGCCTACTTCCACCTCCGTAACATCGACCGTCTCTGCCCTTGCCTCAGCTCATCTGCTGCTGAAACCCTCATCCCTGCCTTTGTTACCTCTAGACTTGACTATTCCAATGCACTCCTGTCCGGCCTCCCACATTCTACCCTATGTAAACTTGAGGTCATCCAAAATTCGGCTGCCCATGTCTTAATTCACACCAAGTCCCGTTCGCCCATCATCCCTGTGCTCGCTGACCTACATTGGCTCCTGTTAAGCTTATGCCTTGATTATAAAATTTTCATCCTTGTTTTCAAATCCCTCCATGGCCTCGCCCCTCCCTATCTCTGTAATCACCTCCAGCCCCATAACCCCCCACCGCTCCCCAGATATCTGCACTCCTCTAATTCTGCCCTCTTGAGCATTCTTGATTTTAATTGCTCAACCTTTGGTGGCCATGCCTTCAGGTGCCTTGGCCCTAAGCTCTGGAATTCCCTCTCTCTCTGCTTCTCTCTCCTCCTTTAAGACACTCCTTAAAACCTACCTCTTTGACCAAACTTTTGGTCATCTGCCCTAATTTCTCCTTTTGTGGCCTGGTGTCAATTTTATTTTGTCTTATAACACTCCTGTGAAGTGCCTTGGGATGTTTTACTACGTCAAAGGCGTGATATAAATACAAGTAGTTGTTGTTGTTATGTGTCCTTTGTGGGGTGCATTCACATTGTGGTAGGGAAAAGTTAAATAAATGAATAATGCTTAAGGTCACAAGTACACATTTATCAGATTGTTAAAATCAAGAGAAGGCTTAATTTAACTCATTGTAAAACAACCAATTAAAGTGCTAACTAATTTAGCTTTCTAATAAACTACCTCAGTTGACTGCATAAGGTACAGTAGGTTTTTACAAAACTCCCTTTTTGGTTGAGCAAGAAATGAATGCATATCTTGGACAATATGGTGAATAGCACAAACACCATGCCAGATTTTCCGACCCCCACGGGTGCGTACGAGGTGTGTACGCGCCCGTCGGGGCCGCGCAAGTTCCAGGTTTAGGCATGTGTAGAGCATGCGCTGAAAACTGGCACTTGCGATATTCTCTTGATAGATCATTCACCTGCCCGGGAGATGGGCCTCTGCGGGTGGAGACTTGAGCTTTTTGCACAACTTCCGCCCGCTGAAAGGCCATGGAATTCTTACGCCTGGTAAAATTAGGCGTAAGGCCTGCTTTTACCAGTTTAAGAGTGTTGAAAAATAGAAAAATTAAATTTGATAACTCTTTTATAAATTAAAGATACTCTTCAAAAAGGTAAATTTATTTTTAGCCCCGTAAAAACATTTTTTTTTAATTAAATGGAATTTTAATGAATTTTAATTATGTAATGTTTTTAAAAAATTATTTAATGTTTTAGTGTGTTTTTAAATATGATCCCCATTCATTCTTTTGACAGTTCTGTCCCTACAGACCTGTCAAAAGTATGAAGGGGGATTCCCTTCTTTGATTGGTTTGCCTGGCCCACATGATCCCAGGGGCGCTTGTGAACTGCATACACCCCTGGGATACCTGGGCCTCTGCGCATTGCCAACAGGAGAGGCCCAGGATCGCAAGCCTCGGGATCTACAGAACCAGCAGGTAGGTTTGTAGATCACTCAAGAAGCTCAACACCATTCAGGACAGAGCAGTTCACTTGATAGGCACCCTGCCACTGTATTCAATATTCACCCCCCTGTACAATCTACAGGATGCACTACAGTGACTCGCCAAGGTTACTTCGGCAGCACCTCCCAGCCCATGATCTCTACCAACAAGAAGGACGACAGCATAAAGTCATGGGAACAGCTCTCCAATTCACACAACGACCTGACTTGGACATCTATCATCATCCCTTCATTGGTGCTGGATCGATATCCTGGAATTCCCTACTTAACACCATCACGACAAGGACATCAAAGAGAAGGCCCACCACCAGCTTCTCAGGGCAACTTGAGATGGGCAAAAAATGCAGCCTCCCCAACGTCACCCACAGCCCAAGAACAAATTTTAAATAATGATGGCATGAGAAAATTGTCAAAGGAAGAAATTGAGATTGTTGTGTTGGAAGGCTTCAGACATGAAGTGTAAGGAAATGCATATATCGATCACTGAGATCCACCCAATCTATGTGGAAATACAGTCTATGCCAGAGTATGAATGCACTATATAGTGAAATACATCTAGTTTTTGGTGAAGTCTGTCATCCTCAATGCAAATTGAAACTGGATTTTTGTTACAGAAATCTCTTAGCTCTGTATATTATTTTGAAAATCAGTGATTCCAGCTATAATTTGGACATTCTGCTCAAATTAAAGCACTTTAAGGGTTTCTGGGCTGGAGTCTCTGCAGGGCATATGGGAGGCTAGGATTTCCTGGAAGGCACGTTTCAGGAGGTGATCACCCCGTAGCTACAGAGAGTTCAGGAGCATAGGAAGTGGGTGGCCATATGGCAGGGTAGTGAGAGGCAGGCAGTGCAGGAATCCTCCAGGAGTGTGGCTCTCTCAAACCGGTTTTCAGCACTGAATACCAGTGAGGGTGATGACACCTCGGGAGAGTGCAGACTAGGGCACATCCATGGCACCCCCAGCTCCCCCCCGAACCCCCCAACACCCCCAGCTCCCCCCCGAACCCCCCAACACCCCCCCAACACCCCCAGCTCCCCCCCCCGAACCCCCCAGCTCCCCCCCCAAACCCCCCGTGGGGCAAATGACTGCACAGTTGGGCACAGCAAAGTGTAGAAATGCAGTGGTCACAGGGGATTCAAGAGACAGGCGTTTCTGCAACCATCAACATGAGTCTCGCATAGTATGGTGCCTCCCTGGTGCCAGGGTAAAGGACATCACTGAGCAGGTGCAGAACATTAGGAAGGATGTCAAGGCCTTAGAGAGGGTGCAGAGGAGATTCACTAGAATGGTAGCAGGGATAAAAGAGTTCTGTTAAGTGGAGAGACTAGAAAAACTGGGGAAAAGTTCTCCTTCGAGCAGAGAAGGTTCAGTGGAGATTTGATAGAGGTGTTCAAAAATCATGGCGGGTTTTGATAGAGTAAAAAAGGAGAAACTGTTTCCTGTGCAGAAGGGTCGGTAACCAGAGGACACAGATTTATAATTGGCAAAAGAACCAGATGCAACATGAGGAAAAATAATTTACGCAGCAAGTTCAAAAGGGAATTGGATAAATACTTGAAGGGGAAAAATTTGGGGAAAGAGATGGGGAATGGAACGAATTGGATCGCTCTTTCAAAGAGTCGGCACAGGCACGATGGGCCGAATGGCCTCCTGTGCTGTATCATTCTATGATTCTCTGAATATCAAAATTTTTCCCCACTCTCAGCATGGAGTATTGAGATGACTAGTCTCAGAATAGTTTGTACCGCATTACTAGGGAAGGGCGATAATCTGTGGCGAGAGAAACAGATTTAACGTTTCGGGTCGCTCCCCAGATGCTGCCTGACCTGCCAAGTGTTTCGAGCATTTTCTATTTTTGTTGCCGATTTCCACCATCCGCAGTATTTCACTTTTGTTTTACTGTATAGCACATGTGTATTCTAGTATATAAAGTTCATAATGTGCATGTCTTTCAGTACGTGACAAACAACGTTCTCTGTAATTTTGTTTGGTGCTGCGTGGCCCACTTAAGCAGCTGCGCGGGCCGTCCAAAATACCGCGTGTGCGAGGTTCTTCTCATTGAAAAGCCGGCTAGCCGGCTGCGCAGGATCCCCGGAGTGCGGCCGCACAGCTTATAGGGAACATTGCTGACAAATGTATTTTGTTATGGAGGCACTGTGACTGCAGATCAAAATGTTCAATTGCCTAACAGTTCCTTGCAGGACCTCTTTTCCCATTCTCACTGTTTAGGATTATATCAAAAGATTCTTAAGAATCTTTCCTTGATAATGCCTTGATTTGCATGAGTAAAATGCAATCAAAATAACACATCAGAAACAAAGGTAACACAAAACTTAAAATAGTTTCATCACAAATTTTGGAAACTTGCATAACCAGGATTAAAAATGTCACATCTGCAATACCAGTGAAGATAGCATTTGTACATATAAACAGAAGTATCAAAAATTGCAGGGATATAGGGAAAGAGCGGAGGAATGGGACTAACTGGATTGGTCTTTGAAAGAGCCAGCATAGACTCGATGGGCCGAATGGCTTCCTTCTGTGCTGTACTGTACTATGATTCTATGATTCTAGTGCATCTTATGAAAGTAAAACACTTAGGGGTAAAAATTCACTTGGTTGCGCCTCCCGTTAGCGCCTTAAGAGGGCGCTAATGGGGCGTTAAGCCGCTAACGCCCGGGCGCAGCGCTGTTTGCGCCGCTCGAGAACTTAACTTGAGATTGTGCGGCGGCGCTAAAACTTACCGCTGCGACCACCTGCGCGCGCAGATTGTGACGTCATTCCATGGTGCAACGCCCTTGGGGCGCCCCGGAGCGGAAATTGAGTGGCGCCCCCTGCCTTACCGCCTGGCGCTTCCAACGACCGGAAGACTGGAACGTTATCAATCGGTGTGGAGCTGGGGGGGGCGCTATTTAAAGGGGGCCTCTTCCTGTCTTTTTCTGTGGTCGACATTTATGCACCACTCGTTCTGAGAGAGAGAGAAAGATTCGGGGAAAGAGAGAGAGAGACTTCTACATTGACTCAACGCTTTGTGGGGTAGTTTTGCCTATTCATCCTAACTTTGTTGCTACTTTAGTTGCTGTACCTCATTACTTTTCTGGCAAAGAGAATATGGGGGCTGCAATGATTGCGGGCGTCGTCCTGCTCCAGCTGAATCGGAGGATACAGAGACGCAGACAGAGAGTGGCAATGATGGCCAGACGGAGGAGGGCCATCAGGCGCATGTACAGGAGAGCTTACCCTCCCAGGGTATATCGTGAACAGCTCTCCTACATCCATATGTCCGAGGAGCTGTGTTTGCGGAGGCTGCGATTCAGCAAGGAGGTGGTCACTGAGCTCTGCCACCTGCTGCAGCCAGATCTGCAGCCTCAGCTGAGGTCCAGGACGTCTCTGTCGGTGGCAGTGAAGGTCACAGTGGCTTTGAACTTCTACGCCACTGGCTCATTCCAAGCTGCTGCTGAGGGACCTCGCCAATATCTCCCAGTTTGCGGTGCATCGCTGCATCCGTCAGGTCACCAATGCCCTCTTCAGAAGGAGACGAGACTTCATCTCTTTCCCTATGACCCCAGACAAGCAGCGTGACCGTGCTCTGGGCTTTGCGAGGGTAGCGGGCTTCCCCATGGTGCAGGGCGCCATTGACTGCACGCATGTGGCTTTGCGTGCTCCGCGAGAGAATGCAGAGGAATTCAGGAACAGGAAGGGGTTCCATTCCTTGAATGTGCAGTTGGTCTGTGACCACAGACAGGTGATACTCGCTGTCAATGCCCACTATCCGGGCAGCTGCCACGATGCTTTCATCCTGCGCCAGACTACTGTGGCAGAAGTTTTCGAGGCACCGCATCAGCCAGTTGGTTGGCTTCTGGGGGACAAGGGGTACGCATTGAGCACCTGGCTGATGACACCGCTCCGTACGCCAAACACCCCTGCTGAGCTGTGGTACAATGAAAGCCATCAAGCAACCAGGAACATTATTGAGCGCACAATCGGCGTGCTGAAACAACGGTTCCGCTGTCTGGACCATTCCGGAGGAGCCCTGCAGTACTCGCCTGAGCAAGTTTCGAACTTCGTAGTCGTGTGCTGCATGTTGCACAACATGGCAATCCTCAGGACCCAGCCAATGCCACCAGGCCTTGTAGCACCACCAGAGGAGGAGGAGGAAGAGGAGGAAGAGGACGAGGACGATGATCATCAGCAGCACCAAGGCGGGAGGGCGGCCCACAATGGTCAAACTGCAAGGGCCGTCCGTCAACGACTAATAGCAAGCCGCTTCTAGGGCCCCTGCCATTGCTACAAACACTAATCAACCCAGCACGCAACCCCTAAGCCGGCCAAGGCACCAATAATTCCAAGCACCAGCCATGTATATTTTGAAAACAGAAACTTATTTATTTTACAAACTCTGTGTGTGTCAATTCCTCATGACAAACTCATAGAAATAAACACAAAAAAACAGTCAATAACATAACTGGTTCTCACAACCTGGAGATAATGTCCAAAACACTAAACAAAAGTTGGACCACGACCCTCGGCCTTTAATAAAAAAATGACCAGCATTTTGGCACACCTCCTACTTTTTGCCCTTCGAGGGTGATCTCCTTCCCTTGCGCACTTCCCCCCTTCCAACCCTACTGCTCCTCCGTAATGGGACCTCAGTGGCTGCAGCAAGGCTGGTGGAAGGCTGCTGCTCGTCAGACCCTGACACTGCAGATGCCCCTGAAGGACGGCCTCGACCACATCTGGGCCTGGAGGGCCCGGCTGCAGACTGCACCAACTCTGCATGGGCGGCAGCAGTCTGTCCTACAGGCGGTGGCAAGTGCAGTGGAGAAGTGACAGTGTTGGCAGCAGGAATGCTGTCATCGTGAGAGAGGACAGCAACTCCCTGCTCGCCCGACACACTGGCACTCCCACGGGGCAGCACTTCAGCATCCGGAGCAATCTGCCGGAGAACAGATTGCTGGCCTGCTGCGGCGCGGTGACAGCCCCGGGGACATGTGCACGAACCATCGAGGTTGGCAGCAGTCTGTGCTCGCGTGGCCTCCATCTGAGTCTGTATGAGAGCAGTCAGAGGTGGGATCACGGCAGCCAGTGACTGAATTGCAGCACTAAGCGTTAGTGTGGCATCCGCCTGTGCTACAGCGAAGTGCTCCACACTCCTTGCCAGTGACTCAATGCATTCGGGCACCCTTCCCACTGCACCCATGAGCTCAGTGTGCATGCCCACCGCCTGGCTGTTCATTTCTGCAATCAGCCGCTCCTCCTCTGCGTCCATTGCAGTAGGAGTGTCTGGCATACTCTCCCTCTGGGGAGAAGGCCCCCGTTCTTCCCTACCCCCCCCCCCATGGCGTTGCTGCAGCCCGCTGGGTCCTGGAGCTTCACCATCATCAGCCCCTTCCCCCCTGCTCCCCTCCGGGGAAGGCGTGTTCCCAGTGTGGGCATGGGCTTCCTCGGGAGAGGGTGGCACTGATGCTCCGGCTTCCTCTTCCTCCTCGGCTGCAGCATCACTCCCAGTGGCAGCTTGAGGGCCCGTCTCCTCAGCTGGTGAATCACCATCTGAAAGCAGGGAGGTACAAGAGTGGCTTTAGCGTGAGGACAGGGTGGCAGTAAGGGAGGAATAAGTGCAGCGAGTTAGCAAGTTGGATTGAAAGTGTCAAAGGCTGGTATTGTGAGGGACAAGTGGAAGGACAGAGGACAAAAAGGTGATGACCTTACCATTGCTGTCCACAACGGGGTCGGCGTCTCCAGTGGCGACGGGACCGATCACCCGGCTTGCCACAATCCTGTGGACGCGCTCCTCCAGATCGCTGAGGGGTTGCAGCTGAAGCCGCCCTCCACCCGTCCGTTGCTGCTGTCTCCGATTATGAGCCAGCTTAGCCTGCAAGAAAAAGGACAGCATCTGAGTAAATATACAGCCATGGTCTTGCCTGATGTGCCTCCCATAGGTGAATAGCCCTTACAATATACAGCCATGGTCTTGCCTGATGTGCCTCCCATAGGTGAATAGCCCTTACTGTATGCAAAGTGTAGAATGTGTGTGTGTGTTTGATGAAAGGGCCATAGGTGTTGGATGAGTGTTGTGCATTGGGGTTTTAAGACCCTCTGGCCATAGAGTGAGGTTGAGATGGAGGGATGGAGAGGTATTGAGAAAAAGCCACTCACCCTGACGACCCGAGTGAGGTCGTTGAACTTTTTGCGGCATTGAACATGGGTCCTGGGCACCATGCTCCTGGAGGAGACGCTCTGAGCCACCTCCCTCCACACTCTTCTGAACTCGCGTGGCAAAGGCCTCCTGCCACTCTCCGGGAACAGCATGCATCGTCTGCGCTCCACTGCGTCAACCAGAGCATCCAAGGCCCGCTCGGTGAAGCGATGAGCGCGTTCTCTCACCCTCTCCATGCTTGGCAGCAAAATGGCTTACAGGTCTCTCCAGGCTGAGATTCAAGGCTGCAATGAGCAGGGTGTGGCTGGGGAGCAAGTGGCCCCCCCCGCTTTAAGAAGTGGCCGGCGCCAGTGTGTCTGTGTTCCCTCGCTAACTGGCAGCAGCTGCGCTGCGCTCGTGCGCTGAGTTAGCGCCTCACTCCTTGGCCTTTGTGCCTTAAGACAGGTGTGCCGCGCCTGCTTTAGCGCTCCACTCACCTCCCGGGGCGGTAAAAGTGAAGTTTCCTGTCAGTGCCGATAATTAGCGCCAGGCGCTAATATTTGCGTCCGGACGATATTTGCGCCCCAAATGGGGCGCGACCTAATTTTTACCCCTTCGTTCCAGCTTACAGATGTTTGGATATCTTCTTGCACTTCTTTTACTAAGTCTGGAGTGTGACCCAGTTTGAAACGCATGGACAGAAAAGATATTCTTTATTTACTGCGTTGGAAAAATGATGGGCTGAATTTTACAGGGGAAGAATGGATCGGAGAATCGGAGTGGGGGGGGGAGGGGAGATTGTGGCCGAGGGAAGATCGGGGCCAGCCTTCGGAGAATCGGGGTGGGGGGGAGGGAAGATCGGGGCCAGCCTCCGGAGAATCGGGGTGGGGGGGGAGGGAAGATCGTGGCCGAGGGAAGATCCTGGCCGGCCTCTGGAGGATCGGGGGGGGCGGAGGGCGGGGTGAAGGAAGATCATGGCCAGAGGATCGGGGGGGGGAGGGAGAGAAGATTGGGGCCGGAGGATCGGGGAGAGGGAGAGAAGATCAGGGCCGGCCTCAGGGTCATCGGGGGAGGGTTCGGGAAGGCGATCGGTGGCCTCGTGAGGGGATCTCCGATCACGGAGGGTGGGGTAGGTAGGGACCCTGGATCCAGGAGGTAAGTGTAAAGGTACTTAACTCCTGGATGCAGCAGTCCTCACCTTGCTGTAACTGCTGGGTTTCACGAGTTGTGTAAAATCCAACCAGCTACAGTTAAACACAAAATGGAGGTTAAAGAAGCAGCTCCGAACCTCATTATAATATTTAAATTGACGTCCCACTAACTGGCAGTGGGTTGGCTGCCCGCCCCGGTTCTGGCTCCCTTCCTGCCTCCATTAAAACCGGAAGTGGGCGGGTTGGAAGCGGGTTCAGGTCAGGATTCCGATTTTTAAGACTTTAACTACACCCCCAGCACCCCCCCCCCCCCCCGCAAACCCCCCAACACCCCCAGCTCCCTCCCCCCGAAACCCCTAACACCCCCAGCACCCACCCCACCCCGAACCCCCCAACACCCCCAGCTCCCCCCCCCGAACCCCCCAACACCCCCAGCACCCACCCCGCCCCCCGAAACCCCCAACACCCCCAGCTCCCCCCCGAACCCCCCAACACCCCCAGCTCCCCCCCGAACCCCCCAACACCCCCAGCTCCCCCCCGAACCCCCCAACACCCCCAGCTCCCCCCCCGAACCCCCCAACACCCCCAGCTCCCCCCCCCCGAACCCCCCAACACCCCCAGCACCCACCCCGCCCCCCGAACCCCCAGCTGCCCCCCGAACCCCCCAACACCCCCAGCCCCCCCCCCGCCCCCTGAAACCCCCAACACCCCCAGCTCCCCCCCCCCCGAACCCCCCAACACCCCCAGCTCCCCCCCCCCCCGAACCCCCCAACACCCCCAGCTCCCCCCCCCGCCCCCCTGAACCCCCCAACACCCCCAGCTCCTAACCCACCTGTTTTTTTTAGGTTAAAATTCACCCTGATGACCCCCCCGATTGAGTTGCTGATTCCTCATAAACGCAATAAAGTTCTGATGTGGTAAATTTGCCATAAGCTAGAATCCACACTTATTCATTTAAATGCATTTCACAGTTTGTGCCAAAACCATTTGAATCTCTTTCCTGCACCAATATATTTTTATTTGTTGCAAAATCTGGAGCCCTCATTTTTTCCCAAGCCAAGATATTTCCGCTGTGAACCAATGAATCCCATTTCTCGAGCAACAAATTATTCTCCAGGTCTGATCTTAATCAGTGCTCAGCTGTTGCATTGCCTTGGTTCATTCAAACTGAATGAGATCCGTCAGTTTACAGCAGCTGGGCACTGATTAAAATCAGACCGTCTACACTGTCCCATTAAAACCCATTCAGCCTTCAGGTTCAGATTTGACCGACCCTCTACCCAATTTCTTCTTCTTCTTCTTCTTCTCCTTCTTAGGCAGTCCCTCAGAACCGAGGACGATTTGCTTCCACATTAAAAATGAGTTCTCAGGTGACTGATGAGTCCAATGCAGGACCTACAGTCTCTGTCACAGGTGGGGCAGACGGTGGTTGAAGGGGGCGGGTGGGTGGGGTGCTTGGGTTGACGTGCGCTCCTTGCGCTGCTTGCGCTTGGCTTCCACTTGCTCCCAGCGAAGAGACTCGAGGTGTTCGGCGCCTTCCCGGATGCTTCTCCTCCACTTTGTGTGACCTTGGGCCAGGGATTCCCAGGTGTCGGTGGGGATGTTGCACTTTTTCAATTTAGGATACAATGGAAGCTCCATTATCTACCATATTGAAGGGAATTCCTTCCCCCTCCCACATGGATAATGGAAATAGGTAGATAATTGAGAGATGCGAACTTTTGGTCTTGCACATTTGGTACAGCAATACCCTAGGCACAGGAATAAAGGCAAATATAGAACCAATAACAAAAGAAGCACTGTTTAGTTTCATTCACCAATAAAAATGTAATATAAATAAAATAAGCATGTCATTTGGATATCTTGTATCAGTTTTTTGGCCCACAATCCGGAAAACAGATAATTGTAGTCCAGAGAATTGAGGTTGCATGCTATCGGAATCCGAAGTCTGTTAATAAAAAGCTGCCATGTGAGGTAAGTCAGCGAAATACAATTGTAAGACTGCCAGAGACAAGCATCTCTTTGGTGGAGAGATCGCTCCCAGACTGCCACAGAAACAGCTGGCGTGGACATATAGCCCCCTAGACCACCATTGAAATGGATGCTTAAAACAAAGTGGATACATAAATCAAGATGAAATTGTTAAAAATGCATCTGCTGGTCACCCCTTTTCAGCCAACACCACCACGCACACATTAAATACAGAGGCAATCAAATTTTCTATATGTTGTACTGCGTGATGAACAACATGCAGTAAAGTGTTCCACTGACGGTCCCAATTTTCCCTTTTTTATGTGGGGGTGTTACTTTATTAAATAGAAATTAAGCTGCTTTTTGTATCCAGTGTCAGAATCAACCACTTGCAGATCAGAAAAAGTTCACACCTTAATTGGAAGGGCATCTCGTACTACACAGTGTGATAGTTCCTTTTCCCACACCAATTAACATTGCCAATTTAATGCAAATTAATTATAAATTATAGGCAGTCTGTCCTTTGGACTTGATCTAATGAGGGCTTGAAACTGCACAAACCCATTTTACTGAAAACTTTTACAGCGATTGGAGAAGCATGCCTTTCATCCCATCAATCTGGAATAATTTGAACCCAAGTCAGAGGTAGTGATATTTTCTTAAAGGGACAGGCACATCTGAATCCAAATTGAATAGAGTAAAAATTCTGAATTTTCTGTGTTAATCCATCTCAATTCTAATTGAATTGAATCCAGGAAGCGCGTTCCCCCTGCATCTATTTAATACCCTTTTTGAATATTTTGATGCATTTCCCAAGAAGTGACTTTTCCGTATGTGTTAAATCCCCAAGAGCTTCTAATTGAAATTAATCTGCTCCGTTTAAACTGTCATCAGAAAGATTCCGTTTATAATTGGAAACTCTTTCAGTAAGGAGATGCGTTTGCAATTAAATTGCTACTGCTCATTTTATTGGGTAGCAATTAAGAACAAATTTATACACAATGAATCACATTAGCATTTTAAACAGTGACGGAAGTCTTTAAATGTTTAAAATTGTCATTAGCGCTTAAAAGATCAAGAATGCTTATTTGAATATATTCAATAGAGGGAAGAAGAGCATTGAGGAAGTGAAATTCTGCTAATCTCGTTAGTTAACTGTGCACAGATTTATTAGTATGTCTGCACTAAATGTGTCTCTGAATATCCATGCAGACAGGCACTGTATAATCATTACACATCTGTTACTGTTATCTTCATTATCCCTGGCAGTATATATTTCATGCAGTAAACATTACAGTATTAAATATGTAAAAAGTTACTTCTAGTTTCACTCAACGAAATTTTCACACTCTGTTTTCACTGTTAATGACCCCTCAGTGCCGATTTTCATCTTGAAACGGGCATGTGGAGGTCCCGACGGAAATGCTGGCGGGCAGATCGGGAGTGGGAACAGGATGGTAAAGTCAGCCCCGCGATTTTCGACGCACTACCGCTTCATTCCCGCCGGAAAACAAAGATGGAAATCGTGCCCCCTCGCGTCTACTAACGTTTTTCAAATCTACCCATGACCCCTTCGCCCAAATAATATTTCTTGCTTCTGCCTATATCCACTTTCAGCCAGAATATTACCGTCAGAATCTCTTCAATTCATCCATAAATTGAAATATTCGGAAGAAGCACAAGACAAAGTAAAACTATAAGAAAAACAAAAAATAGCTTTTTGCTCCAGTGTGGATGTTAACCCTCCTCCATGCTGCTCCTGCTCCATTTCTTGACTGCGCTCAACTTGCATACAAAATGGAGTATTCCGGCTATCCTGCCGGTTCAGTGAGTGGCTTGAGTATTTGCTGAACCACACACACACACCCACACCAGGAAGGTCCTAGTTCAATCCCTAGTCTTTGCTGAGTTCGCGAATCCTAGCAGGGCTGGTACCAAGGGAGTAGAAAAGTTGGCAGGGTGCCAGCTCTTCGTTGCAGTCCAGCAGCCCCTGCTTGAAGTATATGTGTGTGGATGTCAGATGAGGATCGGATTAAACTCAGCCTCGATGTCCCCCACAGTCAAATAACCTCCCAGCACACTCTGTTAAGGCTCACAAAAGGCTATTTGGGCAAGGTACCGGAAGAGAGGCGGGAAAAAGACAAAATTGGTAAGGGAAAAATGTTGAGTATCCCACCGTTCAATTATACCGACCTCAAGAATAGGTCATGAAGCCTCATTGCTGTCCAAATGAGCAACAGTTGTGTTATTCTGCTCATAAACTATGCTTCAGTAACATTTTAAGATTTAAAGCTAAAAGTATTCTTTCAAATTATTCTTTACACACATAAAAAGTAATGGCTGTATCCAAGGCTGCAGTGTTTAGACAGCGGAACTGGTGCGAATCACACAACATTAGTTTGATGATGTAATTATCACCTTACAAATATTTAGTGTATATTTTACAGACTAAGTAAACTTGCACATCTCCTTCCAGGATATTGCCAGTACAAGTACCATCAGAACAACTGAAAGAGCTTATAGTATTACACTTACACTACATCATTTATACTTTCAGAAATAAATGATCACTTAACGGATTAGCGTTTGTAACATTCGGAATAGAAGAAGCAGCACAAAATTACTTGTTAAACGTTAACATTCAAAGGCATTTAACATTGCAAAATTATCCGAAAATGTCAGTGGAAAATCTTTGCACAGCTAAGCATGGAGTTTAGGCTTGCCAACTCTATCCTGTGAGGACATCTTCAGGTCCATCACTTGATTATCCAGAGGAATCAAATTTGATTTCTTTCAAACACTAGGGCTGGATTTTGATACTGGGGTCGGGTTGGGGTCGTGAATCCCACTTTTTGGGATCTAGACCCGCCTCCATCGACTTGTGGCCAACCCACTGTATTTTCCCTTGATTGACCTTGTTGAGCCCGCCTAGTGGGCTCAGCAGGCCAATTAAGGGCCACCCGGCAACAGGTGACGTCACAGATTGACATTTCATCTGTCAAGAGCTTTTGACAGATGAAATATCAGCGTTTGACAGCTCTGTGAAGCTGTCAAACACTCACAATCTGTCTTCTAACTTGAGTCCTTCCTCTCAGGCTGAGTTAGAAATCATTCCACCACAGAAAGCAGAAGGCTGCAGTTTTTGACAGCACCACGGCCTTTCTGCTTTCTGTGCCGGTGAGATTTCTGACTCCCGAGAACTGAAGGGCTGACACCTGCAGGAGGAAGTTAAGGTAAGTAAAACTTTTTCCCACACTTTGCACTTACCTTACACACTTACCTCTGCACACATGCACCCATCGCTCACCTGCCCACCGGACATATCGACCCCTCCAACCCCTGCAGACCCACAGGTCCGCCCCGATAACTTGGCGTGGTTGCCACCTGTCGGGAAGCCCACATTTCAGCCATGAAAATAGGGATTAGGCAAAAAACTGCCTGTTATCTACCTGTTAACAGGTAGTTAATTGGCACTAATCCCTTCCCGCCTCGGGGAGTCGGGTCCCAGCACAGGTCGGGTACCCGCCGCCAGCGAAACTGGCATGGAGGCGGGTTGTGGGCGGGATGGGGTTGGGACCCCTGAATCTGCAACTTTCACCCCCCACACGCCTCCAAACCCGACTCCACGGGTCAATGAAAATCCAGCCCTATGTACAAGCTCAAACTGAGACAAAAGTCACTTCAGGCATCCGAAAAATCCACATTGAATTAAATATTAACATGGACATCTGGGATTCCAAAGGCCAAGGAGCATGACCTAAAAACTGAATAAGGTTACCTGTGGATTGAGGCGATGGTGTCAGCCCCTTTTGAATATTATCTACTATGCTTGAATTGCATTTGTGGTTTTCTGCTCTCTGTAGCTCTTGCCTGCCTTTGAACCTTGTTGTCCCCACCTTTCTTTTATGGTTGAACTGGGACTTTTTTCTTCCTTTAGAACTCAAAGCACAAACTGTATATTAAATGTAATCCAGTACTTTCACACAACGTTTGTCAAGTTTTTGCATGTGAAAATTCCAAATAATAGGAAATTACTTATTAGTATACTCCTAACAAAGATGGAGTTGCTTGAGAGGGATTAGAGAAATCTTCTTTTAAGTGATAAGCCTGTCATATCATACATGAGGACTGATGTTGGGTTTTTGTAATCGCATAAAATATGACAAGCTATTTTTGTTTATATTGTGAATTAAGAAATGTTCAATGGTTCCATACCTCACATTCTTTATTTTATTTTATGAAGGCCAGTTTAAAATAAAAAAAGAGAAAATGTTTTTTGCAGACGTTGTACAACAGAAACCACATGTCTATTACTAAAGCAGCAAAGGGCATTTAAGTACTCAAAATTAATATGAATGTTGTATTTTTTCCAAAATAGAAACCAGAATTTTTCAAGGACATTCACTCACGAAAGAACGTTCCTTGCTACAGTCTATATTTCTCATTCAGAAATCTAATAATATTTCTCTCAGTATATGAAAAAGGAAAGCCTAAAACAGTATCACATAACTTGCTTTCATCGGATATTAAAGACTTGGGGGGGGGGGAAATGCGGTTGCTTTGCGCCTCCTGTTAGCGCCTTAAGAGGGCACTAATGGGGCGCAAAGCAACTAGCGCCCGGGCGCGACAATGTTTCCGTCGCTCACGAAATTGACCAGACATTTTGTGGCGGCACTAAACACTACCGCCACGATCTCCTGCACCCACAGATCGTGACGTCAGTCAAGCGTGCAATGCACTGGTAGCGCCCCGGACCGGATATTGAGTGGCGCCCCCTGCCTTACCGCCTGCCGCTAGCAACAACAGTTTGAGGGGAGCATTTTGCAGTCGGGAAGGGACTGGGGGAGCGCTATTTAAAGGCGTTGGCTTCCTACCTTTTTTTTGTCGGCGACATTTTTGCACCACGCATTCTGAGAGAGAGAGAGAGACTTCTGGAGAGATTCAACACTGTGTGAAGGAGTTTTGGGTACTGAGCAGCACTTTGCAGGTTCATTTTGATTTGCCCTTCCTTGCATCGATTTAGAAGAGACTATGGGGGGCTGCACTATGAGCTCTTTCCCTGGACCGCTCCATTGTTCTTTCCAGCAGATTTGATGTACAGGTCTCTCCAGGCCGAGATTCAAGGCTGCAATAAGCAGGGTGTGGATGGAGAGCAAGATCAACCCTCCCCTTTAAGAACTGGCCGGTGCCAGTGTGTCTGTGTTCCATTGCTGACTGACATCACATCAGCTTCGCCCGCGCTCTGAGGTAGCGCCTCGCTCCTCGGTGTTAACACCTTAAGAGAGGTGTGTAGTGCCTGATTTAGCACTCCAATCACCTCCAGGGGCGATAGAAGCCAAGTTTGCAGTCGGAGGCGATAATTAGCACCAGGCGCTAAACTTTGCACCCGGCCGATAATTGCACCCCAAACGGGGCGATACCGAATTTCTCCCTCTTTAAGATCTTAAGAATTCAAATTCTTGAGGCTATTTAGTATATATTCATAGATTGGCTGATTATGCAGATCATCTTGGTAATGGGTCCAGTTCCAACCATGAAGAATGTTTTAAAAGTAAGTTTAAATCTCTCATTTTGAACCAGTTGATCTCCTGTGGTGTGAAATTGCTTTTCTCCCCGTGAATTACCTCTTGCATACTGTCCTACTCTCACATTCTATCTGTGTTTTTTAAATTCATTCTTGGAACGTGGGCATCGCTGGCAAGAGCAGCATTTATTGCCCATCCCTAGTTGTCCTTGAGAGAATGGTGGTGAGCTGTGTTCTTGAGGCGAAGATACTCCCACAGTGCTGTTAGGGAGGGAGTTTCAGGATTGTGACCCAGCGACGATGAAGGATCGGCAATATATGTCCAAGTCAGTATAGTGTGTGACTGGGAGGGGAACTTGGAGGTGGTGGTGTTCCCATGTGCCTGCTGCCCTTGTTCTTCTAGGTGGTAGAGGTCACGGGTTTGGGAGGTGCTGTCAAAGAAGCCTTGGCGAGTTGTTGCAGTGCATCTTGTAGATGGTACACACTGCAGCCACGATGTGCCGGTGGTGGAGAGAGTGAATGTTTAAGGTGGTGGATGGGGTGCCAATCAAGCGGGCTGCTTTGTCTTGGATGGTATTGAGCTTCTTGAGTGCTGTTGGAGCTGCATCCAGGTAAGTGGAGAGTATTCTATCACACTCCTGACTTGTGCCTTGTAGATGGTGGAAAGGCTTTGGGGAGTCAGGAGGTGAGACACTCGCCACAGAATAACCAGCCTCTGACCTGCTCTTGTAGCCACAGTATTTATGTGGCTGGTCCAGTTAAGTTTCTGGTCAATGGTGATCCCCAGGATGTTGATGGTGAGGGATTCGATGATGGTACTGCCATTGAATGTCCAAGGGAGGTGGTTAGACTCTATCCATTTGGAGATGGTCGTTGCCTGGCACTTAAGTGGCATGAATGTTACTTGCCACTTATCAGCTCAAGCCTTGTTGTTACATAAGAACATAAGAAGTAGGAGCAGGAGTAGGCCATATGGCCCCTCGGGCCTGCTCCGCCATTCAATAGGATCATGGCTGATCCGAACCTAGACTCACGTCCACTTCCCTGCCCGCTCCCCATAACCCTTAATTCCCTTATCAGCTAGGAAACTGTCTATCTCCATTTTAAATTTATTTAATGTCGCAGCTTCCACAGCTCTCTGAGGTAGAAAATTCCATAGATTTACTACCCTCTGAGTGAAGAAGTTTCTCCTCATCTCAGTTTTGAAACGGCAGCCCCTTATTCTAAGATTATGCCCCCTAGTTCTAGTCTCACCCATCAGTGGAAACATCCTCCCCGCATCCACCCGATCAAGCCCTCTCACAATCTTATATGTTTCGATAAGATCGCCTCTCATTCTTCTGAATTCCAATGAGTAGAGGCCCAACCTACTCAACCTTTCCTCATAAGTCAACCCCCTCATCTCCGGAATCAACCGAGTGAACCTTCTCTGAACTGCCTCTAGAGCAAGTATATCTTTTCTTAAATATGGAGACCAAAACTGTACGCAGTATTCCAGGTGTGGCCTCACCAGTACCTTGTATAACTGAAGCAAGACTTCCCTGCTTTTATACTCCATCCCTCTTGCAATTAAAGCCAAGATTCCATTGGCCTTCCTGATCATCTGCTGTACCTGCATACTAACCTTCTGTGTTTCATGCACCAGGACCCCCAGATCCCTTTGTACTGTAGCACTTTGCAGTTTCTTTCCATTTAGATAATAACTTGCTCTTTGATTTTTTCTGCCAAAGTGCATAACCTCACACTTTCCAACATTATATTCCATCTGCCAAATTTCCGTCCACTCACTTAGCTTGTCTATGTCCTTTTGCAGGTTTTTTATGTCCTCCTCACTCACTGCTTTTCCTCCCACCTTTGTATCGTCAGCAAACTTGGATACGTTGCACTTGGTCCCCTCCTCCAAATCGTTAATATAGATTGTAAAGAGTTGGGGTCCCAGCACTGACCCTTGCGGAACACCACTAGTTACTGATTGCCAACCTGAGAATGAACCATTTATCCCAACTCTCTGTTTTCTGTTAGATAGCCAATCTTCCACCCATGCCAATATATTACCCCCAATCCTGTGATTTTTTATCTTGTGCAGTAATCTTTTGTGTGGTATCTTATCAAATGCCTTTTGGAAGTCCAAATACACCACATCCACTGGTTCCCCTTTATCCACCCTGTTTGTTACGTCCTCAAAGAATTCGAGCAAATTTGTCAAGCATGATTTCCCCTTCATAAAACCATGCTGACTCTGTCCAATTAAATTATGCTTATCCAAATGTCCTGTTACTGCTTCCTTAATAATGGACTCCAACATTTTACCAACCACAGATGTTAGGCTAACTGGTCTATAGTTTCCAGCCTTTTGTCTACCTTCCTTTTTAAATAAGGGTGTTACATTAGCAGTTTTCCAATCTGCTGGGACCTTTCCCGAATCCAGGGAGTTTTGGAAAATTACCACCAATGCATCCGCAATCCCTACCGCTGCTTCTCTCAAAACCCTAGGATGTAAGCCATCAGGTCCAGGGGATTTATCCGCCTTAAGTCCCAGTATCTTACCGAGTACCATCTCCTTAGTGATTTTAATCGTGTTTAGCTCCTCCCCCCCCATAGCCCCCCGTTTGTCCAGTGTTGGGATATTTTTAGTATCCTCTACTGTAAAGACTGATACAAAATATTTGTTCAACATATTTGCCATCTCCGTGTTCCCCACTACTAATTTCCCGGTCTCGTCCTCTAAGGGACCAACATTCACTTTAGCCACCCTTTTTCTATTTATATAACTGTAGAAACTCTTGCTATCTGTTTTTATATTTTTTGCTAGTTTACTTTCATAATCTATCTTCCCCTTCTTAATTAATCTTTTAGTTATTCTTTGCTGGCTTTTAAATGCTTCCCAATCTTCTATCCTCCCACTAGATTTGGCTACTTTAAATGCCCTTGTTGTCAGTCGGATACTATCCTTTATTACTTTACTTAGCCACGGATGGCTGTCTTTTCTTTTACGCCCCTTTTTCCTCAGTGGAATATATTTTTCTTGAAAGTTGTGAAATACCTCCTTGAATGTACACCACTGCTCCTGTACCATCTTACACCTTAATCTATTTTCCCAGTCCACTTTAGTCAACTCTGCTCTCATACCTTCATACTCTCCTTTATTTAAGCTTAGTACGCTGGTTTGAGATCCAACTCTCTCACCCTCCAACTGAATTTGGAATTCAACCATGTTATGGTCACTCATTCCAAGGGGATCCTTTACTAGGACATTTTTTATTAATCCTGTCTCATTACACAGGACCAGATCTAAGATTGCCTGCCCCCTGGTTGGTTCAGTAACATACTGCTCAAGGAACCCATCCCTAATGCACTCTATGAACTCTTCCTCAAGGCTGCCCTGCCCAATTTGATTTGTCCAGTCAATATGAAAGTTAAAATCTCCCATGATTATAGCTGTTCCCTTATTACAAGCCCCAACTATTTCCTGATTTATACTCCGACCAATAGAGTTACAACTGTTGTCCAGGTTTTGCTGCATGTGGGCACAAACTGCTCCATTGTCTGAGGAATTGCGAATGGAACTGAACACTGTGCAATCATCAGCGAACATCACCACTTCTGACCTTATGCTTGAGGGAAGGTCATTGATGAAGCAGCTGAAGATGGTTGGGCCTAGGACACTGCCTGCAATGATGTCCTGGGGCTGAGATGATTGACCTCTAACAACCACAATCATCTTCCAATGTGCTCGGTATGACACCAGTCAGTCGTGATTTTTCCCCCTGATCCCCATTGACTTCAGTTATACTAGGGCTCCTTGGCACTCGGTCAAATGCTGTCTTGATGTCAAGAGCAGTCGCTCTCACCTCATCTCTGGAATTCATGGGGGAAAAATTCGTTTGGTTTGCACCTCCCACTGACACCCTAAGCGGGCGCTAATGGGGCGCAACGCAACTAGCGCCCGGGCATGGCAATGTTTGCGCTGCTCACAAAATTGACTAGAGTTTTTGCGGGGGCGCAAAAGTTTACCGCCCCGATTTCCTGCGTCTGCAGATCGTGACATCAGTCGAGCGTGCAACGTCCTGGTGGTGCCCTGGACTGGCTATTGAGTGCCGCCCCCCTCCTTTCCACCTGGCACAAGCAATGACAAGGAAACTGGAATGTTTCCCAGTCGGTGAGGGGCTGGGGGGGCGCTATTTAAAGGCAGCCTCTTCCTGGCTTTTTCTGTGGTAGACATTTTTGCACCACTCATTCTGACAGAGAGAGAGATTCTGAGAGAGAGATTGAAGGGATAATTACAAGTCCTAGCCCTTTTCGGGCTACCCCAGATCAGGCGTATTCCCCAGACGTTCACCTTCAACTAAAGTTAGCGGTAGCCGAATCCTAGAGACACTTAATTGGATCTGAAGGTTCAGAGTATCTCTCCCTAAAGGAAAGGAATGGCCTGAAGATGTTACCGTCCTCCGGATAGCACTTTTAACAAGTTCAACTAGACTGTAACCTTCCGGATATTATGAGGGTCCGGAAACCCCCCCCCCCCCCAGAATTCTGCAACTCCTCTCAGAAGAGTGTACAGAAATTGAGTTCGCGAGATGGATACAGAAATACTCTTTGAGACAATTTTAAAAATATATAGATTTATTAAAGAACCGACATTTAGTTAACAGCTGGTATGGCAATCGCAACTTTAACCGTTCAAACTACAAATAGTTTACATTTCTTATCAGAGATCCTTATTCTCAAATCTTAACTTCGTTACATTTCCACACTTCTACTTATTTCTTAATCCAGAATATCCACCAAAATCAAATACCTTGATTACCCGAGACTCAGAGTTGAAAACTTACAGAGCATGCCTGTGAAGTTGAGAAATGCTTGCCCTTCCAGCGACTTCTGACTCTCTATCTGAAAAGCTCTATTTTTACACCTTTTTATAGTGGTATTTTCTTTGAAGTATCCTGCTGATGTAAGCTAATTATCTCTAGTGATACTCTATTGAATTCTTTCTATTCTTACTGTCATTTCAGCTGCTAACTTTTAGAATTCTGTCTCTACCTTTAGGTGTTTCAAATACTTATCATTTTTATGGTTATTGTCGATTTATCTATTTGATGCTATTCTTAGGAAGTCTTTCTATTGAATTCTTATTATCACTTAATTACTTGTAAGCCAGACGTTGTGACTCCGTGGTGTTCCAAGTTTAATACAAACACAATATAATTGCTTGGTGTCATCTATTGATATTATATCTTCAAAGCCTCTCTGTAGGTATCTTTTACAATTTGTAAATTAAAAACACTTCTCTTAGGGTGTTTACTTGTTTTCTTGCTATCTCAATTGGTTGCATATTTAATCGCGTTTCCTGTTTCTAAGTTTAACATAAAACTATTTTACAGCAGGTATTTCTTTTACTTGATGTCATTTTTTCAAAGGCACTTGGTTTTTTTAATGTTCTGTGCACCTGTTTGACATGTTGGATTTTGACACTTTACTTGGGTCATTCCATTGTGTTTCTCCCAAACTCCAGACCTTCTGGAAGCGCCAATGGTTTGCCTCAATAGGGCCATTGTTTTTGTGTTTACAACCATCTCCCATTTCAAAGCTTGTGGTGTTTTACAGCTTTTGTTAACACTTCACCTTATCTCAGAAGCCTGTATTGTGTTTGCAGCCTGTGTCGCCGAGGCTTTCCAGACTTTTAAATTCAGTATGTCTTGTATTAATAATATCAAAATCTTTTCATAGGATGAAGTATTTCTTGAAATATGACTTATTCCATTACAAGATAGAAAGACTTCTGCATAGAGTCAACGCTGTGTGAAGTAGTTTTGGCTACTGAGCATCACTTTGCAGGTACTTTTGGATTTGACCTTCATTACTTCGATTGCCAAGAGACTGTGGGGGCTGCACTGATTCGGGGCATCGACCTGCGCCTGCAGAATCGGAGGCAACAGAGACGCAGAGAGAGAGTGGCAAGCATGGCAAGACGGAGGAGGGCCAACAGGCCTCTGCACAGGAGACCTTACCCTCCCAGGGTATTCCGGGAAAAATTCTCCTACATTAATTTGTCTGAGGAGCAGTGTTTGCGCAGGCTGCGCATCAGCAAGGAGGTGGTCACTGAGCTCTGCCACCTGCTGCAGCCAGATCTGCAGCCTCAACTGAGGACCAGGACGTCTCTGTCAGTGGCAGTGAAGGTCACAGTGGCTCTGAATTTTTATGCCACCGACTCCTTTAAAGCAGCTACTGGGGACATCGCCAATATCTCCCAGTTCGCGGTCCATTGCTGTATCCGTCAGGTTACAAATGCCCTCTATAAAAGGAGACGCCAGTACATCTCTTTCCCGATGACCCAGGCCAAACAGCATGAACACGCATTGGGCTTTGCGAGGATAACGGGCTTCCCCATGGTGCAGGGCGCCATTGACTGCACACATGTGGCATTGCGGGCACCGCATGAGAATGCAGAAGTTTTCCGAAACCGCAAGGGGTTCCACTCCTTAAACGTCCAGTTGGTCTGTGACCACAGACAGCTGATACTCACTGTCAATGGCCGCTATCCTGGCAGCAGCCACGATGCTTTCATCCTGCACCAGACTGGTGTGCCAGACCTTTTCCAGGCACCGCATCAGCCAAGTGGTTGGCCCCTCGGGGACAAGGGTTATCCACTCTGTACCTCGCTGATGACACCGCTCCATAACCCCAACACCCCTGCTGAGCTGCGGTACAATGAGAACATCATTGAGCAGACGATCGGTGTGCTCAAGCAACAGTTCCGCTGTCTGGACCATTCAGGAGGAGCCCTGCAGTACTCGCCTGAGTGAGTCTCCCTCTTCATGGTTGTGTGTTGCATTCTTCATAACCTGGCAATCCTCAGGACCCAGCCAATGCCACCAGGCTTTGGAGCACCACCGGAGGAGGAAGAAGAGGAGGAGGATGATCAGCAGCAGCACCAAGGCGGGAGGGAGGCCCACAATGTTGAAACTGCAAGGGCCGTCCGTCAACGACTGATAACAAGTCGCTTCTAGGCCCCTACAGAGGAAATGGCTTCTGGCATGGAGAACAACATGAATGAAAGCAACCCGCAACCCCAAAGCTGACCAAGGCAGCAATGATTCCAAAGGCCAAACCTGTACATTTTGAATACCAAAACTTTTTTATTTTACAAACTCTGTGTGTGTCATTTCTTCATGACAAACTAATAGAAACAAACACAAAAAATCATTAATTAACATAACTGGTTCTCACAACCTGGAGATAATGGCCAAAACACTAAACAAAAGTTTGAACATGAACCTCGGCCTTTAATAAAAAAATTCCCAACATTTCGTCATGCCTCCTACTTTTTGCCCTTCGAGGGTGATCTCCTTCCTTTGCCCACTTCCCCCCTTCCCACCTTACTGCTCCTCCGTAATGGGGCCCCAGTGGCTGCAGCAAGGCTGGTGGAAGGCTACTGATTGTCAGAACCTGAGAATGCAGATGCCCTTGAAGGACGGCCTTGACCAGCTCTGGGCCTGGAGGGCCCGGCTGCAGACTGCACCAACTCTGCATGGGCGGCAGCAGTCTAGGCTACAGGCGGTGGCAAGTGCAATGGGGAAGTGACAGTGGTGGCAGCAGGAATGCTGTCATCTTGAGAGAGGACAGCACCTCCCTGCTCGACCGACACACTGGCACTCCCACGGGGCAGCACCTCAGCATCCGGAGCAATCTGCTGGAGCACAGATTGCTGGCCTGCTGCGGCGCGGTGAGAGCCCCGGGGACATGTGCACGAACCATCGACAATGGCAGCAGTCAGTGCTTGCGTGGCCTCAATCTGAGTCTGCATGGGAGCAGTCTGAGATGGGATCACGGCAGCCAGTGACTGAATTGCAGCACTAAGCATTTGCGTGGCATCCGCCTGTGCTACAGCGTAGTGCTCCACACTCCTTGCCAGTGCATCAATGCATTCGGGCACCCTTCCTACTGCACCCATGAGCTCAGTGTGCATGTCCACCACCTGGGTGTTCATTTCAGCGATGAGCCGCTCCTCCTCTGCATCCAGTGCAGCAGGACTCACTGGCCTACTCTCCCTCCGGGGAGAAGGCCCCCGAGCTTCCCTAGCCACATGGCGTTGCTGCAGCCCGCTGGGTCCTGGAGCTTCACCCTCATCAGACCCTTCCCCCCTGCTCCCCTCCAGGGAAGACGTGGTCCCAATGTGGGCATGGGCTTCCTCGGGAGAGGGTGGCGCTGATGCTCCAGCTTCCTCTTCCTCCTCGCCTGTGGCTTCGCTCCCACTGGCAGCTTGAGGGCCCGTCTCCTCAGCTGGTGAATCACCATCTGAAAGCAGGGAGGTACAAGAGTGGCTTTAGCATGAGGACAGGGGGGCAGTAAGGGAGGAAGGAGTGGAGCGATTTTGTAAGATGGATTGAAAGTGTCAAAGGCTGGTGTTGTGAGGGACAAGTGGGATGAGAGAGGAGAGAAAGCTGATGACCTTACCATTGCTGTCCCGAACAGGGTCGACCTCTCCAGGGGTGACGGGACCGATCACCTGGCTTGCCACAATCCTGTGGACGCGCGCCTCAAGATCGCTGAGGGGTTGCAGCTGAGGCCGCCCTCCACCTGTCCGTTGCTGCTGTCTCCTGTTATGAGATAGCTTGGCCTGCAAGAAAAAGGACGGCGTCTGAGTAAATATACAGCCATGGTCTTGCCTGATGTGCCTCCCATAGTTGAATAGCCCTTACTGTATGCAAGGTGTGGAATGTGCATGTGTGTTTCATGAGAGGGCCATAGGTGTTGAATGAGTGTTGGGCATTGGGGTTTTAAGACCCTCTGGCCATAGAGTAAAGTTGAAATGGAGGGATGGAGAGGTATTGAAAAAAAGCCACTCACCCTGACGACCCGAGTGAGGTCGTTGAACTTTTTGCGACATTGAGTATGGGTCCTGGGCACCATGCTCCTGGAGGAGACGTGCTGAGCCACCTTCCTCCACACTCTTCTGTAGTCACGTGGCAAAGGCCTCCTGCCACTCTCAGGGAAGAGTATAGATCTCCTGCACGCCACCGTGCCAACCAGAGCCTCCAAGGCCCGCTCGCTGAAGCGCTGAGCTCGTTCTCTCACCCTCTCCATAGTCCTTGGCTGGAAAATGTAGTCACAGGTCTCTCCAGGCCGAGATTCAAGGCTCCAATGAGCAGGGTGTGGCTGGAGAGCAAGATCGACCCTCCCTTTAAGAACTGGCCGGCGCCAGTGTGTCTGTGTTCCATCGCTAACTGACATCACCTGCACTGCACCCGCGCTCTGAGTTAGCGCCTCGCTCCTCGGCCTTTGCACCTTAAGACAGGTGTGCAGCGCCTGATTTAGCGCTCCAATCACCTCCAGGGGCGATAAAAGCCAAGTTTGCAGTCGGAGGCGATAATTAGCGCCAGGCGTTAAACTTTGCTCCCGGCCGATAATTGCGTCCCAAACGGGGCGACACCGAATTTCTCCCGCCATCTCTTTTGTCCATGTTTGGACCAAGGCTGTAACGAGGTCTGGAGCTGAGTGATCTTGGCGGAACCCAAACTGAGCATCGGTGAGCAGGTTATTGGCGAGTAAGTGGTACTTGATAGCACTGTCGATGACACCTTCCATCACTTTGCTGATGATTGAGAGTAGGCTGTTGGGCGGTAATTGGCCGGATTGGATTTGTCCTGCTTTTTGTGGACAGGACATACCTGGGCAATTTCCCATTTTGTCAAGTAGATGCCAGTTTGTAGCTTTATTGGAACAGCTTGGTTAGAGGCACGGCTAGTTCTGGAACACAGATCTTCAACACAACAGCTGGGATGTTGTCGGAGCCCATAGCCAGGGTTGGTCATCTGCTTGATGGTAATGGTAGAGTGAGGTTTATGCCAGGCCATGAGGTTAAAGATTGTGGTGGAATACAATTCTGCTGCTGCTGATGCCCAGCTTTGAGTTGCACTCTGTATTTCTGTTTGCCTTCTACTCTTTTTTAATCTCTGTTCTGTCTCTCACACACTTATATTCTTTTATTGATGTATTCAATTTCTATCTCACATTGTTTGCAGTCCAGCGTAAACAGCAAGATAGTAATGAAGATAGTAATGAACGTCGGCACCAGAATTGGACAGCTGTCCAAGAGCTGTTGGAGCACACAGAGAGAAAGTGGGATGGAGTGGGCTGTGTCTGGGGCTGTTGCATGTTCAGCATCAACCAAATGGTGGGTCTAAGAAAGAGTTGGGGTTAATCTGTTACTTAGGAGCACTTGGAGGAGGTGGGAGCGGGAAGTACTTGGGGGGACTGGTGATTGGAACATTTATTTAGGGTTTGGGATCTGGGAGCACTTTGGGACCTGGAAATAATTAGGGAAGGGAATGGTGGTCTGCGAGTACTTGGATATGAGGTCTGGGATTACTCAAGCGTGGGGAATGGGTTGGCAATATTTTAGGAGCTGGTGATTTGATAGCATTGGGAGGTGGGGTACTGAGCATACTCTGAGCACTAGAAGGAACAGGGATATGGAGTATTGGAAGGGCTGGGTTCTGCAAGTTCTGTGGAATGGTAGGGTTAGGACTAATGGTCCAGTTCAAGAATCCAAACTCTGAGCAGAGGAAAATCTAAGGCTTGTGAGAGATGGGAGGTTCTTGCAAATGAAAAGTGTTGGAGGAACATGGAATAAGCAAGCTTGGGGTAGGTTTTGCGATTTGGTTTTGTGAATTGCTGAATATCTTGTGTGTTTGTTATGTTAAACATTTTATTTTATTGATTTATGGCAGGGTGGGTAGGAACCAGCATACGATTTTGAAAACAAAAATCAGTGATTTGATTGGTTGCCTTGTTAGTCATTCATTAGCTAATTTTTAGTGCATGGGTTTTTTTTAAATATAGTTTTTACAGACAGTTAATTTGTTGTGAGGTTATTTTTTATGGATAGTGTTTTTTGGGTCAAATTTTCCTTTCATGAATAAAAAAGCCCACTTCATGGAGAATTTGAGCCGATCAGCATGTGTCACGCTCTAACACTTTCCACACCCTACAGATACATCAGACACAAAGCCATGCTCAATTTAAGCAGTTGTCCTAATCCCATGTGCCCACACTGTTCCCATAATTCTGTTTTCTTCCAACTACCTATCTAACCTATTCTTAAATATTGACATGGTCTCTACTTCAATCACTAACTCTGCTAACGCATTCCACAGCCTTATAACCCTCTGTATATAAAAGCTGCTCCTGCTCTCTATCCTAAATCTCTTACATTTAGTCTTATATCTATGTTGCCTTGTTCTACATTATTCAATCACTGGAGATAGCTACTCTGATCCACCTCTTCATAATTTTAAACATTTCCAACAAATTATCCCTTGAATCTCCTCTTTTCTAAGGCCCAATTTTTCAAGTCTGTCTTCCTATTTGTATTTCCTCATACCAGGCAGCATCCTATTGAACCTGTGCTCTACTCTTTCTATTGCTTCAACATCCTTCCTATAGTGTGGAGCCCAATACTCAGTACTCCAACTGTGGTCTTACTAAAGTTTTATATAGATGCCACTATTACATATTGACTTGAATATTCTATAGCTCTTGTTATAAAACCCAGTATTCTGTTAGCTTTTTCATGCCCTCATCCACTTGAGGTGCTGATTTTAATGTCTTGTGAACCTGAAGCCCAGAATCTCTGCTCTTTCACATCACGTGGTTTTCCCCCATTCAAAGTATAATTATTACATTATTTTTGACCAAAATGTACCACATACTGACATTGGCTTCCATCTGTCACTTTTTTACCCATTCCACCATCTTATCACTATTCCCTTGCATCTTTGGCCCTCAAAATGATTTACTATGCCTCCTATTTTAGCATTAGCTGCAAATTCTGGGCACCACTCCATCTAAAAGAAGACCAGGTCGTGTGTGGGAAAACACTAAAACTCAAGCTCCATGCCTCTGATAGAAGTTGGCCTATGGGGCCAAAAATTGTTTGAAGGTTTAATAGCAAAGTAGACACAACCATATGGAACTATTGCTATTTTTATGAAGTGCACTGGGTGCTGAAGCAACATGGTAATTCAAAGCAGGTGGAAAGGTTTCTTTGTGTGGACTTTTTGAATAATTTGATTGGCTTGTTCTGTGGTAGTTAACGCTTGTTGATTGGTTGCTGGTGCAGCTTACCATGCCTGTTTATTTTTGTAAGTGAGCTTTGATTGGCTGATTTAACAGTCTCTGATTTGTTGGTTTTGTATCAGTGAGCGATGTGAACCAATCATAGTTTTTCTGACAGTGTTGGCGTGATGGAGATGTGCAGATATACATTTGATACTCATATGTAGGATAATCACCTGACACTCTGCATAAGTAATATCTGTAGTGGAATGCTTTCCCTTTCCAAAAATGATCCCAAATTATGATATAGTTTAAATGCGTCTTTTTTTAACTCTTCTCATTCTTTTCCTCTATCGCACAAATTATTCTACCAGTCTCTCTTTTGATGTTCCTCCTTTTTTTCCAAGCCCATCCATTCAAACAGTATATCAAGGGTAAAACTATCAAAGTGGGCGCTATTGTTGTTGGTAATATCTGCAAGACCGGATCTTATTTCATTAGAACATTTATAAGATGAGGTTTGGTGGTGGTAAGTTGAAAATCCTCTTGGCAGTTCATTAAATCAATGAAGAAAAGCCCACCTCTGATACTTTGGGCAGCTGTTCAACCAGCAGCTGGAACATTTTAATTGAACTACCTCCAATTTGGCACAACGTATATATTACTTAACATATAATGAAGTACTTGGTAGGATTATGGCTACTTGAATAAGAAACTGGCAAAGCATGAAATGCGTGTAAACAAGTACATTCTTTCTCTAAACTTATGAAAGTATTTAGATCATGTAGAAACTTCAAGGTTGTAAAATTCTTCTGACTTAAAGTAGCTCATCCCATTGAATTGTAAGAGCCAAATAAAAGGTTTTCTGTTTGCTGAAATTAAAAGTGGATACCATAGTAATTTTCTTTCTTTATATTCATAACAAGTTTAAAGCACCCTATCATTTTCTACCCATTCATTTCTTGCTGCATTATTCAATCAATCTTTGCTTGCCATCCGGCACTGCTGAAAACATACTCATTTGTTTTTATGAGCTCAAGTGCTAAATAAAAAAGGAAATATTTTGTCAAAATTAATAATGTTATCAAAATAAAATTTATAGGCATCTGGAAAATGCTTCTCTAATCTTTGGCACTCTTTCGTGCTGGAAACTAATGTGAAAATTGGTTGGATTTACCACAGATTTTATTTCATTTTCAAAATATTTAAAAACCATAACTTGGTTTATTGCAGTGCAGAAATGTTACTTCAATCCTCAGGGCACATATTGAAATGTAAATTGTCATCTAATTTTTCTTCTATTTTCATTTAGTTGTATCTGTAGCCTTTTTATAATTTTATTGTTGGTCTATTCCAATAAACCATTTGTTTATTATTCCGCTTTGTTTTATCTCTGATGACATGTTACATCGACTACAAAAGGCTGCTTCATGGTTCATTCATGAACAAAATTGAGTAGAAGAGCCTCCAACAGCATCTTTACAAGGACAGCGAGGAGACTTGTGAAGTGAAGCTGGGCTCCTCATTGTGCCCTTTAAAAATATCATCCAGAACCGTAGAATTGTTGGACATCTTTGGGTGTTCTATTCTCAATGTGACGCTACAGTGATGTCAAATATGTGTTAAATCTTATGCACTGATTAGGGTGTTGATTAATAAAGCTACTAAGTTCTTGCAAAGCATCAGTAAAAAAATAATGTTGTTATTGTTGTTTGAAGGTAAATACAACTGAAAAAGGTGTTAACGATGGTTTGGAGTTTGACCTCCGAGTGTGCGCAGATGCAAGCGTCATCTGCATACTGTAATTCGACGACAGAGGAAGGGACGACCTTGGATCTGGACTGGAGGCAACGGAGGTTGAACAGTTTCCCGTTTGTTCTGTAAATTAGCTCCACTCCAGCGGGGAGCTTACTGAGGGTGAGATGGAGCATTGCCGCAAGGAAGATTGAGAAGACACAGCCTTGCTTGACCCCGGTCCGTACATGAATTGGATCTGTGGTGGAACCGTTGGTCAGGATCACGGCTCACATGTCGTCGTGAAGCAGGCGGAGGATGGTGACAAACTTTTGAGGGCAGCCGAATTTGAGGAGGACACTCCATAATCCCTCCCGGTTGACAGTGTCAAAAGCCTTTGTGAGGTCAAAGAAGGCCATGTACAGCGGGCCTTACACTAAACATCCGTAAGACAAAGGTCCTCTACCAACCTGCCCCCGCCACACAGTACTGCCCCCCGATTATCAAAATCCATGACAAGGCCTTGGACAACGTGGACCACTTTCCATACCTCGGGAGCCTACTGTCAACAAGGACAGACGTCGATGACGAAGTCCAACACCGCTTTCAGTGTGCTAGTGCAGCCTTCGGTCGCCTGAGGAAGAGAGTGTTTGAAGACCAGGGCTTCAAACCCGGCACCAAGCTCATGGTCTACAGAGCAGTAGTAATAACCGCCCTCCTGTATGCCTCAGAGACATGGACCATGTACAGCAGGCACCTCAAAGCATTGGAGAGGTACCACCAAGGCTGCCTCCGCAAGATCCTGCAAATCCATTGGCAGGATAGGCGCACCAACGTCAGTGTTCTCGCTCAGGCCAACATCCCCAGCATCGAGCTTTGACCACGCTCGATCAGCTCCGATGGACGGGTCACATCGTCCGCATGCCCGATACGAGACTCCCAAAACAAGCGCTCTACTCGGAGCTCCGACACGGCAAGAGAGCCCCAGGTGGGCAGAGGAAACGCTTCAAGGACACCCTCAAACCTCCTTGAAAAAGTGCAACATCCCCACCGACTCCTGGGAATCCCTGGCCCAAAACTGTACAAAGTGGAGGAGAAGCGTACGGGAAGGCGCCGAATACCTCGAGTCTCTTCGCCGGGAGCAAGCGGAAGCCAAGCGCAAACAGCGGAAGGAGCGCACGTCAACCTAAGCACCCCACCCACCCGCCCCTTCAACCGCCATCTGCCCCACCTGTGACAGAGACTGTAGGTCCTGCATTGGACTCATCAGTCACCTAAGAACTCATTTTTAATGTGGAAGCAAGTCATCTTCGGTTCCGAGGGACTGCCTATAAGAAGAACAACAACTGAAAAAGCAGAAATATCGGGCCAGAAATTCGGCTCTTGTCGGGTGAGTACGCGCTGTGTACTCACCCGTAAGGCCACCTGAAGTGCCGGTTTCCTGCATGCACTGCGCATGCGCAGGAAACCGGAACTTCCGTTCCTCTGAAGGAAGGGGTTCAGAAGTCGAACGCGTGCATGGGAGAGGCAGCGTGCATGCAGTGAACTTCGTTTATTTTTTCAGGTTTCTCCGTGAGGGTAAGTATGGAGAAGCTGCACATTTAAAAAGGAGGCGCAAGGCCTGTTTTTAACAAGGTAAGCGGTTAATTAATTACAATTTAAACATTTTTCAACAGGTTTATCTTTTTTACATACTTTAAAGAAAGGTACGTTTATTTTTAGCACCGTTAAAAAGTTTAATGAATTTTTTCAAAAATTTACATTTTTGTTTAAAGTAGTTAATTTATGTAACTTATAGTTATTTTAAAAATGTGATGGTTTTTTAAAAATTTATTTGAAGTTATGTGTGATTTTGGGGCCGATCTCTATTCATAGATTTGACAGGTCTTCCTGTCAAATCTATGAATGAAAATGCCCTGCTAGGATTGGCTCTCCATGGCCCACGTGATCCCAGGGGACGCTTCGAACTAACTGCGCCCCTGGGATACGCAAGCACTGCGCGCCGGCAGCTGCAGGAGGCCCAGGACCCGAATTCCTCGTGGGCCCGAAGCACAACGGCAGGCGCGGTAGGTAAGTACGCGTGCGATGCTTGCACCCGCAGGAAGCCGGAGAGCCAAATTTCTGGCCCATAATTTGGAATAATTAACGGCCATCCAGCTGGACAATTTTATTTTGAAGTCATTGTTTTCATGTGCAAAAGCTTTTGACGTATGTATTAAGGACACCTGCCCACCCGACGCACAAATATCAAACAAATTCAGGTTGGTGAAAGAGGGTTTTTGGAGGTGTCGGCAAAGACGAGAAAGAGTTAAAGATACTGAAGGAACACAAAAGCTCCAAATACAACATAGAACAAGAAAATGTCCAGTTTACCATAGAACAAGAAAATATCCAGTTTACCAGAAGGGATAAATGGAAAACAGATTATTTAACAACTAAATGGAAAAACAGATTTGAGAAAAATGCTATTGTTAATAGAGTCCAGCTTTTGTAGCAAATAATGTCCCAAGTTGGAAAACACTGGGGACCAATAAAAAATACTCAAGTCAAAATCCACGTCATAGCAACATTGGACTTTATCTTCATACTGTTGAATTGTCTGGCCAGTGAATGGTGAGATGTGACCAGACTAGATAAATAAGAAGATTCAAAGATGCAACGATTGAATGGGACATACTGGAGAGCAGATTGCTCTATTTTTGATAAATAAAGCCCCTTTGAACCATACAGAAATGAAACTCTGTACTTAGGCAAAATCCAAAGCTATTTTCAAAAGAAAAACGTGCAGCTTCACTCATGTTGCAGATATTATTTCAATTTTAGGTTGCTCTTGTACAGACCATAAGATGCATGTGGCTCTTGTGAATTACTGGCCCCAATTTGCCGTTGTCTACAAACCTGTGCTGCCGGTCAGGCCCAAAGTGGTTTGAGCTTATCAATTCAGAACAATAACTTAGTTCTTCCATGAACAAAACTTTGCTCACTAAACCAGTACAAACAGCAATGTTGCAAAATATATCATTTTGAACTGTAAACTAACTTATTTTTATTAAGCTGCAAGGTTACAAGTTTGCCAGCTTGTAAAGGAGAGTTTCCAAATATTTAGACTGTGTCAATTATTGTGGTTCAGGAAACATATTAATTACATGTAAATGCTGAAAATGGCATGCATATCATTTACATCACACATATATCATACATTAACTGTGCACTACCGTACAAAAGAAAGAGGTCATTTACGTGGGAGGTGCATGTTATTTAAATGGTTGTTAGGGTAGCAATAAGAAAAATGTATGGGAGTTAGAGTTGTCAGTCTATGCTGTTGATTTATAAATGTTAAATATTAATGGGCAGCTGCAGTAGAACATTATGCAAGGCATCGATCTCACTTACTTGTGAAGACTTTTCCCTCAGCCTCTCTCATTCAGAAGTATGCTCTTTCTAAATAGTCCCACGGGTGAGAGTGTGACACTTCACATAGCACGTACTGCGACATATTTTAAAGCCATTTTTCTATTCTGTAACAGCGGGTACAGAATGCAGTACAGAAAGCAATATCTCTCTTTTCCTACTACATCCCTCCACAATATACACACAGTCATGTCGTGTTAAATACTACTGTAGTGTTTCCTTCCCACAGCCAAAAAATATTCACACTTCTCCAACCCATTAACATTTACACTGATCTGCATGTGGAAATCCTGCATGAAATATCCTCCACTGGAAATTTATGAGAAACAACTTCATTGGAATGATCAGATTTTTTTTCCTGTCGGTAATTTTTAAAGCAATCCCTCCTGTTCTCTTTAAATATCCCGTGTGCCTTGTGCTATACTTCTGCTGACATGCTGCCAGATTTTTCTATGTTACTCGGCAACAGGCCATAAGCAGTTGATTGGAAGTAATGCCGGTTGCCTAGTCTTCTGATCTTCATTCTTTCCCTGTTGGGAAATGCTTGGCTTCCTTTCAGCTCCTCCCTAGGTGGGTTCAGGAAGTCAGTACAGTAGTTAATCTCCTCTCACTGAAAATACATCAATTGAGTTATTTTTTTTCCTCTCTCACTCCCTTTTTTAATTGCATGGAGTATCCCATGTCATTCAAGCTCCTGTACTACAAGAGATTCCTGGTCCCCCTCTTCCACTACCTGGGGCCTGACTGCTCCTCTTCGATAAGTATCCATATGCCTCTTGTGAAGCATGCAACATCGAGTTACATCGAGTCGACAGCACAGAAACAGGCCGTTCGGCCCAACTGATCTATACCAGTGTTTATACTCCACACAAGCCTCCTCCCACCCTTCTTCATCGAACCCTATCGCCGTATCCTTCTATTCCTTTCTCCCTCATGTGTTTATCTAGCTTCCTCTTAAATGCATCTATGCTATTCGCCTCAACCACTCCATGTGGTAGCGAGTTCCACATTCTCACCACTCTTTGGATAAAAAAGTTTCTCCTAAATTCCCTATTGGATTTATTCAGTGACTATCTTATATTTATGACCTCTAGTTTTGGACTCCCTCACAAGTGGAAACATTTTCTCTACGTCTACCCTATCAAGCACTTTCATTATCTTAAAGACCTCTAACAGGTCACCCCTCACCCTTCTCTTTTCAAGAGAAAAGAGCCCCAACCTGTTCACCTCGGGAGTCCCCCAAGGATCTATCCTTGGCCCCATCCTATTTATCAACTATATGCTGCCCCTCGGTTGCATCATCTGTAAACACAACGTCAGGTTCCACATATATGCTGATGACACCCAGCTCTACCTCACCATCACCTCTCTTGTCCCCTCCACTGTCTCTAAATTGTCATGATGCGGAGATGCCGGCGTTGGACTGGGGTGGACAAAAATGAGAAGTCGCACAACACCAGTCACTCATTGTAACTTTACCTGAAGAAGTGGCGATAGCTCCGAAAGCTTGTAATTTTAAATAAATCTGTTGGACTATAACCTGGTGTTGTGCGACTTCTCATTTTTGTCTAAATTGTCAGACACTGCTTGTCCGACATCCAGTACTGGATGAGCAGAAATTTCCTCCAACTAAATATTGGGAAGACTGAAACCATTGTCTTCGGTCCCCGCCACAAACTTTGGGGGAAAAATTCGGTACCTTAGCGCCTCCCGTTAGCACCAGCAAATGCCAGTAACAAGGCACTGATGCAGTAGTGCCGGGGTGAGGCGAATCCAGCGCCGCACGGCAAATCTGGCCCCCCCCCCGCCCATTGCACCAGCGGTACTGTAAGGGATACTCTCCTGACCCTGCGTGTCTCGTAACCTGTGAGGTTCACGCGGCTCTGTGCAGCCTGTATGTCAGTGCGGGTCTAGGCCTGGTCTCCAGCCAGTCTGGGAACACTAGACACCCCTGTGAGTGGTTCGAATCACTCTCCCTTACGGTTCTAGACACTGGACTTAGATGCGAGAGCAGTAATGGAGATAAAACTCATGTAGACTTGGTTTGAACGGTACGAAATGGAAAATCTTTATTGCATGATACTGAAAATTATGAAATACATGTCATATGCACAGATTAATGACAGTACAATCTTACAAACAGTTATAATCACTCTTAGGGAAACGAGGAACGACCAGCACAACGTAAATAGGGCACACATTACAAATATCCTTAATCTTTAAAACCCTCCCCTATTAATGTCTATCCTAAAACTAGCTTCGTAGGATCCCGAGACTCATGCTCACCACTCGTAATAACTCGGAGAAATCCCGAATAGCTGATCGGATGTTTTTCACCGCAGCACCCACGTGTTGGTCAGGAGATCTCCTGGTCCCACTTGTTTACTGCTTCTGCTGCTCGGTCAGTCGGCTGGACCGTCCGCTGTAGTGAAGACCTCTGTTGGTGGGCTTCAAAGTTTAATCGTGGAGCACCGTTGTCAATATCACTGATACGATGTGTTTACACAGTCCAGTTATCATTGATGCAATATGTCTTGTTAAAGAAGAGAACTTCCTGTCAAGAAGACTTGGCTGATCGACCTACAGGCGCGGTCGGGATTTACTGACCGTGGCGATGGATAAGGTCTTCTTCTCTTCTCCTCTCATCTCATCTCATCTCATCTCATCTCATCCCGGGCCTTCGGTTCCGCTGCCAGCTACCAACATAGGTCTTTGCAACAGTCTTTTACCCAGGAGCAGCCACGAGGTTACGAATCGACCGGATAAAACACAGGAGCAGCCACGATGATAACAGCAGCAAGCGGCAAGAGTCAAGAGCAAAAGAGCAAGAGAGCGAATGGACGGTTTGGGCCTGCAATTATAGTGCACAGTTCTTCCGTTTCCCGCCCAACTACAATGTCCATTCTTTTGTTTAAGGTTTGGCGCCCAAAAATGTCCTGTATGGGTGATCTCTGTCCTTAATGGGTTTCGGGGCTACTCCTGAATGTTTGAGTACCTGTTAATATTTCTCCCATTGTTAAATCGGTCGGTGTTCCCCCTGGAGGGGTTTGGGGCTTCCAAGTGTCCTGTATAACTACCTGCTAACGGCTCTCTCATCGTAGAGCCGTTGGGAGTTTACATACTAATGTCCTTTTGGATGGGCCCTTGATGGCTTTCCTTTGTACCTGGGAGACCGATTCCAGTATCGATGTTTATACTGTAAACCCATAATGTCCTGTGTATTGTCCTCACTGTGCCGAATCGTTATCGATCCTGCAAAAATGTTTATTGGAACGCCATCTTGTCTGCCTGCTGAAAAGTCTAGAATGTTCTGTCACGAGGTGCGGCGGCCATTTTACAGGCTGCTTGTGTCCAATTTAAACCTGACAGCATTCCGCTGAAATAAAAGCTGTTTTGAACGAAACTTTGTGTTTTCTCCTTATAAAAATGAAATCGCGATAATTGCGAATTCTACAGTCCCTCCTGTTGATGCGAATAACTCCGCTTATCGTATCAAAAACTCAGTGGTGAGCAATCTTATCTCGATTTCACTCCGAATCCAGTAAATTAATCCCATAAATTTTAACTTGACTAGGGTCTCTGTGTCGTCCTTATTTCCCAAGAAAATCACATTTTATATCACCGTAGGCATCATTTGCCCTTAAACTTACACCACTTGTTTTCCTTTCCGGCGTAACCAGGCCGATACCTCACGCATCACCTGTATATTTGTCTTTTATTCAGGGAAAGGAAAAAAACAAAACCCAAAACCAAACAATCAACACCATCACCAAAATAAAACAAATCCCGACTCTTAAACATGTCGAGTTTCCAACGTATTTACAATGAGTACAAACTTCCGCGGCGCACGTGGCGAGCGGGAGTGACGCCATTTTCCCATTACACTGCGCTCTCGTCGTGCACGCGCACGTAACGTTCTCGCCACTCTCCCGTGTTCTCATGCTTGGTGAGGCGCTTGTCTCTTTTACAATGTATGAACAATAGGTACACTACAATAAACACTTGACAGACGACTAAAATGTGGGAGGCTATTCTGACCCATGAGGGCACTTCAATATTCGTGAACAGATTCCACCACGGTGGAACCACTATGTCCAAAATGTCTGTACCTATCTCGACAGTTTTCTGCTCTAAGGTATAAAAATGCTTTTGTGACACCGCGACGGCTTTCAGAAGTTTGGTTAAATGCTCAGGGAGAGGGGGAATGAGGTACCCAAAATGTGCGACAAATCGCTGCAAGTCGGTAAAATTCTCTTTTACTGTGAGATGAACAGTGGATGGTTCAGGGATTGGGATAATTCGCTGTTGTGCTACTTGAACTTCAGCCCTGGGTTTAAAACAGAAACTGCTGTCACTCACCGGACACCGGCTACGGTTTCCATGCTGGTAGTGTTGCGCTGCAGTGGTAACACAGTATGTTCCACCCCCGATGTATGCTACCTGCGGAGGCACATGATCTTGTGCCATTGCCTCCATGGTGCAATTCATGGACTTGGCGCCAGCCGTTCTGAACCCGCACTGTGGTGTTAAAAAGGCATTCAAGTGCTGGGGGCACAGTATTATGTGTGCTCCCCTGCCACGACAACCAGAGAGATCTGTACCTGTCATCGTTTGCTCCCAGCGGATGACGTAAGGTGGAACCGCTGCATAACGAATGTGGGCTCCCCCCTGAATGACACCAATGTTCTCTACCCGATACACCGGGGCGGGCTTTGCTGTGTTGCCCAAAACCGGCATGCGTAATACTATCCCCATAATAGTATGGTTTGAACGTCCGCAGTCCACGGGGACTGGGTAAGCTTCTGAAGCTAGCCTGAGCTGGCATGGACTTAATGCGTTCTGAAAAGGGTGGAGCGCCCGTAGGTGTTTGTTACTTATCCAGGACGGAACCAAACCTTGTTTTAAATCCTCCAAATTACTGCGGCCCTCGCCCAGTAACCACGCCCCGTAAAGCACGCACACCTCGTTCTGCGCAGCTTGATCGGATGCATTCCGATCTTCCCTAATCAGGGCATTTACCGTACGCGCATGTTTCTCCAGCTCTGCTATGATTTCCTTTAAATGGAGAGTCATGGCTTGGTCCTCGTGCAGACCCGACCCTACCACTTTATTCTCATCTGTTAGAATGTCTTTTAACTGTGTTTTTAAACCATTAATCTGGGTCTGCAGCTCCACACTGTCTAGAGCGTTGACCACAGATGTCCCTGTATTAAAAGCGGTGAACGCATCGTTCACCAAACCCCTTCTTTGCCTCCCTACTTGATCCAAAACTTCCTGCGGTGCGGTGTACAGACTTGCCTTATCAATTTCTGCAAAATCAAACTCGTAAAATTGTCTGAACATCTTGGTCAACAGGACCTGATACAACTGTTCCGTCTTTTTGGGGCACCACTCTGGTAACCGTACCTCAGTGAGATTTAAAATCACCGAGGCCACCGCGTAATGCACTCCCTGAAATAGTATCTGGTCTGTGGGGACCAGTACCAAACCGTTCCCGGGTCCCTTACTAGTTTTAGGGCACCCTTCTTCCTCAGTTAGAACTACCGGAATCGTGGGCGGGGCTTTGCGTGGGCGCGTAATGAGCTCAGTGGCATTTACTGGGATCGGAGAGTATGGGGCTCCGCACCCCCTGGTGCTCGCATCCCACCTCATCCCCTGTCCGTTATCCTGCCACTGGTTAATAAAGAATATGGAGATGCCTTTGGGGCAAACGTACTTTGACCCCCACATACAAACATAAATCCCCTCATCCGGTTCCCACCATTTGTCCCAACAGACTTTCACTTGTCCGTTTGTCCCCGTAATTGTCCGATGGGTATTATTACCCAGTCGCTCCCACTCAACCGAAGAGTTCCTCATAGTTTTGCTCAGCTTTCGCAGCCACCACCATCGGCTCAATGGGACATTCCCACTGCAGGTCAAACAAATCCGTTTGCCGACGGTGACGCTGATCCTGGGTGCGATGATCCGTACTTTGGGGCACATTAAAGAAGTCTCTTTGTAGGCGAACCCCGATGTGCTGGAATACTCCGTTGAGTTCGTTCCCAGCCATCCTGGCCACCTTCCCTTGTGGAAATAGGTGCTGGTCCCTTCTGCCTTCCGTCTCCCGGTCCCATCCACCGCGATGGGGGCCGTGTCCCCGGAACATCCAAACACCACGACATCCTTGGTGAGGCCCCGATAGGCCAATCCACATCCGATTGCCGCGAGCAATACTATGAGTCGTTCCATCCTTCCTTGGTTCCTGTGATCAGATAGAATGAGGTAGCCAGCCTCGCAAAAAGTCTCTGGCTTTTGTGAAGGGTGAGCGGGTCCCCTGACCTCGCCTCACGTAAACTTCAACGTTTGCTAAATAGACTTCCTCTAAACCTAGCCTTAAAACTCCCATCATTTTATCGTTATCTGTTAAAAACACTACAAACTTAACCTTATTAAAACTACTTAAAACTTTAAACTAAAACTTAAAACCTTAAACTAATAACTTTACAATGCCGCCCGTTCTCAGGGCGGCCCCTTTAAATCCTGAGAAGGCTGCTGCGAGCTCTTCCCGACGGTGGGAGGGCACTGACCCTTCCCTCTGATCTGCCGCAGCCTGTTGCTGCGCTGACCCTTTCCTCTGATCTGCCGCAGCCTGTTACTGCTTCGATGTGGCCTGTCTCTACCCGGGTTATCTTAACCTGAAACTTACGCCCTGGGGCAGCCTGTGGACCTGACCACATCTTCCTGGGCTGGGGTACTCTGCTTGACCTACGGGGAATTGCTATGGGCGGGGGCTCCGTGACGGACGGACCGGGTCCCGAGACCTTCAACGGGATGACCTGGGGTTCCATCACAGGCGCCAGCCCCGCCTCCGCTGACTCCGCCTCCCTAACCTCGGGGCTGGCAGTTCGGGGCCCCGCCCTGCTCGGCCCAGCAGGCGGCCCTTCACTCGCGAACTCTGCCTCCCCTGAGGACTGGACGTTCAAAGCGGGCGGCCACACCTCTGGGAACCACATAGCGGCTGGCCCGGCCTCCTCTAGCTCCTTCCTCCTGCTGTCGGGACCTGCAGCTTGTGTGTCCACCCCGTATGGATCTCTACCTAGCGGCCCCAATCCTTCCAGACCGTTCCTCTGAAACCACCCGTCATCATCACTATGCTCATCTGCACTATCCTCATCTGACCAGGGTACCCTGGGGTCCTCGTCATCTAACCCCCAACTCCAGAAAAACGCTGCATGATCGTCCGGGATGTCCCTTCCCCTGATGCAAGCTGCTACGCCTGCCTGTGTGCCTTGTGGTCCTACCTGGGGCTGTGTTTTCCCATTGGCGGGATTTACCCCTGTAGTTTTCCCTTGCGCACCCGGCTGGTACAGTTTACATTGGTTTATGTGGAACCACTTAGTGCGCCGAGGTACTTTTACGGCGTAAACCATGGGACTTGCCTTGTCTACAATGTTGTAGGGTCCCATATACAGTGGTTCCAGACTCCCTACTCTGGCGTAGTTTCTGACCATGACCTGGTCTCCTACTTCCCACTGCCGCGTTTTGCGGGGTTCCAGCAACAAGCGATTGCCCTGGTGCTGCCTTCCCATGTTCCCAGCCGCCTGCTCATAAACTTGCTTCAGGCGCTCCAAGAGAGTTTGGGCGAACTTGTCCCTGCTGATCTCTTGAAGCTGACCCTCAGTGAGCACCGGGGCTAGCACATGGGTGGGGGTTCGCATGAGCCTGCCGGTCATTACCTCGTGCGGGGAGTACCCCGTACTTTTTGACTGACTGGCCCGGACCCCCATGAGGACTAAAGGCAGAACTTCCGCCCATTTTTGGGGCGAGTTCCTAGTCTCTTTCCTCAATTTCTCCTTCAGGGTCCGGTTCATACGTTCAACAATCCCGGATGACTGGGGATTGTGTGCTACGTGCCACTTCCCTTCAATGCCCAAAAGCATGAGGGTGTTCTGCATCACCTGGCCGGTGAAATGACTCCCTTGGTCTGACTCCACGAAACGGGGGAGTCCCCACCGCGAGAACACTTCCCGGACCAAGATTTTTGCTGTACCCAGTGCCGTAGCTGTTCGACAAGGGAAGGCTTCCACCCACTTGGAAAACACATCCACCAGGACGAGGCAGTACTTATAACCTCCCTGGGTGGTGGGCAGGGGTCCTATATAGTCGATCTGTATCGACTGCCATGGTCCCTCTACCCTTCTTACGTGTCCCATGGGCACCTTCCTTTTCTGGGGGTCTGGGTTATTTGCAGCGCACACAAGACAGTTTGCACAGAACTCGCGGACTTGTTCCCTGAGCCCTGGCCACCATCCCGCTTGCTCTACCCGTTGCCAGGTAACCTCGGGCCCGGGGTGCCCTGCCCCTGGTCCCTCGTGAGCCAACTGGAGGAATTCCCTCCTGTGCTGCTGCGGCACAACCCACTGCTCCTCGCGGAACAGCATGCCTTCCTTAACTGAGAGGGTCGCCGTACTGTACGGACCTTCTACCTGCCTCCCCTCAGCAATCGTTTTTAGGACTGCTTTTAGGGCGGGATCCTGGGCTTGGACGGTCTTAAGGTCTAGGGGCAATGCTACCCTGGTGTTCCCGGTATTCCCGTCCCCACCTCGGACCGCTGCTATGGGTCCGGTTCTATAGGGGTTCCAGAAAGTACCGTCGCGGGCACCCTCCCTGGCTAGCGCATCCGCCTGCCGGT
Organism: Squalus acanthias; assembly: GCA_030390025.1. Taxonomy (NCBI): domain Eukaryota; kingdom Metazoa; phylum Chordata; class Chondrichthyes; order Squaliformes; family Squalidae; genus Squalus; species Squalus acanthias. Next base: position 67,364,351 of record CM059437.1, read on the forward strand.
TGCCCTCCCCACGGGGCTCTGTGGAGGAGTGAGCTTTCACCTTATGGATGAAAATCTCCCCTTCCTCCCCTACTGCTGCTGCTAAGATCTTCTCCAGCAAGGGCTTTACCGTTAAAGGTCGCCCGTCCGCGGAGGTGTATCCACGGCGGGACCAAATGGCCAGGTATTCCGTACACGAATTGCAGGTGAACATACTGTCCGAGCAAATCGTGTATGGGGTTGGGAAAATGTCTGGGTGGGTTACCACGTACACCACGGCAGACAGCTCAGCCTGCTGCGCGCTCATGGTGCTAGGGAGCTTGATCGCCAGGGCAAGGTCTGCCGCAGGGTCATAAACTCCACACCCTGTGAGTCGCTCGCCAGCAGATACTGTGCTAGACCCATCAACATAAATCTCGCGCCCAGTGGGATGTATCCCGGCCCGTAAACCTATGTTGACGTCCCACACCCCTTCCACCGAACACCGGTGGGCTGTACCGGGGTATACCAAATTGGCCGCAAGCCTGGGCTCGCAAAGACCTTTTACTCTAAGATCCAACTGGGAGAGAAGAAGGGTCCAACGCGCAATGCGTGCGCTGCTTACGGTCCCGTCTTTAATCCTCCCATCCAGAAGCATCTTAGTTGGTGTGTGATGTGTGAGGAGAGTGATGGGAGAGAGCCCTGTGAAGATCGCTGATCTTTTCACAGCCCAATGCGTGGCTAAAAGGTGCCTTTCGCAATTGGAAAAACTTCTCTCCACATCCGTTAATACCCTGGATGAATAGACAACCGGCCTCAGCTTGCCGTGACGCTCTTGGAGCAGCACGGCGCTTAAGCTGTCTCCGCTGGCAGCTACCTCCAGGAAAAACTCCTTCCCCCCATCTATGGCCCCTAAGGCTGGCGCGGTCTGCAGATCCCTTTTTAACTTCTCGAAGGCTGCTTGGCAGCCCTCGTCCCAAAGCCACTCTACCCCCTTATGGAGGAGTCGGAGGAGCGGCGCCGCTGTGGCCGCATAATCCTCGATAAAATCCCTGCAGTAACCGGTCAGTCCCAAGAAGGACCTCACACCCCTTACGTTGTTGGGAATCGGTAATTCTTGCACCGACTCCCTCCTTGCTTTGTCTATGGCTCTTTCCCCAGCGCGTAGGGTCAGTCCCAGGAATTTTACTTCCTGCTGACCGATACGTGCTTTCTTTGGGTTTACTTTAAAACCCTTTCTCGCTAACAGCTCCAATAACTCGTCCAGTAGTGGTCCGTGCTCCTCCCTTGAGTCCGTAAATAGGAGCAAATCATCCACATACTGTACTATCTGATTGGGCTGACTAAACTCCTTTAAACTTCCTGCCATACACTGGTGAAAAATACTGGGGCTATTGTGGAAACCTTGTGGCAAGCAGTTCCACGTGTACTGTTGCCCTTTAAACGTAAAGGCAAACTTGTACTGGTCCTCTCGCCGCAGCGGGATGGACCAAAAACCGTTCGAGATATCCAGCACCGTGAACGTGGCCGCGGACGCTGGGATGCTCCCTATTAGGTCAGCAACTGCTGCTACTGTGGGCGCGCAGGCGGGGATGTTACTGTTAAGGACTCTGTAGTCCACCGTGGCTCTCCACGAATTATCCGGCTTCCTAACCGGCCATAATGGGGAGTTCACGTGTGTGGCTATCGGCCTCAACACGCCCTGCTGCACCAAGGAAGACATTGCTGCCTCCATATCGGGTTCTGCTTCTTTGGGGAAGTTATACTGCTTTTGGGGTCGGGTCATGGGGTCCCCATCTACGCTGACCTCAAACCCGACCACCCTCCCACAATCGTGCTTGTGGGTTGCAAACGCGTGCATATTATCTGTCACGTACGTTTGCATGTCCGTTGGGACATCTGCGACCATAAGCCTGAGGTCGTAGCCTCCGGATGGCTGTACGGTACACAGGACCCCTGTTTCTTCCTCCCCTTGAATTACCATTACCTCGCCCTTTTCACCTTTAGCCCCCCAGAGACAGTGATTCCTGAGGTCCACGAGGATCCCGTGTCCCGCTAGGAGATCGGACCCGAGAATACCTCTTCCACCCCCCTTTTGCCATGCCATCAGTATACACTTCCACTTAAGGCGAAGTGTTCCTAACCGAATGGATAGCGGGAGGGAAAACGTGCCAGCCTGTTCTTTCCCTGTGAACCCTGCTAGCGTGAATGGGACCTTGGTAGATAGCGGCGAGTCAAAAGGGTCATCTGTATGGATTATGGTGCAAGAAGCTCCCGTATCCAACAAATAACTGCCCTTTTGTTTCTCTACCTCCATCTCCACCACAGGTCGCCTCCACGCATCATAGCTGAGCGGACACAGGTAGACGGGCTGTGCTGGTTCTAGTCATGGGGCACTATTAGACGGTCCTGCGGCACCTACGGGGCCGGTTGCGACCGCCACCTGTCCACGCGCATTCAAAACCATCTTGCGCATGACTCCTAACACTGCTTCGAGGTCTTCAGGAGAGGTGGGTGCCTTTGCTTCCTTAGCCGGGACAGGCGCCTGGGTTCGGACCGCGGGATTTTTATCCTTGGAATCCTTCCAAGGGTTCCTGCAGTGCTTGCGCCAGTGCCCTGTCTTCCCACACCCGTAACAGGCATTACTTGCCTGTGGGGCGCGATTACCCTCCTGATGCCACTCTCTTTGAGTCGGGGCTGCGGGTCGTACCTCATGTACTCTTCCCTTAAAGGGACGTGTCGTCATACCCCTTATGTTACGGTAACCTAACGTGAGTCGATTCAAGACCGACTCTTCCGTAAGGTTGAGGTCATTGGGATCGAACCAGGCTTTTGCCTGCTCTCTAACGGCTGGTAAACTGTTGGCTATTATGCACCTAAGCCAATGAATTAAAGCGGCGCCTTCCACATCTTCGCGCTCGGGCGCACCTAGACAGCTGCGCTCATATACTGGCCACAGCCTGTCGGCAAAAACCTTCGGGGGTTCTCCCTCCATCTGCACTGTCTGTCCCACTCTAGCAAACGGACCTCCGTCGTTCGCTCCCACTACTTCTAGGACCTCATTTTTCAATTCCTCATAACTTTTATTACCCCTCTTGCTATCGCCTGAGAGACACTGAAGGACCGAGCTATCTAATGAGAACAGCAGCATTTTTGCTGTCTCCCCATCATCGCAGCCGTTGATGGCTGCGGCTTGCTCAACTTCCCTAAAATGTACGGAAGGGTCGTCTATCTCGGTCAGCTTCCTTACGTGGTTTATCATGGCCCTCAGCTGATGTGAACTGTGAGGCAACACCAGCTGTCCGAGGAGATCCCCCGGTTCTTCCCCACCGTTTCTGCTTGGGCCCCTTTTAATCCCCGTTACTGGATACAACGATCCCTTTTCTACCTCCTTTTCAACGGGCTCTTTTGCTTCTTCCGTTGCTTCCTCCCTAACCCAGGTTTCTGAATAGCTGGGTGGCGCGGAGGGCGCAGTGGCTACTACTTCTTCTGCTTTACTTGGTGGGGAATTTCTAAATCTCTCATTTACTAGCGGCTGGCGTGCCGACGGATTAATAAGGCACACCATGCCGTTCGCATTATTCACGGCCTTTTTGAGGCTCTCTATCTCTTTTTCGCAGGCGCTATGGTCGGCTCCCTGAAACTTATCCTCAAGGGCCAACTTATACGCCGACCTAACCCCCATTAAGCTCTCTTCTTGAGTTCTTATCTGGGCAGCTTGACGGTTACATCTTTCCTTCATCCTACTCTCGTTTAATTTTGCTTCAGTGATCTGGCACTCGAGATACTCTACCCTTGTTTTAAGGTAACTGGAGACTTCCTGGCTTTCCTGGCGTAACTCATTTAAACTCTTAATGAGCGCCTCCCCTCCAGAAACCTTCTCCTCCATTTCCTCCTCTAACTGCTTGATTCGAGCGGTTAGCGCTGTATTGGTCTGGTTTGAAATCTGAACCTGCCTTTTGTAGCACATAAGCCAGACTGCTTTCTCAACTGCCTTTTTATGCTCCTTACTATCCGTCCACCTTTCAGCTGCCTCTAGTGGGCTCTTATCCGCTAACAATTCGCTTATCCACTTTTTCGTTAGATTAACCTTTCCAAATACGTAATCCACTATCTTTTCCTGCATCACATTTCGTACAGTCATTCCAAAATCTAACACACTACCCTCTCGCTGCCAGTGTCCTGCCGCGGTCGCCATTTTCTGTAAGGGATACTCTCCTGACCCTGCGTGTCTCGTAACCTGTGAGGTTCACGCGGCTCTGTGCAGCCTGTATGTCAGTGCGGGTCTAGGCCTGGTCTCCAGCCAGTCTGGGAACACTAGACACCCCTGTGAGTGGTTCGAATCACTCTCCCTTACGGTTCTAGACACTGGACTTAGATGCGAGAGCAGTAATGGAGATAAAACTCATGTAGACTTGGTTTGAACGGTACGAAATGGAAAATCTTTATTGCATGATACTGAAAATTATGAAATACATGTCATATGCACAGATTAATGACAGTACAATCTTACAAACAGTTATAATCACTCTTAGGGAAACGAGGAACGACCAGCACAACGTAAATAGGGCACACATTACAAATATCCTTAATCTTTAAAACCCTCCCCTATTAATGTCTATCCTAAAACTAGCTTCGTAGGATCCCGAGACTCATGCTCACCACTCGTAATAACTCGGAGAAATCCCGAATAGCTGATCGGATGTTTTTCACCGCAGCACCCACGTGTTGGTCAGGAGATCTCCTGGTCCCACTTGTTTACTGCTTCTGCTGCTCGGTCAGTCGGCTGGACCGTCCGCTGTAGTGAAGACCTCTGTTGGTGGGCTTCAAAGTTTAATCGTGGAGCACCGTTGTCAATATCACTGATACGATGTGTTTACACAGTCCAGTTATCATTGATGCAATATGTCTTGTTAAAGAAGAGAACTTCCTGTCAAGAAGACTTGGCTGATCGACCTACAGGCGCGGTCGGGATTTACTGACCGTGGCGATGGATAAGGTCTTCTTCTCTTCTCCTCTCATCTCATCTCATCTCATCTCATCTCATCCCGGGCCTTCGGTTCCGCTGCCAGCTACCAACATAGGTCTTTGCAACAGTCTTTTACCCAGGAGCAGCCACGAGGTTACGAATCGACCGGATAAAACACAGGAGCAGCCACGATGATAACAGCAGCAAGCGGCAAGAGTCAAGAGCAAAAGAGCAAGAGAGCGAATGGACGGTTTGGGCCTGCAATTATAGTGCACAGTTCTTCCGTTTCCCGCCCAACTACAATGTCCATTCTTTTGTTTAAGGTTTGGCGCCCAAAAATGTCCTGTATGGGTGATCTCTGTCCTTAATGGGTTTCGGGGCTACTCCTGAATGTTTGAGTACCTGTTAATATTTCTCCCATTGTTAAATCGGTCGGTGTTCCCCCTGGAGGGGTTTGGGGCTTCCAAGTGTCCTGTATAACTACCTGCTAACGGCTCTCTCATCGTAGAGCCGTTGGGAGTTTACGTACTAATGTCCTTTTGGATGGGCCCTTGATGGCTTTCCTTTGTACCTGGGAGACCGATTCCAGTATCGATGTTTATACTGTAAACCCATAATGTCCTGTGTATTGTCCTCACTGTGCCGAATCGTTATCGATCCTGCAAAAATGTTTATTGGAACGCCATCTTGTCTGCCTGCTGAAAAGTCTAGAATGTTCTGTCACGAGGTGCGGCGGCCATTTTACAGGCTGCTTGTGTCCAATTTAAACCTGACAGCATTCCGCTGAAATAAAAGCTGTTTTGAACGAAACTTTGTGTTTTCTCCTTATAAAAATGAAATCGCGATAATTGCGAATTCTACAGTCGGTACGAGGTACCGCCGGGGACTTCAACGCCAGGCAGATCGTGACGCCAGTGAGCGTGCAATGCTCACTGGCCGCCTGGTCTGGAAAATTCATTGTCGCCACTTACCTTAGCACCTCGACCAGACAACGACAGGGAGAGCTGGCGTGCAACTCCAGGAAGCCGGCTCCAGCGATGCTATTTAAAGGCATCAGCATTAATCACTCCCAGCTGTCAGGGCAGGTCAGTTTCAATGGTTTCTTGTCAGTTTCAGCCAGTGAACAGTTTCTATGAGTAATTTCAAGCTTTTTTTGTATCAGCAGCCTTCTGGTAATGACAAAGTAGCTACACTTATTGTTCAAAGATTCAAACTGCTACACTTGGCAACATTAATGGGGGCTGTATTGGCCACCTCACCCTTCAGGATCTACGGTGGAGGGAGCGTAGGCAGTGAGAAATGCGGGAAGATGTGCGCAGAGGGATGAGGAGGGCCATCAGGGCTCTCACCAGGAGGCCTTACCCTCCGAGGGTATTCCGACAGCACCTCTCCTACCTCCAATTAAGCGAGGAGCAGTGTATTAGACGGCTCCGCCTCACCAAGGAGGTGGTCACAGAACTCTGCCACCTCCTCCAAACAGACCTCCAGCCTCACAGCAGGGTGATTTAAACCCCAGATCCCTTTTGCTCACCACATCCCCATCATACCATCCCTGTGTCATGCCATATCACAGCGTCCTCCTGAGTGCAAAGGTAAAATGAGAGAGACCACAAAATATCGCAAACTCCATTAATAAATTTATGCATAAACATATCACATTCATTCTAATAACGAATGACCCTTGTGCCTGTCATAGTTGAATAGCTGTCATTGTGTGCAAGGTGTGAGATGTGGGTGTGAGTGTTGGTAGGTAGAGATTGTTGGTGGGTGAGCGCTGGGGCTGTGGTGCTTTGGGCAGTGTGTGAAGCTTGTGGTACAGATGGTGGTAAGTAGCATTTGTTGAAGCATTCAATCACCCTGACCACCCGACTGAGGTGGATCTGCCATGAGCACACCTGCTTCAGTCCTCTGGTTCCTTCTCCTTGTTGTTCTTCTCCTTGCTGAGGCAGCTACACAGCCAGCAATGCTGAGAATGAGGTGCTGTAGTATCAATGAACCTCCCCTTTAAGTACTGGGAAAATCCTGTTGCAATGATGAGTTGCGATTAGACTGCACCCGATATTGGTCCATCCTTTGAGTGTAACGCCAATGAGCTTGAGCTTTAAGACTTGAATTAGCGCCCCAATCATTTCTTTGAGCAGTGAGAATGAATTTTGCGTGCAGTCTAAAGCGTTAGTGCCTGGCGCTAATTCTCAAACTTTTCTAATACCGCCCATTCCCATGGCCATAATGAATTTCTAGCTCTCTGTTCCCAAGCCACCAACTCTATCCCTCTCCCTGGCAACTGTCTGAAGCTGAACCAGACTGTTCATAACCTTGGTGTCATATTTGACCCCGAGATGAGCTTCCGACCACATATCCACGCCATCACTAAGACCACCTACTCCCACCTCTGTAACATTGCCCGACTCCGCCCCTGCCTCAGCTCAGCTGCTGCTGAAACCCTCATCCATACCATTGTTACCTCTAGACTTGACTATTCCAACACTCTCCTAGCTAGCCTCCCATCCTCCACCCCCCATAAACTTGAGCTCCAAAACTCTGCTGCCCGTGTCCTAACTTGCACCAAGTCCCGTTCACCCATCACTCCTGTGCTCGCTGACCTACATTAGCTCCCAGTCCAGCAACGCCTCAATTTTAAAATTCTCATCCTTGTTTTCAAATCCCTCCCTGGACTCGCCCCTCCCGATCTCTGTAACCTCCTCCAGCCCTACCACCCTCCGAGATCCCTGTGCTCCCCCAATTCTGGTCTCTTGCGCATCCCCTATTTTAATTACTGTACCATTGGCGGCCGTGCCTTATGTTGCCTAGGCCCTAAGCTCTGGAATTCCCTCCCTAAACCTCTCTGCTTCTCTACCTCTCCCTCCTCCTTTAAGACGCTCCTGAAAACCTACCTCTTTGACCAAGCTTTTGGTCAGCTATCCTAATATCTCTTTATGTGGCTCGGTGTCAAATTGTGTTTGATAATCACTCCTGTAAAGTGCCTTGGGATGTTTTACTACGTTAAAGGTGCTATATAAATGCAAGTTGTTATTGTTGATGGTCCATCTTGTGTGCCCTTATATTTCTTGGGCCATGGTCTCTAATTGTTTTGGCTCCGGCAAAATATCTGGAAAAGAGATACTTGATGTTATACCCATGCTGTTTTGTTCACTGAAAGACTTCTCTTTGACATTTTTCATAAACTATCTCTTGCTCAGTTACTCATTGAATTCTGATGGCTCCCTCAGAGCTTTTAAGTCAGTTTCCACTGTGAAAATCAATGGTGAAGATTTACTACAAAGTTAATTTACATGATGCTCATTAATTTTTGCTGACAAAGATTTAAGCAAAAATAAACACTAATGCTGGGAATTAACATAGGGTGGACCTGTTTATTTCCATGAGCAATCTGATGAGTATGCCCACTTCATTTCTGCAAAAGCATCATATTACGACAGTCAAAAAAACTCCAGTTATGCTCCTCTCCTCATTGATCTCACAGACGATGATGAAAGCCATCCCACAAGAAGCAGAGTGGGTGGCCTGTAGCAGTTGGCGCAGACTCCATGGATTTTTAGATTATGAACATATACCCTTATTAAAAACTGGACAGGCTGTTTGGGGGGAAGCTGTGGAAAAACACTCAAGCTGAAGGTGGCTGACGTAACCAGGTTGCATTCGTATGGTAATGGGCTGTCCTTGGGAACAATGGCCCGAGAGGCCCACTCCCAAGTCATGAATAACGAGGCTGGCGACTCATTGTTTCTGAAGAAGATGAGCTCGTTAAGTTAAATCGGCTGGGAGATCGAAACGAGATCTAAACCATCCAAACCTGGGAGGAGGCCTGGAAACCATTTCCCTGAGGCCATGTGTCCATTAAAACCACAGATAGTGGTCTGTGTATTGGGGGGGGTATATCAGAGAGCCATTTTGGATAGCTCTCTCTCTCTCCTGCCCTCCCCACAATGGAACGTCAAGAGGAGCTGAGCCTTGCTCTTCCAACCGAGACGGACTTCGACTCAGACTGGGACTCACATGCCGCAAGGCCGGTACGGAACCAGGTAGCCGAGACGTACGGGAGGAAGCTGCAAGCAAGATCAAGGGCAATCTAGGTGAGCATTGCCAAGCCTGCAAACCCACAAGATCACTTAGCTGTGTGAGGGGGTGCCTGTATGTTCCTACCAAACCAGAGGGGGTTTAGCGTTGGAAGGTCCTGTGATAGTTTAGTTCACGGGAGGGTGTTTTTAGGCTGTGGTAAGTCAGCACGGCAGGGGCTTGTTGGACAAGTCAGGGTTGTACTGTTTTAAACTGTGTACTGTTGTGTTCACACCGCTTGTACTGTATGCGAGCGGAGTGGTTTTGTCAACCTTAATAAACACTGTACAGGTGAGCCCGAAAACGCTGTCCGTGTTCCAATCTGTCTTCAGTAATCCCTATCGTCCAGAACTTGTAGTAAGGGAGTTTGCGTGCTCGCTACGGGCGGGGCGAAACCACTTACAATAATTGGCGATTGCGGCAGGGCCTATAGGAAATTGGCCACCACAGAAACCGGTTACAGGCCCCATCCACACATTGTGCAGGTTTTGCAAGACACCTTTCTGATGAGTCTGTGGGGGTTACTAAGGAGCCTGGGGAAGAAGATGCAATACTCCACTAGACCTCTGCTAATGTGTATGTTGGTATGTGTTGTTAAAATATACATCCTCCTGTGGCTCAATCTATTGGACCCGATAAAGCATACTTTGTTGTTATTGCAGCAGCAGCTGGTGTTAATGAACCATATCTTAATTCTGCAGAAGTACCTGCTGGGTGTGTTGAACCACAGCACAGTGTTGTTCTCTGCCAATTTCTTTGTAACTTGTTGACTCATGGATGCCTGGAACCTATCCTGGCAATCTTCAAGCCTCGCAGTCTGTCGTCACTGGGAGAACAGTAGTTCTGTGTTGAACTCTGGGAGTTTTGTGATGGGATGGTGTTAATCCTGGACATTAGCCATCTAAAGGACTATAAGTGAAGTGGAGCTATTTAAAGGCGGTGGTATATTCCAGGTATTTCCATTCCTTGAGTGAACTTTGTTTAAGGTTGCCAAAGGTTCCCTCGTAGTCTAGCAGATGCATTTTGTCCCCGGGTTCCAACTAGATGATGCTTTTGCACAGAAGAAAGGATGAATTTTAGGTACCAATTGAAAACACACATGGCATACTGCATTTACCCTTACCTGAAGTGGACATCTTTTTCAAGAATTGCTCCACCGAGAACACATTTGTCTGAACGCTGTCCTTCCTAAATCAGATAGGTTGAAGCTTGTGTGCATCCCCTGATGTGAGTTGCTCTATGTGGACGGTCCTCTGGTACATTTGCATTCTTGGACACACAAGCCCTGATTTTGGAAGGCTCCCACCTGTGGCATGGGCCTCGCAGACAGCTTGCGTGGGTTGTAATATTGGGCACACCCGATTATCCGACAGGCGGTTTCGAGGGAAAGGTGGGGGAAGCTTGGAGGGCAGGATGTATAACTGCTGAGCAGGCAAAGTTTGCTTTTGAACTCCTTGTTAAAAGGGAGCTTGTTGTATTTTTGGGCTACATTTCAATTTGCAGTTTTGTGAGGGGACCATCTTTGTTCTTGTGAATTATACATCTTGGAACTTTTTTTTTCGTTTCCTGATGCTGACTTTTTGAAGAAGCCTTGATGTTACTGTGCAATGCTTGCTAAAATGCTGCTGCAATACAAGTAATACCCATTAAGGTTGGGAGGATGAGACTTGGTCATCCACCTCTCATACTGCTGCATGCTCCGGATGAGGAGGATAACTTCATGATCGGACATCATCTGCAGGTGCAAAGGAACCTCAGGAATTATATGCACCCCTATCTCTAGCCCAGGACTCGTGTGTACGGCCCATGCCACTACTACCTGGACCATGTCAGGCAAGACGTGTCTTTTGCACCTCTGCTTCATTGCAGGTGCAGTGACCGAGCAATGCCATCTGCTCCATTCTGATTTCCCGACAACCTCAAGGACTGGGAGGACTGAAGGCCCAGAAGGCTCCATGAGAACAGGATGGGTGAAGCCTGCCGAGACTGCTCTTTCTGAACAATCTCCTCATCTTTCTAATCTGGTAAAAGCAGAACCGGTATAGCTGGATGACCAAGTTCTTCATGGCACAAGTTACAACACTGCGGGAGAATGCTGTTCTCTAATTGGGCTTCTACTGTTCCCATGAAGATTCCACTCACTCCATGGTATTCTGTAATTGTGCAAATCCCCTCTGCCGCACTGTAGTGGTGTCTGAGGTGCTGTGCTGCACATTACAGCTACTACACGATGCCCACAGCAGACACTGAGGCTGAAGCTAATGCCTTGTGCTCCTGCATCAAATTGACTCAGAAGGCAGGTCCAGAAGGAGATCAGTCCCTTGCCCATGTAACAGAGACTCAGAGGGGATTTACAGCCCACTCAATTGTGCCTTCTTCCTCTCATGCTCCCTCTAGTTGCTTCTCCTCCTCCTGATGCCCCATTCCTCAAATTCACTAATGATCTGCTCCAGGTTGCTAACAGCTGGGCTTGTGTTGGGGACAGGAAAAGTCCTTGACGCAGTGTGCTGTGATGTGTGAGAGAGCATGTTGCCGCTGTGTTCTCGGACCTCAGCTGCTGCTTCAGGTTTTCAGGCCTCTGCTTATCATGATCCCATCCCAGTGGATAAGCACAGCCTTGGGCTCCAAGCAGAACATCGTCGGTAACTCATGCAACGCTCTGGACAGCACCCCCATGACCAAAAGGACTCCCGCCTGGGGCCAACACTTTGCAGAGGGGACGGCTTGGTCTTTGTGATGACACTGATGAGTTGGGATAGAAGTTGCAGTTATTAAGTGAAAAGTGTTTCCACTTCTTTGGCCCCACTGTAGATGTTCCCAGCAGCTTGTATCCCATAAAACGCTGGAAAAACTCAGCAGGCCAGGCAGCATCCGTGGAGAGAGAAACAGAATTAACGTTTCAGGTCGAAGAATGGCAAAGAGCTTCTTCTCCTGAACCCCTAAAAGGGCAGGAGAACAAAAAGAAAATCCTGCATGCCACATTCCAGTTGCCTTGGCACTTCTATAGATGCCTGCAAACTTCTCCATTTGCTGCTAGCGAAATTTGGGAGAGCACATTTACCTGCTATGCCACTGTTTTTTAAGGGTTTCTTTTTTAAGTGGGTTTGCACTGCCTCCTTCGCAGGAAGGTTGCTCGCGATCCTGACAAGACCAACCTCTTTTGCTGCACCTCCCCACAGCAGGATACCTGGTGGAGCATCTTTAAAAAGTGCAGCCATTCTTCCAGAAACACATTTGGTCTGGGGGGGAAAAAGTATCTCCTCTTTAAGACTGAGCACCCTCCCTACAGACGTTGCTGGCTGGTTAGATTTTGCGACTCAGCTTGGGGGCCTGGTTACCGTGTGCAGGGAGCCTCGGTAAATGAAGGGGCAAGCCTTCCATCACAAAATTGCGCATGGCGTGCCGCCCATGCCACAGTTGTTGACAGCCCACGCTTTCGCAAGGTGGCAAAACCGAGGCTGCAAAGTGAAACTAGTGAGTCTTTGGCCGGAGCAACAATTGACCTGAGAAATCCAGGGGTGATCCCATGATCCAGCTCTCTTAGCAATGACCGGCTCCTGCTGAAAGCACAACTCATGGAACCATCGCCACCATCTCGAATTTAGTATAACCTTATGTGACTTTCAACAAACAAGTTGCTCCCAGTGCTTGATTCCGTCTGTGATAAACAAATTGAGCTTAATTGAAGGCTCCAGCTCATTTGTCTGCTCTTCGTGATTTTGCTATGCATGCACAACCTGCTCCACGACTTTCAAGTTGTTGCAGAATAGTCATCTGCCCGTGATTGTAATGTCAATTATCATCTGTTTTTTACCAATGAAACTCATTCACTGAGCTTTGCTACAATGTTTAACAGTATTTAGCTATCTTACTGCAACACAAACCATGTCTGTGCAAAAATTGCTGAAAACTGTTAAAAGGTTTTGTGAAGCTATACATATGCACGTTGCAATCTATAAATCTTGGACTCTATGAGGTGCTCTGATTGGGTTTGATTTGCACTTCCTTGTACTGTATGCACATTCCCCTTCGGAGCCTTTCAGTTATAAAATTAATAAAGATAATTTTTTTTTCTCATGCTGTTTCTACTGAGGCTCCATTTGAATGGAGGAATATTTTTTTGATGTCCTTCAATGGCACAGTAAGCATGATAATAAAAATAAGACGTATTTAAATAAAATGGGAAAAAGCCTGGTGTGAGATTTGCTCACTGAGAGTGACATTTTCCCCATGCAGGTCAACTTCAAGAACAAACTAGCCAATAATGAGGCACCATGGATGAGTAAAGCGATAAGGGCAACATTAAAACGAAAGAAAAAGGCAGACATTAAACATTAAAACAAAGGAGAGGATGATGAAAGGGAATACAGAAAGTTAGGAAAGAAGTCAAAAAACAATTTAGAAGGCAAAGATGAATTAAAAAGAAATAGTAAAGTACTCTACAGACGCATAAATAATAAAAGAAAAATCAGAATAGTGTTCGGGCCGCCAAGGGATGCACAAAATAAACAAAAATCCACCCCCCCCACAAACTATCAAGCAACTCACTATTACGCCAGTCAGTAAACTGACTGATGTAAATTGTAAATCATTATTTTAATATATTTTCCAGTTGTAGTTAAGATTGAAAGCAAAATGTGGAGTTTGGTGCCCAAATAAAAATACGCTTTGTGAAATATTGATGTGTTTTCTTTGGCAATAGAGAGTAGAAAAATGCACCTGTTGCTCATTATAAAATGCATCTGCAAGTTTACTAAACGTGTTATTACTTTTTCCATTAAGACCAGTTCACATCATTTGCAGCTTCCTGGTGAATAGAATTGCTAACTCTGTATTAAAAACACAGTGATTTCCTTGGAAGGATTATTGGAAAACGCAAGTGAGGCACATTCTCAAATGAGCCATCAATGCCCCCTGGTGGTCACGGTGGTTGTCCTACAGCGGAAAAGCCCAACACCTCCTGCTGCACCACATCAGATCTGTGAGTCTGCCGTTTAGCAGCTCTGCTCTTGTCTCTTGCTTTGCTGTGTCTGGTGGAGTGGTCCAGTGGAAATCATGGCCCAGAAATTGATCTCGCTCTGTTCCCGCGGGGGTAAGCCTTCCCCGCGATGTCTCACCTCGCTTGTGCTTTTTCAGATCCAGCTCGCACGAACTTGATGTTCCAGACATCAGCTGTGCTGGGCTTGCGTATCCCAGCGGCGTAGTGAATTCGTGCGAGCTGTGGGATCACGTGACTCAGTTAGAGCCAATGGCAGCACACCATCTTCCATTCATAAGTTTCACAGACCTGCTATGAAATTTATGAATCTTACACCCCCCCAAAATAACAACTAAACCTCAATTAAATTTAAAAAAAAAACCATCACATTAATAAAATAAGTATAGTTAATTAAATTAACCATTTTAAATAAAAAATTAAATTTTTGAAAAAATTTAAAATCTTTTAAAAAGTTATAAAAATAAACTTACCTGTCTTTAAAGTCTCTAAAAAAGATATACCTGTAAAAAAAAATTCAAAAAAATACTTAATTCACTACTTACCTTCTTAAAAGCGGGTCTTACTCCTCCTTTTTACATTTCCAAAATCTTCCCTACTTACCTGCGCGTCCAAAGCATGAAGTGCACAGCGTGCGCGCAGCCTGTAGCGCGCACGCGATGCACCCAGGACCCGCCCCCTTTTCAGAAGAGCAATTGCCGGTTTTCAGCGCATGCGCAGGGCATGCAGAAAACCGGCAATTGGAGTGGGAATACGCGAGAGTACGCAGTGCGTACTCTCGCGTCCCGGGATCAATTTTCGGCCCCATCTGTTTGATAGAAAACTTTCATGATCCAAACGCCATCCGGTCTGGATTTACTTTACCAAAAGAATAATTATTGCTGTGACCAACAGTTGTGACTGGTTTATTCATTGCTATATAACTCAATTGAAAAGTGCTAAAGTTTAACATACGAATGAGCTTTTCGCTAATAATTGTTACCTGCTTATATTCTGACAGTTGATTTTAAAATACGTACCTCCTGACGGTTAATATATTTACTTTCTGCAGTTTGCTTTCTCCGGCAAGATCGTGCCTTTATGCTGTTGCTATTTGAGTACTTCGGCAGCCTACTATTGGTCACCTAAGAGGAGTAATTGTTTAGACTCTATTTAATTCAGAAAAATAAGCTGTTTATTTCCAGCCCTTCAAATTAAACAGGTTATTTTATGCTAAACTTTGCCTAAAGCTATGTAGAACAACCTAGTATATTGTCTATGGGTAGGTGTGAGGTGTGTGTGTATGTGTGTTATTCATACAAAAGCAAAGTAAAATAATACCTTTCATCAATTCTCAATTATCCAATTAATGATTGGCTATACTATAGTTTTTTAAAAAAGGTCTGAAACTCAATGATGAAATACATGGTACTATTTCGAAGAAGAGCAAGGGGCTTCTCCCCGGTGTCCTGGCCGATATTTTTCCTTCAACCAACATCACTAAAACAGATTATCTGTTCGTTATCTCATTGCTGTTTGTGGGATCTTACTGTGTGCAAATTGGCTGCCGTGTTTTCCGACATTAAAACAGTGACTACACTTCAAAAGTATTTCATTGGCTGTAAAGTGCTTTGTGACGTTCTGAGGTCATGAAAGGCGCTATATAAACACAAGTCTTTCTTTTTTCTTCTCTGTCACTGTTCTTGTTATTTTTTTACTCCTCTGTACAGAACAGCCTCTGCTTACTTAGTTAAACCACTTGACTTACTGACCCTGAAATTCCCTGGGGTTTCTCCTGGTCTCATGCCATAACATAACCGGCAGAACCCCCAGAGATACTGCATCAAGCAGCTGAAAACAACCGCTTACACCATATCTTCGGGGGTCACAGCGGGAGACTGGGAGAACCCCTGCGGAATTTCAGAGTCACTGTGTCAAACTTTGTCCCTCCTTATGCATCATTCTTTTTAAACAAGCAGACTGCTTCTATAAGGGCAGCCAGTTTAGCATAGGAAATATATCATGAAATGAATGACTTGGCCACCTGCTTTTATTCCATTTTGTTAGTTTGCATTAATAAGTCCCACGAGGAACAACAGAAAGACAATTTATGTAGGAATATCCTTTATTACAGTAACGAAAACAGAAAATGCAGGAAGTACACACCAGATCTGTCAACATCTGGCAGGTCTGTTGTGCATTTCCAGTATTTTCTGTTTTATTTCAGATTTTGAGCATTTGCAGTGTTTTTTTCCCCTGAAATACACTATAAGTAATGCTGTGAGAGGTTTTGACATGGTTTCCAGGTTATGAGTAAAGTTCAACACAATGGCTTTAACTAGAAAAACAGCTGATCCTCGTAAGAATGAACAACTGGATCAGTTCCCTGACACTGAGCCCTCTCCTTCATGTGTCACCCATTCTTCTCAAGGACACTGATGCTGAAAGGACCAGATCGCAAAGGTTATCAGGAACTTGTTTTTTGAGTTACTCATTACTTTTGAAATATCTAAATAGTGCACAATTAATAATACATGAATTATTGATATCCAAATGGTTGTTGCCTGAATTCTCTGCCACAGTTAACTCACAATAAACTCCAGTGAATGATTGTAACTTCCTCCCCTGCGCATGGACCACATTGAACTGGGTTGTGGGTTAGAAGATAGTAATAGATTAAAGCTGCACTTAGGCTTATGGTTTAAGATTGGACTGGATTCCAAATTGTCCCAAATCCATCCTTGATTGGACTGTATAAACAATTTGAGTAATGTGCACTAAATCCCACGTCTGTTATAGCGGTTTTCCAGCCCTTTCCAATGCCTTGACTTCAGCGCACGTTAACACATGCATAACAAAAGGAAACACTACTCCACAGGCTGACTGGACTGCATCCAGCATTGTGGATTCAAGCATTATTACACCAGGCCTTAGAATAAACATGGCGTCAAATTGAAATCTGTTGCAGGTTGAACTTTTCCCTTGTGATAGATACATTCTTCACTTTTGGAAAAAAAATGATGTAACGCAAGGTGTGACTAATAATATTAAATCATTGCACTATACTCACAAGGTGGTCAAAAATTGTGAAAGTCAATTTACTTTGGCAACAAAATGGCTGGAAAAGTGAAACTGAACTTCTTTTGAAAGATTTCAAATGAGTCTCCTTGTGGAATTTGAATTCAGACTGGTCATCGGGCGTTGTTGCCATAGTAAAGGGTCATTCAGGATTTTGGACCATCTTTGGAAGTAGAATTCAGTGATATTATTTTACAGTAGGTTTTTTCTTTCCAAAAAATAAGAATGTATAGATTACAAGTGAAAAGTTCACAGTGCAGCGTGTCTCTAAAGAATGAAGTTGCCCTTGGTGGTCAGCAGTTTTGGCAGTGTTTTCAGAGCAAGACTGGCTGTTTGAGAAACCGCTGGAAAACTCCTCAGTATGGTAACACCACCCCTGAGAAGGAGGATGAAATATGCATCTCATTATAGATTTACAATCGAAACCAATCAAGTTAAAGGAAGTCCGCTCGCTCACTTTCTGGTCAACAGGTCAACTTCCTGAAGCTGCAGTGTGTGCTGAGAGAAGCCTGGGTATTGTTTGCATTCTATAAGCTGTTTGGTTTCTGTTTTGATATGTTGCTGAGGAGTTGTTTTGAGTTGTGTGCTCTGCACCTGCTGCCACAGACTGCAATGGCATAAAGTCCCAAAGATCTGCATATTATATTACCATTGTTATCACAGCCTTGTACATCTGAAGGATTACCGAATCTGTACTACTGTTGCAGTTTGGTAAAATGTGCTCAGGAGTGTCACGTTACTTTGGCATTCATCTGAGAAATCTAAATCTAAATCCCATTGGCAGACCACTACTTAGAATTGCCAACTCTGGTTGAATGTATTCTTGGAGGTCTCATCACATGATCTGAACGGCTGCAGGGCATTCTGAGGGGGGAGGGTGAACAGCCAGAGGTCGTGGTCCATATCGGTACCAACGACATAGGTAGGAAGAGGGATGAGGTCCTGCAGGCAGAGTTTAGGGAGCTAGGAAAGAGGTTAAAAAGCAGGACCTCAAAGGTAGTAATCTCCGGATTACTACCAGTGCCACGTGCTAGTGAGTTCAGAAATAGGAAGATAGAGCAGATGAATGCCTGGCTGGAGAGATGGTGTAGGAGGGAGGGCGTTAGATTCCTGAGGAATTGGAACCATTTCTGGGGGAGGTGGGACCCCTACAAGCCAGACGGGTTGCACCTCAATGGGAACGGGACCAATATCCTCGCGGGAGGGTTTGCTAGTGCTGTTGGGGAGGGTTTAAACTAGCTTGGCAGGGGGATGGGAACCTAAGTATAGAGTCAATAGGGAGGGAAGAAAAACTGGAATTGGAAAACAAAAACGTAGAAAGTAAATTGGAAGGACAGAGGAATCAAGGGCTAGATAGTAGTCAACAAGGAGGTTTGCCTGTACTAAATGGTATATACTTCAATGCAAGGAGTATAGCGAACAAGGCAGATGAGCTGAGGGCACAGGTAGATACTTGGGACTAGGATATTATAGCTATTACAGAGACGTGGCTGAAAGAGGGGTAGGTATGGCAGCTCAACATTCCTGGTTACAGGATTTTCAGACGGGATAGAGCGGGAGGTAAAAAGGGAGGGGGGGTCGCGGTATTGATTAAGGAAACTATTACAGCTGTGAGGAGGGATGATATGTTGGAGGGATGATCAAACGAGGCCATATGGGTCGAATTGAAAAACAAAAAAGGGGTGATCACACTGCTGGGAGTGTACTACAGACCCCCAAACAGTGAGAGGGAGACAGAAGAACAAATATGTTGACAAATTTCTGAGAAGTGCAAAAACTATAGGGCAGTAATAGTAGGGGATTTCAACTACCCCAATATTAACTGGGATAAAATTAGTGTGAAGGGTATAGAAGGTGCGGAATTCCTAAAATGCATCCAGGAGAACTTTTTTAGTCAGTATGTAGCAAGCCCAACAAGGGAGGGGGCGGTTCTGGACTTAGTTTTAGGGAATGAAGCTGGGCAGGTAGAAGGCGTATCAGTGGGGGAGCATTTTGGTGCTCGTGACCATAATTCTGTTAGATTTAAGGTAGTTATGGAAAAGGACAAGGATAGACCAGGAATAAAAATTCTAAATTGGGAAAAAGCAAATTTTGCTAAGCTCAGAGAGGATTTAGCCATAGTGGACTGGAAACAGCTACTTGAAGGTAAATCAGTGTCAGAGCAGTGGGAGGCATTCAAGGACGAGATCCGGAGGGTTCAGACCAAACATGTGCCCTTTAAAAATAAGGTGGGACTAACAAATCTAGAGCCCCCTGGATGTCTAGAGACATGCAGGGTAGGATAAAGAAAAAAAGGGACGCGTATGACAGATACCGAGGGCTAAATACTCCAGAATCTTTAGAGGAGTACAGAAAGTGCAGGGGTGCAATTAAAAATGATATTAGGAAAGCAAAGAGAGAGCATGAAAAATTCTTGGCAAGTAAAATCAAGGAAAACCCAAAGATGTTTTATAAATATATTAAGAGTAAGAGGATAACTAAAGAAAGGGTAGGGCTTATTAGAGATCATGAGGGTAATCTGTGTGTGAAGGCGGGAGACGTTGGTAGGGTTCTCAATGAATACTTTGCGTCTGTTTTCACAAAGGAGAGGGGCAAAGCAGACATTGCTATCGGGGGGAGGAGTGTGAAATATTAGATGAAATAAACATAGTGAGAGAGGAAGTATTAAGGGGTTTAGCAGCTTTAAAAGTGGATAAATTCCCAGGCCCAGATGAAATGTATCCCAGGCTGTTAAGCGAAGCGAAAGAGGAAATAGCAGAGGCCCTGACCATCATTTTTCAGTCCTCTCTGGCTTCAGGTGTGGTGCCGGAGGACTGAAGGACTGCTAATGTGGTACCCTTGTTTAAAAAGGGAGAAAAGGATAGACCGAGTAATTACAGGCCAGTCAGCCTAACCTCGGTGGTGGAAAAATTATTGGAAAGAATTCTGAAGGACAGGATAAATCTTCATTTAGAAAGACACGGATTAATCAAGGATAGTCAGCACGGATTTGTTAAGGGAAGGTCGTGTCTGACAAACTTGATTGAATTTTTTGAGGAGGTAACAAGGAGGGTAGATGAGGGTAGTGCGTTTGATGTAGTGTATATGGACTTTAGCAAGGCTTTTGATAAGGTTCCACATGGCAGACTGGTCACGAAGTTAAAAGCCCATGGGATCCAGGGCAAAGTGTCAAGTTGGATTCAAAACTGGCTCAGAGACAGGAAGCAGAGGGTAATGGTTGATGGGTGTTTTTGTGACTGGAAGGCTGTTTTCAGTGGGGTTCCGCAGGGCTCAGTGCTAGGTCCCTTGCTTTTTGTGGTATATATCAACAATCTTGATTTGAATATAGGGTGTATGATTAAGAAGTTTGCAGATGATACTAAAATCGGCTGTGTGGCTGATACTGAAGAAGGAAGCCGTAGACTGCAGGAAGATATCAATAAATTGGTCAGGTGGGCAGAACAGTGGCAAATGGAATTCAATCTGGAGAAGTGTGAGGTAATGCATTTGGGGAGTGCTAACAAGGAAAGGGAATACACATTAAATGGTAGGACACTGAGTAGTGTAGAGGAACAAAGGGACCTTGGAGTGCATGTCCACAGATCCCTGAAGGTAGCAGGCCAGGTAGATAAGGTGGTTAAGAAGGCATATGGAATGCTTGCCTCTATTAGCCGTGGCATAGAATACAAGAGCAGGGGGGTTATGCTTCAACTGTATAAAACAATAGTTAGGCCTCAGCTAGAGTACTGCGTGCAGTTCTGGTCACCACATTACAGGAAAGATGTGATTGCACTAGAGAGGGTACAGAGGAGATTTACAAGGATGTTGCCGGGAGTAGAGAATCTTAGCTATGAGGAAAGATTGGATAGACTGGGTCTGTTTTCCTTGGAACAGAGGAGGCTGAGGGGAGACCTTATTGAGGTGTATAAAATTATGAGGGGCATAGATAAAGTGGATAGAAAGGACCTATTTCCCTTAGCAGTGGAGTCAAAAACCAGGGGGCACAGATTTAAAGTAATTGGGGGAAGGTTTAGAGGGGATTTGAGGGGAAATTTCTTCACCCAGAGGGTTGTGGGGGTCTGGAACTCACTGCCTGAAAGGGTGGTAGAGGCAGGAACCCTAACCACATTTAAAAAGTACTTGGATGTGCACTTGGGATGCTCTAACCTGCAGGGCTACGGACCAAGAGCTGGGAAGTGGGATTAGGCTGGATAGCTCTTTGTTGGCCGGCGCGGACACGATGGGCCGAAATGGCCTCCTTCCGTGCTGTAACTTTCTATGATTCTATGATTGATCTCCTACCTCCAACTGCCCGTCCCCATGCTCCTGCCATTGGCCGTCCCACATGTCCATCCTCACAGCACACCACCTTCCCACGCCAATTGGAAAGCTAACACTCTTCATTACCCAACTGGATGATTCTTGACTGTAAGTCAAACAGCCTTTTTTTCCCCAAAGCCCCTATGATTCTTCTTCAGGGTCACTTGCAGCAGTGTCCTGGAGATGAATCTTCAATTCCTGGAGACTCCAGGCCAATCCTGGAGGGTTGGCAACCCTAGCTCGACTACATGCTGTTTTGAAAAAGAAGACGAAAGGCCTACAGGAACAATTCCATTAGACTTAGCTTATTTGTATTGAATTTGCCTCCTTAAGAAGTTAGAGGCTAATGCGGCCTAATTTGAACTGCAAAACGAGCAAGAGAATAGGTTGGACGAGCCCAGCCACAGACCTGAGTGCAGCTTATTGCTAAACTAAATTTGTTAGAATAGGCAGTGCTGGGTTTCTACACTATGCTGTGATCAGACAAAAGCCTAGTCTTTGAACTTGCACAATCTGCTAAAAATATATCATGTCATTCACTGAATATAAATATCAAACCTAGGCAATGTAGGCATAGTAAAAATGACAAGGCCTCATTATTCAAGATGATTTAACACATGTGTAATATTCACTGTCCCCTTATACATTCCATAAATTAAAAACAAAAGTAGGAATAGACTTTTCACAGCAGCCAGGACTTTGCTCCTCAACCCATCCCATCCAGACTTTTTGGTCAGAATTTTAATTTGGAGCCGGGTAGGGAGCAGAATTTAATGGCAGGGCCTGATTAGCATTTGGAATCACTGTTTCCCACCCGCAGCCAGCCAGATGGAGAGGCTGACTGGCTGTTGGGCAGGTAGGGGGGATTTAAAATGGTCGATCACCATGAGGCACGGAGCCTCATTGTAATATTTAAAGTGCCAACCCACCTCCCGCGAGCGAGTTGGCTGCCCGCCCCCCGTCCCACCTTCGTTAAAACCGGGACTGGGCGGGTTGGAGGCGGGCTGGGGTTGGGAATCAGATTTTTAACTCTTTAACCTCCCACCCGACCACAACCCACCCGTTTTTTGGGGGTTAAAATTCCCCCCTTTGTTTTGGTTAATCGGGCATCTGGCACGTGCGGAAACCCGACACCATGCTTCTTGTCCTACACCTAACTAATTTAGCACGGTGCTTGAGTTGTCCTGTGAGCGTTATTCTTAACACCCATTAGTGGAAGACGGTTGTTAGGTGGGTGAAACGCAACTTAGGGCAGAATTATTGCCACACTGCATCATCTTCTATAAGTTTAGCACAATGGTTACATTTTAATGACAAAGTATTCAATTTGTCAGTTAAAAGAATTATCAAGCAGACATAGCAAAAATTTGTCATTCAGTCATTTTCCTACATCTCTGTAGGTACTAACTATGTTTGATTTAAAGTTTATTACTCCGTAAGCTGTCACCATTATCTCTTGGGTATGCAAATACTATGATTTATAGACCTATATTATAATTCATTACCAGCGACTAAAACACAATTTGTGTTAGTTTAAATGTTTAATGCTTGATTATTGTAACTATTACAGGAAACTTTCGTTTATCCGGCACCCAAATATCCGGAATTCTCGCTTAACCGGCAAAAATCAGGAGTAGGTTCAGGTAAGTTTTACTATACAGACAAGACCCCGATTCTGACCTTTCGCCCCCACGAAAGTGGGGTCAACGTTCTTCCGACTCGGACCTGTCGCCGCCACGGAGGAAAAAGCCGGAGTCTCGTGATTCGGAATACAGGACCGGCTCGGGGAGCTCAGACCCCTCGGCAGAGGCTGCCCTCCCGTAAGCCGGCTCCCTCAGGATATACAGTAAAGGGTGCGATGATGGTTGCCCTTGCCCCAAGCACTCTCTGCTCGGTTTCCACAAACTCTAAAAAATTGTTAAAACAATTGGAATACTGTACTGTAAAGGTTTCCTCTCATCGTGTTAGTTTACTTTCCCTC
This sequence comes from Squalus acanthias, assembly GCA_030390025.1. Taxonomy (NCBI): domain Eukaryota; kingdom Metazoa; phylum Chordata; class Chondrichthyes; order Squaliformes; family Squalidae; genus Squalus; species Squalus acanthias. The sequence continues at coordinate 67,387,688 of CM059437.1, forward strand.
TCCGGGTCCCAATTTTTAAACCTGTGGCCGTGTACGGGGCTCTCGTACCTTGGTAAGTATACCTCTCTGTAATCCGGAACTTTCGATCAACCGGCACCACGTCGGTCCCGTCGGTGCCGGATAAACGAAAGTTTCCTGTACTATCATTATACTGTCAGGAAAGACTGAACAGGCTGGAGCTCTTTTCTCTAGAAAGGAGAAGGCTGAGGGCTGACCTGATAGAGGTCTTTGGAATTATGAAGCTGTTTGATAGGGTGGATGTAGAGAAAATGTTTCCACTTGGGGAGGGGGTGGGGTGGGGGAGTCCAAAACTAGGGACCATAAAAATAAGATGGTCACTCATAAATCCAATCGGGAATTCAGGAGAAACCTCTTTAGCCAGAGAGTGGTTAGAATGTGGAACTCGCTACCACAAGGAGTAGGTGAGGCAAATAGTATAGATGCATTTGAAGGGAAGCTAGATAAGCACATGAGGGAGAAATGAAGAGAAGGCTATGCTGATAGGGTTAGATGAAGTAGGGTGGGTGGAGGCTCATGTGGAGCATAAACACCGGCACAGACCAGTTGGGCCGAATGGCCTGTTTCTGTGCCGTAATTTCTAGGTAATTCAGTGTTTCCAAACCAAGTTACTGAGAAGTTAAAGTTGCTGCTTGCTTACCATGGGGTGTGCACACTCTCTGTGCATGCAGATAGGCAACAGCCAAGCTTAGGGAGTCTCAAATGTGCATCATTTTGTTTGGTCAGCAGAGTATCTAACATGCGCAAAACACATGACCATGTTTCAGAATCTCCAATCAAAGCTACTGATAAAGCCACACAAGTAGAGAGTTTCTGATTGTTTGACATGGAATGTACACTCTCTTCCCATACAGACACGCCTTACTTACTGAAACACAGAGACCGCTTAGGCACAGGGTGACAGAGCCTGGGCTTAAAGACACTCCACTGTGTCCAAGATTACTGCTGGAGTTTAACCAGGTAAAACCATGCAGCCCACCACCATAGGGCATTGTATGCTTCCCGCTGCTTTCCCAGCCAGTATCAATTTACCCATTAGGATATTGTCTTACAGGGCTGAGTGGGAAGAATCCCAGCCCCGGTGATAGGTCTGTTCTCTAGGTTCCATTAGTGAGCCAAGCTGGCTGGTCAGTTATCAACAGCACCCTGGAGATCTGTGGATCTGACTGGCTCAGGTATTGGATTACCAAGTTTGCTGCAAAGGGCTGACCTGATTCTGAACGTCCATCATCAGGCATGTCATCTAGGAACCACATCAGTTCCAAAGAGCCCCTGCTTACCTGTCCTCCCGCCTCCCCAACCCCCATTAAAGAGGTTATTCATTAGTTGGTTGTTAGGCAGCTGATAAACATTGGTTGGAACCTCAGGAGGTGGACAGTAGGCCCCAGTAGTTTCTCCGAGCTCCCCACGTTGTTAGCACAACTCATCCTTACATAACAGCAGAATGAACGCAAACCAGTTGAAGGTACAGAGCTTTAGCAGCAGCTGCTTGTCTCTCTGCAGCTTAATATATGAAATTGTGTGCTTAATCCCAGCCTCCAGGTAATACCTTCCCACAGCTGTCATCCCAAGTCTCTGAGTTTTCTTATGAGTTGTATAATGTATATTTCCTTTCAGCATTGTGAAGGGACCTATGCAGGACAGCTTGCAACATGCCAGTCGCCTTGATGCTGCAAACATCCGAGCTCAACTCTGCATACTAGGCTTGTTCAGCGCCAACTGCTCAATCCAGGCCCTCATCTAAGGACCTTTGGCAAAGAGGCATGCTCACCTGGAGGCTTACGCACTCTCCAGGCTACTTAGTAACAGATCATTGAAAACTGCAGCCATCCTTGAAACTGTTTTCCTTTTTTGCCACAAATCTGAATCTTGCGTGTGGGCCGGAGAAAGCCCTAGCATTGAATGCCTGGGACTTCTTTGCATACAGCTGAAATACTTAACTAACATGGGGTGCATGCCGTCATTGAAGGAAGACCGAGTGCCCTTTACCTCTTCTCTGCACAGTACTGAAAGACGGTTTTCAGTCAGAACAGGACATTCACCAGAACGCCAAGGTACTGATATAAACCAACAATTGAGGAGATGACTCTTGTATTATGAGGTAGCCCTGTGTCCACTACTTCCAATTCCTGGAGTATTCAGGTACGTGTGAAACACTATGATCATCCATATCCCAATTTCTTTACACAGTGGTTTACCTGCTGCCAATTAATTTCAAGAATGCTGCTTTGGGAAATGTGAAATCTTCATATTGTCAGTGCCCCTTTACACTGAGAATATCATACAAACAAAGTTTAGTTTTTCAGTATCGCAAATTGATTAAAATAACCAAAAAGCACCAGTTACTGCATCATTGTGAATGATAATGCAATCTTACAGTTCTGTGACTCCTAATATATTTAGATTTAGTTGTAAAATTAGTGCAACATAATGGAAGAGATAAAAATTACAGATGCTTTCGACCATCAAAAAATATGGAAAATAGTAATCTGGTTTATTCTAAACCGAATATCCCTAATAATTGGCTTAATTATTGGTTTAACAGCCAAGCTGTTCCAGTACAGTTACAACACTGGCATCTACCCAACAATGTGGAAAATTGCTCAGGTATGTCCTGCCCACAAAAAGCAGGACAAATCCAATCCGACCAATTACCGTCCCATCAGTCTACTGTCAATCATCAGCAAAATGATGGAAGGTGTCGTCGACAGTGCTATCAAGCGGCACTTACTCACCAATAACCTGCTCACTGATGCCCAGTTTGGGTTCCGCCAAGACCACTCGGCTCCCGACCTCATTACAGCCTTAGTCCAAACAGGACAAAAGAGTTGAATTCCAGAGGTGAGGTGAGAGTGACTGCCCTTGACATCAAGGCAGCATTTGACTGAGTGTGGCATCAAGGAACCCTAGTAAAACTGAAGTCAATGGGAATCAGGGGGAAAACTCTCCACTGACTGGAGTCATACCTAGCACAAAGGAAGATGGTTGTGGTAGTTGGAGGTCATCACCTAACAACAGCCGGCAGCATGCAGAGCAGGCAGATTATGAGGTCAATCAGTGTGCAACGCTGATCTGATGCCAGGGCTGCCATTTTTGAGCTCCACACTACAGCCTATGTTCTGTCTTAACCTCGCACAGCTGAACACTACATCGCACCAGGGCTATTTAAAGGGATCATGAACTACTTACAGGTTAGTTGCTGGATTATTTCTTCTGGCTGCTGGTGTAATTGTATGCATTATTGGAGCTTTCCTATACTTGCTTAAAGTTTCAATAGTCTACAGGGAGTGGTCTGGCTGGTGCTGAAGTACTTTTTTGTTGATTTAAAAGCTTGTGCTGAAACAAGTTGTTTCCAGACATGGGTGGTCTGGTAGAGCTTCCTCTTGGAATTGAGCATGACTGAAGAATGAAGAGAGGCCACGCAGAGCAGGACAAGCTGCTCGAAGAGGGAGGAGGAGGAGGGGGAAAAGGGCTCTCAGCAGGAGGCCATAACCTCAGCAGATCTTCAGGAAGCAATTCTCTTACCTCAGCTTCAGCAAGGACCAATGCATGAGACATCTTCGCTTCACAAAAGAGGTCGTGACTGAAATCTGCCAACTGCTGCAACCACAACTGCAACCTCAAAGCAGGGCAAGGACACTGCCCGTTATCCTGGCAGTAGTCACAATTCCTTCATTTTGTAGAAGTCGTCTGTACCATCTGTATTTGACCCATCATGCAAGTCAAAAGCTGGCTACTGAGGGACAAGGGTTATCCACTGATGACATGGCTCATGATTCCAGTCCGGAACCCACGCACACGTGCACAGCAGGCTTACAATGAGAACCATGCTACCACAAGGAACATTATAGAGCACACCAGCAGCATCCTCAAACAACAGTTTCACTGCCTGTACCGCTCTGGAGGAGCCCTGCAGTACTCAGCTGAGTGGGTATCAAGATTTGTGGTAGCATGCTGCATGCTGCACAGCCTTGCCATTGTGAGGGGACAGCCCTTGCCACCACCTATCAGGCGAGAAGCTGAGGAAAAGGAGGAGGAAGTGCAACAAGAAGTGGAGGAACATGAAGAGGAAGGGAGGATACAACGTAGACAGCCCCTTCTGCCCAGACTGTACGTGATCAAATAATTCATGAGCAATACGAGTAACCTCAACCACACCACCCCATTCACCCACACTCCCATGCTCCTTACCTTTCCTCTATCACTGACCATCACATTGTCCTCTTTCCGACAACACAACAATATAAACCACCAGAAAATGCACATTCTAATCCAATTTTATGAATTCAATCTTGACATAATACATACAAAAGTAAACTAATCACCCTTGTGCATTCCCTTAGTATCTGCCTTCCATGTTCCTTTGCCTATCCTAGTGCTCCGATGAGGTGCTTCCCCAGTGGCTGCAACATGGGTGGTGGAAGGCTGCTGACCTTCAATTCAGGAGACTGCAGATGGCCTTGGAGGGTGACCACGAGCAGCTCTGGGCCAAGTAGGCCCGGCTTCAGAATGCAGCATCTCGGCCTGGGCTGCAGAAGTCTGGGCTGGCTGGCTGACAGGCAACAACAAGGGCACTGGCAGGTCATCCTGATTGAGGGCAGCAGGTTCGTGCTCCATTGTGCCACTGCAACTCTTCTGGGGCAGCACTTCAACAATCCTAATGAGTTGTTGGAGAACAGATTGATGGACTGCTGTGATGCCCTGGAAGCCCCTTTGAACAGGTGGTGTACAGAGTCGTGATGACAGCAGTCTGAGCTTCCACTGCAGCATGTTGATGGAAGCTGTTTGTGCTGCAATGGAAGCTTTGACATCAGCCATCAGATGCTGCATCATAGTGGGTTCCACAGGTGTGCTGATGGAGATGACCATCCATTCCAGGCTGGAAAGGATGGGCTCCAAGGTCTGCGCAAAGCCCTGTGCCAAGTTGGTGTTGGACTCTTCCATGCTCCTTGACATTGAGTGCAGGCTTACTGGCAAGCTTTCCAGTGTACCAAGCATTTTATTGTATACACCCATCTGCCTTCTTCTGTAACCTGGCCCATCGAAGTCTTCATCTGAGCATAATCTGCAGCATAACTAGTGTGCAACCTCGCCCACCGGCGAGCTGGCACCTGCGCTAACTCTTCTCTATGCCCTGGCTCCTGCGCACTTGTGCCCGATGTCTCATCACATTCGGATCCCTCCACTATTCTAGCCTCTAAAACATGCACAGTGTAAGTCTCTGAGCTGGTGGCTGCGAGTGTAAGATCGAGTGACGTTGTCTGTTTATCCTCACTGTCTCCTTCCACTTCCTCCTCTGACTGGGAAGGTTCCAGTTCTTGGGTATCTGAAATGAAAAAGGGACAAGTGTTTGGTTGTGGTGAGGGGAGAGGAGAAAGTAAGAAGTGCGTGCTTACATTATCTGCAGCTTTTGAGTCAGAAGAGATTGTGGGATGAGGGAGAAATGGGAGGAGAGAAAAAAGAAAAACTTGCTTTTATATAGCGCCTTTCACGATTCAGAATGTCCCAAAGGGCTTTACAGCCAATGATGTACATTCGAAGTGTGGTCACTGTTGTAATGTAGGAACCGCGACAGCCAATTTGGTAACAGCAAGCTCCCACAAACAGCAATGTGATGATGACCAGATAATCTATATTTTTTTAGTGATGTTGATTGAGAGATAAATATTGGCCAGGACACTTGGGATAATTCCCCAGCTATTCTTTGAAGTAGTACCATGGGATCGTTTACGTCCACCTGAGACTGCAGATGGGGCCTCAGTTTAACGTCTGATCTGAAAGACAGCACCTCCGACAGTGCAGCACTCCCTCAGCACTGCACTGGAGTGTCAGCTAGATTTTTGTGCTTAAGTCTCTGGAGTGGGACTTGAACCCACAACCTTCTGACTCAGAGGTGAGTGTGCTACCCACTGAGTTACGGCTGACAGAAAGAGGTTCAGGTATGCAGATACCCGCATCCTTGATCCCTTCAGCCACGCCAATGGCCACAGCCTCAGTGATGCACCTTCCCATGATGGCCAGCACTGTCTCCTCCATGAGTGTTAAAGCATGCAGGCATGCTTGTCCTCCTCCAGTTCTTTGCTGCTGCCTGCTGTTATGCACCATCTTCACCTGAAAGAAAGAGAGAAGTGTGTCAGTGAGTGTCCTGCAATATGTTTGGGTGATGTGGCTGTCATAGTTCAATAGCTGCCAGTGTGTGCGAGCTGTGAGTTGTGACTGTGAGGTTTGCAACAGTGCAGTGTGTGAGGGTGAGGAAAAGCATATGAATTTTAGAGTTGAGTATTTATTGATAGAGATTGTTGGCAGGTGCATGATGGGGGTATAGTGAATTGAGCAGTGGATGAGGCTAGTGGTGCAGTTGGTGGGATATGCCATTTGAAGATGAACTTTCTTACCTTGATATCTCGCGTCACATCATTAAACTTCTTCCAGCACTGCATCCATGTTCTTGGAGCATTAACCTCTGCTACTATTTGTTCCCACTGCCTCCTGAACATATGCCTGGAGGGCCTCTTGCAGGCCCCCCCCCCCCCCCGCGTGGGTACGGGACATCGCTCCATCTTTCCACCTCTTCCACCAAGACCTCCATGGCATTGTCTGATCTCTTGGTGCTCACTCTCTCGCATGTTCAGCCATTGCTCAAAGTATCACAGCCAGATTGACTTTTGAAAAATCTCCCATCAATTCTTGTAGCCAAAAAGCACCTCTCCTTTAAGAGGTGCAGGCCGCCTTTAAGTGGCGCTAGCCACTCGCAATATCAGGCCCCCTGCTGACGTGTGGAACCAATGAACAGTGCTGGGAGCACTGGCTGTACGCTGTCAGTGACTTTGTCAAAGGAAGCTTTGTTTTTTGCAAATTTTTCTGGGAACAGTTTTGAAATTAGGTCTGAAAACAAAAATAAGTTGTACCTTCAATCCAGGCAGTGAATCTAGGTTGGCTATAGCATGGCATTTGTCACAATCAACATGTTTGCAGTAATTGTGATGCAATGGTAACAATGATGTCCATACACTTCCTTGTAATAGCAAGTGCTTGCAAGCATTCTGCAGAGACAAATATTACATGAAGAAATCAAAACCGACAAATAGAAGAAAATAATGGGCCAGAAATTTGGCTCTCCGGCTTCCCGCGGGTGCAAGGATAGCGCGCTTACTTACCTACCGTGCCTGCCATTGTGCTTCGGGCCCGCGTGGACTTCGGCTCCTGGGCCTCCTGCAGCTGCCGGCGCGCAGTGCTTGCGTATCCCAGGGGCGCAGTTAGTTCGAAGCGTTCCCTGGGATCACATAGGCCATGGAGAGCCAATTGGAGCAGGGAATCTCCATTCATAGATTTTGACAGGAAGACCTGTCAAATCTATGAATAGAGATCACCCCCCAAAACCTAACTAAAACTTCAAATAAATTTTAAAAAACATCACATTTTTAAAATAACTATAAATTACATAAATTAACTACTTTAAACAAAAATTTAAATTTTTGAAAAAATTAATTATGCTTTTTAATGGTGCTAAAAATAAACTTACCTTTCTTTAAAGTATGTAAAAAAGATAAACCTGTTGAAAAATTTTTTAAATTGTATTTAATTCACCACTTACCTTGTTAAAAGCAGGCCTTGCGCTTCCTTTTTTCCTGCGCAGCTTCTCCATACTTACCCTCACGGAGAAACCTGAAAAAAAAACTGAAGTTCGCTGCGTGCGCGCTGCCTCTCCGGCGCACACGGTTGACCCTCGAACCCCTTCTTTCACGAGACTGGAAGTTCCAGTTTCCCGTGCATGCGCAGTGCATGCGTGAAACCGGCACTTCCGGTGGCCCTACGGGTGAGTACACAGCATGTACTCACCCGTGGGGACCCGAATTTCTGCCCCAATAAATAATCTTCAAATATTGCATTAAAATGCATTGATACTTGAACCAATGTGTAGCTCTGTTCATTAAAAAAGACTCCCTTTCCCTTTTTCTCTCTCTCTCACTCCGTCAAACATAGAAAACAAGTAGATTCCAGCAATGAGATCTTGAACACCACATTCAATAATGACAAGTACAATAATCTCTTTACTTTACCATCTGGATTAAAACCATCTTTTCCTTTTAGTTGTCACTTTTGGTTTTCGCTTTCACTTCCCCATGCCAGGCACCCTTCCTCAACCAAAAGAGTTAACCAGGTGGCCTAATCCTGGGCCTCTGATAATGCTTGATAGTCCACAGTAACTACCAGAGATAACTTGCCCTCCCAAATTACCTTTCCGTATTTGCCACAGATAGCATGATTATAAATTTGTGTGACGAGTAAACCTTTGCACTTAAAATGTTTCCTTTTTTTTTAAACCGTAGACCTCCTGGAAAGTGCTTTGAGACGCCTTGCTACATTAAAGGCGCTCCATAAATAAAAGCTGTTGTTTATTTTGTAATGTGTTTGAAGTGTTTGAGGTAGCTGAATTTATTTTATTTACGTGCCGCATCTGAGAAACCACAAAAAAAAACAGGCTCACATAAGAGGGATCGCTTGGAGGGATGTACTATTATTCAAGTTTAAATAGGTGTGGGTGGGGGGGGGGGGGGGGGGGGGCGGGGCGCAGTTCTGAATGCAAACATTACAGTATTTCAACACCTCATTAACACTAACTACGAAAGAAAGGTGTAACTAAGTTTTATCTTTTCTTAAGTTTTATCATTTTTGGACTTCACTATGAAAACCCACACACTCAAACAATATAAAATAACAACAGAAAATGCTGGAAACACTCAGCAGGCCAGGCAGCATCCGTGGAGAGAGAAAGAGAGTTAACGTTTCAGGTCTGTGACCCTTCGTCAGAACTGGTAAAAGTTGGAGATGTAACAGGTTTTAAGCAGGTGCAGAGGCAGGGAAAGGAGGGAGGGGAGGAAGGAACTGAAGGCGCAATCTGTGCTAGGATTGAAGTCAGGAGAGATAAAATGTTGCAAATGGGGATGGCAGAATCATTAACAGATGCTGTCTGAAATTGTTGAACACAATGTTGAGTCCAGAAGGCTGTAAAGTGCCTAATCGAAAGATGAGGTACTGTTCCTCGAGTAGACTGTTTCCTTATTCAATATTGCAGATAAGAGCTGCTGCATTCAATCTGTATTCTGCTGAACACTGAAGGGAATTATAATTTGTATTATTTTGTTCACAATATTGTGTTTCATACTTATAAGCATGAAGGAAGCATGAAAGGTACTGTAAGGCAGAATTTTTATGTTTAAAGCCAGGTCTAGAATGAAAGAAAGAAATAATGGCTTGCATTTCACAACTACAGGACGTCCCACGTGCTTTGCAGCCAATGAAGTACTTTTGAAATGTAGTCACTATTGTAATGTAGGAAACACGGCAGATAATTTGCACACAGCAAGCTCCCACAAACAGCAATGAAACAAAAGATCAGATCATCTGTTTTAGGAGTTGGTTGAGGGATAAATGTTGGTCAGGACACTGTAGGATCTTTTCCGTCCCACTGGGGTGGCAGACGTTTGAGGTCTCATTCAAAAGACGGCACCTTCGATGGTGCAGCACTCCCTCAGTACTGCACTGAAGTACCAGCCTGGATTATGTGCTCAAGTCTCTGGAGTGGGGCTTAAATCTTCCGACTCAGAGGTGAGAGTGCTACCACCAAACTGCTGACATTGAAAGATCAACTTGATTAAAAAAGGGAGCCATAACCTGATTCATGTCCTTTAGATTATGAAATACAAGTTATATTAATGTAGATCTTTACATTAGAATAGATATGTAATAGTTGTTTTCTTCAGAAAATACTTGTTTTCTGATCAGTCTGCTTATTTGACATTGTGGCTGGCAGTGTTGGCCTGGACTGAATGCAACCACCTTTGTAGCGGAGTAAAAGTAATTGTTCTAACCACACTCAGCTGATTGCTGTGCCTAGTGTTTGAGAGAGAGAAATACTGCCAGTGCACTAAAAAATGTAATAAAACAGCTGCAGAAATGCAATGCAGAATCCCCATGATTCCTGTGCTTAATTGTGCCTGCAAGAGAGAGTGAGAGTGAGAGATAGGCCCATATACTAAAAAAGCTGCAGAAACACAATTCAGACTGCCCATATGGAAACACCAGGGCTGGTTGTGGAACGTGGAAATTCTCTCCCTGTGACACTTGCTGTATGAGGAAGTATAGAAATGACCCCATATCCTACCACACTGGCACCAATACCAAGATGTTACCTTGCTGGCACTTATCTACATATATCATTAACAAATACTGGTTTCTTACTTGATAACTTTCATTCTTCTTTTTAGATGCTGTATTTTGTACATTGAAAGGAGATGAAGCTAATTCAAGCAGATTATTTAACTTGGACTATGTGTGCAGAGCTAGATGGTATAAACATAAAAACAGATAGCCACCAAATCAGATTATCTGGCCATTTATCCCATTGCTTTTTGTGGGATCATGCTGTGCACAATTTGGCTGTCAGCATTAACTACAGTTACAATAGTGACTACACTTCAAAAGTACTTCATTGTCCGTGAAGCACCTTGGGTCATTCAGAGGATACAAAATGTGCTATGTAAATGCAAGTTATTTTCTTTCACAAAGAACCTCAAGTAAGACTCGAGTGATCATGGATACAGTAATTAATGCTGCATCAATTCACATTGTTTGTAAAAAAAACTGATTGCATATCTGATTAGGCACATAATTAAGGATAAATACAAATAGAAGTTATACTGTGTAGAGCACGATTATTCCTGAGGTCTTGGGAGCTTGGATATATCTGTAGGTTATAAGGTTAGAAAAATAGGCTGGAGATTTGCCTGAATTACCTTTTTGCTGCATATTGTACATAACTATGGAAGGAACTTAACAGACAGTTTTTGTTCCCTACTTTATGTCATTAATTAATGAACAAAATTTAATCCATTGGGAAACTATGGTTGTGCAAGTAGAGTATTCAAGGAGTAAAATATTTAATGCGGTGGTTTACTTCAAAAAATACTAAGTGACTGGCTTGTATATCTTATAATAATTACATATTCATAAAACAGATTTGTTTGTTTGGTGATAACTGCAGAAATGTAGGACAGGCTTGTACTTCCTACAATCATTACAGATATATAGGACAGGATGGTTTCTGTCATTATCTTTTCCAAAAGAAAATTACGTTAAATAATTAATCTGGTAAAATTAAATGGTTAAAGATGGCATGAAATAATAATTTCAATAAGTTTCCAACTTGCATTTGTAGTTTATTCCAAATATGTCAATCAACATTGTACAAAGACACGAGATGTGTTCCCAAAGCATGGCCACTTGGTAACTGAATGAAACCTACAGAATGTGGCTCAATCTTACAACATGACTCACAGGTAAGTGAACAGTTACGGTCGATTAGTCAAACAATTTTGGACCTGGTATCTCCCAAATCTAAAACCTTTAAGAATGACCAAATCTTGAAATGTTCATTGGGCATAGAAACCAAAAGTAGAATCCAATCAATAAATCCAGGCCCTCACAATGTAAACAGTGTGATAATGGATTGCAGATTAGCTGTAAGATTTAAGTAATGTTGTTGCTGCTCATTATGTTATGAAACCTTCGCCGATGAAGCTAGACTGAAATGAATGCTTAATCCAGGAATACTTAAGGGAAATTAAAGTACTGTTGACCTGTGATTTCCATTGTAATCATCAACTAATTTCTACGCCATTATTTGGATTACATTGTAATACTAGTTCCCTTCAACGTCTTATGTTTCGGCTACAATACGGTAGCAGTTGAGTTACAGCTTCCGTTCATTTAGTTACATTAAGAAACCTTCGGGATTAGGGCACCATAGACAGATGGTCATTTCCCCCCAGAGCCTATGTATGTTTATACAGTAATTCGTGTCAAATACAAGGTACCATTCTGCTGCATTTAGTTGTGAGAATCAAAATACATCATGAGGTCCCCCCCAGACTGAGACAGACACACTTTCACTTTGCTGCTGTTGCCATTCACTCCACTGTTGCCACTTGCAACATTTGCCAACGTTAAACAACGATGTCATGCATGTGGTCAGATCACACGGTGGGCAGCACTGAGTTAACAGAATGGACGGGATCTAAAAGTGACACCTATTCCTACAGTTTGTAAGTGGATGGTAGGTGGCCATATTGACAGTCGTGATACAACAGGGTAAAAAAAAACATTGAAGGAAACCTATTTCAGCAGATTTTTTGACATTAAGCAAGTGCAGTGCTGTAGGGAGAATGTTATAAAAAGGAAGCACTGCTACCCTTAAAGTTAAAACATTGGGAGAATAATAATGAAAATTATACATAAAACATCATCGAAAAATGAACAGAATGTTTGGAGAGATATTAGATAAATACCTTGTCTAATCTTCCATCCCAAATCTACTAATAAAATGAAAAACAACATTCACAATATACAGGGCTCATTGAACTTTCCAGCTACAATCTTTTATAGGGCTCTGGAGGACTCACTAATCACCTTGGAAACAAGGACTGCAGAATTTTATTTGAAGAAGCACTGCTATAATGCAATGCAAGTTCTTCCTGCAGTCTTTCTAATATTCTCCTCTCAATCTGGCAATGCTTGCACTCTTTCTTCACAAGTCAGGCAGTGAGGTCCATAACACTGTGCTACCAGCTGGGTAACATGCGTGAATCCTCAGCAGTAAGATTCGATTTACATCTAGAAAAGAAAGCCATTAAACCACAGCTTGGGGAGACACTACCTTGGCCAGAGAATGGATTGAACTGCCAGGTTAATAGGTGTCAAATACAGGGGTGCTAATAATGCGAGAATAGTTTTGCTGTGTTTTAAAAAATTATAAACTGACTTAAACAAACTTATCAAGGACTACAAGAGCATTTTTATACCAAATGAAAAATGTAAGTAGTTTACACATTCCTCTGATATATAAGAGTCAATTCTACCAGATAATATTCATCATCAGAAGTTAACCCCAACTAATTTTTCAGTTGCATAATGGAAAACTTACACATATTTTTGATCACTGCTAGTTAGTGGTGAAAGAGCTGATGAAGTGATGCATCAAATTGCTATCGGATAAGTGTAGACAATTATGCTAAAACTCAGAATAAATGCACAAAGATTTGGATTTTTTTTCAGACAAAGGCAATTCACAATCTTACATTATATGGAAACATGAGGCACAGCTGTACAATGTCCACCATTTCACAGATTTCCACATCTGGTGGCATAATGTGGTTGGCTTTATTTAACCAGATTTCAGCATTGTATTTTGAGTTATGTTATGTTCACTGTAGGATTTCAGTTTAGACAGACTGCCTGTTATTGTGCGTGGGAATCCTCCCTGTACAAAGGGCACCTGTACATGGTCCTGGTGGAACTGAGCATCATCTGTACAAATAGTACATTTTGTCACAGCCTTTCTTTGCCTTTCCTTCCAACTCATCATCCTTCTTCTATAACCCTGGCATACCATCATCATCCTGCCTTCTCATCATCTTTATTTCCACCCCCTCCTTTCTAACCGTCCTGTCATTATCATGCCTTCCCTCCCACATCTCCTCATTGTCTTTGCTAAGTGTCCAGTTTATCAGTCTTGCCCCTCTTTCTTTCTGAAATAGGCTGAATAGTTATTCATGGGACTCCAATGCAGATTGAATTAAGATTCATAGGCCTGTAATTGCCTGGAAAGTATGTGAGGGGCCTAACGCCTGTTTTAGTACCCCTCGCTAAATCGGTGTCCCGAAGCGCTGGGCCTGTTCCGTTCAGCTTCACCTGGTGTGGATGCGGCCTAGGAACCGACCACCAGCGGAAAGGCGAATTTTAGGAAAAAAGTTTTAATTCATGCGGAGCCTGGTTCCACAGCACTCCTGATGGCCACAGCCAGCCATTGGTGTCCTCCTGCTGTCCTCCCTCCCACCTGAGACCCCTTATGAAAATTAAATAATTCTGATTAACACTAACATAAGCAAAAGGATTTTAGTGTTCAGTTCTGTTGATCATCCAACAATAAGTGCTAGCACCATCTGAGAACTGATTCAGGAATTGCTGAGCCTAATAGTATAAGGTAAGCTGAATTATCAATAGATAGAATCATTTCTCTTGTCATCCTTTTAAGGCACCTTCTAATTGCACAATCAGGTGCAACAATAGCTATGAACCACAGTGACATCATCAGTATTTAGAGTTTAGTTAAAACTTTTTTTTAAATCAACGAACGCTTTTTTTAAAAATTACATTTTATCATAATTATTTCTGACTGGTGAACTTAGAATGATTCCTGATACTGAGATTCTCTCTTTAGTCTGTAGAACAGTATGTTTTTAATACGATGGAACTTGATGTTAATGGAATCTGCTTTCAAGTGACGATGGTCTGCTTCATAACCTATAATCCATGGCACTCCTCTGAGGACTGAATGGCTGCTGCAGCTTTAACCAACAGCATGTGTTCTCCACCAGGTGCCATCTGTAAAATACATGTCTGTAATTTTCTAAAATGGAATAAGGAAGCTGTAGAGAGATGAGACGGTTTCTCAACTGTACCACAGGCGTGGGCTGTAGCCTGTGGAAATATGTACCAGATTTTCTCAAGCACAAGGTTGTCAGTTCATAGAATCATAGAATCATAGGATGGTTACAGCACGGAAGAAGGCCATTCGGCCCGTCGAGCCCGTGCCGGCTCTCTGCAAGAGCACTTCAGCTAGTCCCACTCCCCCGCCCTTTCCCCGTAGCCCTGCAAATTTATTTCCTTCAGATACTCATCCAACTCCCTTTTGAAAGCCGTGATTGAATCTGCCTCCACCAGCCTTTCAGACAGTGCATTCCAGATCCTAACCACTCACTGCGTAAAAAAGTTTTTTCTTACGTCGCCTTTGGTTCTTTTGCCAATCACCTTAAATCTGTGTCCTCTGGTTCTCGACCATTCTGCCAATGGGAACAGTTTCCCTCTATCTACTCTGTCCAGACCCCTCATGATTTTGAACACCTCTATCAAATCTCCTCTCAATCTTCTCTGCTCCAAGGAGAACAACCCCAGCTTCTCCAGTCTATCAACGTAACTGAAGTCCCTCATTCCTGGAATCATTCTCTTAAATCTTTTCTGCACCCTCTCTAAGGCCTTCATATCCTTCCTAAAGTGTGGTGCCCAGAATTGGATACAGTACCCCAGTTGGGGCCAAACCAGTGTTTTATACAGGTTCATCATAATTTCCACACTTTTGTACTCTATACTTCTATTCATGAAGCCCAGGATCCCGTAAGCCTTTTTAACTACTTTCTTAACCTGCCCTGCCACCTTCAATGATTTGTGCACACATACCCCCAGGTCTCTCTGTTCATGCACCCCCTTCAGGATTGTACCATTTAGTTTATATGTCCTCTCCTCATTC
This sequence comes from Squalus acanthias, assembly GCA_030390025.1. Lineage (NCBI taxonomy): Eukaryota > Metazoa > Chordata > Chondrichthyes > Squaliformes > Squalidae > Squalus > Squalus acanthias. The sequence goes on from CM059437.1 coordinate 67,403,070, forward strand.
TTTCTACCAAAATGTATCACTTCACACTTTTCTGCGTTAAATTTCATCTGTCACGTGTCTGCCCATTTTACCAGCCTATCTATGTCTTCCTGAAGTCTATCACTCTCCTCCTCACTGTTCACTATACTTCCAAGTTTTGTGTCATCTGCAAATTTTGAAATTGTGCCCTGTACACCCATGTCCAAGTCATTAATACATATCAAGAAAAGCAGTGGTCCTAGAACCGACCCCTGGGGAACACTACTGAATACCTTCCTCCAGTCCGAAAAACAACTGTTTCCTTTCACTTAGCCAATTTCGTATCCATGCTGCCACTGTCCCTTGTATTCCATGGGCTTCAACTTTGCTGGCAAGCCTATTAAGTGGACTTTGTCGAATGCCTTTTGGAAATCCATGTACACCACGTCAACTGCATTACCCTCATCAACCCTCTCTGTTACCTCATCAAAGAACTCAATCAAGTTAGTTAAACACAATTTGCCTTTAACTAATCCATGCTGGCTTTCCTTAATTAATCCACACTTGCCCAAGTGTCAGTTTCACGGGACTGTTCTCCTTCCAATGTTTCAGTCCTAGGCTGCTATCTATTCGAGCCACACTTTGCCCAGTATTTAAGCGAGTTGTCACAAAGCTAGTTTTTATCGAGCTCCAAAACTCACCCAGTTCTAACTACTTGAATATAAGTACAGCAGCTGATTCCGGGATGGTGATTTACTGGCAAGCTCATCATGCCAGCCCCATGTCTTATTCACAATTAAAATATTCGGAGGAGTGCTTGGTGTAGCAGTTTGGATACTGGTCTTTTACCTAGGTCTCAATCCAGCCCAAATTACTGGGATGAAAGTCTGCTGGCTGTAAGGGTTCTACATAAATATCCATTAAGGAATTCAGGAGAAACCTCTTTACTCAGAGAGTGGTTAGAATGTGGAACTCGCTACCGCATGGAGTAGTTGAAACAAATAGCATAGAAGCATTTAAGAGAACGCTAGATAAGTACCTGAGGGAGAAAGGAATAAAAGGTTATGCTGTTAGGGTGAGATGAAGTAGGGTAGGAGTAGGCTTGTGTGGAGCTTAAACACCGGCATAGACCAGTTGGGCTGAATGTCCTGTGCTGTAAATTCTATGTAATTCTACGTACATGAATGAGTTTAGGCGAACTCAATCCTATTCCTGGTACATATGAGCCCAAGCTTTAAAAAATGCAGAAAATTGCCTTAATTCAGCATCAAATTAACAGTCTCACTCAGAAAGGCCACAGAATGGCTGGTGCGGGCAATTGAAAATATCACATTGGCACCAGCAGCCACAGGCCAAGATACTGAGTGATACAGGGGGTCAGAAACTGACTTCAAGAATGAGAACATCAGGAGCCAGAATTTTTTTTTTAATGTTACTGTCCACACAAACAAGGACTTTCCAGCATGAGTCATTAGATAGCGATCAAAGTGAAAATCCTGGAGAATGTTTCCCCTCCCTAACTCGGGGTACTGAGTACATTTATCGCAGCCCGACTGCCACCGAGGGTGAAATCAACAAACTTAGCAACAGACTGGAGATTAACAGTGAGACCTTCCTAGTCTTTAGGTCTCAGTTACAGACTGATTTTGCCCACTGTGTCATTAAAAGCTCGAGAGGTTTTATTGGGGCAGAGTGGGGAAGAAATGTTCCTGCAGCACTTAAAGAGTGAACGACTTGTATCACGAAGTCAGCTTGTGAGGAGTGTGGCACATATTGCAGGCATGTGGGCTGCAAACATTTGAACCTGGTGCATTATATAAATAGTTGAAATAGCCCCTGACCTTTCTGGCACATTATTTACTTTAAAATACCTGCTATCCAGTTCAGTTAAAGTAACTGGTATCAAGCACACACTGGACCAAATCCAAAACTGCCTGTTTTTTTTTAATATTCTGATACAGCTGAGGTAAGTGAATATCACACTGTGCACTCTGTCTGTGTACAGTAACTTATGTTTAGACAGTGAAAAACATTCAGTCTAAGATATGTTGTCTGCCATATATATTTCTTTTTGTATGACCTTCTGGTTTCTTTGATTTAATGTTGCTTTCATAAGATTGCTCACGAAATGGCTTTTATTTAAGATGGTGTTCATTAATCTTTGTTGTAAAATATGGCAGAATCCACCAAGCGTTAGCTATAATTTTTACTTCGAAGGCAATGTTCGACTTCAGTAGGATTTTGTGTGCATTGATTTGAAAACAGTGCTTGGGTAGGAAGCTCTGATAAAAAGTTCTTCAGCAGGTCTGTAATAATGTGCATTGTCTGTACATTTGTTCCTCCTCCTTCCCAAAATGATCAACCATAATTTAATAATAAATGAATGAATGCCTCTTTACTGATGAGTCTGAGGTAATGCATTGTGTTAAAACATGGTTCTCAGGTGCCTGGGTTACAATCCAACTAAAACATAGAATGAAATGTTTTCATCAGAAGTATTGGCAGAAGAGGCTGTGTTCCCCTTCCAAAGGTAAAAGATCCACCCCTGCCCCTGCATAACAATTAAGATACCAGATATATTAAGTGACTGGTATTTTATTAGCTACTCTGAAGTTGGTTTTTGGCCCCTGATTCATACAGTATTGACTACCACAATACAAGTCAATGAAATGAACTGGAATTGTTTTAATCTACTTATGAGTATACATGCATCCAACAGCAACAACAATATTTATATATTGTAGTAAAACTCCCAAGGTGCTTCACAGGAACGTTATCAAACAAAATTTGGCACCAAGCCACATAAGGAGATAATAAGACAGATGATTGGTCAGAGTGGTAGGTTTTAAGGAACGTCTTAAAGGAGCAGATAAAGATAGAGAGGCAATAAAAACAGAAAATGCTGGATTTGCTTCCAATTTCCACCCTTCCCTCACCTTCACATGGTCCATCTCCGACTCTTCCCTTCCCTTCCTCGACTTCTCTGTCTCCATCTCTGGGGATAGGCTATTGACAAACATTCACTACAAGCCCACTGACTCCCACAGCTACCTGGACTACACTTCCTCCCACCCCGCTTCCTGTAAGGACTCTATTCCATTCTCCCAGTTTCTCCGCCTCTGCCGCATCTGCTCTGATGATGCCACCATCCATACCAGTGCTTCCGACATGTCTTCCTTTTTCTTCAACCGAGGATTACCCTCTACTGTGGTTGACAAGACCCTTGACCGTGTCCGTTCTATTTCCCGCACTTCTGCTCTCACCCCTTCCCCTCCCTCCCAGAACCACGATAGGTTCCCCTTGTCCTCACCTTTCACCCCACCAGCCTCCACATTCAACAGATCATGCTCCGCCATTTCCGCCACCTCCAGCGTGATCCCACCACCAAACACATCTTCCCCTCACCTCCCCTTTCAGTATTCCGAAGGGACCGCTCCCTCTGCAACACCCTGGTCCACTCCTCTATCACCCCCAACACCCCTTCCCCTTCGCCCGGCACCTTCCCGTGCAAGCGCAGGAGATGCAACACATGCCCTTTTACCTCCACCCTTCCCACTGTCCAGGGCCCAAAACACTCCTTCCAGGTGAAACAGCGATTTACTTGTACTTCTTGCAATTTAGTATACTGTATTCGCTGCTCACGATGCGGTCTCCTCTACATTGGGGAGACCAAACGCAGATTGGGTGACCGCTTTACGGAACACCTCCATTCAGTCCGTAAGGGGGACCCCGAGCTTCCAGTTGCCTGTCTCTTTAATTCTCCGCTCCAGTCCCACTCAGACTTCACCGTCCTCGGCCTCTTACACTGTTCCAATGAAGCTCAACGTAAGCTCAAGGAACAGCACCTCATCTTTCGATTAGGCACTTTACAGCCTTCTGGACTCAACATAGAGTTCAACAATTTCAGACCATAACCTCTGCCCCTATTCTTTTTTTTTCCATTTATTTTATTTAGTATTTTTTTTCTCTCTCTCCCACATGGCAGCTGTCTTTCATTCTGCCAGTGCCATTTACACTTAATCTAGAACCATCTTTTGTTTCTTAACTTGTCCCATTACCATCTCACAGACCTTCCCTTTTGTTCTTTCCTCCCCTCCCCCCTTTCCCTGCCCCTACACTTGCTTAAAAACCTGTTCGATCTCCAGCTTTTTCCAGTTCTGACGAAGGGTCATCGACCTGAAACGTTAACTCTGTTTCTCTCTCCACAGATGCTGCCTGACCTGCTGAGTAATTCCAACATTTTCTGTTTTTATTTCAGATTTCCAGCATCCGCAGTATTTTGCTTTTGTATTAAGGTAGAGAGGCAGTGAGGTTTAGTAAGGGAATTGCAGAGTTTCAGTCCCAGGCAGCTGAAAGCATGGCCACCAATGGTGGAGGGATTAAAATAGTGCAAGAGGTCAGAATTGAAGGAGCACACGGATCTCGGAGGGTTGTGGGGCTGGAGGAGATTACAGAGATAGGGAGGGGTGAGGCCGTGGAGGGATTTGAAAACAAGGATGAGAATTTCAAAATTGAGGCGTTGCCGGACCGGGAGCCAGTGTGGGTTAACGAGCACTGGGGTGATGGGTGAACGGGAGTTGGTGCAAGTTAGGATATAAGCAGCAGAGTTTTGGATGAGCTCCAGTTTTTTTTTATTCGTTTATGGGATCTGGGCATCACTGGCAATGCCAGCATTTATTGCCCATCCCTAGTTGCCCTTGAGAAGGTGGTGGTGAGCCGCCTTCTTGAACTGCTGCAGTCCGTGTGGTGAAGGTACTCCCACAGTGCTGTTAGGGAGGGAGTTCCAGGATTTTGACCCAGCGACGATGAAGGAACGGCGATATATTTCCAAGTCAGGATTGTGTGTGATTTGGAGGGGAACTTGGAGGTGGTGGTGTTCCCATGCGCACGCTGCCCTTGTCCTTCTAGGTGGAAGAGGTCGCGGGTTTGGGAGGTGCTGCTGAAGAAGCCTTGGCGAGTTGCTGCAGTGCATCTTGTAGATGGTACACACTGCAACCACGGTACGCTGGTGGTGGAGGGAGTGAATGTTTAAAGTGGTGGATGGGGTGCCAATCAAGCGGGCTGCTTTGTCCTGGATGGTGTCGAGCTTCTTGAGTGTTATTGGAGCTGCACTCATCCAGGCAAGTGGAGAGTATTCCATCACACTCCTGACTTGTGCCTTGTAGATGGTGGAAAGGCTTTGGGGAGTCAGGAGGTGGGACACTCGCCGCAGAATACCTTTATGTAGGGTAGAAGATGGGAGGCCAGCTAGGAGAACATTGGAATTGTCAAGTCTAGAGGTAACAAAGGCATGGATGAGGGTTTCAGCAGCAGATGAGCTGAGGCAGGGGTGGAGTTGGGCGATGTTACGAAGGTGGAAATAGGCAACCTCGTTGATGGCGCAGATATGTGGTCGGAAGCACATCTCAGGGTCAGATGCAACACCAAGGTTGCAAACGGTCTGGTTCAACCTCAAACAGTTGCCAGGGAGAGGGATGGAGTTGGTGGCTCGGGAACAGAGTTTGTGGCAGGGACAGAAGACAATCCCAATATTTAATTGGATGAAATTTCTGCTCATCCAGTCCCATGTTCAACACTAATTGGCATTCATGTGACAAACTCACTAAAACAGATCAAAAAATTAGGAATGGCATTTCCTTTTTAATCTCAGTTCACCTATCTACTTTCTTACCATCTCTCAGTCGCTCCTCTCTAGCAACACATCTAGGTACCTTTTGAATCTGAAGTCTATTACCCTTTGTATTATATATATATTTAAAAAAAGGTCCGGTCTGAATTCCCTTCTTACTCCTGACTTTGTTATTCTAATTTGTCCCTCTTGCAGTAGAGATTGCAGAAATCAATAGCTGTGCTTTTGAATTACTGAGGGCAGGGGATTTGTGTTACCGTGTGATCTCTGCAAAGATGAGGACTCTGTCGCTAATGAAGAACAATGAGCTTTTGAAGTCAGTGCAATCAACCAGCACAGCAAATTCTGACCAATGAACAGGCAGGTGACAGAAATAATATACTGATAGTAACTATCTCCAACAAGCGAGCGTCTAACCACCGCCCCTTGACATTCAACGGCATTACCATCGCCGAATCCCCCACCATCAACATCCTGGCGGTCACCATTGACCAGAAACTTAACTGGACCAGCCACAAAAATACAGTGGCAACAAGAGCAGGTCAGAGGCTAGGTATTCTGCGGCGAGTGTCTCACCTCCTGACTCCCCAAAGCCTTTCCACCATCTACAAGGCACAAGTCAGGAGTGTGATGGAATACTCTCCACTTGCCTGGATGAGTGCAGCTCCAACAACACTCAAGAAGCTCGACACCATCGAAGACAAAGCAGCCCGCTTGATTGGCACCCCATCCACCACCTTAAACATTCACTCCCTCCTCCACTGGCGTACCATGGCTGGAGTGTGTACCATCTACAAGATGCACTGCAGCAACTCGCCAAGGCTTCTTCGGCAGCACCTCCCAAACCCGTGACCTCTACCACCTAGAAGGACAAGGGCAGCAGACGCATGGGAACACCACCACCTCCAAGTTCCCCTCCAAGTCACACACAATCCTGACTTGGAAATATATCGCCGTTCCTTCATCGTCGCTGGGTCAAAATCCTGGAACTCCCTCCCTAACGGCACTGTGGGAATTCCTTCACCACACGGACTGCAGCGGTTCAAGAAGGCAGCTCACCACCACCTTCTCAAGGGCAACTAAGGATGGGCAATAAATGCTGGCCTTGCCAGCGACGCCCACATCCCATGAACAAATTAAAAAAAACAATGAGCTAATTAAATCTGGCTGAGACAGTGTCAATTAAAACTCACATTATGAGAATTGCAGTTATCACATACAGTTGCGAAGTGTTAGCTCATCCTGATGCCCGACCCCAACCACCCCATGTCAGGGATGACTTGCTATCAGTGACATGTTCTTGTGCTTTGTGTTTTCACAGACAATTTTGATATTGAACATTGATATTGAAAATATTTTTTTTATACTTTTGAAGGATAAAATTTGGCTACAAATAGTAATCAATGCAGCATGATAATGAACTCTAATAGATTATTACATGCTTTAACATTTATTATTAATACAATATTGCACCTGTTTATTGATTGAGCGACAATGATACATGAATTGCATGTTTAAATTGGAAAGTCAGTTGGGCTCAAGACACACAGTTTAGTATCATACTGCAGTTCTAACATTACATGCTACGGAGGGTACAGGTTTACATCTATAATTTACCACAGTAGCAGTTCTTAACTCTACCAATATTGGGAGACACTGAACAAAGGACAGGTCCTTCCCCACAGGAAGGTAGAAAAAATTGAAGGGAAATTCACCCCTGCCTTACGTGGTACATCTCTTAGTAGCTGGATACAGAGTGACATCAACAGAGGCCTGGGAGGAGGTCACTTGCCCAGTTTTTTCATTGAGCACTGTAGTGGTGAAAAAAAATTAATTCCACGCAACAACTTTTTAAAAATAACGTTAGAAATTCCCACAGCATTGCTCACAGGCTGAGGAGCAGAGGCTGAGGAGCAAGCTGGAAGCTATTTGCCAGGCTGTGCATGTAGTGATCTTTCAGGCAAGGAGATAGAGCATAGGAAGCATGAGGAGTGAGTAGAAGGAGGAGGGAACGTGGTGCCTGGAAGCTGAAGTGGGCCAGAGAGCAAGTGGAGCACAAGCAAGCAAGAATGTTTTTTGGAATTGTTCCTCTGGGTGCATTTGATCCATGCTAACTGCATGATCAATAAATACCACGTCGCTAGCATGTACCAGCATACACACTATAATTATAAAACCATATGGACATAAAACTTTTAATTGGTAGATGCAGTGAACACATTTTAGAAAATGCAGGAGAATAAAGTTCTGGATGTACATTATCATCAAATCAATGGAACTAAATGGTCACCACAGAGTATCCCATCTACCACCAGGAGTGCAAAACAATCCCCTGAGGAAGGCCAGGCTGATACCCTTGGACCCTAGCCAGTGTGAGCAGCACCAGTAACATTGTACAGTTGCTCACACAAATCACAACTGACTTTAATGCTGAGTGACTTTTCAGCTGATGCAAAGTAATAGGGAGGGTGGAGCTGTCTTCTAAAAAAATCAACTTAATTCAACGTGAAATCTTTAGGAGGAAAAACAAAACCATATTTGACATTCTTCCTGGGAAAGGCCCAATCAAATGAATTTGTGGTTTGCAGTGCATACGTTACCCAGCCACTGTTAAATAAAATATCGTTAACGGTACTGCCACCTTGGTTGAAACCACGCTGGTGATGTGAAGTACAACACACTTCTGTTTCAGTTAATGCTGCATTTCAAATCTGTTCCACATGATCTAGCAGTGATTATGGCTCTAAAGGAGTGATCGCAGTGCCAAGCCAGGGTGATATAGCCAGAGGACATCAAAGAAATATATTTCTGCTTAATTTTTATAAGAGCTGACTAAGAAGCCTAAATAAAGATTTGAACTCACTGCCTCCAGGGTGCCATAAATGTACAAACAGTTATCCATTGTTAGTTTCCTTTTTCCATGTACTTCAATATTTTGGACTACTGCAGAACAGCAAACTGATGATTACCCAACAAGAGAGGTACCTTCAATCAGGTAAGAGGGATAACCATCAATTTTTCCCCTTCTAAGACAAAAAGCACTCACCTCAACTGAGACTGGAAGACATAAATATCAGCCAGTGGGAGCTTATCATATATGAGTTGTAAAGCATTCCAGAAATAAAGAACCTGCATTTATATGGCTACTTGCACAACCTCTGGACGTCCCAAAGTGCTTCACAACCAATGAAGTACTTTCGAAGCTGTAGTCACTGTTGCAATGTAGGTAAAAGAAATAGCAGCCAATTTGCCCACAGCAAGGTCCCACGAACAGCATTGAGATAAATGACCAGAAAATCTGTTTAAGTGGTGTCGGTTGAGGGATATATATTCGCCAGAACTTTTTTTGTAATGGTACCACGCATCAGGAACAAAAATCAGTAAGATAGCAATTAAACTTCAATTCAAATTAGCCATCTAAAGTATCCATCTTTAATGTAATTAAGAGCCCTTTGATAATCACAACTGGCTAGTGAAGGATTAGAATAAAGGCTCCTCTAAATGAAAATGGGTAGATCAGGACAGAAAACTTTGGAAACCAATTAAAAGAGTGAAAGAACGGTGTAGTGCTATCAGGGAGGAAATTAACTCCTTTTCCATTACGTGGTCCAGCATGGGGCAGCCAAGTGCAGAGGGAGGTAACATTGAACTATTTGTTTATACTGTTAATAATTGTTTCTTAATTCAACATGTCAGAGAGAAAACCACGGGACAACTTATTAGATTTAGGGGGAAAAATTGGTTGCTTTGCGCCTCCCGTTAGCGCCCTAAAAGGGTGCTAACGGGGCACAATGCAACTAGTGCCCGGGCGCTAACCGGTAGTGCCCCACGGCGTTGCGCCACCGGTGATGACGTCATCACCGTGCGCAGCGCCCCGCTCACGGCCCAGCCGCGATCTTCAGGAACGCCCCCTGACTTAACGCCGGATGCTGTGTCCAACGGGGTCAGGAGGGCCTACCTGCGGCCGGGGAGGTGCTATTTAAAGGCGAGGTGCAGGGCGGCCATTTTTGTTGCTGGCCACCTGCCAGCACCTACCTGCACTACCGTCCCCGGCCTCCTGAACGCACCCCCCTGCGGAATGCCAGCTGCACTCCAAAGCCCGGCACTTCTCTTGAGTGCCGGGCTCTTTAGCCGGCACTCCCGATCCCCGGGGGCCCAGCTGGGCCCCGGGTCACGCTGCGAAAGGCCCCTCCCCTTTAAGAAGCTTCCAGTAGCGCCCGGCTTCCCTCTTGGAGCACAACCACTAAATTTCCGGCGCGGGGGCGCTCATTTTTCTGGGGCGCTACTCAATTTTTAACCCATAATATTTAGTAGTGATCCAGAGGTGCTATCGGGGGCTTGATTTTCCTCCAGTATCCCATCCAAAATTGGGTGGTATAGCAGTGGAAAAATGGGAAAAATTGGGTGGATGCCTACCACTGCATTCCCACCCTGACCTCAATTTCCGTCAGCCACCCCTTCCCCACCCACCCCATGTAAGTTATGGCAGGGAGGCAGTGCCCGGCAACCTGCACCATTTCCCAGCCTTCCACCACTACAACTGCTGACCCCAGACTCTGCCTATAGAGGAGTGGCGACAGAAGGTATACTGATTCCCCCTTTGAAGGGAGAGGGGCCTGTAGTGAGCTCCTCTTCTTTCCATTAGACTAGGACACTTACCTTTTTAGGCCTCAGTCCAAGGCCTAAAATTTCCAAGTCCCTCGAACATCTTAGGAGCTCTTTTGCCCTCTTTGAAAGGTCCTGCCTCTTCGGGTCCTGCTGCAGCACTGCCAGAACTTTCCTGCATGGCAGCAGTGAGGGCTCCCTCATGGTGGACTAACCCTTTAAAGAGCTACATTGATCCTTTGAATGGTTAGTTAGGTGGGTTATGTATCAAGATAAAGATAAGGATTTAGCTAACTTAATGACTTTGCATTGGTTTTCACTTCTGAAGATAATGTCACATTTCCAGTATTACAGGATAGGTATGTAACTAAAATTGCCTCATTAAAAGTAAATGTGGAAGTGGTTGTAAACAAGACAAATGCACTTAAGATTCAAAGTGCTGCATGACCCAATGCCATCTATCCTAAATAGTCAGGGAAATGGGGGAAGTCATATGTGAGCCACTGGTTCATATATTCAACAGCTCATTGATGTATGGGTTGGTTCCCATGAATTGGAGCTTGGCTCATTTTGTTATTTAAGACAGGGAAGAAATTGGACAATAGAAATTATAGCCCTTGAGCTTGATTTTGGTAGTAGGGAAGCTGGTGGAAAGTATTTTATGTGATATGATATATGATCACTTGGAGAGTTCAGTGGTTTCTTGGTAGATACAATATGGCTACAAGAAAGTAAGTTGTGTCTCACTAACTTGATTGAGTTCTTTGGGGAAGTGATCAGAATTGTAGATGACAAAAGTCTGGCTAATGTTGATGTCCAGTTTACTTTCATTTCCAAAAAGCATCTGATAAAGTACCTCATAGATATTATTTTGATTACACCTCTGTGAAACACCTCCGGATGTTTTTTCTACATTAAAGGCACTATATAAATGGAATTTGTTATTGAGGGCTTCAGAAAAAAATTACATTTCATAGGATTATAGGTCAATTATTATGTTGACTAGGTTGCTGATTAAAATCACATAAACAGAGGGTTGTTGTAATAGAGCCACCTGGTGGACTACCGATGTATATAATAATAAAGCCATATGCAGTACTGTTCTTACCGGAAGCCATGTTGTGCTGTTGTATATATATGCTGTGTCTCAAGATATCACAGAATTGGCAATGAGGGTGTAATTGCGGATTCCCTAGCTGAAATTTTTGTTGGAGGCTAATCCTGCCAGCCAATGGAGGGATTGTTAGAGGTTCTTCGTTTTGCAGAGAAACTTAAAAATCCGAGGTAAATTTCGAGCACACGTGGCTGAACTGTCAACGTTGCCAGAGTCCAGTTGGCTGTGCCTATGGGAATAATAGGGCGCATGGGTGAGTTCCATCGTGACCGAGAGACTTTCGGAGCGTATGTGGAGTGGCTAGAAAAGTTTTTCACTGCGAATAGTATTTTTGAAGTCCCCAATGATGTAAACCGTAACCGGGTGGTTTTAGAAATGAAACGGGCTTTTTTTTGACTGAAGCAAGCCCCGATGTGTATGAAACCCTGAACAATCCTGAGATATTCTGTAACTGCAAAGGCTACCACTCACTTTATGTGCTGTTGGTGTGCGACCACACATGGCGAATCCTGACCGTCAATGCCCGCTATCCTGGCAGCAGCCACGATGCCTTCATCCTGTGCCAGACCGGTGTGCCAGATCTGTTCCAGCCACCACATGAAGCTTGCGGCTGGCTGCTGGGAGACAAGGGCTATCAGCTCTCCACCTGGCTATGACTCCCCTCCACAACCCCAACACACGTGCCCAGCACTCATAGAATGAGAGCCATGCTGCCACCAGGAACATCATTGAGCAGACCATCGAGTGCTCAAGCAACGGTTCCACTGCCTTGAACACTCGGGAGGAGCCCTCTAGTACTCGGCTGACTGGGTGTCACTTTTCGTCGTCATCAGCTGCATGCTGCACAACTTGGCCATTATGAGGGCGCAGCCATTGCCACCAGGCATAGCCGCACCACCTCAAGAGGAGGACGAGGAGGAGGAGGACGAGGAGGAGCAGGAGGAACAGGAGGATGAACAGCAGTGATGGAGGAGGCAGCCACTCAATTGTCGTTCTGAAAGGTCGGTCCGTGACCACCTCATCAGACTTCGTTTCCAGTGACTTCGAGTTCTCGTTCCGGTTGCTGAGCACGTCGCCATCATTCCATCACTTAGTGATTCCATACCACACCCCAGAACTGAAATGAGACACAGCGGCAAATCTGCAACATTCCAGTAATAAATTTATCAAAAACCATTAACCACATATATACAATAACAATATTGACTAATCTCCCTTGTGCAAACCCTTACTTGCCCTCTTTACAGTGCCTTTTCTAATCTAGTGCTCCTACGTAGTGTCTCCCCAGTGGCTGCAGCAGGGCTGGTGGAAGGTTGCTGAGTGTCGGTGCCAGAGACTACAGATGGCCTTGCAGGAAGCCCTCGACCAGCTCTGGGCCTAGAAGGCCCGTCTGTAAACTGCACCACCTCAGGCTGGGCGGCGGCAGTCTAGGCTGGCTGGATGACAGGCAGCGACAAGTTCAATGGCGGAGTGGCAGTGGTGGGAGCAGGAATACTGTCATCCTGAGAGAGGACAGCAGGTTCCTGCTCCACTGACCCACTGCCACTCCCCCGGGGCAGCACCTCAGCATCCCTACCAATCTGCTGGAGCACAGATTGCAGGGCTGCTGCGACACCGTGAGATCCCTGGTGGACTGTGGTGGACCCAGTGATGATGGCAGCAGTCAGATCTTGCGTGGCATCAAGCTGAGACTACATGAGAGCAGTCTGAGACTCGATGCAGCAACCATTGACTGCATTACAGCACTAAGACGTTGCGTCGCTTCTGCCTGTGCTGCAATGGAAGCTGCCACATCGCCCATGACACGCGTCATGAGGTCTGGATGCGCACAGTCTCTCTGGGAGTCCAATATCCTCTGCACAGTGGAAATGATGGGCTCCATGGTGTGCGCAGAGCTTGGTGTAATGTTGGAGGCGGACTCGTCCACGCTCCTTACCATTGCCGACAGGCTCTCGGGCACCCTTGCCATTTCACCTATCATCTCGGTGTGCGTGCCCATCACCCTTCTTGTGAACGCCTCCCCATCGAGGTCTTCATCTGAGTCCTGTGCAGCAGAACTCGCACGCGAACTCGCCCTCCGGGGAGCTGGCTCCCGAGCTACCCTTTCTGCCTTGCTGTAGCCCGCACGTCCCCGGTGCATCAGCCAGTGCAGACCCCTCTACTAAACTTGCCTCTAAAGATCGTGTAGTGCCAGTATCTGAGGTGGTGCCTGCGGGTGAAAGATGCAGTGACGCGGTGCTTTGCTCCTCCTTCTCTTCTCCTTCCTCACTCTCAGTGGGGGGGCTCAGGGATAGGCTGGTCATCTGGTTGCTGATTATCTGAAAGCATAAAGGCACAACACTCACGTTACGGTGAGGGCAGGGGGCAGGAATGGAGCAAAGAATGCAGACAGTATCAGGAGGTGGAAAGTGGGGAAGGTTTGTGGTGTGAGGGGGAAGTGGGATGAGAGAAGGGGAGTTGCTGAAGATATCGTTTTTGCCCCCAACGGGGTTGACGTCGCCGACAGCCACGGCGCCCACCACCTGCTGCCCAATGAGTGGCAGCACTCGCTCCTACAGGTCTGAAAGCTGCTGGAGCTGCGCATCACCCCCGCCTGTTCTCTGCTGCTCCCTCCTAATGTGGGCCATCTTGGCCTGCAAGAGAAACAAATGTGTTTGAGTCAGAGTCCAGCTATGTGTTTGGGAGATATGCCTGCCGTTGTTGAATAGCTGTGATTGTAGGCAAGGTGTGAGATGTGGATGTGAGTTTGAGTAGGTGAAGAAATTTGGTGGGTGAGTGTTGGCAGTGTGGTTCTTTGCGCAGTGTGCCCAGACTGAGGTTCAGATATTAGTATGTAGGAGCTGTTGAAGCATGTACTCACCTTGACCACCCGACTGAGGTCATTGAATTTTCTGCGGCACTGTGTCAGGCTGCGTTCCACCACACTACTGGTCGAGACCTCCTGGGCCACATCCCTCCACATTGCCCTGAACACCTGAGGCGATGGCCTCCTTCCAGTGGCCGGGAACAGCGTTGCCCTCCTTCGCTCCACTCCAGCCACCAATCCCTCCAATGCCACGTCTGTGAACCGACGAGCTCTCTCCCTGGGAGTGGGAACAGCCATAGCCAACAGGGGATTCAGTTGCTCACAGGTCGCCTCAAAGCCAGCAATGATGAAAATGAGCATCTGCACAATCATGCAACCTCCTCTTTAAGAGCTGGAAGGAACCAGTGTGAACAATCATTGCTGAATGCATCGCACCTGAAATTCATTAGCGCTCTGCTGGTAGTGCCCCACTGAGGTCATTAGTGCTTGATTTAGCGCCCCACTTCATTCCTGGGGCGCTAACACTCAATTTAGTAGATGTTCAGAACCCTTAGTGCCTGGTACTAAATTTTCAAAATTTCAAAAGTTAGCGCCACAAACGGGGCGATACCCAATTTCACCCCCTTAGAGATCAAAGAGCATTCAGTTTTTGCAGGGTAAATAAAACAGTTATATTCTGCACTGACTTGGCACAGTGTGTTTATGTATCAAGGCACTGTGCCACTGAGTGCTAGAAGCCCACTTGACAAGTTTCAAGTCAGAGCGGAGGAAAAATTGGAAAGCAAGTCAATCCAGTCCACTCTCATGGACCTCCATGCAGCCAGATACAGAGAAGCATGAAGAAAGCTGTTGGAAAATATTGCTTACCTATCCCCATGGGTAGGGCTGTGAGTGACAAATGAAAAATAATTCAAAACTGGGGTAAGGTGAGGGAGAAATACAGAACAGAATTGCAACTGTAGTTCTTACAGGATTCAATTGCATTTGTGAAACTACAGATCTGGAGTGAGGCTTAAAACCAATCTGTTGCAACAATACCAGACTGTCTCATTAATTAAAAAGAGAATGAGGGCAGAATTAGAGGAGCGCAGATATCTCGGGGGGGTTGTGGGGCTGAAGGAGATTACAGAGATAGGGAGGAGCGAGGCCATGGAGGGATTTGAAAACAAGGATGAGAATTTTGAAATCGAGGCGTTGCTTAACCGGGAGCCAATGTAGTCAGCGAGCACAGGGGTGATGGGCGAACGGGACTTGGTGCGAGTTAGGACACGGGCAGCTGAGATTTGGATCACCTCAAGTTTACGTAGGGTAGAATGTGGGAGTCCAGCCAGAAGTGCGTTGGAATAGTCAAGTCTAGAGGCAACAAAGGCATGGATGAGGGTTTCAGCAGCGGATGAGCTGAGGCAAGGGCGGAGATGGGCGATGTTACGGAGGTGGAAATAGGCGGTCTTAGTTATGTTGCGGATATGTGGTCGGAAGCTCATTTCAGGGTCAAATATGACACCAAGGTTGCGAACAGTGTGGTTCAGCCTCAGACAGATGTGAGAGAGAGGGATGGAGTCAGTGGCTAGGGATCGGAGTTTGTGGCGGGGACCAAAAACAATGGCTTTGGTCTTCCCAATATTTAATTGGAGAAAATTTCTGCTCATCCAGAACTGGATGTCGGACAAGCAGTCTGACAATTTCGAGACCGTGGAGGGGTCGAGGGAAGTGGTAGTGAGGTAGAGCTGGGTATCATCAGCGTACATGTGGAAACTGATGCTGTGTTTTCAGATGATGTCGCCGAGGGGCAACATGTAGATGAGAAATAGGAGGGGGCCAAGGATAGATCCTTGGGGGACACCAGAGGTAACGATGCGGGAGCGGGAAGGGAAGCTGTTGCAGTGATTCTCTGGCTACGATTAGATAGATTAGAATGGAACCAGGCGAGTGCAGTCCCACCCAGCTGGACGATGGTGGAGAGGCATTGGAGAAGGATGTAGTAGTCAATCGTGTCAAAGGCTGCAGACAAGTCAAGAAGGACGAGGAGGGATAGTTTACCTTTGTCACAGTCACAAAGGATGTCAGTTGTGACATTGATGAGAGCCATTTCGGTACTGTGGCAGGGGCAGAAACCTGATTGAAGGGATTCAAACATGGAGTTGTGGGAAAGATGGGCATGGATTTGGGAGGTGACAACACGCTCAAGGACTTGAAGAGGAAAGGGTGGTTGGAGATGGCGTGGCAGTTTGCAAGGACAGAGGGGTCAAGGGTTGATTTTTTGAGGAGAGGGGTGATGATGGCAGATTTAATGGAGAGGGGAACAGTACCTGAGGAGAGAGAACTGATAACAATGTCAGCTAACATGGGAGCCAGAAAAGGAAGTTGGGTGGTCAACAGTTTGGTGGGAATAGGGTCAAGGGAGCAGGAAGTGGGTCTCATGGACAAGATGAGCATGGAGAGGTCAGGAGGGGAGATCGGAGAGAAACTGGAGAAAGATGTGAGTTCAGGGCTAGGGCAGGGGGGAACCTTAAAGGAAGTTTGGCCCAGTGGGCTAGGGGAATGAAGGGACGTGGCAGAGGCAGCTGAATGGATGGTCTCAATCTTAGAGATGAAGAAGACCATGAGCTCCTCACACTTGTTGTCAGAGGTGAGGGTGGAGGAGACAGGGGAGAGGGGTTTAAGAAGATGGTTAGCAGTGGAGAATAGAAGCCGGGGTTTATCTTTGCATTTCAGAATGTTTCTGGAATAGTGAGCAATTTTGGCAGACGAGAGCAGGACCCGATAATGCTTTATGTGAGATCTGGCGGTGAATGGCTAAACCAGTTGTCCACCATATCCATTGAAATCTGCGTCCCTTGGACTTAAGGGAGCAAAGATGAGGGCCATACCAGGGGGAATGTCCAGGGTGAGAGAGAATAATTGTTTTAATAGGGACTAGGGCATCAAAGGTGTGGTTGAGCAGATCAGTACCTGCAGAAATGTCGTGGTGAATGGAGGGCCAAAGGCTGGACAGTTGGGATTTCATAAGTGCAGTTGTAAGTTTCTACAATTGTGCTTCATCAGAGACTCTCTTCAAATTACGACCAGATTGTCAGGTGCTGCAGGAACAAAATCCTTTTTCTGGTGCTTTATTGAAATTTTTAGCATTAAAAAAAATAATTATCCTTACGAACACCTGCTCTGCATTTTCCGTTTCTTTGGAGGGATTTTTATGGCATAAGTAGAAGTCACATTAAAAACGGAAAAGCTTCCCCGATTGCAGGTTCTCAAACATGTTGTGCCTGTTGTGCATGAATGATGGTTGAATGAGTTGAAACTTTAGTTTTCAGACTTAAAGAAGAAATATAAGGTGTGAGTTTGGGGAATTCCTTGGGCCCTGATTGTTTACGCTGATTTACGCCCATTTTACATTCGGGCGTATTTTAATGAGATTCACAGGAAATTTGAGTGTGACTTGACATTGGCAGAATGAACACGCGAATGGGCATATTTTCGGATCTAACTTTTGGGTTATGCCCACGGAGGAAATTCCAGGCCGTGCGCCCAAGTCCTTGGAGTGAGGCTTAAAACCTAAACCTTCTGATGCAGAGTCAGGAGTGCTACCACTGAGCTAAGCTGATACTGAGTGCAATTGGTTAACGGCCGTTGTCTGCACTCTGCCAATCTGCCTTTCAGACTCCTTGTCATCTACAACCAGTATGTTTTCATGTGGATTAGCTGAAGGGATGGGCTCAGCCATGTTGCCTGCGGATCCAGCAGATGAATTGAAGCTCATTGATGGCGGAAAGGAGAATCTATCTATGTGTAAGGAAAGTTCTTCAGTTTTATAAGCGTCCAGTTGTAAAAGGTGCAGCCAAAACCAAAATGCCCCCAAAAATCTGGGAGGTTCATGCCTACACATGTTGAATTATCATTTCAAATTCTACACATCCCGTCACATCCACAGAACAAAATATATAATTGGGTGATCACAAAATAAGTCTTTCTGTATGATGCCACAATAACTAATCTCAGGTCTCAACAGTTACCTTACACATTATAAAGAAACTTAAATATCTTCAAGGTTTCATTTTTTTTCCATGGATTTTAAAATAAATTCTTAATATTATCAAATATTAGTTTCTTTGATTAAATGTCTGCAAGCTACATACTGATTTGACAAAGTTGAACTGTTGGATGCATTATTTATTCCAGTCATATATAACATATTCATGAACGACTAGTGATTCATTGCTCATGGGTTATGATGTCTTTCTTACTTTGTGAAGTAAACAATGTATCCCACTGTGTTCTCCAACGACCAGCCAAACCCAACAACCACTCAAAGCAAGCATCGTAATTCACTGGCAATTACGGCACACATGAAAAGTCTTAACAATGACTTATTGAATCCGATGCCATGTCCTGGTGAATGACAAGTTGATTTTCCTGCACAAAACCGTGGCATTTTTACAAAGAACAATTGATGTCATTTAACCTCTGAAGTCAGGCGAGCTTTAAGTTTGTGCTGCTGCAGTTATGTTTGAAGTTCAGGACTCAGCCTTAGACCCTCACTCCAGTGCACCCTTTGTCATACCACATATTGCCTTTATCTCCTCTTTCAATAAAGAAACCATGGGTAGCGCTCGGTCTGTCTCACCATACCACAAATACTTTGATTTAACTCATGGAGAGGACCTGACAGATTGAAATGAATTCCTTTTATTTCACCTATTTATTTTTAAATGTGCTTCACTTCAAAAGAAGACAAAAATGAAGACCTAAACATAGGAAACATTTTGCTTCTGATACTCGACTTAACAGCAAAAAGCAAAATACTGCAGATGCTGGAAATCTGAAATAAAAAACAGAAAATGCTGGAAATACTCAGGTCATGCAGCATCTGTGGAGAGAATCTGTAGGGTTCACGTTTCAGATCAATGACCTGAAAAATTATCAACCTGAACCATTAACCCTACCTTCCTCCCCCCACACCTGCTGTGTGTTTCCAACATATTTTGGCCGGAATTTTCCCCTAAAAAAACAGGTGGGTTTGGAGTGTGGGGGCTGTTAAATTATTAAAAATGGGATTCCTGACCTGATCCCGCCTTCAACCCGCCCACTTCCAGTTTTAACGGAGGCGGGATGGGGGCGGGGCGGGGGGGGGGGTGCAGCCAACCCACTCCCAGGGGGCGGAACTTCAATTTAAATATTATAATGAGACTGGAAGCCTCTTTTTTCACCTCCATTTTGAATTTAACTGCATGTGGACGGGTTTCACACAATTCGTGAAACCCGGCAGTTAAAGCGAGGCGGGGACTGCTGCATCCAGGAGGTAAGTGGCTTTATACCTACCTCCTGGATCCAGGGTCCCGACCGTACCCACTCCCCGCGATCGGAGACCCCACCACGAGGCCTCCGATCGTCACCATGAGGCCTCCCCCCTCCCCAGCCCGCCGATGATGCTGAAGCCGGCCACACTCCTCTGGGATTCATTGCTGCTGCAGCAACTGAAAGGATCATTTTGTGCCTGTAACCATCTCGCTCACTGCAGTGTCTGAGGCTGGTGCTTCTTTGGGGCTTAGCCCGCAACTTTAAAGATTCTTAAGCTGAAGTGTTCCTGTCTGTAATCCAACAATTGCGTACCCAGCTTCTTGGCTCTGAGGGATCGAGGCCCACGAATGGTATGATTTGGGCCCATGGAAAGCGATGACCTTGTCAGTGAGCGTCACCTCATCCCTATTAAGGAATGCCTTCTGAAACCTCGGTTGCATTCCGTATCATGGCATGCAGTGTCTTCAGTTGCTCAACTTCTTAAAGGGGAAACAGCCCTTAACCAAAGACAAGGAAGTACCACTTCAATAGCTCAATGATCCTGCTGCAACTCATCAGTCAGCCACTTCAGAACCTTCTGCCACTGTAGGAGAAAGAGAGTAACACTGAAAGGGTAGACACCAAGGGGAGCCATTCTTTACCACTTAAAGAGTAAGAAGATTGTCAGATTTGTTATCGGTGAGAAGTTTTTGTCACTGATGGAATGTGTGAAGAATAATGTGGGACAAGGTTGGGGAATGCCCATGGGAAGGAAGAGGAGAATATTCTCTAAATGTTAACGTTGGATGTTCTGGAGATAAGCTCAATGTCAGCAAGTGACTGAGTTGAGTTTGTTGCAAAAGGGGACCATGATGGTAGGACTTGTTTGGCAGTTGGCTCAGATTTTTGTCCGTTCAAGATGTCTTAGAGCTGTTCTGGCAGCTGCACAACTCAGTCACTGCTTTACAAAGGAAGTGTAGCCTTCATAAGCATTGCCTGGCTCTTCAGACAGGCAGGCATGGGTAGCAGGCTGGGGCCAAAGTGTGCCTACTGAGCCTGGGCATCCTAGTATCTCTGTAGTTACTGTCTTGATCCTCCTCCTCTTCCTTCTCAAAGCAGAGGAATTGGGGAGGCCTAATGCAGATCCTATTGGCTCCCAAGGTCCAAGAGTAAACTTTTTTTTTAAATCCTTAAAAAGCACTTTAAAAATACCTAATGAAACTTTAAAAAAATATTCCAACAACACTTGAAAGTTACAGAATTGAAAAAGCCTTAAAAAGCCTGTTCAAAACTTAAATTTACTTAAAGAAAATAACAACAGTTGAATACTTCCATACAGATTTCTCTCATGGCCTCTAATGATGGAGTGCCTCTAGCCCACCACAAGCAGGCCCCAACACCAAGTGTTACAAACTCGGGTCTACCGCAGGTACCTTCTCGTGGTCACTGGAGCCAGTCTCTCTTGCGAGAGATCTGAGCGCCTTACTTTTATAAAAGAAAAAAGGAAGACTTGCATTTATACAGTGCCTTTCACAACGTCTCAAAGCGCTTTACAGCCAATGAAGTACTTTTTGAAGTGTAGTCACTGTTGTAATGTAGGAAATGCGGCAGCCAATATGCTCACAGCAAGCTCCCACAAACAGCAATGTGATAATGGCCAGATAATCTGTTTTAGTGATGTTGGTTGAGGGATAAATATTGGCCAGGACTCCAGGGATAACCCTGCTCTTCTTCGAAATAGTGCCATGGGATCTTTTACGTCCACCTGAAAGAGCAGACGGGGCCTCGGTTTAACGTCTCAGCTGAAAGACGGCACCTCCGACAGTGCAGCACTCCCTCAGTACTGCCTGGAGTGTCAGCCTAGATTTTTGTGCTCAAGTCTCTGGAGTGGGACTATGAACCCACAACCTTCTGACTCAGAGGCGAGAGTGCTACCAACAGAGCCACGGCTGACACTGTAGTTCACGTTGCCCTATATCAACTTGCATGATGGTATAACCTGGGGATGTAACAATTGCATCCATTTGTGATCTGGACTGGATATTTGTGTCTTTTCACATTTACTTCTTCAATCTGTCTGAAGGAGAATTGAGTAAACACTTGGTCAGACAAGAACCTATATAAATGAATAAGCTGTTTTTTCACAGTAAGGTGCACATGCAGCTGTTATGATCAGACTCAATTAATTCCACCCAGACAACATATCTTCATATAATAAAGGTTGTATGAGGGCTTGGCCTGACTCAGCAGCAAACATGAAACAAGTTGACAGGCTGCATGTTGTGTCTGTGCCAATTACCGAGTTCATGATTTTGTTGGTTAGTTTTATTTTACCAGATTCCTTGATGTGTACTCTCTTCTTCTGCATCTGTTTCCAGGCACTGCAGTTATCTATTTAATTAATTTTAATGTTAATATATATATGAACATAAGAAATAGGAGCAGGAGTAGGCCATTTGGCCACTCGAGCCTGCTCCGCCATGGCTGATCTACCTCAACTCCACTTTCCTGCACTATGCCCATATCTCTTGGTTCCCTTAGTAACCAAAAATCTATCGATCTCTGTCTTGAATATACTCAACGACTGAGCCTCCACAGCCCTCTGAGGTAGAGAATTCCAAAGATTCAAAACCCTTTGAGTGAAGAAATTTCTCCTCATCTCAGTCCTAAATGGTCGACCCCTTATTCTGAGACTGTGACCCCTGGTTCTAGACTCTCCAGCCAGGGGAAACCTCTTCTCAGCATCTACCTTGTCAAGACCCTTAAGAATTTTATACATTTCAATGAGATCACATCATATTCTTCTAAACTCTGGGGAATATAGGCCTAGTCTAATCAATCTCTCCTTGTAGGACAATCCCCTCATCCCAGGGATCAGTCTAGTGAACCTTTGTTGCACTCCCTCTAAGGCAAGTGTATCCTTCCTTAGGTAAGGAGACCAAAACTGTACATAATACTCTAGGTGTGGTCTTATCAAGGCCCTATATAATTAAAGTAAGATGTATTTACTCTTGTACTCCTATCCTTTTGTAATAAAGGCTAACATACCATTTGCTTTCCTAATTGCTTGCTGTACCTGCATGTTAACTTTCTGTGATTCGTGTACAAGGACACCCAGGTCCCTCTGAATTCCAGTATTTCCCAATCTCTCATTATTTAAAAAATATTCTGCTTTTCTATTTTTCCTACCAAAGTGGATAAAGTCGCACTTCTCCACATTATATTCCATCTGCTATGCTCTTGCCCACTCACTTAACCTGTCTATATCCCTTTGCAGCCTCTTTGCGTCCTCCTCACAACTTACTTTCCCACCTAGCTTTGTACCGTCAGCAAACTTGGATACAATACACTCCGTCCCCTCATCTAAGTCATTGATATAGATTGTAACTAGCTGAGGCCCAAGCACTGATCCTTGCGGTACCCCTCTAGTTACAGCCTGCCAACCCGAAAATGACCCGTTTATTCCTACTCTCTGTTTTCTGTCCGTTAACCAATCATCAATCCATGCTAGTATATTACCCCCAATTCCATGAGCCCTAATTTTGTGTGGCACCTTATCGAATGCTTTTTGAAAATCCAAATACACTACATCCACTGGTTACCCCTTATCTACCCTGCTAGTTACCTCAAATCTCCATTTAATAAATCCGTGTTGACTCTGCCCAATCAATTATGATTTTCTAAGTGCCCTGTTACCATGTCCCTGATAATAACTTCTAGTATTTTCCCTACTGCTGAAGTCAGGCTAACTGGTCTCTTGTCCCTGTTTTCTCTCTTCCTCCTTTCTTGAATAGTGGGGTTACATTTGTTACCTTCCAATCTGCGGAGACCGTTCTAGAATCTCGGGCATTCTGGAAGATCAAAGCCAATGCATCCACTATCTCTGCAGCCACTTCTTTTAAAACCCTAGTATGTAGGCCATCAGGTCATGGGGATTTGTCGACTTTTAGTCCCATTACTTTTCCCGGTACTATTTCTTTACTAATACTAATTTCTTTAAGTTCCTCATACTCACTAGACCTTTGGTTCCCCACTATTTCAGGAATGTTTTTTGTGTCTTCTTCCGTGAAGACAGATACAAAATATTTGTTTAATATCGCTGCCATTTCCTTACTCCCCATTATAATTTCTCCCTTCTCTGCCACGTTTACTTTCGCTAATTTCTTCCTTTTTATATGCTCCCTGATAGGTTTGTACTACTCAATTATACCTCCAACCCTAGGTGGCACTGTGGCAGTTTGGCTCGGACCCCCTGCCCATCATTTTTTAATTCATTCTCAGGATGTAGGTTTCGCTGGCAAGGCCAGCATTTATTGCCCATCCATAGTTGCCCTGGAGGGTTTAATACAACTGAGTGTCTGGCTCGGCCACTTCAGAGGGCAATTAAGAGCCAACCACATTTGTGTGGGAATCACGTATATGCCAGAGCAGATAAAAACAGCAGTTTTCCTTCTTTAAAGGACATTAGTGAACCAGCCGGATTTTTTTTATGACAATTCAACAATTTCATGGTCACTTTTACTAATTCCAGCTTTTTAACTGACTTCAAATTCTCAAGCACAAATTCTAAATTGAGACTTGAACTCACATTCTCTGGATTGCTAGTCCAGTAAAATAACCACTACACTACGGCTCCCTGATCTCCTCACATTTGGTGAGTACTGTCTTTCTACATCTCATTCTACATGAACATTGCTTTGTTTGTTGTTCATCTTGGGTGTACTACCTCCCAAATTACTTTGTGTATAAGGTCACCCTTCAGTTCATTGGAAGCGTGGGCTTGTCTGTGGAAACAACCCTTTATAGTGGGCAGAAGAAAAGGTCAGGAGAGCATCTGAATTGTAACATGCACTTTATTTGGATAAAATTCTGCCTCAAAATAAGGGACAACCAAAATTGGAAACATAGACCACGTTTTGAATGCGCCAACCCATTTCTCACTCGCTCCCATTGACAGTTCCCACACACACACCACTTCCTAGTTCATAGAATTACTGATCCAAATGATAAAGATTACTTAATTCAAGAGCAAGTAATTTAAGTGCAGTTAAACTCAATTCTGAATGTTGGGATTCATTCGTAGTAGAAGGGTACTATACTGATTTCTGCTGTCTACAGGTTATTGAGGGATTAGACTTCAGTACTATGGAAGATATACTGCTCCTATTTCAGTTAATGTAGGTTTTACGAGCTTTCCAAGTGATAGCCATTGAAAAATCTTAGTCAAACTTTGATGTCACAACCACACACATACACACGAAAAGAGCTCTTGAACTGTGAAAATTGTTCATTATGAAAGTTTATATGGCGACTACTCGCAATATTATACCTCACCATGGGAATCAAAGCCATTTGCCTGCATTTGGGAAGGTACAGTACTTTCTGGAGTGTCAGCTGATTCTGGGCTATTTAATGGAGCTGATGTAAATCTAGTGCTATACTTGATTAAAGTGATGTAACACAGACGTGTATTATGCCATCTTGAATTTGATTCATAGGTTGGCTTCAGCCACCAGCCAAATATGTTTGGGCAAGTGGTTAATGTTGTTAGACACAAGAGCTTCACGAATTGAAAAAATAAATGCTAACTGTTGGCAAGAAGAGAAGCTTTGCGACGCAGACAGAGTTTAGATTTACAAGTTCAGTTCAGCTCCATCAGAATTGGTTTAAACTGACTAATTTGATGGTGAATGATGACAGAAAATGCCACACCAATAACATCATTGACTTTCCAACTTACTGTTTGCAGATTGCTTTGGTGACAAGTTGCCCAGATTAATTTCAGATCAACCTTCTTGCCAGAAGAGGGAGAATTTGGAATGAGCAGGCAGATAAATTCAAACTACTGTTTCGGAATCCCTCTCCCAATTGAGATCAATGAAATGTAAAGCTCCCTCCCACCCCTTGAAAAATAAGCAACTCAAAAGCAGTGAGCGTATCCTTGGAAAAACACAAACATTCCCTCCCCACTCGACCACCACGGTACTCTAATGCATCCCCTCCTCGTTTTTTCACATACTGATCAGTCCCAAAGGCAATTTGTGTTTCATTTCCTTATATTTGGGAAGGTGGAAGTAAAAAGAAAAAGAACAGAAAATACTGGAATACAAAGCAGGTCAGTCAGCAGCTGGTAAAAAGAAAAGACAGGTTAACCCTTCGTCAGAACTGAATGCTGAAAGATAAGCAAGCTCCTTATTTGGGTTGGAAAAAGAGAGGAGTGAAAGAGGAGGAACAACCGATACTCCAATCACAGAAAGCATGTTAATGAGTTGAATGACATGGAGACTACTTAGCAGAAAACTGTTAGATGATAATAAAGATCATTTCTGGGAGGTAATAGAAAGACATTAAAAGAACACAAGAATGTGCGAATAGCTAAGACAGTGAAAAGGGATAAGAGGATAAACTAGAAGATGTGGCAAATTGAGAAAAATAGCCTACAGATGCGAGTAATCAGAAATTAAAATAGAAAATAATGGACACACAACATAGGTCCACCAGCAACAAAAAGAAAACAGAAAAGTCAACACCATGGACGTAAGCCTCCCTCATAAGAATTATGTTCTGACAGTTTTTTCTTGGATTGTCAGCACACCTTCGAGAGGGTGCAGAGGAGATTTACTCGAATGGTACCAGGGATATGGGACTTCAGTTACGTGGAGAGGCTAGAGAAGCTGGGGTTGTTCTCCTTGGAGAAGAGAAGGTTAAGGGGAAATTTAATAGACGTGTTCAAAATCATGAAGAGTTTTGATAGAGTAAATAAGGACAAACTGTTTCCTGTGGCAGAAGGGTCGGTAACCAGCGGACACATTTAAGGTAATTGGCAAAAGAACCAGATGCGAGATGAGGAGAATTTTTTTACACAGCGAGTTGTTATGATCTGGAAAGCACTGCCTGAAAGGGTAGTAGAAGCAGATCCAATAGTAACTTTCAAATGGGGAATACTTAAAGGGGAAAAATTTGCAGGACTATGGGGAAAGTACAGGGAAGTGGGATTAATTGGTTAGATCGTTCAAAGTATTGGCACAAGCATGATGGGCTGAATGGCCTCTTTCTGTGCTGTATCATTCTATAATTCTATGATTTTAGGCTATTTAGGTGAGTTTGGTGATACACCTTTCCTAAAGGAAAAGATAATTGAGTTGTAGGCAGTTCTTATAACAATAATAAATACCTTGCACTGATAAGAAAACATGGCAAACTAGCAAGTTAAAAAGCAAGTAAGGAACAAATAACCTTTTAAATAATGAATGGTTCCGTTCATAGTACTCTTGCAGGTTGTGGGTTTGTGCCTCTTTCCATGTCTTAATCAAATAATCTAGGCTGACACTCCAATGTGTTATGGAGGGAATATTGTATTGTTGTTGGTGCTGTCCTTCAGATGTGGTGTTCAACACAGCCACATTTGCCCGTTCTAAGGATTCAGCTGAACATGATCCCATGGCACTATTCGAAGAAGAGCAGGGAGTTCCATCTGTGTAGGACCAACATTCCTCCCTCAGCCAGATTCATATTGTTGTTTATGGTACATTGCTGTGTGCAATGTAGTTTTCATATCTGCCTGCAGATCAATTGTGACTGCACTTCAGAAGAAATTCATTGATTGTGAGGCATTTTGGGATGTTTCTGAACAACACAATAAAATGGCATATGAATGAAAGTTCGATGTTTGGTAGAAGTGAATTACATCAAAATATAGTTCGCTACTACAAATGAAAGTATTGTGAAATCCTTATCATTGCTGCATTTAGCTATCACATGCTGTAAAGTCTTTGTTGCACTCATTAACAGTGTCATATTTAAATTAGAGAAGTCGCACAACACCAGTTTATAGTCCAACAGCTTTATTTGAAATCACAAGCTTTCGGAGCGCTGCTCCTTCGTCAGGTGAAGGCTTCACCTGACGAAGGAGCAGTGCTCCGAAAGCTTGTGATTTCAAATAAAGCTGTTGGACTATAACCTGGTGTTGTGCGACTTCTCACATTTGTCCACCCCAGTCCAACACCAGCATCTCCACATCATATTTAAATTAAATATTTATATAAAGATATATATATTTATTCACAGTTAATACCACTTCAGTGATTATTTTTTGCACTCAAACTCATTCATGCAGTTACATGAACCCTCCTCCCCGTGCATACACATTGCTATCTCCTGGGTCTGCAGCCGTGCTGCTCTGTAACTAGCCGCTGAGAGGTGTTTGAGTAGCCTGAGGTGACTCTTGCCCTCGTGATCTCTTGAGAGTGCTAGGCCTTCATTCAGTCCCTTCCCCTGATAGTAGAGCTGAGATCAGAAACTCGAGTGTGTGGGGTAATCACAGGCATGAACCTGGCACATTCCATGGCACAGAATGTTGGAGAGCCAAGATACTTCGTAATTTATTTTTTAAAATTGTTCACTGCTGGTTGGAAGGACGGAGTGGCATTTAAAGAGCCATCTCATCCTACTCACAATGTGTAAAACTAAATGATCCCAAACATTGCAATGCGGTATTGAACAGCAACTTTGCTTTAATCTACTACCATCTGGGTAAACTCCCTGAATTTTCTGATACCTACAGCTGGATACAAATAAAAAGTAACTCAGAATGTAACTCAGGTAAGCTGCAGTTCTAATGAGTGTATTTTGTTCATGGATTAGGCCCAGGTTTTACATATGTTAAAGGCTGCGCTCTGGAATATCTTATTAGTATGTTCTGTACAGTGACTGTGAAATTGTTCCTTAGATCAGCTATCACATTTTAAAATTAATTTTAAAAAGGGTAAAAGTCTAATATTTTTGCTAACAATCTGATAAGTACAAAGAATCCAGTGAAGAAGAGAGAACAATATTGAAACTAGAAGCTACGCCTGTGCCAGGTAACATAAGATGAATGAATAAAGTATTCGAAGGGGCCCCTGCCTCCTTTAGAATTTCCTTTCTCAGTAAGTCGTTTTATTTGGTTGGCTATTTTCACAGTAAAATGTGTAGTCATATGCCACATGGCTATTATCTTTCCCATGTGGAATTAATCTTGTTCTGGCAATATCTGCCCAGTTCCTTTGGATCAAAATACAAGACTGCCAAGTGAATTTGCATTTCTTTCTGAATTGTTCCGTGTATCCAATGACAGTCAGTAAACTGGAGAACGCATTTCAGCAAGATACTAATTCCAGAACTGGATTCCTGATCCAGGAGGTCACAAGTTCAAGTCTCTGCCTCGATTGACATTCAGGCTTGCCTGCCTTAATTAGACCAGATTCATCAGCTCTTGCGCAGGCCGTTACCTGCAGCAGTAAGTCTGCGATGAGGAGAAGGAGGGAGGGGTGAGGGGCAAAGAGTGGGGGTCGGGAGGGGGGTATAGAAAGCCTGGCAGGACAAGTCACATCCTCTGGACATGCCCCTTGTGGTAACACAATACAGCTTCCTGTGACTCGAACTTTTTTGCATCACTTCCTGTAATTAGTCCAGGATAAATACCGGACTGATCAGTTGGATCCTGGAGAGGCATAGAGTAAGACCTCTTTTGTATGTAGCACCTTTTTAGTTGATTAAAGCTTACTTTAAGTTCACCACGCGTAAGGCTCATTCTTACGACACCCCTCTTCTCAGATAATTATGGAGAAGTTGCCTCCAGACTGTTCTGCCTTCCAAGCTGAAGGAGGAATCAAGAGAGTGAGAAGGAAATTTAATAAAGGGAAACCAAAAAAACTATATGATTCTGACCATAACTTATGAATGCTTTTTATTAATATTCTATTAGCCAATGGTCATAAACACCTTCCATTTAAACCTCTAAGATATTAAAAAGTCACTTTAAATGTTACTACTCTGATCCCTTTCTGCAAAACCCAACGTATAGTTTTGTCAACTATTACTCCTGTTGATTTTATGTGAGAGGAAACAGGCTTGTGATTAATGAGGAGCTCATAAAAAATGTTTTGCGGGGGTTAAGTCACGTGTTTCTCTGTATGATGAGATATAACAGCTCGTAGTTTTAAATGCTGATATATTTTGTGACAAAGCATTTACAACTGGTTGAGCTTTTCCTTCACATTCTGAAATTGTGGCGGTTTTAAAAATCTTTTAAATAATTTTTACCGCTAAATGAGAAAAATGTCGAACTACTCAAATATTCAACTTTTTTTTCCCACTTGTCGTTTGCAGTGAACCAAAAGACATTTACTTCCGCCAAGTTCATTTTGAGCAATGTAATCATAGCTTTCCATTTAAAAAAAAAATCAATATGAAGAGACACATTCCAGCAATGCTTCCAAGCTAAAGCCTGTTTTATTTGGTAAGCAATTCAAAGCAACAAGTTTCCTTACAATGTGGAGAATGTTGTAGAGTACCCAGTTGAACTTCAAACGGTATCACACAGACACAGGTATGCACTTGGAACCAGCATTTGTCATTGGGGAAACCATTTGTGTCATAGCTGACAGGATTTTCAACATTGAGCTTTGCAACTAAATCTGGATGCATTCATCTAAATGTAACAATTTTGACTACAAAGCATCCCAGCCTGTCCATAACTGAGTTATTTGCACAACACCAAGCTTTGTAGTTGAGAAAAGAAAAGCTAAAGGGAAGTAGGGCCAGTTCAGAGTGTACGATCGCCTTGTTGCAGTGCACTTCACATGATACTTCTCAGACTTGAGCATAAAATGCTGCATTAGTAGGTAAGGAAGAAAGATCTTGCATTTATATAGCATTTTTCACATCCTTAGAATGTCCCAACAAAGTGCTTTTGAAGTGTAGTCACCATTGTTCTGTCGGCAAATGTGACAGTCAATTGGTGCACAGCAAGGTCCCACAAACAGCAAGGAAATAAATGGTGTTGGTTGAGAGATAAATGCTGTAAATGTTAGCCAGGAGAACTCTCCCCTGCTCCTTTTCAAATAGTGCCATGGGATCTTTTATGTCCACTTGAACAGGCAGAGAGGGCCTCTGTTTAATGGCTCACCTGAAAGACAATGCAGCGCTCCCATAGTACTCCACTAAAGTGTTAGCCTAAAATATGTACTCATGTCCTCAAGTAGGGCTTGAACCCAAGATATTCTGAACCAAGCTGACACTGAGACGATTATACTTCGACTTTCATTACCACAGCTGATGTTTCTAGCCAACACTTGCCTGCAGACTCATGCTTATACATTTGGTTTCTTTCCCTTCATTTTGGCCTGTTGTATCTTCATTAATTTCTTAGTCCCTCCCTCTTTCATCCTTGATACACAATTTTCTACTCCCACCACTAGCGTGCGCCCTGTACCTGACTGAATCTGCAACAGAATCTGTGATTGGTAATACAAATGAGTTTACTCCAGAAAATATAGGCCCTGAATTTGTGGTCGGAGGCTTCCCGCGAGGAAATGCCTCCGATCCGCAAATAAAATGCCCGCGTACCTGGTGATCCGGGAGGTACGGAGATTCACGGTCCTGGGCCTCTCTGGGTACCCACGGGTAGAGGCCCATGCATCCCAGGGGCGCATCCAGTTCGCAAGCGCCCCGGGGTCACATGGGCCGGCCCAACCAATAAAAGGAGGGGATCCCCATTCATGCTTATGGAGATTCCGTATGTACAGAATCCCCATAAGCATGAATAGGAATACCCAAACAATACATCTACATGTCAAATAAATAAAACAAAAACCATTACATATTTAAAATGCCATTTAATTAAATATTTAAAACAAAAATTTAATTTTTTGAAAAATAAATTTACATGTTTTAAAAGGGCTAAAAATAAACTTACCTTATTGCACAGGTTTTTTACTGTATAAATGATTGAAATTTAAAAAAAAATTTTAAACTCTTAGGCTGGTAAAAGCAGGCCTTATGCCTGCTTTTACCAGGCGTAAGAATTTCACGGGCATTCGCTGGGCAGAATTTGGGCAAATAGCCCAACTCTCCGGCCGCGGATGCCCTTTTCCCGGGGATGCATTGGACCTGATCGCAAGTTCTGGGTTTTCGCGCATGCGCTTCGCGTGCAAAAGCACAGAACCTGCGCAGCCCTTACGGGCGCGTATGCACCTCATACTCGCCCGTAGGGGCCGCAAATTACGGCCCAAAGTGTTATTCACACATTACCATTCTGGTGAGAATTGCACCAGTTCTTAACCATTTAGAACTGACTTACACCAGTAGATGGAAATCAGCCCCTGGAACTCCAGGAGATATTGCCATTCCAATCACTGATCTGCATATGTGTTCACATACCTTGTAGATGTTCTGTGTTAATGAAACTTTGAAGAATATCCTTCATTGTTGTTAGCAGCAACAAGCTGCATGTATGCACCAACAACTGCTTTTACTGTCTGATTTTATTTTCATGCACAAATGTTATTGGAGAGTCACCATTGACCAGAAATTGAACTCGACTATAATATCGACACCATAGCTACAAGAGCAGGGTAGAGGCTGGAGGTTATGTGATGAGTGGCTCACCTCCTGGTCTCTCAAAGTCTCTCCACCATTTACAGTACTTGGCCAGGAGTGTGATGGAATACTCACCACTCACCTGGATAATTGCAGCCACAACAACACTTAAGAAGCTTGACAGCATCAAAGACAAAGCAGTCCACTTGAACAGTGTCCTTACCAATGGACTCAATGTCCACTCTCTCTACCACTGGCACACTGTGGCTGCAGTATATACAATCTACAGGATGCGCTGCAGCAACTCGCTAAGTTTGCTTCGCCAACACCTCCCAATCTTGTGATCTCTACCATTGAGAAGGGCAAGAGCAGCAATCTCGTGGGAATACCAGCCCCTCCAGGTTCCACTCCAAAGTCACACACTATCCTGACTTGAACATATATTTCCATTCCTTCATTGTGCTGGATCAAAATCTTGAAATTCCTTATCTAACATCAAATGTGGGGCACCATCACCGCAAGGACTGTGGCAGGTCCAGAAGAAGGCACACCACTACCACCTCAGAGCAACTAGATGGACAATAAATGCAGGCTTGCTAGCATCACCACATCTCATAAACAAATCTGGGCTTGAAAAAAGGTTTCAAGCAGGATTGTTTTTCTATTAAATACTATCAATGATCAGTTATTATAGCTTCATGTATTCCTGCAGTGTGCTATATTGTACATAAGATGGGTCATTGTTTCCTCAAAGCTTTATTGGTAATAACCACAGATTTCTGTGAACTTTAAAAATAAATTGACACACCAGTAGCTTTCAACAATAGAAGTTTGTGCCCTTGATGATAGCTCCCAACTTTTTGATGGAATTTTTAATAAAATGCTGCGGGAATTGAATACTTAAATTAATATTTAACGGGTGAATGAACATAGAGTAATCTAACAAGATTTCCTTGGAAAGGTTAAGATTTACACAATGCAATATATTGTACTTAATTTAATTCTTATTAAAATTAGAACAAGTATCTAGCTGAGATCAAAACACATGGCTTGATTTATTTTCTAAAAGAAAGAGGAATGTTATGCATATCTAATGAAGTCATATGGATATATCTTCAGATAAAGCCTTGCGTAAGGAAAAAATACATTTACTTATAGTGCAGGGAAGTCATTCTATCAGCCCCTTTTTGTTACTGGTATTATTTTATGTGAAGCCTATATTATTGTGTAATGTTAGATATAATGCCATAAATGGATTATAGAATCATAGAATGATACAGCACAGAAGGCCATTCGGCCCATCATGCCTGTGCCGACTCTTTGAAAGAGCAACCAATTAGTCCCACTCCCCTGCTCTATCCCCATAGCCATGCAAATTTTTCCCCTTGAAGAATTTATCCTATTCCCTTTTGAAAGTTGCTATTGAGTCTGCTTCCACCACCCTTTCAGACAGTGCATTCTCGATCATAACAACTCACTCCGTTAAAAAAATTCTCCTCATCTCGCCTCAGGTTCTTTTGTCAATTACGATGGGCTGGATTTTACCAGCCCTGAGGAGGCGGGTTTGGAGGCAGGACTGCTGGGAAAATCCCCAAAAATGGGAGCGGGTCCCAAACCCACTCCCAACCCGCCTCCAACCAATCTTCCCGGGAGTCGGGTCCCCGATTTGCAGTAGTTAACAGGTAGTTAACAGGCAGTTAAGAGGCTTTTACCAATTTTTCGACTGCTGCTGCAGGCTTCCCGACGTCGTGGAACCCTGCCAGGGTAAGTGAGGCGTGCTGTGGGTCTGTTGTTATGTTGGTGTTTGGATAACAGCTGCAGAAGTGGTGTGAAGTATACAATCGGGCACAGGTTAGAAACATAGAAACATAGAAACATAGAAACATAGAAACTAGGAGCAGGAGTAGGCCATTCGGCCCGTCGAGCCTGCTCCACCATTCAGTACGATCATGGCTGATCATCCAAATCCAGTACCCTGTCCCTGCTTTCTCACACAGAATCCCCATCGAGCCTGCACCGACACATATCCCACCCTATCCCCGTAACCCCACGTATTTAATTCCCCCTAACATATCCCTTCCTATCCTATCCCCGTAACCCCACATATTTAATCCCCTAAGGGTCAATTTATCATAGCCAAATCAACCTAACCCACACATTTTTGGACTGTGGGAGGAAACCGGAGCACCCGGAGGAAACCCACGCAGACACGGGGAGAATGTGCAAACTCCACACAGACAGTCACCCGAGGCCAGCTTCGAACCCGGGTCCCTGGCGCTGTGAGGCACCAGTGCTAACCACTATGCCACCGTATCAGAGCTAAGGATATGTTGTGAAAGTAATTTTTAATGTGGTTAGATGTTTCTGCAGGTGACAAGCTGTGAAGTGTTTGTGTAGCCTCATCTCATCGGGAGAAGTGACAGATGGCTTCTGCAATCTCAGCTGCAGCTGCCATCTGTTTTATCC
Source organism: Squalus acanthias (assembly GCA_030390025.1). Classification (NCBI taxonomy): domain Eukaryota; kingdom Metazoa; phylum Chordata; class Chondrichthyes; order Squaliformes; family Squalidae; genus Squalus; species Squalus acanthias. The sequence goes on from CM059437.1 coordinate 67,437,282, forward strand.
TAAGGAGAGAGTAATTGGAGAGCCTGGGTACAAGGGCTCACCTTTGTACAGTGATTGTCAGTGTTTGACAGCACCTCAATGCTGTCAAACACTGACAATTCATCTGTCAAACAAGTGTGGTGGATATGCCTTTAAGAAAACCGGCAGATGAAGCGTCATCAACTGACGTCATCTGACACCGGCTTTCCCTTAATTGACCGGCAAGCCCGCAGGGCGGGCTTAACAAGGCCAATCAGGAGAAAATAGTGTCTGTTCGTCAGACGTCACTGGGGGCGGGACTAGAACCCGGAAGGCAGCAGTCCCGCCCCCAACGCATCCCGATAAGTAAAATCCAGCCCCTTAAGTCTGTGTCCTCTGGTTACCGATAAAATAAAAGGAATTAACTTGGTAAAAGAGCATGATGGGTTCAAGTATGAAAAGCAAATGGCGGATAAGTTATATACAGTCAATTGAGTTGAAATTACAGGTGAGCTGGTTTGGAATTGATGGCCTACCAAGGAACGGATTGTTTATATCGAGACACCAATGAAGCAGCAGACTTTGGGATTATTAATATTAACAGCATAATAAAGATAGCATTTGCTATGAAAACAAATGCTAACATTTTGTGAAGTAGAGACTTTCAAATGGCAAAGAAGTGTTTCGGATTTAATCTCCTGGAGGGAGATGTTGAATAGAAGTTTACTAATGGGGAAATGGCAGTAGATGAGGTATTAAATAGGCTTTTAAGCAAGGTGCGCAGATAAAGCAGCGATTCAGCATTTCACACTAGATCACAAGATGATTACAGATAAGGAAGGCAATCAGCCCATTTTAATTCATCCATCCAAAGAGATTTTCCAGTCCACCCCATTGCAACATTTAATTGTTCCTTAAGTGATCCCGTGGGTTTTTTGCCTCCACTGCTGTATCTGGAAGTCTATTTCATAGGTTGACCACTCTTTATGTGAAGAAGAATGTCCTGATATCAGTCCTAAATTTATGCTTTACTAACTTGAACCTGTGTCCCCTTGTCCTTCTCTCACAATTTCATTCCCTTTACTAACGTATCTCTCTTACTATCTATAAAATCACCTCTCAGATGCCTCCTTTCCAGGATCAAAAAGCCCAAGGGGGCAATTTTTGTGAGCGAGTGGGCAGGGTGAGTGCAACAGCCGGCTGAAGGAGTTGGCAGGGGCCCCGTGTGATTTTTCAGGTTGCCCCTCATTAACATGCAATTGGTGAGCTGCCAGCCGAAACACACTCCCCGTTGGCAACTCGCCAACATACTCAAAGGTGGGGAAATCGAGTGGTTTGGCCGCTTCTCAAAAGCCTGTGGCAGCGCCTTAAAGATGAAGTGCACGTTTTGTGTGCCACAGACAGAAGCAACCCTGGGAGCAGCAGGCAACGGGAATTCAGAACCGACAGCAGCAACTACAAGTACTTTCAAATCCTTTAAGATGGAAAAACCCACAAGCTACTAGAAAAAAAAAGTTTATAAAAGTTCTAGAAAACTTCATCTGAGAGTAGCTGGGGATCTCTTTGAGCATCAGTCCAAATAGCCTCTGATCAGACCGCACCTTTAGTACTGCATCCAGTTCTGGTCACTGAGACACAAGAATGGCATCAATGTGCTAAAGAAGAGCACCTTCTGACTTGTACCACCCATGGTTGGTGGACGAGAGTGGGAACTGACCGAAGGCAGAAAATGGCTTTCATGTCTGAATGATGTCACTTGACCCCTATTTGTATGTATTCATGAGGTTCCCACCTGTTTCAAATGAGAATCATAGCTGCACAAAATTTGGACCAGGCATAGAAAGAGTGGTAAGTGGGCAGGACTAGCTGCCATTTTATTTCTGAACCACTTCTGCCCCTTTTTTTGAGTGCATAAAAGGTGCTAATGAGATAAAAATTGCCCTCCAAGTCTCTCCAGTTTTTCCTCATAGTTCAACCCTTTAACACTAGGGGCTGGATTTTCATTGACCCGTGGAGGCGGGTTTGGAGGCGTGTGGGGGGTTAAAATTGCAAAAAGTGGCGGGCGGACCCGATCCCACCTCCATTCCGCCTCCACGCAATTTTGATGAAATCGTGTGCGGTGGTCCCGTCTCCGTCCCGCCTCCAAGAGGCGGGAGAGGCCATTAAAGCCCTTAACAAGCCCTAAATTGGCTCTGTAATGCCATTTTGATACTTTTTAGCTAGTTTAACCCTTTTTCCACGTGAAGCACGCCTGATCTAAAACACGCCAGTGAAACCTGGCGGGAGCACATTTGGATAGCTGACTCTCAGCTGCAGGTCGACTATTACAACGGAGATGTGATGAAGGTAGTAGTAGTATTAGGTCTGAAAGTCGCCTCTGATGCTGCTGCATTGAATGTCTTCAGAGACTGCCTGGCCTTTGCTGTGAGAGGACCTGGATGCAAAAAAATTTCTCTCTCTCTCTCTCTCTCTCTCCTCTGCTCATTTTGCATCCAGGTCCTCTCACAGCAAAAGCCAGGCAGTCTCTGACCTGCAATGCAGCAGCAATGATGACATCATCAGAGGCGACTTTCAGACTGAAACCACTAATTGGTTCATGGGTTCCCACATGCTGGAACTCAATTGCCCAATTAAGTGAAAATTGCATCAATCTCCCACATCCAATTGCAGTCGGGTGGATAACACGAAATGCGGATGACACGACCCCAACCCGCCCCAGTATCAAAATCCAGCCCTAGATGTCCGCCTTGTGGCTCTTCTCTAGCACATGGATGCCATTCTTGTGTCTCAGTGACCAGAACTGGATGCAGTACTAAAGGTGCGGTCTCATCAGAGCACTATACAGCTTGATCACGACTTCCTCCGAATTGTTTTGTACGCTTCTGCTCATATAGTTTAGCATTCTATTGGCTTTGTTAATTGCTGCTCTGCAACGGTTTGTTATATTGAACAATGAGTGTACTGAGAGTCCGAGACCTCTTTGTCCTTGGCTGTTTCAACTCCATCCATGGAGTATGTGTGTCATTTATCCTCTCTTCCTATGTGCAGTATTTTACACGTGTCTGCATTAAATTTCACCTGCCATTGTTCTGCCCATTTTACATATTTTATCCAACTATTTCTGAGTTGCCTCCTCCAAATCTACTGCCCCTCCAATTTGGTATAATCTCAAAATCTGACCACTTTGCATTGAGTTTTTGAATCCAAATCATTTATGTAAATTAGAATTGACAATGATGGCAGTACTAAGCCCTGGGGCACCCACCTCCCCTGCCCCAGACATAACTCCTCCAGCAACGACTCACTATTTTCTAACTTCAGCCAATTTCTTATCCATTCCCAGGGTTAACCCTGAATCCCTACAGCTTTGAGTTTAACTAATAGTTTTTTTTTGTGTGGAATGCCTTTTGGAAGTTTAGGTACACTACACCGTGGGGCTTACCACAGATACTCGGAAGTCAGTTGTCGATCCACCACTGGCAACCCTTGCATTAGGGAACTGTAGGCTGCTTTATTCCTGCCTCTTTCCGTCACTATGGCAATGGATTTGGCAGAAGCAGCAAGGGGTGGAAATCATGACACAATCTTCCCGGCGGAATTTGATTAGCAACCTGTATGGCACCCCAGTGGAAGATACTCGAACATAATTACAAATTTACTTTCAAACTCGTTTCTCTTTCTTGACTCTTAGGAAATGGCCATTTAAACTATGTATGATTGGTGGAAGAGGGGACTACAGGCATACATGGCATACAGTCCCACTGAAGCCTAGAGAGGGCAAAGCAGAGAAGTATGTGTCTCACAGTACAGCAGCAAAGCCAGATAGGAGCATTTATATTGTACCCTAGTCTCTTGTTCATAATACCTGCAAGAGAATTATTAGGGTCTCGGCTTAACTGGCAGGTTTATCTTATCCAGATATTTGTAGGACTTGGAGAAGGTGCAGAGGAGATTTACTAGAATGGAACCAGGGATGAGGGACTTTAGTTACATGGAGAGGCTACAGAAGCTGGGATTGTTCTCATTAGAGCAGAGAAGTATAGGGAAGATTCAATGGAGATGTTCAAAATGATGTGAGGTTTTGATAGAGTAGACAGGGGTAACTGTTTCCAATGGCAGGAGGGTCAGTAATCAGAGGACACAGATTTAAGATAATTGGCAAAAGAACCAGGGGATGCGGAGGAGACATTTTTTTACGCAGCGAGTTGTTATGATCTGGAATGTAGATTCAATAGTAACATTCAAAAGGGAATTGGATATATACTTGAAAAGGAAAAATTTGCAGGGCTATGGGGACAGAGTGGGGCTAATTGGATAGCTCTTTCAAAGAGCCAGCACAGCCATGATGGGCCAAATGACCTCCTTCTGTGATTCTAGGATTAGTGGGCTAGACCAGAGTTTTTAATAGTGGGGCCCATGGACCTTAGGGGGTCTGCAAGGTCATCATATTTCTCTCCATTTGGGACTGGACATAGCACATGCAGTCAGCAAGAATTCTGTATTCCATATTTTTCTTGACTCACGAGCATTTTATTTCAATGCTAATGGAAAAACATACTCCGTAATGACAGAACCATTTATCTTTGAGTAGTTGACACTATTTATGCGAATCTAGGAGTACGTCTCTATTTTCAAAGTGCAAATATATTTACAGAGGACACACACGCAGGCAAGCTTATGAACTGAATGATTTTCTGAGTTCTCGCTGACAGCAAGGAACCTCACCTGTGGGCCATGCATATCAGAAAACTGCAGGCACATTGCCCATGATTTTCCATCCATAATGGACTGAAAATCATGAGCAATGTGTCTGCGATTTCCTGACATGCACAGCTGCCATGTGAGGCTCATTGCCAGAAGCACAAACTCAGAAGATCGGAGCTAAGATATAACTTTAAATTCTGCAAGTGGTTGGTATGTCTAACTTGCTGTAGGTAATAAATGTTTTAATAGCATGTTGCCTGTCTAACTATGTGGTAAATTAATGGAATCTTCGCAGCCCACTCCACATAGCCTAACATAATATGCTGCCTGTAGGTGTTTCTGTATGAACCTGCAGTGATGGTGTCATGGTCATAAATTGAGCACTATACAATCCAAGTGTTTCGAATATCGGGGTCGACTTTTGACTTGCTGCCCAGGCGTAAAGCTGGTGTTGCGGATCGGCCGCCCGTGATAGAAAGCGGCCAAAATCAGGGGAAGTGAAAATCAGGCGGTTTCTATAACGGGCGGCTGTTCCTCAACGCCAGTCTTACGCCCGGGTGGCAAACTGAAACTTTACCCCCATTGTTTTTAAAAAGTTGACGCCAATTAATAATGTGGATTTTATTGTATTCAAAAACCAAAACAGCGAACATGATTAGAAGCAAGAGATTCCACAAACTAACAAATAATTTCTTCGCCCCTTTTGAGTTGTTGACTTGTGGAATCGATTAGTTGTCAACTCGGGGCAAAGACTCTTACCTGGCGAAGTGAATAATGACCAGTTGAAGTTTTCAAATGAAAGTGGATCAATTTCTAATTCCATAGAGAGTAAAGGGATGTGGGTTTTTTTTTTAAAAAGATGAAAAATAGACAGGTCGGGTTCTGCAATGGAAGTTGGATGATGGAGTGAGCTGGATGGCTGAATGTGTTTTTTCTTCTTCCTACGTTCTAAAGTTCCTATTAATCCTCATGTGAGAATGCTGTCATATATCAAGGACAAGGCACACATTGGCAGTCACCATGAATGCTGCTGCAGGCACAAAAACTAACTAAAACCACAATAAAACCCTGCATAAATAAGAAGTAATTGCAAGTGTTTAATGATATAAAGAAAAACTATGAATGCTAAAAATTTGAAATAAAAATCTGTTTTCTAATGTTGGGATGGCTGAAATTACTCGGCCTCAGTCTCACCCTCACTATTTGAAGACAAGTCCCTTGATTAGATTAATGCCTTGTAATTATTCTCATTTACCTGTTACTTTCCATTTATTTACATCGCACATTGTATATGTAGCATTGTAAACTATAAAGAATCTCTGATCAATAATAAATTTGCATTTTCTCCCTTCAGCAAGCACATTTCACCCAGTGCAAAATGCTAGAGCACACTGAATTTTTTAATAATATATATTCCACCTACCTTCATCATACTGGGAGCCAGATGGGCATTGATTTACTGCTGCAAGTTTAAAGGAAAAGGTGAAATGGCTCCATCTCCAAATTTGCATCCTGAGTTCAGTCTGGAGTAGAACCAATTTAGGAACCTAGATTTTCCTCATCTTGCTGACTGAATATTAGGCAGTACACTATACAGATAGATGGGGAGCTGAGGAAATGGGAGGCAATGTTGGTCAGCAAGGACAAGGATAATGGGTGAACAGGACATGGTGAAGGATAGGATATGGTAGCAGTGTTTTGCGTGAGCTGAAGTTTACCAAGGGTCGGGGATGGGAAAACATTGGAAATAGTTGAGTCTGGAGGTGACGAAAGACTAGACGATGTTTCGGCGGCACATGGGGTGAGGTAGGAGCACAGGAAGATGACGTTAAAAAGGTGGAAGCAGGTGTGTTTTTGATGGCGAGGATATGGGCTTCCGAAGTTCAGCTCAGAGTTGAATGGGATACCCTTCATATTCCGATATTCAGTTGGAAGTTCCTCCGAGTATTAAGTCCACTCAATGCAGACATCAAAAGCAAGCAGCAATGTTGATGTGAGGGCAGGAGCTCTTAAAAGAGCACAGTGAATGTTAAATTAATTATAGAATTTCCTATCAAAAGGCTCCTGCCACTTGGAGACAAATAGGATCAAAGTAGGTAAGCCAGGCAGTTCACTGGCACCAGAGCTGGACTGTCCACCAACCATGTTTTCAGGTCTTGGCATACCTACCTGGTAGTGATTGAGGGGAACTGCCTTCGCAGGCTCCAGATCAGCAGAGCGGAACTGCAGAAATGTGCCAACTACTACAGGAGACCTGCAGATAACCTGGTTGTCAATCATATAATTCTACTGCACAGAATGAGGCCATTTAGCCCATTCCTGCTCACTGAAAGAGCTTTATACTTAGTCCCATTCTCCTGCCCTTGAAAAATATTTCTCTTTCAAATGTTTATCCACTTCCTTTTTTGAAAATATTATGGATTTTGCTCTCATCACTGTTTCTGGTAGGGCACTCCATGTCCTAACAAACCCCTGCATTAAAAAAAAATCTTTCTATCTCTCCTTTTGGTGATGATCTTAAATTTATGCCCTCTAGTTACCAACTCACCAACCAGTGGAAATAAGTTTTCCTTCTTGACCTTATCGAAACACCTCATAATTTTGAATACCTCTATCATGTTTCCTCTGAACCTTCTCTGGTCTGATTTAAAATAGTTCCAGTTCCTTTAGCCTCTCCTCATAACTAAATCCCTTCTTACCTAATACGGTCTTAGTGAGTCCTTTCTGCACACTCTACTTGGTCACGTCCTCCTTCTGTGCTGTGATTTTCTATGTTTGTATGCTTCGAGCTCTCATCTTGGGGAAGGCATCAAGGCTTTTCCCTCATTCACTCCCTTTATGTTCTCATCACCAATAAACTCCAGTGGGGCCTCCTTGAAAGCTACCAGAAGGCAGTAATTTTGGTACCCTCTGTGTTTGCAAGCATAATGTTGCAATGTTGGAAATTTCAAGGTGCACATATGATGACAACTAAGTGCAACCTGCATCCCAGATTGTGTGTGAGTAATTAGGTACACATGATACAGCTAGGTAAGCTCTTTGAGATGTCATTGTGAAAGTTACAGTTGTAAATTGCCGCTTGCATGTGTCCAGCTGTATAATGGACATACATAGTAAGCAATGAAAGAGCTGCAAGGTTGTCTGAATGCATGGGCAGTGGCACATCTTTGTGGAAGCCACACTTGAGCCAACTCCCTGGTATATGTATTGTTGGGTAATGTTACATTAGAAGCTTTCTTAATGTCCACCATCTATGTCCACATCTATTCCCAGAGCCTGCAGGTACTGGAGACAGCACTGACCTTGGCCTCCATTTTTTTCCAGGCATGCTGCACTGGTACCCTCTAGGGATGATGTGGAGATGCCGGTGTTGGACTGGGGTGGACAAATGTGAGAAGTCGCACAACACCAGGTTATAGTCCAACAGGTTTATTTGAAATCACAAGCTTTCGGAGCGCTGCTCCTTCGTCAGGTGAAGTGAAGAGATACATATAGGCACAGCATATATAGTCAGAGAACACAGCCAGATGATTACAGTTAATCTTTCCAACTGCCCTTTATCACACCTGTGATAAAAGGCTGTTGGAAAGATTAACTGTAATCATCTGGCAGTGTTCTCTGACTATATATGCTGTGCCTATATGTATCTCTTCACTTCACCTGACGAAGGAGCAGCGCTCCGAAAGCTTGTGATTTCAAATAAAGCTGTTGGACTATAACCTGGTGTTGTGCGACTTCTCACATTTGTCCACCCTCTAGGGAAACCAGGAAAGAACTCCTCACACCCAGCGCATACAATATAACCCTTGCTGTGCCATCCATCAAACAGTGGGGTGGGGGGGATTGTTTCCTGCTGCATTCCATAAATTACACCTGTTTGCTCACTAAACAAGTTTTTTTCCCCCCTCTTAATAGCCATTTGCCATTAAGTGTTTGTTTCTCTTTAAGTGGCCATTGCAGTCCTTTAAATAATGGCCGCACAAGATATCTCATCTGCCTGCCTGCAAGCTCCCAGAGGCAGCCAACTGTGGGGTTGAGAATTCACTATGTATGAACAATGAGGGCCAAACCCAAAGGTTCAAGTGGACCAAATCTGCACAGTGGATTGGGAAGCTGCCCCATTGTGCACTGTTTCCACTCTGCGTGCGCACATTGCAGAATTTCTAGCCAAACCCGTGACCTCCACTACCTAGAAGTATAAGGGCAGCAAGTGCATGGGAACACCATCACTTCCAAGTTCCCTTTCAGGTCAGGCATCATCCCGACTTGGACATATATCGCCGTTCCTTCATTGTCGCTGGGTCAAAAACCTTGAACTCCCTCCCTAACAGCACTGTGGGAGCACCTTCACCACACGGACTGCAGCGATTCAAGAAGAAGGCCCACCAACACCTTCTCCAGACAACTAGGGATAGGCAATAAATGATGGCCTTGCTACCGATGCCCATATCCCAAGAATGAATTTTTAAAAATCCTAAGTTTGTGAAATAATTGTTTGATTTATCGGGATTCATTCAATCGAACGCTGTATGTAATCCACTTGTACTTTCCTCAACTCTTATTACAAGGCTGCTTATTAACACTACAGCCTAAAAATTAATGATTGCAATATTAGCAGACATTTGTATGGCATTTCTAAATTCTCTACTTTAACAGAGGCATCAGTCCATGTATATTGAATTAGTTAACACCTCCACTAAAATAGCAGACAGAGGAAGATTATACAAATGCATTAAGAGGCCATCCACTAATATTGCCATCAGTAATGTCTAGGTTTATTTGGTATCTTGTATAACGCATTACTAAATTTCATGTCCACAATATATAGTTTTGCAAATACAAGTGCAACAAAAATGTATTTTTTCTTGCATTCACTGGAGTATTTAAATCTTGTCTGTAACTGATGCAGTGCTAATACTAGGGGCTAGAAATTGCGCAGCGCCCCATTTGGGGTGATAACTTTTGCAGGAGCGTAAAAGTATCGCCAGGCGCAACACAATTGAATCCAACGTGAACTTCCAGTTTAGCGCTCCAGGAGGGAAGTGGAGCACTAAATCAAGCGCTGCCACTTCCCTTGGAGCGCTATACGGAGCAAGAGGGGCGCTAGCAGCAGAGCGCTGCACAATGCCCCGTTCAGCGCTGCCGGAGTCACAGGCTCCTTCCCTCCCTTAAAGGGAAGGGCCAATGCTGAGGTCATTTCAAGGTAAGGCTGGGAATGGTCAGCGACGGCACCTGCAATCCGTGAACAGCAGCCCCAAGCACTCTGAGAGTGCAGGGCTGATCAACCGTGGGATGGAAAAAATTCAAAAAACAGTACACTGGGGTGATAATAACATTTTGCCGTACCTGACCACCACTGCCTTTCATTTCCGCTCCCCAAGCGGCCATCCACGGTGACAACACCTCCTGCAGCTGCCATTGTTGACACCCGATGATGCTGCAGGGGGCGGAAGCGAATTTCAGATCCGGGGCGATAACGGGGCGCTGTGCACCGGATGACATCACGCTCACCGGGGCGCTAGGGACTGAGACGCTAAGTCTTAGCGCCAGCGCCAAAGCGGCAGGGAATTTCACAGGCGTCGCTCAATTCGTCACGCCTGGTCGCAAACCCATTTGCGCCCCATTATCGCTCCCCCAGAGGTGTTAACGGGAGGCGCAAAGGAGGCCAATTTCTCCCCCAAAGTTTACCACAACCATGGGTTTAGGAACACTGAGTTAGTATTGGCACTATATGGTAAATTTTGCACGGAGTTACGCATGATGGGAGCAGAAAATGTTATCAGTTAAGAGTTACCTGTTGCTTTTGTTTGCTATGTTGTGGAATACTTACTAATAGTGCGATTCAAATACATAAAAATACTTGTTACAATAAGGTTGAAGTGAGAAAGTAACATTATACAAAACTCACATCATACTCCGATCACACAGAAACAATTTAATTTTCACACTAAAAAAAATTGCAGTCTGGATTCAGAAACAATAATACAACAAAATCTATCACTGTGACAACTAAAGTACATTTTCTTTAAAGTATAAGATTGATTGAAGTGGAGACACGTCCAGGTCTCATTAATTTCCTGCAGCGGTTTGTTAACAATTATGGGATGGTCAGATCATCTTTATTTGGTACAACTGCAATAAACCTTGCAGAACTTTTTGTTATTCTTGTTATATTGAAGTGCTATAAATTTGTAAAGTTGCCATATTTTAAATGCATACCTGTCATCATAGTTAATGCTTTGTAGTTATAACAATCTGTACTTTATTGAAACAGGAATTCATATCAATGTTAAAATGAACAGAAGTTGATCTTCATTTATCTTTCCTTTCCCTGTGTCAACTTTATTAAATGGAGATATGTGCTAAGCCAAGACCATGAACCAAAGCCAATAGGAATTTCCCTGGATTAGATATGTGGGGCCACACTGACATTTTGGCTTGGAAAACTGTGACATAGCCTCAACGTAAACTGCATAAATCACATGAATGCATATCTTACTTAAAGGACTCTGTCAGCCCTATTTTTTGAGTTTGTGATCAAAAACTCATGCTGCCAAACCTACTCATAGTGCGATCGTTTTCTTTCACCAGATGTCACTTTTCTGTTCAATAGATATGAGGGTAGAAATTATGGTGGAGGTGTAAGGTTGACAGGATCAGATCACAGCATGTGTTGGGACTGCACAGTTTATAGAAGGCTGACCTTCCTGGTTATTGTTATTTTAAAATAAGAAGGGAATTCCTATTGCATCTTATGGAGAGAACTTACCTAATGGGATGGGGCAGAAAATGATGTGCACCAGCAATCCTTAATGGAAAATTGAAGAGATATTTACACTTAAAGGCAAGTGGTCAGATTTTGTTCATCTTTATAAAGGTTCAAAATACATTTAAATAGTTAGCTGTCTATGGAAAGGCTGTAAGAAAGAGAGGGGGAAAATCACAGGCAGAAGGAATCAAGCACAAAATGCCAAAGGCTTGCTCACTCAATTAGCCAATCCCTCCACATCTGTTCTGCACCTGTGCAATGGGCACAGCTGATTTGAAAGCAAACCCTAAGGGGGGAAAAATTGGGTTGCTTTGCGCTAACGGGGCGCAAAGCAACTAGCGCCTGGGCGTGGCACCACCCACGCCTCCCGCGAAATTCAGCAGGAGGTTAGCGGCGGTGCTAACCGGTAGCGCACGGGGCGCTGTGCCGCCGGCGAAGACGTCATCGCCGTGCGCAGCGCCATGCTCGTGCCTCAGCCGCGATCTTCGGGAGTGCCCCCTGACTTGCCACTGGACGCTATGTCCAACGGGGTCAGGGGGGGGGCCGACCTGCAGCCTGGGAGGCGCTATTTAAAGGCGAGGTGCGGGGCGGCCATTTTTGTTGCTGGCCGTCTGCCAGCACCTGCCTGCGCTCCCATCCCCGCCTCCTGAACTGCGCCCCCCGCGGAGTGCTGGCTGCTCTCCGTGAGCCCGGCACTTCTCTTGACTGCCGGGCTCTTTTGCCGGCACTCCCGATCCCTGGGGGCCCAGCTGGGCCCCGGGTCACGCTGCGCAAGGCCCTTCCCTTTTAAGAAGGGGAGGAAGGCCTGCAATACCGTGGCGCGACGTGCTGCAGCGCCGCGATATTGACTCGCTTCGCCCCAAGAGGGATGCGGGGTGCTTCCAGTAGCGCCCCACTTCCCTCTTGGGGCGCAACCACTCAATTTCCGGTGCAGGTGGTGCTAATTTTTCCGGGGTGCTAAAAGTAGCGCCCCGGCAAAGTTAGCGCCCCACAATTTTTAGCCCTATGATCTATGTTAGTTAGTGAATGTGCATAAGTAAATTAGCCTTGATCAACAGTCTGTTCATCTTGAATTAAAATGCACAAAATCATGACAATAAAGTTAAAAGCAGGCATGATCCCTGTGCTACCCAGAAGACCCTTATAATAACAAGAGTCCCCACTCCTAAGAACCACAAACCTAAACTTTCTTCTATTCACTTTGGGCCAGAGATTCGGGTCGGAGGCTTCCCGCGGGTGCAAGCCCCCGACCTGCACTTACCTAGCGCGCCTGCCGTTGTGCTGTGGGCCCGCGTGGAATTCGGGTCCTGGGCCTCCTGCAGCTGCCGGTGTGCAGTGCTTCGCGGATCCCAGCAGCGCAGTTAGTTCGAAGCGTCCCCTGGGACCACGTGGGCCATGGGGAGCCAATTGGAGCAGGGAATCTCCATTCATAGATTTGACAGGAACCTGTCAAATCTATGAATAGAGATCGGCCCCAAAACCTAACTAAAACTTCAAATAAATTTTTAAAAATACACATTTTTAAAATAACTATAAATTACATAAAATAACTATTTTAAACAAGAATTAAAATTTTTGAAAAAATTAATTACAGTTTTTAACGGGGCTAAAAGTAAACTTACCTTTCTTTAAAGTATTTAAATATAATAAACCTGTGGAAAAAAATGTTTTAATTTTACTTAATTCACCACTTACCTTGTTAAAAGCAGGCCTTGCACCTGCTTTTTCCCCGTGCAGCTGCCAGGGACTTACCCGCACGGAGAAACCTGTAAAAAAAGCGAAGTTCCAGGCGTACGCGCTGCCTCTCTGGCGCATGCGTTTGACCTCCGAACCCCTTCCTTCAAGGGAACGGAAGTTCCAGTTTCCCGCGTATGCGCAGTGCATGCGCGAAACCGGCACTTTCGTTGGGCCTACGGGTGAGTACACAGCGCGTACTCACCCGTGGAGACCCGAATTTCTGGCCCATAGTTTTAGACGCAAATGACTAATGGCAGGCTTCAGACTGACTCAAATGGAAATGTGTTCTTTGCACCCAATTTTCCAAGGCTAACTCATTTGCATATGTGTAGATGGGTGCAGGGAGCACACTAGTGATAGGAACAAAAACATTGCATCTCTGTGAAATTTAAAAGGAAGAGTGCAACTAAAGGGGAGTGTCAGAATAGAGTGGGGGTGTATATAAATTCTGAAAGCCTTTGGAAAGGCTCAGAAGACACCTTGAGAGATTAGAAGCCCTTGCTAAGGCTGGAGGGGTAGGGGATGAGGAAGTGACGGGCAAAAATGAAGGTAAAGAAACTCGAGGTACAAACATGAGCCTGTCGACAAATGATGGAGCAGCCCACATCTGTCCACCTACTTGATAGTTACTGGACTAGAGATGGTGCTCTATGAGGTGCTTGCAAGGATGGTGGTCCTCTCTGCCACTCCATTACAACATTCCCATAGGCCAACAACAACCTATATTTATATAGCGCCTTTAACGTAATAAAACGTCCCAGGAGTGTTATCAAAAAAAAATCACAAAATTTGACACCGAGCCATATAAGGAGATGTTGGGGCAGATGACCAAAAGCTTGGTTGAAGAGGTAGGTTTTAAGGAGAGTCTTAAGGGAGGAAAGAGAAGTAGAGAGGAGGAGAGATTTAGGGAGGGAATGCCAGAGTTTAGAACCTAGTCAGCTGAAGGCATGACCGCCAATGGTGGAGCATTTAAAATTGGGAGTGTTCAAAAGTCCAGAATAGGTGGAGCGCAGAGGTCTAGGGGGATTATAGGGCTGGAGGAGAATACAGAGATAAGGAAGGGCGAGGCCATGGAGGGATTTGAAAACAAGGATGAGAGTTTTAAAATCGAAGCGTTGCTTAACTGGGAGCCAATGTAGGTCAGCAAGCACAGGGGAGATGGGTGAATGGGACTTGGTGCGAGTTAGCACACGGGCAGCACAGTTTTGGGAGACCTCAAGTTTATGGAGGGTAGAACTAGGGAGGCCGGCCAGGAGTGCATTGGAATAGTCAAGTCTAGAGGTGATAAAGGCATGGATGAGGGTTTCAGCAGCAGATAAGCGGAGGCAAGGGTGGAGACGGGTGATATTACAAAGGTGGAAATGAGCGGTCTTAGTGATAAAACGGATATGAGTAGGAAGCTCAATTCGTGATCAAATATGACGCCAAGGTTGCGAACAGACTTGGTCAGCCTTAGACAGTTGCCGGGGAGAGAGATCGAATCAGTGGAAAGGAAATGGAGTTTGTGGCATGAATCGAAGACAATGGGGGAAAAATTCGGTTGATTTGCGCCTCCCATTAGCGCCAAGCAACTAGCGTCTGGGCGTGGCGCTGCTAACGCCTCCCACGAAATTCAGCGGGAGGTTAGCAGCGGAGGTAACCGTTAGAGCCCCGTGGCGCTGCGCCTCCGGCGATGACCTCATCGCCTTGCACAGCACCCCGGCCGCGATCTTCGATAGCGCCCCCTGACTTACCACCGGATGCTATGCCCGACAGGGTGAAGGGGGCCTACCTGCGGCCAGGGTGGCGCAAATTAAAGGGGATGTGCCGGGCAGCCATTTTTGTTGCTGGCCGCCTGTCAGCACCTGCCCCCGTTGCTGTCCCCAGCCTCCTGTGCAGCCACCCCCCCCCCCCCTCTGCGGGGTGCCGGCTGCCATCCGTGAGCCCGGCACTTCTCTTGAGTGCCGGGCTCTTTTGCCAGAACTCTGATCCCTGGTGGCCCAGCTGGGCCCCGGGTCGTGCTGCGCAAGGCCCCTCCCCTTTAATAAGGGGAGGAAGGCCTGCAGTACCGATATTCACTCGCAGCGCCCCAAGAGGGAGGCGGGGCACTACTCCTTGGTGCGCTACCGTGAAGTGTGGCAGCACCCTGTGAAAATGGAGGAAGGGGCATCAGTGTTGGGCATGTGAGTAATTGCAGTTAAGGGATATGGGTAGCCATACTTTAAGAGTTAGTGCACCCTTAACCAGAGTGCTTTGGAAAGGTTATTTGTGCAGCTGTTCAATGTTAGATGCTGAAGAGTAGACATGCAGCCCAAGGACAAAAAGGGAGGGTGGTGGGTGCGTTACTTTCCTTGCCCTGGGCAGGTCATTGAATTCCTTGTTGCACATTTATGCAGTCCTGAGGGTGAGGAAATTGGCACTCAGTGCCAGTGCCACTTCCCTCTCCATGGCATAAGTAACATTTTTGGCAGTCTGTCTCTCCCGAGCTCAATTTCGTCAGGAGGGTTTGCAGGTCTGTCTGACGGCACCTTCATCTATGCCGCTGTGCGATGCCCTTTGTCCCTTTTTTGGCTGCTACCTGCTTCTGTGGTAGAGGTTGTTACAAAGCAGCACGAAAACAATTAAAGAGTCAAGCTAGTTGACAGTCAATTCACTGAGCCAAGTACTTTGGTAGTTGCCTACTGCTCACCCAGCCTGCTGGTGCAGTCTTCAGCAAGACCTGACGTTTTAGAGCCACTTTAATTTCCAAGCTCCGCAGCACATTAATCCTGTTTTCCATGAGATTTTGTGCCAATAACTCCTCCAATGGATAAGCAAATGAGTTGACACGTGAAACTCTGATGCAAAACCGTCTGCAGATTATTGGTGAGCAGCAACTCTTCTCAATGCAGTGTCATCACTGCCTGGAAATTCGGGGCCATGGTGAAGAGCTTCCGAAGTTACCGATCATTCCCCTATTCTCCAAAAGGTCCTGTTCCATTCATATATAAATGTAGCGTGTGGTTTTGATTATACTATTTTGCAGAAGCATATACTTTATTTGTCCTGCACCACATGTTTTGCAGATATGCTTTTTCCACTTAATGCTATGGTTACAATAGTAGTCCCATGGTTTACAGCATAAACCTTTAGCATTCAGCAGTGTACACAGGAATCATTGTATTACTACTGTAAGCATTTGTAATAGAAAAAGATGTCATGCAAAGGATTATATTATGAATATAACACTATATTTCTGAGAACAAATATTTTTCTGTTCTACTTACAGGCAGTGTGGTTTTTGAGCCTGCTCTGAGTAGGTCCAGCTTGCACACATGGCAGAAGGCTTTAGCTGTAGGCGATGATTCAATGGGCTGCCGCTTTTATTGGATTTCCGACCTACCCTTAATCATTGGTTAAACTGTTGGATTGGATTTGAGATTCTGTGGAAAATTGATTCTGCCCATTTTAATATTAGGTTGATGATTCAGGCTGGCAAAAAAAATACAGCCAAAAAACAAAATGGACAGACCTCTCTACAAAACACAAGCTTCCGCCTGGTGGGAACAGAGAGTTTACCAACAACTGGATGATTCTGTGCAAAAAAAACATTGTGGCTAAAATTGACCAAGAAGAAAATTTGAACAATTCACTCAGCCTTGAATGAGAAATGTATGTTGTAGTGTGCTGGCAAAATGATATTCAATTGAAAAATACAATCATTTCTTCACACTTTATTTTTAGCAGCAGTTTTTCCTCTTGCGCGCCATTCTTGCTGGTCGGTGTCTGCAGATATTTCCATAAATAGTTCCAGTGCTGATTTTTGATTGGCCCAACAGGTGCCATGTGGAAAACAAATTCCTTCCTGATTGGCTTGCCTTCCCACTCCAAGGCAAACTGAACAAGAATAACAATCTTTCTTTCCTGTGCTTCAGAGTGCATGCTCAGTCAAGCCTAGGATTCCAGGGTGAAAAATTTGTTTGCCCCCAAAAAACAAACACATGGATCGCGATGCGGGATCAACCTGCGCCCGTTCAAAGTAATGCAGGCAGCATGCGAACTTTGTGCTGCCTGTTAATGAGAATGATTGTGGCGTGCAGCCCAGCACTGAACTCGCTGCTGAGTGGCTGCATGCTCAGCAGGAGGGTCCAAGTTCATGCAAGGCTAGCACCAATTAAAGCTAGCCTGCACTTCTTAAAGCCAGCCTGCGCCTATTAAAGGGGAGGGGCGTTCTGGCTACTGCAGGTGATTCAACTGGCTGGGGAACAGAGTCTGAGCAGGAAGAAGTACAATGGCACAACAAGGAAGACAGCATGTTCCAAGGTTCTTGGATGCAGCGCTGGAGGCATTGGTGCAGGAGGTAGACAGGAGGAGAGAGGTCCTGTTTCCACATGGGGCCAGGAGGCTCTCCAGGCAAATGCAGAAAAGACAATGGGAGCAGATAGCCGTCATGGTCAATGCCAGCAGTGTAGCCCTGAGGACCTGGATGCAGTGCCGCAAGAAGTTCAATGACCTCACACGAGTGGTCAAAGTCAGTGAATTCATCTTCAAATGCCATATCCTTACAACTGAACCACTAGCCTCAGACACTGCTCAATTCACCACACCCCCTTCACTCACATACCAACAATCTCTATCAGTCACAACTCATACCTCACATTCATAGCTTCACCTCACCCTTACATACTTAGCACTGCTGCAAGCCTCACACCAACATCTCACAGCTTGCATACACTGCCAGCTATTTAACTATGTCAGGCACATCACCAAAACACATTGCACCACTTTCACTAACACACTTTCCTCTCTCTTGCAGGACAAGGTGGCTCATAATCACAGGCAGCAGGGGCTACTGACAGGGAGACAGGCGCGCCTGCATAACCTCACCCTAAAGGAGGAGACGGTGCTGGTGATCAATAGAGCGGCTATCGCTGAGCCCGTGGCGAGCAGCTCAGCCAAAACACTGCCAGGTGATGGTATCCTCATACCTAATCCTCCTTCTCACATGTCACTTCCCCCTCATCCTATAATCTCCTCTGATTTACAAGCTGCACATGGTATAAGCATGCACCTCTTACTTTCCTCCCCTCAACACAACCCTACCTTTGTGCCTTTCTCCTTTCGGATAGCCAAGAATTCAACCTAGCCAGATAGTGGTGGAGGAGCAGGAACTGTTAGAGGAAGAAGGCAGTGATGCTGAAGACACAGCATTGTCACCCGATTTCACACTAGCAGCCACCAGCTCAGATACTGACACTGCACATACTTTAGAGGGTAGCATAGAGGTGGGATCTGCACATGGTGAGTCACCGGGCATGAGTGGGCTGCAGCCAGGGCAGGGGGAAGGGAAGCCCAGGTGCCAACTCACCGGAGGGTGAGGCCGCACATGAGTTCTGCTACACAGGACTCAGATGAGGGCTTCGATGGGGCGGCCTACAGAAGAACGCTGATGGGTATGCACAATGAAAGGCTTGGTGCATTTGCAGGCCTGCCAGAAAGCTTGAATGCAATGTCAAGGAGCATGGAGGTGTCCAGCACCAACCTTGTACAGGGCTTTGCGCAGAGCTTGGAGCTCATCCTTTCCAGCGTTGATGTGGTGGGCCAAATCCATTAGTGCATTTGTGAACCCAACCATGATGCAGCGTCTGATGGTCAATGTCTCAGCTTCCATTGCAGCACAAGCGGAAGCCATCCAATGCCTGAGCGCTGCAATGGAAGCTCAGATTAAAGTCATGCAAGCTCAGCTTATTGCTAAGCAAGCACAGACTGCTGCCATCATGGCTGCCGTTACCAGTGTGTTGAAAGGGGCTGCAGTGTGTCACAGCATATTACTAGGATTGGTGAGGCACAGCCCTGGGGGAATGAAGCATGAACCTGCTGTCCTCTCTCAGGATGACTGCATTCGTCCTCCCACACATTGCACTCCGCCAGTGCCCTTGCTTTTGCCTGTCAGCTAGCCAGCCCAGACTGCTGCAGCCCATGCCAAGGTGGTGCAGTCCGAAGCCAGGCCTTCTAGACCCAGAGCTGCTCGAGGTCATCCTCCAAGGCCACCTACAGTCTCCCCCACTGAAAGTCAGCAGCCTTCCACCAGCCATGCTGCAGCCACTGGGGTAGCACAGCGTAGGAGCACTAGGACAGGCAAAGGCACATGGAAGACAGGCACTAAGGGAATGCACAAAGGTAATTAGTTGGCTTTGGAATGTAATATTGGATGGTTTGATTTATAAATTTGGTTTCGAATGTTTGTTTTCTGGTGGCTTTTAATGTAGCATTGTGGCCAAAAGGACACTGTGATGGTCAGTAACAGAGGTAGGTAAGGAATGGGACTGTTGGTGATTGGGGAATTGGGGTTGCATTCACTGGTACCGCAGTCGAATAAGTTGATCACGGACAGCCCGGCCAGAAAGGGGCTGTCTGCGTTGCCTCCTCCCTTCTTCCTCCTCCTCTTCATCTCCTCCTCCTCCTCTTCATCCTCCTCCTCCCTCCTCTTCATCCTCCTCCTCCTCCTCTTCATCCTCCTCCTCCTCCTCATCCTCCTCCTCCTCCTCTTCATCCTCCTCCTCCTCCTCCTCCTTCTCCTCCTCCTCAACTCTTTGCCGTATACATGGTGGCAAGGGCTGTGCCCTCATGATGGCGAGGTTGTGGAGCTCTGGCGAGTACTGCAGGGCTCCTCCAGAGCGGTCAGGCAGTGGAAACATCGTTTAAGCACATCAATGGTCTGCTCTATCAGATTCTGTGTGGCAGCATGGCTTTCATTATATGCATGCTGCCCATGTGTGTTTGGAGTGCACTATCCTGGCGAAGCTGCATGCTTTTCAATTGAGTCTCTTGGAATCGAAAGAAAACTTTGAAACAGAGCAGTAAAGGTGGAAAATGCTGCCTATGCGTCAGTCAGATTTTCTTCAGAGAATCCCCAGTGGTCCACATCTGCTGCATGCAATTTGCAAACAGAACTGGAATTATATTCTCCCCTTAGTTTGGATTTTGGACCTTCTGTGTTCCTATACAACTACCATATACGATGATGATCCAGAGGTTCAAGATATACAAAGAATAGAGCCAAAATAGAAGCTTTATTTCACACATGTTAACTTCACAGTGCACTTGAATGCTGTTCAAAATTTTTTAAATGTGCTCCACATTGGAGCTTTAATGAGAAGAGAGATTTGAAAGCGAACCTAATTTATCCAACAGTTGAATCATTTTCTGAAGTTAATCCATGTAGACACAATGTTAGCAGTGTCAGCTATAAACACAGAGTAGTCCTTTTAGACCTTCCCGTAAAAAAGAGTGCCTCAGTTGCCAATAAATGAAAAGGAAATAGAAAGCTGTCTTGGTGGCATGACCACATTAAGAGCATCCTGCTGACATGTTCTGGGGGCTGTTCCAGGCACAAGCAACTTCTGTAGAAATTGCCAGGACAGTCCAAGTTACATGGGGTAAATTTCATTTAAAATTTTTCAGAAATTACTTTTTTTTATTTGATGACATATCCATTCAAGCTGAAGGAAAAATCTAGCCATTAACATCTGATATTGTTTAATATTGCTGAGTACTCACCTGACATTTCTTGGAAACATAATGACCATTTTAATTTACTAGGTTTCATGTTCGTTTGACAAGCTGCACAGCTGTTTGTCCTGTTTAGCCACCAGCTCTGAAAACCCATCTTCTAAGCCAAAGACAGGAAGTGTCATCTCCTGATGAACAGCATGACCAAGAAGTGTTATTTTTAACACTTCCCCAGTAAAATGATCTTAAAATAAGTCAGTCAAACGCAGTAAACTAAGCAGGCCAGTGAGAGCCTCAATGGCTCCTTTGAGAGTTATTGCATGCAAGTTTAACGAGGAAGATGATATAGTAAGATGACAAATGCCCCAAGGCCATTCATCATGCTCCATATGAAACCAGCCCTGCTCATCCTACACATAGATTTTTGATAGGAAGTATTATGAGTCACTTGAAGAGGATAGGGATGAAGACAATCAATCAGTTCTTATGATTATCTTAAACAACGATTATGTGAAATTTCACCTCGGGCTAAAGACTTGACAGATCACTTTATGCTGACCTGATAAACAACTTATTTATCATGTCATACAAACTTGAAACGCCTTGACAGGGTCAGGAAGTGTTGCAGAAGGTCAGCGTTTCAGGCAAGTCGATTCTGTTTCTAATTCCGAAATGCTGCCAGCACATTAGCAGCTTTCAGTAAAGTGGGACTACAGTTCCATTAATTGTCTTATTATATTTGTGATTTATTTCTGCCGCATTCAGGGTGGATGAAAGGGCAGGAAAATTGGATAATTGTTATACTGCGAAAGTGCCGCACACTGAGGAAGATGAAGATGTATGTTTGAATAGTATGATGTAGCAGAAATTTTAACAGAGGTGTTAGGTAAGTATTTGCCAGATTTGAGTGATCTCTCGCACCCTTCTCAATCTGCCTGGTGCACAGTGTAAAAATATTCAAAATGTCCCCAAACTCAGGATGAATACCAAGCCATGATATGCAGCAACAACAACGTACATGTTTAGAAGCAATCATTAGCTACACAGAGATGTCTCGGAGCACCTTACAGGGTGGTGGATAGAACGGAGAAAGGGAAGAGGGTCGGGAAGGGGAAAAAGCACCTTAAGGAGGTTTTTGCAGGGTGAGAGGTCGTAAGGTGGCGATGCTGAGGGAGGGAGTTTCTAAAGGTAGGGCATAGTGTCTGGAGACGTGGCGGCCAGTGGGGAAGAGAGTTTGGAACAGTAAGCAGGCCATTTTCAGAGGACCAAAGGGAGCACACAGGAACATAGGGTTGGGAAGATCGTGGTGGTAGGGAGGTAAGCTGAGGAAAAAATTTTAAATTGGAATCTCTGTGCCCAGGAAGCCAATGGAGCTTGGCAAGGATACGGGTGATGGGGATGTGGCTCCTAGTGCAGGTGAGAACACAGACAGGGTAATGGGGATGTGGCTCCTAGTGCAGGTGAGAACACAGACAGGGTGATGGGGATGTGGCTCCTAGTGCAGGTGAGAACACAGACAGGGTAATGGGGATATGGCTCCTAGTGCAGGTGAGAACACAGACAGGGTAATGGGGATGTGGCTCCTAGTGCAGGTGAGAACACAGACAGGGTAATGGGGATGTGGCTCCTAGTGCAGGTGAGAACACAGACAGGGTAATGGGGATATGGCTCCTAGTGCAGGTGAGAACACAGACAGGGTAATGGGGATGTGGCTCCTAGTGCAGGTGAGAACACAGACAGGGTAATGGGGATGTGGCTCCTAGTGCAGGTGAGAACACAGACAGGGTAATGGGGATGTGGCTCCTAGTGCAGGTGAGAACACAGACAGGGTAATGGGGATGTGGCTCCTAGTGCAGGTGAGAACACAGACAGGGTAATGGGGATGTGGCTCCTAGTGCAGGTGAGAACACAGACAGGGTAATGGGGATGTGGCTCCTAGTGCAGGTGAGAACACAGACGGGGTGATGGGGATGTGGATTTCAATGTGGGTGAGAATATTGGAGAAGTCCAGCCATGAACTGATAAATGTATAGGTTTGATTTTTGATGAATCATGGGGAACAAGAAAAGTGGATGGAGGCGAGTGATGTTTCAGACGTGAAGCAGGGAGTCTTAGTGATGGATCGTATGTGGGGTAAGAAGCTAAGCTCGGAATCAAACAGTATACCCAAGTTCCTATTGCGGCAGCCAGGAAGTAAGATGAGCTCGAGGCCAAAGGTGTGTAGATGGTTGCAGGAGACAATAGGTTAGCTTCAGTTTTGCCCGTGTTAAGCTGCAGCACATTTTTGCTGATCCAGTTCTTAATCTCAGTTAGAAAATTTGGGACAGTGACAGCAGCAGTGTAATCAATGGAAGAGGTGAGCTGAGTGTTATTGCCATACACATGAAACCTGACCCTGTGCTCCCAGATGATGTCATTGAGGGGCAGCATGTAAATGATGAAGGCAAGAAGGCCAAGGATGGAGCCCTGGGTTACACAGAGGTGACCATGCAGTTGATGGTGTTGAAGGTAGCAGAGAGATTGAAGAGGATGAGAAGCTACAGTGAGCCATGGTCAGAATCGCAATTTACAATTTAACCATTGCGATCTCTGTGCTGTGTGTGGGCTGGAAGCCTGGTTAGAAGGCTTCAGACAGACAGTGGTGGGGACGGTGGAAGTTTAGTTGTGGAGCAACAATGAATTCTAGGAAGGGAAGCTTGGAGATGGAGTAGTAATTAGAGATGGTGATGGGACCGAGAGTAGGTTTTTATTTTAGGAAGGGGGTGATGAGAATAGTGTTGAAAGATGTAAGGATTGACCTAGTTGATTATTGATGTCAGTGGTCTTAGAACTGAGAAGGAAAAGTCAGGGCCTGGGACAGGAAAGATCATGGGAGAAGGTGGTGGGCTTCATGGATGGGATAAGTTTAGTGATGGCAAGGAAGGGGATGGAGGCACCAAAAGCAGGAGCAGGAAGGGCAGAGAACTAAAAGGGGAAGGTGTTGGAAGAGGCAGCATAGCAGATTCCCCATGATTTTGGATATTAAAAAGTTCAGGAACTCCTTGTATTTGTAGGGGGTGGGGGAACTTTCCTCCACAATCCCACCCGAAATGATGCGAGATTGTGGTAGAAACAGTGGGTAACTGAGGCTGTAAGGCCTACTGCTGCCTCACTGCCATGACTGGGATTTCCCGTATCCACCTCTGCCAAGATCACCACTACCAACTCTTTCCCCACCGGCTGCATGCTAATACTGGCATATGCAATGGGTTCAGTTATACCTTTCCCTCTAAGAGGATAAAGCGTAACATGCATTCACAGATGCAACATTTCTCCCATTGCTCCAGAACTTTCCATTTGTGCCACTGTAACCAGCTGGCAAGTGTGGTTTGTTTAAAACAATTTTAACAAGGGCATTACATTTACTGGATTGTTTTAAGTGCTTAGGTAGAGCGGAATATGAATCCTGGCAGCCTGCATCCAACTCCTTTGAATTCTGCCCTTCTTTTCCTGTCAGCCTAATCAGGAGAACTGCCTCTGAACAGTTTATTCATATTACTGTGGGGTGTGGATATTCACGTACCAATCTGTGCTAAGTATGGTCAATCTTCTGCTATTTCGTAAATAATGCTAAAATATCTGAATATACTCTTCTTTCGGTCTTGTACACATTGTCATTATTTAAATGATTCCCCCTTACCACATAGGGAGTGTAAGATGAGAGAAATGATAGGTACCCCAAGGTTGTTCCTCATCCTTCCTATGAAAGAATCCATGCTCACCCTCTTTCTTCTGCTTCTAATGTACTGAGTTGACCACAAGAAGTCATGCAAGAACTGCACAGAGTGACTCAGCATTCTATTCTACCTTTGTAGAAGTACTTTGTTCCACTCATCATCTCCCTCAATGACCCATTAAGAACTCAACAAGTGAGGAATAGTAACCAATTTTCCTTTCCTTTGTCCCACTGGACCATCGTCATGCAGACATTATTGTTGAGGTGAAAGACATTAATACCACTAGTAAAAATGTAAATGGACCCTTATGAGGTTTACCCAAAAAAAACTGCTGTGGACTTTGACCAAATTTTTTTAAAATTTTCTGCACCAGCAAAAACAAGGTTCTGTGGATAACACCCAAAAGATGTTTTGTTTACTGGAACTGTGACAGCTTTTTCCTTCCCTCATACCCTACCCCATGCCAACTTGGCCTGCTGCCAGTCGGACGAGGTACCTATGATACCTGCAGGTTTGCAGAGCTCTCTTCTTAGCAGCAAGGATATGCATTCTCCAGTTGTGGAGCTAAAGCACCAGGAGGTATGGGCCCACTTTCTGCAGGCATATTCCACCCAGTCTATCCATACACTCTCTCTGTTGTCCCTCAACTGCAGGAAGTCCAAAACCAACCAATAACCATGGAGGCCACATCAGCTTTCTGTCTTCCTCAGCATCTCTGTCCTTCAAAGCCCGTGCCATACAAGGCCAATGACCAATCATACCTCCTGTCCCACCTTAGCTCCTGCCAAGGACCCTGATCCTGCCAATGAATAATGTTATTCAAATGTCCAGAAGCATGCAAAACTCTCAATATAGGTACCTACAGGTATCATGTATCCTGACATGAGAAAGCATATCATTGTTTTTTTAATTTTATTTCTGCTTCTATTAAAAAACAGCAGTTTTGTTTATTAATGTTGTTGGTGCTGCAGGCATTGATAGCTGCTGCAATGCATTTGTCTCGGTAACTTTAGAGGTATAACAGTCCTACAAGTGGCAAAATCATTTTGTTTCTTTGAAACTGGCACTAAATACACGATTATGTAATTTGCAGTTCATTTTTGTTTTCTACTAAATGACTAAAATGTGCTGTGGATCAAGTCTGATGTGAAGTCATGAGACTTTGCAGCGCAGTTTAAGTTTACACTACTACACAATCAAATTGAGAGAGGCAGTGCGTCAGTGCTGGGCCATGAACAATGTCGTCTCACTTGACCCAGCAAGTTCTACTGTTTTCAGTCAATGGCGTTCAGCCTATGTGAGGTGTTTATGTATGTCCAGTGGCACTGTGAATTTGGAGCACTCAGTGTATGCAGCCCATTTGACTCTCCTACACCTACTTAAACCTACTTTGAGGTGTCAGTCTACTGGTCCAGAGATGCTTGATTTATGCTGGAAGTGGACGGGCCAGTTTCTTTAGGTGTTGTCATTTCATGATGCGCAGTGTTTCTGGGCCACCATGTTGAACCTAGCAGGCTGATATTCTGAGTGTGTGCTTCAGGTGTGGAGCCTTACTCGCTGAGAGCCAAAAGGAGAGGTCCGCTTACCATGATTTTCCATATATTAAAATTATGGATGGAAAATCATGAGGGATGCACCTGCTCTAGTGGGGGAAGCTCCGCACTGGGAGCACGAATTGGGAAAATCAGGCCTTGATTATTAGTGTGGAGCCAAGACAGTGCAGCTACATCATCAGACTACCCACTTTAGTGGATCTCATTGCAGAGTAGCTAATTCAGAGTGAGATTTGGCTGCTCTGTGGCAGGATTTTCTATGATGTTTGCAGCACTGAGATGAGCGAGTGTGCCAGCACCAGGGATGGGCAATAAACAGTGAGTGTAAATGCAGCATAAAAATCCTAGTATAGTACAGACAAAACAGAGGCCAAAAACTTTACTTTGAAGCAAACTGTCTATTATAGTTCATCCTGTGAACTTTGCTTCAATTGAGTAAATGTACAATATAACAGTACTCGGTATAAAACTGCCCCAGCCCCAACATGCAATCTACAGAGTGATAGGTTGGCGCCTGGAATTCTTCACTCTGTGGGTTTCCAATCTCGGCTGTGCCATGAGGAAAAAGGCTGAGTGGAGACCAGACACTTTCCCACAGGAGAAGGGAGGGCTTGTCACCCCCTCTTTCCCCAAGTGCTGCCTTATTTCTCTAACTATAGGGCCACACTGAATGAATCCCGGCGGCGGCTCATGTATTCATCGCTTTCATGGCTTGGGGAGACTCGAGAGGTCTGACTTCATAGATCTAATTGAATGGCGGAACATGCTCGAGGGGCTGAATGACTGACTCTTGTTCCTATGTTCCTAGGTGAAGGGGAGAAACATTTAACAATTAACTCACCGGAAAAAAAAATCACTGAAACTTTAACAAAGATTTCTGCCGAGCGTTGGCGGCTCTGTCCAGACAACAACAACGCAGCTTTGTGAATCACTATTCTAGAGAGAGAAAAGATCAAGAAACATTGTTTCAAGTACCTCATGCGCTGTTGTGCAGGGTACAAAGACTGTGCAAAGGTGTATGCCTGCAGCATTTACTGTGGCATTTGCTTTGAACTGCTGCCATGCTCTACCATGGGTGCTGAATGGAATTGTGCTTAAAAGTGCACAGAGAAGAAAGGATGAATACAAACAACAGCACCTGTGTCTTGATGCTTCCCTGTCTAATTAGGTTGGAACTAGTTTTTATTATCAACTTCCTCTAATACCAGAGAGAAAAGAAACAACAGTGAGCACAGATAGATGCTGGCAAGTACTGAGTAACTGATCAAAGGTAAGTGGCAGACTGATTAATTTTAAAATGTTGGGTGGAGATGCCCTTAGCCTCTACTTCTTTTGACTTAATTATAATTTTCCCCTTCTACAGAAATAGACTTCAGTAGACTCAACGGACCTTATTAAGGAATTTATAATTTATAAAGAATTGATAATCTATTAAGTTTGGATTGTGGAGGTTATCGGTTTTTTCTGTACAAAGCACACCAGTTTCCTTTAAGTGGTATAATGGAAAATAATTAAAAACCCAAGTTTTATACATCCTGATTTTTTTTAACACATAACCATCATTATGAAACAATCCTGGACAAGTGTCCATTTCATTTTATGGGTAAAAGCACAGCAAAGGGTCATTTGGGACAATGTGAGTCCCTTTCAAATCCATGAATTTTATTGAGGGCCACAGCATGTCTCCATTTTAAATTTAAAAAGATGCAACTATCAGAGAATTGAGTAAAAAAAAACATTTTACATAGGTTTTGGAACAGGTCTCTGAAATTCTGACTCTATGTGAGCACTTTCAATTCTGCCGGTCTAGTCTGTTTTGTTAAACTGTTTTCAAAAAGAAATCAAATGAAACAATTTAATTGTTTGAAAAGGACATGCAGCAATTGTTTCCATGGTGGGAGGGTTGGTAACCAGAGGACACAGATTTAACATAATTGGCAAAAGAACCAGAGGGGAGATAAGGATTTTTTTTTTACGCAGCGAGCTGTTATGATCTTGAATGCACTGCCTGAAAGCAGGCTGGTGGAAGCAGATTCAATACTAACTTTCAAAAGTGCAATTGGATAAATACTTGAAAAGGCAAATTTTAAAGGGCTATAAGGAAAGAGGAGGGGAGTAGGCCTAATTGGTTAGCTCTTTTAAAGAGCTGGCATTGGCACAATGAGCCGAATGATCTCCTTCTGTACTGTAAGATTCTATGATTCTATGAAAAATCATCAGAGCTGGAACCCCTAAATCTGTTATAATGCACATTCCACCCCTCATAGTATGGTTCTGTGTAACACTGTCTTTGTGACTTTGTTCATATTGTACATTTTTCAGTGTCAAGGGGCATTTGCTCTGATCCCTCAGTTGACATAAAATATGGGGTTTGCAAGGATCCTGCTATATTGATGGTGGAGTGCACTTTGCTGGCAGTTAATTTTATGTGGCACAGAAAGGCTTTGAAAGCTTTAAAGGAGTTTTTTAAATCGCAACATAACAGGGAAAAATAGTTTTGTTTCACCACAAACAATAAGGGCTGGATTTTGTCAGCCCCGAGGAGGCGGGTATGGAGGCGGGACTGCCGGTAAGGTTGCAGGATTTGGGGGCGACTGGCAAACCCATCCCCAAGCCGCCTCTGTGCCCTCTTGCCAGGAGGCGGGAAGCTGTCCTGCCCCAGTCCCGTCTCCTCAAGGCGGGAAAGGGATTAAAGCCTATTAACTGCCTGTTAACAGGTAGTTAACAGGCAGAAAATAGGATTATCCCTATTTTTAGCTCCGAAGTGCAGGCTTCCCGACCTCAGAGAACCCCGCCAGGGTGTAGGAGGTGAGTAGGAGGTCTGTGGGGGTTGGAGGGGTCTGAAAGTGAGGTGTAGAGGTGAGTGATGGGTGCAAGTGTGGAGTGGTAAGTATATAAGGTGAGTGTTAAGTGTTATAAAATGTTCACTTACCTTTGTTTCTGCCTACAGCCTTCAGCCACTGTGGATCCGGAGTCCTGATATCGTCATTGTATATTTCACAGACTGGCTGTTGGATCCTGCGAACCAACAGCCAGGTGATTTCTACAAAGTTGAAAGGTTTGATGAGTCCTGAACACAAGGACTCATCAAACTGCACAGAATGTCAGTGTTTGACAGCTTCACAGAGCTGTCAAATGCTGACATTTCTTCTTTCAAGAAATCTTGACAGATGGCACGTCAGACGTTGACGTGCTCTGTCAGTGACTTCCCCCTAATTGGCCTGCTGAGCCCGCTGGGTGGGCTTAACAAGGTCAATCAGGGGAACATCCCGCTGGTTGGCCAGAAGCTGATGGAGGTGGGATTGAAAGCCGGCAAGCAGCAGTCCCGCCTCCAAAAGCTTCCCATTGACAAAATCCAGCCCTAAGGCTTTTATAGGGTACAAGTTAACAAAATAAATGCAGTCCCCACTGCTTATAGCGGGCAAAATCATGCGAACGTAATCTGCCCGTTATACATGATGGCCGATATAACATGGTAGCGTTATAAGAATGTTTCATTCAACGAAAATGAAATTCTTGTTTTCCTTAGGTTGCATTTACATTCCAGCTGTTGCAAAGAGGTTGCACAGTATAGCAATAGCCAGGGCCTAACTCGACTCCTGCCTCCAAGGGATCTCACTCTGATTTGTTCTCAAGCCAGGTTGCGCCCTGACTGCGTTTGTTCCACAGCTTTAGCGTTGATACAAAGTGAAATGGCCTCACACTGATGTTGCAGTTATAATGTAAATACAACCTTTTAGTTGGACTCCTCTCAAAGCCAGAACTCATCACCGCACTGTGAAGTGCAGCTGGGAATTATTATGAGGCCCACAGACTTCGAGGCCGGCACTTGGTGATTTCATCTATTGATGTGCCTCAATCTAAATATTGAACAACTCCTTCACTGAACAACCATGTAAACAACCCAAACACCTAACTGGGGCACTAAAGTTCAGCTGCTGGGATTATTGTGCATGAAGTGCCAAATGTAAATATATTTAAAAAACATTCATCAGTTTTTCAAGTGTACTTCACTCAGACAATATCCCAGGTGAGTAAGCACAGCTGTTGTTGCCCAAAATAAACGGAGCACTTTACCAGCAACTTTGAAATTGACGTTAATGCAAAATGCCAATAGTTATCACGTTTTGGCCAATATAAGTGACTGCCCATTTTAAACGTGGACGTATTAAGTGGTGGGGAGTGCAGTATGAAAAGTATGCAAACTGTATATTTTTTAAAAGCAGGAAATGCAGATTTATTTGTCCAATTATTAGACATACACATTATTTGTAAGTGTATTTCTGGCATTAACTCAGAATTAAAATGGCATAATCTTAGTTGTCGGACTGTGTCTTCCTCTTCAATATGCTTATAGTGTCTTCTTATTCCACCGACTATCAATGGTGCCGAGAGAGCAAGCAGAGTGACCTGTTGTCAGACTTCTGCCAATGTCAATCTGAAACTGGCCACTGGGCAGCACAAGAGAGCAGGGCAGGGTGGGTCTCCCAAAGTGCCCAGGCCATCAATATAAGATAGTCACCAAGAAATCAAATAGGGAATTAAGAAGAAACTTCTTTACCCAGAGAGTGGTGAGAATGTGGAACTCGCTACCACAGGGAGTGATTGAGGTGAACAGTATAGATGCATTTAAGGGGAGGCTAGATAAGCATATGAGGGAGAAAGGAATAGAGGGTTATGCTGATAGAGTTTGATAAGGAAAGACGGGAGGAGGCTCAAGTGGAGCATAAACACTGGCATGGACTGGTTGGGTCTAATGGACTGTTTCTGTGCTGTATATTCTATGTAATTCTATGTAATTCTGCTCAGTGCCTCTCCTTGGAAATGCAGCATATGGGTGTCAACCCACATCCTACCATCCTGCACTACCCAATCAACAACATCTAATTCAAATATTCTTTTAGAAACTCTGCATTCATCTCTTGGAAACGACACTTTACTACAGTCACTTGTGATGCTGTTTTGTAATTTTATGACAGTTTTGTGCAATTTTTATTTCCACCTTTTCTCTTGAAGAGTCATATTAAGGTCTAGTTCTATGGACAGTGCCTACCTTCCAGTGCCTACCTTCCAGTGCCTACCTTCCAGTGCCTACCTTCCAGTGCCTACCTTCCAGTGCCTACCTTCCAGTGCCTACCTTCCAGTGTCTACCTTCCAGTGCCTACCTTCCAGTGTCTACCTTCCAGTGCCTACCTTCCAGTGCCTAAGCCTGCCAGTTAGTCCTTCTTATGTCAGACTTGACAATGAGTGTCAACAGCCTATTCAACCAGGGAGCATCACAACAAATAGGTGTCAGCCGTGGCTCAGTGGTAGCAGTGTCGCCTCTGAGTCAGAAGGTTGTAAGTTCATGTCCCATTCCAGAGACTTATGCACAAAATCTAGGCTGATAATCAGTTCAGTACTGAGAGAGAACTGCACTGATGGAGGTATGGTCCTTTGGATGAGACATTAAACCGAGGCCATGTCGTCCCTCTCAGGTGGACGTCAAAGATGCCATGGCACTATCGAACGAATAGCACGGGAGTTCTCCCAATACCTTGGCCAATATTTATCCCTCAACCAACATCACTAAAAACAGATGATCTGGTCATTTATTTAATTGTTGTTTGTT
This sequence comes from Squalus acanthias, assembly GCA_030390025.1. Lineage (NCBI taxonomy): Eukaryota > Metazoa > Chordata > Chondrichthyes > Squaliformes > Squalidae > Squalus > Squalus acanthias. The sequence goes on from CM059437.1 coordinate 67,468,800, forward strand.
GGAACTTGCTGTCCACAAATTGGCTGCCATGTTTCCTACATTACAACAGTGACTACACTTCAAAAGCACGTTGGGACATCCTGTGGATGTGAAAGGTGCTATATAAATGCAAGTTCTTTAACTATAGCTAATGGTAGCACCCCAGTTCTTACCCTTGATGAGATCAGCTAAGTCAGCACAAGCTGTGGTGTCGAATCTGAGATCTTCTGTGTGAATAGTTCAGCTATTCCGTGGGCAATGTATTTACCAATTAATCCATTTGGAGACCTTTTTGGGGGAACTTTCTATGTTAAATTCTGTTATTGCTAAGTAATGCATAATACTGTTATCACTGTAATTATACTGAACAGTGGCTTGCGATTTTATCCAGGTATTCAGCTGTCACAAGTCCGATGTAGCAGTAAATGTAACTGTTCAGTCCATCATGTTTGTTCTGTCTTAAACAGCAGTTCATATCGTCGTTTGGAAACATATGATTGCAGCTGAACTTTGTGATAAGTTCATAAATACATGAACAGGTGAAACTGGATATGAGACTTGCCCTAGTTAATGTATTATATCAATACAGCAATGAATTGTTATAAGTGTATCTGTCTTCAATGAAAGTAATGTTTCAATGTAGATTAAGCTTGTGATATATAAGATATGTCCAAAGAGTTCTTCTTAATAGTTCAGAAGTCCTAAGTATGCAACATAAGGGATTCCTCTGGCCCACATGCATGATCCAGGACAATGCTGTGAAATGGGTTTGTGGCAAAAAGGGAAAGCAGCTGCAGGCAGGGAGGACTTTGGCCTACACTGACCTATCACTGACTACCAACAAGGGAGTCAACGTCATGGTGAGCATGTCTTCTTTCCAGAGCGAAACCTGGGTAAACAATGGGTGATTATCAGGATTCTTCCCTTTCAGCTCCCGATCAATTAGCAAACCGATGTCCTAATAAGTAGTGTGATCCTAGTTGAACAAGTAGTGGGGAGCTTTCCAATGCCCTGTACTGGTAATCTGCTGGTGTAAAACTGCAGCAGTACCCCTGCGCAGACTTCCGGGTCCCTAAAATTTGGCTCTGACAACCTGCACCTAAGCTCTCTGAACTGAGGTAATTGGGGTATGCCCTTATGGGGGAGATCATCAAGATTGCTGGCAAGATGCCCTGTGTAAGTCCTTCCACCAAACTGAAGACAGATGTCCATTGTTCAGCTCATGAGGAAACTCTGATAATTGGCATAACAGCTTGCTGTTCATTCATCTCTACTTACTCACAAAGATAGACTTAACCAACAGTTTTAATTATCTTTTCTCAAAACGCATAATTCTGGTAAATCAGCATTTGCTTTTTTCATAGACAACCATTATACCTCAATGCCAATTGGCATCAGTGAGTCCTTATCCTGATCAGTATTTAAACAGTTAATTTATTGCTATTTAATGTCACTTTATAGCTATCTACCAGGTATTACTATTCTATTTTTCCATATGTACTTAGTCATTTTTTTAACTGTCTTTTGTTCTGTTCACATTATTATCTATCAAGCCCATTCTGATTTTGCCAAAGTGTCCCCACTGTAAATTGGCTGTACTGAGATTTTTTTTTTGGTCAGCCAGGTGTCTGATGTACAGAAACCTGCCATCACGTTTAGCAATCACTGAACAAAGTTACTCAGACATTTACATGTACAATTTCTGCTTGCCCAATACAGAGTACACACTAGCTCCCCATCAACTCGTTAATAAGAGGAAAGACTGTGAAAACGTTTACAAATTAAAATAGCCCAGGGGGAGCTTAGACCTTCCTGTGTGGCAGTCAGTTGGTGTTTTCTGAAGACACAGTGCATTATAATTCAGTATTGTTTTAATCCATGTGATTTATAGGGATATAAGGAAGAAAGAAAGAATAAAGTTGAAACAATGGGGTGAAATTATTAAATGGCTAACATAATCATGAATATTGGCACTGCTGTTTCATTGTAGTATGTTCATGTAGAACTGTAAACTGATAGTCTCAACTGGTAACTAGTGGGATTATTAGCTTTCAATCATCAATAAACAAAGCAAATAACAATTATAGTAAAATATGCAGTGTTATAAGCTGGGTCATGTATAAATACACATGGAATCATATTTTCCCTCTCCTTCTGTTTTTGTTATGTGTGTGTAGGGAAATTTGATAGGTATTAATATCTCTTTCCTGTTTCTTTTTAGATCTATGCCGAATAATCATGTCAGCAAACAGTTTGATAAGCTTCACGTTGGCAGGGACATTGACAATGTGATGTTCTGATATATTTTAATTTCTCTGTCTGTGTCTCTCTCCGGAAAGAGGGTGTGGGGTGGGTGGGGTTGGGGTAGAGGGATTAAATATACAGTCAAGTCTTATATCATAGACTGACTCAGCAATTTACAGCCAGAGGCCTGGCTACAAATAAATGCACCATAGACACAGTGCAAAAAATGGTCAGCTTTGCACCTGCAGCTCTGCTTATTCAAGGGACAATTTCATTTCCAGTGTTAAACTGTTATCAACCAGTGAAGCAAGATTTGTGGCTTTGATGTGTGTGTATGCGTCGGGGGGGGGGGGGAGGGGGCGGGCATATCTCTGTGCAACTCAGAGTTCTGCATGAAAGTAAAGCTTCTGCCATTTAGTACCAGTTTTCGGAACAGTCTTCACGACTGCGTTAGGAGAAATGCACGAGGATTGCTTCAGTGTGGGCACACTGGTGTTGTTGTAAGCCTGTGAAATCCTACCCTACCAGAACAAACAGCATCCCATCAGAAACGTAGAGATTGCTGTATCAATGTTAACAATTTGACACCTGTAGAGCACATACCTGATCAGGTGCACTTACTTTCTTTTATGTGTCAGCCATATCAGATTTTATTAAGTCAGGACCTTCATTAATATGGAAGATTTCTTTACCTGCGGGATAATGCGATCCTCTTGAATCACTAATGAAACACTTCAAGTCTAGTGCCCTGTTTGCAGCTAGTGGCTGCCCTGCAGCCCTGACAGGAGACCTCAGTCTCACGTTACATGTTTCAGAAGCTGATCTTACCCACACTTCAAATTTAGGCCTGTGATATGGAAATTAATAAAGTGAGTGTCACTGATATCCACCTGTACTGACTGAGAACTGGAGGCAGCAACAATAGACATGTTAGTGAAACACCTGCTCCCCCTAATGAGATTACCTGAAATAGGAAACAGAGCCAATGCGAGGAGAAAGTAACTACAGGTGAGAGTGTCGCACTTTTCCATGGCTGAATGCAAGACGAGCTTTCATCCATTTTACAAATAAGTAACAATGGGGTGCTTGAGGCTGCTTACAAAAAAAAAACGAAAGGATATTTATTACTTAGTCCTTAAATGTGCACTGTGTGTGTCAGTGGGTAGAAGTCTGTGGAAAGAAAAGGAAATGCTAACAAATAAAGTAGTCATGGATATTTTATACTGTTATTACTGTAACTAGGGTTGCTATTTTGCTTTGTTTCCATTTCCTGAAGTGAATCATTACATCCCATAAATAACACTGTTTTTGGTGCTTAAAAAAAGAAAGTGTACATGTTGCTCTCTTTCACTAGCAGGGCAGTTATGCTGCACATTTTGCATCAATACTAAATCTTTGTGTTGCGTCAATGAAAGGTAAGCAATATGACTGTGCCAAAGTTACTTTGATTTGGCGGTATTGGTCTGGTAACATGGGACCAACTGGAGCAAATCCAAATTTTGGGGTGTTCACTAAATGGTCTTTAGCATTAAATTTCCAGGCTCCCCTGAGGGCTCAGTGAGTTTCTCCGATGAGTAGCCAAGCCATGGGATGAGGAGATCCCAGGTTTGATCCCCAATCTGCGCTGAGTAGGCTGATCTCGGCTGTGGCGGCAGTAGGGATGCTAAATTGGCTTCTATGCCTCTGGGTTAGGAAGAGGAAAGTCACCCAGGGTCCCCACTCCTGATGGCTACAGAGCGGCCCCTGATGGAAGTCCGCATGTACGAGTGTCAAGAGAGAAGAAGGTGGGGTTCAATGGTGGCATGCCCATAATTGAATAGCATCACCAGGGTTGCCAAATCTGGTTGAATAGAATCATAGTATGGTTACAGCATGGAAGAAGGCCATTCGGCCCGTCAAGCCCGTACCGGCTCTTTGCAAGAGCACTTCAGCAAGTCCCACTCCCCCGCCCTTTCCCCATAGCCCTGCAAATTTATTTCCTTCAGATACTCATCCAACTCCCTTTTGAAAGCTGTGATTGAATCTGCCTCCACCACCCTTTCAGGCAGTGCATTCCAGATCTTAACCACTTGCTGTGTAAAAACTTTTTTTCTTACGTCGCCTTTGGTTCTTCTGCCAATCACCTTAAATCTGTGTCCTCTGGTTCTCGACACTTCCGCCAATGGGAACAGTTTCTCTCTATCTACTCTGTCCAGACCCCTCATGATTTTGAACACCTCTATCAAATCTTCTCTCAATCTTCTCTGCTCCAAGGAGAACAACCCCAGCTTCTCCAGTCTATCCACGTAACTGAAGCCCCTCATTCCTGGAATCATTCTCGTAAATCTTTTCTGCACCCTCTCTAAGGCCTCCACATCCTTCCTAAAGTGCGGTGCCCAGAATTGGACACAGTACTCCAGTTGGGGCCGAAACAGTGTTTTACACAGATTCATCATAATTTCCACACTTTTGTACTCTATACCTCTAGTCATGAAGCCCAGGATTCTGTAAGCCTTTTTAACTGCTTTCTCAACCTGCCCTGCCACCTTCAACGATTTGTGCACATATAGCCCCAGGTCTCTCTGTTTGTGCACCCCCTTTAGAATTGTACCCTTTAGTTTATATGTCCTCTCCTAATTCTTTCTACCAAAATGCATCACTTCACACTTTTCTGCATTAAATTTCATCTGCCACGTGTCCGCCCATTTCACCAGTCTGTCTATATCTTCCTGAAGTCTATCACTCTCCTCCTCACTGTTCACTATACTTCCAAGTTTTGTGTCATCTGCAAATTTTGAAATTGTGCCCTGTACACCCACGTCCAAGTCATTAATATATATCAAGAAAAGCAGTGGTCCTAGTACCGCCCCTGGGGAACACCACTGTATACCTTCCTCCAGTCCAAAAACAACCGTTCACCACTACTCTCTGTTTCCTATCACTTAGCCAATTCCGTATCCATGCTGCCACTGTCCCTTTTATTCCATGGGCTTCAACTTTGCTGGCAAGCCTACTGTGTGGGCCTTTGTCGAACGCCTTTTGGAAATCCATGTACACCACGTCAACCGCATTGCTCTCATTAACCCTCTCTGTTACCTCAATAAAGAACTCAATCAAGTTGGTTAAACACGATTTGCCTTTAACAAATCCATGCTGGATTTCCTTAATTAATCCACACTTGTCCAAGTGACTGTTAATTTTGTCCCTGATTACTGTTTCTAAAAGCTTCCTCACTACCAAGGTCAAACTGACTGGCTTGCAGTTGCTGGGTTTATCTTTACACCCTTTTTTGTGTAACATTTGCAATTCTCCAGTCCTCTGGCACCACCGCCATATCTAAGGAGGTTTGGAATATTATGGCCAGTACCTCCGCGATTTCCTCCCTCAATTCCCTCAGCATCCTAGGATGCATCCCATCCACTCCTGGTGACTTATCTTCTTTAAGTACAGCCAGCCTTTCTAATACATCGTCTTTATCAATTTTTATCCTATCAAGTATCTCCACTATCTCCTCCATTACTATGTCTATGGCAGCATCCTCTTTCTTGGTGAAGACAGATGCAAAGTATTCATTTAGTACCTCAGCCATACCCTCTGCCTCCATGCATAGGTCTCCTTTTTGATCCCTAATTGGCCCCACCCCTCCTTTTACTACCCTTTTACTATTTATATGCCTATAGAAAACTTTTGGATTACCTTTTATGTTGGCTGCCATTCTATTCTCATACCCTCTCTTTGCCCCTCTTCTTTTCTTTTTCACTTTTCCTCTGACCTTTCTATATATAGCCTGATTCTCAGATGTATTTGCAACCTGACATCTGTCATACGCGCTCTTTATCTGCTTCATCATATTCTCTATCTTTCGTCATCCAGGGATCCCTGACTTTAGTTGTCCTGCCTTTCCCCCTCGTGGGAATGTACCTCAACTGTACCTGAACTATTTCCTCTTTAAAGGCAGCCCATTGTTCCATTACAGTTTTGCCTGCCAATCTTTGATTTCAGTTTACCCGGGCCAGATCCGTTCTCATCCCACTGAAATTGGCCTTCCCCCAGTTAAACATTTTTACTCTAGATTGCTCCCTGTCCTTTTCCATAGCTAATCTAAACCTTAAGATACTATGATCACTGTTCCCTAAATGTTCACCTACTGACACTTGCTCCATTTGACCTACCTCATTACCCAGAACCAGATCCAGCAATGCCTCTTCCCTCGTTGTGCCGGAAACATACTGATCAAGAAAATTCTCCTGAACACACTTCAGAAATTCTTCCCCTTCTCTGCCCTTAACACTATTACAATCCCAGTCTATATTAGGATAGTTGAAGTCCCCCATTATTACTGCACTATATTTCTTGCACCTCTCTATAATTTTTCTGCAAATTTGCTGCTCCATATCTTTCCCACTATTTGGTGGTCTATAGAATAGACATAGTAGTGTAATGGCACCTCTATTATTTCTTAACTCAAGCCATAAAGATTCTGTCCTTGGCCCCTCCAGGACATCTGCCCTCTCCAGCACTGTAACATTCTCCTTGACCAATACTGCCACACCACCTCCTATCTTTCCTTCCCTATCTTTCCTGAACACTTTATAACCAGGAATATTTAATACCCAGTCCCACCCTTTTTTGAGCCAGGTCCCAACATCATATTGCCATGTGGCTATTTGTGCCTGCAGCTCACTTACCTTGTTCACTACGCTTTGTGCATTCACATACATACACTGTAAACCCATCTTAGACCATCCTGTATTCTCTTAGTTGGACCCCCCAATACCTTACTGTTTCTTACTTTGGTGCTCTCTGCCTCTCCCAATCCTTTGAGAACTTTATTTCCCCTTTCTAATGTTACATCTTGGTGCCCATCCCCCTGCCAAATTAGTTTAATCCCTCCCCAACAGCACTAGCAAACCTCCCCGCGAGGATATTAGTTCCGGCCCTGTTGAGGTGCAACCCGTCCGGCCTGTACAGGTCCCACCTCCCCCAGATCCATTCCCAATGTCCCAGGAATCTAAAGCGCTCCCTCCTGCACTATCTCTCCAGCCACACATTCATCTGCACTATCCTCCTATTTCTATACTCACTAGCACGTGGCATCGGGAGTAATCTGGAGATTACTACCTTTGAGGTCCTGCTCTTTAAACTCTTTCCTAGCTCCCTGAAATCTGTCTGCAGGACCTCATCCCTCTTTCTACCTATGTTGTTGGTACCGATATAGACCACGACCTCTGGCTGTTCACCTTCCCGCCTCAAAATATTCTGCATCCGCTCGGTGACATCCTTGACCCAGGCACCAGGGAGGCAAAATTCCATCCTTGAGTCACGTCTGTGGCCGCAGAAATGCCTGTCTGCTTCCCTAACTATTGAATCCCCTACCACTATTACTTTCCCACTCTTCTTCCTCCCCCCCATACAGCTGAGCCACCCGTGGTGCCGCAGACTTGGCTCTGGCTGTACTCCCCAGAGGAACCATCGCCCTCACCAGTACTCGGAACCGAATACTGGTTGGAGAACGAGATGCACTCAGGGGACTCCTGCACTACCTGCCTGGTCCTCCTCTTCTGTCTGGTGGTCACCCATTCCCTTTCTGCCTGCACACTCTTTATCTGCGGGGTGACCACCTCCTGAAACGTGCTATCCACGAAGCTCTCAGCCTCACGGATGCACCGCAGTGACGCCAGCTGCTGCTCAAGCTCCAAAACCTGGAGCTCGAGCTCCTCCAGCTGACGACACTTCCTGCACATGTGGTTGTGCAGGACACGGGAAGCGTCCTGGATTCCCCACATGGCACAGGATGTGCATTCCACGGGACTGAGCTGCCCTGCCATGCCTTTACGTAATAGACTATTAACTAGAAACACTTACCAGCTACTCACCAATCAGCTCCTTCCCTGTTTGTGACATCACTTTAGCTGTTTTGCAGTTGTTGCTTTTGTTGTTGTACTCCGCCTCCTCGTTGCCGCCGCTGCTCCAGTCTACACTCTCTCAGGCCCTCCTGCTCAATTTATACTCCGCCTCCTTCAAACAATTATTTTTACTTTTAATTTTTAATTTTAATTAGTTAATTTAATTTTTAAGTTATTAATTCACTTTCCCAGTTCTGAATTTAATTCACTTACCTAACCTAGAGAGCAAAAGAGTTGTAATACTCACCAACCAATCACCTACCTGCTGTCCTGTGATGTCACTCATTGTTTTTTGTTTTGCCGCTCAGCTTCCTTTATGCTGCCTCCACTGCCGCCACTCCCGCTCAGGTCTGCGCTGTGCCCTGGGCCTTCTCCTCTCAGCTCCCTTTATGCTGCCTCCACTGCCATCGCTCCCGCTCAGGTCTGCGCTGTGTCCTGGGCCTTCTCCTCTCAGCTCCCTTTATGCTGCCTCCACTGCCGCCACTCCCGCTCAGGTCCGCGCTGTATTCCAGGAGGTTTCATCACATGACCTCTTGCCCCCAACTGTTCCGACCTCCTGCTCTCACCATTGGTAACCCGACAAGGCGATCCTTGTGACACACCGCCAATTCGAAAGCAAACAGACTCTTTGGGCTGGATTTTACTCACCGAGACGCGTTGGGGGCGGGACTGCCGCCTTCCAGGTTCTAGTCCCGCCCCCAACGACGTCCGACGCACAGACGCTATTTTCCCCTGATTGGCCTTGTTGAGCCTGCCCTGTGAGCTTGCCTGCCAATCAAGGGAAAGCCGGTGTCAGATGATGCCAGTTGATGACGCTTCATCTGCCGGTTTTCTTAAAGGCACATGAACCATAAATTTTTGACAGATGATTTGACAGTGTTTGACAGCATTGAGGTGCTGTCAAACACTGTCAATCACTATACACAGGTGAGCTCTTGCACCCAGGCTCTCCAGTGACTCCTTAGGATGAAACAGATGGCAGCTGCAGGTGAGGGTACAGAAGCGATCTGTCACTTCTCCCATTGAGGTGAGGCCACACAAACACTTCAAAGATTGTCACCTATAGAAAAATCTAAACACATTAAAAATGACTTTCCCAACATTTCCTTACCTCTGATACTCACCAGTGTCCCATTGCATCCTTCACACCACTTCTGCAGCTGTCATATATACACCAACATAACAACAGACCCACAGCACGCCTCACTTACCCTGGCGGGGCTCCACGACATCGGAAAGCCCGCAGCAGAAGTCTCAAAATGGGAAAAAGCCTCTTAACTGCCTGTTAACTACCTGTTATCAGGCAGTTAAGTGGCTATAATCCACTTCCCGCTGCTCGGAGTCAGGTCCCTGCACAAATCGGGGACATGACTCCTGGGAAGATTGGTTGGAGGCTGGTTGGGAGCGGGTTCGGGATCCGCTCCCATTCTTTTTGACTTTCCCAGCAGTCCTGCCTCCAAACCCGCCTCCTCAGGGCTGGTAAAATCCAACCCTTTGTTACCCAATTGGTTGATTCTTGACTGTCTGTGAAACAGCCTTTTTTCCCATCTCCAATATTTTTACAAATAATCAACAAATGTATTCACAGAAAATGAAAAAACAAACACATCATTTTTTTTTAAACTGATGATTTTTCACCAGCTTCCTTGCAGCAGTGTTTGGAAGAATAAACTGTAATTCCTGGAGACTCCTGGACAGGATAGTTGGCAACCTTAAAGCTCACACATTAAAAATTGGCACCTGGGCAACATGGGCCAGCCAGCAATGAGTCATTAACAGGAAGGGAGGAGAGAAAGGGGAGAAAACGGGTTGAGAAAACTGTCAAAGAAAGAAATCCCCTCTGAACTTTCATTTTTATTTGTAGAAAACAGGTAGGAGAAAGCAGAATTATCAGATTTTTCTAACTTTAAAAATATCATTGGTTGTTGGAGGCGGATAAATAGAGTTCTGCACATGTGCAAAATTCTGCTCTGTCTGATTCAAGAACAGTGAGAGTGTACACATGGGTCTAGAAATTTGATCGCACTTGAAAATGGGGCGCGCAGTGTGCTGCGCACGTCTGTTCATGCGGTCCCAGGGACCATGTGAAATTGGTGCTGGCAGCTCATTATCATGAGCCAGGCATGCAGCCAGCACTACCCACGCCAGTCAGTGGCTGTTTGCCTGTTTGGTGGGGTGAGAAATCGGGCTTCACTGACGCCACTTAAAGGCAGCCAGCATCTTTTAAAAGGGATGTACACTCTGACTGCACACAGCAGAGGACACATGCACGATTCCAACCCTCACTTTCCCACACCTCACACCTTCCACACAACTTACAAACTATTCCCCATGACAGGCACATTCTGTAAACAGATCACAAGTCTGTCACAATCAGATTTCTAGGACATCGAGTACATTTTGTGAGGTTACGCTCCTGGTGTGGAGCCTTACCTGCCTGGAGTGCAGTTCAGAGAATCAGGCTTAGAGGCTAGTGTGTTCGATTTTGTCCAGTGCAACCTTGCAAAATTTACCCTTGTAAAATTGCACTGTCCTTACGTGCTGCTCCGAAAATGGTGCTGGTATTGAACTGAAGCTTGTAATATAGTTGGACCAATAGAGAACATAAAAACATGTATGTAGGTCAGCCGATGACCTCCTGTATGATGCTTCCCATACTGTGCTGTAACAGAAATGCTAAGCAGTTCCACTGATATGGAAGGTATTTTCTCTCACTTGCAGGTCAATATATTAACGTCCCACTGAAATGAAAGTGTGTAATCAATACATTTCTTCAGTTTTCTGAGTTTAAAATAAATCTTGTTTATTGTATAAATTTATGCAGCTGAATAAATGATACCACACAAAGCTCTACTGGGCACATTTGCTGTCCAATGAAGTGTTAGAGGTGGATACAGGTTGGAGCTAAATCAGCTTTTAAAGAAGGATTGTTGCTATTTTGGAAAAACTCAGGATAATCTTTGTTGTGCATGTATTTTTTCTGACTATCTGATGTTTTCGTGATGTGAGTGAGAAAAGAAAGACTTGTTTGTGTGTGTATATATACATATACAGCTGCCTTTCACGACCTCAGGATGTCCCAAAACGCTTTACAGCCAATCAAATTCTTTTGAAATGTAGTCACTGTTGTAATGTAGGAAAAACGGCAGCCAATTTGCACAAAGCAGGATCCCACAAACAGCAATGTGATAATGACCAGATAATGGCTTGGATGTTGCTGTGATAATAACAACGGGGCTATCAGCGCTTGCCTTTATTATAGGGTAAACTGACGGCAACTTCTAGCATCCGCACATGTGCAGTTAAACGCAGAAATCTGGAAGTTGCTGTCAGAGATACCCTGCTCCTCCACAGGGTGTTGCAGTCCTCGTCGATAGACCTGGCATTGAAATGACTGCAATGGCGTGAACCTGCTGTACTTGCCCACTAGTTCTGCACTAAAAACGGCTGAAAAGGTTAAGGGCTGGTGCATTCAGGAGTAAATGAGTTTTTAACGGCCTGATAAGTGATGATTACTGCTGAACAACCTCATTGGCCCTGAAAAATTAATTTTACAAGTGTGGAGTCGCATTCCCTCAGAGAAAAATTAATTTTGGAGATACCTTAAAAAAATGTTTTTAGTTTTTCTGTCTGTCTCTTTATCTCTCTCCCTTAATCCCATCTGTATTTCCAGTCTTTATTTTGCTTTGTGTGCATCATTTAAATCTAATTTATATTTCCTGCTTTATATTTCCTGGTTTGGACTCTGCTTGTTTTAGTGAGGATTCTTCAATCTGATTAGTTGAAGAGCCTCACTGTCTCTTTCCCTATTCACAGACACCACTAATACCCTGCAAAGGGCGCTGTGCTGGAACAGATGCCGGATTCGGGAAGTCTCCGCTGACAAGCCCACGAAAACTCTGTGGGCAACTGTCAGCGAGATGAACAGTGAGCGACATTCCTTCACCGCTGAGAGCAAATCCAGGCCATTCTGATTAAGTGATGTTGGTTGAGGGATAAATATTGGTCAGGACACTAATTGTACATTGAAGTATTTGTGTTATCTGTGAACAGAGGCAAAAAATCTTTTCAAATGGTTTCATAAGGACAATGCCACCAGTTATAAACATGTCCTTCTTCCTGCCATTTGTGGAAAATAAGCAGCTTGTGCACTTAATGTCACCAACTCTTCTCCCTGAATTCTTGCTAGTCACAGAGCCAGGATGGTGGGGAGGAGCATTGGTGATGAGCAGCAGAGTTCAGCCGCATAAGTTGGTGGACCATATCTGCACCTCAACTATCCTCAATCTCCCTTGAATATTTCCAGCAACAAAGGCACTGGAAAGGAACATTTTAATGGTTGGAGTTTTCTTTACCTTTACATCAGGATAAAAATTAAGTTCTTGGCAACTGTGGGGCAGCGGGGCTTTAAAATAAAATTGAAGGATTTCACAAGTGAGTCACATTACTCCTGCAGTCTAGCATTGTGCTGTTATAAAAATACTGAAAGCAGATATTTAAAAGAGATTTTCTTATTTAGTCAAGGCCGTGCTGTGTGCGTCTTGTAAGTGAACTGTCACTATTATTAAATCAAGCTTCCAGGAAAAACCTCTGACACAACATAGCACAGGCATAATTTGTACCTTTCAATATATATTTTGAAAATTGTTCATGTAGCATTTGGAAGATCCAGGTGTTGTTTTGCTCTAGATATTTAATGGAATTTATTTCCAATAGTATATGCCCTGTTGTGTTAGGGTCATGCACATAAACACTAGCCTATGTAACTGAACTCCGTGCAGGAAATGGCTCCTGATGAATAGTCTAATGATTTCCTTTTGTAATAAGTCTCACTGCGATATTACATTTCCAGTCATATTAATTCAGCTCATTTTAGAGGGAACAGGGCCATAAGATTTACACAGATGGGACCATGAGACTATCTCACGGCAGTAATCGCATCAGCAGCAGCACCACGCACATACTCAGTACTAACATAAATATTTCAATGCTGAGAATTGATTGTGGCTACTTTTTTTTTTCTAATATCTACTTGGATATCATCACCCAACACCAGCATCTTCAAGTGAAACATCCCTAGGGTTCTGTATAGGCTGAAAAATCCATTTAATATTTATTGTTTTCAGGAAGTTTCAGAAGAAAATTACAGAGCAACAGACAATGGTTTCGATCCAATGGAGTGTCCCCAGTGCAGCTTGATTTGAATCAGGAGTCTATTTTTCCATCTAATGTCAAGGAGGTAGATCTGGTAGCCACTTAATTAAAGTGATAAGATCAAGGGGAATATGTGTGCTCACAATGTAGTTCAGCTGTCAAGGATTCATTAAAATTTCATGAAGCCTAACGGATAACATTGACAGTTCACTACCTCCACATGCTCGGGCCTGAAGGTCAAAGTAAGTGGCAGCACCACAGGCCAACAGTGTTAAGAACTTATGTTCAGAGCCAATAGGATTAACAGAGTGGGGATATGTAACTGGTTGAAACCTTAAACTATATACTTTTTAAAGATTTTATTTTTGTAGAGCTGTATGATTTCTCCCACATATCTCACTTTTCAATCAAGCCCCGTTAATGGATCAAGATAGAAATGGAAGGTATGGGATGTATAAGTATTGATAATGTCATTTGAAGACATCCCTAACCATTGGTAAATGCTCTTCCATCCATTTTTTGTTTTGTTGAGTTAGGTAAATGAGTCTGTCATGTTTTAATCACCAATAACTGGAATCCACAGCTAAATGTTTCCCCAGGGTCTGCATCTGAAGTGGAAGTATCCGTGTATTCTAGCTCTGCAGTGTTCACCCAGATTTAGAACCGATTTTCTTACAGCAATTGAAATGAAAGTTCACTTCAATGACATGCAGTGCAGTATATTTCAAATAAGAACATAAAATGCTAGAAATGTATAGCAGGTCAATCAGCATCTTAAAAGGAAAGGTAGGTTAACTATGCGGAGGAGTAATGAATTACATTTCTGAGAATGCGATGGGGTCATTGCACCAATCACATCTGATGCTACTAGCCTGTTTTTGATGCAGAAATCATCTGCTCTCAGTAGGGATTGGAATTTGGGGGTGAAACCCATTTCCACTGGTTTCTTTCTTCCCACACTCAAAATTTCTAACCGGGGTCTGGCAGGATGATGCTCTCCACTGGAAATTCCACCAATTCCACTGAGCAGACGCCCAATAAAAAGAAACTAGGGATGGGCAATAAATATATATTTATATATATATATACCTTTCATTACCTCAGGATGTCCCAAGGTGCTTTACAGCCAACAAAGTATTTTTGAAATGTAGTGACTGTTGTAACGTACAATACTCCTGAATAATGCAGGCATGCTCGCTGTGCAACTACCATAGATGGGGCCCACAATGTTGTTTTCAATGGCAATCAATCCCAGAGAGATCAGGAAATGGGCAATGACAGCAATGAGCAGCTCAAGACTGAAGGTTTTTACTTTGGCCAGACTGACCCCCCTCCCCAATGGAGTGGACACTCAGGGAGTGCCATAAATGATGCGGGCACCTGCCCCTTTTTATTATAATGACCCTGTTGTCAATGGCAGGGCAGACTGCCAGGCAGCGGTCTCACCCCACCACACTTCTGTGACACAGCAGCCCAACTGGAATTTTCAGGCTTTTAACTTCTAATAAAAATAAAATATGAACACCTGACGAAAAGTTTTTGTTGCGGTAATTATTGCGTCTGCTGAAATATGGTAGCCATACAGTTGGGATTTGAATGTGCAAACATTCACTCTTATGTGGCACTCTCTTTAAAAAATATTTTCCATTTTGTATATCTTTATGCTCAGGGGTGATGTGAGTGGTCAGTAAACAAAATCCAGCAAAAGTGAAGTATTTAGATATCAATTCTTCTGGTTCAGTTTTTACAAGTGTATTTTTTTTTAATTTGCTTATGGGATCTGGGCGTTGCTAGCAGGGCCAGCATTTATTGCCCATCCTAGTTGCCCTTGAGAAGGTGGTGGTGAGCCGCCTTCTTGAACCGCTGCAGTCCGTGTGGTGAAGGTACTCCCACAGTGCTGTTAGGGAGGGAGTTCAAGGATTTTGACCCAGCGATGATGAAGGATCGGCAATATACTTCTAAGTCAGGATGGTGTGTGACTTGGAGGGGAACTTGGAGGTGGTGGTGTTCCCATGTGCCTGCTGCCCTTGTCCTTCTAGGTGGAAGAGGTCGGGGGTTTGGGAGGTGCTGTCGAAGAAGCCTTGGCGAGTTGCTGCAGTGCATCTTGTAGATGGTACACACTGCAGCCACAGTACGCCGGTGGTGGAGGGAGTGAATGTTTAAGGTGGTGGATGGGGTGCCAATCAAGCGTTTTTCCTGATAGATCTGTTTTACATTTACCTTTCACTAATCTCTATTTATGTCTTCTGATCCTACTTCCTTGGTATACTTTGAGATGATAATGCAAATTTACCTGATCCATCCTATTGGAGTGCCTAACGGAGCAACCCTTCTTGAACCACCTCATGTAGCCATATGTTCACTTGGTAAGTTAGCAAAAAGCTATTAAATCCTTATTCGCTTAACAATCACTTGTTGAGGTATATATCGCTCAGATTTCTTTCCCTGCGTGACTTACAGAACTTGGAGGCTGAGCTGTTAATGTTCAGTGTTATTTTACTGGCCATGGGCTCGGGCTCAGGATCCCTGCCGCACTCCATCAGTTGCCCGCAAACTCTGTTGTGCCCTTCTGCATTTTGCTTGCTTTTTCTTGCTTCTGGCTTGCCACTTCTTTGCCTAAATTCAGCCTTTGGAAAGGCTGACAAATATTTGGAAACTATTTTTAACCTTTGTAAAGGCTGGAAGAATGTTGCCTACCCTCCCCATGCAGCCACATAGCTTTACATTTTCCAAGCAATCCTTAAAGGCTAGCTCCTAACTGGGTATTCTGCCCCTTCCATCACTGCACAGCGTGTTTATCCTTAATCATTTAAATCATGTGGCCTCACAAACTCAGAACTACTAGCATATTGTGCACACAAGGTTCAGTCATCCCACTGCTATTACAGCAGGACCGTATAAGTAGTCCATGTTATTTCTTGAACTATAAAGTAGGTATTGCAGTGGGAAAAAGGTAATATAACAACACAGATGAGAAGCAGAGTGGCCATTTGATAAGAAACAGATAACAAAATATTCCTTTCATTTAAACCCAGCTATAAAAAGGCTCCATATTTGCTGCCAATTAATTATTTGGACACCCTATGTAATGTACCTGAGTAACCTCAGAGATGAAACCTTTGGGATTGAAAGTCAGGAGAATTTGATGTTCAGGGGGCATGGTCTACATTGCGGCAAGTGTTCTGACACACTGAGCACCTGGAACAACTCGGAATAACTTCCCTCAAAATTCTCTTCAAATGTTGCTTCATTGGCTGCAAAGTAAAGCTGGCATTGAAGCATAAAATGTTACAGTGGAGATTTTTGAACTTTTATTTTAGTTTTACTAGAAATATAATTTAATACAAAATCCTGGACACAACACATTCATTACGTTGCACTGGTTACAAAGACAGCAAATTGGAAGGCACTTTACCATCACAACGCCACCCCTTCAAGGTTACTTGGACAGATTATTGCCTATTGTAGGGCAATGCATGTGTTGATGCCAAATTGGACTGCCCGGGGAGACTGTTTAACTGTCTCTGTGTGTGAAACAGAAAAGTTGTTCTTTCACTGGGTCTGTGAACTATACAAAGGTAATAGAATTTGTAATGAAAATGCTCAAACCTCATCCTGCAGGAGGAGCTCAAAACTTCCATTATTATGCAGTACAGAATGTTTGCTGAAGAGCCCCTGGTACTTCACTGACAAGTACAGCCTCTGTACTACATTAATACAATTAACATGATTAGGTTACAGCAACATCATTATGAAATTGCAAGTAGGGCAACCTCTTAAAGACTGTTTGCTCTTTTTCTACATATTAATCTGTTTAACTACTATAGTTACATTACAGAGGTACTATCTTGTTTTGTATTTATTTGTCATTCTCTGTAAAAAGGTTTCAAAACAATTGTATCTTCTGCTAATGTTTCGGACTTGCACCAAGTCAAAATAGATAACAAGATTGCAATAGAGAATAATGGATCATTGAGACTGTGTATAAGGCAGTAATCTAATTAAGGGGTTCAGATAATGTTTGGAATTGTTTTCTGAACCTTGAAATGAGATGACTCCAGGGTATCCATCATTTATTATAATACTAGTAGATCTCCTATGGTGTTGCTCATGTTTGGTCAGTGAATGCAATGTTTTATATCTTGTTATATCATGTAATGCACAATAAATTATTCTGCTGCTAATTTGTGTATAACATGGACTGTTGCTTTAAGACCACAAAGCCTAATTGTTGTGAATAGGCACATTCTGAGGTTACTTGCTGTTGGGCACTCCGTCATTCGACGGTAATTATTTCTCCATAGTTTGGCAGCTTTTTGTAAATCCCGAGCTCCTCCCCAATATCAGAAAAAAACACAGGAAATGAATGTATTTCTGTTTTTTACTTTTGGTCATTTGAAGTGTAACAGCAACAACAACTTGTGTGTGTGTGTGTAAATATATCACCTTTTAGTGAAACAAAACATCCCAAAGTGGTCAACGAAGAGGAACCAAAGGTGCAGTTCAAATAGGCAGTCTTGGTGATGGACTGGGTGTGAGTTTTAAGGTTTTAAGGTCAGCTCAGGGACAAACAGAGGAAAAAGGCAGTGCACCACTGAGCTCTACCTAAGTAAGCATCTGGGAAGGTGTGAAGAGAATAGAGCCAGGGACTGAGGCGTGAGGTTTGTGGTGGTGGGGGTGTAAACAATTGTTCCTGCCTTACTGCTTTTGAGCTGCAGACCGTTTGCTGACAGCAGCTCACAGTGTATGTATGAGTGTTGTTGATGAGTGCTGATATTCACCATGAAGGATTCCAGATTGTGACATAGTCACTTCATGTTTATTGAGATACAATCAGCAGTGACTGCCATAAAATAATATGGACTGTATATATGAATCACAATTTCATCGAGAGGTTTAGATGATGTGACTTGATGGCTATGCCCAAGTCCACCATACTGTTTTTGCATTGAACTATGTCACAGTACATTGGAGCTTCACCATGCCAAAGAATAGCGTGAGGCAGACTTGTGCCTGCAGTTCCCCACAGAGGGAGTCCCTGATTTCCTCTGCCCAGGGAAGAAGGATCAACTTGGGCTGCTATTGTGGTGAGAGTGCAACATTAACAGAGGCCTGGTACCAGATTGCCAGTGTACCCTTCTGCCCAGGAATGGTGTACAGTGTGGCTAGAATATAGGGGAACAAATGGGAAGGAAATAACAAAAAATGTTTTTAGAAAAACATAGTTGGACTGTTTTCAGATACATGAGTGCAATCTAGGGAAGACATTCTCCCAACTTGCATTCTGATCCCATGTGTTTCATATTTATTACATGCCCAATACCCCACACAGCTTTACAGCTCTTTAATTACTAGCCATGCAAGCCCCCAGGACACACATTACAGCTGTAACTTACAATTAAAATCCCTCACGCACTTGCATCTTCATACATAAAAGCACAGCAACACCACCTAGCAGCATGATTTATGGTCATTTACTGACACCCACTATGTCTGTCACTGTGTATGTACTCTTTCAACTTACAACCTGCCAAAACCACAAGGAAACAGATTCAAATCGGAAGCCGGCTCAGGAAGTACAAGCCTTTGACTTCCTTGCAAGCAGCTACCCAAGCCAACTCTGCCTGTAAGAGCATCAAGAAGTTAAGAGGTGATGAGGCCATCGGTCTCCTCCAAACTATAGGCGAGTACAAATCAATTCTTATGTTTTGTTCCCCTCCCTTCGTATTCACTCTTACACAGGCATACACACAAGCAATACACAGTGTTAGTTTCCTGTCATGGCAGCTCTTTAGGAATGTGTGTCTTGAAGACAAAATTGAGAGGTTGCACAACACCAGGTTATAGTCCAACAGTTTTATTTGAAATCACAAGCTTTCGGAGCTATCGATCGCCCCTTCCTCAGGTAGAAGTACTTCACCTGAGGAAGGGGCGATCGATAGCTCCGAAAGCTTGTGATTTCAAATAAAACTGTTGGACTATAACCTGGTGTTGTGCGACCTCTCAATTTTGTCCACCCCAGTCCAACACCGGCATCTCCGCATCATGTCTTGAAGACAGCATTGTTACTCATTTTTCTGTCCTTAAATGGCCTGAAGCAGCAGCCCGCCAGCACTGCCAGTGGCTGAGGACAAAGCAACGCCTCACAACCCTTTCCTTCTCTCTCACCAACTTTTCAATATCAGCGCAGCCTCACAAAATAAGGAGAAAATAGTTGGTGAGCTTGACGAAGTAGAACTGGGTGAGTTACTGGGCACAGATGAGGACGAGCAACTAAAGGTTCCAGAGAAAAGAGTGTAAACCTGTTGCTCATTATTAAGGGACCCTCGGTCTTTAGGAAATGCAACAGTGCAGTGACATTGGGCAGCGGTGTCACACTCATGTTGCTACTCAATAGGAAAAGAGATGAAATAGGTGGCTCTACTGACCAATGCATCTTTGATTGTTTCATATATCTGTCGGCAGCACATTGGCTGATAGGTATCATCTGCACTATGGTAGATGGCAAGGAGGTGAAGCCATAAAGGTTGAGCATATGGATAACTTTGCCCCCGCCCCCTCCCCCCCCCCTCTCCCACTGACAATGTCAACTACATGGTGTAAGTTGACTGCAGGTGTCCCAGCAGCTGCTCACCAATTGGCTTTTCAGCCTCTGGAGCCAGTTCCCCACAGTCATTGCGAGGTAGGTTTATCAGAGCCTGACCGCGACAGAAACTGGAATCAACATGAACATTTTGATTATAATAATAGTTACAGGGAGTACTCCGTCTTTGGCCTCAACTCCTATTGCTAGAATTGCCAGGGCCAGTTTGCAGAGCTGCTCCGTCTCTTATTCTTGCAATCAAATCAGCTGCTGGTTTTTTTTTATTTAGTCACTTTTCACAAGGTTGCTCCTAGATTGCCAAAGATTCAGTACTGCTGGGCTGCATCATGATCAGTAAATGCTGAGCATAATTAACTATTGGTAACGGACAAAACAATGCTCTCAATTACAGTTATTATGTCAAATTACTCATGTTGCTTGCAGTTTCTATGGCTATTTATCCATCACTGCACAAAAGTAAAAGAAATGGCCAAATGGTTGAGTGCCATGCAGATTATCTGAATCTAACAGACCAAGATTAGGTTTAAAAATTAAGATTTAAGGTATCAGAAATGATACATAAGAACATAAAAAGTCATAGATGAGAAGGCCACTTGGCTCATGAAGCTTATCTCTCTAGTACGCTAAAGCTCCCATGATTTACATTCTGTCTCATTTATAGTGAACAAAATGTTTCTGCCTCTATTACCCCATCTGCCAAATTGATCCAAACATTTATCACTCTTTAAATAAAGAATTTCTTCCAATTATGTGCTTGAAACTATTTTTCACTCATCAAAATTAGCCTCTTGGTTCTACTTTCCGAGGTTAATCTGAAATAATCTTTGGCCCTATCTATGCCATTTAATTTTTTTTTGCAGAGGAGACTCTCTCCCAAAATTGTATGTTCATAGTCGCAGTTTCCACACATAGAGCTGCATCTCCTATAACCTGAAAATTACAAGCATATTCGTGCCATGAATAGGAATAACGTGTCGCAGGGCTAAGAATGATTCTGTTTACTTCAGTGTTTTCCACTGGAAACTGTGTGCGTTCCCCATCGTGCCCTTCTGTTTACTCCAAAAGAGCAGTTCACTGCCAAACCTTTGCATTCAGTCTAACATTAACAGACTAATTTATTTATACGTAACATAATTACACCGAAGCAAACTGATACAACAAATAATCAACAATACAGTACTTACACAATGGCCCGGTATTTACTCGGGGCCATGAAGAGAGCTGGCAGGGAGGGAAGATTTCCGGGCAGGGGACGTTCTGCAGATATTAACTGCTAATTCCCCCCAATAGTTCCAAAAATAATAAAGCATCTAAAATCTGATGGGCCAAAATTGCGGAGGCCGGGGAGAGTAAACGGTTTGTCTGCGGGTGGGGGTGCAATTTGGGGTTGAGCTCGGTTTATATTTCTTCTGAAGAATGGCTCACATTCCAGTGGGGTAGGGAGAGCTAGCAAGTCTTCCACCTGCTCTTGCTCCCTGCAAGTCAAGGGACAGCTTTGGGTCCATGTCTGGCAGCACCATGCCCAGCTCTGAGTCTTTGATGACATGATATGTTGCAAAGCTTCTTTGGTAATCTAAACCAGGAACTGGGGAGTATAGGGAAAACCCATCGTTTTGGGACTCCAAGGACCGATTTACACACATAGGATCAAAGAAGTTCTTTCCCACTAAGCACGTAATCATGTTGTTAATCAATTCTGCCGAACAGAAAGATAGGATGGGAACTACAGTCTTCTAGCCATTTTTTGGTTTTGTTTGCTTTTGACATCTGACTCCTAAAGCAAGCAGCTTGCCTGCCCTACTGTAATCAGCTTGACTCCACTGCAACATGCATGCATTAACATAAGAACATGTGGGAATTTCTGATGCAATTAATGTCAATACATAATATCATGATTTCCCTGCAGGAAACTTGCTTCACCAGGTCGGCCCCATAGAAATGTAGCTATCTCTATACAATATTTATGTATTGTATTTTTCCCAACAAATATAAAAGAACCTCTTTTAGAATATAGCATTTCAAATTCACAAATTTTCCCCATATATTAAAAAAATCTGATTTTTTTGTTGCAGTTTCCCTATGCTTCTGTCATAATTTTGATTAACTTAATACATTTCAATCATCTTTAACTACTTTCTTTCAAGACTGTGGAGCCTAAGCATTGCTAATCTTATATCATTGGTCATCTCCTTTGCACTTGGGATCAGACTTATTACTCTTCCCTAAGTTCTCTCCTATGCTTCTATATGTTTTTGGATCCTCACGTAATTCCTTGTTTTTCTATCGGATCACTATTTCAAAGTATTTACAGCACAAATCAGGCCATTCGGCACAACCGGTCCCAACAACCGGAAACATATTTATTCATCCATAGTGTGTCATTACTGGCTAGTTTGCTCTTGCTTTTTAGTGGGTTATATTTCTCCTGGACTCTATTGATTACCGTTTTAAATGTTTCCCACTACTGTTCTATTTCTTTGTCAGTAATTTTTTTCCAGTTTATTTTCCCTGGTTCCATTCTCATCCCCTTAAAATCAGTTTTTTTTTTCTAATTCATCACTTTGGTCTTTGTCTTATTTATGTCCTTCTCAATCTTTATCTTTAACATAGAACATAGAACATAGAACAGTACAGCACAGTACAGGCCCTTCGGCCCTCGATGTTGTGCCGAGCATTGTCCGAGACCAAGATCAAGCTATCACACTCCCTATCACTCTGGTGTGCTCCATGTGCTTATCCAATAACCTTATTATGTTGTGATCGCTGTTGCCTAAATGTTTCCCGTCACTTACTTCTTTTATCTGTTCTGGTTCATTTCCCATTACTAGATCCAGCAGTGCTCCCTCTCTTGTCGGACTTTTTTACTTACTGGGTAAGAAAGGAGCCCTGCACACATTATAAAAACTCCATTCCCTTTTCACTACTTCTTCTTGCCAGTTTATTTGGGGGTTGTTAAAATCTCCCATGATTATTATTCTATGTCCTTTACTTATTTCACATATGTGCTTCCATATTTCTTCCTGCACCTCCTTTCCACTATTAGGTGGTCTGTATTATACCCCTATTAGCGCAATCAATCCCTTCTTGTCTTTTATTTCAATCCATATGGATTCTGTTTCTAACCTTCTGTTAGTTACAGTATATCCCTTTTTCTACTGCCGTTATGTTATCTCTAATTATTACAGCTACCACACTGCCTCCTCTTCTTTCCCTATCTGTCCCGATTATGTTATAACCTGCAATATTTAGTTGCCATTCCTGTTCTTTATGTAGCCATGTTTCAGTTATTCCGATTACATCTGGTTCCAGTTCCCCTGTTTTATTTTGGATGGAGTATACATTGCTGTACAGGCAGTTTAATTTGTCTTTAATAGTTGTTCCTTTTACTCTATTTTTAACAGACCTTTTATACTTCTGTTTTATAACTGTATTTTTTCGATTCTTGCATGGCTCTGATGTAAGGAACATCTGTTGAAAGATTATCAGTTATGCATTACAGCAAAAGGTAAAAAATAAGCTGTTTCCTGATGTAGACAGGATGAAACAAGAGTCCGCAAACACTGACCTTCACAACATCTTTAACATTATGAACAGCAGATGCATTGACAGACAAGGGGCTAAACATTGTACAAGGTTCATCCAGTAAATCCTTTCAGTTTTGTCTCTGTTGAGTCTATTTCTCTCGGTGGATCAGCTCTCATGGCTCTTACGTGCATCACAGTGTGATACTATCTTCACCTAAAGAACTCTATTATTTCTTTTTCAGACACAGATTTAGGTAGAATAGGATTGTTTTGATTCTACAGTGGACCACAAGACTCTAATAAAAGTTTTCTTGCTATATCTTAGATAGAGTAACTTTCAAAGCGATGGTCATAGATGGTTGAACTATGGATCTTCTGAATGCAATGTGTGAGTGAAGAGATCAAAATGCAAGTTATGAGGAGGTTTACCCTAGATTACCAGATACTTGTGAGCATAGCTGCCACTGACAAGGACCTTGAGTTGCATTTCTAGAAAAATTGGATTCATACATATATTGTGTGTATACCACCACTTGATTGCCAGGGTCTGGGAGCATAATGCAACTAGACTGCCAATGATTATCTGCACAATATCTTCTCCTCTGTTGGAAACTCTGGCAAAGAAATTGTGTATCATTCAAAAACAGTTAGATGCTATCTTGCTGGTGTTATAGATTTCTGGGGAAGGATAAATTAGATGGACCAATAGCCTCTTTCTTTTTGATTTTGTAAATACGACGCCCAGCTGAGATTCCTACCCCATAAAGTCTCCATCACAAAAATCGCTTACTTCAACCTCCGTAACATTGCCCACTTCAGCCCAGCTGAAATCCTCATCCATGCCTTTGTCACCTCCAGACTTGACTGTTCCCAAACTCTCCTGGCTCACCTCCCATCATCAACTTCAGATCATCCAAAACTCTGCTGCCCGTATCCTACCCCATCACCCCTGTCTTTTCTGATCGACATTGACTCCCATTCCTCCAATTAAAAAATGTCATCCTCATGTTTAAGTCCCTTCACGGCCGCAACCCTCCTTAATCTCTGTAATCTCCTTCAGCCCTAAAAATCACCTCTGAATTCTCTGTTGCTATGATTCTGGGCATGCTCGCCTCACCATTGGTGGCTGTGCCATGCTCTGAAATTCCCTCCCTAAACATCTCTGCCTCTCCACCTTGCCTGGCCTCATTTAAGATCCTCCTTAAAACCCAGCTCTTTGAACAAGCTTTTGGTCACCCCTCCTAATACCTCCCCACTTTGCTCCACTTTTGTCTGTTTATGCCTCTGTGAAGCGTTTTCCTACGTTGTTATGGAGGCAAGCTGTTGTTGTAGTTGTTGGTCTTTGTAAAATCAGAAGAAAGTACTGAGGAAATGGATGCATCCACTGTGAAAAACTGGCAAATTTTATTAAAGTTTTTGCCTGCTGATATTTTGTAGCCCATTTTTGGTTGCTTTTCCACTTTTTAGGTCCTCTCTCCCTGTGTCACACACAATATTGGAACCACAGCTGGGCAGGTGGCCTTCATTTATGTCTCTGCTAACACCCCTCTAACTGACGTTGGGTGGTGTGTGAGCATTGCAGGTTATTTTACCCTCTCATTTTTTTCTCTCTTATTGCGGGCAAGTGTGCTGCCTTACCTTCCAGCCTTCAGCTAACAACCAGGCTGAAATAGGGAACTCACTGTCTGAAAAATCCCACAGCTTACCATTCCAAAAGCAATACAATACCAAAGTGCCTCTCCAGTTCTATTTGTACAAATTATACATTAATTTCAATAAATAGTATTTCACTCAGGAGTTAAGATAGGCCGCACTGTCTGAACATCACCACATCTATCACAAAATCTTATTGATTTATCAGGAACTGATAGCAAAATATTAGCAATCGGATTCTGCTGCACCATTTCCACATTGTTTTAACTGACAAAGAAATTCCAAAACTTGGAAGTTTTATACTGTTGTAACATTTAACTTGCTATTTGTTAGAGTGCAGATTTTTTTTTTAATTTGTTAATGTCCTTCAGAGAAGAAAAATTGCCACTCCTACCCGGTCTGCCTACACATGACTCCAGTTTCTGTAATATGTGGTTGAGTCTTAATGCCGTTAGAGCAGCTAGAGTTAGGCAATTAATAGTGTTCGTGTTGCACATGTACCAAGAAGAAAATATATCTTTTTTTTAAATCTGAAGTCTAACAAATTACATTTTTTATTGCAGCCAAACAGTAGTCCAATGTTTTAAGTATATAATTTCTACATCAGCCATAGTATACTTGTGCATCCATTTTCCCTGCCAATGTGTAGTGCCTTGAGCTTATCGGTATTGAATCTGCTGTTGATTTGACCAATTGCAGCTTTCAGCTGTCTCCTTTTGTAGATCCTGAGCTGCTTTGTCTGTATCAATGACTGCCCCCTCCAGTTTAGTATTGTCTGTGAACTTAACCCAGTTTTCATTGGGTTTCTACATCTAAGACATCGATGTAGATTAGCACCAGTAAAGGCCCCAGCACTGAACCCTGTGACACGCCACTCAATATTTGCCCCACCCCAACATTCTCTTTAACATTTCCTGCTATTTTCTTTCCTTCAACCAATTTCTTATCCACACTCAGGTTTTACTTTGAATTCAATTGCAGCCTTGCATGAGGAGCTTTATCAAAGGCTTTTTGAAAATCTAAGTACATTACACCATATGGTGTTGCACTGTCCTCATTTGTGATGCTATTTCCTCAAAAAGTTCAAGGGGATCCATCAGGGATAATCTTCCCCTTCTAAAGCCATGTTGGCTTGTATCTCTTCGGTTATTCTCATACAGATACTCTGTAAGTTTGCTCATGGTTGAATTATTTTACTAATTTAGACTGATGGGTCTGTAGTTGCCCTAATTAGATTTACCCACTTTCTTTTATATGGATACTAATTCACTTGTTTCCAAATCTAGTGGTACCTCCCCAATATTCATTGACTCTATTATGAGGATGATTCACAAATTTAATCCCGAGTCTCTCTCAATATCCTGGGATAGGTACCATCTGTCCTTAGGGATTTATTCATTTTGAGCCCTTTAAGCCTGTTTAGTACTTCCAGCTCATTGATACCAAAGTTCTAAATCTGCTTAGATTACTTTTGTCACAGTAGGGTATGTCACTGTAGTTTGTTCTCGTGAGTGCTCCAAGGAAATATTCATTGAAAGAAAGACTTGCATTTATATAAACACCTTTCATGACCTCAGGACGTCCCAAAGCACTTTACAGCCAATGAAATATTTTTGAAGTGTAGTCACTGTTGTACTGGTGGGTTGTATGGAGAAGAACAGTCATCAATTTATCTCAGTAGCTATCCAAAATATATGCGAGCCACCCATGCGAGCTTTGTTGGTTTTTAAAATGCAAAATAACTTTGCAACAAAATATTTGATAATATATAAGCTAATGTTTTCCCGATAATCAACTGTGGATTATAATAATTCGGGGTAGAATTTAAATGCATTGTGTCCGTTTTTCAGGAATAAAACCGGCACAAAGCTTACCAATTTAACAGTGGGACAGGCTGTGCTCCCTCGGTGCTGCACCATCGGAGGTGCCGACTTTTACATAAGACGTTAAACCAAGGTCCCGTCTGCCATCTCAGGTGGACATAAAAGATCACACGGCACTATTCAAAAAAGGAGTAGGGCGTGGGGGGGGGGAGATCGCGGGTCGGGGGAATATCGCGGGTCGCAGGAGATCGGGGTCGTGGGAGATCGCGGGTCAGGAGAGAAATCGTGAATCGGGGGGAGATCGCGGGTCAGGGGGGATCGGGGGTCCTGGGAGATCACGGGTCAGGGGGGAAATCGCGAATCGGGGGGAGATCGCGGGTCAGGGGGATCGGGGGTCCTGGGAGATCACGGGTCAGGGGGGAAATCGTGAATCGGGGGGAGTTTGCGGGTCAGGGGGATTGCGGGTCGGGGGTGATCGGGGGTCGTGGCCAGGTTTCCTGAGCCCTGGGAAACTTGGCCCGTAGCCATAAAATCTAAAAGTCTGTTAAAATTAGAGGCACGCAGCCTCATTAAAATATCTCTGGAGAGCAGGTTAATCGCCCGCCCCCCAGCCCGCCTCCGTTAAAACCGGAAGTAGGCGCGTTCGATGTGGGTTGGGGTCGGATTTCAGACTTTTAAAATTTTAACCCAACCCCCGCTCCTCCCCCACCCATCCTCGGGGATAAAATTCCCCCCCTTAAATCTGTATCCTCTAGTTACCGACCCTCCTACCAGTGGAAACAGTTTCTCCCTGTTTACTGTATCAAATCCTCTCATAATTTTGAACACCTCTATTAAATCTTCCATTAACCTTCTTTGCTCTAACGAGAACAATTCCGGATTCTCTAGTCTCTCCTCATCCCTGGCAACAATTCTAGTAAATGTCCTCTGCATCCTCAACAAGGCCCTGACATCCTTCCTAAAGTGTGATGGCCAGAACAATACTCCAGCTGAGGCCTAACCAGTGATTTATAAAAGTTTAGCATAACTTCCTTGCTTTTGTACTCTATTCCTTTACTTATAAAGCCAGGAATCCTTTTAAAACTGTACCAATAAAAATAAAAATCATTACACACTGCAATCATTAAAGAAAAGCTAAAGTGCACAAGAATGTGGTTTGGAGGAGCAGGCACCTGGGAGTTGCATTTTGTGGTCTCAGACTGACCTGACTGAGTGCCTCCAGTCCAGGGTTTAGTAGCCTATTATACTCTTACTGATTATTATACACTAATAATAATCAAGTAAAAGCACATTTTTTATTTAATTTAATTTAAAGAGGCCCCTTGTACCCTCTCAGGTGGATATAAAATTGCCCATAAAATGGCACTATTCGAAGTAGAGCAGGGGAGTCCTGGCCAAAATTTATCCCTCAACCAACATTGCTAAAAACGGGTTATCTGGTCATTTACTTCATTGCTGTTTGTGCGAGCTTGCTGTGCACAAATTGGCTGCTGCATTTCGTACATTACAACAGCAATTATACTTGGGGCATCCTGAGGTCATGAAAGGCACTGTCTCAATGCAAGTCTTTCTTTTTTTAATTTCCCTGTGCTATAACGTGGATGTGTAGACTCTCTTCCAGATTCTGCACAGTTCTGAACATAAGTAGACATTGCAACTCCCACACAAATAGGCCAGCATCACGGTAAGTACACTGCAGTAAAACCTTAAATATGGGAATCTCAGTATCGTTTTTAAAAATGAAGTGAAAGTCCTCAGCAGCGCTCCAATCCCACTCCCTACTTTATTTCCAAACCATGGCAGTGCCACAAATGCAGTAACCGGAATGCTCACGTGAAACCAGTTGATTCGTTCACACCAGGGAACATCTTCCTTATCTCAAAACGCGGCTGCAACTAGATTTGAAGAAAATGAATCTTCACATAAGACAGCAGCTTAGCACGCCCCAGCAAGTCCACTGGAGGAACATAAAACGTTTTTAAAAAGCAGCGTTTTAGCAGCATGTCATATGTAACTGATTTGCGGATAAATGCTATCAGCTCATCTTAAAAACTTTTTTGCCTCAAATTTATATGCAACCAACATTTGGAGGAATGTCTACGTCTAACTGATTGGTTTTAAGCTCTCAGTTCTGCCTTTTAGCATAAGTGGTTCATACTGATAACCTCCAATCCAGGGAAAAGCTGATTTTCTTTCTAAAACACCGACAAGCTTACACATGGGCTGAAGTATTGGTGTTTTAAGCTGGTAGTTGGCATGTATGGTGCTGCTGCCACCCACCGTGTTGGCCACAGCCTCCTGCAATGCTTTTTTCCTCACCCTTGTCGATTTGCGAGATCCCGAGGTTGACGTTTTTTTGCTGGCTGGGTATTACCAATGTTACTCTGCCCTTTAATTCCTGTCAGCATACACATTCACTTTAGCCTGTCTATATTCACCCTTTTCGTGTTGGGATAAGCCAGTGTAATTGGCACAGCACTCGAGCAACATTTGGGTAGCGCCCAGACAGTAGAGAATAACACCTTACGGTGCCATCTGTGTTATGTTGATGAAGTTTTGTCTTTATGTCTTTATTTTGAAATCCAATAATCAAAATACATAAAGAATAATAAGACACCAAAGGGAAAAAAACATCAAAAGAAAAAAAATTGTCGTTAAGTTCATTATTATGTAACTACAGAGACATTGTTAACACTTTGTTTAAAAAAGGTATATATTTTCACTGGGCAATTTAAAAAAAATGATATATTGTAAGACTAGCATTGTTTTAAAATATAATTTATGTGTGTTTGATTTTCTGTTCATTTAGTGAACCGATCTTAATCTATTAGTGTCTACTACCACCTAGTGGTAGTTTTTAAGTGGTGCATATTCTTGAAAAGTGATAACACCCAATGGGCTTGAAATAAGATAACACACATTGACTTCAAAGAAATCTTAACTTTCCTGTCCCAGATTTTCAAAATGACACCTATAGATTATGAAGATTAGGAGATAGCCAATGTAATTGAAGACCATTTATCTTTTAATTCAAATGGCCTTTAATGAATATGATTACGTCATGTGCTGGTGAGCATCAATTTATAGATACAAAAAGAAAATACTGCAGATGCTGGAAATCTGAAATAAAAAACAGAAAATGCTGGAGATACTCAGCAGGTGAGGCAGCATCTGTGAGGAGAGAAACAGAGTTAACGTTTCAGGTCAATGACCTTTCATCAGAACTGGAAAAAAGCAGGAAATGGAACAGATTTTTAAGCAAAGGTAGGGGCTGGGAAAGGGGCGAGGGGATGAAAGAACAAAAGGGAAGATCTGTGATAGGATAGAAGGCAGGAGAATTAAAGAGACATTAAGAGATATTCAAGGCGAGACGAGATGGTAATGGGACAGGTTAAGAAACAAAGGATGGCTCTAGATGAAGTGTAAATTGCGCTGGCAGAATGAAAGACAGCTGCCATGTGGGAGAGAAGAACAAAAGGCACAAACAAAAAGTGTGGATAAAAAATATATATATGATAGGGGCCGAGGTTATGATCTGAAATTGTTGAACTCTATGTTGAGTCCAGAAGGCTGTAAAGTGCCTAATCGAAAGATGAGGTGCTGTTCCTCAAGCTTAGGCTGAGCATCCGTGGAACAGTGTAAGAGGCCGAGGACGGTGAGGTCTGAGTGGGAGTGGAACGGTGAATTAAAGTGACAGGCGACCGGAAGCTCGGGGTCCCCCTTACGGACTGAACGGAGGTGTTCCGCAAAGCGGTCACCCAATCTGCGTTTGGTCTCCCCAATGTAGAGGAGACCACATCATGAGCAGCGAATACAGTATACTAAATTGCAAGAAGTACAAGTAAATCGCTGTTTCACCTGGAAGGGGTGTTTGGGGCCCTGGACAGTGGGAAGGGGGGAGGTATAAGGGCAGGTGTTGCATCTCCTGTGCTTGCACGGGAAGGTGCTGGGCGAAGGGGAAGGGGTGTTGGGGGTGATAGAGGAGTGGACTAGGGTGTCGTGGAGGGAGTGGTCCCTGTGGAATGCTGAAAGGGGAGGTGAGGGGAAGATGTGTTTGGTGGTGGGATCACGCTGGAGGTGGTGGAAATGGTGGAGGATGATCCGTTGAATGTGGAGGTTGGTGGGGAGAAAGGTGAGGACAAGGGGAACTCTATCGTGGTTCTGGGAGGGAGGGGCAGGGGTGAGGGCAGAAGTGCGGGAGATAGAACGGACACGGTCAAGGGCCGTGTCATCCACTGTAGAGGGGAATCCTCGGTTGGGAAAAAAGGGGAATTCCCCACTGTAGAGGGGAATCCTCGGTTGAGGAAAAAGGGGAATTCCCCACTGTAGAGGGGAATCCTCAATCGAGGATTCCCCTCTACAATGGTTGACACTGCCCTGGACCGTGTCCGTTCTATCTCCCGCACTTCTGCCCTTACCCCTGCTCCTCCCTCCCGGAACCATGATAGAGTTCTCCTTGTCCTCACCTTTCACCCCACCAGCCTCCACATTCAACGGATCATCCTCCGCCATTTCCGCCACCTCCAGCGTGATCCCACCACCAAACACATCTTCCCCTCACCTCCCCTTTCAGCATTCCACAGGGACCGCTCCCTCCGCGACACCCTAGTCCACTCCTCTATCACCCCCAACACCCCTTCCCCTTCGCCCGACACCTTCCCGTGCAAGCGCAGGAGATGCAACACATGCCCTTATAACTCCCCCCTTCCCACTGTCCAGGGCCCCAAACACCCCTTCCAGGTGAAACAGCGATTTACTTGTACTTCTTGCAATTTAGTATACTGTATTCGCTGCTCACGATGTGGTCTCCTCTACATTGGGGAGACCAAACGCAGATTGGGTGACTGCTTTGCGGAACACCTCCGTTCAGTCCGTAAGGGGGACCCCGAGCTTCCGGTCACCTGTCACTTTAATTCTCCGCTCCACTCCCACTCAGACCAAACCGTCCTCGGCCTCTTGCATTGTTCCATGGAAGCTCAGCCTAAGCTCGAGGAACAGCACCTCATCTTTCGACTAGGCACTTTACAGCCTTCTGGACTCAACATAGAATTCAACAATTTCTGATCATAACCTCGGCCCCTATCATATATATTTTTTTTTATCCACACTTTTTGTTTGTGTCTTTTTTTCTTCTCTCCCACATGGCAGCTGTCTTTCATTTTGCCAGCGCAATTTACACTTCATCTAGAGCCATCCTTTGTTTCTTAACCTGTCACATCACCACCTCCTTTTGCCTTGAATATCTCTTAATGTCTCTTAACCTCTCCTGCCTTCTATCCAATCACAGACCTTCCCTTTTGTTCTTTCATCCCCTCGCCCCTTTCCCAGCCCATACACTTGCTTAAAAATCTGTTCCATTTCCTGCTTTTTTCCAGTTCTGACGAAAGGTCATCGACCTGAAACGTTAACTCTGTTTCTCTCTTCACAGTTGCTGCCTGACCTGCTGAGTATCTCCAGCATTTTCTGTTTTTATATCAATTTATAGATAATCGTTATCAATTACAAGGTCTCGCACAGCATTGTTCACAGGTGGTCTGAGACCTAAAGTACTATTTCTTATGAAAATGTACATGAAATTACATTAAAATTACAATACAGAAAGAGGCCGTTTGTCCTTCATACAAATGTGTTCCCATATCCCTTTATTCCCTTCCCATTCAACCACCTAGTTAACCTATTCTAAAATGTTGACATGGTCTCTGCTTCAATCACTCACTCCGGTAATGCATTTCACAGCCTCTCAACCTTCTGTTTAAAAAGTTTCTTGTAGAAGATATTTTACCGCTCATTCCCATAGTGGATTTTTAGTCATTCATTCAGCACTGCCCAGGGAAACTTTTCCCGCCATCACATCTCCATGGCCCTTAAGCAGGTGGCTGCTCACTGTGTGTCAGGCCTGAATGAATTACTGACTCCAACCGAATGTCCAAGCTCAGCTCAGCAGTAAAGTGCCTCATAAACATTCTCTTCTGCACCAAGCACAAATATCAATCCCCCTCAGAGCCATAAGAAACCCACATGCCAAGCATTACCATTAACTCAGAAATTTTGTTCCATGTCTTGAATTGTATAATATGCTAGAAAATGAAGCGCTGGATTTTGCAGTAGAAATAAAAGTGAGGCTAACAGCGCTCACTGTTATTTACGTGGAAATCGGACGGCAACTTCCGACGATCACACATGTGCAGTTAAACGTGGAAATCAGGAAGTTGCTGTCTGAGATGCCCTGCTCCTCCAGAGGCTTCTCCTCCAGAGGCTGCTCCCAGAGGCTGCTCCTCCAGAGGGATAACGGTATCTCGCCATCTGACTCACCATTCAAATACATTGAACAGCGTGAAGTTCCTGTACTTACCTCATAGGTATGGACTAAACTGGACCGAAAAAGTTAGGGCTTGTCCATTCCAGCGTAAGTATCCTTTTAATGGTGTGATACGTCTTAATTACTGCCAAACAACCTCTCTGGCTCTGATAATTAACTTTTACAAGTGTGGAGTTTCATTCCTTCATATTTGAATTACTGTTGGAGATTTACAAAAAATAAAAAAAGTTAATAAATATTTTTTCTTTTTCTTTCTGTCTCTTTTATCTCTCTCTTTGAATCCAATCTTTCTTTCCCTCTCTTATTTCCCTTTCTGTACCTGACTTGATATTAAATTAAATATTCTAACTGACACTTCCTGGTTCAGACTCTGCGCTGCTCATTAACAATTCTTCAGTCTGATTGGTTAAAGAGATACACTGTTGCTTGACCTGCTCACACAGGTCCCAGATCCCCTGTAGAGGGTACTGCGCTTTTTCACTAGTTGCCTAACGGGAACTTCCAATGCAAAAGGCCATAAAAAGTCCTTGGGCGGGTGCAAGTGTTGCGCCATTCATTCGCCGCTGGTCGCAAAATCGGCCCATTATCTTTATTTTTAATTTTTCTGCCATTCAAGCTGCACAGTTGTTATTTGCAACAACTTGCTCTCACAATGCACTCTGGGTATTGTGCGGAGTGTCTATTGACACCACTGTGTCAGCCAATGATTTGGAGGCGGGGTGTGACTTATGGCAGGACTTACAGAAAAGGTGCATGTTACAGCAAACAACAAAGCAAACCAAGTCTATTTACAGAGTCTATTTAAAAAGAGTCTCTACAAACCGTAGCAAACAGAACTGGTGACTGAAACTGCACCAACTACTCCTGATAAAAACTTGGTTATTTCTCCAGCAAATTGCAGTGAGTGGAGGATAGTTGCATAATATAAATGATGAGTATAAAATCAATCCCTGACACTCCAGGTGTGATTGACAGGGAAAGTACCCAATCATCTCCATTCTGGCTGGGAATAGTGGTGCCACTATATGCAGCTGGTATTGTGATTCCATAGGAGCAGCGTGAAAACAAAATGCCCATGGTGCATCTCTCTCAGATGCACATCATTTGTTCACAGCAGCAGAAAACCCCCCAGCATCCAACACACACGTGAAACGCCCAACTTAAGACCTGGCCAGAAACTTGGGCCAATGTGAGGAAAACTTCTTGCATTCATTTCAAACATTAAATGATCAATTTTAAGGGTACATTTAGTCATTCTTCTTTGAAAATTATATAGCTTTTATGTATTTGTTATGTTATAAATGTTATTTCTCGCTGTGAATACAGATCTGAGTGAAGAGGGCAAAAGCAGGCCCA
This sequence comes from Squalus acanthias, assembly GCA_030390025.1. Taxonomy (NCBI): domain Eukaryota; kingdom Metazoa; phylum Chordata; class Chondrichthyes; order Squaliformes; family Squalidae; genus Squalus; species Squalus acanthias. The sequence goes on from CM059437.1 coordinate 67,503,341, forward strand.
AGACGTTGTGACGGTATTATTTGAGAGATTTGATTGGCCAGTTTTGTGATAGTCACAGAATTTAAAGTTACTTAATTCAAATTAACTGATAATTCAATTTTTTTCTAGCACTAAATTTCTACATTCCTGTTATTTATGTTGCTTAATTTGAATCACTTCAATCCTTTAGTGCAAATTTTGCATTGAATTACCAGGAGTAGACTATACTTCCTGGTTCATGATTGGTAGCTTTAAAAAAATTGAGGGATTTGATTGCTATGTTTTCTACTCGTTACTTGCTGGTATATTTAGTACTTTTGATTTGTTCAGTTTTAGTCAATCAAATGTTTGGTAACTGAAATTAATGGTTATTTGAACCAATCACAATTGTTTTGCCCTTTGATCATCTGACATTCTGAGGTGTCACATCTCTGAGGCCACACTTTCAGATGTGCGCAATATATAAAATTTTCAATTATATAGATGGGGGCTGTAGATAACGTAAATAATGAAAAGGATGGTAAGTCCCTGCTGTTTTTCACCAAGCACAATGAATAAATTAACTATAATAATTAACATTCACAGTGCTATTTTCTCCTTTTCTGTGTTTGTGATGATTTCCTGCCTCTCGGATCCGGTGAGGAGACTATTCAAAAGTAGCTTCCCGATCAGCAAAAATGCCTGTATCTGAGGGAGCTTCACACTATGGTTAGTGCATTGGGTATTCTTTCCAGTTGCATTGAGAGCGGTACAGATTGTTTATATCATTGAATAGGAATTCCAAAAATCGTTCATAAATGATTGTGCTAAAGTCTTTAAAATCAACAAAATAAAACAGACATAAGAAACATGAATTTGTTTCCTGTTATTTCAGATTGATGATGACAGAAGTGAAGGGTTACTGAGAACTGTACATTATCTGTGGTTTGCCCTAATCTACAACTTTTTAATTATTTTGCAATGTGTAATTATTTAAGAACATAAGAAATAGGAGCAGGAGTAGGCCACTCGGCCCTTCGAGCCTGCTCCACCATTCAATGAGATCATGGCTGATCTTCTGCCTCAACTCCATTCACCGGCCCTATCGCCATATCCCTTGATGCCCTTACTAGTCAGAAATCTATCAACTTCTGTTTTGAATATACCCAATGACTGAGCCTCCACAGCCCTCTGGGGTAGAGAATTCCAAAGATTCATCACCCTCTGTGTGAAGAAATTTCTTCTCATCTCAGTCCTGAATGGCCTACCCTTTATCCTGAGGCTGTGGCCCCTGGTTCTAGACTCCCCAGCCAAGGGAAACATTCTCCCAACATCCACCCTATCAAGCCCTGTAATAATTTTGTATGCTTCAATGAGATCCCCTCTCATTCTTCTGAATTCAAGAGAATACAGGCCTAGTTTACTCAATCTCTTCTCATATGACAGTCCCGCCATCCCAGGAATCAATCTCGTGAACCTTCATTGCACTCCCTCTATGGCAAGTATATCCTTCCTTAGGTAAGGAGACCAAAATTGTACACAGTACTCCAGGTGTGGTCTCACCAAGGCCCTATATAATTGGAGTAAGACTTCTTTACTCCTGTACTCAAATCCTCTTGTAATGAAGGCCAGCATACCATTTGCCTTCCGAATGGCTTGCTGCACCTGCACATTCACTTTCAGTGACTCATGTACAAGGACACCCAGGTGCCTTTGAGCATCTGCATTCCCCAATCTTTCATCATTTAGGAAATACTCTGCCTTTCTGTTTTTTCTCCCAAAGTGGATAACTTCACATTTATCCACATTATATTCCATCTGCCATGTTCTCGCCCACTCACTGAGCCTGTCGAGATCCCCTTGAAGCCTCTTCACATCCTCTTCACAACTGACACTGCCACCTAGCTTTGTATCATCAGCAAATTTGGAAATGTTACATTTAGTCCCCTCATCCAAATCATTGATATAGATTGTGAATAGCTGGGGCCCAAGCACCGATTCTTGCGGTACCCCACTAGTCACAGCCTGCCATCCTGAAAAAGACCCGTTTATCCCTACTCTTTGTTTTCTGTCTGTTAACCAGTTCTCAATCCATGCTAGTATATTACCCCCATTCCATGTGCCCTAATTTTGTTCACCAACCTCTTGTGTGGGACCTTATCGAAGGCCTTCTGAAAATCCAGATACACCACATCTACCGGTTCCCCTTTGTCTACTCCACTAGTTACATCCTCAAAGAACTCCAATAGGTTTGTCAAACAGGATTTCCCTTTCATAAATCCATGTTGACTCTGCCCAATCTTACTATTAGTTTCTAAGTGCCCAGTTATTGCATCCTTTATAATAGATTCCAGCATTTTCCCAACTACTGATGTGAGGCTAACAGGTCTGTAGTTCCCCGTTTTCTCTCTCCCTCCTTTCTTAAATAGCGGGGCTACATTTGCTATCCTCCAATCTGCAGGAACCGTTTGTTCTTTATCAGGCGCACAAGCATGATCATTACTCATAATGAATTCGTAAATTACCTTAAGACTCTCTCTTATCACCAAGGAATTTTGTTTGCAATATTTCGTAGCAAGATCAGCTCTGATGGCAGTTTATGTCAGCCAGAAGTGACTGTACAAAGGTGAATGGCTTCTGCTTTTATTTGCAAGTGGTTGCGTTAGTTTCTCCTGATGGGTGCGACTGTCCCTTTGATTGTTTCATCTGGCAGTCTAATGGGGAAGGAGAAGTAGGTGCATCTGATCATAGGCTGTCCAGTGGAATTATATGCCTTGGCAATCTAATGGTGGTATTCACTCAATCCATGATGGCAGTCTATGGTTGTATGAATCCGGATCTCTGGTAATCTATAGCAGTGTGTCTGAAGGTCTCGGTCAGTGGTGATTAAGGGAAATGTGGGAAAGTTTACATATGAGCCTCCTTATTCAAACATTGCATTCAGAAGATCCACACTTGAACTTTATTAATCCATTCATTTTGAAAGTTCCACGATCTCAGTTACAGTAAAGCAACTTGTTTTGGTGTCTTATGGTCCATTGTAGAATGAGAGGACTCCTACTCTGCCTCAATCTGTTTTTGAGAAAGGATTATCACAGTGCTTCAGCTTCAGATTGTATTACATGCTATGAAGAATGAGAGCTGATCCAAGGGAAAAACAGAGACAGAACTGAAAGGATTTACTGGCTAAACTTTGTTTAATGTTTAGATCATCTTCTGTCAGTACATCTGGCGTTCCTAATGGTGGAGATGTTGTGAAGATCAGTGTTTGTGGACTCTTTTTTTCATCCTGTCTACACCAGGAAACAGCATTTTTTTTGCAATTCATAACTGATAATCTAGTAAAAGATATTACATTATGGCCATTCAAATAGTAATCTTATGGAAAAAACAAGGAATTCTGTGATGGTATATAATTTTTAATGCCTAAAATGTAATATTTAAACTTAATCTTGTTTCATTATATGCAGGTAATCCACATAATTCTCCATTATGTGGGCATGCATTACTTATCTGCAGGGATAGATAAGTTACCATAGAAACTGGAAGCAACATGAACAAACTGACATAATAATTGTTATCGAGAGTAATGTTTTGTCTGTTACCAGAGATTAATGATGCTTGACATTTACTAGCACTTAACATTTACTAATTAGTCTGTTTGTAGGGCAGCATTGTCTGATCAAATAAGCTGTTACTTTCCAAAAGGATCTGCAGTGGAACAAATTTCTTGGGCTCCCAATAAAATTATTTACACAGTGGACAAACAACAAGATTAGTTTTACTCTTGGGGTTGATTTCCTTCTGGATGCTTCTGAAATTTCTGCATTTATTTTATTTGAGCATGAAGAATCAACTCTGTCATTGTGTTGGGAGGTGTCTCATTGAGAAAAAAAACTGCTTTGGGGTGTATTTTTTTTGCATGCACCCTCCTGTCCTCTCCTATCTTCCCTTTTCCCATCTCCACGCCTCTCTCCCCAGCCTCCTTTTCCCTCTTCACCTTGTATCTCTCCCCTCAGTAAGAGCAGTCAGGCAGTGGAAACACTCTGGGTAGAGTTAAGGGACAGCAAAAGATGCAAGATGCAGGAGTTGTCAACAGACCTCCTGACAGTAGTGATGTAGTGGGTGAATGTACAAATACGGAGATCAGTGAAGCATGTAGCAAAGACCATGTGGTTATAATTGGAGATTTTAATTTTCACTTCGACAGGAAGAAGCATAACAGCTCAAGTAGTAAAGGCAATGAAGCTCTAGAATGTATTAGGAACAGTTTTCTAGAACAGTATGTTTTAGAACCAACAAGGGAACAGGCCATACTAGATTTAGTGAGGAGTAACAAAGCAGAATTAGTTGCCAATCTGATGGTAAGGGAACATTTTGCAAATGGTGATCATTTGTTAATAGGTTTGAAAGGGAGAATGGAGAGTCACAAGTCAAGGTTTTAAATGTAAGTATGTTAATGGGTAAACCTACAAACAGGGGAAAGTATTCAAAACGTTTATGGTACGATACAAAACCAGTACAGGCACCTAAGAGGCAAAGGCTTCACTTGTCTATTTAAGCAACCATGGTCAATAAATGAGGTAAGAGACAGTACCAAGCTAAAAGAAAAGGCTTATGTAAGGAAAAGTGGAAATCCAGCAGACTGGGAGAGCTATAAAAAAGCAACAAAGTGATACAAAGAAAGTAATAAGAGGTGCAAAAAGGGATTCTGAAAAAAAACTTGCAAGGGATATCAAAGCTAACAGCAACAGTTTTTATAAATATATTAAGAAAAAGAGAGTGGAATGTAGGCCCTTTAAAGACAGATGTAGGCAAGACTATGCTGGACAACAATGTAACGGCAGACTTGTTAAATGAGTACTTTGTATCCATTATTGTAGTGGAGGAAGAGGACAAAATACCATTGGTACAAGGGAACCTAAAAATACATCAAGGGGAAGAACTTAGTGGATTTAATATAAGTAAAAATATGGTAATGAAGAAAATAATGGGACTTAAGATAGACAGATCTCCAGGACCTATTTCTTTTAATACTTCAGAGTATTAAAAGAAATAGGTGAGGAAATTGCAAATGTGTCAATCATAATTTTCCATTTTTTTTCCAAAGCTGTCTGGATTCAGGAATTTGCCCTTGGATTGGAAAAATACAAATGTCACTTCATTATTTAAGAGTGAAGGAGAAACCAGGTAACTACAGACCCATCAGTTTAACATCAGTTGTGGGGAAGTTGCTGGAATCTATCTCGGAGACAGAGTGACTGAGCACTTGGACAAGTATGAGCTGATCAAAGAAAGTCAGCATAGATTTGTGAAGAGTAGGTTATATCTGAATAGTCTAGTTGAATGTTTGAGGAGGTCACTAGCATGGTGGATAGGGGAATGTCTATGGATGTTGTCTACAAGGATGTGCAGAAGGCATTTGACAAGGTTCCACACAAGAAATTATTAACAAAAATGAAAGCACACAGAATTGGAGGTAACCTTATGACATGGATCGGTAATTGGTTGGGAGGTAACAGTCAGAGAGTAGGGATAAAGCGAACATTCTCTGATTGGCAAGATGTAATAAGTGGTGTTCACCAGGGATCTGTACTGGGGCCTCAGCTTTTCACCATACATATTAATGACTTGGATGAAAAAATAGAGAGTTGTATATCCAAGTTTGCAAATGTGACTAAGTTTGGGGGCACAGTAAGTCATGTAGATGGGAGTAGGAAGTTACGAAAGGACATAAACAGACGAAGTGAGTAGACAAAACTATGGCAGATGGAATTCAATGTGGGGAAGTGTGAGGTCCTCCTCTTTGGATCCGAGAAAGACAAATCAGAATATTTTCTTAAAGGTGAGAGACTAGGAGTTGTGGAGAAGCAAAGAGATTTGGGTGTCCATGTACACAAATCAGTAAATTCTAGTGCACAGGTACAAAAAGTAATAAAAGCGGCTCATGGAATGTTGGCCTTTACCGCAAGGGGGATGGAATACAAAAGTGAGGAATTGATCCTGTCCCTCTCGAATTGCATGCAACTTGTGAAAATATTACATATATAGTAGATATGATATTAGGGGGGAGAAATTCAGTATCGCCCCATTTGGGGTGCAATTATCGGCCGGGCACAAAGATTAGCGCCTGGCGCTAATTATCGCCACCGACTGCAAACTTGACTTTTATCGCCCCTGGAGGTGATTGCAGCGCTATATCAGGCGCTTCACACCTGTCTTAAGGCGCAAATGCCGAGGAGCGAGGCGCTACCTCAGAGCGCTGGCGAAGCTCATGTAATGTCAGTCAGCAATGGAACACACACACAATGGCATGGGCCAGTTCTTAAAGGGGATGGTTAATCTTGCTTTCCATCCACATCCTGCTCATTGCAGCCTTGAATCTCGGCCTGGAGAGACCTGCACATCAAATGTGCTGGAAAGAACAACGGAGAGTACCAGGCAAAGAGCTCAGAGTGCAGCCCCCACAGTCTCTGCTAAAACGAAAAAGGAATGGCAAATCAACATGAACCTGCAAAGTGCTGCTCAATACCCAAAACTCCTTCACACAACGTTGAATCTCTCCAGAAGTCTCTCCCTCTCTCTCTCAGAATGCGTAGTTCAAAAATGGCATCAACAATAAAAGGCAGGAAGCGGACACCTTTAAATAGCGCTCCCCCTTTCCCTTCATGACTGCAGAACGCTCCCCTCAACCTGTCGTTGCTAGCGTCAGGCGGTAAGGCAGGGGGCGCCACTCAATATCCGCTCCTGGGCGATACCGGGGCGTTGTGCACTCGAGTGATGTCATGATCTGCCGGCGCAGGAGATCGTGGCGGTAGTGTTTAGCGCCGCCGCAAAATGTCTAGTTAATTTCGCGAGCGGCGCAAACTTCGCCGCGCCTGGGCGCTAGATGCTTTGCGCCCCATTAGCGCCCTCTTAAGGCGCTAACGGGAGGCGCAACCAACTGAATTTTTCCCCCTAGGAGTTTAATAGCATCCACACACAGTACCTCATGTGCAATGTAAAAATTCACTTTTGTCAAAATAATTGTTACATAATGTTATATGGTTCTGAGTTTTCTGCAGTTCTACTCTGTAAAATTGAATACTACAAGAACGTAATCATTTTATGAGCTAGTGAAGGACATTCAGTCCTGAATGAATTGCTCCATAGAGCAAAATTAATATTTGTTTTGCTTTTTATGAAGCATAGCTTTTGTGTAGAATGAGGTAAGTGCTATGTCTTGATTTAATTCGATGAATACTGTAGTGGGCAGAGGGATCTCGTCATCAGGGAAATGCAGGCCAGAGAGGGACGTTTCCAAACACTGTTGAGAGGACGTTTTACCTGTTTTGAAGTGAAGGTGGTGCGGCAGCCAATGCCTTGTCCTTCGCAGCCTGCCGTACGGCGACGGCGGGTCGCAGGGGCTTGTGGGAGGTGGAAGACGCGTGCGCGCGGAGGGGGCTGGCGGCGGTTCGCGGCGCCTGTGATTGTGACCGTGACCGGCGGCGAGGGCTCGAGACGCGGTGGGCGCCATGTCCCGGCTGATTGTGAAGAACCTCCCGAGCGGGGTAGGTGCCGCCAGCCGCGGCCCCGGGGTGTGGGGGGGGGAAACACCGAGCTCCCCTTTCGCGCGGACATTGAGACTTGCAGCAGGTGGTTGGCCGGGTCCGGCGATGGGGGTTAACCGCTGAGAGCAGCAATGAAACGCGGAGGGTCGGAGCCGCCCGCCCAGGCCTGAGCCTTTGCAGCTCCGTGTCAACCAGTGGCTCAGTGGGTAGCACCTTCGCCTCTGAGTCAGAAGGTTGTGGGTTCAAGTCCCACTCCAGAGACTTGAGCACGTAAATGCCGGCTGACATTCCAGTGCAGTGCTGAGGGAGTGCTGCACTGTCGGAGGTGCCGATTTCGGATGACACGTTAAACCGAGGGGGGCCGTCTGCTCTCAGGTGGCACTATTTCGAAGAAGAGCAGCGGAGTTATCGCCGCTGTCCCTCAACCAACATCACTAAAACAGATTATCTGGTCATTATAACCATGATGTGGAGATGCTGGTGTTGGACTGGGGTGGACAAATGTGAGAAGTCGCACAACACCAGGTTATAGTCCAACAGTTTTATTTGAAATCACAAGCTTTCGGAGCGCTGCTCCTTCGTCAGGTGACGAAGGAGCAGCGCTCCGAAAGCTTGTGATTTCAAATAAAACTGTTGGACTATAACCTGGTGTTGTGCGACTTCTCACATTGGTCATTATAACATTGCTGTTTGTGGGAGCTTGCTGTGTGCAAATTGGCTGCTGCATTTCCTACGTTACAGCAGTGACTACACTTCAAAAAATTACTTCATTGGCTGTAAAGTCGGGTGGTCGTGAAAGGCGCTGTATAATTGGAAGTCTTTTTAATGTAATTTATATTCAACTCCATCATTTCACATTTCTTACTTGCTCATCTTAGTGTATCCTAAAACTGAAGAAAAACATTTTTAGCCCTACTGTAAGGAATTAAAAATACTGTGTACTTTGCAGAGTTAAAAAAAATTCTGGAAGGTATGAACTGCAGTACTGCCATGTTATAGCACCCTACACTTGCTCTCCACCACTTGCTGTTTTGAAGGAACAAGTGTGTCTTCCTGTTGTTGCCTTAGTGCTGCTAGTTTGTTGTGTCATGTTATTGTAACTTGGCACTGTGCATAAATTGGTGGTGTCAGTGGGCAGCCGAAGTGAAGCTTGTGATCCAAATGAGATCTGGAACTTGCCCAATGGGTAGTTGTGGCTGTGAGCCTACATTTTACTATAATGTGCCATAGCTCATTGGTGTAAAAATGTTGCTGCACTTATGGAAATCAATCTTATACTTAATTTTTATCTGTATATTCTATTATTGAATTCTTTCTCAGAGCTGTTGCTGAATAAGTTAAGTTTTTGTGGACTCAAGGACAGAATCCCTTCGACATCCTTGTTCCACTGGTTGCTGAAAGCTCCTAAAGTATGATTTCATGTATAAACAATAGTAATGTTCTGGCCAATATTTATCCCTCAACCAACATAACCAAAACAGATTATCTGATCATTATCACATTGCTGTTTGTGGGAGCTTGCTGTGCGCAAATTGGCTGCCGCATTTCCCACATTACAACAGCGACTACACTTTAAAAGTACTTGCTTGACTGTAAAGCGCTTTGAGACGTCCGGTGGTCATGAAAGGCGCTATATAAATGCAAGTCTTTTTTAATATAATTATCTGATCATTGTTTCTAATCTGGACGAACATTTTAATACCCAAGATTGTTCTTGAGCAAACATGGTGCCTATTTAATACTGTGTGGTTTCTGTATAAAATAATCTCTGGCTGGAGTATCGGTATGCAAAAATACACCTTAACTTGAACTCTGGTTGTTTGTGTGTACTTTTCCATTTCCCAGATGAACGATGAGCGTTTTAAAACTTTATTTGGCGCCTTTGGAACATTAACAGACTGTATACTAAAGTTCACAAAGGATGGAAAATTCCGAAAATTTGGATTTGTTGGCTTCAAAACAGAAGAGGAAGCACAAACTGCTTTAAAACACTTCAATAAGAGCTACATCGACACTTCCAGAATTACTGTAAGTATTATTGAGCAGTATGCATTTATTTGAAAGGATATATTCTTCCATAAAAATGAGTCGTTTGTTGGCGTAGTTTTGCTGATTTGATATCTCATAAGGCCTCTCAGTCCTTGATGAAGGTGTTGTTGAAGATACTGGTACAACTCTGGAAGTGGATATCCACAAACTTTATTACAGGAACATACCTAGTATGATAAATACCAGCAAAGTGACTACAGATGTCAATATTTTTCTCACTACATTTGGCCTGCATTTTATAATATATTTACTACTTTGCAGTTGGTATGTTACTTGATTTGACTTATTTTTCTTCAAAATTCATTGAGGTACTGAGAGAATTATTTGTTTACTATAGAATCATTTTCACATTTTAAAACATTAGATTTATTTTTCTCAAGTTTGATTTGTTGTGTTGATCCCCTTCATCTGTACTAACATATTTGTACAACAACTTGCATTTATGTAGCATTGTGACAACAATGGTGCATTTTGTCCATAGCTATGCACCATATGACTTAGCTTAACAAAAGGTTCTTTTAAAAGAGGTGGCATCCTCAAAATGCCTTCCACCACTGCATGCTGAGAACTTGGCCGTGTTTATCCACCCTGCTTGAATTCTGAATACGAAGTCAGTCGAGCTGTTTACAGGAAACTCTCTTTTAACCGGCACCCAAATAACCGGAAATCTCTCTTAACCGGCAAAATTCTTGAGTAGGTAACCGGGGTTTTCCTTCATCTCTCCTTTAAAAATAACTTTAAAAAAAACCCCGAGGCGTTTGCCTTGTATCGGAGCGTGTAGATTGGGAGGGGAATGTGCAGCCCGGGTAGGCAGCGGGCACGACAGATGGTCAGCTGGCGGTCCCCGGGGAGACGGAGCTCCGAATGCAGACGCATGTCAGTGTGTACGGGGCTCTCGTACGTTGGGAGATATAACTCTCCGTTATCCGGACTTTTTGATTAACCGGCACCACGCCGGTCCCGTCGGTGCCGGTTAATAAAGAGTTTCCTGTACTAACAGACATGGCATCTGAGAAAAACAATGAAACACTTACCATGTAATTAATCAACACAATCTATTCAGGACAACCTTAGCTACAGGTCTGTCATCAATGACAGGACTTTGTATTTGTATTAATGTAGCTGGCTATCCATTGTACTAATAATTAGCTATTACAGAGTAGCTTCTCAATGCCAAAAAACAGTAAATCAACCAGCGCAAGATAAAAGTTTTGGACATGAATCATAGTTGAAAAACTAGGAGAGGTGACCAAAAGCTTGGTCAATAACATAAATTTTAACGGCAGACAGTAGTAAAGAGGTGGAGGGGTTTTAAAAGAAAAGGGAGTTCTCGTTTGTAGGTTAAGGTGGCTGATGGCTTTACCACCAATGGTGGCCGCAGGTGCAGAAGACCAGAGTTCAGAAGACTGAAGGAAGTGGGAGAAGACGTATGATTAGAAGAGATTGTAGAGGTAGAGTAAGCTGAGGCCGTGGAAGGAACTAAAGTGGATGACAAAGATTTTAAAATCAGTGCATTGAGAGGCAGGTAGCCATGGACATTGGAGGACGGGAAACTGATGAGCAGAAAATTGGGGACACTGAGTCTAGAGGTAACAAAAGCGTGGATAAGGGTTTCAGTGGTGACAAGGTAGAGGTGGGCAGTGTTGCGAATGCGAAGGTGGAAGTAAGCAGTCTTCATGATGGATAGGTATGCAGTTTTCAGTTCGACTCTGGGTCATGCAAGGTTTTGCATAGCCTGAGTGAGTTGCTGGGAAGAGGGATGCAGTTAGTGGCAGGGGAGAACAGGTTATGGCGGGAGCCAAAAACAATAACTTTGATTTTCCTACTGTTCAATTGGAGGAAGTTCTGGCTCATCTATAATTGTCTGATCGTACAAAGACAAGGCATTGAGGGAAGTGGCAGATAGGTGCAGCTGAATGTTGTAGTATACATATGACAGCTGAGCCCATGCTTGTGGATGATGCCATCAAGGAGCAGCATATAGATGAAGAAGAGGGGGCGAAAGTTAGATCTCTGGGGAACTCCAGATGTGACTGCGTGGATGGGAAGAGAAGCCACAGCAGATGTGTGGCTGTTTTGAGCAGATCGGAGTGAAATTACATGAGCAGTTCCATGAAGATGGACAGCGCAAGAGAGGCAGTGGAGGATGTTGGAATGGTTGACCATGTTGAATAGCAGAGAGAGATTGATGAGAGCAAAAGCTGAGAATGTGTTGCAGCCGCACTCAAAGGATGTCATGGGTAACTTTGACCACTTGCTCATACCCTGTCATTTTCATTGTATCATTTATATTAGACAGGTTGTTTAAAAATAGCAGTACACTGAAAAGTTCATTAAGGAAAACTATTTGTGCCCATACATGTTGTCACCTTTAGTTGAGTTAATCTTTCAGAGATGCACTCCGCAGCAGAGTGCAGTAGCCCGGCCTTCTCCGTTAGGGGTAGGTTTTAAAGGATCGGGGGTGGGTTGTGCACAGGGTGCGAAGGAGCCCTGGTCCTGGCCCTGGTGTTCTTGGTGCCCAAGGCCCCAAGAGTTCTTATTTCAGCTCTGGTTCTCAGTGCCTGTTACTTCTGCTTTTGGAGTGACTGTTGGGTTTGATTTTAATTCTGGCTTATTTACTTGCGTTATTGAAAGAAGAAAAAAATCCATCTGAAAAATTGCGAAGAATCTTAGCTGGGGCCTCTCCGATGGCTCAGCGAGTTTATCCCGCGAGTAGCAGAGCCAGAGAGACGCAGAAGGTCCCGGATCAATTCTCAGCCTGCGCTGAATGAGTTGATCTCAGCCAGGGCAGGGGGAGGGACACTGCAGTTAGACTCTGCACCCACGGGTTAGTGAGGAGGGGTCATTAAATATACGATAGTCACTAATAAATCCAGTAAGGAATCCGGCCGAAACTTCTTTACCCAGAGAGTGTGGAACTTGCTACCACATGGAGTAGTTGAGGCAAATTGTATAGATGCATTTAAGGGGATGCTAGGTAAGTACATGAGGGAGAAAAGAATAGAAGGATATGCTGATAGGGTTAGATGAAGTAGGGTGGGAGGAGACTCATGGACCAGTTGGGCCGAATGGGCTGTTTCTGTGCTGTAAATTGTATGTATTGTATTTTCAATGGCCTATATTAGTAGGATAGAGGCTGCTGTATATTGTTTTACTGAAAAATACACTGCAAATGTCCAAAAAAGAGTTCGAAGAGTTCTTGGAGTAGGGTGCTATCACTGTGTACAAAAGGTAGGTGGGATGTTGGGTGATGTACCTTGTGGCCACTGTAATCTTTTGTTATCTCATTTCTGATTGCCTCGGTGGATGGAGAGGAATTTCTCAGAATTCTGTTTGCCCTGAATTGGTCTAAGTTTAAAAAAATATATATATATTTTTGCTTCTCCCTGGAGATCACATGGCTGCTGAATGGGCGAGGAGCATTGAAGGTTAGTTGAGGCTTAGTTGCAACATGACTGAATGGGATAGGCTGGATGGGCCAGCTGGTCTTTTTCTGCCCCTCTTTTTTTTGTATGTTCATAATTCTAATGCACTAAGAAGCAAGGTAAGCCTAGTAGTATGCTTTGTTCTATCTTTTATCGAAAAAAATATAGTCTCACCTTAAATTACTTGGAATGATTTTAAAGAAAGTTAAATTCCCTTGTCAATGTAGAGACCCATGAGTAGTGTTTATCTCCCTGCCAAAGGGGTGTCCTGCTGTGACTTCAAATTGGCCTGAGCCACTCAGAAATTCCCTACCGAAGTAAACCACTCCTACGTTCTATACAAACTTTGAACATTAGTACTCACCCTACACTTCCCTTCCCTTTTTAAGGCAACTGCTAAGTACAAAAGAAAACACATGTTTCTTTTATAGTATCCTCTATGCCAATTCAATAAACTCATTTTAAAAGTGCAATTTAAAAAAAAAAGTACACACACACATTCTATTAACTGACTGCCCAGTTTTGTCATATATGGTACATGGGGTTGTCTGTCTGGTTGTGCACACATGGTGGGGGCAGGCATTATATACTTGTGGAATGTGTTCTTGAAGCAAACTGATAGAAACTCTGACAGAATTTTTCACATACCATTTGTAACTTCAGTGGGAATGTGGCCTCTGCTAAGTTTCAAACTTGCTGTCAACAGGTATGAAGGCAATGTTTTACTGCTGCAACTTTGCGCTAACACTGATAGACGTATTGTGTATTGTAGGTGGAGTTTTGTAAATCATTTGGGGATCCAGGATTGTCCAGACCATGGAGCAAGCACTCGCAGAAAAATTCAGCTGGGCAAAAACCAAAAACGTCAGAAGAACAAAAATGTCAAATTGAAGGAAAGAAGGTAAATGATATTTATTTTAAATGTCCAATCCTCAGTAAAATCTAAATGAATATAAAATAAGCACAAATGACTCAGCTAGAAATTGATTTATTGCTAAGTTTTTAATAAACTTTAAAGCATTCAAAACATTTGATGTGACTAATTACCATGTTCTCAATAAAAGTATGCAATTCCACTGCGTGATGCATCATTTTGAGCATAAAGAAGGGTATGTTTGGTATATATAAGGTTGTATAGTAAGAAATGGCTATTTGGAATGGGTTCATTGGTGACAGTGCAAGACTTGCCTCATCCTAGAATATTTGGCTGCTTTGCTTTAATAGTAAACTGCTTTCATTCTTGAGCAAAGTTATACTGGATTTGCTTTATGACTTCCACATGCACAGTGCAAAGAAGATGGATCATCCCAAGGTTTGGTCTTGATATTTTATGTTGTAGACTGGTGAGAAAACAGATATGCTCAGGAGAGATAGAGCTTGTTCATATGGAGAATTCAATTGCTAAGAATAGAATCCTTCCAAATAATTCTTCTTAAAACTCTGGAAAAAAACTGATGGGTGGGAGAGATCTTTACTTTATCATATGCCACATCAAAACGACTATCAACTTTTCCATCTTACAGTATGTGATGCCTGTTAGCTAAATTCCTAATAGCAGTTGGGTCTATGTTAATGACTTGCCGTATAATAGTTTTCATTTTGTCTCATCTTAAAGGGTTATATAATGGGCTAACTATTTTCCTGAATTCCTCTTATAAATTGCATTCATTTTGGGAAAAAATGACATGTATTATAATTGTATTTTTCCTTTAAATCCAGTTATTTTGTATAGTTTTTGAACTTTATGCATTTTCACATTATGTAAGTTGTGTGGTGTGCAGTATTCAGATGTGTACTATAGCATCTCTCAACTACTATGGTTTGTTTCTAGTATCTAAATGTTCCACTGACCTCTAAATACAGAAGAATAATACGATCCACACGACAATTATTTTATGTGTGGTGTTATAACACCCTAACCATGCATGGTAGCAAAAATCCTTTTAAAACTCAAAAAGCACCTATAACCCAGCAGGCCTGCGTGCCATTGTCAGTGGCCTTGGTGTAATGTGCCCTCTTTTATGGGACTGATAGACGGAGATAAGGGAGAGGGTGAAATGAAGATATCATTTATAGAGTAGTTTAAATTTCAGTATATTCAGAAATTATAATCTAATTGGTATTTTCTAATTTTGTTCTGCATCAATCATGAATGCTGTTGGAACTGCTAAATAGTATTAGGTATCAAAATTGCAGTATAATCACTTCTCAAATTTTGGGGGGTATTACTCATCTGTTTAATGTCTGGTATACTTGCTTTACTTATTAATCTTTCTATAATGCAGCCAGTTTTAAAAGAAAAATTGTTCTAATCCAGCGTGGATAAGATGCATATTCCACTAGATGTATCTTTTAAACTTGGTACATTTTGGGTTTGTAATAACTACTAATACACTAGATTTGCAAAATAAATGTTGGAAAACGATTAATGACATGGGAATGCACCATGAGACATAGAGAAAAGACAGAGAGGAGATAGCAGAGGCTCTGCCCACATATTTTCAATCCTCAAATATACAAATTGTGCCATGGGACTGAAGAGTAGGTGATGCAACATCCTTGTACAAGAAGGGAAGGAAAGATAAACTAGTATATGTAGAACACAATACCAGAATTTGCTGATGACACAAAAGTAGAAGGTTTGTCAAACAGAGAAGCACTGTAAAAGAATTCATGAAGACATAAGCATGATAATGGATGGGTAGACATATGCAGGTGTAATTTAATTTTGGAGAAAAATAAAACAAGGAATGGGAGTATACATTTAACAAAGACACTGAAGAGTGCGAATGACCAAAGAACCTCGGAGTTCAAATACATAATACCCTAAAAATGCAAGTGCAGGTAGATCAGCAATTTAAAAAAGTCCAGTGGAATTTTGAGTTCTATAAATAGAGACATTGGCCCAGATTTTGCTGGAGTGGGGCATCTTGCAGCGTGCGCTGTTAGTTAGACTGGCTCGTGCACGTTCAGGTTTTTAAAAAAAAAAAATTGCACACTGTTGCTGGAAGTGCGAGCTGGTAGCGGGCGCAGCAACGGCAAAGGGGCATCTGGGACCTTGGTGAACAATGCGACAGTGTATCTCCTTAACCAATGAGATTTAAGGATTGCGAAACAAACAGAAGGAGGGTGAATTCAAGTGGGTGAATTCAATGTCAAATCAGGTACAGAAAGCAAAATAGAGAGGGAAAAGAAAGATTAGATTGAGAGAGAGATAAAAGACAGAAGGAAAAGTAAGAATTTTTTTTAAATCTCTTTAAACAATTCACAACTTGAAGAATGAGACTCCACACTTATAATTGTTTACTTTCTGGGCAAGCGAGGTTGATTGGCAGTCATTAACAATTATCACGTTGTTAAAAGGGTACTTGCGCTGTTAATTGCTAGACTTAACTTTCTGTTACTGGGCACTTAATGTGCAAATGCAGCTACTTCATAAAAATCACGGCGAGGTTAAGTGTGAAATGCCATTTTCGCGAAGCTAATGATGGCGCATCGCTAATCGGCCAGCAACTTGTGGCAATTTGCAATTCACGGGGTATCTCTTCCTCGCTACAAGTTGCTGGACGATTTAGAAACATAGAAACATAGAAAATAGGTACAGGAGTAGACCATTCGGTCCTTCGAGCCTGCACCGCCATTCAATGCGTTCATGGCTGAACATGCTAACTCAGTACCCCATTCCTGCTTTCTCGCCATACCCCTTGATCCCCCTAGTTGTGAGTGTTATATCTAACTCCCTTTTGAATATATTTAGCGAACTGGCCTCAACAACCTTCTGTGGAAGAGAATTCCATAGATTCACCACTCTCTGGGTGAAGAAGTTCCTCCTCAGCTCAGTCTTAAATGGCTTCCCCTTAATCCTTAGGTTCTAGTTTTCCCTAACATTGGGAACATTCTGCCTGCATCTAATTTGTCTAAACCAGTCAGGATTTTAAATGTCTCTATAAGATCCCCCCTCATTCTTCTGAACTCCAGAGGATACAAGTTCAGTTGACCCAATCTTTCTTGATATGTCAGTCCGGCCATCCCAGGAATCAATCTAGTGAACCTTCGCTGCACTCCCTCAATAGCAAGAATGTCCTTCCTTAAGTTAGGAGACCAAAACTGCGCACAATACTCCAGGTGTGGCCTCACCAAGGCCCTGTACAACTGCAGCATCACCTCCCTACTCCTGTACTCAAATCCCCTTGCTATGAAGGCCATCATTCCGTTTGCTTTCTTGACTGCCTGCTGCACTTGCATTCCCACCTTCAGTGACTGATGTACCATGACGCCCAGGTCTCGTTGCACCTCCCATTTCCCTAATCTGCCACCATTCAGGTAATAGTCCGCCTCTCTATTTTTACCACCAAAGTGGATAACCTCACATTTATCCACATTGTACTTCATCTGCCATACATTTGCCCATTCACCCAACCTGTCCAAGTCACTCTGTAGCCTCCTAGCATCCTCCTCATTGTTCACACTGCCTCCCAATTTAGTGTCATCCGCAAATTTGGAGATATTACATTTAATCCCTTCGTCCAAATCATTAATATATAATGTAAACAGCTGGGGTCCCAGCACCGAACCCTGCGGTACCCCGCTGGTCACTGCCTGCCATTCTGAAAAGTACCCATTTACTCCTACTCTTTGTTTCCTGTGTGCCAACCAGTTCTCAATCCACGTCAACACATTACCCCCAATCCCATGTGCTTTAACTTTGCTCACCAATCTCTTGTGTGGAACCTTGTCGAAGGCCTTCTGAAAGTCCAAATACACCACATCTACTGGTTCCCCCCTGTCCACCCTATTGGAAACATCCTCAAAAAATTCCAGAAGATTTGTCAAGCATTAATAACTGCGTACGTTGTTCACACGCCGTTATTTTTTCAGCAAAATCTGGCCCAATGTGTACTGGAGTAAAGATGTACTGATGAATTTAAACAAAGCATTGGTTAGGCCACAGTTAGAGCTCTGCGTACAGTTTTGGGAACCCCATTATAGAAAGGCCATTAAAGCCATCGAGCGCAAACAGCGTAGTTTCACCAGCATGATGACAGTGATTGAAAACTATCGTTATAGGGGGAGACTTGAGATAATGGGACTATTTCCATCGAAGCAGAGAAAGCTAAAGGAAGATTCAATAGAGGTTTTTAAAATGAAGGTGTTTTGATAGAATGAATAGGGAAATAATATTTCCTCTCGTTGGGGAGTCAGTGATGAGGGATCATCAATTTAAAATGATTACAAAGAGAATGAGGAAAAATGTTGGGACAAATCTCTCTGCAGGGGGTTGTTGGAGCATGGTATACTTTGCCACAGGGAATAGTTGAGGTAAACACCATTGCATCTTTTAAGGGAAAATTGGATAAACATTTTAAACAGAAGAAGATATAGGCTATGGGGAGAGAGCAAGGCGGTCAGATTAGTTTTGAATTGCTTTAGCAAAGAGCCGGCAGAGATGTGATGGGCCGAATGGCCCCCTTCAAAGCTGTAAACTTCTATGGTTCTAGAGGAAATCTTCCATGATTGGATTCTTTTATGAAATAGCTGAACATTGCTGGGATCAGCAAGAAGTTTAAGCTTCTGTTTTTATGCTCCTAGTGTACAAACTTATTTTACTGAATGTAGGATAACCAGAGCTGAAGTCTTTTCTGGGTGTACTGGTCAAGAACCTGATGGAATAAACTGTTCCAACACATGTACAGGAAACTTTCGTTTATCCAGCATCGACGGGACCGGCGTGGTGCCGGTTTATCGAAAGTACCGGATAACAGAGAGTTATATCTACCGAGGCTATTTTTAACAAAGAGACTCCAAGCAGCACAGGAGAATCTACTCCTGCTACTGCAATGTTTCGGACTTGCGACAGCGCCAGGAGGCCGAGTAGTGGCACTTTTGAAAAGTACCCCTACTGACTAAATCGGCGTTCTCGGACTCGGACTCGGGATCGGCAACATTGCCGGTTATTTGAGAGGATTTTTCGGAGCACTCGGCGTTCGCGGAGGCTCGACTGCGACTCGGCAACATTGCCGGTTATTTGAGAGGAGTTTTCGGAGGATGATTTTTGCCAGTTAAGCGAGAATTCCGGATATTTGGGTGCCGGTTAAACGAAAGTTTCCTGTACTTAGTTTTTGCATCTGATCCTGTTTGAATTCTGTGCAAGAGCTTTAATGACATCTAGTGGCAGAAGCTGAGTATTGCAATATTTCAAGGGAGGTCATTTCTAGTCTTGCCTGTTTTAAAGACAAAAAAATGCCTTTGGTTTAAGAGCCAATAAAATTAGGTTGTGGGCTTTTAACTCCTGGTTTGCCTTTTGTAATTAGCTGAAAAGTGCAATAAAGAAAAGTACACTTAAAACTTCCAAATTTGCCATTACAGGATAAAAAAAAGAAGCATGTCATTGAAGAGCTAGAACACGTGAGTAGAAATTTTAATTTGTTTTTGAATACATTAATTCTCGATCCATATTAACTTGTATACAACTTTCGTGCTGGAAATGTGACTCGGCTTAATTTTTTCTAAAGCTGAAGGAAGATGGCGAGTTTGAGGAATTTCTGGCTGTACACCAGAGCCGTTGCAAGGCACCGACCTGGAGTAATGATACTTTACCTGCAAAGAAAGAAGAGGCAAGGAAGATGGATGATTATCTGAACTTTGATTCAGAAGATTCTGAAGAACTGAGTGAGGAGGAAGAGGAGGAAGATATCAAAGGAGCAAAAAGTGAATACATTAGATTTTGTTGTAAATCATTATTCATGTCCTATTTTTATAGTTTGTGGTTTTATAGCTCATGAACCATATTGTTTCTAGGCTAACTTATTTTGTTCAGATTCTCATGTAATCAATATTTTGTATTTTTATTTATACCCAGTGCAAGTTGGTTATTAACTGTACATCAGAGGTCAGGTTTCAGACCGTTTTGGAGCTGATCCATCCCCCTTTCCTCAGTGTGTCTCGAGTTCATTGTCACTGGCCAGTTCTGTTCGTTGCCAAGTGAAGTCACGTTACTCGGAATATTTACCCTATCCGAGGGAAAGGGGCAGAAGAGTGGAAATAGGGTTGTGATCACTATGTACCGAGAGTATAAGGACTTGATCTGTGATTGCCCACATAGTGAATTGGCATCCATTATGGGAAGGCAGTGAGTGGCAAGTAAGCTTTTTCTCCTGTTGAATGGAAGGAGTCTTGGTCTGGGATTTGCATAACCCCTTACAGCAATAAAGTGACATTGATCACAGTCTGGAACGAGTTCACCTGTTTGTAATATGTATCTTTTCACTTCCAGGCGAACAAAAGCAAACACAAAATGTTGGATTGGAAAAAGAAATGTCTGACATGGACTACTTAAGATCAAAAGTAGTTAAGACTGAAGATAAGAAATCTGAAAGTAGCGAGGAGGAATCTGAGACTGATGAAGAAAATAAGCTAAAGTCATCCACTGAAGGAAATGTGCTATTACACACAGATAGCGATTATGAAAGTGAGGAAAAAAAGCAGGATAGCAAACTAGAGAAATCAACAGCAGCACGGAGGAAGAAAATAGAACTGGAGGTTTGCAATTTTTTTTTCATTGAAGTTTGTTAGTATTTCTTGATACTATCAAAATAGTATTTTTTTAATACAACTTATTTTTGTTCAGGGACACTATTGGGGTCTCCAAGGTCCTTTCCCAATAATAATCATGCCACTTGTGGGTGTCTGTGTATATTGCCTTATTTAAATACTTTTAACTAGGTATTTGCCTGAGGATCGGAAAGTGGCAAATGTGACAATTGTTCAAGAAAGGTTGTAAGGACAATCCTAGTAACTACAGACTGGTCAGTTTAACATCAATGGTGGGTAAAGTTTTAGAAACAATAATCAAGGAAAAAATTAATGGACACGTGGAGAGGTTTAAGCTAATTAAGGAGAGCCAACACAGGTTTGTAAAAGGCAGATTGTGTTTGACTAATCTAATTATATTTTTTGATGAAGTAACAGAGAGGATTGATGTTGTCTACATGGATTTTCAGAAGGTATTTGACAAAGTACCACATAGAAGGCTGGTTAACAAAAGTGAGGCTCATGGAATAGGTGGGTCAGCGGCAGCTTGGATAAGGAATTGACTTAAGGACAGAAAACAACGAGTTGTGGTAAATGGCTGTTTTTCAGACTGGAGGATGGTAGACAGTGGTGCTCCCCAAGGGTCAGTGCTGGGGCCACTGCTTTTTTTGATATATATAAATGACCTGGATATTGGAATACAGAGTAGAATTTCTAAGTTTGTCGATGACACCAAACTTGGGGGTGTGGCAAACCGTGATAATGATATCAATCGACTGCAACAGGACATAGAAAGGCTAGCAGAATGGACAGACAAGTGGCAGATGGAATTTAATACAGAGAAGTGTGAGGTGATGCATTTTGGCAGAAGGAACAGGGAAAGGCAATATACACTTAATGGCATAGTTTTAAAGAGTGTGCAGGGACAGAGGGACCTGGGAGTTAATGTGCATAGGTTCCTGAAGGTGGCAGGACATATTGAGAGAGTGGTTAACAAAGCATATGGAATCTTGGGCTTCATAAATAGAGGTATTGAGTACAAAAGTAGAGAAGTTATGCTGAACCTTTATAAAGCGCTGGTTAGGCCACAACTGGAGTATTGTGTCCAGTTCTGGTCACCACACTTTAGGAAGGATGTGAAGGCCCTTGAGAGGGTGCAGAGGAGATTTACCAGAATGGTTCTGGGGGATCTTAGCTACAAGGACAGGTTGGAGAAACTGGATTTGTTTTCATTAGAGCAAAGGAGGTTGAGGGGCGATTTGATAGAGGTGTACAAGATTATGACGGGTTTGGATAGGCTAGACGGGGAAAGGCTGTTCCGACTAGTTGATGGTACAAGGACTAGGGGACACAGATTTAAGGTTTGGGGCAAGAGATACAGGGGGATTTGAGAAAAAACTTTTTTATGCAGCGAGTGGTGATGACCTGGAACTCGCTGCCGACGGAAGTGGTGGAAGCGGAGACACTCAATGTTTTCAAGGGGAGACTGGATAGGCACTTGAGGGAAATAAACTTGCAGGGCTACGGGGATAGAGCGGGGGAATGGGACTGACTGGCTTACTCTACAGAGAGCCAGCACGGACTCGATGGGCCGAATGGCCTCCTTCTGTGCCGTTATGACTCTGACTCTATTTGCATAATTGTAAACATCTCAAAAATAAAATCTATAGCAATTTAGATAAATCTAGGAATTCAGAAGATACTTATTTAGGTGTCTTCACTATGTATTTTAAAGAACTCTATTACAAATTTTCTTCAATTTTAAATATTTTGCCCTTTTCAGTATTATCAAACATAAGGAATTCTGTATTATTTGGCTAACCTTTTAAATTAGTAAATCTTACATTATATGTTTGATCCCAACTTCATGCATCAGTAAAATGTGCTTCTGCTTCCAGACAAAAATGTAAATACATTCTGAAAAATGAAATGGGACATTAATAGATTTCTCACTCTTTACTGTGATCAGTATTTTATCATTTCTTTTCAGAAACAAACCCACCAAAATGAACCAACTACACTGCATACTTTGAAGCTACGAGGGGCTCCCTTCAGTGTGAAAGAGGTACTGATCATATGTGATTTGTGTTTTCTATTGCATTTCTATTGCAATCCCTTGTGTGAGCAAGTGTCCTATTTGAGAGTTTGCTTTTGCAGTGTTGGATAGAGGCAGAGGAAAAAAATGTTTGAATGCAAAGTTGAGTAATTTCTCCCTACATTTTGTGTCGACGGTGATAAATTTCTTTTGAGCTTTTTAATGGCATTGTAAGCAGCCGTTGATGTATTCAGATTATGTGAAGTGTTTTAATCTGGTTAAAGGAATAAATTTTGCTGAACGAACCTGCAGTATTTACTGCTTATATATGGATAAAATATTTTTTATTGACCGTGAGTGAGAGAAAACACAGCCTTCATTCATTATGATAAAATTTGAATTTGGAAGCTTAAAATGTGAATTAATTTAACCTTAAAGTTAAATCCAGAGTATCAGTCCTATATATACACGGACTGAGTTTTTCTATACATTCATATTGTGTACTAATCTCTCTTCAGAAGCAAGTTAAAGAATTCTTTGTTCCTATGAAACCCGTGGCTATCCGAATTGTCAAAAACGCAAATGGCAATACAACAGGTTTGTAACTAATTCTTCAAGTTTTCTTTTACAAAATATCTGTTTTGGGGAGTGATGATGCATTGTTGTATCTGTCTGACAAACAAGGAATAGAGCTTTCATATTGAGTTGCATTTTTTTTGCAGCATTAGAAATCTTAAATGTTTCAATATTTGTGTTACATATGAAATGGAACCCACTGATTATCTTGTACTTTAATGCCAGTTTAGTGTACAATGGAAAATGTCAAATTATTTTGTTGATTTAGTGTGTATTGTAGAATATATGTTATGTAGAGTTTGATCATTTTTGTTGAACGCCACAGAAATTTACATTAATAAAATTTCACTGAATAGCAAGACAGTAAAAGGAATCCTGCTCAGCAATTGTTGGGCAAATAATTACTGTATTTTGAAATTGTTTTTAAAATTTATTCCATTTTATATGGGAGTGGGAGAAAAAAATTGCAATCAGTTAATATTGCACGTGTTTTTAGATTAAAGAACCTTAACTAGTCACGAGCCTCAATTGTCATAGTCGGTACAATTGCTAATTTTATGCCATCATAAATGATCTGTCTGTTAAACGTGTGTGTGCGTGCAAATTGCAAACAGCGTATTACTTCTGC
This sequence comes from Squalus acanthias, assembly GCA_030390025.1. Classification (NCBI taxonomy): domain Eukaryota; kingdom Metazoa; phylum Chordata; class Chondrichthyes; order Squaliformes; family Squalidae; genus Squalus; species Squalus acanthias. The sequence continues at coordinate 67,527,092 of CM059437.1, forward strand.
TATCTTGTTAGAGCAGTCATCGGGCAAGTTGAGTAGACCGAAGCCACTTGTTTACTCTATCTGTAATCTGACCTAATTTCCCAGGCAACGTGAAGTGCATCAGCAGCCACAAGATGCTTGCTTTCCTCCTGTCTAGTCCTGAAGGTACTGCTTTGCTGCAGTGTTTTGGTTCTCTGCGGACAGCTTTTGATGCATTTGTCCAAATCGGTATTCTCTATGGGAACCTAGACAGTAGTTGTCGCTGTTCTCCCCTTTCTTAACACTTCCTGTTCGAGTGCCTTCATTCCACTCTCCATCCCAGCACCCTGGTGATGTCATCACTGACATCCTGTGAAATTATGGCTCGCAATCCTTCGTCTTTCTCAATTTCTCTGCTTTTGATACTGTTAACCACTTCATTTTACTCCACAGTCTGTCTCCATTGCACTGCCCATTTATGTCTACTTATATCTGTCTCAATGCATACCTACATCTTCTCATTAGTTTCTCCTTGTGTGGACTACAAAGTAATCTCTAGAGCAACATCTTTGGACCTATCCTATTCATCTTCTATGTGAAACCCATTGAAACGTCATCCATTAACACAGGGTGATCTTCCACACATGCAAGGACAGCACTCCACTCTTTCCTTTGCCACTACTGTAGACTCCAAAGCTGTCAAAATGCTTTCCAACTGCTTGTCTGACTACAACAACAACTTACATTTATATAGCGCATTTAACGTAGTAAAACGTCCCAAGGCGCTTAACAAGAGCAATATCAATAAAAAAAATTATTGACACTGAGCCACAGAAGGAGATATCAAGACAGATGACCAAAAGCTTGATCAAAGAGGTAGGTTTTAAGGAGCATCTTAAAAGAGGAGAGAGAGGTGGAGAGGTTTAGGGAGGGAATTCCAGAGCTTAAGGCCAATGCAGCTGAAAGCACGGCCACCAATGGTGGAGCGATTAAAAACGGGATGCACAAGAGGCCAGAATTGGAAGAGCGCAGAGATGTCGAAGGCTTTTAGGGCTGGAGGAGGCTACAGAGATGGGGAGGGACTTGGGCATGGAGGGATGTGAAAACAAGTATGAAGATTTTAAAATTGAGGCGTTGTCGGACCAGTGAAGGTCAGCGAGCACAGGGGTGATGGATTAGCACTGGATGAGTCATAATTTCCTTCAACTTAGTGTCTGCAAAACGAAAGACATGTTTTGGCGACATTCCCCCATCCCAATACCTATGTGCCTTTGGCTCAACTCAATCAACATCCCTGGCTGCCCTCTCTGGCTAAATCAAATGGTGCACAATCTTGGCATCCTGCTCAACCCTGAGCTGAGCTTTCTACTCCACATCAAGGCAGTTGTCAAGTTTGCATTCTTCTATGTAACATTGCTTGATTACATTTCTCTCTACCCCACTTTTGGTACCTTTTAATCAATGGCTTCATCACCTTCAGGTTTGACTTTTATGTAAAGCCTTTCTCACTGCTCTCTATCCATGTACCCTTCACAGAATTCAGTCACGCGTCCAGTCCAAAATATTGCACACTCATCATCCTTGTTCTTGACAAGCTCCACTTGCTCTCCATGTGCCCCAGTTAATTGATTTCATAACCTTATCCTAATCTAATACCTTCATGGTATCAGCCCATGTGAATTGAACAATCTTCCTCAAGCATATGTCCCTGCTTGTCTGTCTCCAGATTAATGTTTCTTCCTGTTTCCTTTACTCCTAGAGCAAGGTTTTTCTATGCCCATGCTCCCAGAAATTCTGTCCAAAATATCTTTGCCTTGCTTACCTCTCTTTCTACTTTTGGGGGGGGGAAAAATGTAAACCCATCTTATGATATTAGGGGGAGCTTTCTTCTGCTTCCTAAATTTCATCCTTTTTTCTGCTTGGTTATCTATCTTTTTCCTCACTGTTAAGAGTTTGAGATGCTTTTTACATAAGCACCACTGCAAAAATGTGTATGTTGTCCTTGGCCGTCTGTTCGATTATGGGAGGCATCATGGCCAGATCTGAACCTATCCTCACTCTGTGCTCACACCTGCACACAGGTTACCAACATTTTGACCGTAACTAATTCCTTTTGGAGTGAAATAATGCTTTTATCACAGTTCAAATTGTTTTCAAAACCTTTTCTCTTCTCGCTCCCTCCCCCCCTCAGCCCCAAATCCAATACACTTGGGTCAATTTATTGTTGGACTACTGACCCAGCTGCTTAATTCTGGTTAAGCACAGCTCACTGATCAAAGCTGTTCTGTATAACTCAGTACCGCACGTCGTGGATTTATCCAGGAGACAGCAGGGAGCAATTTTTTTTTTATATACAGTATATATAAATCTTCGTGATTTTTCTGCATTTGCATAATAAGTGAATTGTTTTGACACTTTGATATTTGCTTTGCACCTTTTTGCAATATCTCTGTAAATCTGTCATTTTTGGCTTTCTTGTGAGCTTATGGTATGATATATCCTTCATTGTTGATGCCACGAAGACTGCAGGTATCAGTGGAACAAGTTCAAGGACAAAATTTGTTCTGATAGACTAGTTTGGTTGACAGTTCAGTGCAAACCCATTGGACTGGGATGGGGAAGATAATCAACTAGCTGGAAGGTAGCTATATACTGAAAAAGTAAAGTCTCTCCCCCTTTCCTCCTTTTAAGACGCTTATTAAAACCTACTGCTTTGACTAAGCTTTTGGTCACCTGTCGTAATGTCTCCTCCTTTGGCTCTGTGTCAATTTTTTGTCATCTTGTGCTCCTGTGAAATGCCTTGAAATATTTTAACTGCATTAAAGGCGCTATATAAATTCAAGTTGTTGTTAAATTCAACATGGTTGTATTCTTCGAAGCATTAAGATAGGTGGTTTTACATTCCTCATTATTTCTATTCATAAATTCAGTTTTGTCTGATTGTGGGACATACTTGTTTTGCAGGTTATGTATTTGTAGATTTCCAGTCAGAGGATGATCTTGAAAAGGCTTTGAAAAGAAATAAAGACTACATGGGTAAGGGGTTTTGAACTTTTGTGAGGCAGTCGTACTTGTCCTGTAACCCACCCTCGTAACAACTCTGGGTATAATGTCTGGAATAGTGTTAATACTTTTTAAAATGTGACCTCAAAAATATTTCCTGCTTTGTTTCAAGGTGGAAGATATATTGAACTTTTTAGGGAGAGTAATGCACAAAAAACTAAACCAGGTAGAAAAGATGATGACCAAAAATGGTTAAAAAGGGAAAAGAAAGCAGGCGAGGAGGAAGAGGATCTCTCTGATTCAGGAAGATTGTTTGTCAGAAACCTACCATATACCTGTACAGAAGAAGACTTGGAAAAAGTATTTTCTAAATATGGTAAGTGGCTAATATTCGTTCCATTGTACATGTTATTATCAATTACCAATATTTCAAAAATCAAATTATTATTTTTTTGTTTTTAAAAAGCTGTTTTGTAGAATTGTATGTAATTGTACTTTCAAGCAGTTCTGTAGCTGAACTAAGCCTGTGTTGTTACCTATGACAGCTTGAACTATTTAATTTCAATTTCCTGCCCTTTCTCCATATCTCTTGATACCCTTACTCAATGTACCCTCTAATGGTTTTTTTTGTGGGTGGTCCCTTTAAATTTGCTGCGCAGCAGCCGCGCACGCATGATATCTCTTCCAGCGGCAGGAGCTGGTGAGCGGCCTGCGCGGGACCTTGCAGCCGCGCTCCTTAGAGGGAGCATTGCCCTTACTTCCCTAGTGAAGATCTACCGCTCAATTGATAGTGCCTCTGACTTTCTGTTTCAGTTTTCACTACCATTTGCGTGAAGATTTTTTTTTCCGGATTAACTTTAAACCGGTTCTCCTTTAAATTGATTCTCCTCTTAGAGAAAGAGGTGTTCCTTATCTATTGTCAATTCCTTACATTATATTTAAACACCTCAATCAGATTTTTAAAGTGATGTAATAATGTGCCTTAATTCTGCAGTTTGTTAACTATGCAATTGGAATTCCAGTAATTGCAACAAATTCTTTCTAAAGTATGTCCAGAGTTGTTGCTAAGGGCATTAGGTCTATTAAACCTGATACTTTGTAGACAACATTGCCTGCTGAGCTTCAACTGTTGTGATTGACAGATTTCCTTTTGTTTAATTTCTTTGCTATTTGGATATTTCAGGAATGTCTCAATATTTTCAGTACCCTGAGTTATTCTACTTTGGAAAACCAGCTTCTAGATTTGTTTGGATTTAAAGAAAAAGCCACAAGTCAGAGTAAAATTAATTGTGTTGTCACTCATAACGTTGAATGGTTTCTTGGAAATAGTAATATAGCGAGCGCATTGGTGTTAACGCAGTGGACTGTAAAACCGAGAAGTGCAGAATAAAGACATTGTTAGTAGCGCTCCAGTACCTGGTCCAAACTTGCATGGTGGCACAGATTTCTAGCTCTACCTTGTTCACGTAGGAAGCGTCAACATCCTAAGGAGGGTCAGGACAATAAAACTCGGAACGCCTACCATGAGTAAATGCATGTAATTCTGTCACTCGGCCACTATTTCACCACGCTCCCGATACAAGCAGTGGCAATGTTTGATTACACTGCAGTACTGAGGCACTCGGCTCCTACACACCAGGTGAATAGTTAGCAGTACAAGCGGAAAGACAGTTAATAAACACTTCAATTTGGTGGAAATCAGCGGAGCTTTTAAGTAGAGAGGATTACGGTAATCACACTTTAACGAGGTGCAAAAAGCTTATTGAATTGTCCGAAATAGCCAGTGCGCTTAATACGTTGTAAGTGGAGTCTTTTATAGTTGACTTCTGTGGTGTTGGAAATGATTATGGGAACTTAGATTTTTCTTAAATGCACAAATGCCAACAGTTCTAGCTATTGCCTGATGTTGATAACTATACTTCATATACAAATTCACTTTTTAGAAATGTATCTGATTTGACATTGACTTATAAAGATCAGAAGAATTAAATCAGGTTATATTAAAAATAATTGTCATATCTTTTTATATTCATTTAGAATAATGCATTTCTGTTAAACATTAACAGGACCATTATCGGAGATTCACTTTCCTATAGACAGTCTAACCAAGAAACCAAAAGGATTTGCCTTCATCACTTACATGATGCCTGAACATGCTGTGAAGGCCTTTGCTGAATTAGATGGTGAAGTGTTTCAGGTAAGGCTGTAGAAATTTCACACACAATTTGTGATTCACATACAATTACAATTGGATTTAGAAATCAATCAAGTACTTTATAATCCAGCCATACAACAAAATGAAGTATCATAGCTGGGCTGTTAAAAGGGTTGGTGGGGGGTGGTCGGATAGAGGATCGGGGGCCGGGCTGGGCTGTTAAAAGGATTGGGGGGCGGCGGGCCGTTAAAAGGATGGGGGGTGGGGGGGTGGAGTTGGGCTGGGCCGTTACTAGGATCGGGGAGGGGGTCGGGCCGGGCCTTTAAAAGGATTAGGGGGTCGGGCAGCGGATCGGGGGTCGGGACGGGCCATTAAAAGGATCGAGGGGGTGGTTTCGGGCAGAGGATTAGTGGGGGGGAGGGCGGGGGGCAAAAGAGAGGATCGGGGGTCGGGACGGGCCATTAAAAGGATCGAAGGGGTGGTTTCGGGCAGAGGATTGGGGGGGTGGCGGGGGGCAAAAGAGAGGATCGGGGGTGGGGGGGGTGAAGGGAAGATTGTGGTCGGCCTCCGGATGATTGGGTGGGGGGGGTGGTAGGGGGTAGAAAATCGTGGCCCAGTGTCATCGGTGGGGGAGGCATGGGGAGGGTGGGAGGTGATCTGAGGCCTCGTCGGGGGGAGGTCTCCGATCACGGGGGGTGGGTTAGGTAGGGACCCCGGATCCAGGAGGTAAGTGTAAAGGCACTTACTTCCTGGATCCAGCAGTCCCTGGCTTGCTGTAACTGCTGTGTTTTACGAATTGTGTAAAACCCGTCCACCTGCAGTTAAAAACAAAATGGAGGACACGCTGGTCCATCTAGCCTGTCCCATATAGTTGTGACGCTCTGGGAGAGGCCAAAAACAGATAAAAAACCAAAGCCATTAGGGAAATCTGGAAAATTCCTCTTCGACTCCTTTAGGGGATCAAAATTAGTCCAGGACATCACATTGACCTTGATTTTGTTGAATTCCATTTTCATTTAATTTACCAATGCATAGGGCTGGAGTTCCATTATTTGACCTCCTTGCGGTCCACTTTTGCAGACCACAAATCAGACAAGTTTAAAAATGCCTGCAAAAGTGTGGCACCTGAACTGTGAATTAAGGGCGGATGTAGAGATGAGGACCTGTTAAAGGAATGTGTTTTATTCTTAAAGGTTTGTTGTCTATTTATAAGTTTTTAAATAAAAGATGATGTACATTTAAAAGTGGCATGACAGTTCTTTTCTCATTACATTTAATGCATTCTTCTTTTTTTAATTACTGTGCATGCAGGCACGCACACTGTAGTCTGTGAGTTTTGAGTGGGCTATCCCACACATTTTGCCATCTTCTCTCTGGTTTTGGCCTTGAAATAGGGGAAAAAAGCAGAACAGTCTTACAAGCATAACAATGAAAAATATAGTTTAAGATGAAGTTCTAGAACTTTAAAGGCATGTATTTAAATATGTAACTCATCAAACTCACCAGAGGGTGGCAGTCACTAACTAATCATAGTGTTAAACCTTAGAGAATTACAGCTGAAATATTTTTTTAAATAAAAACTGGCTGTTGTAAATAGAAAGCAGGTTCATCAACATCTGAAAAGACTAAAGACAGGTTAACGTTTCAGGTGTATGCACTTTGTTGGAACTTGAAAATAAGCCGTTTTATAAGACTTTCCAGATTTCAGTTCTGTATTACCTCTGTTCATAATATTTCATTGTCTCTGACGTGCTCTCTGTCTTCGCATTTTATCTTTTTTCCCATCCACCCCCCCCATGTTTTAAGTTGTGGACAACGTTTTGTTGGGGGGTGGGGTCAATAATTGTACTTTATCCAAAATTTTCTGAACTTAGTATCCAAGAATTTTTATTAGCTATAAGTTATGATTGTTTATGTTTAATTGGCTGTGTGTCAAATCTTGAGGAAACTTGTCATCGCATTTTCAAGTGTCCAAACCGAACTATTGAGAGATCCATAAAAGGAGCATTCGTGCTCACCTGATTTGGATTGCACATTTTCTCCCTGCATGACTAACCCCATTTACCCAAATCCAGAGAGCTTAGGTGCAGGTTGGCAAAGCTTGGGGACCCTGGTGCAGCTGGCGATTAACCAATTAAAACAGCGCAGCCTCCAAGAGAAAGCACCATCAAGCTTCTTGTGCAGTCAGGAACACTGTTAAAGTATCGGCTGGAGTTGAGTGTAAAAGAATTCCAGCACCCAGTGACCGGTCTATCTCCATATTTCCATTGTGAACCAGGCTTGCTCGATCATTATCACTTCCCATGAGTATTGCAGACCTAACAACAGAAAATGCTGGAAACACTCAGCAGGCCAGGCAGCATCCGTGGAGAGAGAAACAAAGTTAATGTTTCTGGTCTGGGACCCTTCATCAGAACTGGAAAAAGCTGGAGATGTAACAGAAAATAAGCAGGTGCAGAGACAGGGAGGGGAGGAAGGAATTGAAGGAATATACTGTGCTAAGGTGACCTGCCTGGCACAGAGGGTTAACTTGGTTGAATTTCTTTTGCCAGGAGCCACCTCTCCCTTTATTTCTTTTTCCTCTCCCTACCCCAAAGAGGATAGACAGTGGGTTATTGGAGAACTGATGAGCACGGTTTGAGCCTCCTAACCACAGGATTGACACATGCTTATCGCCCACTATGTCCACTCACTTGATGCCAGTTGACTTCAGCAGAGGATTAGTTAAATAAACAGCCTGCTTTGGCGCACATTTTATTTGGCAAAAGCAATATTCACTTAAACATGATTCACTGATAATTCTACTAATGGAGAGGGTAGTGCAGCTGGACTGCTACTTCAGGTTGGTCTTGACTGACTCGTGAACTGAATTATATAAGTGTCATTAAATCTTTTCCAATATTCTTCCTTGTTTCAGTGAGTAGAATATTGAACATTTAGAACAACACTTTGTTATTCCAAGGGAAAGAAATCCCAGAAATTGTTTCATTTATTCATACTATAATTTGTACAAGGGTTGCGCAAAGATTTCTTTGCATGCCTTAAATTGATATCTGCACAGAATCATAAGTTTAAAAAAAAGTGTGTGGTGTTGGCCCAGTAACTCATGACTTTAAAGTCAAATTCAAACAAAATACTTTCCCTTGTAGAATTTTCTAAAGTGTATGTTCATTTTAAAATGTTTAATTCAGACTTTTATTGCAGTTCTTTTTAAAGTTATTCATGGGGTTTTGATTGCTTCAGTATGTTGGTACACCAGTGTGCTGTGTCACTGGGCTGTCTGGGCATATTTAAAGCCTTTGTACTGCTAAAAAAAAATTGTACATAGTTACTACTTAGTGCCTAAAAAAGAAATTTTATTTCAAAGTTAAATTATCCTTTACGCAGCATGATATATTCAAATAACAGCTTGAAATTGAAAGAGATAGCTGTATAAGTGACAAGATAATTTTCTATCTACTCAGGGCAGGATGATGCACATTTTGCCATCTACAGTGAAGAAGGAGAAGGCTGAAGATGACGATACATTAGGTTCCTCTACATACAAGAGAAACAAAGCAGCTAAAGACAAGGCCAGCAATAACAGGTTGGATATCAGTGCACTGAAATTACACATTTACATGGTGGTATTAAATCAGTTAATAGCACATGTGTTCGATTCTAAACTTTTGCATCCTATAATTGCATCTGAAACATATTCCTAAATATATAGAGATTTTCTACCCTCATTGCTTTTTGTTTCCAACTGAGCAACTACATTTTGTAATTTTGTGACTTTTTTATTTCAAAATTTGTAAAAATTGTTCTAATTTATATTGAAATGCATAGATTTTTGATATACATAAGATGTGTGTGTGGTACATAAAAAGTGATTGATCTCAAGATTCCAAATGTAATGCAACTGACTAAGTGGCATTGTGAACATAATGCTGCGTGAATGATTGATTGCAGTGGGCCAGCACCCAAATGTTATGTGACAGCCCTAGAATCAACCTCAGGTAGTGCAAAATCAGTCTATTTTGGAGATTGAGCAGGCAGCTTAGCCAGAGTCCAACAGCCACCTCTCTTCCACCGCGCCCCCCCCCCCCCCCACCCAAATGCCCCAGAGCACTATGTTGAGTGGACAGCACCTCCCTCCCTCTCCGCACCTGACACCCCCCACCCCCCACACTGAGCAGTGGTTGGCCACCATTCCTCCAACCCCGCTGAGATATATTGGCCAACCTACCTCGTCCCTCACTGAGTAGAAATGTACTGTTCCATCACCGATCAGAGTTAGCAGATGACCCTGCCAACCATTGAGCTGAAATTGCAGGATCCTATGTCCCCCAAAAGCAAAAATGTGATGTCCAAACATTCACAAAAGTGGCCAAGCATCAAAATGATGGCGGGGAAGCTTGTACGAACAAGGTTAAAAGAAAAACTGGAACTTTGGCCCAAAAAAGCAAATGGGAAATCCATCCAGCCAACCCAGCCATCCCCCACCCCCACTCAGCAGAGATCACGACTCTATTACCATAACTGAGAGCAATCTCTGCCGCACCGAGGGAAAAAAGTATGGGACACCCCGCTCCCCACTGTCTGAGCAGAAATCTTACACCCCATACTGAGCTGAAATTGAGGCATGCACACCCCACTGCAAGAGTAGTAATCACCCCCTACTGAACAGGAATAATGCCAACAAACCTCCCCAAAACAGAATTCTGGCTGCTAACCCCCCGCCCCTCCCATTTTCCCTGTTTGCAGAAAATGGAGCAAATTCCCCTGAGGGTAAACTTGGTCTTCTACTCCGTCCCTAGTGAGGACAAAGATAACCTGTTTCCCCTCCCTCCCCCCGGCCACAAAGAAAAGCCCATCCTCCTTCCCCATCTCACTATGCACAAATCAGACTTTCCCTGCTCCCCCCACTAAGAACAAATCCCCAACCCACAAGCTGGGCTGGAGCTTATGCCATCCTCACTTCCCCTTAAAACAAATTTGGGCCTAATCCTGCCCTCCCTCCATGGACAGTAACTTGCACCCCTCCACCCACTGAGAAACAACTCGTACCTCTTCCAGCCTCTCACAAAGAAGCAACTCTGCACCACCCCAAGCCGAATACCTACCCTCCGTAACCTACGATTACCAAATGATCCTTCCTCATACTCTTACTCCCTCCTTTCCACCCAGTCTCCTCTTCTCCCTTCCCCTCCCTGTCAAGCTCCCCCATCCTTGTCCACCTCCTTCCATCCCCCCTCCCCACCATGTGAAGAAATAAGTCCTCATTTAATGCCACACACTGCTTTATTGTTTTCTGTTGCTACCTTTCATCCACCCCATCCTCCTGCCTTATCCCCCTCCTCTTCCCCTTCCTCCTCTTCCTTTCCCCATCCCCCTCTTCTCTCGCTGTCTCTTCCGCACTCTCTCTTCCCCCTTTTCCCCCTTCCTATCTCTCTCTCTCTCTCTCTCTACCCCCACACCCCTGGATCTAGTTATCCTGCTGCTTTTGTAACCTGCTTGATATGAATACTAGACTTGATCTTGACTCTGCATGTGCAAAGTCACATGATATATAGGTGTGTGTGTGACTGTGTGTATATGTTTAAAAGCTGTAATTTATCACATAGAAATTTATTTAAAACAAATTCAAAATAGGAGAGACAACTGTTTCCAGCTGGTTGCAAAGAAACTTCCCCTGAAACACACACAAGTCTTAATTGACCTAGTAAAGTGTTTGTTTGCAGTGATAAGACCTTGCTTCCTTTAGGGTACAGTTCAGATTACTCACAGCTCCCCTTTCAGCAGCAGAATGATGCACCACGTGTTTCTTGGTGTAATCTTGCTGTCCTTAGAAAATACTGTCCCCTGAGTTGCTGTGAACAGTGCCATAGAAAGTCTGCTGGTTATTTCTTTAAAAAAAAAAAATAGCTTGATACATCTGCTGGGGCATGATCCGAACAGTTAGGCTGGGATTGCACCGCCGTGGAACTCTGCCACCGATCCTTTCGTAGTACGCTGGATCGGGGTGGTCCTTCGGCGATGTGGGGATGCATTTGCAGCACCAGCCACTGAAAACCCCAGAAATGCTGGTGGTAGCTGACCAGCCTGGGAGTTGGGATGCAGGTCTCTTTCACCCCCGCCCCCGGCCCCACTGGAAGAACAAGATCTCCTTACAACTGTCTCCCCAACACTTTTTGGGGTCCAGGAAAATATGCACCAATTGTGCACCTCCTGACTGAGGGCTGTGGAACGGGTACCCCTGTCTTAAGTATGCTCTGCCACCCTCTTTCTCTTTCCCCCCCCCCCCCCCCCCCCCACCCCGCTTACCTCAATTACCTTGCAGTGGTGGCAGAGGATCCAGCCCCCCCCCACAAGGTCAGTGGAAAATTCATATTTACCCAATCGAGTTGAGATTATTTGGCACACACTGGAACAACTACAATTCCAGGGCCGAAGTATTCTTTATTCCAAGTGATCATTTGATGGAGGTTTCTGGATATTTGGTGTTTGCAATCTCTAATTTCTGTGTGCATATTTAAAAATACAGCTCCAGTCTATTTTGCATTTTTTATTAATTAAAAAAAAAAGTACTCTGCTAATGTGATAATTCTAGGCTTATCCATCTCTTTATTACTTTTGATTTTCAAAAACCACCTTATTGCACAAAGGTTGAAGGAAGGTGAATTTTAATTGAGTGGCAACTGTACAAACTTCACACTATCAGTGATGCTTTAACCAGTATAGTAAAATAGTTGACTCAGAAATTATAACTTTTTTTGTTACTCTATCTATTCCTAATTCAAATTTGCTTGATGCAAATTATCTGATTCAATTTTTTTTGTACTAATTTGCACTCTGCTGTGTTGTTTGCATTGCTTATTTCAAGTAATTCATTTTGGGGGGAGAACACAATTTTGAATTGATGTAATTTATCTGTTTTTATATAGAGTATGAATTTATGTTCCCCTGTACTTTTCAGCTCGCACAACTGGAACACCTTATTTATGGGAACTAATGCTGTTGCTGATGCAATAGCAGCAAAATATAATGCCACAAAAAGCCAAGTGCTAGATCATGTAAGTATTTTTATTTGAATGGCACAAGTAGTTTTATATAGGTATTTATGCTGTATATTAAACCAATGAATGCCTTGCCTTGAGGTAAAAATTAAAAATGTACACCCACCAAAAATATTCCAAAATGGAAATACAATACAAAAGCATTTCCTCTTCTTTCCTTTTCGCAGCACTATGTATCACTCCCTAGTGAAATAAGATACGCAGATGACCTGCTTGGAGTTGTGTAAGAGCAGGCCTTATTGATGGGCACTCTGATGTTTCAACATCAACAATTTATCTGAGTAAAGCAATTGAACCAGAGAATTTCCATTTTCTGTTTTTTCTTTAAACTTTATATTTGAATGAAAAGACAATTTGGTTCTTCCCTCTTGTCTTTTATTTGTTTTTTCCTGTTAACCTCCCCCTTACTCTGCAATGTTTCCATCATTCAGTAGCAAGAGAGCAAGACATACTCCTGTCCTGTCAGTATTTTTTCTTTATCCCTCTTTCTATTCCCTACCACCCACATCCCAAATGGAGTGTCAAACTGCTGCTCCGTTTGTAGCATGCAAAAAGACACTTCAAGGGGAGAATGTCTCTGTAGAGACTGGCATTTGAACTCGCTACTTATTTTGCAAAACAGATTTCAGTGATCTGCTTCTGGAATTGTTAAAGGTGTCTCAAGTTGAAATCAAATTGTGTTGTCCAAGGGTACAGACATACTACAAGTTTATAATTTTGCAAATACTGTTGTAAATCAGAGTTGAAGCCCGAGCTGATTCTTTGATAAATCAACTCTGACCCTGACTCTGGATTTGTGCTTCACACCAATGCTACAGTTCTGGTGTAACTGTACCATAAAAATATTGAGTGAACAAAAGCTAATGATTTTACATAAGAACATAAAAACATAAGAAATAGGAGCAGGAGTAGGCCTTTTGGCCCTTCGAGCCTGCTCTGCCATTCAATCAGATCTTTTACCTCAACTCCACCTTCCTGCAGTATCCCCATATCCCTTGATTCCCTTAGTATCCAAAAATCTATCGATCTCTGTCTTGAATATACTCAACGACTGAGCATCCACAGCCCTCTAGGGTAGAGAATTCCAAAGATTCACAACCCTTTGAGTGAAGACATTTCTCCTTCTCAGTTCTAAATGGCCGACCCCTTATTCTGAGACTGTGACCCCTAGTTCTAGACTCCCCGGCCAGGGGAAACATCCTCCCAGCATTTACCCTGTTAACCCCCTTAAGAATTTTCTACATTTCAATGAGATCACCTCTCATTTTTCTAAACTCTAGTCTACTCAATCTCTCCCCCTAGGACAATCTCCTCATCTGACAAATCAGTCTAGTAAACCTTCGTTGCTCTCCCTCCTGAGGTATATCCTTCCTTGGGTAAGGAGACCAAAACTGTACACAGTACTCCAGGTGTGGTCTCAACAAGGCCCTGTATGATTGCAGTAAGACTTATGGGGGGAGAAATTCAGTATCGCCCCATTTGGGGCGCAATTATTGGCCGGGAAAAAGATTAGTGCCTGGCGCTAATTATCGCCTCCGACTGCAAACTTGACTTTTATCGCCCCTGGAGGTGATTGGAGCGCTAAATCAGGCGCTTCACACCTGTCTTAAGGCGCAAAGGCCGAGGAGCGAGGCGCTACCTCAGAGCGCTGGCGAAGCTCATGTGATGTCAGTCAGCAATGGAACACAGACACAATGGCGCCGGCCAGTTCTTAAAGGGGAGGGTTGATCTTGCTTTCCATCCACATCCTGCTCATTGCAGCCTTGAATCTCGGCCTGGACAGACCTGTACATCAAAACTGCTGGATAGAACAATGGAGAGTACCAGGGAAAGAGCTCAGAGTGCAGCCCCCACAGTCTCTTCTAAATCGATACAAGGAAGGGCAAATCAAAATGAACCTGCAAAGTGCTGCTCAGTACCCAAAACTCCTTCACAGCGTTGAATCTCTCCAGAAGTCTGTCTCTCTCTCTCTCTCTCTCTCTCTCTCAGAATACGTGGTTCAAAAATGTCATCAACAATAAAAGGCAGGAAGCGGTCGCCTTTAAATAGCGCTCCCCCAGTCCCTTCCTGACTGCAAAACGCTCCCCTCAACCTGTCGTTGCTAGCGGCAGGCGGTAAGGCAGGGGGCGCCACTCAATATCCGCTCCGGGGCGCACTCGACTGATGTCATGATCTGCCGGCGCAGGAGATCGTGGCAGTAGTGTTTAGCGCCGCCGCAAAATGTCTAGTTAATTTCGCGAGTGGCGCAATCATCGCCGCGCCCAGGCGCTAGTTGCTTTGCGCCCCATTTGCGCCCTCTTAAGGCGCTAACGGGAGGCGCAACCAACTGAATTTTTCCCCCATATACTCTTGTACTCCAATCCTTTTGTAATAAAGGCTAACAAACCATTTGCTTTCCTAATTGCTTGCTGTACTTGTTAACTTTCAGTGATTTATGTACAAGGACACCCAAGTCCCTCTGAATACCAACATTTCCCAATCTCTCGCCATTTAAAGAATATTCTGCTTTTCTATTTATCTGAACAAAGTGGATAACTTCACATTTCTCCACATTATATTCCATCTGCTACATTATATTATATCTGCCATTTTGACAAAGTTCTGCTTGGCTCACTTTGTTTAGTCATCGACACTGTACTGTTGCTATTCCAAAATATTGAGAGCTTTGAAATCCAAAAGGGCAAACATAAGCATTTCTATTTGGTCAGTTTAATCATTGCTAAAGTTTAAACTGAACTATAAAAACTAGACAAATTAGGCTGACTTGTTGCATGGAGATAGAGAAGCAACTTCACAAAGCATATGCAAGATTTGTTACAACCAATGGAATTTGGAGAAATAAAAGTCTACCAAAGCACTAAAAATGGGGTACACAAAGTTCTTGATTCAAAACCAATTTTTCACATCAGTAACTTTTGTACTATTTACAGGGCTGATGTTGGGTCTAGCATGTAGTTCTCCTAATGACCTAGTTTTTATTGGTAGCATATGGGCGATTCCTACAAAATGCACATGCCTAATGTATTGCTTCGGGGCTAAGCTATTTGTACAGTGAACATTGGAACAGGAGGAGGCCATCAGCCCCTCAAGCCTGTTCTGCCATTCAATGAGATCATGGCTGATTTGTATCCTATATCCATCCACCTGCTTTGACTCCATATCCCTTAATACCCTTGACGAGCAAAAATCTGTCAATCTCATTTAAAATTATTAATTGAGCTAGCATCTACTTTTTGTGGGAGAGGGTTCCACACTTCTACCACCCTTTGCGTGAAGAAGTGTTTCCTAACCTCTCCTGAATGCCTAGCTCTGATTTTAACGTTGTGTCCCCTTTTCCTAGACACCCCCACCAGCGGAAAAAGTTCCTCTCTAGCTACACTTGTAAAATCCTAAAATCTCAATCAAATCACCCCTTCTATATTCCTGGGAATACAAGCCTAGTTTATGTAATATCTCCTCATAATTTAACCCTTGGAGCTCTGGTAACATTCGAGTGAATCTGCGCTGCACTCCTTCCAAAGTGGTTATATCCTTTCAACGGTGCGGTGCCCAGAACTGTACACAATACTCCAGATGTGGTCTAACCAGGGCTTTGTATAGCTGTAGCAAAACTTCCTCCCCTTTATATTCTAGCCCTCTAGATATAAAGGCTAACATTCCATTAGTCTTTTTAATTATTTTTTGTACCTGACTACTACACTTTAGTGATCTGTGTACATGGACCCTTAAATCTCTCTGGACCGTCACTGTTCCTAGCTTTTCACCATTTAAAAAAATACTCGGATTTATACTTTTTTGGTCCAAAATGAATGATCTCACACTTAGCTGAGTTGAAATCCATCTGCCACAGTTCTGCCCACTAACTTAATCATCAATGTCTCTGTAACTTTATGCTCCCATCTAAACTATTTACTATGCCACCAATGTTTTGGTCATTGGCAAACTTGGATATATGGCTCTCTATTCTGTTATCTAAATCATTAATAAATATAGTGAATAGTTGAGGCCCCAGCGCAGATCCTTGAGGGACACGACTATGTCCTTGTAACTCGAGTACATTTAAAAAAAATATATATTTTTAATTTATTAATTCATGGGATGTGGGCGTTGCTGGCAATGCCAACATTTATTATCCATTCCTAGTTGCCCTTGAGAAGGTGGTGGTGAGCCGCTGCCTTGAACTGCTGCAGTCTATGTGGTGAAGGTACTCCCACAGTGCTGTTAAGTAGGGAGTTCCAGGATTTTGACCCAGTAATGATGATGAAACGGTGATATATGTCCAAGTCAGGATGGTGTGTGATTTGGAGGGGAACTTGAGAAGGTGGTGGTGTTCCCATACCCATTATCGCTACTCTCGGTCTTCTACCGCCTATCCAATATCCTGACCAGGTCAATAATTTGCCTTCAATTCCATGAGCTTTAATTTTAGCTAACCATCTCTTCTGTGAAACCATATCAAATGCCTTCTGGAAGTCTATATAAACAACATCCATAGACATTTCCCTGTCTACTACTTCAGTTACTTCCTCAAAAAATTCAGTTAGGTTCGTTAGACATGGCCTAACCTTTACAAATCCCTGTTGGCTCTCTCTAATTAGCTAAAAAAATTCGAAGTACTCAGTCACCCTGTCCTTAGTTGTAGATTCCAATAACTTCCCTGCAATAGATGTTCGACTAACAGGTCTATAATTTCCTGGTTTCGCTCTCATCCCATAATATTCAGTAAATCTGGAAAAACAAGTTGCTGATAAATAGTCTTACAGCTAAATTGGGCTGACTTAAGTATTTTGTTATATATTTTGGGTTTGACTAAATAATTGGTGAATTTGTCACCATTCTCCATTTCCTCCCGAAACCCCACAGCTTCTCCAGATGCTCTCATCCTTAGTTTCTTCTCGGCCATGTTTGTTGCAGGGGTTCCTGGACACTCCGGGCTATTGTGACATCAACAGGAACTATCTGGCCTAGGGCAGAAAGCTGTAGCTACAGATCCATTGATCGCTTGGCTAGACCCAGCCCTGCTCTTTCGCTGCCACGGTGTAGTGGCCAGTTTCTGTTAGACTGCCCATGTTGTAGCATCTCATGGGCATCAATCCTCATCTCTGTCCTGCTGCATGTCTAATGGGTACAAATTCAGTCAAGGTGTAAGACAAACTCAGAAAAAGACTTCTGCTTTGTTTGTATAAAAACCAGCCACCTGCTATGTTCTTATGTGATGAAGTTCACAAAAGAGGATTAGTGATGTTATTGCTCAATAAAGCTGAAACAATTATCGACATTGGATCATTAGAAAATTTGATGGCCAGCACATGCTATATAAGTTTATGCAGGTAAAGGGATTAAGTTAATGTTCTTCAATTTAAAATTACATTTGGTTAGAATGAATAAACTGTTCTGGTATTTTAATAATCACTGCATGCCCGAGACATTGTTCTCTTCTCAGGAAACTTTTGAACAAATATGCAGGCCACTTTCACAGATATAGACTCTACTAGTTTAATTTTTCTTTGATCTTTTGAAGGAAGGAAAAGGTAGTGTTGCAGTCCGCATGGCCCTGGGTGAGACACAGATTGTACAAGAGACCAGGCAGTTCTTGGTTGATAATGGAGTTAGCTTGGACTCCTTCAGTCAGGTAAGACAATCCAAATGAATACAGCTGACACTTCAGACAAGTGCTAATAACTTTGTTGATTAATGCATTAAACAGAAACATTAATGTATTTTTTGCACTGTTGATGAAGCATGCGGTAATTAATCTCTTGTCCAGCAGCCCGAACATGTTTTCCATCAAACATGGTTGCTGAAAAAGGGTGCAAAAAAATTAAAAGCGGTACTTCAGTTCACTATTTAACAATTTTCTATTTTGTAGAAAATGAATGATCAATTTTTTTGTCGACAGGATGTGGATTATAAATCCGGAGAATGAGTTGACCCTTTGAGAAAGTTTTTTTGTATTTATTACATGTTTCTATTAATTTATTGGTGTATTTTTTTCCTGTTAGATGTTGCTCCCTAGTGCGAAATTGAACTTTGCCACAGAAAAATAAATATTAGAAAAGAAAACCACAATGACATTTTGAATTATTTATACTCCCTGCAGGGATTAACATTTTGCGTTTACAAATGGGGACGAGTACAAGATGAAGAGATGATAAGTTTGTATAACAACAACAACTTGCATTTATATAGCGCCTTTAGCGTAGTAAAATGCCACACGGCGCTTAACAAGGTAAAGGTTTAGACAACAGTATTATATTCAGTTTTGGTTGCCCTATCATAGCATTAACATTAAAGCTATTGAGAGTGTACAGTGTAGATTCACCAGGATTAAATTGGGGATGAGAAACTATAGTTATGAAGAAAAACTTGAGAAACTGAGATTACTTCCGCAACAGAGAAGGCTAGGAGGATATTTAATTTAGGTTTTTAAAATGAAGAGAGTTTTGATCAGGTAAATAGGGAAAGACTATTTCCTCTGGTTGGGGAGTCAATGACCAGCAATCATCAGTGTAAAGTCAGTAGGGGAAGAGGTTAGGAGAAATTTCTTTACTCAGAGAGTCGTTACAAGCATGAAATGCTTTGCCACAGGAGTGGTTGAGGCAGACACCATTACATCTATTGAAGGTAAGTGTAGGTAAACGTTTGAACCAGAGGAAGATACTGGGCTACGAGGTGAGAGTAGGATTAAGTTTGGAATGCTCTGGCAAAAGCTAACATGGCTATGATCGGCCGAATAGTCTCCTTCTGGGGTCTATTGAATAGAATATTCTGCACCATTATTAGTTTGTGAAGTATCAATTTAAAACCACTAGATGTCAGCTGTGGACATACTTTATAAAGAGGATCAGAGACGAGTGAGGCATAGGAGTTCCAATGTGGCCATTACAGGTTTTCATTTGTGATTTCCCCATGTGGTGTGTTCCAAATTTGGTGGAGCACACATTCAAATCCATATAGGTGTGTGAACCCAGTCCTATTAATTGTGTGTGGCATGGGTGCATGCCATGAAGCGAACAATTGCATAAATTGCACCTTTCCCCGTTTAAAAAAAAATAGTGTACACATACTACATCCCTAAACGCAGGATGCCCATTAACGAATTTAAGAGTGTCAACTCATCCGGTGTCTCAATCTCACCCAGACTATGTTCAAAATTCTGGTTGGTGCTTTACTTTCTGAAGACACTGAATTAAAGAAGATTACTAAAGGTAGAATATTTTAGCTTCTTGAGGTTTTAAAATAATTTCTACCGGGAAATTAATGGTGGGAAATATGGAGATGGCAAAAACATTGAATGAATATTTTGTATCAGTCTTTACAGTAGAGGACACTAAGAATATCCCAACACTGGACAAACAGGGGGCTATAGGGGGAGAGGAGCTAAACACGATCAAAATCACTAAGGAAGTGGTACTCGGTAAAATAATGGGACTCAAGGCGGATAAATCACCTGGACCTGATGGCTTACATCCTAGAGTCTTGAAGGAAGTGGCGGTAGGGATTGTAGATGCATTGGTAATAATTTTTCAAAACTCCCTGGATTCCGCTAAGGTCCCGGCAGACTGGAAAACTGCTAATGTAACACCCTTATTTAAAAAGGGCAGTAGACAGAAGGCTGGTAACTATAGACCGGTTAGCCTAACATCTGTGGTAGGTAAAATTTTGGAGTCCATTATTAAGGATACAGTAACAGGACATTTGGATAATCATAATTTAATAGGACAAAGTCAGCATGGTTTTACGAAGGGGAAGTCATGTTTGACAAATTTGCTGGAGTTCTTTGAGGAAGTAACATATAGAGTGGATAAAGGGGAACCAGTGGACGTAGTGTATTTAGACTTCCAAAAGGCATTTGACAAGGTGCCACACAAAAGATTATTGCTTAAGGTAAAAAATCACGGAATTGGGGGTAATATTCTGGCATGGATAGAGGATTGGCTATCTAACAGAAAGCAAAGAGTTGGGATAAATGGTTCATTCTCAGACTGGCAATCAGTAACTAGTGGTGTTCCACAGGGGTCAGTGCTGGGTCCCCAACTCTTCACAATCTATATTAACGATTTGGAGGAAGGGACCAAGTGTAACATATCAAAATTTGCAGATGACACAAAGATGGGAGGGAAAGTAGTGAGTGAGGAGGACATAAAAAACCTGCAAGGGGACATAGACAGGCTAAGTAAGTGGGCAGAGATTTGGCAGATGGAATACAACACTGGAAAGTGTGAGGTGATGCACTTTGGCAGGAAAAATCCTAGAGCAATTTATTATCTTAATGGCAAGAAACTGGAGAGTACTGAAGTGCAAAGGGATCTGGGGGTCCTGGTGCACGAAACTCAAAAGGTTAGTATGCAGGTGCAGCAAGTGATTAAGAAGGCAAATGGAATGTTGGCTTTCATTGCTAGGGGGATAGAATATAAAAATAGGGAGGTATTGCTTCAGTTGTACAAGGTATTGGTGAGACCGCACCTGGAATACTGCATACAGTTTTGGTGTCCTTACTTAAAGAAAGACATCCTTGCTCTCGAGGCAGTGCAAAAAAGGTTCATTCGGTTAATCCCGGGGATGAGGGGGTGGTCATATGAGGAGAGGTTGGGTAGATTGGGACTCTACTCATTGGAGTTCAGAAGAATGAGAGGCGATCTTATTGAAACATATAAGATTGTGAAGGGGTTGGATCGGGTGGATGCGGGGAGGATGTTCCCGATGACGGGTGAGACGAGAACTAGGGGACATAGTCTTAGAATAAGGGGCTGCTCTTTCAAAACTGAGATGAGGAGGAACTACTTCACTCAGAGGGTGGTAGGTCCATGGAATATGCTGCCACAAAAAGCTGTAGAAGCTACAACATTAATTAAATTTAAAACAGAAATAGACAGTTTCCTAGAAGTAAAGGGCATTAAGGGTTACGGGGAGCGGGCAGGAATTTGGACATGAGTCTAGGTTCGGATCGGTCATGGCCCTGTGGGTAGTGGAGCGGGCCCAGGGACTGTGTAGCCTGATTCTGCTCCTATTTCGTGTGTGCAATTCTGTTAGATGCAGGAGATGGTTCTGTGATAGATAGTAGATTGGCGGTTAGGATCAGATCAGCCATGATCTTATTGAATGGCGGAGCAGGCTCGAGGGGCCGATTGGCCTACTCCTGCTCCTATTTCTTATGTTCTTATGTTCTTATGATACTTTAAGTAATGAGTTCATTTTTTAGGTGTGCAAGGTGTTGCTGTGATGTATGTAGATTTGGTTAAATGTTTGACCTGTCCTGCATATCTCTCAAAAGCAACACTTCCAGCAGCTGGTGAAGATGGAAGCAAACTCCTCAAAGTCTTTTGGTAGAAACTTCCGAAATGCGTCGAAGTGCTAAACAAAATACTGAGAACTATAACTAGTTTTAAAAACTAATTTCTCCATTTCACTTTCTGTCCTAAAATGCCTGTGCTGATGTGGGGAAGTGTTCGTATTTCCATATATACATGGTATATAATGGCCTTGAAATTGCGGTCGGTGGCGTAGTTAAGGAGTACGCTGCCGACCTCCGAAAGAAATCCGCACTTACCTGGTGTAAGGCCTCCTTCTAAAATAAGCTGTGGAGTTGAGAGCAGTGTAGTGGCCCACGGATTCCAGGGGCGCACCGTGTACGTAAGTGTGCCTGGGATCACGTGGGGCGGCGCTCCAATCAGGAAGCAGAAATCTCCAATGCCCATTCATGATTTATTTTTAGTCTCACTCACCCCGGTAACTTAAGAATGAGAGACTGATTTATTTATTGTTAGAGTTGTGTTTGGATCAGGAGATAGTTAGGTGGATAGAGATATTTATTTTGAAGATGTTTTTATCATGACTGGTGTATATTTCAAGCTGCTGCATATCCCCTCTCCCCTTACGCTGTGCAAATAGGTTCCTGCGCTTGTTTGCGCTAGCCGTAAAATGTTACTGTGTAAAGATTTCACAGTCGCAGCGGATGATCTGTCAAGTCGGAACTTGACATCGCAAGTTCGGGATTTAGCGCATGAACTTGCTGTCCATTTCAAAGGCGGTATGACGGCATACTCTGAGAGTACGCTGTCATACCAATCGCAAATTCTGCCCCTATATATATCTAATTAGAGGGGGGGAACTAGGAGAATTTTTTTTTAACGCACTGTGTTACGATCTAGTATGCACTAGTTGAAAGGGTGGTGGAAGCAGATTCAACAGTAACTTTCAAAAGGAAATTGGATATATACTTGAAAAGGAGAAATTTGCAGGGCTATGGGGAAAGAGCAGGGGTGTGGGACTAATTGGATAACTCTTTCAAAGAGCCGGCGTGGACATGATGGGCCGAATGGCCTCCTTTTGTGCTGTATGATTCTGCGTGTAATTGTGGTAATGCAAGCAACATTTTTAAATTAAGTTATGTGCAATATTTTCTTTGCATATGATATTTATATGTATATTTCATACTTTTGTAGGCTTCTGGGCAGAGAAGTAAAACAGTTATCCTTGTAAAGAATATTCCTGCAGGAACCCAAGTGGATGAATTGAAGAAAGTATTTGAGAAATACGGAGACCTTGGACGGGTTTTGCTTCCGTCAGCTGGTGTAACTGCCATTGTGGAATTCCTAGAACCTACAGAGGCCAAACGGGCATTTACAAAGCTTGCATATTCCAAGGTATACTCCATGCGAGGACCATTATGAATACAAATTTGTTTTTGTCATTGATTTTAAAGCTTCATTGGTGCAAGACAGAGGCTTTAAGGTTCTGGGCACCATTTTTGTGTCAAATAGTAACCAACAAGGACCAGGCTAGAGAAGTGAACCCAAATGGAGTTGCAGATCCAAATTTTCAGCTTTGAGATTTAGAGACTTTGTTCTACTCCTACGTTATGATTGAAATTGTAGAGTATTCCGCTAAAAGTAATGGATCAAGAGAGAACCTGACTTGTATTCTGTGCCTTCAGTTTAAATTGCCATGGTCGGCATAATGTGCTTTATTAATTGTGAGCACTGAGCTACTGCTGGGCAACAAACAGCATATGTTCTGTGAAAGCAAGGTTTTTCTTGTTTATGACATTGCTTTACACTGACATATACTCAAACATAATTCATTGGTAATAATTACGTCTGAGCAACTTTATTTTTAGTTCTCTCTTCAGACAAAGTTGCCATTAGTCAGTAGAAATGCATTCAAGATGGTGACAGTAGCAAGAATGAAAATGCAATGAGAAATTTAGCATTTTCCCCCAAACAGCTAGGGAAGGAAGTTTTGTTAAACTCCATTATCAACTATATTTTGGTTACAGGGCGATGCAAAATGTAACAATGAACATGCTGAAACTGTTACTTTTCTGCTGTCTTGATGTCATTGTTTGCAGCATGAAAATTTCTAAATGAAATCATAATGCAGTATTTTCAAAAGGTCTTCGATAAGGTACCGCCACATGGTAGGTTCGTGACAAAAGTTAAGGCATGTGGGGTTAAAGCAGAGAGTAGGAGTAAAGGGTAGATAATCAGATTGAAAGATGGTAGAAAGCGGTGTTCCACAAGGATCAGTGCTGGGACAACTGTTATTCATAATTTACATTAATAATGTGGACTTGGGAACAAGTAACTCCATATCAAAATTTGCAGATGATGCCATACTGGGGGGGTTCAGTTTATGCTGAGGAAGAATGCAACATAATATAAGAAGACATTAGAAAACTTGCAGACTAGGCAGTTAACTGGCAAATGAACATTAACATATATTTACAAGGGTGGTTCCAGAACTGAGAGATTACAGCTATCGGGAAAAATTTAACAGGTTGGGGCTTTTTTTTCTTTAGAGAAGAGAAGACAGAGGTGACCTGATAGAGGTCTTTAAAATTATGAATGGGTTGGACAGGGTGGATGTGAAGAGAATGTTTCCACTTGTGGGAGAATCCAAAACTCGGGGCCATAAATACAAGATAGTTACTAATAAATCCAATCGGGAAATAAGGAGAAATGTCTTCACTCAAGAGAGTGGTTAGAATGTGGAACTCCCTACCACAGGAAGTGGTTGAGGTAAATAGCTTGGATGCTTTCAAAAAGAAACTGGACGAGTACATGAGAGAAAAGGGAATAGAAAGATATGCTGAAAGGCTGAGCTGAGACAGCTGGAATGGGAGCAAACTCATGGGGAGTATAAACACCAGCACAGACTAGTTGGGCCAAATGGCCTGTTTCTGTGATGTATATTCTATCTAATTCTATTCTATGTGTTATTCAAATTCTCATTCTACATTTCAACACCTGCAGATTCTTTACTGGATATACAGGATTTTAAGATTTGCAGATTAAGGGCTGCAATGTGCATTTATTTCCCATGTGAAGAAAGGCCTAGGTACGAGCCATTCGTATTTACAGTTGCACTTGTTAGCAGAAGAATTATAAGTTCCTTTCCCTCATTATAACACTCTTATGGTTGACACATGATAAGAAAATTGTGTGCTGCTGTGGCATGTAAGCCTGTTTTCCACATCCTTAAAATATACTGGAGTGATTTTGCGTACTTGGGAAGCATTTTGTTTAATTCTGCCAAAATAATGCCATAGAAATAGGGAAATAATTCATAGCTGTATCTTGTAGTCAGGATTTTACAGTGTGTTTATCCAATGCTACCAAACTGAAATACCTCTATATCCCTGTTTTGTATAATTAGTTCCAGCATGTTCCACTTTACCTGGAGTGGGCCCCAATGGATGTGTTCTGTGCCCCAATGCCAGAAAAGAAGAACCCTGAAAAGAAGCAGATTAACGAAGGTAACTAAGAAAAATGGTGGGATTGTTCAAAGTATGTGTGTGAATGTGTATAAAATTAGTCAACTAGTAAAGTTCTGTACAGAGCAGAGGTGTGTGTTCTCTCCTTTCTCCCTCTTTCTCTCCTTTTTCTTTTCTCTCTTTCTCTTTCTTTTTCTCCCTCTCTCACTTTGTGTCATGTCTACTGTTGTAAAACAAAATTGCATAGTTCCAATTAGAACAGGAAGATTAAATTTGTTTGTCTGTTGGAACAAGTACAG
The DNA here is from genome assembly GCA_030390025.1 of Squalus acanthias. Classification (NCBI taxonomy): domain Eukaryota; kingdom Metazoa; phylum Chordata; class Chondrichthyes; order Squaliformes; family Squalidae; genus Squalus; species Squalus acanthias. The sequence continues at coordinate 67,552,280 of CM059437.1, forward strand.
TGAAAAGATGGAGTTAAACATTTTGAATACTCTGTTGAATGCTATCATCGTCATTCTCTCATTTGTGTCATCTGTGCACTATTGTTGTGAAACAGAGTATCCTCTGACTCACCTTGAGCAGCACCAAGGGAGGTCTGCTAGTAATATATTACAAAACAATCTGAGAAAAATAAAGAAAAATAACCAGTTACTTAATGTTGGATGCCTCTGACTTGTAGCTGAAACAGACACTTTACAACTTTCAAAATTCCATGACCAAGGAACAATTGAACTCTGAGTAATTAGAGCTTATGTTTAAGGCAACAACGTTCCAATTGTTCTTAAAAAAGGGACACAGCTCCACTTTAACAAGATAATGCATTACACGGTATGAAATTCCTGCCCTATGAAACAGCATAGCATATCCAACTTGCTACAGAAGGTCTGCTAGTGTGTGTCAGTGTATATGTATCAATATTTATATTGCATCCAGGATATCCTAGCCACACTTTGGGTGCCAGTTTAATTGAGCAATTCTTCAAATTAGTTGCTGTTGCTTATTGCTGCTGCTTAACATGGATTTGTAAAACTTAATTGATCAACTTTCAGTTGTCCATCAGCATGCCACTCACTGATGGAACTTTTTTAAACACATGCTCTGGTATAATGGTACTTGGAAATAATTAATTTACAGTATCAAGATCTCTATAAAAGCATGTTCATAATAGTCCTTTCACGCAGGAAGTTATTACATTGTCCAGAAAGTTTGGTCTGATTTATACTTAACTTCATTGTTTTAATTGGGGTGAAAATAATAGATTTGAATATTTTGACTTGTATAACTAGACTTGGTTTCAATGTAGATTCTCTGGTTTTGATATAGTGCAAATTGTTTCACTGTTGCAAATCCAGATATTATAAATAACTTGTTTACTTGAATGCCTTTGCAGCTTGTGTTTAATCATAGCACTTTGGTGGAGAAGGTAAATAAGACGAGGTGAAAAGCTTTAAAGCTTTTATAATGGCTGACATGACTTTAGAACAGATCATAGTACTTCACATAAAAGCATGGCTAAATCAGGAATGACTTTTGTGAAAGTCAATGACTTGAAGAGCATATCGAGCTCGGAAAAGTTATTTGAAGTCGAATGAACTATGTTTCAGAAAGAAAATTGTTTATTATTAATGGGTGGTACTTAATAGCCATAATTTGCAAAATTTGAAAAATGAAACCAGGTGACTGCAGTGTGTAGCATTTGAAATGCCACTTCCTAATTTTGTGTATATAGGAGATAATCCATGCCTCCTTTGAAATAAGAGCTTGACTATGAATCTACATGTGTTGAATCCACTAGTGCATTACAGTTGACTTTGAGTGAAAATTAAAATATTTATCCAGCGTATGCAACCCAGAACACCATGGGGTGTATGTTAGTTGTAGGTGTGAAATATGTAATTTTACTTGCATAGACGATATAGCTCTTCCAAAATTAATTTAACGGAAGCAACTGGTAATTTAAAAAGAAAACAAGCAGCTATGAAATCCTTGCAGTGATCAGTGAGCGCACAGTTGTAACCATGACAATAACTTTCCCATACAATAGCAAAATACTGCGGATGCTGGAAATCAGAAATAACAACAGAAAATGCTGGAAACACTCAGCAGGTCAGGCAGCATCGTGGAGAGAGAAACAAGAGTTAACGTTTCAGGTCAATGACCCTTCGTCCAGTTCTGACAAAGAGTCATCGACCTGAAATGTTAACTCTGTTTCTCTCTCCACGATGCTGCCTGACCTGCTGAGCGTTTCCAGCATTTTCTGTTGTAATAACTTTCCCATAACTGTCCCAAAGCATTCTGAAAGTGTTTCAACAGTCCAAAGACAACACTTCAATTAATCCACAACACATTTGCACAACATCACAAAACCGAAATAGAACCAAATTACCTTTAAGCATTCTGGCGCACTCGTACATGCATAGCAGGAACAAAAACAAGCAAATCCATAGCACGCCAAAATGCTACTCATAGTGCACACTTTTTTTTTCTGGGGGCTGAGGGGGCTTGAGCTCCTTTTTCTCACCTGGTCTCCATGCATACACTAACTCCAGCTGACCTGCTCCCACACTACTGTTAAGGTCCATCTGAATCAACAGGTAAAAAGTACCTGTGCAAGGCTTCTGGGGGCAAGGGAGAGGGTGAGTTTAACTCTGGTTTCCTCTTTCCCCCATGGGAACCCTCTGACCTCTGGCACCTGCAGGCAGCAATGTGGCTATGCTCCTCAAACTTTGGGCTCTTGCGCATCCCCGATTTTCATCGCTCCACCATTGGCGGCCGTGCCTTCACCTGCCTAGGCCCTGAGCGCTGGAATTACCTTCCTAAACCTCTCTGCCTCGCTACCCCTCTCTCCTCCTTTAAAACCCTCCTTAAAACCTACCGCTTTGACCAAGCTTTTGGTCACCTGTCCTAATATCTCCTTCCTTATGTGGCTCGGTGTCAAATTTTGTCTGAAACCCCCTGTGAAGCGCCTTGGGACATTTTACTACATTAAAGGTGCTAGATGAATGCAAGTTGTTGTTGGGATTAGCTTCTCAATAGATTGGGAAGATGTCAGTAGATTGAGTTGCTGAATTTATGTCCTTTCTCTGGATCCAATACACTGCGCTACCATGTTGCATACAAATAAGTTTATTTTTGCTTTACCCACAAAAATACATTAAAACAAAATTATACTCTGTAGGTAGTTGTTCAATATCCTGTTTAATTCAATCATAAAGGAGAGCTGTAAAACACGCTCCTGACTTGCTAATGAATTGTACAGCCTGCTTTACTGATGGAATAAACTTCTGATGTAGTGTACTGTCTTTCATAGTATTGCATATCCTGTTTATCACACTGGATTCGTTTTTCAGCTTTTGAATATTTTAATTAGAAGACAATTGGCAGTACTGCAAGCCATTGAGTAATATTCCTAAGCAATTTGTAATATATTAACTGGGATTATGTAAACATTTTCAACAGTTGCCATCCAAATAAGACTTGTAATATATTATTATATGCGAGTTATGACAGATTAGGTTTGGTCACATTCTTCTGCTAGCTGTAATTTATGTCAATCCATCGATTAGCTGCATAAAATTAAAACCTAAAAAAGCTGATTTTGATGCAGTAGTTAATGAAGCTTGTATTCCCTATGCTACACTAATGTTGTAAAGGCTACCTCTTTACATTTCTTATTGTGGCATTGCCCTTGGAGATCCTCTAAGTGAAGATTATGGAGCCAACTGGAGACCCAATGCCATATTACAAATCACCATTTAATGCTCCCCATAGGCGGTGCTCTTCTGAGCTTGTGGTCAATAGACATTGTTGGCCCAGACTTACAGAAGCTTTGCTCTGCACCTAACCAGTGCTTTCCTCAGAGTTCAGAGTAGGCCATTACATCAGTGATGCCATTCCAGATGATAACCTCACTGGTACCCAATAGTACTGCCTCCTGATCTTCTCACTAAGATTTTTTAATTCATCTGTTTTTCATTGATCTTCCATGATCTGGTGAAATTAGCAAAAGACAAATGTACTGTAACTGTACACTTGATAACATCTCTGTTAGTATCACCTTTAGAGAAAAAGTACATTAAGCATTCCCTAACACAAGTTCAAACACGAGTGATGGCGTTTGTAGGTACTTTTGTCAGATTTTCCATTTCAGCAAAAATGAAGAAAAGATTTGACATGAAATAGACTCCTTATAGTCACAGCAGCAAAGTAGAAATAATATAAACCATATTTCTGATAGAATTTTTGGCTGACTGATGTATATGTCAGTGTCATGTCCTGAAGCTAAACAACACTGGAGGAAAAAAATGTAATTCCCTGAGGTACAAAGTAATTTGGGGAAAAATGGGTAGTATCTTGTTTTTTGGTTTGAGAAAATGTCACTTTACATTTTTACAATAAACATTTTATTTTCCCTGAACATTTCCATTTAGTTTAGTAATGATCTAGGTTTCACCTCAATAAAACCATGTATAATTTTAAAACAAAACCTGTTTCCTAATGGGTAAAGACACCACTCGGGTAATACTAAGCCATACAGACAAAAGGTCCAAGGTTTGATTTCGAAGGGAGGGCAACAATTATATGGGGTTCCTACAAGGGATTGCAGTGGAGGTACTCCTGTTGAAAACAGTGAGTATGTGTGTGTATGGATAATGGGCCCTTAAACTGTACTGCCTGTGACAAAGTGAATGACCTTAAGTTTGCTGTGCCATGTTACATTATTTGCTCCTTATTTGTGCTCACCTTTTGTAGCACTGTGCATGATGCCAAAAAGATGTATTATTTGATCTGAGGGTTCTCCATACTTTCACACTTCCTTTCCATTTCCATGTTTTCTTTTTCCTTTCTATTCCACTTTCAACCTTTTTTCCACATAACCATCTTCTGCTCTTCCCTATAACCATCATCTCCATAGACCTCTTATTCTCCTCTATCTCATAAGTTTGCTATATCTCTTGTGCCCTTTTTTTGCCGTAGTTCTATTTGTCGTCCTTCTGAAATCCCATAAAAGCAGAACATGGGTTCATGCTATGTTGGGTCCTCACAGCATGAACTTCTGGTTTGTGCCATCTCTGTTTTAAGTAAAACTAAAAACACAATGATTTAAGTATCTTACTGGTTTTTGGTTGTTAGTGGGAAAAGCATGGCTACCCTTTGTAAAGGTTGGTGGAAGTTTGCCACTGTGCATCATATTGAAAATTATGCAGAGGGAGAATTAGAAAAGGACCTTGATCCAACAGGAATGTGAACCCTCCGAACATCCAGATAAGTCTTGCACTGCCTGCTGTAGAAAGCATTCAGAATTTGGATTTATTTAATCCAACTCATTCCTTTTAAAAAATAAACGTTGCAGAATACTTGGGGAACTGTGTTAATGTGTGTGCCCCCACTCCCAACAACAGGTTGTATCTTTCATCCTGAGCAAGTATTGTGAATTAACAATTTTCTGTAGCTCCATAGGTTGTTGTGATCCCATTTCATAACATTTAGCATCAGAAGGCGCAGCATGTAATTTGTCCAGATATTGTGATAAAGACTTGTACGTGAAGAAGAATTTTACACCTCAAAGGATTAAAATACTACATTCTGTACTAATTGCTCTGGAGGGTTTTTGTAGTACGGATCATGGGAAAATACATATCGTAATGTTTGTAATGGAATATTTATGACTAAGTCCATAAGCATGCCCTATAGTAACGTTCAGTCATTAATTTTTCCCTTTTAATCCAACTTTTAATTTAGCTTTGTGGCGTTTTTAATCTGGACAATGCCTTTCACTCCTTTCTTTGAAAGCATGCTACATTGAAGCCTTTTTTAAATAGGTGTCCTTGTTTAGAAAATATTCTGTAACTTTTATTATAAAATCCTAAAGCATCAAAAGAATACCTTGAGTTGGGATCACCTGAGAAAATAATGTGAGGGGGAAAAAACAAAGCCTCTGTTGTCCAACACGACACAATGCTTACTGTGTAAGCAGTACATATGACTGCATTGTATTAGTGACAGGCTAATACTAGTCCCAGTGCTCTCTTCTTTCTTCTTCAAGGACATGACTCATTTTGAACTTTCATGGTTTTTTCATACATATATAAGGCTGCAACAGTGGCCTTTGGGGGAGGTGAGCCTTGAGCTTTGAGAATGAAAGCAGCAATGCCAATCTGGCTACTAGTCACCAGGGAGCTATTATCTTACTGTGCCGAGACCCAGGCCCTGTGATAATGAACTTCAGGGGAATGCTTAGCGAAGGCTGCAGTTCACTGATAATAGCTTTTGTTGTGCAGGATGTGCTTTGCATGCAGAAAGCCTCAGAATTTTGTAGCTCAAGAATAATGTAACTGCTTTTTGCTTTGCGTGACTGCATTTTATCGTGCAAGCCACAGATGGAGGTGCATTTAAATCTTTTTTGCTGATGGATTAACTGTCAATGATTTATTAATTTCCCCCGAGTTGACAGAACCCTTACTTACTAAATTTAAGCAAATAAAATATTTAAAATTTTCTTTGGCTTGAAACAAATAGAAGAAATTAAAAACACTTCAGCATTAAAGCCAACCTTTTTTTAATGTGCAGATTTTTAACGGCCTTAGTATGTTACGTGAAAAGGTGATTGATTTTGATGGGTATTACAAGTGTTAAGAGTATTTGCTTTGGGGGCATACTGCCACTGAATATTTTTCTTGTGTATATAAATCCCTGTATACACTCCAAGAAAGTGAATATTTTAATTTTCATTAAACATTATTGTGTTACCAAGTGTCTTGACAAGGTCATGCAATGAAATAGGTTATCGACCTGTGTGTGGTTTTATGACTACGGTGGCACCTCACGAAGAATTGATTGTCAAGTTCATCAACCCACAGCACTTGTATTTGAAATATATCGTATAAAATGTATTTTTATTTTATGATTTATAAAGTTGGTCAGTCGTTTTTTGCATTCATTTTTAACAGGAAGTACACCTTTTTTGATTAATGCAAACTTGGGTTATTTTCAACACACACATAAAAGGGCAATTGAAGTGTCTTGTTTAACTAATATCTAGGTTCTTTATTTCTACTGTTTCTTCATTAATGCATTTAAGTTTCCATATAACACAAAGCAGTGCAACCAATGCCCTTGATTTTGTCTTACTGGTAGCTGTAAGGTATCACGACTAAGTGATGCTCTGAAGACTTGCAGTATGTTGTACGTTAATTTGCATTGTTAGAAGTTCTCCCAAAACTACGAAAGTCTCACTTGGAGTTGGTCCATTTCAGCCAGGGATGGCAGTGAGACTATCTGTGTGTCCTCGAATTAGAGAGGGGAAATATCAGCTAGATTTCCTGCTTGTGATCATTGCTTCCTGTGTATCAGGTGAGATCCAAGTGGGTTTGGCTGTGACACTTCACATCCCTTTCTCCAGCCCCAAACAAACATGATCAAATGGTCTACTCTTGCTTTCCGTACTTGCATGTGAGGAATGGCTACTTGAGGTACAGTCCTGGAAAGTTATTGATGCTAATTGATATTATTAGTCACTACTTTCAGGTGAGAAAGGGTACAGAAGAAAGATTCAACAGAATGAAAATTATACATAAGTAGCCGTAAGTTCAATATATCCTTAAATCTTGAATCAGTTAATAGAAAAATCCTGTTGGTGTAATTGCTCAGAGGTTTAATCAGTGCCTGAAAACTTGTAGTTTTTTTTTAACAAAAGTTGCAAACATTGAAATTGGTGTTAAAAGTGCAGATTGATACTGGTCTAATTTTGAAAGAAGCACTCTTGTATCAATGCACTCAGCAATGGAAATCTGTGGAATTATGAAATTGAGGGAGAGTTGTTTGCAATAGGGTTTTGTTGAGAGCTTGCTACATAGAAAGAGGTTAATAATTACAAATAAAAGCCGCTGCGGTGGACTCCATACCTGTTTTTCTATATTCCCTGTCTTTTAGGGTGCATTTACAGTCCAAGTGCAGCATTGCTGCAAAGCAGAAACCACTTTCACACTGAAACTTGTATAAACACTCTGAATATTCATTTGAATTTGAATCCTTTTTTATTTCCTCAATGTAATTGTAGACACAGCACTAAACATCTGATGTTTGCTAGAAAGACCATAGCCTAGCGGTTAGAGATAATAAATAGGGAGGAGGATAACCACTGGCTCATGTAGCCTCTGTCTGTAACAGTGGGAAAGCTACAGATTAAAATGCCTCTTAGAATTTGCACTGTGCTGTACAAATTTGCTGCATTTTGTAGACTACACATGATATTTTTGAGTTTGGTGGTCCTGTCTTGTGATTTAAGAATTCTGAAGTTAAGTCATGGTTTTATAAAGATTATTAGAATCCATATATTTGCTACACCACAGAATTAATTTGTTCACTCTCAATAACATGGTACTGGGATGGCGCATTAACCTCATTTCTGTTTCACCTGTGTCACATTCCCTCTATCAGGCCCTATTGGCATATTTTCTCTTCAATGTTTACAATATAAACTAAAGACTGGTCCCAAAATTATTGGCCTTTTTGGCATTTCGGGGGCCTAGAATTGAGAGGACATGCTTTAATGGCCATCAAATTGGGGTGCAAGCATTTTCCACCTCAAAATCGATACACTAGAGTTCCCAGTTTCCAGCCTTCCCGTGATCAACCCGTCAAGTTCCCAAGGAGCTGCTTTAAATATATTGAAATGAGTGCCAATGATAATGGTGCACCGAAATTCCAGAACTTACACTGTCAATGCACTTGGAATGTAACTTAGAATTTTGTATGGCCTGTTGCCGAGATTAACTGAGACCGGTGGAATTGAAGAGTCTGAAGAGTGCCAAAACTTTGTCTATGGATTACTGGAGCTCGGAAAGAGTTTTTGCAGGTTTTTTTTTGATAATTTCATACACAATGCTGGTCTTGCCTCTGACTGTCTGTAACTGAGAAACCCCTGGGATATTTTTCCCTCAATTCACAGTGGACCAGGTATGGGTTTTCCATTATAATGGAGGAAGAGGAGCAGCAGGAGAAGATAGAGTAAAGAAGGGTGAGCCAGCAAATGAGGTGGTTGATCCCTTCAAGATATTAACACTCTCCCCTCTCCACAAAAAGGATTTACAGGCCCTATGTAAACGCTAGTGAGGTGCTCTCTGTTAGAAGATTGTGCTACACAAGAGGTAAATGGGGAGATGGGCCAGCTATGCCATGATAATTTGTGGCCATGCTCTTATGCCCATACAGCTCTACCTGTGGCAGTGAATGTTACGATCGCAGTCAATACTTATGCCACTGGGCCATTTCAGGCAGCCACGGGGGGGTCAGCCAGGGTCCTGTATGGGAGTGTATTTGCCACACTTACATGGATTTCATCTAGTTTGGCATCACCGCAAAGCAGCAGCAAAATAGGGCCATTTAGTTTCATAGTGTCGCTCAAGGTGCAGGGTATAATAGATGGCACCCATTAGCTTTGCGAGCTCCTACAGTTGACCACCTCAACTTCCTGGACAGAGCAGCCTACCACTCAATGTCCAGAACATGTATGGCAACATGCAGAGAATCCTTTTCAACGCAAGATTTTCCAGAAGATGCCATGATGTATTTGCCCTTAGGAATTCTGTCCTTCCTGAGTTCCAAATCGTATCCTGCATGGTTGTAGCCTGTACAATTTTGTGACCCAAAAAGGATCTGGACCGGAACACTCCTGGAGAGGTGGCTATAGCTATTTTGGAGGAAGAACAACATGGAAGAGAGTATCAGGATGACCATCACTCTGAGCACGTCTCAATGACTGCTGCAGGGGGCATCAGGATACAACTTAGCAAGGAAGTATTTTCATCCATGGTAACAGCTGTATGCCTCCTCAGGGAGTTCCATGGTCTGTTTCTGAAAGGGATGTGATCTCCTTTGTCAGGGGTGCCCCCTCTTGCCCCTGCCCCCCTCGGGCATCTTACTCAAGTTTCTCCTGCAGTACAAATAAGTCATTAGGTTTTGGCTGTCATTTTAAGAGATGTCTCCGTGGGGACATCAGACAGCTGAAGTTACAGATCTGGTGGTATCACCCTCTTAAAGTGGAGAAAGGTTTTAAGATTCTGCATGCAAGTAATTGATGCTAGAAAGATGGCATCAGCTGTTATAAGTTCCAAAGTTAATGCCCACCTTAATCAAAGTGCAGTGTGAAAGGTTAGATGTGTAGCTATTAATTTTCGATGGTGAGCATGGAAGCAAAGGGAAACTGGTCAGTGTGTTACTTTGCCTGCTCTCGTTAGATCATTGAACTTCTTCCGCACTGGTCTGCAGTTCTAGGGGTGATAATTGGTAATTGGCGCCACACTGCCATTTCCCTCCATGTGCCATGAGAAACTGGTCTTTGAAGCTTCATCCTATGCGCACCCAGCTTTATATCCTTGGCTTCATCTCATCTAGGAGGATTTGTAGGTCATGCGGTGAAATTTTCAGCCTTTCTATGCCTCTTTGCAATGCCCTGCTCCCTTTGGGTAACTCGGCCAGCCAATCTCTTTGACATAGCTTTTGGTCATCCTTCCTAGTATCCTTCTTTGGCTCAGTGACATTTTTGCCTGATTATGCTTATGTGAAATACCTTGGGACATTGTTCTACACTAAAGTCGCTGTATAGTCGTATGAAGTTGTTACTCAAACATGAGGATGTATCTTGTCATATTTGCTTTGCTGTACAATATCAGCCACGAGGAACAACTGCAGCATGTTTCCCACATTATTCAGAACAGGATAAATACGCACTGTAAACTTAAGACAGCCATGCCCCATCAGGCATTGCTGAACACATATTGAAGTCATCCTAACTGACCTGTGCCAAGGATGACTTCACTTGATACCAGAGACTCGCTGTTGACAAAACTACACCAGCAATGACTGGCATTAAAATAATGTTGACACCAACTGGCACCAAGATAGCATTAGCCTTGACTGTACCAAATGTAATGTAAACAAGCAGATTACAATTTGTATTTCAAACGTAGTAACTATCAGCCTAGTAATGCAGAACTCCCCTTGGATAGGGTCTCTTTAGTACAGAGATCCCAAAGATAGTGAACTGCAAGCTCTTCTTGTCGATCCACATTTCTGATTTAGTTTCCTGATAGGATGATTCTCAGAATTCAATTTCTGTTTTTTGCAGAACTGGACAAATGTTGACACTTTATAGATACTTTCAAAATGTAAACATTATTTATGCAGAGTACTTTAGGATTTCTTGTGATACAAAGAACCAAGCTAATAATTTATCATTGGATGGCTGAATACATACTACACTGCTACCATCTTGCAAGGAAGAAGCCCAGGGATAGGTTGAGGGTTATTTTATCCCTTCTATGACTGTTGCCGAGACATCCTTCAATTGGATTTCATGTAATATCATGTGCAAGACTGTCACAGGGAGCAATACTCACACTTTTGTTAATTATTACTGTCCAGATTTAACTGTAGAAACATAGAAGATAGGAGCAGGAGTAGGCCATTCGGCCCCTCTAGCCTGCTCCGCCATTCAATGCGATCATGGCTGATCATCCAAATTCAGAAACCTGTCCCTGCTTTCTCCCTATATCCCTTGACCCCTTTAGCCTTAAGAAATATATTCAACTGCTTCTTGAATATATTTAATGAATTGGCCTCTACTGCCTTCTGTGGTAGAGAATTCCACAGGTTCACCACCCTCTGGGTGAAGAAATTCCTCCTCATTTCTGTCCTAAATGGCTTACCCCTTATCCTTAGACTGTGACCCCTGGTTCTGGACTCCCCGACCATCGGGAACATCCTTCCTGCATCTAGTCTGTCCAGTCCTGTCAGAATTTTATAAGTTTCAATGAGATCCCCTCTCATTCTTCTAAACTCCAGCGAGTATAAGCCCAATCGACCCAATCTCTCCTCATACGTCATTCCTGCCATCCCAGGTATCAGCCTGGTGAATCTTTGCTGAACTCCTTCCATGGCAAGAACCTCCTTCCTCAGATAAGGCGACCAAAACTGCACACAATACTCAAGGTGTGGTCTCACCAAGGCCCTGTACAACTGCAGCAAGACATCCTTGTTCCTGTACTTAAACCCTCTCGCTACGAAGGCCAACATACCATTTGCCTTCTTAACCGCCTGCTGTACCTGCATGCTTACCTTCAGCGACTGGTGCACAAGGACAACCAGGTCTCGTTGCACTTCCCCCTTCTCCCAATCTATTACCATTCAGATAATCTGCCTTCCTGTTTTTGACACCAAAGTGGATAACCTCGCATTTATCCACGTTATATTGCATCTGCCATGCTTCTGCCCAATCACCCAACCTGTCCAAATCAACCTGGAGTTTCTCGGCATCCTCCTCACAACACACACGCCCACCCAGCTTTGTGTCGTCTGCAAACTTGGAGATATTACATCTAGTTCCCTTGTCTAGACCATTAATATATATTGTGAATAGCTGGGGTCCAAGGACCGATCCCTGTGGTACCCCACTAGTCACTGCCTGCCACTCGGAAAAAGACCCGTTTATTCCAACTCTTTGCTTTCTGTCTGCCAACCAGTTCTCTATCCAAGTCAATACCTTGCCCCCAATCCCATGTAGCCTTAACTTTACACGCTAATCTCTTATGCGGGACCTTATCGAAAGCCTTCTGAAAGTCCAAATACACCACATCCACTGGCTCTCCCTTATCTATTTACCAGTTACATCCTCAAAAAATTCCAGTAGATTAGTCAAGCATGATTTACCTTTTGTAAATCCATGTTGACTTTGTCCGATCCTGTCACTGTTTTCCAAGTGCTCTGCTATTACATCTTTTATAATGGACTCTAGCATTTTCCCCACTACCGATGTCCGGCTTACCTGTAATTCCCCGTTTTCTCTCTACCACCTTTTTTGAATAGTGGGGTAACATTAGCTACCCTCCAATCCATGGGTATTGTTCCAGATTCCATCGAATGTTGGAAGATGATCAGCAATGCATCTACTATTTCTAGGGCCACTTCATTAAGTACCCTAGGATGTAGATTATCAGGCCCTGGGGATTTATCGGCCTTCAATCCCGTCAATTTCCCGAACACCATTTCCCTACAAATACTGATTTCTTTCAGTTCCTCCCTTTCATCAGACCCTATGTTCCCCGATATCTCTGGGCGGTTATTTGTGTCCTCCTTTGTGAAGACAGAACCAAAATATGTATTTAATTGGTCTGCCATTTCTTTGTTCCCCTGATTCTGACTACAAGGGACCTACGCTTGACTTCACCAATCTTTTTCTCTTCACATATCTATAGAAGCTTTTACAGTCAGTTTTTATGTTCCCTGCAAGCTTCCTCTCATATTCTATTTTCCCCTCTTAATTAATCCCTTTGTCCTCCTTTGTTGAATCCTAAACTGCTCCCAATCCTCACGTTTACTGCTTTTTCTGGCCAATTTATATGTCCTCTTCCTTGGATCTTATGCTATCCCTAATTTCCCTTGTTAGCCACGGTTGAGTCACCTTTTTTGTTTTATTCTTATGCCAAACTGGAATGAACAAATTCTGTCGTTCATTCATGCGATCTTTGAATGTTTGCCATTGCCTATCCACCGTCAACCCTTTGAGTGACATTCCCCAATCAATCCTACCCAACTCGCGCCTCATACCATCGTAGTTTCCTTTATTTAAATTCAGGACCCTAGTCTCTGAGTCAACTACTTCACTCTCCATCTTAATGAAGAATTCGATCATATTATGATCGCTCCGACCCAAGGGGCCTCGTACAACAAGATTGCTAATTAATCCTTTCTCATTACATAATACCCAGTCTAAGATGGCCTGATCTCTGATTGGTTCCTCGACATATTGGTCCAGGAAACCATCCCATAAACACTCCAGGAATTCCTCCTCCACAGTATTGTACTAATTTGGTTAGCCCAATCTATATGTAGATTAAAGTCACCCATTATGACTGCTGTGCCCTTATTGCACGCTTCTCTAATTTCCCTTTTAATGCCATCCCCAACCTCCGCATTACTGTTTGGAGGTCGATATACCACTCCCACTAACGCTTTCTGTAGCATATGACAATGCCTTGGGTCTGATTTGCCAAACGGCTGCTGTTACGCAAATGGCTTCCCCTTCCTAATTTTTTACCGGTTTGCGATGCACCTATGGTGTTTGATGGATGTGGATTAAAGAAGAAAGATAGATTATTTAATTAAATCTTTAAGTGACTGCATGTTCCATACACCAAAATCCCATCCATTCCAACAGGTAGTGCAGGGTTATAACTTCAGGTAATAAGTTTCAGTCTAACTTAGTCAAAGATTTGGAGCAAAAATGTAGGCCCTGAAGCTTGTGGTGCAGAAATCAACTAGAAAAGTCAATTTTTCATATTGATGAATTAACATTTTAATCCAAGCAAGTCAGCAACAAAAACAAAGCATTGATTTGAGTTAGTATATCCTGTATTTGCCATTAATTTGAGGAAATAAATATTGGATGATAGCAATAAGAAAGTGCCAACTTGAGACTGAGAGAGCATTAAAAGTATTTGTATTTTGTAGAAGATCAAGGTGACCAGGCAACACATGAAAAAGAAGCAGATGATTCGAGTGAGGAAGAGGAAGGAAGTATTCCAGGGTGCACTTTATTTGTTAAAAATCTAAATTTTTTAACAACCGAAGAAGCTCTGATGAAGGTAAGTGTTCTTCCAGTTTCCTTAAGGGAAAGTAAATGGGTCAGATTTTGCGTTCATCGGTGAACAAACGGCACCGGCCGTTCATTACACTTGCACTTGCCCACAGACTTTCTGTGGTGTTTTGCACTGGATCTTGATGTGATTAGAAAGCCATTTCAACATGGCACCCTCTACAGGGGATCTGGGACCTGTGAACAGGGCAAGCAACTGTGTATCTCCTTAACCAATCCGATTGAAGAATTGTTACTGAGCAGCGCAGAGCCTGAACCAGGAAGTGTAAGTTAGGAGATTTAATTCAATGCCAAATCATGTACAGAAAGTGAAATTGAAAGAGGGGATTAAGAGAGAGGTAAAAGAGACAAAGAAAAAGTTTTTTTTTTAAATTTACAATTTTTTTCAATCTGCAATAATAGTTAAAATCTGAAGGAATCAGACTCTACAATTTTAAAAGTTAATTTTCAGTGCTAGAGAGGATGGTTGGCAGTAATTAAGACTTCTTATGCCATTAAAAATTTACTTACACTGCAGTGGACAAGTCCTAACTTTTTCTGGCAAGTTTACTGTGTATCTATCACATAAATACAACAATTTCATGCTGTTCCATGTGTTTTAATACCGAGTATCTCGGCAAGATACCGGAGGAGCAGGGTAATATGGACAGCAACCTCCTGATTTCCGTGTTTAACTGCATGTGCGGTCGCCGGAAGTTGCTGTCCGATTCGCACTTTGACAGTGATCGCTGATAGCCTCACCGTTAATTTTACTGCAAAATCTGGGCCATTGTTATTATGTGGCACGAAGGTACAAAATTTTGGTGGCACTGCAGTTGATCTTGTTATATATTTTTACGTTTTGGCGTAGGCAGATGAGCTCTGCGAAATCTGGGTGTAAATGGCATTGTGGAAATTCTGGGCCAATATATCTTGGTTTCTCATTTTTAGATTAGACGTAAAGCAAAAAAAATTGGAAAAGAATTCTGGGATGTTTAAAAAATAAGATTTCTTCCAATTTGCAACAAAAATTCTCCATCCAAATCCATTTTGATCATCTCATGGTTTAACCATTAAATGGTAATGAAATCTCTAGGTCTTGAGCCTCTACTTAACTGCATGGAAAACTGACTAGCTTCTTAGTATTGGTACCATGTTTAATATGTGTGTTGATGGTAAACTTTGCATTGGAACTTCAACATATAAGGGAGAGAATTCTGGACAGTGAAACTGAATTGCTGACCATAATTCTGGTGTCACAACAATTGACAAAACATAGAATCATAGAATGGTTATAGCACAGAAGGAGGCTATTCGGCCCGTCGAGCCCATGCCGGCTCTCTGCAGGAGCACTTCAGCTAGTCCCACTCCCTCGCCCTTTCCCCGTAGCCCGACTTATCCAATTCCCTTTTGAAAACCACAATTGAATCTGCCTCCATCACCCTTTCAGGCATTGAATTCCAGATCCTAACCACTCGCTGCGTAAACATGTTTTTCCTCATGTCGCCTTTGGTTCTTCTGCCAATCACCTTAAATCTGTGTCCTCTGGTTCTCGACCCTTCTGCCAACGGGAACAATTTCTCACTATCTACTCTGTCTAGACCCCTCATGATTTTGAACACCTCTATCAAATCTCCCCTCAAACTTCTCTGCTCTAAGGAGAACAACCCCAGCTTCTCCAGTCTGTCCGTGTAACTGAAGTCACTCATCCCTAGAACCATTCTTGTAAATCTTTTCTGTACCCTCTCTAAGGCCTTCACATCCTTCCTAAAGTGTGGTGCCCAGAATTGGACACAATACTCCAGTTGAGGCCGAACCAGTGTTTTATAAAGGTTCATCATAACATCCTTGCTTTTGTACTCTATGCCACTATTTATGAAGCCCAGGATCTTGTATGCTTTTTTAACCGCTTTCTCAACCTGCCCTGCCACCTTCAATGATTTGTGCACATATACCCCCAGGTCTCTCTGTTCATGCAACCCCTTTAGAATTGTACCCTTTCGTTTATATTGCTTCTCCTCGTATTTCCTACCAAAATGTATCACTTCACACTTTTCTGCGTTAAATTTCATCTGCCACGTGTCTGCCCATTCCACCAGCCTGTCTAGTCTTCTTGAAGTCTATCGCTATCCTCTTCACTGTTCACTATACTTCCAAGTTTTGTGTCATCTGCAAATTTTGAAATTGTGCCTTGTACACCCAAGTCCAAGTCATTAATATATATCAAGAAAAGCAGTGGTCCTATTACTAACCCCCGGGGAACACCACTGTATACCTTCCTCCAGTCCAAAAAAACAACCATTCACCACTACTCTCTGTTTCCTGTCACTTAGCCAATTTTGTATCCATGCTGCCACTGTCCCTTTTATTCCATGGGCTTCAACTTTGCTGGCAAGCCTATTATGTGGCACTTTATCAAACGCCTTTTGGAAGTCCATGTACATCAACCGCATTGCCCTCATCAACCCTCTCTGTTACCTCATCAAAAAACTCAAATCAAGTTAGTTAAACACAATTTGCCTTTAACAAATCCTTAATTAATCCATACTTGTCCAAGTATTACAGAATATTCACCGCTTTTGCATGAAATCACGGAGTCAAATGTTCATACTATACTGGCTGTACAAAAGCAGTAACATTTAATAGCAAAAGAATTTGGAGAGGGGGACGATTTCCTCGTGGTGTGTGGCGCCACCTTTACGTATCCATGAGAATTGGTATATTCAAGATGTCAGTAAGGTTTAAGGCTTTTCAGATGGCATAATCAGAAGCTTTAAAACTTACAATTACTTTTTTAAGATAATAATATTGCTCCCCCACTTGCATGAAGAGGGAAATTTTGATCACCAATGTTCCCTGTAAGCCGGGAAGTTATTTGCCAGTCCCACACAGCCCGGAAGCGGCTTTTTCAATGTTAAGTTTCGTGCATGTGTGAAACCGTGAACGAGCTGTGCACGCAAAAAAAAATTAGGTGGCACATTGTTGATCAATTTTATTTTCACTAAGAAATGAATATTGTACTTTCAATTAATTTACCTTGGGTCAGTTAATGTGGTATCTAAGTTGCTTACACTCAGATGGTGAATTTCAGATCTAGGCTTGGTCAACAAGTGGAATACCAACAAAAACGAGTTGAATTTATATAAATCGCCTTTAATATCGAAAAACATACCAAGACCGAGTCCACATGCATCAGAAAGTAGCCTATGAATGCGTAAAGCATACTAACATCAATAACTTCTAAGCTAAAGTGACTTGCTTTCTTTGGAGACTTAACTTATTCTGGGCAGCCAGGATACTAAGACAAGTCTGTTGAGGGCAATATGTTGCATATGAATAGCCAGTAAGGGAATAAAAGCTTTTTGATGTTTTGCACTGTAATTATGCAATAACTACTTTTGTAGGGATTCCATTATTTTTCCTACCAACAATGTTAAGCTGGCTGGTCTATAATTCCCTGGACATGTTCTATCCCTCTTAAATATAGGTATTACATTAGCTATCTGCCAGTCCTCTGGCACTACACCTTTTTCGAATGAATTATTAAATATGGGTAGTAATGCCTCTGCTATCTCTCCTAGATTCTTTTAAAATGCGTGGATGCTATCCATCCGGACCAGGGGTTTTATCCTCTTTGAATTTGATGAGTTTATTTAATGTATCCCCTTTTTTATTTTAAATGCACTTATCTCATTACTCATCTCATCACCCAACGTCACGTCCACCTGTTCTATCTCCTTGGTAAATACCGAAGCGAAATAATGATTTAATATTTCTGCCATTTCCCTATCGTATTGTGGTATTGTCCTGTCTGTCTCTTCATGACCCTATTCCCATCCCAACCTTCCTTTTTTTATTGATGTGCCTGTAAAATATTTTACTATTTTGTTTTATGTTCCTTGATAATTTAATTTCATAGTTCCTCTTTGCCTTCCCAATTGTTTTTTTTAACTTCTCTCCTAATCCCTTTGTATTCTCTCATGCAATCCTCTGCTGCCTATGTATTTAATGTATGCCTCTTTCCTTACCCTCAATTGTTCCCTTATGTCTTTATTCATCCATGGCGTCTCATTGGTGTTTAGTTTGTTCTTTCCTTTTAGCGGAATATATTTTTCCTGCACTCTGTTGAACATTGTTTTAAATGTTTCCCATTGCCGTTCTACATCATTGTTTGCCAATATTGTTGCCCATTTTATCTTCCCAAGTTGTATTCTCAGCCCCTCAAAATCAGCTTTTCTCCAATCTATTAACCTGGTTTTTGTCATACTTATGTCCTTCTCTATTATCATAAAGCGTATTATATTATGGTCACTATTGCCTATATGTTCCCCTACTTTTACTTCTCTTATCTGCTCTGGCTCATTCCCCACAACTAGATCCAGTAGCGAATCCTCCCTTGTTGAGCTTTTTACATATTGGGTTAGAAAGGAGTCCTGTAGACATTGTAGGAACTCCATTCCCTTATCCCCTTTACCTACCTCTTCTGTCCAATTAATATCGGGGTGGTTGAAATCCCCTTGATTATTATTGTATGTTTTTTACTCATTTCCCTAATTTGTCTGCATATTTCTTCCTCCACCTCCCTTCCACTATTAGGTGGTCTATAGACTACACCTGTTAGTGTGATTGATCCTTTATTATCTTTTATCTCTATCCACATAGATTCTATTTTTGTCTTGCTGATATCTATGTCCCTTTTTTCTACTGCCATTATGTTATCCCTAATGAGTAAACCTGCTTCACCTCCCCTTTTTCCCTCTCTATCTTTTCTAAATATGTTATACCCTGCAATGTTTAATTCCCAGTCCTGATTTTTCTGTAGCCATGTCTCAGTAATCTCTACTATGTCTGGTTCCTTGCAACACATGATTGCCTCCAACTCCCCTGTTTTATTATGGACACTGGGCTGGATTTTGATACTGGGGCGGGCTTAGGTCATGTTATCCACTTTTCGTGTTATCCACCCGACTGCGATTGGATGTGGGAGATTGATGCGATTTTCACCTAATTGGACAATTGAGTTCCAGCATGTGGGAACCCATGACCCAATTAGTGTTTTCAGTCTAAAAGTCACCTCTGATGATGTCATCATTGCTGCTGCCTTGAAGGTCTGCAAAGACTGCCTGGCCTTTGCTGCGAGAGGACCTGGAGGCAAAATGAGCAGCAGCAGCCCTAAGTCAGCTCCCAGATATTTTTGTAGCACCACCACCAGATATTCCTCCTCCTCCTACTACTACACATCTCCGTTGTAATAGTGAACCTGCAGCTGAAAGTCAGCTATCGAAATGTGCTCCCGCCAGGTTTCACATTCGTG
The DNA here is from genome assembly GCA_030390025.1 of Squalus acanthias. NCBI lineage: Eukaryota > Metazoa > Chordata > Chondrichthyes > Squaliformes > Squalidae > Squalus > Squalus acanthias. Next base: position 67,571,765 of record CM059437.1, read on the forward strand.
GTTCAGAACAGGCGTGCTTCACGTAGAAAAAGGGTTAAAATCACAAAGGCCTTTCAAAATGGCATTATAGAGGCAATTTAGTGCTTGTTAAGCGCCTTAACAGCCTATCCCGCCTCTTAGAGGCGGGACGGAGGCGGGACCAGCAGACACGATTTAATGAAAATTGCGTGGAAGTGGGATGGAGGCGGGCTTGTGCCCGCCCGCCAGTTTTCGCAATTTTAACCCCCCACACACCTCCAAACCCACCTCCACGGGTCAATGAAAATTCTGCCCACTGTGTGCATTGCTGTACAGACAGTTTAACTCATTTTTAATAGGATTTCCTCTCACTTTATGTTTAACTATCTTTTTTAGACTCCTGTTCTATAACTCTATTTGCTCCCTTGCTGTCAATGTCCTCCCATACTTTATTCTTTCCTATGCTCACTTTTCCTGTTTTGTTTATATTTAGGCTGCTTACGTTTCTTGTAGATCCCTCCCCCCTTACTAGTTTAAAGCCTTTGCCACCTCCCTATTTACCCTTTCCGCGAGGACACTGGTCCCATCCCGGGTCAGGTGGAGCCCGTCCCATCGGTACAGCTCCTTCCTGTCCCAGAACTGGTGCCAGTGTCCCATGAAAAGGAACCTCTCTTTCCCACACCAGCCCTTTAGCCACGTGTTAATTCTCCTGATCTGTCTGCTTGTATGCCCATTTGCACGTGGCTCGGGCAATAATCCAGAGATTATTACCCTCGAGGACCTGCTTTTTAATTTAGAGCCTAACTCCTGAAACTCTTTCGGCAGGACCTCCTCCCTGTTCCTACCTATGTCGTTTGTTCCAACATATACTACGACATCTGGATTTACCCCCTCCCTTTGCAAGTTCCTCCCCAGCTGCTGTGAGATATCCCTTACCCTGGCACCGGGTAGGCAATGCACCCTTCGGGGTTCTTGTTCTTGGCTGCAGAGGACACTATCTATCCCCCTAATTATAGAGTCCCCTATTGACCACATTTCTATTCTGCTCTCTCCTCTCCCTCCCTCCTCCTCCCCCCCCCCCCCCCCCCCCCCCCCCTCTCTCCCTTTGGACAGCCTTCTGAGCCACGGTGCCTTGGTCTACATTGTGGCTGACCTCCGTGCAGTCTTTCTCCTTGTCCTCACTGGTAATGAGTACATCGTACCTGTTGGACAGGACTAGTGTCTGCGGGACCTCCTTCTCAACCTCTCCTAAATCCCCGCTACCTAGCTCCCTAACAGTCACACCCTCCCATTCCTGAACCTGTGCTTTCCTCTGGGGTGTGACTGTATTCTGGATAAAACTGTCCAGAAATTCCTCCCCCTCCCTTATGTGTCAGAGTGTCTCCAACTCGCACTCCAGCTCAATGACTCTGAGCTGGAGAGATTCGAGATGGAGACATCTCCTGCAGATGTGTTTGCTCGGGACAGTCTCGCTGTCCACAAACTCCCACATACTGCAGTCCAGACACACAACCTGCCCTGCCATATTGTAGTCTAGCCTTATTTTATTTATTTAATTAGTTAAAGTCTTTATTCAACGATTATTTATAGTTATATTAAATAGTTTAACTAGTTAAGCTATAAATTTAATACAGTACGTTATAGTTTCCCGGTCCTAGTTTAAACCACTGTCCTAGGTTAGAGAGAAAAAAACCTTAATACTCACCAACCAATCACCTGCCTGCTATCATGTGATGTCACTCTTCGTTTTTTTTGGAAATGGTCGGCAGTTCGGCCGCCGCTCGTGTCTCCAATCAGGTCGGCGCTGTTTCCCCCGCTGTTCTATGCTCCGCCGCTCGTGTCTCCAATCAGGTCGGCGCTGTTTCCCCCGCTGTTTTATGCTCCGCCGTTGGTGTCTCCAATCAGGTCGGCGCTGTTTACCCCGCTGTTTTATGCTCCGCCGCTGGTGTCTCCAATCAGGTCGGCGCTGTTTCCCCCGCTGTTTTATGTTCCGCCGCTGGTGTCTCCAATCAGGTCGGCGCTGTTTTATGCTCCGCCGCTGCTGTCTCCAATCAGGTCGGCGCTGTTTCCCCCGCTGTTTTATGCTCCGCCGCTGCTGTCTCCAATCAGGTCGGTGCTGTTTCCCCCGCTGTTTTATGCTCCGCCGCTGCTGTCTCCAATCAGGTCGGCGCTGTTTCCCCCGCTGTTTTATGCTCCGCCGCTGGTGTCTCCAATCAGGTCGGCGCTGTTTCCCCCGCTGTTTTATACTCCGCCGCTGGTGTCTGCAATCAGGTCGGCGCTGTTTCCCCCGCTGTTTTATGCTCCGCCGCTCGTGTCTCCAATCAGGTCGGCGCTGTTTCCCCCGCTGTTTTATGCTCCGCCGCTCGTGTCTCCAGTTAGTTTGACGCTGTTTCCCCCGCTGTTTTATGTTTGGCCGCCGCTGGTGTCTCTAATCAGGTCGGCGCTGTTTCCCCCGCTGTTTTATGCTCTGCCGCTCGTGTCTCCAGTCAGGTCGGCGCTGTTTCCCCCGCTGTTTTATGCTCCGCCGCTCGTGTCTCCAGTTAGATTGACACTGTTTCCCCCGCTGTTTTATGTTTGGCCGCCGCTGGTGTCTCTAATCAGGTCGCCGCTGTTTCCCCCGCTGCTTTATGCTCCGCTGCCGCTGGTGTCTCCAATCCAATTTATGCTTCATTGTTTCTCACATGGATGTGATGGCTAAAAATGTGTTTTTGTAAGTCTCCGTCTCCTAAACTTTGACTTTTCAGCATTCAAAATAATCAGAGGTACCAACCAGGCATGCATGGAATTCCATTGCCACCCCTCCCTAATACCGATATGTTTCCCTTGTATAATTTTCCCTTGAGCACAAAATCTAGGCTGACACTCCAGTGCAGTGAATGATTCACTGTCGGAGGTGCTGTCATTTGGATGAGACGTTAAACCGAGCACCCATCTTCCAACTCGGGTAGACGTAAAAGATCCCATGACAATATTTTGAAGAAGAGCAGAGGTCCTGGCCAATATTTACCCCTCAACCCACGTCACTAAAAGAGATTATCTGGTCATTGTCACATTGCTGTTTGTGGTACCTTACTGTGTGCAAATTCCGACATTACAACAGTGACTACACTTCAAAAGTACTTAATTGTGGCTGTAAAGCACTTTAGGGCATCCTAAGGTCATGAAAGGCGCTATATAATGCAACTCCGTCTTTCTTTTCTTTCACATAGGAAGGTTTGGTATGACAGATAATGTTAAGTATGATAGAGTCTTAAGTGTCTTTTAATTTGGACGTAGAATTTCTAAACATCCTACCAACTGCAATGTATACAGCAATGAAATCTATTGAAAATAAACACAAAAATGCAGTGATGATTTGTATGGATTTCTCCTATAGTATTGCAGATAGACTAAAAGTGCAGCACAATAAAAGATGCTTAAATGGTTAGAATCCTCCAGGTACTATACCTCATTCTCAGTGCCATGGCACTCTGAATGTTCTATGTTTGACCAGATTAGCCATCACCTACTAAATCAACTTGACAAGCTTTGTTTAATTAAGCAATCATTTTTAGATTTAATTCTCACAACATCGCCCCTGTCTCTTGCTTCCTTTTATTTTTATTGTTGATTATTTAGGATGATGCCTACAATGATTTTCTCAATGTTATGCATTCAAATAAAATTTGAAAAGTTTTTTGACTTTGTTAAAATTATCAAACACAGCAGCATTTCTGTTTTGGCCAAACAGTACACAGATTAAAAGGATAAAATTCAGTATTTAGTGCAAAGTTGGGGATGAATCCAACCTTTCAGCTCTGCAGGCACACACACACTGCATAGATTTAAAAAAATAAAAACTGCCAATTAATTATGTACAAACGAGGGTTTTACGTGTACTCTAACAATGTGCCCGTATGGTACTACACTGCATTTGGTGGAAGCTAGGCTCAGAACAAAGCGCAATGATTAACAATAACTTGCATTTATATAGCGCCTTTAACGTAGTAAAACAATCCAAGATGCTTCACAGGAATGATTCTCAAGCAAAATTTGACACTGGGCCACATGAGGTATTAGGACAGATGGAGGTAGGTTTTAAGGATCATAAAGAAGGAGAGAGAGATGGAAAGGTTTTAGGAGGGCATTCCAGAGCTTAGGGCCTAGGTAGCTGAAGGAACAGCTGCCACTGGTGGAGTGAAGAAAATCTGGGATGCGCAAGAGGCCAGAATTGGAGGAGCGCAGAGATTTCTGAGGGTTGTAGGGCTGGAAGATGTTACAGAGATAGGGAGGGGCGTGGCCATAGAGAGATTTGAAAACCAGGATGAGAATTTTAAAATTGAGGCGTTGCCTGACCGGGAGCCAAAGTAGGCTAGCGAGCACAGGGGTGATAGGTGAAATGGTACTTGGTGTGAGTTAGGATATGGGCAGTTGAGTTTTGGATGAGCGCAAGTTTACGGAGGGTGCAAGGTGGGATGCTGGCCAGGGGAGCATTAGAATAGTCAAGTCGAGAGGTAACAAAGGCATGGATGAGGGTTTTAGCAGGAGTTGAGCTGAGGCAGGCGTAGAGATGGGCGATGTTACGGAGCTAGAAGTAGGTGGTCTTGGTGATGGAGTGGATATGGGGTCAGAAGCCCAGCTCGGGGTCAAGTACGACGCTAAGGTTGCGAACAGTCCGGTTCAGCCTCATCAGACAGTGGCCAGGGAGAGGGATGGAGTTGTTAGCTAGGGAATGGAGTTTGTAGCATGGACCAAAGACAATGGCTTCAGTCTTCCCAATATTTAGTTGGAGGATATTTTTGCTCATCCAGTACTGGATGTCGAACAAGCAGTGTGATAAATCAGAGACAGTGGAGGGGTCCAGAGAGGTGGTGGTGAGGTAGAGCTGGATGTCGTCCGTGTAATTGTGGAACCTGACATTGTGTTTTCAGATAACGTCGCCGAAAAGCAGCATGTAGATGAGAAATAGGAGGGGGCCTAGGATAGATCCTTGTGGGACACCAGAGGTAATGGTGGGGGAGCAGGAAGAGAAGCCATTTCAAATGATTCTCTGGCTACAACTGGATAGATAAGAATGGAACCAGGCGAGGTTAGACCCACTAAGCTAGACGACAGAGGTGTTGGAGGGGGATGGTGTTCAACCATGTCGAAGGGTGCCGACGGGTCGAGAAGGATGAGGAGGGATAGTTTACCACCATCACAGTCACATAGGATGTCATTTGTGACTTTGAAAGGGGCTGTTTCATTGCTTTCGCAGGGTGGAAACTTGATTGGAGAGGTTCACCCATGGAGTTGCTGGAAAGGTGGGCATGGATTTGGGAAGTGAAAACATATTCAAGGATTTGAGAGGAAAGGGAGGTTTGAAATGGGGCAGTAGTTTGCAAAGACAGGGGTCAAGGGTGTTTTTTTTAAAAACTAAATGAATACAAGAATGCTGGTTAATGGTACTTTTACATACACACAAGCCCTATAACCACAACACCTTCACTGCAGCCTGTTTAAGAAAAACAATGAGAAAAAATATGGGCTGGAATTTCCTTGATCCGATTTACATTTTTCAGTCTAAGTGGCTGCTGCAAGAAAACTGGCGTAAATCCAGGAAATTTACAATTGACTTGTCTGGTAGGCGGAGCTATGATCAATTTTTCACAGCTTCAGCAAAGCTATTGGCCAAGGTCCGAGGAAATTAAAGCGCCACGTAAATCACAGCGTACCTCACTTATGTCATAACTTCCTGGGACTTTTACAGTGTAAAATGAACCCAATGCTGTAGAAGCGCCATTCCATTCCAATGGCGCAAGACTCCTGGAAACTCTGGGCCAATGTTGAAGTACAAAGTGCTAATGATGCTACCTGAATAAGATAGCATTGATAATGCATGGCATCTGCAGTATAAAAACAGCTGGTGCAAAGCCCATGAGAGAAAGATAAAGCAAACTCTGGTTTGCAGTGCCGCCATTCACATTTTAACTTTCATTCATTTAAAAATCTCACTGGCCAATATACTTGCTATTTTTATTTCTTCCTTTAACCCTTCCTCTTCTCCCTCTTACTAATTTCTCAATTTCCTGTGACTTTTGCCTTCCTGTAGACGTATTGTCCAATTGTCTGTCCCAAACAGCTATTCCCTTTTGTTAAACTGAGTCTTGAAAATCATGTCTAAAGATCTTTTGTAATGTAAATTCTATGACTTGCCCTGGTCTCGGCCACCCTGCCTACATCAGATCTTAATACACTCTTGCGATTCTCGTCGGTGTAGCTCTTTACTTCTTGTCTTAGTTTATATGGGGCTGTATTTTCCGATCGGAAGCCTCCGATCTGGAAAAATCTACGAACTTACCTGAGGGCTCCCGAGGCGCCTACACTTCCGATCCTGGGCCTCTCCAAACTCCAAATTCGCAGGGCCCACGTATCCCAGAGGCGCAAACAGTTCACGAGCATCCCTGGGATCACGTGGGCCATGGAGAGCCAATAGAAGAAGGGAATCTCCCTTCATACACTTGACAGATAGACCTGTCAAATATATGAATGGCGATCACCCCAAAAACATAGTAAAACTTTAAATACATTAAAAAAAAAATCACCTTTTTAAAATGAGTTGAAATTACAATAAATTAAATATGTTAAACAAAAATTTAATTTTTTGAAAAAAGTAATTAAAGTTTTTTACGGGGCTAAAAATAAAATAAACTTAACTTTCTTTAAAGTATTTTTAAATGATAAATGAGTGAAAGAATTTTTTTTTACTTTTTTCAACTCTTATGCTGGTAAAAGCAGGCCTTACGCTTGCTTTTACCAGGCATAAGAATTCTAAGGGTTTTCTGCGGGTGCAGGTTCTCCAGAAAGCGGAACTATCCGCCCGCAGAGGCCCTTCTCCAGGGCAGACATCCGATCTGTCGAGCATTCTTGACAGATCGGAAATACCGGTTTTCAGCGCATGCGCGCTGTGCATGCCTAAAACCGGCATTTCCGATGTCCCTACAGGTGCGTACACGCGTAGGGATCGGAATATCCACCCAATTATCTTTAATTATTTTCATTATTGTAAATCATAATTTTGCCACATATGTTTGACTTTTATTTCTCTCTCATATATTGTAGCTTTTGCTATATATACAAATTTCCAAAAATAAGTTCTAAAAGAAAAATCTCCCTGACAACTGGATGCCAGTGAGTAGAGCTTTGTGCATTTGTTTGAATGCACAAAGCTCTGCCGTTCCCAGTTTTACAGCAGTATGCATGGTCAATATAAACATGGCTGCCTGCTCACATCTTCATGAAAATGGAATTGATACTGTTCCATGAAATTTAAAATCAGCATTAATGAAATTTGCAAACGAGAAAGCTTTTTTACAATCTCTGTCTAATTGACTTAAATATTTATGTTCCCAAAGCATTTTTGAGTTTCCTTTTTAAGTTTTTCTGAAGAAAGGTGTTTTAAATAGTAGTATGTGTTTGTGCTGGAATCTTAAGTTACTTGTTTCCCACTACCCCATCTTGGGCACTCTGGCACAGTGTGTAAGAATTATTTCCCCTCATCAGTGGGCTCAGCGTTTGGATCTAGTCCAAACTGCTGGATAAAAGTCACTTTTTGCTGACTGTAAGGGTGCTAATTGAAATTAATTTAGGACACTTTCACTGAGTCCACAGCTCAGAATTGTCAGTGTCACTGGAGAGGTCAGCAAAATGAAAATGTCACTGCTGTATGTGCTCTTTTGTGGTTTTTGTTGAGGTCCACTGTTTGGACTGTGTGGGAGAACATTAGCCCGCATCTAACTTGTTGCTTTTGTTTGATACAATGATTGTGTTCAAAAGGTGGGAGGTTCCTGCATGTGCCGAACGTAGGAGCAGGAGTAGGCCATTTAGACCCTCAAGTTTGTTCCGCCATTCAATGAGTTCCTGGCTGATCTGTGACTAATTTATTGTAATTTCAACTAATTTTTTAATGCGATTTAAAAAAAATATATATATGTATTTAATGTTTTAGTGTTTTTGGGGTGATCTCCATTCATATATTTGATAGGTCTATCTGTCGAGTGTATGAAGGGAGATTCCCTTCTCCTATTGGCTCCCCATGGCCCACGTGATCCCAGGGATGCTTGCGAACTGCATGCGCTTCTGGGATACGTGGGCCCTGCACATTTCGAGTTGGAGAGGCCCAGAACGGAAGTATCCAGACCTCGGGAGCCCGCAGGTAAGTCCGTAGATTTTTTTCCAGATCAGAAGCCACCGCACGCAGGAAGCCTCCGATCGGAAAATACGGGCCATTGACGTTGATTGCTTTGGCAGATTGCTTTGCTTTTAGCTCACCGAAGCTGAAAAATTGCCTCAGCTTATAGCTGAGTATACATTTCCAGTCGTATAGTAAGCTTGTTTATATGTGTGTTTGCATCTGTAGAGCTTTTTTCAAATTCTCTAAATTTTATAACAATTTTATAATTTTAATTAGTGTTCTTCATTGTTCAATCTGTTTCCTTTGTAGGCATTTAGCAAGTGTGGATCATTGAAAAGTTGCAGTATTTCGAAGAAGAAGGACAAGACAGGTGAAAAGTTCTTGTGTATTTCACTTTTCAGTGTATTAACTTGCTCTCAAATAATTTCAGAGTTTGAGGACTAAATATTTATTTCTAATGATGTGTATGATCTAGAATTTGTCTAGGTGGTTTCATGAAATGCTTATGACCTCTTTAATGTGAATTGAGGATACTCCATGCCAAACACTAGAATTTTTTTTATCATTTCAATGAGGAAGGTTGCTTTACTCAGAAAGCGCCAATGATGTGTTTTGGAAGTATTTGTCATGGTGGGATAAAAATTATATTCTACAGTTATTTATGTAATATAAGCATGGATTAAAAATACTTTTGGTTCCAGTTATAGAATTAGTGAAAACTAGCTTCATGTCCCCAAACTGCTTGAAAAACCCATAAATTTAGACTCAATATTATGTATGTATGTATATCAGTTGAACTTTATTTTTATTTGAGTTGTGTATAGGAATTATTTTTCCTATAATTTTCTCTTGCTGCAGCCTGTGTGGCAGCATGTTTGTGACTGGTAGCTGAGGGGGAGGCCAGTTGGGCTATGGATTGCTCCAACTAGTCTCAGTTATACACACTAATCATCCAGTGGTTGGCTTATTTCCAGCATGGAACCCTGGATGACGTAAATGATGAGCAACTATGTGGCAAACTGGTAACCTCTGGTTGTGAATAAACCCCTTGAACTGTTGGGCAGCATTTGAATTTCTGATGCTTTTTGTTTTACAGGTTCTCTTTTGTCAATGGGATATGGATTTGTGGAATATGCAAAGCCAGAGTATGCCAACAAAGCACTAAAACTGCTGCAGGTAACCAGGCTTGTATTGCATTTGTGGAACAGTATTTTGGGTATCTCCCTTATTTAATGTGCTTCAGGTTACAGAGAATGTATTTTAAAATTGTTTTTGTCACAATAGAAAATGGTTCAGATTTTGAAGTTCTGTTTTAAAATAGTGCACTTGTTAATTCCAGCCTTGCTGGCTCCAGTTCTTACTGAAGGATCTGGAGTTGTGAGATGGCACTGCTGGCTAAAGTGTATCATTTGTAAACAAAAGCACAGGTGAGAATTGCTAAGCTATGCTGTTAAAAACAAATGATAAACCTGTGTCAAGCTGTGATAGTTTAATAATATATAGTAGTTCACAGTTATGTATTTGTACAGCTGGTGAAGGTCCACATTAGTAGAAGAAATTATGCTGAAACACCATGCATTGCATAAGAGTAAATACTCAACTGATAACTGAAATATTACGCACACGCCTGGATTGAGAGAGACATTTGCAAGTTATAAGTGACATGCGTTTAGGTGGCTGAAATTTGGCTCCTTTGCGCCTGACGTTAGTGCCTCCGGGGGCGCAAAGGGCTTATCGCCCGTCATCGCCGAGCGACGTGGCCCCTTACCATCCTGCGGCAGAAATTTGGCTGCGCCCCGCGAGGCTGCCATGGGCAATGTCAGCGCCAGCCTCACAGCTCGGGAACCGGGCCGACCTCCGCTCGTGGGGCGATATTTAAAGGGGAGGTGCAGCTGCGACCTGTGCCGCCATTTTTTCTTTTGGCCGACCTCCAGCTCGGCCCTTGGCGTGGTCCGTGGCCGCCATTGCGCAGCCCGGCACCACATCTCGGTGCCGGGCTGCGGCCACGGCACCACGCCACCCTGGTGGCCTAGTGTGGGTCATTGGAGGCCCTGCAGAGCTCGCAACATCCCTCCCCTTTTACAGAAGGGGAGGAACGGTGAAATGTGTTAGCGCTACGCGGAGCGGCTGCCTAACGCTCCGGCGTTCGAGCGCTTTGCGCCCCCGACACCGCCCCGAGAGCAAGTGGAGTGCCTGAGATAACGCCCCACTTCCTCTTAGGGGCGGTAAGCCGAATTAGCGGCCGGGGTGGTACTTCCACGCTGGGCGCTAAATGTCCGGCGCTAATTTGGTTACCGCCCCCAAACGGGGCGTAACCGTATTTTGCGCCCTAGGTCTCTTCCACAAGTGGGATAAGAATAGCACTTCATAGTTATCTGAAATGTTCTATTTGTGCCACAAGTTAACTGTTCAAATATGTTTTAATTTTACTGGGGACTTTTAAACATGCGAGACCTTGTAATATTCGTATCGTTACATACAGTAGCCTTTATCTCTCTTCAAATGTGATTGATTATCGCATTAAAATTGCAATAAGAAAGCGAGAACTTGCATTTATATAGCGCCTTTCATGACTTCAGGATGTCCCAAAGCACTTTAAAGCCAATGAAGTACTTTTAAAGTGTAGTCACTGTTTTAATGTAGGGAAAGCAGCAGCCAATTTGTGCACAGCAAAGTCTCGCAAACAGTAATGAGGTAATGACCAGTTAATCTGTTTTTGTTACTGATGTTGGTGCTAGAATTCGGCTTTAGCGGCTCAGGCTAGGGAGGGGGAAATCAAATCTATCAATAGCTCGTGACTGTTTTTTGAGCGTACCTGTAGAGTTAGGATAAGATTAGGCTTGGTTGTGATGCCCTGTAGTTGAATTGCCTGCCAACACTCACTGTCTAGGCTCGCACAACAGTAATGCTCAAGTACAGAAAGATATCTAAACCTTTACAGGGCAGAAGAGAAAAACGGGCATTGAACAGGAGCGAAAAGAAACAAAGTTGAGAGGGGGCAGAATCACAGTTGAAGAGAAGAGTTTAGAGGAGGCAGTTTGCTGGTGAGTTCGGCAAGGAGTGATGGTAGTTTGGAGGAGAACATGGACTGTGGCATTGTAAATAAGATCTAGTTTGTGGAACATGGATGTAGCGAAGCTATAAAAGGGATGTAGGGAAGCTACAAAAGAGAGGATTGAAGTTTAACCTCATGGTGATAAAGGACAGGGAAAGAGGTAGGGACAGAAGTGGGTATTGCTTCTGGAGGTGAAAAAAAATCATTCTTGATGGTGAATCATACATCGGGCGAGAACCTCAGTTGAGAGCTGAGACAGTACACCATGGATGCACATTTCCAGAGCAGTCCTGAAATGACATAACCTGTTCATCTCGAGAGTTGTCTTGAGGTGGTAGTTGGGAAGGTGGTTGGAGTTGAAGACAAATGTATTGGCTGGAGCTGAAGAAGATGGCTTAGGTTTTACTGAAGACTTAAACTCAAAGAAATTTCAGTTCATCCAAGTCTTGGTGTCCAACAGATAGTAGGATAGTGTAGCAACAGCTTTGAGGTCGATGGAGGAGGCAGTGAGGTAGAGCAGCTATTCTTGAGATGCACCTGGAAGTTAACACCATGCATCCAGATAATGTTGCCAAACTCTAGAATATAGATTAAAAGGAGACCAAGAATGGGAGTCCTGTATGAGAGGAATGACGATTGGAAGAGATGTGTTTCATTGTGAGAGAGATGTGTGGAATTGTAATACAAGAATGTCATGGCGCTGGATTGCGGAGTAGAGTGGGGTGATCATCAGTTGTTGAAAGCAACAGAGAAAACAAGGGCACAGTCATACAGGATAATTTTCTGTAACTTAAAGCAGCGGGCAAAGCTGGATTGGAGGGGCTTGAACGGTAGCATAGTGATAATGTCACTAGAGTAGTAATCCAGAGGATTAATGATCCAGAGACTTGAGTTCAAATCCCACCACGGCAGCTGGGGAATTTAAATTCACTTGATTAAATCTGAAATAAAAAGCTAGTATCAGTAATGGTAACCATGAAACTATCGGATTGTCGTAAAAATCCTTTAGGGAAGGAAATCTGGCCTATATGTGACTCCAGACCCACAGCAATGTGGTTGACTCTTAACTGCCCTCTGAAATGCCCTAGCAAGCCACTCAGTTGTAACAAACCGCTACGAAACAGAATAATAAGAATGAAACCGGACGGGCCATCGACCTCGGCACCGGCACCGGCACCGGCACACCCAGCCCAGTCAACCCTGCAAAGTCCTCCTCACCAACATCTGGGCACTTGTGCCAAAATTGAGAGAGCTGTCCCACAGACTAGTCAAGCAACATACCTTTCAGCCAATGTCCCAAACTCCTCCATCTCCATCACCAGGGGTGGCGGCAACATTGACTCTGGACCCCATGAAGTCTCATGGGTTCAGGTCAAGCATGGGCAAAGAAACCTCCTGCTGATTACCACCTACTGCCCTCCCTCAGCTGATGAATCAGTACTCCTCCATGTTGAACACCACTTGGAAGAAGCACTGAGAGTAGCAAGGTCACAGTGTACTCTGGGTAGGGGACTTCAATGTCCATCACCAAGAGTGGCTCGGTAACACCACTACTGACCGAGCTTGCCGAGTCCTGAAGGACATAGCTGCCAGTCTGGGCCTGCGACCTGGAGAGAACCAACACGAGGGGAAAAACCTACTTGACCTCGTCCTCACCAGTCTACCTGTCGCAGATGCATCAGTCCAGGACAGCATTGGTAGCAGTGACCATTGTGGACGAAGTCCAGTCTTCACACTGAGGACACCCTCCATCGTGCTGTGTGGCACTACCACCGTGCTAAATTTGGGATAGATTCGGAACAAATCTAGCAGCTCAAAACTGGGCATCATGAGGCGCTTTGGGCCATCAGCAGCAGCAGAATTGTATTCCAACACAATCTGTAACCTCATGGCCCGGCATATCCCTCACTGTACCACTATCATCAAGCCAGGGGACCAACCCTGGTTCAGTAAGGAGTGTAGAAGAGCATGCCAGGAGCAGCACCAGGCATACCTAAAAATGAGGTACCAACCTGGGGAAGCTGCAGCACAGGACTACGTGCATGCTAAACAGCGGAAGCAGCATGCTATAGACAGGGCTAAGCGATCCCACAACCAACGGATCAGATCAAAGCTCTGCAGTCCTGCCATATCCAGTCGTGAATGGTGGTGGACCATTAAGCAACTAATGGGAGGAGGAGGCTCCATGAATATCCCCATCCTCAATGATGGTGGAGCCTAGCACGAGTGTAAAAGACAAAGCTGAAGCGTTTGCAACCATCTTCAGCCAGAAGTGCTGAGTAGATGATCCATATCGACCTACTCCTGAGGTCCCCACCATCACAGAAGCTAGTCTTCAGCAAATTCGATTCACTCCACGCGATAGCAAGAAACGGCTGAGCGCACTGGATGTAGCAAAGGCTATGGGCCCCAACAACATCCCGGCTATCGTGCTGAAGATTTGTGCTCCAGAACTAGCCGCACCTCTAGCCAAGCTGTCCATGACATTTAATGGCATTACCATCACCGAATCCCCCACCATCAACATCCTGGAGGTCACCATTGACCAGAAACTTAACTGGACCAGCCACGTAAGTACTGTGGCAACAAGAGCAGGTCAGAGGCTAGGTATTCTGCAGCGAGTGTCTCCCCGCCTGACACCCCAAAGCCTTTCCACCATCAACAAGGCACAAGTAAGGAGTGTGATGGAATACTCTGCACTTGCCTGGATGAGTGCAGCTCCAACAACACTCAAGAAGCTCGATACCATCCAGGACAAAGCAGCCTGCTTGATTGACACCCCATCCACCACCTTAAACATTCACTCCCTCCACCACCGGTGTATCGTGGCTGCAGTGTGTACCAGCTACAAGATGCACTGCAGCAACTCGCCAAGGCTTCTTCGGCAGCACCTCCCAAACGCGCGACCTCTTCCACCTAGAAGGACAAGGGCAGCAGGCGCATGGGAACACCACCACCTCCAAGTTCCCCTCCAAGTCACACACCATCCTGACTTAGAAGTATATCACCGATCCTTCATCATCGCTGGGTCAAAATCCTGGAACACCCTACCTAACAGCACTGTGGGAGTACCTTCACCACATGGACTGCAGCGGCTCAAGATGGTGGCTCACCACCACCTTCTCAAGGGCAATTAGGGATGGGCAATAAATGCTGGCCTTGCCAGCAACGCCCACATCCCATAAACAAATTAAAAAAAGAGAACAGGGACTGTTGGGAGCATAGTCATGAGATGAGACATCTATGCATTCCAAGATTTTTGGGTGTAGAAAAGGGATAATAGTTGGAAAGAGTGGAGGGATTGGAGATGAAGAATGAGCACTTGGCGATGGTATCACAGAGCACTTATGGAGCCATACTGAAGTATGTATCAGTACTTTGGGGGTTGTTGAAGGAGAAAATGTTTGCCAAAATAATGTGACACTTGCCATAATTCTATTTTGATGAGATTGCTAAGACTGACAGGTTGTTCAAAATACTGCCAAACCTATAGTCTCCAATTGAAATGATCTAAATTTAGTCTTACTGCCTTAAAGTATTGGAAAGAGATATTCCTGTGCTAACATATGTGGAACCAAGTCACAGCATTTTTTCCCCCCATATCATTTCTTCCCAAGTTTTCCTCACCTTTGCAGGCCATTGTCTTCCATGCATCTTCCAGCTGAGAGACAGAAACGGTCTGTTTTAGATTTTTATCACAAATGCCATCAGTGCGGCACTGAGCTCAGCCAGCAAGCAATGCTTGTCGAGCAGGATGGAGAGCATCAGTTTTACCTTCAACCCTGGTTAATTTCTTGTTTAAATTGAGTACTGAAAGACGTTTCGCGGTTTTAAAATAGCATCTATTCTTGAGTTGGGGGAGCCAGCGATGTAGTCGTTCTCACTTCAGATTCAGTGTCTACTGTCACATGCTTCTAAATGATTGAGTTTAGCTCCTACTAAAATCTGATTACAAAATAATGTAATATGTTTTTAATCCCTGAAAAGATTCCTAGCGTCACAGGTGTTCGCAGCTGCTGCCAGTACTGTAGGGTTATCTGGTTATGATATAAGTTACAAGTTAGTTGCATGTAATGTCAGAAAAGGCCAGAAGGCGGAGCACTGAGTGAATCTAAATAGAGGGGGAACCAGTGCAGGTAGGACTGGTTACTGTGCGATATAGCAGGCTAGAGAGATAGATGGAAAGTGAGAGAAGCACCTTGGAATACAGTACTACTGTTTGCATCCCATGTCTGTCTATTCTAAGGGAGCCCAAATACAAGAAGTACCTCCAAGGCCAAGATCTTAACTCCATTCCAAAATTGTTTTATTTATGCATGCAGCATCTTTTCTGCTACAATACTACAGACATATGTTTTTGTAATTTACTCATTGTAGAGATTTATTTTCCTTTCTCTGCCTCTGCTTCAGAACAGTAGCAAATTTTGATTCTTTACAATTTTTGATTCTTTACAGTTTTTATGCTATGAAGTAAAAAAATTTAACATTTAGATTCTGAGAATGTTTGAAAATACTTGGTATTCTTGGAATAAATGTTTCAAACAAGGTGAAGGTCACGATTGTGGAAGAAAGAAGTACTTTCACTCAGAATTACTTGCTTTCAAAATGCAAATTACAAATTTTCGGAGAGCTCCTGATTGAGAAGGAGTGGGAAAGTAATGTTGCGGAGATCCAGCATATTGGGCATTCGTGCTAGAATAATTACACTCATGACTTATCTGGGTCTGTCGCCAGCTGGCTGCCATTCATTTGAATGGGATCAGCATTTTTTTGGGGGGGTGGGGCTGAAATGTAAATATAGCATTCAGTGCCTGCTGGAACTTGAGCCTTAATCAATATTCAACCTAATAGTTGTTTATTTGTGTGAATGAAACACATGTCTCCATTCAGGTGGAAGGTTATTTTCAAATTTTCTCAACTTTTTTTTTAGCCCTTCGACTGCCAGTGACTCCAAAAGTATTCTTCTCTTCCTACATGACCAATGTTTAAGTTTGCAGCTCATGCACTCTGACACTGAAACAAATCATGTATGCAAGAAGGCCGGTTTTTGCTGTATATAAACATGCCGGGTACTGAGGAGGCTCTACTGAACTAATATACTCATCAGAGCCTGACTGCTAGCATATAATAAACTAGTCTATGGCACTGTAAGGCTTAATGGTGTTTCTGGGCAGTACTTTAAATTTGAAAACTTTCACTATCCCTTTATCTTCAGGTATTGTGATCTGCCAATTTTTAAAATTTTAGTGTAAGATTTTCACTACAGTTCTCACTGCTTAAATATAATTTACTTTTTCTTTATTTCACACTAATGTTTCCGACATTTACCTGGATATTTTTGAAACCCTAGCACTGTATGGTGGATGATCATCAACTGGAGCTGAAGATATCAGACAGAGCTACAAAGTAAGTATTTTGACTTTATTTAAATTTATTCTATTAAATTGATTGGATGGATCTGCTTATTTGGAGCCCTGACCCAAATATCAAGTGTATGATGATACAGCTGAGCTCTAAGGTCTTTGGGTTATAAATAAGGAATTTGGTGCTTTTGAAGTTATGTGGCAAAAGTTATGTTGCATGAACTGGTTTATGCTGCAGTTTTAAGATTTTTGTTAAAACCAAGAAAGGACTTGATGGACGCCATTCAATGTGTTAGATGTCTACACATTATAGCGTTCAGGTGGCTTGTGGTGGAAAGGTTTCTTTTCAAAACTGATGTGTATAAGGCGAAGAATGGAATGAGTAAATGAAAGAGTTAACATTCTTGTTCAACTTTCACTGGGACTCATTCAGAAGTAGGCTTGCATTGCTAATGCATTGTGAAAATGTATATATTGGAAATATGCACTTTGCAATAAGAACCGTCTCTTGAATTCTCTTTTTACCTTTTTATTTAAAAAATCTTTTTTTTTTATCGATCCATTATTGTCTCATTATAGTAGACACGATGGCACAGATTTTTCTGCAACAGCAAGATGGGCGATGTAGGTTGCGCCGTTGATGGCTTATTCCATATTTTGCTTCCTTCCTAATTAGAATACACCAGTGAGCATAGCAGTGAATTGGAAGCGGCTCAGCCAACAGCCATTGAATGACAGTAGTGTCACAGGCTGTCAGGGCCGCTTTGGTCAAAGATTAATCGTTGTTGTTTCAATCACTGTGCAATTTCTGTTTTTTTGTTCATTACACTTGAATTACCCTCACCATTTAGCATTTACCCATGGAATCTTGATGATGCTGAAATCAGTTTTACTGCATATTTTAAAAGCAGAGTTTGATCATCTTGCAAATTTTGTTTCGAATTGAAGAATAAAGCAACTTTGTGAAAATTAGTTTTAAAAATACATTTAAAGCTGCTCACTGAGTAAAACCAGCAGGGCATCCACCGAACCTGAGGGGGGAGCACTGACTGTGGGAGATTTAAACATACCTGAAAGGAGACCATTTTACACCCATTAACAGAATGGGGCTTATTGGGAGGCAGACTGATTAATACAATCAGCAAATCTAACAGCAAATGCACTAATACACTTCTCACAGGTCCCAGTCCTTGTATTCGTGTTTGCTCTGATAATTAAATCAATATAAAATTACCTGAGCGCCATGGAACAAGCGTGAAGAATCAGCTGGTCCGCTGAATCTGACCACACTAACCCCACAACAGTAACTCTGCCTTGTAATGCACCTCATTGTCTTTCAAATGAGATTCATTTTATTATCATACTTTAGTATTCATCAATTTCTTGGAAATTTGTAATCAGTTGGAGTTTGCTTTTGTTGAAATTTTCTTCTTGTGCCGTGGGCAGTGTAAAAGATTCAGGCAGTTAAGTCTACGGGCTATGTTAATGCAGAATGGTCCACATTCTAATGTGACTTGACCTGCACTTTCAGCTCTAACACAGCCCCAGTATCCACCTCTTAATTTCCCTGATGCTTGTAACTCAAAGTAGTATTTATTGGGTTTGTGCATTGGCAGATAAAAACACTTTTTTAAATTGCTGTTAAATGAATCTGCTCCACGCTCTCATTTAAGCACAACTCACATTTTCTGGATATGAGATTAAAATGGGTTTTTCACTAAAACAAATTGTGCTTTTCTAATAACATTGTGACATTGTGCAAAGCCACAGCGTTCTCGATTCCTGTCTAAGAGCAACGCTAATTCTCGAGGAGGAATTTGCTTTTAACTTTTTTTCCTTCACTGGACATTACTGAAACTTGATTTCCATCACTGCTAACAAAGCCTCCAACTTTAATAAGAAAAGTTTATTATAAAAATGTAATGAAGATGAACGATTTGAACAAGACAATAACTTAACATTCTGTTCATAAATTAATACATGGCATGAATGCGACAGATTGATCTACGTTGTTCTCTTGTAGATACCATTAAGAAAACTGTTAAAGCCTTGTTAAAATGATGCCAAGCTGAAGATACTAGAGATGAAAAAGATAGCTTGTTTGAATTATCAATAAATCTGTTACATTAATGACTGCTCAAATACACTGGCAATACTTACTCTGTTCATTGCAACAGTATCGACACTTTGGAGGGTTGGATTTGAAATGGGTCGCCATGCATCACCCTGCCATTGCCTAAGCACTACAATTTCCACAAAGACATCAGCAGGGGGATACATTTCTTGATCCTTTATCAAGACTACATCATAAATTTACACATTTGTGGGCTGTGTTGTCTGTTTACTTTCATATGATTAACACATACTAATATTTATGTAACAAAACTTTGAAACCCACACTTTATCACAGCATTTTGTTTTCTGTTAAGTTTCCTTTTATTAAAGTAATAAAGTTACTGATAGATTTGTAGCTCCAGTTGATTTATGAAACTAGCCTAAAATTGACAAAACGAATATGCCAAAAAGATACAGCCTACATTGCTGCCTCAGGTAGTTTGATCTGTAACGAGGTGATATCGGAATGTCTAACAAGTGCGTAGAGACAATTTCGAAAACGTAATTAGAATTGCATGCACATTTCTTTCTTGGGGCTCTGAGGTTATATAAAACAGACTTTTGAAAGCAAATTGTGGTGCAACAATGGACTGTTACCAGGGGCCCACCAACGTCATTATTTACCAGTCTAAGTGGCAATGGCGATAAAAGTAGCGTTAATTCAGGAAATTAGCAATAGCCATTGATTAAATGGGGATGGAGCTATGATAATTAACTTTTCACAGTGGTGGCGGCAGAGTGGCACTAAAGTTCCAGGAAAGTATGGAGTAGTAATGGCATAAGTCACTTGCATCATAATTTCCTGTAAAATCTCCGATGGAATAATTGCGTAGGGTGCAGATTTTCAGGAAAATCTGAGCCAATATCACACTGAAATGCTGCTCAAAAGGATTCTTCTCGCTTTTGGTGACAATTGTGTTCCTAACAGTGCAGTTATACCATAGGCACGTATGCACAGAGCTCTGCTTACCAATGCCCAGATGCTGATTAAATTTTAACGTCAACAAAACCTGACTTCGCTTTGCGCCAATTTCTGTTGCACTGCAGCAAGTATAAGACCAAAGTGGCACCTGCTTGAGGTGTTTTCATGCCAATTTCTTAAATTCGATTGGATAACTTTGCACCAGAGTTGCATTGCACAGTGTGCAATATTGTGAAACCAGTGATTTCATAGTGCCAAATGTACAGCATAACCAGCCTATAAAGTCAATATTAAGTATTACTGAAAGCTAGTAACTGAAATTGCTGCCTAAGTATTCAAAAAGGAAGTAAATATTCTGAAGATGTAGAAATCATTTTGTATGCACAATTGTTTTAAAGTCACAATTTGCAATTAGGTAACTGACAACTGTATATTTCCCAATTGATACAAAAGCTCTATGCAGCCCAGCAAGCACAAAAACACTTTGTTGGCCCAAGTGGGCAGACTGAGTGCAAGCATTTACACCGTGGTAATAAATCATTGAATCAGACGTTAGCTGGGTTTCTGATTCCATGTATTCATCAGCTGTTGAGGAAATTCCAGAAGCAGTCGTTATTTTTAGAATTGGTGACATGAAAGTTAGCAAAATATGTGTAGGGCGGTGGAAACATTTATTCTTTTTTTCCCCTCCCCAACATCCAATTTGAGAACAACATTCACACAAGAAACTAACTGTTTAATAAAGCCACTGAAATGTAGGTGAGACCATGTTGCATTTTTTTTAAATTAACCTGGATTTTATTCAGATCTTACGTCATTTAAACATAACTTAATGAGGCATTTGTGAGTCAATACTGACATCTTTCTACATGTGCAAGCTTTGGAAATCACTTCAGATATTTCTTGCCACTGTAGGGGTAACAGCTCTACCAAAATGTTTTTATATCTAATATTACTGTTCTTGGATTCTCCCTAGTTTTCTACATTGTATTGTCCAATTTTTAGCAGTATTAGAAACATACCAAAATCTTTTTGTATGCAGGTCTGTGAATCCAGCTAGAAAACTCCAAAAAGCAAAGAAACAGAAGGTCTCCAAAATTCTGATTCGAAATATTCCTTTCCAGGCAAAAGTAAAGGAAATCCGCGAGCTTTTCAGGTATGAAACTATTTTAAGATTTCTTAATTACTGGTCATCAAGCCAATGTTTTTAATTTCCTACGGCATTGCACATGGTAAGTTGGAGAACATGACCTCTCTTTTATCTGTCTCCGCTGTTGTCTTGTTACTGTTTCTCTTCCTGTCATATTTCTTCTGCTTCTCTACATTATAAGAAGGAAGTAGGAACTTTCATTTATATAGTGCCTTACATGACTCAGGACATCCCAAAACATTCAACAGCCAACAAAGTACTCCTGAAGTGTAGTAATTGTTGTAATGCAGGGAAATGCAGAAACCAATGTGCACACAGCAGTAAGACAATGTGTTTTAGTGATATTGATTGTTAAAAATGTTGCCTCTGCATGCACTTCTATCTGCGCAACTTGACTTTCCGTTGTCACATATTGGTGTCATCTTTTTCCAATTACAAATTCATATATCCACATTTTACCAATGAAACTAATTGCTCTGCACAATCTGGCTACCACAATTAGCTCAAAATTATTTCTGAAATGTTTTTAATGTACTATTTTTTCTGTAACTTTAAAAAAACTTTCACGAGAACAGTGGAGGCATGGCAGCAATATCTCTCTCGCGCGTGCACACACTCGCACTCACTCACTCTCTCACGCTCACTCACTCTCACATACACTATGTGTGTGATCTCCTGTGGCTTTGCACACAAAGTCAAGGCTAAGTACAGTAATCAGATCAAGCAGGGTTACAGGATGGGGAGATAATTGGACCAAGGTGGGGGAGGAGTTGAGAGTGGTTGAGAGGATGTGGTGGAAATGAGGGTGACGGGGAGTAGGTCACGGGGAGAGAGGAGAGGACAAAAGAGGGCAGGGTCAGGAAAGGGAGGAGTAGAAGGAGAGTCTGCGTAGAGTGAGACAGGAAGAGAGCAATGGGGAAACATTTTCTGGGAGGAGTGGTCAGTTGAGTGGGATTGGGGTTGAGATAGCAGGAGGTAGGTCTCATAGACAAAATGAGCTTGGAGAGGGCATGAGGGGAGATTGGAGAGAAGCTAGAGAAATAATCTGGCTCACGGCTAGGACAAGGTTGGGGGGCTTGGGGAAGTTTAGCTTGATGGGTAAGGGGGAGAATCGGGGAGCAGATGGAGTCAATCTTAATAGCAAACAAGTCCATGAGCTCTTCACACTTTTTGAAGGTGAAGGTAGCGGGGGCAGGAGAGAGGTTTAAAGAGATGAATGGTAGTCGAGAAAAGCTGAGGGTTATCTTTGTATTCCAGGGTGATGCTGAAGTAGATAGTTTTGGTGGAAGAGACTGAGGCTCAATCGTACTAGATGTGGTCCAGCCAACTTAGAGGAGTTTGTGGCTGAGAGCATGAGTGCATCAGCCATCTATGCATATATTGCATAGAGCACAAAGAGAAAAGCACAGTGGACATTACTCTCAGGAGGTACTACAATGGGTCTAATGCAATTGAATACGCTAGGGTATAAGAAAGGTACAATACATGGGGAGGATCAGGCTCACTAGGGAGGTTGTCATTATATGCAAGCAGGTCCATGGAGACCTGCAGCGATAGTCAAACAACTGCAATACACTACCATTGGCAGTGAAGGTCACCATTGTGCTCAACTTTTATGCCACAAGACCTTCCAGGCACCACAAGATAAAGGAGTCAATATTTTTTTGCCTTTTTGGGCAACTGAATTTATTTTCAAAACATTTGGGAGCTGTCCTTCGCCACCAAAAATCCACTTGCAAATTTCCCCATAACAGAACTTAGTCGTCTGTCCGCAGCCTAGTTGCTAAATTGGACTACTCATTGCTACTGAGCACAGATATGTAATTTTATTAGTATATTGCCCCCTCCACAGTAGGATTAACAAACTTTCCAACATTTATACCGATTATAAGTGGCTTGGTAGCTGCTGACGAAGTGCTGAAAGATCATTATGTAGTAGCTTTTTTCTTTGTTACACTTAACAAAGTTCCATTCTCAAGAATTGCACTTATCAAAACACTGCATTGCTGCAATTACATTAGTGAATGGTAAAGTATGAAGAAAAACGTATTCATTTTTTTTTGGGGGGGGGGGGGAGGAACTTGCCCAAGAATTTTAATGCTTATGATTTTATAAATGGAGCTGATTGCTTGATGTCCACTAGACTCTATAATGTGAATTAAGAGCAAGATGTCGTGTAGTTGAGATTAAATCTCCATTTAATAATGTACAATTTTGCAATGAAGTTAGGAAGAGATATAGTGCGAAATGTTTTTTTTCTTATTGCAGACTGGACTGAAAAAGTCAGTGCCAAAGTAATGCATTTCTCTGGTTTAATCACCAGAGGGCAGAATAGGATTATAAATCAAATTTAATCCGTCAATTTTCTACTTGCATCGTTTTGTGGCTTGGTAGACATAGGTTATGAGACCAAAAAATGAGTTAAAGATTTATCTTAAATGCTGAGTAAATGAAGGGACATAAATACTACCTTTCAGATTTTTCACAAAAGTTTACCAATTAGCTTAGTCCTGAATAGTTTCATAATAGATTAAGGGTGAGAAAACCTGAAGCCAGGGTGGTCCAGTGATTCAACAAAGCAAGAGGACTCACACCTGAAATTCCCTGCACAGCAAGTTCCCTGTTTCAGCCAGGGAAGACCAAGAAAGATTATGTTTCTCCACAGGGTCGTAAGGAAAATCAGTGGTTTATTCATTTTTGACTGCTATCGTTCACCACCTTGTCAAAATTGAATGGCAGTGACTTGGGTGCAGGCTATCTGATTTCTTCGACTAGGGATTGATGCACGGTGGCAAGAAACCTAAAAGAGTGGAAGGACACTTAAAAAAAAATAATGGCCAGGTTTTTCAGGGGTCTATGACCGCGTACGTGGTGCGTTCGTGGCCGTAAGTGCCCTGCAAGTTCTGGGTTTCTGTGTGTGCTGCGATCTGTCAAGTTTCAGCTATTTGCCCAACTAATGCCCGTGAAACTCTTATGCCTGGTAAAAGCAGGCGCAATGCCTTTTACCAGTGTAAGAGTTTAAATAAATATTAAAGTAATTTTTAATTATTTAAACATAAAAAAAGTTTAAAATTAGTTTAGGTTATTTTTAGCTCCTTTTAAAACGTTTAAATTTTTCAAAATTTTTTATTTTTGTTTTAAATGTTAAATTAAATTGTATTTTAATTTTGAACATCTAATCTATTTTTATTTAACTGGTGTGTAATTGTGTTTTTTAGGGGATTCCTATTCATGCTTATGGGGATTCCGTACGTAAATGGAATCCCTATAAGCATAATGGGGATCCCCCTTTTTGATTGGTTGGGCCGGCCCATGTGATCCCAGGGACGCCTGCGCCCCTGTGATACGTGAGCCTTTACACAGGCATACGCGCAGAGGCCCAGGAACGCACGTGTCCGAACCTCCGGGACCATCAGGTAGGTTCGTACTTTTCTTGCGGTTCGGTGGCCTTCGCCCGCGGGAAGCGTCCGACTGCAAATTCAGGCCCATAACTAACAAACAACTAAAATGAGTGTACGAATGGAGCTCGTGTCAAAGAAAAAGTTTACTTTCAGTGGGTCTAAATAGATGTGGTTGATTTATTGCTAGAATAAAGAAAAAGTTGTCGAGGTGCTTTCACTGACTGGTTTACTTGGTAAATACTGTGTTGTAAACCATTTCATACATTGAAAGTGTCCAGTGGTAATTAGGTAAAACAATTTTTTTTTAAATTAAGAAAATGCTGTGATTAGTGTTTGTGGCTCAACAGCAAATCTTAAAAATTTCTCTTCTGCATTAGCAAAATAATAGCCTTTCACTTTGATACCAGCTGATTAAGTCTCAAGTCTCAATTTCCAATAATGAAGACACAATTTTTTCTGCGATTTAATTATAAAGTTGGTGTTAAACTGGATGCACGTTTGGTAATCAAGGATCAGAAAATTAAAATAGTTGAATTTGGAAAATGTTTTTTTTCTTGATTCCTTAACTAGTTTATTAATTATACTTTTTTTTTAAAGTTACTTCAGGTTGTTGGTACATGTCTACGTTACTCTGTTGTCACTGTTTTTTCTTTGAGTGTTAACTTAGTAAGCTGTCATTGGAAAAATTCTTAACATTTGAGAAAAATAATTTGTTAGAATCGTCCTGCTACATATACATTTTGCAAGGAGAAGTGCCACAGTAATCAGACTTCCTGCAAGCAAGATAATGAAGTTGCTCCAGTTTTTGGTTACAAAAGCATTGGAGAGGGTATTGGCATTCATAAGAATTGATCAAATTTACAATCAAATTGTTCCAACACAAACAGCCCTACATTGAACATGTATTGTTGAGGAACTTTTTAAAAAAAAAAGTGAATTAGAAATTCTCGCGGCGAGGTGTTAGCATAAATAATGTTCTTTGTGGAAATTATTACTGTCATGAGTACAGATCTAGGAACAAAAAGTACTTTCTCCAGGCAAATTTTTGACTTGAAATCAATTTGAAATGTTGGGCAAAGGAGAACTCTTCGAGGCAGTTCTTTGTGGGGGCAGAAAAAAAATTACATCTGTACCTAGAAATCTGAGCATAGGAACAATTTCTTCCTTTGTCAAAAATTAACTTCAGGCCGTGTCTTTAAGTGTGGAGTTTCTGAAGCTATGACAATGTCAGTGCCATCAGTGCTGCTTTACAGGCTTGAGAAGACATGCTCTGTCTTTGACCTGACAACAAAAGCATTGAATCACCCCAATTGGTTGTGGGTGTTAAATACCCAGCATGCACTCTGATTTTTGTTTTTGACCACATTTCCCACTGGGTCAGCGTGCTCCGTTCTTCTGTATATATGTCCGCTGTAGAGGATAGTGCTATATGTCACTGTCAGTTGCCTGCTTTGTGGGAATTATTCATGAACATCTGAAACTAGTCATGATCTATTCTTGGGTTTTTAGCCAAGTAATGCGTTTTGTTTTTGCTAGCACTTAGGAATAAGATGTTAGATTTATGTTCTTTAATACAGATTGTTTAAACTTATTGTTTTGACATACTCAGTGTCTATTGTTAAATCTGTATAAAATAATTAGCATCTTGTAAGCTTTTATGTTTTAGATTTTTTTTGCTAAATCTGAATTTAAATAAGAATTTTCTGATTGACAAATTTATTTATTCTAATCATTTTCAAAGCTTATCTTGTAACAATACATTGAGGGAAAAGGTTCAGGTTTCGTACACAAATCTTTGGTGGCAGGACAATTTGATATGGTTGTTAAAAAAGCATACAGGATCCATGGCTTTATAAATAGTGGCATAAAGTACAAAAGCATGGAAGTTATGCTTAACCTTTATAAATCACTGGTTGGGCCTCCACTGGTGTATTGTGTCCAGTTCTGGGTGCCACACTTTATGAAGGATGTCAAGCCCTTGGAGAGGGTGCAGAGATTATTTACTAGAATGGTACCAGGGATTAAAGAAACTGGGTTTGTTCTCCTTAGAGCAGAGAAAGTTAAGGGGAGATTTAATAAAGATGTTCAAAATTATGAAGGGTTTTGACTTTCCACTGGCAATAGGGCCAGTACAGATTTAAGATAATTGGCAAAAGAACCGGGGGGGGGGGGCGGGAGAGAGGAGGAGAATTTTTTTACTGCAGTGAGTTATGATGATCTGGAATGCACTGCCTAAAATGGTAGTTGCAGCAGATTCCATAGTAACTTTTTGAAAAGGGAATTGGATATATACTTGAAAGGAAAACCGGTCTATGGGAAAGAAAACAGGTCTATGAGAACATGACAGTGGAACTAATTGGATAGCCAGCATAGGCACGATGGGCCGAATGGCTTCCTTCCACCTTTAATTATTCTATGATTTAAGCTGAATTGCTATCAAATTTGCAAAGTTACTTATATTGAAGCATACTTGATTTAAACCTTTTGTGTCTCTCTAATTAATTGTGTTACGTATTTGGTTATTATACATGTTTTACAATATGCAAAGCTTTTAGCTGCTGTTTACACCAAACTGCCTTCTGGATTTTCTTTTTAAGTCACAGTTAAACTTTTGACTACTTATTGTGTATGCAAGAAGTATAAGGGGAAGGACTTGAATAAAGTGGTCTATAAATTGGGATGAGGGTCCTCCCAAAAAGATGACGAGTCAATTTTAAAACTGGGCTTTACCACGTGCCAAATTTCTAAATTCTATTTGAATCTCTACTTATGCAGTTCATTTGATATATTTAAATATACAGTTGTTTAAAGGAAAGGGAAAACATGATGAATGAAAGACAAGTCAGAAAGTGAAGTCCACACTAGATGTACAGTACCTTATTTTATTTGAACCATGCTTAACTTGGTACATGGTAGAAACCTTTGAACTGTAGTAGTCTGCCACTCATGTTATCACATAAAGCCACTTTTAGTATAAATTTTGTATTCCGTATGAACCCATCATGCACCTTTTACGATGAAATGTTGTAATATTGGTTTATAATTGGATGGCCTCCACTTCATTGTGGAGAGCACCAAGGCTAAAGTTTTGCCCTATTTTTGGTCACAACTGTCATCTTACATTGTTGAGTTGATGCCGAATAATACTATTCAATCATCACTAGCTTCTTGCTGTATAATAACCTTTGGCACAGCCAATGAGTATGACTTGGTTCCTCTTTGCCATGTCTCTCCCTCCCCCCCAACCCCCCACACCCCAAACTTCTTTTAACGTTGCTCCAAAGCACTTTTTTTAGCAAGCAGATGCTCTCGGGCAATATTTGAAACTAAGAGAATTTGTGGCCTCTCATTCTTAAAGGTTGGAGCATTTTTAGGACTCTAATTGCCAGAAAATTAAATGGTTGTTTTATCAAACTAATGAATATGGTCATGACTGTACAATGCACACGTGATCCAGAAATTTAAATTCCTGTTTCGAAGAGGATTGCTGGCACCACTTCATTAAACAAAATCGCTTTCCAGTTTTCTTTGGTATACCACGGTAGCATAGTGGTAATGTCACTGGGCTAGTAATCCAGAGACCTGGACTAATGATCCGGAGACGTGAGTTCAAATCCCACCATGGCAGCTGAGGAATTTAAATTCCGTTAGTTAAATAAATCTGGAATAAAAAGCTAGTATCAGTAACTATAAAACTATCGGATTGTCGTAAAAACCCATCTGGTTCACTAATGTCCTTTAGGGAAGGAAATCTGCCGTCCTTACCTGGTCCAGACCCACAGCAATGTGGTTGACTCTTAACTGCCCACTGAAATGGCCTAGCAAGCTACTCAGTTGTAACAAGATGCTACAAAAAACAATAATAAGAATAAAACCGGACAGACCACCCGGCATCGACCTAGGCATCGGCTTCGGACACAAAAAAGGCACACCCAGCCCATTCGACCTTGCAAATTACTCCTCACTAACATCTGGGGACTTGTGCCAAAATTGGGAGAGCTGTCCCACAGACTAGTCAAGCAACAGCCTGACATTGTCATACTCTCAGAATCATACCTTTCAGCCAATGTCCTAGACTCCTCCATCACCATCCCTGTTCTGTCCCACCAGAGGTGACGGCACAGTGGTATACAGTCGGGAGGGTGTGGCCCTGAGAGTCCTCAAAATTGACTCCGGACCCCATGAGGTTTCATGGCTTCAGGTCAAGCATTGACAAGGAAACCCCCTGCTGATTATCACCTACCGCCCTCCCTCAGCTGATGAATCAGTACTCCTCCATGTTGAACACCACTTTGGCTGGAAGCTGGATTTGTTTTCATTAGAGCAAAGGAGGTTGAGGAGTGATTTGCTAGAGGTGTACAAGATTATGACGGGATTAGATAGGCTAGACTGGGAAAGGCTGTTCCCACTAGTTGATGATACAAGGACTAGGGGACACAGATTTAAGGTTTTGGGCAAGAGATCCAGGGGGGATGTGAGAAAAACTTTTTCACGCAGCAAGTGGTGAGGACCTGGAATTCGCTGCCGACGGAAGTGGTGGAAGCAGAGACAATCAGCGTTTTCAAGGGGAGACTGGATAGGCACTTGAGGGAAATAAACTTGCAGGGCTATGGGGATAGAGCGGGAGAATGGGACTGACTGGATTGCTTTACAGAGAGCTGGCACGGACTCGATGGGCTGAATGGCCTCCTTCTGTGCCTCTATGACTCTGACGAAACACTGAGGGGGTAGCAAGGGCACAGAACGTGCTCTGGGTGGGAGACTTCAATGTCCATCATTAAGAGTGGCTCGGTAGCACCACAACTGACCAAGTTGGCCAAATCCTGATGGACATAGCTGCCAGACTGGGCCTGCGGCAGCTGGTGAGAGAACCAATACGAGGGAAAAACATACTTGACCTCGTCCTCGCTAATGTTTCTGTCGCAGATGCATCTGTCCATGACGCCGCACAGTCCTTGTGGAGACAAATTCCTGTCTTCACACTGAGGACACCTTCCATTGTTTTGTGTGGCACTACCACTGTACTAAATGGGATAAATTCAAAATAGGTCTAGCAGCTCAAAACTGGGCATCCATGAGGTGCTGTGGGCCATCAGCAGCATGTATTCCACCACAATCTGTAACCTCATGGCCTGGCATATCCCTCACTCTACCCTTACCATCAAGCCAAGGGGGCCAGCCCTGGTTCAATGAGGAGTACAGAAGAGCATGCCAGGAGCAGCACCAGGTGTACCTAAAACTGAGGCGCAAACCTGGGGAAGCTGCAACACAGGACTGCATGCATGCTAAACAGCGGAAGCAGCATGCTTTAGACCGAGCTAAGCGATTCCACAATCAACTGATCAGATCAAAGCTCTACAGTCTTGCCACATCCAGTCGTGACACGTGGTGGACAATTAAACAACTAACGGGAGGAGGAAGCTCCATGAATATCCCCATCCTCAATGATGGCAGAGCCCAGCACGTGAGTGCAAAAGACAAGGCTGAAGCGTTTGCAACTATCTTCAGCCAGAAGTGCCGAGTGGATGATCCATATCGGCCCCCTCCTCAGGTCCCCACCATCACAGAAGCCAGTCTTCAGCCAATTCGATTCATTCTACGTGATATCAACAAACGGCTGAGCGCACTGGATATGGCAAAGGCTATGGGCCCCGACAACATCCCGGCTGTCGTGCTGAAGACTTGTGCTCCAAAACTAGTCACACCTCTATCCAACCTGTTCCAGTACAGCTACAACACTGGCATCTACCCAACAATGTGGAAAACTGCCCAGGTATGTCCTGACCACAAAAAGCAGGACAAATTCAATCCGTCCAATTACCGCCCCATCAGTCTACTCTCAATTATCAGCAAAGTGATGGAAGGTGTTGTCGACAGTGCTATCAAGCGGCACTCACCAACAACCTTCTCACCGATGCTCAGTTTGGGTTCCGCCTGGACCACTCGGCTCCAGACCTCGTTACAGCCTTGGTACAAACATGGACAAAATAGTTGAATTCCAGAGGTGAGGTGAGAGTGACTGCCCTTGACATCAAGGCAGCATTTGACCGAGTGTGGCATCAAGGAGCCCTACTGAAATTGAAGTCAATGGGAATCGGGGGAAAAAACTCTCCACTGGCTGGAGTCATACCTAGCATACAAAGGAGAAGATGGTTGTGGTTGTTGGAGGTCAATGTTTTCAGCTCCAGGACATCGCTGCAGGAGTTCCTCAGGGCAGTGTCCTAGGCCCAACCATCTTCAGCTGCTTCACCAATGACCTTCCCTCCAGTGTAAGGTCAGAAGTGGGGATGTTCACTGATGATTGCACAGGGTTCAGTTCCATTCACAACTCCTCAGATAATGAAGCAGGCCATGCCCAAATGCCGCAAGACCTGGACGACATTCAGGCTTGGGCTGATAAGTGGCAAGTAACATTAGCGCCACACAAGTGCCAGGCAATGAATATCTCCAACAAGCGAGAGTCTGACCACCACCCCATGACATTCAACGGCATTACCATCGCCAAATCCCCCACCATCAACATCCTGGGGGTAACCATTGACCAGAAACTTAACTGGACCAGTCACATAAATACTGTGGCAACAAGAGCAGGTCAGAGGCTGTGTATTCTGCGGTGAGTGTCGCACCAACTTACTCCGCAAAGCCTTTCCACCATCTACAAGGCACAAGTAAGGAGTGTGATGGAATAATCTTCACTTGCCTGAATGAGTGCAGCTCCAACAACACTCATGAAGCTCAGCACCATCCAGGACAAAGCAGCCGGCTTGATTGTCACCTCATCCACCACCTTAAACATTCACTCCCTCCACCACTGGCGCACCATGGCTGCAGTGTGTACCATCTACAAGATGCACTGCAGCAACACACCAAGGTTTCTTCAGCACCTCCCAAACCCGTCATCTGCAAGTTCTCCTCCAAGTTACACACCATCCTAACTTGGAAATATATCGCCGTTCCTTCATCGTCACTGGGTCAAAATCCTGGAACTCCCTCCCTAACAGCACTGTGGGAGTACCTTCACCACACGGACTGCAGCGGTTCAAGAAGGCGGCTCACCACCACCTTCTCAAGGGCAGTTAGGGATGGGCAATAAATACTGGCCTTGCCAGTGATGCCCACATCCCATGAACGAATAAAAAAAAAGGTTCCACTGGTAATGGGTACTGTTGGCAAGATTAATCTCCTGGGCACTCCTGCAATTAATCCGGTAGAAAAATAACTTTGAGGCATCACAGCTGAACCTGCCCATATCCAACGTCCACGTGTGCCTTTTCCAAAATCCCTACTGAAGGAGAAAATAGAAGAACATCTAGAAACCAAAAATATAATAATAAATAGTCAGCATGGATTTCAAAAGGGAAAGTCTTGCTTGACCAACCTTATTGAATTTTTTGAAGAGGTAACCGAGAGAGTAGACAATGGCAATGCAGCAGATGCAATTTATCTGGATTTTCAAAAGGCCTTCATAATAAACTGATGAACAAGGTCAGAGAATGCAGTGTCGGGATCAGTAGCAGAATGGCTTGCTGGCTGGCTTCAGGACAGAAAGCAGAGAGTAGGAGTAAAAGGTAGCTATTCACAGTGACAGAAGGTGGGTAGTGGTGTTCCACAAGGATCAGTGCTGGGACCACTGTTGTTCACAATTTACATTAACAATTTATACTT
Organism: Squalus acanthias; assembly: GCA_030390025.1. Classification (NCBI taxonomy): domain Eukaryota; kingdom Metazoa; phylum Chordata; class Chondrichthyes; order Squaliformes; family Squalidae; genus Squalus; species Squalus acanthias. Next base: position 67,603,546 of record CM059437.1, read on the forward strand.
TTCAATCAAAAACACAATTTCTAAATTTTCAGATGACACCAAATTGGGGGTGATAGTCAATACTGAGGAGGACTGCAACAAATTACAGGAGGACATTAATAAACTTACAGAATGGGCATATAATTGGCAAATGAAGTTCAACATAGATAAATGTGAGATTACATTTTGGTAGGAAGAATAGGGAGGTCACATCACTTGGAAGGTGCGAGTCTAGGTGGGGTAGAAGAACAAAGGGATCTCGGAGTACAAATACACAGATCACTAAAAGTTGCGACACAGGTTAGCAAGGCCATAAAATAAGCAAACCAAGCACTCGGGTTTATTTCTGGAAGGATAGAATTGAAAAGTAGGGAAGTTATGCTAAACCTGTATCGAACCTTGGTTAGACCACACTTCGAGTACTGCGTGCAGTTCTGGTCTCCATATTATAAAAAGGATATAGAGGCACTGGAGAGGATGCAGAGAATAAGATTTACAAGGATGATACCAGAAAGCGAGGGTACACATATCAGGAAAGGATGAACAGGCTGAGTCGCTTTTCTCTTGAAAAAAGGCTGAGGGGTAACCTAATAGAGGTCTTTAAAATTATGAAAGGTTTTGATAGAGTGGATACAGAGAGAATGTTTCCACTTGTGGGCAAGAGCATAACTAGAGGCCATCAATATAAGATAGTCACCAAGAAATCCAATAGGGAATTCAGAAGAAACTTCTTTACCCAAAGAGTGGTGAGAATGTGGAACTCGCAACCACAGGGAGTGGTTGAAGCGAAAAGTATAGATGCATTTAAGGGGAGGCTAGACAAGCATATGAGGGAAAAGGGAACAGAGAGTTATGCTGATAGATTTAGATGAAGAAAGACTGGAGGAGGCTCGTGTGGAGCATAAATGCCAGCATGGACTGGTTGGGCCAAATGGCCTGTTTCTGTGCCATATATCCTATGTAAAAAGGGTAGGTGTGTTGTCGATCTGAAATCGCAAACCTGACTTATTTTTCCCCCTCCTAGCCCAGTGACACTGAGCGAATTTTGTCCCGAGTGACATCCCAGCTGAAATCAGTTAATTCAACACAGTGTGGGAATTTGGCTTGAAATGCTGGTTTATATTGCTCAGTTACACTGGTCATAGCTACTGCTCTGAACATGAACATAAGAACATAAGAAGTAGGAGCAGGAGTAGGCCATATGGCCCCTCGGGCCTGCTCCGCCATTCAATAGGATCATGGCTGATCCGAACCTAGACTCACGTCCACTTCCCTGCCCGCTCCCCATAACCCTTAATTCCCTCATCAGCTAGGAAACTGTCTCTCCGTTTTAAATTTATTTAATGTCGCAGCTTCCACAGCTCTCTGAGGTAGAAAATTCCATAGATTTACTACTCTTTGAGTGAAGAAGTTTCTCCTCATCTCAGTTTTGAAACGGCAGCCCCTTATTCTAAGATTATGCCCCCTAGTTCTAGTCTCACCCATCAGTGGAAACATCCTCCCCGCCTCCACCCGATCAAGCCTCCTCACAATCTTATGTTTCGATAAGATCGCCTCTCATTCTTCTGAATTCCAATGAGTAGAGGCCCAACCTACTCAACCTTTCCTCATAAGTCAACCCCCTCATCTCCGGAATCAACCGAGTGAACCTTCTCTGAACTGCCTCGAGAGCAAGTATATCATCTTCTTAAATATGGAAACCAAAACTGTACGCAGTATTCCAGGTGTGGCCTCACCAGTACCTTGTATAACTGAAGCAAGACTTCCCTGCTTTTATACTCCATCCCCCTTGTAATAAAAGCCAAGATTCCATTGGCCTTCCTGATCACCTGCTGTACCTGCATACTAACCTTCTGTGTTTCATGCACCAGGACCCTCAGATCCCTTTGTACTGTAGCACTTTGCAGTTTCTTTCCATTTAGATAATAACTTGCTCTTTGATTTTTTTCTGCCAAAGTGCATAACCTCACACTTTCCAACATTATATTCCATCTGCCAAATTTCCGCCCACTCACTTAGCCTGTCTATGTCCTTTTGCAGGTTTTTTATGTCCTCCTCACTCACTGCTTTTCCTCCCATCTTTGTATCGTCAGCAAACTTGGATACGTTGCACTTGGTCCCCTCCTCCAAATCGTTAATATAGATTGTAAAGAGTTGGGGTCCCCGCACTGACCCTTGCGGAACACCACTAGTTACTGATTGCCAACCCGAGAATGAACCATTTATCCCAACTCTCTGTTTTCTGTTAGATAGCCAATCTTCCACCCATGCCAGTATATTACCCCCAATTCTGTGATTTTGTATCTTGTGCAGTAATCTTTTGTGTGGCACCTTATCAAATGCCTTTTGGAAGTCCAAATACACCACATCCACTGGTTCCCCTTTATCCACCCTGTTTGTTACGTCCTCAAAGAATTCGAGCAAATTTGTCGAGCATGATTTCCCCTTCATAAAACCATGCTGACTCTGTCCGATTAAATTATGCTTATCCAAATGTCATGTTACTGCTTCCTTAATAATGGACTCCAACATTTTACCAACCACAGATGTTAGGCTAACTGGTCTATAGTTTCCAGCCTTTTGTCTACCTCCCTTTTTAAATAAAAGCGTTACATTAGCAGTTTTCCAATCTGCTGGGACTTTTCCCGAATCCAGGGAGTTTTGGAAAATTACCACCAATGCATCATGAACACTGAAGAGTATTTTTTTTTTTTTTTTTTAGAGTAGCTACCGAATTGATTTCTGTATTGGTATCCAATGTTATGTCAACATATTGAGCAAATCACTAAATGTACATTATTGACACCAGTTTATTTAGCATAACAAAATATTTTCCTAACTGTTCCATTAGTGGGCCAAAGAGGCGTCTGAAGAGTTAAGAATCATAAAACTCATGATAAATGCAGTTATTTTTCAACCAACTTATTTTTCTGCATGAAACTGTTGCTGTGAATTCAACAGGATCTTGGCCAACCACTGAAAATACTCAAGAACATACTAAAATCAATCTTAAATGTGCCTGTAATCTAATGGCAGATTTGGCTCTGAGGCAACTGTTTAACACAGTGGGACATATTCTAGCATTTTGCTTTTCTTCATGCCACACCAAAACCTATAATGATAAAACCCCCTAATAAAGGAACTTGGTGATTACTATTTATTTTCACCAAGGTAAAAAGAAAGAAAAACTTGCATTTATAGAGCGCCTTTCATGACCACCAGACGTCCCAAAGCGCTTTACAGCCAATGAAGTACTTTTTGAAGTGTAGTCACTGTTGTAATATAGGAAACGCGGCAGCCAATTTGTGCACAGCAAGCTCCCACAAACAGCAATGTGATAATGACCAGATAATCTGTTTAGTGACGTTGATTGAGGGATAAATATTGGCCAGGACACCGGGCGAACTCCCCTGCTCCTCTTCGAAATACTGCTACGGGATCTTTTATGTCCACCTGAGAGAGCAGACGGGGCCTCGGTTTAAGGCCTCATCCAAAAGACGGCACTTCCGACAGTGCAGCACTCCCTCAGTACTGCACTGGGAGTGTCGGCCTAGATTTTTGTGCTCGCGTCTCTGGAGCGGGACTTGAACCCACACCTTTGTGACTCAAGGCAAGGGTGCTACCAACTGAGCCACTGGCTGACACATGTCCATAATTAGAATGTTCTCCGCCAAAAATGTACACATAATTGATTGGCCCAGCCCGATGTGTTTTGTAACACGCACAAAAATGATGCAAGCCATATTCAGTCCTTCAAAATAATGAAGCTTGAAAATATTAATTCACAACTGAGTAAGAAATAAACTAAAATAAATAAGTGGACCAAGACAGTTAATTAGTAAGTTACTTGTTTCTGGTGTTCCTTTTTGTGTGAACCCTGTCTTTACCCTTCCCCCACAAAAAAAATGCTTTCATTTTTGCATTTGTGCATATCTCTTTGCTTTCTTCTTTCTGTTTTCCCTGAGAGATTTTTTTTTTTTTTTAATTGGCATCATTCGCAATCACATGAAAGATATTTTGCCCTGATCTGGATTTCCTTTAGAGGTGCACAGTGCATGACAAGCCAAAAAAAAGTGTCTGTGGTTAAAGAGCTTGCACGTGCACAGCTCATAACGTGACAGCCATCCCTTTTTTTTCACCCATATGACGAGATGATACACGAAAAATAAACCCATTAATTTAAAAGCAAACTGATTACATCAAGATTTAATCTGATTTATCTACATCCATTATCTTCTACTCCATCAGAATTTGTACTCATATTTTACGCTATTGTGTTGACCATTAAGACGTCATGTGTGAATTGGGGCTTACCAATGAAAAAAAGATGACATATTTATCCATATTTCACCTGGGCTCACGTCCAGCAATCCTATAAATAAGACGTCTTCACAAGAGAGTGACTAAAACATGCAAATCTGTCACTTTGAACATGACAACTATCCCTTTTTCTGTAATCCAAACATAGTAAATTCTTTAACATTACTTATCCTAATGTTATGATTTTATTTGATTCATAAAAAATGCAATTACTCTCTTCTGTTTTACAACTGTGAAGCAACATTTTTGAAGTGTTATAGCCCATTTTGATTCATTTAAAGCAAGTACAAGTTTGTGCAGAAATGCAAAGACATTTCAGTGCTTAACAAAAAAAATTTTAAAATGTCGGAACATAAGCCATCTCTATTTGAATAATATCAGACAATTAGTCACAGCAGCAACACTGGAAAGTCAGATAATTCTGAACGGTAATTACAGTTAGATTTATTATTTCAAATCATGTTGGGTATTTTAAGGTGGTGTATTCGTTAGTGAAAAAATTACTTGAAGTTGTCTTTTTACATTTTTACCACCCTCTTGCATGTTCCAACATCAGTGAGTATTCAATTTTATGGTCAATTTGGATGCTATGAATATCAATGTTCTCAGTTATGATATTTTGGGGAGGTTTTATAAAGTAAGTAAACAAAAATAGTAGGCAGTGTAAGTAAAATGGATTGCAAGTCTCTACTAAATTACATTATTAAGCATGGTCTCTTAAAAGTCAATACTAAGGAAGCAGCCCAGGATGATTTGGAAAAGGAGCAGGGAGCTGCCACCATAAGGACAACCATCCTCATATTTGTAGGAAGCCAAATACTGTATTTTTAACTAACTAGTTGCTCAAACAAATTCATACGGCTTAGCAGAAACTTCCCAGTTCTCCATTAACCCCTCACCTCTCCGTGTATCTACTCATCAGTCAGTACAGCCAGGCCAGCTCAACCTGAAAATATCTCTGATTGATGTAATGCGTCCCCTCCAGATTGATACTCCTGAAGGCAGATGCTTATGACGTGTGAGAAATTACTAATCTCTCAATCTTATTGGAGCAACTCTTCCATCTCTTTCTCCCCACCCCGACAACAAAATGAACTCTGAGTAAATACGAATCTGTTGAACCGAGTTCAGGGTCTCAGTTGACTTGTGTCAATTTAACCGTTACATTTGCTGCTGAAACCATCCAAATCTTATAACTTGAAATCTGATACCCAATGTGTGACCGCAGTCTGTTGTACCTTTAGACCAATTGACTTAAATAAATGTGTTCCCAAAGAAATAGAATCAGAGTGTGGGCCCAGAAATTTCTGTTGGCCTGTTCCACCAATGTAAGTGCAGTGATGTGACCATCCTACTGAGGTGGGTCACCATTGCCTGGAAGAGAATTTTTGCCTAAATTGTAGTAGGTTGAAAATGTTACACCCTTATCATATTTTGTACAAATGCAGCCTATTTAAAATGATCTGTTTTCTAAGGCCGTGATTTTGCCGGCGCTCAGATGGCGGGTCAGAGGTTAAATTCGATTTGATTGATGGTGGGTTCCGAATCCGCCGTCAGCCCGCCTCCAAACAGCTTTCCCAAGTGTCGGGTCCCCGATTTGCGAATGGACCCGACACCTAGCGACGGGAAGCGGATTAAAGGCAATTACCTGCCTATTAACAGGTACTTGTCAGTAGTTTTCTGCCTGGTTTTGGAATTTTCCCGCTTCTGGGTCGGGTTTCCCGACGTCCGGACACCACGCCAGGTAAGTGGCGTGTTGAGCTGGTGTAATGTTGTGAAAAGATGACAGCTGCAGAAGTGGTGTGAAGGATCCAATGTTGCACATGGTGAGTTTCAGAGCAAAGAAAATGTTGGTTACTGTGTTTTTAAGACATTTACAGATTTCTTTAGCTTACAAGTTTTTAAATCCAACTATATGTCCAGTGCCACCTCATTGGGAGAACCTCTCTCACCAGTGACAGATCGCTTCTGTCACCTCACCTGCAGCTGCCATCTATTCTAGCATATGGAGGAGTCATTGGAGAGCCTAGGTGCAAGAGGTCACCTTTGTGCAGTGATTGTGTTTTCAGCACCTCAATGTTGTCAAAACACTGAGAAATCAACTGTCAAAATAGAATTGTGCGTGGTCCCTTTAAGGAAACCGGCAGATGATGCGTCATCAAATGATGTCATCAGACCCGCTTCCTGTTAATTGGCCAGCAAGCCCACAGGGCGGGCTTAACAAGGTCAATCAAGGGAAAATCACGTCTGCAGAGCGGAGGCAGCTGGGGGCGGGACTGGAAGCCGGAAACCAGCTGTCCTGCACCCATCCCGACACCGCTGACAAAATCGCAGCCTAAGTCTCCAAAGCAACAGATATATCAAAAATAAATGCTGGAAATACTCAGCAGGCCTGGCAGCATCTGTGGAGAGAGAGAGAGAACCAGATTCCACGTTTCAGGTTGATGACTTTTCGTCCAGCATCTGCAGTATTTTGCTTTTGTATTCGATATATCAAAAATATATTTTGAACAGTAAGGATTTTTGCTGTTTGTTTATTTATTTATTTATTCCATGATTTACTGTCTGATGTTGAAGTGCAACTGATAAGTACCTTGTTTTGGAGCCGAGATAACTTTTGTAATGTAGATATTGAATTATGAAAAAAGCTGAATAGAGAAGTTATAGATAAAATTAATTAGTATAGATTGAGGTACAGTACTGGGTAAAATTCTAACTATAACCGTAAACCTCATGGCTTGAAATATTTAGTGTCTTCTGACTATATTCAGTATGCGCAGATGAAATTAATTGAGATGCTACTTTTACTCTGTCAATAATGCTCAATCAGTGGACAATTTTTGCAGCTAACAAAATTTTCTATGAAAGGCTTCCATTGTCTTTAATTACAAAGTAAGCATTTTTATATTTATGTGTGTGTATGTATGTGTGTATATATATATATATATATATAATTTCATCTGAGAAAATAATTCCAATTGGATAAGCATAATTATAGTAATAGAAGCTGCCAGTTATTTGGTAACATAATCACCAGTTATTTTCTTGCAACATACCTGGTGCATTCGCAAGTGGAAAAAAATAGAACTTGGGCAAGAATTAGTTTTTTGTAGCAGATCTTCAGGTTAAAGCCATTGGGGAATAATTCACAACTGTAGTAGATATTTTATTAATATGAAGAACCAGTGGCAGCTAGTGGTAGCCTTGGGGTATAAAAGTAGTGCTGGTACTTGTAGGCATTCATAAAGTGGTGTCTGAAAAGTTTGCATTCTGGTCAAATGCAGGTTAAATTACTTCAAAATTACCATTTCCAAGTTGTGTGGAGAAAGAACTCCTACCTCACTGAGGCCGAATGCCAACTCTGTGATGAATCCTCCTACCTCCTTCTCCATGACCCTACTAAAGGTGCTATATAAATGCAAGTAGTTGTTATTCCCAAACTGTGACTGATCCCATCTATTATTGCAATCATAGAATAGTACAGCGCAGAAGGAGGCAGTTCGGCCCATCGAGTCTGCACCATCTCAGGAGGTTACAATCGTTCTCTTGGCACCAGGAGACAAACTTCTTTCTTTTAATGCTGCAAATCTGTAATGTTCTAAAGGCCTTTCACCATTTAGGGTATGAAACTTGCCTTGGTTAGGCAGCTCCCCTCAACTCACGACATCAAATGGAAGCTCTGGAGGTCACTGAGTCATATCTTACCCGCCATCTGTATTGATAGATTTGTTTGAAAGAAATTCTGTGTTGTCAACTGAATGCAGAACTAGTATTGAGATCTGGTTTTTCCTCAGTAGATAGGTTTGGATGAAGAAAGGCCCTTCAGCCTATTTAATCTCATCCTTCTGGAATACCAACACATAGAAAGGCTAGCAGAATGGGCAGACAAGTGACAGGTGGAATTTAATACAGAGAAGTGTGAGGTGATGCATTTTAGCAGAAGTAACAGGGAGAGGCAATATACACTTAATGGCACAGTTTTAAAGAGTGTGCAGGGACAGAGGGACCTGGGTGTTAATGTGCATAGGTCCCTGAAGGTGGCAGGACATATTGAACATAACAAGAAATAGGAGCAGGTGTAGGCCCTTCGACCCTGCTCCACCATTCAATGAGATCATGGCTGATCTTCTGCCTCAACTCCATTCACCGGCCCTATCGCCATATCCCTTGATGCCCTTACTAGTCAGAAATCTATCAACTTCTGTTTTGAATATACCCAATGACTGAGCTTCCACCGTCCTCTGGGGTAGAGAATTCCAAAGATTCACCACCCTCTGTGTGAAGAAATTTCTTCTCATCTCAGTCCTGAATAGCCTACCCTTTATCCTGAGGCTGTGGCCCCTGGTTCTAGACTCCCCAGCAAAGGGAAACATTCTCCCAGCATCCATCCTATCAAGCCCTGTAATAATTTTGTATGCTTCAATGAGATCCCCTCTCATTCTTCTGAATTCAAGAGAATACAGGCCTAGTTTACTCAATCTCTTCTCATACGACAGTCCCGCCATCCCAGGAATCAATCTCATGAACCTTCGTTGTACTCCCTCGATGGCAAGTATATCCTTCCTTAGGTAAGGAGACCAAAATTGTACACAATACTCCAGGTGTGGCCTCACCAAGGCCCTATATAATTGGAGTAAGACTTCTTTACTCCTGTACTCAAATCCTCTTGTAATGAAGGCCAGACATATTGAGAGAGTGGTTAGCAAAGCATATGGGATCTTGGGCTTCATAAATAGAGGTATTGAGTACAAAAGTAGAGAAGTTATGCTGAACCTTTATAAAGCGTTGGTTAGGCCACAACTGGAGTATTACGTCCAGTTCTGGTCACCACACTTTAGGAAGGATGTGAAGGCACTTGAAAGGGTGCAGAGGAGATTTACCAGAATGGTTCTGGGAATGGGGGATCTTAGCTACAAGGACAGGTTGCAGAAACTGGATTTGTTTTCATTAGAGCAAAGGAGGTTGAGGGGTGATTGGATAGGCTAGATGGGGGAAGGCTGTTCCCACTAGTTGATGGTACAAGGACTAGGGGACACAGATTTAAGGTTTTGGGCAAGAGATACAGGAGGGATGTGAGGAAAATCTTTTTTGCGCAGCCAGTGGTGAGGACCTGGAACTCGCTGCCGACGGAAGTGGTGGAAATGGAGACACTCAATGTTTTCAAGGGGAGACTGGATAGACACTTGAGGGAAATAAACTTGCAGGGCTACGGGGATAGAGCGGGGGAATGGGACTGACTGGATTGCTCTACAGAGAGCCGGCGTGGACTCGATGGGCCAAATGGCCTCCTTCTGTGCCTCTATGACTACTTCCTTCCAGTTAAAGCATTGAGCTGTTTCTTCAATGAGTCCAGTGTCCTGGTTTCAACCACCCTTCCAACCAAACCATTCCAGCTGTTGATTGCCTGATTGCACTGGTGGATGTAACAGGGAACATTTTGAGAAATCTCTTGTTCCTGGGATTGACAAGCTATCATGATGTTTCACCTGCTTTCTTGGCTCTCAGCAGCACGGTGGCATAGTGGTTAGCACTGGTGCCTCACAGCGCCAGAGACCCGGGTTCGAATCTGACCTCGGGTGACTGTCTGTGTGGAGTTTGCACATTCTCCCCGTGTCTGCGTGGGTTTCCTCCGGGTGCTCCGGTTTCCTCCCACAGTCCAAAAATGTGTGGGTTAGGTTGATTTGGCTATGATAAATTGACCCTTAGTGTTAGGGGGGATTAAATATGTGGGGTTATGGGGATAGGATAGGATATGTTAGGGGGAATTAAATACGTGGGGTTACGGGGGTAGGGTGGGATATGTGTACTGTGGGGATTAAAGCAGGGATAGGGTACTGGATTTGGATGATCAGCCATGATCGTATTGAATGGCGGAGCAGGCTCGATGGGCCGAATGGCCTACTCCTGCTCCTAGATTCTATGTTTCTATGTTTCTTGTTTTGGTATATTACCATGCAGTCCATTCTTGAGTAACCCCATTTGTCTAAAAAGCCTTGAATTAAAACAACAACTCCTTGCATTTATGTAGCACTTTTAAAATAGAAAATTGGCCCATGGTGCTTCAGAGGCGTAATCAGACAAAAAGGAGTGTTGAACCAAGAAATTGGAGGGATGACTAAGAGTTTGGTCAAAAAGGTGGATTTTAAAGGGGGTGTTAAAAGAGAGGGGTTGAGAGGCAGTTTAGGGAGGGAATTCCGGTGCGTAGGGCCTAGGCAGCTGAAGGTATGTCCCCCAATGGTGGGGCAAAAGGTGTGTGGTTCATGCATAAGAGGCCAGAGTTGGTGGAATGCAGAATTCTATGGAGGTTTTAGGGCTGGAACAGGTTCGAGATGGGGGGTGTATGGGGCCATGAAGGGATTCAAACAAAAGGACAAGCATTTTAAATTGGATATTGGGGCGTCCAATGTCGGTTAGTGAGCACAGGGGTAATAGGTGAACACATTTGGTTTGGGATTATATACGGGCTCCAGAGTTGTGGTTGAGCTGAAGGTTATGGAAGGTTGGAGATTGAGAGGTCGGCCAGGAGAGCATTAGAATTGTAGTGACTGGAAGTGATAAATTCATGGAGATGGGCTGAGGTGGTTGATGTTACGGAGGTGGAAGAAGGCGTTCTTTGTGTCGGAGAGGATATGGGGTTGGAAACTCAGCTCGGGGTTAAATGGAATGCTGAAATTATGAACAGTCTGGTTCAACCTGAGACAGTGGCTGGAGAGAGTGGAAGGAATCAGTGGAGCGGGCCTGGGGTTAGTGGCGGGAGCCAAAGATGATGGCTTTGGTCTTCCCAATATTTTACTGGAGGAAATTACGGCTTATCCGGGACTGCATGTCTGACAAGCTGTCTGATGTACACAGTTGCAATGGAGGGGCCAAGAGAAGTGGTGGAGAGATAGAGCTGGGTGTCATCGGCATACATGTGGGACCTGGTCCCATGTTTTCCAATGATGTCACTGAGGGCCACATGTATATGAGAAAGAAGCAAGGGCAAAGAATAGAATAGTTCTTTGAGGTACTCCAGAGGTAGCGGTGTGGGGTGTTAAAAGAAGCCATTGCTAGAGATTATCTGGCTACAATTGGATAGGTAAGAGTAGAACCAAGTGATGCAGTCCCACTGAGTTGGACAATGGAGGAAAGATGTTGGGAGGAGGATGGTGTGGTCAACTGTGTTGAAAGCTACAGAGAGGATGAGGAGGGCTGGTGCATCACAGTTACTGACGATGTCATTTGTGATTTTTGGTTCGAACCAATTTGTTGCTGTGGCACCTGATTGGAGTTATTCAAACACAAAGCAGATTTGGAGGGGATGGGATACAAGGAAATGATCAGAGGTGACCTTCTCCATGATAGGAGATGTGTGTGAAGAGCCTATGGGAGATGACAAGGTTGATGGGTTGGATTTTCTCTTTATTGAGAGCAACTACCATGAATGAAGTATTAAGCAGAGTATGAGCTTTTGATGACATCAGGCCAATCAGCATGGTGTTGAGGTATTTATTACTCACGATAGCAGTGGTCTCTTCCAGGTCCATAACCAATTTCTTGTGGTTAGGTTTTTTGGAGAACTGTAGACTTTTTTACAGGCCAAGACTGCAATTGGTGGGGGGGAGTAATTTGTGATATGCAATGGCTGCGCCTAAAGCATAAACCTGTCTTCTGTGCATTTGTCAATTTGGCTCAGCAGTAATATCCTCTCGAGTTATAAAGTTGTGGATACAGGGCCAGCTCCAGGACACTAAGCTAACATTCCAGTGCAGTACTGAAATACTGCTGCTTTGATGGAAGCTCGAGTTGAGGCGTTAAACCAAGGTACATTTGCCTGTTCAGGTGGACATAAAAGAAACCATGACCCTATTTGAGGAAGAGCTGGGAGTTCTCCCAAGTTTCTTGGTCAACGCTTATCCTTCAACCAATGCCATCAAAACGGATTATTGGTCATTTTTCTCATTGCTGTTTGTGGGACCTCACTGTGGCTTCCAAATTGCCTAGTTCAAAAGTAATTCAGTGGATGTGAGGGCACTAAGTAAATGTAGACTTATTCTTTCTCAGATTTTGAAATCATTGCACTGGGAGATGGGAAAGCAGTGGGGTTGTGGATGAATTGGAGTTTATGTACTGTGGAACTCATGAGCTTGACGGAGACAGTTAGAAAAGTCAAGCCCGGCAGAAGCAATGGTGTAGATGACAGTTTCAGCAGTGGTGGGCTTGAGGTAAGGATGGGAGTGAATAGAGTTACAAAGGTGAAAACATGTTGTCCTGGCAATAGATTGAATGTGTAGTTTAAAGTTCAGCTTGGGGTCGAGTGGGATACCAAAGATGTGCGCTGTCTGATTCAATCTGAGCAAGCAGCCGTGAAAGGGATTGGAGGCAAGGACGCAGAATCTGTGATGAGAACAAAAAAAGGATGCTTTGTTCTTGCCCATGTTTAGCTGGAGGAAATGCAGGCCCATTTACAGAATTGTCTAGTAGTTTTTTCTATCTTTATTAGGAAAATACTAAAAAAAAGTATCATGTACACTTAAGATGCTTGTATCATCCACGTGGAGTCACTCACAAATGAGAGATGGGAGGATATATGCAACAAAATAGATGGGATTGTACAGGGTTATTTTTTAAATGTTATACCCAGATGTAGCTGGTCTCAGCCAGTCAGTCAAATTGACATTTCTGTCCGAGCATTCCAAAAGTGATTTGCTAACATTTAAATAGGGATTACTGTATTTTAGAGGTTGCATTTAAAGCTCAGTTTTGAAAAATGCTTTTGCTTTTAACCCTTTTGTGGGCATAATCTTGCACCTTGGTTTTTGTGCTTCTGTTTTGCAAAGATGGATTGATAACTGGTTCTTTATTTGTCCAGTAAGTACAAAAGATGTTCAATTGAATGAAATATTTCAATGTAGCAGGTGTACCAGAATTGCATAATTCCAATTAGAACAACAGGAAGATGAAATTTGCTTGTCTGTTAGAACAAGTATAATGAAAACATGGAGTTAAACATTGAGTGCTCTATTGAACGTTGTCATTTTTTTCCTTTCTCTCCTCTCTGTCCATTGTGATGATTTGCAGTCTTCTGTGTCCTTCTGAACATGCGCCTGTATGGGGGCGGGGACTAAACAACATCCCGCCCCCACCAGAACCGCGCATGCGCACCGACGTTGCGGCTGCGCATGCGCTCCAGAAGGCCCTTGTCAGACCATTGCTAGTGATCTGTGGGGCAGGCTGGCGGGTGCAGGCCTGAGCAGTAGGCTACGACCTCGGGATGGGAGTCTAGGTGTGGGGACCCAGTGAGAATCAACCGAGGGCGGAAACCGATCAAGCTTGCCCATCTTGCGGCCACGGCGAGTGTGTGAGGATCCCAGGGTTTGGTGGTGTCAGGGCTCAGGGCCCTGCTCGCTCTTTTGCTTCTCGCGCCCTCCGGCCCAGCGCAGGGTTCACTGGTCTCCTGGATGCTTCCAAATAGACTCAACCCTCGGCCAGTGTGTGAGGATCCCGGGGTTTGGTGGTGTCGGGGCTCAGGACCCTGCTTCCTCTCGCGCTCTGCAGCCGGGCGCAGGGTTCACGCGCAGCTCCCGAGGGCCGCCATTACCAACCACGTGTTCGCAAGCACACCTGCTCACCACTCCAGCCGTACTGCACTCGGCTCCCACACAAGGTTCTGGCCTGAACCTGCAGTCAAATCTGCAACAATCCAGAGCTACAAACTCCGGGGAAATCTTAGGAACAGCGCTTATGAGCAAAACACCTGCACACCACAGACACGGTCCCTTCATTCAGAATTAAAGAATTTTTAGCACTTCCGAGGGGAGAGGGGAGAAAACATAGAGGCTGAATTCAGCACAGAGTATGTCATCCCGCCTAGTCCATTATTGTTAATCACTTTGGACTGTTTATATAAAAAAAAATGGAGCAACAAAATGAATCAAGAGTAGTAAGTCCTGTAAACTTGTGATCCCTCCTCTTAGAGAAAAATTGTAATTTATTCACAGTAATCTTAAATTGGGGAGAACTGTACATACTGGCATCGTATTTATGAAAGTTAAACACCATGCTATGGTATTTTACATGTGTAATAGGCATTCATGGCATTTCAGTAATATGTGAAAGTCAAGATTCAAATTAACCTAATTTGTGCATACAAATTGGGTCGAATTAACATACTCAGTTAGCATTCTCTCTTAGCAGAACTAATGTACTATCGGAGTTTCATAAAGACTGGATATGCAATTGACCAAGTATTAAATAAAAAATATATGGTCTACATTAGTAACATTATTTTATCCCTCCTACTACTCTACAGTACCAAATTAAAATGAGCAACAATGTGTTCTATAATAAATTTTATTTTAAAATCAAGGAAAGGGTATACTGTTACAAAATACCATTATTAAAACAGGCCTTATGGTAATCAATACTTCTGTAATTATATTAATGATTCCAAACTTGTTAGTAACTTAATGAGTTATGTAGTTCTTTATTGGCTATATGTGTTAATCTATGTTTAATCATATAGATTACTTACTGGCACTATTATTTATTCATTGTGCTGTAAGAACTTAATTGTGTTCGTAATTTTTGAAGACAGTGGCCCGTAATTTGCGGTCAGCAGCGAAGCTAAGGCGCTCGCCGCTGACCTCGAAGAAAGCTGCCCACAGAGATCTCGCAATCCCTGTGGCGAGAAGTTTACCTTTCTCGGCGTGCAATTAATTGTAGCGCTGTGTAACGGGAATTCTCAGCGAAGAGCTGCAGTGACGTCAACAAGCTCTCTAAGCAACCAATCACATTGAAGAATTCTCACACAGGGAACCAGGAATTGAAAAGCCATGAATTATCTTCACTTTTTAAAAAATTGTTAGCAAGCAAAATAAAAATTGGGACATTGGGGTTAAGGTAGAAGCTGAAATATCATGAACAAACTTTTTTTTTTAAGTTTTATTTTTAATTGTAATTTTTATCATAATGGAGAAATTTGACATTCCACAAATATAAAAATTAGTTTTTCAGGGCCAGAATGGTTGTTTAGCAGTCAATACGCTGTTAAAACCCCAGTTACACCTATTCCAACACGGCTTAACATTTAATGGGGTATTTAACAGCACTATTAACGTGGAAAAGCTCAAGTTTTCGCCCGTTCCACTGATTTCACGGATTGCCTGCTATGGGGGAGGGGGGCGCGGTTTCACAGCACAGCCTGTGTCGGAGCAGTGAATCACTGACCGCAACTTCAGGATTTCCGCGTTTAGATGCATATGCGCTAAATCCTGAAGTTACGATCAATTTCCGGTTTCAGAGGGGTAATGACGGTGAACGCTGAAAGTTTGCCATCATTACCCACCACAGAATCCGGGCCAGTATATCTAACATGACAGGTAGCTATTTTAACATTGTAAATTGCATAAAATGTATTTTTTTAATTAAATGTTCTACCAATGCCTCTCTCAAAGAAATAATTGCACATTCTTCTAATAAAACTGCGGAGAGTCCCTAACTTTGACGTTAAATCAGTAATTTAAGGGTTTCACTTCTGTTCCAGTCCTCTCGATAATCAAATTTATAGCTGTTGTGCTTCATAACTATAGTTTAGCCTGGTTCATAAATGATACATGTTTATGAAGTATTTCCTTGCAACCGTGTTGATTACTGGAAAACCTTTTTTTTGTTTTCACTGAAAATTAAAAACTTCCCCTTGGTGCAAGCTGAAAAAAATGTAATTCTAGTTATTTTAGCATAACACAAATGTTAATTAAGTTATTTATGATCTGAAAATTATCGATTGTGACTTGTGTACACTGTGTAAAGATTAAAGTTGGAGAGCACCACTTTACTTTGTGTTTTGTGTAGACATATTATGTAGCCATTTGATTACGTAAAATATGGAACCACATTAGTAGGCATTAATAGATTTTTCTGTGTGTCTGGTAGATTGTTTATTCAAGGAAATTAAACGTTATCATTTGGTACTGAGTGTAAGAGAGATCAAGTGGAGAGAAAATGTGTACCTTGGAATGATAATTGGCCTCCTGATCTTGTGTATCTAACAAATGATGTTCTTAGCTGGAGTCTGAGATAAAAGTCAAATTCTTGTGTTCCTATTTGAAATTCACCAAGCAAAAAGGCGTCCTATTTGACCCTGAACTGAGCTTCCGACACCATATCCTCTCCATCACCAAGACCGCTTACCTCCACCTCTGTAATATCGCCTGCCTCAGTTAATCTGCTGCTGAAACCCTCATCCATGCTTTTGTCACCTCCAGACTTAACTATTCTAATACTCTCCTGGCCGGTCTCCCATCTTCCAACCTCCGTAAACTTGAGCTCATCCAAAACTCTGCTGCCCGTATCCTAACTCGCAGCAAGACCCATTCACCCGTCATCCCTGTGCTCGCTGACCTGCATTGGCTCCTTAAAATCTACTACTTTGACCAAGCTTTTGGTCAGCTATCCTAATATCTCGTGGCTTGGTGTCAGATTTTGTCTGCACCTTGGGACATTTTACTACATTAAAGATGCTATATAAATGCAAGTTGTTAATACAAAGAAGTTTGTTTATGGCAATGTAAAAGCATTTTGCTCATGAGCTCAAATGTTTTCTAATTTTTCACAAACATAGGCCAAGATGCAGAACTAAATTTGGTGGAGTCTGGCTAATTTATGGTCTATCTTTAGTCCACATTTTTTGATTGCATAACAACAACTATAACAATACAGCAGTGTCATTAAATGCAGTGCCCAAGCGCAGTAATGGATAGCATTTAGTTGGGAACAATTCATTTTGTTTCTTAGCACTTAGGAGAGAGGGAGGCTGTAAAATATACAGAATGGGTAAGGACATAGAATTATGAAAGTAAATCTATCCAAACTAAAAGGCTAATCTGTATCCAACTTTATTAAAACATTTGAAGGTCCAGATTTGGGTGCTGGCTTGGCATTTGTGTACTCTAGCCATTGTTTGTATCCTGTAGTGAGCAATATAGAAGGAATAGGGAATGCACCTGGATTTTTATATTTTTGTGTTTATGATGCCCCAAAGCACTTCCTGTGAGACAGCACATGACTTCCTTTTCATACTCTATATAACCCAATTTGCATCCATGCCATCTGTTGTTTTCCCTTTGGCAGTACGTTGCTAAATTATGCTGTTCTCAATGTTACTCAGAAATGTGGAGAGGTCACTTATTGAGATGTGGAGGAAACAAGTCCAGAAAGGGACAGGTTTTTTTTAACCTGCATGACAGGCTCACATCGGATTTGGAAAAAACCTTGAAAAGGTGTCTTTCCATATAGAAGCTGTGATTATGTTTGGGGTTTTTTTCTGTTACACAATGATGAATAGTGCACCTTTTGGGACATATTCTGTTGCAATAAGCAACCAGTGGCATTGTTGTGTAATAAGTTGAATAACCAGCAGGTACTGACACCGACCGCATCAAATATGAGACTTTAGTACAGGCTTTGGTATCAATACCAAAGTCTGTAAGCTTAGCAGAAAGTAATGAAGAAGCCAGAAAGGAAGAAGCCATCTTTCTCCAAAATGCAGAACTGATTTACTTTATACCCATTCTTGGGGAGTATAGAGAACAAAAAGTAACAGGCTGGAACTTTAAAACCAATGCAGGCGATGTGCATAAGAGATGTCAGTATTGGATTCTTCAACTCACAAGCTGATGTGTTTGTACTGCTTTCCCAGTCGCAATTTAAATCACAAAAGTTCCCCTAAAATTGGAATGGCTAGAATCCATGGGGAACTGCACTTGGCATCTGTACCAGTTTCCATCTCCTCCTCCTGAGGTCCCCATCATCACAGAAGCCAGTCTTCAGCCAATTCGATTCATTCCACCTGATATCAAGAAACAGCTGAGCGCACTGGATACAGCAAAGGCTGTGGGCCCCAACAACATCCCGGCTGTAGTGCTGAAGACTTATGCTCCAGAACTAGCCGCGCCTCTAGCCAAGCTGTTCCAGTACAACACTGACATCTACCCGACAAAGTGGAAAATTGCCCAGGTATGTCCTGTCCACAAAAAGCAGGACAAATCCAATCTGGCCAATTACCGCCCCATCAGCCTACTCTCAATCATCAGCCAAGTGATGGAAGGGGTCGTCGACAGTGCTATCAAGCAGCATTTACTCACCAATAACCTGCACACCGATGATCAGTTTGGGTTCTGCCAGGACCAATCTGCTCCGGACCTCATTACAGCCTTGGTTCAAACATGGACAAAAGAGCTGAATTCCAGAGGTGAGGTGAGAGTGACTTCCCCTGACATCAAGGCAGCATTTGACTGAGTGTGGCATCAAGGAATCCTAATAAAATTGAAATTCTCCACTGGCTGGAGTCACACCTAGCACAAAGGAAGATGGTTGTGGTTGTTGGAGGCCAATCATCTCAGCCCCAGGACATCACTGCAGGAGTCCTAGCCCATAGGGCAGTGTCCTCAGCCCAACCATCTTCAGCTGCTTCATTTAATGAACTTCCCTCCATCATAAGGTCAAGTGGGGATGTTTGCTGATAATCAGTGTTCAGTTCCATTGGCCACTCATCAGATAATGAAGTAGTCCGTGCCCGCATGCAGCAAGACCTGGACAGCATTCAGGCTTGGGCTGATAAGTGGTAAGTAACATTCATGCCACTCAAGTGCCAGGCAATGACCATCTCCAACAAGAGAGAGTCTAACCCCCTCCCCATGACATTCAACGGCATTACCATCGTAGAATTCCCCCACCATCAACATCCTGGGGGTCACCATTGACCAGAAACTTAATAGGAACAGCCACATAACTACTGTGGCTACAAGAGCAGGTCAGAGGCTGGGTATTCTGCAGCGAATGACTCACCTCCTGACTCCCAAAAGCCTTTCCACAACCTACAAGGCACAAGTCAGGAGTGTGATGGAATACTCTCTCTTTGCCTGGATGAGTGCAGCTCCACCAACACTCAAGAAGCTCAACATCATCCAGGACAAAGCAGCCCGCTTCATTGGCACCCCATCCACCACCGGCGCACGTTGGCTGCAGTGTGTACCATCTACAAGATGCACTCCAGGAACTCGCCAAGGCTTCTTTGACAGCCCCTCTACCACCAAGAAGAACAAGGGCAGCAGGCGCATGGGAACACCTCCACATCCAAGTTCCCCTACATGTCACACACCAACCTGATTTGGAAATATATCGCCATTCCTTCATCGTCGCTGGGTCAAAATCCTGGAACTCCCTAACTAGCAGCACTGAGGGAGCACCTTCACCACACGGACTGCAGCGGTTCAAGAAGGCGGCTCACCACCACCTTCTCGAGGGCAATTAGGGATGGGCACTAAATGCTGGCTTTGCCAGCGACACCCACATCCCGTGAATGAATTAAAAAAAGTTTCACAATCCTGAGACTCCACGAAGTGAGACGAGAGAAAGAAACCATTTGGTGAATAAACTATATTTAGAATTACAGTTTGGAAAGTTCAGCTTGAATGTATGTCTGAAGCTTAGAGCTGGTCTACCCTTTTCATCCTGGAGCATTATTGACAGAGTTAATTGAAATATGAAAGATTACATACCTTGGTTGACTTTTCAAATTGTTACCTTCCACATACTGATAAATTGTACAGATATAGTCATAACAAACAAATTTTGATGATAAACACCAACAGTAAATCTATTTTGAAGAATGATTGCTACAAAAGCTTAAATCGAATAGGTAGTGGGATATGAAGTTGTTAAGTGAGAGATCATTTTCAAAGTATAAGGAAGAGCCTAATCAGGTAGATAATCTTTCTGTTACTTCTCAATACAATCCCTACTGCCTATAGCGGTCGTGTTGGTGTTAACACAATTAGCCCTCTATGCGTATTGGACAGTTTATATGCATCTGTACAGAAGCAAAACACTGGATGCTTGAAATATTTTTTTTAAACATAAAATGCTGGAAATACTCAGCAGGTCAGGCAGCATCTGTGGAGAGAGAAACAGTTAACGTTTCAGGTCAATGACCTTTTATCAGAACTGGAAAAAGTTAGAGATTAACAGGTTTTAAGCAAGTACAGAGGCAGGGAAAGGGAGGAGGGGAGGAAAGAACAAAAGGGAAGGTCTGTGATAGGGTGGAAGGCAGGAGAGATTGAATGACAAAAGGGATGATGATGCAAGGCAACAGGAGATGGAAATAGGACAAGTAAAGAAAAAAATGGGTCCAGAGGAGGTGTAACTGGGAATAGCAGAATCATTACCAACAGCTGCTGTCCGAAAAAATGAGGGCAGTGGTTATGATCTGAAATTGTTAAACTCAGTGATTCCGGAAGTCTATAAAGTGCCGAATCGAAAGATGAGGTGCTGTTCCTTGAACTTACGTTGAGCTTCATTGGAACAGTATAGGAGGTCGAGGACAGTGGTCAGAGTGGGAGTGGGGCGGAGAAATTAAATGACAGGCGACCGGTAGCTCGGGGTCACACTTGTGGACTGAACGGAGGTGTTTCGCAAAGTGGTCACCCAATCTGCGTTTGGTCTCCCCAATGTAGACGAGACCGCATCGTGAGCAGCCAATACTGTATACTAAATTGAAAGAAGTACAAGTAAATTGCTGTTTCACCTGAAAGGTGTGTTTGGGGTCCTGGGCGGTGAGAAGAGATGAGGTAAAAGGGCAAGTGTTACATCTCTTGTGCTTGCACATATATGCATTTTTGTTGTTTGTTTTTAACCCAGACGGGAACATTTTTTCCTTAACGAGATTTCAAAGAGTTCCATTTAAAGCTCATTAATCACCCCTGTCGCTGACGAGACCTGAACCGTCCTGTACGAATCAAGTACGTGGGAGGTGTTGCTGGAACACAGTGCTCTATAATTCTGACTTTCATTCTTTTCTCTGCTGCAATGTACAAACACAGTTATTACGTAATGTTCTGTGCGATTCTCATACTGAGTGGATATGGCAAAGAACCATGAACTCCTCACTTGCGCTTCCATATTGATGCTGTCCGCATAGATCAGTCAACTTCGTCCAGCTTCTCTTCAGATGAATTCCCCTGTGACTCCATGCCTGAAATAGCCGGTGCACTTAACCAAGACTGAACACTTGTTTCTGTCCGCAATAGCCGGCGTGCTTAACGTGCTGTAAGTGGAAACTTTGTAATTGACAATAATGGTAATGGCAAATGGTTTGTGCTATTTGCCCAATATAAATGTGGGTCGTTTAAGTGGTGGGGACTGTATATCAAGTTCTTAATGTATATTAAGATTTTTGTGGAGCTTTTTTGCATAACTAACAGGATGTTGAATCTCTTGAAATGCCTGCATGACCTTCCATTTAAGAATTTAGGATGTTGTGATGTGAAGAGGAAGATGCTACTAGTGTAGACATAAGCAAGATTTTCATAGGCACAAATCTAATGTTTTGTTTAAAAAATGTAAATTAAGAAGTAACTGGAATTACGAGAAGGCTGTGACTCATATTGGGTTTCAAATGATATTAATTGACTCAGTGCTTCAAAATAATTCCCATGCCCAAATGCATTTCTCTTATCTTGACGTTGACGATTTTTTAAATAACATTGTGGCATTTAGACTATTTTTAAAGCAATTATTTTAAAATCTTTTCTCTCAACAATCTTTGGGATACAAGCAGGAGGGATAGTTATGAGAGATTGCTTGGGTTTAGATTCTATTTTAAAAGTTAGTGCTGTTGTAAATACAGTTAGGAAGTAAATATTTTTAAAAGAACTTAACAAATGTTACATGGAAGGGAAGAGTCAGTATTCCATAAACTGTTACACTTTTTAATGTGACATGTTCTGACTTACTATAAATTTAGAACCAATTTAATAATCAGCATTTACCATATCATTTTGATGTAATAAGATTAACTATTTAAAATTAAACTGAGACGTCATAAGTGCCAAATCAATGACTTTTTTCCTGTAGTTCTGATTTCAAAATATGTGCCCTATTTCAGACTCATTATAGTGCTTTTTCTTTTGTGCTTATACTTGTGACCCCTGTGGCTGATTGTGGATTTTTCTTAAAGCTACATGACTAATGCTTTGTTCCTTCAGTCTAGCAGTGCCAATTTCATAATGGCAAGCATCTCTTGAAGCCTAACATTTGAATTTTCATTGTATTAAAGGTCATGAAAAGGGTGCAGAACAAAGTGGATTTACTGTGTTTGCATCTGTTTTGCAGCTGTTTTGGTATCTCCTTTAACCTCTGCTTCAGCCACCCTTCTCGTATCTTCTATTAGATCTAATAAATCGGTCCTGTCATTACACAGATGTTGCACAGTTAGGGACATTCAGCTTGTTTTTGAATGATTGTTCAGGGTGCTGGCACAGTCATGATATGCTTCACAGCGTATGCATAACATTTCTGCTTAACTCTGATTTTCCTCCTTGAATATTGCATAGGCAGAATTTTGAAAGGGAACGTGCAGATTCATTTGTGGTTTTCATAATCCCAAATTTGCACACTGTAGTGTTTCAGGAAATGCTGGAGATAAATGCTTGATCATGCTGGGTGCACTTGGTTAATGCTGTATATCGTTTCAGCCTCTCTGTTGCTTATTAAAGTGTTCATTACTGCAGATTCTAGGCTCACATTTCATTTTGGTCTAATATACAGAACACATTTATTTTTGGATAGTGAAACATCAAAAAAAATTAGATGTAATTAAAAACCAGGTGCATGGTACATGACCACTGCAGTATTTCTGGCTATTACAAACCAAGCAAATCAGTCAGAAAGAGTGCAGTTAAATAAGTCTATTGTCGCTTATTTTGTGGTTAATTACTTTTCACATCATAGGCTAAAATTTCTGATTTCTATTTTGTATAGAATCAGTAAATTCCGTGCTTAGTTTTGTTTGTAAGCTACAAATGCTACTTTCCATTTTGTATAGAATTAATAAAACTTGTATTTAATTTACTTGTAAAGATCTGAGTAGTTCTTAATTTTTTTTTTAAATGGAAATGAAATGGTAGAAGCAAATGATCTTTGTCTAAGTCATACTTTTTCTGAAACTGGCGATGTTTTTGTTAGCCCTTAATTTGACATAAAACCATCTGATTCAAGTTCTTTTAACTGGTTTAATGTTTTAACTCAGGAAAAATATCAATTATTTATGCCTTCCCATATCACTGCAGAATAAATCATTTTATCTTTTCCACGTAGCCGTGCCTCAGCATGTTAAATGCAAATGTTAGTTGTGGAGTGGAATGCAGTAAAGGAGTGCATTACATGTAATCTTCATTGACTGAATAAAACTACATAGACTAGCTTTGCTGAATAAACACAATATTACATGGAAAGTCTTCTATTTAAAAATTGTGCCATGCAACTGAAGTTTTTATGGGTTAAAGTTTTAAAGTATTTGTCCTGAAACTCATACCATGTGCTGCTTCTGCGAGAAGATTGAGTTGCTGCTGACCTTTAGTTCCCTTGCAAAATGTCGGGGAAGCGTTGAAAGAATTCCAAGTTTGTACAGATCAATACAAGTCACAATAGGACATCTCAGCAAATCTACTTTTAAGTAGTAGTATATAGTTAACTTCACCTCTTCTATCCTCCAGTTTTGTTCAGAGGGACATTGCCTATGTTGTTAGTAAGGAAATACAATACCTATTAAGTCATTTCCAAATTGTTTTCTGACCCACATCTTAAATTGAAATTGATGTGTTTCCCATACTTTGAATCTAACAACTGCCAAATCCAAATTTGGATGTAAATATAATACATTTATTACAAATTCGGGAGTGCTGCAGATACTTACTCCAATTCAGTGGTGTCAGTTGCTCCCACAAGAGGTCTAAGCATCTCATTTTTTATGGGAGTTAACTTACACTGCACTATATTTACTTGCATGGTGGAGGTCTTAACAATAGTATCTTCTTGTGGCTTGCACTGGATATTCGTGTCCATAGGACAAGCCCCTCATCTCAAGAATCATTCCAGTGAACCTTTGTTGCACTCCCTGTAAGGCAAGTATATCCTTCCTTGTAAGGAGACCAAAACTGTACACAGTACTCCAGGTGTGGTCTCACCAAGGCCTATAAAATTGCAGTAAGACTTCTTTACTCTGATACTCCAATTCCTTTGTAATAAAGGCTAAAATACCCATTTGCTTACCTAATTGCTTGCTGTACCTGCATGTTAACTTTCTGTGATTCGTGTACAAGGACACCCAGGTCCCTCTGAATACCAACATTTCCCAGTCTCTGATCTTTTAAATAAAATATTCTGCTTTTCTATTTTTCCTACCAAAGTGGATAACTTCACATTTCTCCACATTGTATTCCATCTGCCACGTTCTTACCCACTCACTTAACCTGTCTATATCCCTTTGCAGCCCCTTTGCATCCTCCTCACAGCTTAGTTTTCCACCTAGCTTTGTATCGTCAGCAAACTTGGATACATTACACTCAGTCCCCCCCATCTAAGTCATTGATATGGATTGTAAGTAGCTGAGGCCCAAGCACTGACCCCACTAGTTACAGCTTGCCAACTCGAAAAAGACTAGTTTATTCCTACTCTGTTTTCTGTCCATTAACCAATCCTCAATCTGTGCTAATATATTACCTCCCAATACCATGAGCCCTAATTTTGTGTAATAACCTCTTGTGTGGCACCTTATTGAATACTTTTTGAAAATTCAAATACACTACATCCACTGGTTCCTCCTTATCTACCCTGCTAGTTACAACCTCAAAAACCACTCTTAGATTTGTCAAACACGATTTCCCTTTCATAAATCCGTGTTGACTCTGCCCAATCATATTATGATTTTCTAAGTTCCCTGTTACCACGTCCCTAATAATAGATTCTAGCATATTCCCTACTACTGATGTCAGGCTAACTGGCCTGTAGTTCCCTGTTTTCTTTCTCCCTCCTTTCTTGAATAGTGAGGGTTACATTTGCTACCTTCCAATCTGTGGGGACTATTCTAAAATCTAGGGAATTCTGGAAGATGAAAACCAATGCATCCACTATTTCTGTAGCCACCTCTTTTAAAGCCCTAGGATATAGGCCATCAGGTCCAGGGGATTTGTCGGTTTTTAGTCCCATTAATTTCTCCAGTACTATTTCTTTTTGAATACTAGTACTTCTTTAATCTCTCTGAAGGGGTACTGAACAAACACTTGGTTTATTGATGCTTGATAAGCTGCTTTATGTCACTACAAATGAACATACAGAACAACAGTTATGATCAGATTCACTATGTTCAATAGGTACAACTTGTCTTTGCATATTAGTAGAACAATAATGGGTTATCTTCCTTGACTTAAATAAATTAAGTTCTACACCTGCATCGTGTCCTTCTTGGTAGGCCTTACTTCTTCGCAGCTTTCTCTTTAAAAAGCTGGCCGTTGTGCAATATTCTGAATCTGTCCCTTTATCTCATCTCCCTCTGTTCACAGCCAGTGGGATCAAAGACTTTCCAACACAATAGCTGAGGTGTTTTTTGAGTTCAAGTCAATCTTGAGAATCTAGAATTTTGACTGAAAAAAACACCTTTTCAAGCCAGTTTCCAGCTAGAAATAACTGTATACTGTGAACAATGATGGATAATAGTAAATTAACTATTTTAAATTTAAGTGGGTGAGGAAGAAGAGCTAAAGTAGGTAAAATAGAGAGTTGGAGTAAGGGTAGAAAAATAAAATGGGAAGTTAATGTTTAAAAAATAGTTAACTTATGAGAAAATTGGGGGGGGGGGGAGAGAATAGGAAAAGAATGGTAGTGTTTGCATTTTACTTTTACGTAAAATTCTCTAATTTAGTTGCTTCGGGTCAACATTATATTAATAACGCTATTGATACTTGAACAAATTTATTGTTTTGTTCCAGCGTTACAATAAACGAGCTGAAAACTAAACCAGTTGGGCAGGCGAGACAGGAATTCTCCTGAACCAGCCAGTAGTCCACAAGTTAATGGTGTCAAATACAATAGGCCGTATTTTGTGACCCCCATGAGTGCGTACGAGGTGTGTACGTGCCTGTAGGGGCTGTGCAAGTTCCAGGTTTAGGCACGCGCTGAAACCCGGCACTTGCGATCTGTCAAGAATTCTCTTGACAGATCCTCCGCATCCGCGGGAGATGGGCCCCTGCGGGAGGAGAGTTGCGCTATTTGGATAACTTCCGCCCGCTGAATGCCTGTCAAATTCTTACGCCTGCTTTTATCGGCATAAGCGTTTTAAAAAGTAGAAAAATTAAATTTTATCACTCATTTATAAGTTAAAAATACTCTTCAAAAAGGTACTTTTATTTTTAGCCCTGTGAAAACATTAAATTTTTTTAATTACATTTTTGTTTAAAATATTTAATTAAATGGCATTTTAATTAATTTTAAATGTATTTATTTTTATTTTTGATGTTAACGTATTTTTTAAGTGATCCCCATTCATCCTAATGACAGTTTCGTATGTACAGAACTGTCAAAAGTATGAATGGGGATTCCCTTTTATTGAAATAAAAACAGAAAATGCTGGAGAAACTCAGCAGGTCAGGCAGCATCTGTTATTGGTTGGGCCAGCCCACGTGATCCCAGGAGCGCCTACGAACCACTTGCGCCCCTGGGATACGTGGGGCTCTGCGGGCCACCAGGTATTTTCGAAGACATTTTACAGGTCGGAGGCATCTGCCCGCGGGAAGTCTCCGATCGCAAATGTTGGCCCAAATAGTGATGTTGGTTACTATGTAAATATTTGGTGATATTATGGACTATTAAAACTCTCGAATTTTGCGGGTTTTTTTTTCTCTACCTCAACTAATGTACATTGCACTTCTGCCTTGCCAACAAGTGTTGATTTGTACTATTCCAAACTGGTGAAAAGGGAAATTGGGTATTACATAGGTTTACATAGGATATACAGCACAGAAACAGGCTATCCGGCCCAACCAGTACATGCCGGCGTTTATGCTCCACTCGAGCCTCCTCCCTTCTTTCCTCATCTAACTCCATCAGTATAACCCTCTATTCCATTCTACCTCATATGCTTATCTAACCACCCTTTAAATGCATCTATACTATTCGCTTCAACCACTCCCTGTGGTAGCGAGTTCCACATTCTCACCACTCTCTGGGTAAAGAAGTTTCTTCTGAATTCCATATTGGATTTCTTGGTGACTATCTTATATTGATGGCCTCTAGTTATGATCTTCCCCCACAAGTGGAAACACTCTCTCTGTATTTACTCTCTCAAAATGTTTCATGATTTTAAAGACCTCTATTAGGTCACCCCTCAGCCTCTCTCTTCAAGAGAAAAGAGGTCCAGCCTGTTCATCTTTCCTGATAGGTATACCCTCGCGTTTCTGGTATCATCCTTGTAAATCTTCTCTGCACCCTCTCCAGTGCCTCTATATCCTTTTCATAATATGGCGACAAGAACTGTACGCAGTACTCTTAAGTGTGGTCTAACCAAGGTTCGATACAGGTTTAGCATAACTTCCCTACTTTTCAATTCTATACCACTAGAAATAAACCCTCGTGCTTGGTTTGCTTTTTTTATGGCCTTGCTAACCTGTGTCGCAACTTTTAGTGATTTGTGTATTTGTACTCCGAGATCCCTTTGTTCCTCTACCCCACCTAGACTCGCACCCTCCAAGTAATAAGTGACCTCCCTATTCTTCCTACCAAAATGTAATACCTCACATTTATCTGTGTTGAACTTCATTTGCCAATTATATGCCCATTCTGCAAGTTTATTTATGTCCTCCTGTAATTTGTCGCCGTCCTCCTCAGTATTGACTAGCCACCCTAATTTGGTGTCGTCCGCAAATTTAGAAATTGTGTTTGTGGTTCCAAAGTCTAAATCGTTAATATAAATTTTGAACAATAGTGGTCCCAGCACTGAACATTGTGGAACACCACTTCCCACCTTCTGCCACTATGAATAGCTACCCTTTATTCCCACTCTCTGCTTTCTGTCTTGGAGCCAGCTAGCTATCCATTCTGCTACTTGTCCCCTGACTCCGCATTCCCTGAACTTATTCATTAGTCTATT
Source organism: Squalus acanthias (assembly GCA_030390025.1). NCBI lineage: Eukaryota > Metazoa > Chordata > Chondrichthyes > Squaliformes > Squalidae > Squalus > Squalus acanthias. The sequence continues at coordinate 67,631,804 of CM059437.1, forward strand.
ATGTGGTACCTTATCGAAGGCCTTTTGAAAATCTAGATAAATTACATCTACTGCATTAACTCTGTCCACTCTCTCTTACCTCTTCAAAAAATTCAATGAGGTTGGTCAAGCAAGACTTTCCCTTTTGAAATCCATGCTGACTATTTTTCATTATATTTTTGGTTTCTAGATGTTCTTCCATTTTCTCGTTTAGTAGGGCTTCCATTATTTTTCTACCACCGATGTTAAGCTGACTGGTTTATAGTTCCCTGGACATGTTCTACCTCCCTTCTTAAATATAGGTATTACGTTCGCTATCTGCCAGTCCTCTGGCACTACACTTTTTTCTAACGAATTACTAAATATGTGTAGTAATGCCTCTGCTATCTCTTCCCTAGATTCTTTTAAAATGCGCGGATGTAATCCGTCTGGACCAGGGGTTTTATCCTGTTTGAGTTTCATTAATTTATTTAATATATCTCCTCGTTTTATTTGAAATGCAGTTATCTCATTACTAATCTCATCATCTGATGTCATGTCCACCTGCACTGTCTCCCTGGTAAATACTGAAGCAAAGTAATTATGCAATATCTCTGCCATCTCTCTATCGCTGCCTGTGGTATTATTCTGTTCATCCCTTTGTGGCCCTATTCCCATCCCAATCTTTCTTTTTTATTGACGTGCCTGTAAAATATTTTACTATTTTGTTTTAAGATAATTTAATTTCATTGTTCCTCTTTGCCTTCCTAATTTTTTTTGACTTCTCTCCCAATCTCTTCGTGTTCTCCCTTATCATGCTCTCCCCTGTTGTCCATGTACTTAATGTATGCCTCTTTCCTTACCCTCAAGTTTTTCCTTATGGCTTTATTCATCCACTGTGTCTCATTAGTGTTTAGCTTGTTCTTGTTTTTTAGCGGAGTATATTTTTCCTGGACTCTGTTGAACACAGTTTTAAGTGTTTCCCATTGCTGTTCTACGTCACTGTTTGCCAATATTGTTGTCCATTTTATTTTCCCAAGCTCTATTCTCAGCCCCACAAAAATCAGCTTTTCTCCAATCTATTACCCTGGTCTTTGTCATACTTATGTCTTTCTCAATTATTATCTTAAAGCGTATTATATTATGGTCACTATTGCCTGGGTGTTCCCCTACTTTTACTTCTCTTATCTGCCCTGGTTCATTCCCCATAACTAGATCCAATAGCGAATCCTCCCTTGTCGGGCTTTTTATATATTGGGTTAGAAAGGAGTCCTGTACACATCGTAGAATCTCTATTCCCTTATCCCCTTTACCTACCTCGTAGTTGAAATCCCCCATGATTATTATTGTATTTTTTTACTAATTTCCCTAATTTGTTTGCATATTTCTTCCTCCACCTCCCTTCCACTATTAGGTGGTCTGTAGACTACCCCTATTAGTGTGATTGATCCTTGATTATCTTTTATCTCTATCCACATGGATTCTATTTCTGTTTTGCTGATAGCTGCGTCAGTTTTTTCTACTGCCATTATATTGTCCCTAATAAGTACAGCTACTCCACCTCCCCTTTTTCCTTCTCTATCTTTTCTAAATATGTTACACCCTGCAATGTTTAATTCCCAGTCCTGTTTTTCTGTAGTCATGTCTCAGTAATCCATACTATGTCTGGTTCCTCGCAACGCATGATTGCCTCCAACTCCCCTGTTTTATTGCGAACACTCTGTGCATTGCTGTAGAGACAGATTAACTCCGTTTTAATAGGAGTTCCTCTCTCTTTTTTAACCATCTTTTTAAACTCCTGTTCTATAACTATTTATTCCCTGGCTTTCAATGTCCTCCCTTACTTTACTCTTTCCTATGCTGCTCTTTCCTATTTTGTTTATATTTAGGCTGGTTTCATTTCTTGTAGATCCCTCCCCCCATCTTACTAGTTTAAGGCTATTCCATGGCCTAGAATTCAAAAACATAAAAGCATTTGGACACAGTCAGGTATTGAATAGCAATAATGAAATGTATGTATTCAATCCATCAATATGTTTTCCTTCTGTTTCAGTACCTTTGGAGAAATAAAGACTGTGCGACTGCCTAAGAAAATGGGTGGAACTGGCACACACAGGGGCTTTGGATTTGTAGACTTTCTCACTAAACAAGATGCAAAGGTGCAGTATTTTACAAGATAATCTTTGTTATGTATGAATATTCATAAAAAATTGAATTAACCAGTATCTTACCATATGGTTAATTTTCATAAATAATTAATTAAATGCATGAGTGCTCCTTAGGGCCCCCGTGGGGAAAGTCACAATCTCCTTTTCCCTCCAATGAGACTCTCCCAAAAACCCCTCCCTGCCACTAACCTGCAAGTCAAGAGCCATCCAATCTTCTGCTGCTAGTACCTGCTCTGCCATCTTCTCGCCTGCCCGATACCTGCTCAGGGTTAAAACCGACCCCTCGTTGTAAACCCATAGGACCTTCTCAACCCATGACAGATGTGACTTCTACTTGCATTTTCTACTAACTAGATACAATTTTAATAACTGGAAGTCAAGTCTGGTTTAAAAAATCAAAATGTTGGAGAACCACCTTTCATGGCAACTGTAGACTAGGATGAAATATTAACAGAAAATGTTGGAAATACTCAGCAGGTCAGGCAGCATCTGTGGAGACCTCTCTTCAGATGCTGCCTGACCTGCTGAGTATTTCCAGCGTTTTCTGTTTCCATTTCAGATTTCCAGCATCCGTAGTATTTTGCCTTTAGACGAGGAAGAAACCTAGCAATGTATGATATCCTGCATGCTTAGGCTATTCATGGAGCCAATGTGGTCTAAGATGGTGGAAGGCTTCACCTCAGTGTGTAGTTAGAATCATACAATCTAACAGCACAGATGGAGGCCATTCGCCCCATCGTGCCTGTGCCAGCTCTTTTACAGAGCTGTTATTACAAAAAAATTGTCTGAGCAGGTCTGTATCTTCGCCACTTCATGCTTCAGTGTTGGCTAGCACGATGGACTGCCATTAATCAAGTCTCTAACTTAAAATAGTCTTCACTCATGCTTCAGATTAAGAGGGAAAGTTTGACTCTTCAATTTAAGAAACCAGTATTCTTGCTAACCAGTATTCAGTTCTGGATACTGGTGAGAGCGATGGTTCCTCTGGGGAGTGCAGCCAGAGCCAAGTCCACGGCACCATGGGTGGCTCAGCTGCACAGGTGGGGAGGAAGAAGAGTGGAAGAGCAATAGTGGTAGGGGATTTGATAGTTAGGGAATAGACACGCGTTTCTGCGGCCGCAGACGTGACTCCAGGATGGTATGTTGCTTGCCTAGTGCCAGGGTCAAGGATGTCGCTGAACGGCTGCAGGACATTCTGAGGGGGGAGGGTGAACAGCCAGAGGTCGTAGGTCCACATAGATACCAACGACATAGGTAGAAAGAGGGATGAGGTCCTGCAGGCAGATTTTAGGGAGCTAGGAAAGAGATTAAAAAGCAGGACCTCAAAGGTAGTAATCTCCGGATTGCTCCCGCTGCCACGTGCTAGTGAGTACAGAAACAGGAGGATAGAACAGATGATTGCGTGGCTGGAGAGATGGTGCAGGAGGGAGAACTTTTTTAGCCAGCATGTAGCAAGCCCAACAAGAGAGGGGGCGGTTCTGGACCTCATTTTAGGGAATTAAGCTGGGCAAGTGGAAAGGGTATCAGTGAAAGAGCACATTAGTGGTAGTGATCATATTTCAGTTAGATTTAGGGTAGTTATGGAAAAGGACAAGGATGGACCAGGTATAAAAGTTCTCAATTGGGGAAAAGCCAATTTTACTCAGCTGAGCGGTGATTTAGCCAAAGTGGACTGGAGACAGAAACTTGAATGTAAATCAGTGTCAGAGCAGTGAGAGGCATTCAAGGAGGAGACAGGTGAGAGTTCAGAGCAAGCATGTTCCCTTAAAGGAAAAGGGTGGGAACTAACAAATCTAGAGCTTCCTGGGAAACTTACGACAGATACCGAAGACTCAATACTGCAGAAAGCTGAGAGGAGTATAGAAAGTGCAGGGGTGAAATCAAAAAGGAAATTAGAAAAGCAAAGAGAGGGCATGAAAAAATAGTGGCAAGTAAAATCAAGGAAAACCCAAAGATGTTTTATAAATACATTGAGCAAGAGGATAACTAAAGTAAGAGTAGAGCCTATTAGGGACCATAAAGGTAACCTGTGTGTGGAAGCGGAAGACGGGTATGGTTCTTAATGAATACTTTGCATCTGTTTTCACAAAAGAGAGGGACGATGCACACGTTGCAATCAGAGAGGAGGAGTATGAAATATTAGATGAAATAAACATAGTGAAAGAGGAAGTATTAAGAGGCTTAGCATCTTTGAAAGTGGATAAATCCCCAGGCCTGGATGAAATGTATCCCAGACTGTTAAGAGAAGTAAGAGAGGAAATAGCAGAGACTCTGACCATCATTTTCCAATCCTCTCTGGCTACAGGTGTGATGCCAGAGGATTGTAGGACTGCTAACGTGGTACCGTTGTTTAAAAAGAGAGAAAGGGATAGACCAAGTAATTACAGGCCAGTCAGCCTAACCTCGGTGGTGGGAAAATTATTGGAAAAATTTCTGAGGGACAGAATAAATCTTCATTTAGAAAGACACGGATTAATCAGGGGCAGTCAGCATGGATTTGTTAAGGGAAGGTCGTGTCTGACTAACTTGATTGAATTTTTTGAGGAGGTAACAAGGAGGGTCGATGAGGGTAGTGCATTTGATGTAGTCTATATGGATTTTATCAAGGCTTTTGTTAAGGTCCCGCATGGCACACTGGTTACAAAAGTAAAAGCCCATGGGATCCAAGGCAAAGTGGCAAGTTGGATCCAAAATTGGCTCAGAGGCAGGAAACAAAGGGTAATGGTCAAAGGGTGTTTTTGTGACTGGAAGGCTGTTTCCAGTGGGGTTCCGCAGGGCTCAGTACTGAGTCCTTTGCTTTTTGTGGTATATATCAATGATTTGGACTTGAATGTAGAACGTATGATTAAGAAGTTTGCAGATGATACAAAAATTGGCCGTTTGGTTGATAATGAAGAAGATAGTTGCAGACTGCAGGAAGATATCAACGGACTGGTCAGGTGGGCAGAACAGTGGCAAATAGAATTCAGTCTGGAGAAGTATAAGGTAATGCATTTGGGGAGGGCTAACTAGGCAAGAGAATACACTATAAATGGTAGGACACTGAGAAGAGAAGATCAGGGACCTTGAAGTGCATGAAGGTAGCAGGACGGGTAGATAATGTGGTTAAGAAGGCATACGGGTACATTCCCTTTATTAGCCGAGGCATAGAATATAAGAGCAGGGCGGTTATGCTTGAACTGTATAAAACAGCTAGAATACTACGTGCAGTTCTGGTCACCACATTACAGGAAGGATGTGATTGCACTAGAGGGGGTGCAGAGGAGTTTTACGAGGATGTTGCCTGGGCTGGGGAATTTTAGCTATGAGGAAAGATTGGATAGGCTGGGGTTGTTTTCTTTGGAACAGAGGAGGCTGAGGGGAGACCTAATTGAGGTGTATAAAATTATGAGGGGCCTAGATAGAGTGGATAGGAAGGACCTATTTCCCTTAGGAGAAGGGTCAATAACCAGGGAGCATAGATTTAAAGTAATTGGTCGGAAGTTTAGAGGGGATTTGAGGAGAAATGTTTTCACCCAGAGGGTGGTGGGGGTCTGGAACTCACTGCCTGAAAGGGTTGTAGAGGCAGGAACCCTCATCACATTTAAAAAAATACTTGGATATGCACTTGAAGTGTCGTAACTTACAAGGCTACAGACCAAGTGCTGGAAAGTGGGATTAGGGTGGATAGCTCTTTGTTGGCTGGCACGGACAAGATGGGCCGAATGGCCTCCTTCTGTGCTGTAAATTTCCATGATTTGAAACCCTTTGCAAATAAGATGTGTGAATTATTCTCAATCCATTAATGGCTGAATCAATCAATTCTACCTAGCCAAAATGGTTGTAGTGGATGTGGAAGCAGGATGATACCAGACACCATATAGCAAAGTTGGTAGTTTGGCAAAAGAAAAAAATTCTACGCTGCTGTTGAAAGCTGTATGTGGCCAGCCTAATGTTTTGGATTCACTTCTATAGTATCGTTAAAGCTTATGTAGCACCTGTATTAGATATTTCCATTCCTGATGACAGAACTGATTTCATTCTGAGGATAATGTTGAAACAGAGCATAGCTTTTTTTAGTCTTTACATGACCTACCCCATCCCCTTTCAAAAAAAAAACACTTAGATCACCATCGGGACAATTGACAATGATGCCCGAGTAGATAAACTTGATTTTTTTTTTAAGCCTACAAAGAAGGGCATTATTTTTATTATGGCTAACAAGAAGACTCAAGTAGGCAGTACTTAAACCGTTAAGCATCATCTGCCATGGTCAGCAATTTCTCCAGCAGCTTAACTTGACCAGTTTTCAGAAAGGCCCATTCCAGACAAATACAGTTAGATGACTTGATAATCATTTGGGAGGTTTTACGCTTCTGTAAAAAAAAAATCTGTAGACCCTGTGAGGAATATTAATCAGAGTATCCAATGAATCTTTAACCCCTTTTCACCTTAATCCCTCTTAACAGAGTTGACTAAAGATTTACCACCATGCCTAAGGTTATAAAATGCCTATGGTTATAGCCTGCCTCTAATCTGTATTACATTAACCAGGTCAGATTATATTAACAGTTGAACAAACCAAACTCACCAACTAGGAAATGTAGCATACCATTGAATGCATGAGTTAACTTTTTTACCAAACTCAAAAAAAAAAGTCAGAACAAAAATCTGTACTGACTTTACTTTATTAACACAGTGAGGATACAATAATTAATACCATCATAAAATTAAGCATTGAGGAGTTTAAATCATCACAGGTTCAAGAGGACCTTAAATGTATCACAGGACCTGATCAGGTCTGTACTTAATACAGAATAAAGTTGCACTCAATGTCCCACGCTTAATGTAAAGTTAGCAAGGCTATTTAAGGTTAGAGTCCTTGTCTGGCTAACAGGTTATGGTTTTGAGGAGCAAGTATATGTAAGTGAGTTTGTCTATTTCAGCAAATTGCTGATAAGCTCCTCGCTTCATATAATATTTGGCCAGATTTTGTTGTAACAGAGCATCTAATATATGCCTGCCATGAGTTAGACTTGCCCCTGCACCCTTCAACAACTTTGTGGGCACACATATTTTGAGCTGAAAATGCGAGCTGAAAACAGTGCAGCGAGGGAAACAGGCCATCTGGGACCTGAGTGAACAGGGCAACTAACCAATGAGATTTTAGAAATAACAACAGAAAATGCTGGAAACACTCAGTAGGTCAGGCTGCATCTGTGGAGAGAGAAACAGAGTTAACGTTTCAGGTCTGTGACCCTTCATCATAACTGGAAAAAGTTAGAGATGTAACAGATTTTAAGCAGGGGCAGGGAAAGGGAGGAGGGGAGGAAAGAATAAAAGGGACGGTCTGTGATCGGGTGGAAGGCAGGAGTGGTTAAATGTTGCAAATGGGATGGCAGAATCATCAACTGCTGCCGCCTGAAAAATAGGGACAGAGGTTATGGTCTGAAATTGTTGAACTCAGTGTTGAGTCCAGAAGTCTGTAAAGTGCCTAATAGAAAGATGAGGTGCTGTTCCTCGAGCTTACGTTGAGCTTCGTTGGAACAGTGCAAGAGGCCGAGGACAGAGAGTGGGTGTGGAGCGGAGAATTAAAGTGACAAGCGAACGGAAGCTCGGGGTCACCCTTACAGACTGAACGGAGGTGTTCCGCAAAGCGGTCACCCAATCTGCATTTGGTCTCCCCAATGTAGAGGAGACGGCATCGTGAGCAGCGAATACACTATACTAAATTGCAAGAAGTACAAGTAAATCGCTGTTTCACCTGGAAGGAGTGTTTGGGGCCCTGGACAGTGGGAAGGGAGGAGGTAAAAGGGCAGATGTTGCATCTCCTGCGCTTGCACGGAAAGGTACCTTGGGGAGGGGCTGTTGGGGGTGATTGAGGAGTGGACCAGGGTGTTGCGGAGGGTGCGGTCCCTTCGGAATGCTGGGAGGGGAGGGAAAGACGTGTTTGGTGGTGGGATCACGCGTGAGATGGCGGAGGATGATCTGTTGAATGTGGAGACTGGTGGGGTGAAAGGTGAGGACAAGGGGAACCCTATCGTGGTTCTGGGAGGGAGGGGAAGGGGTGAGTGCGGTAAATGGAACGGACACGGTCGAGGGCCATGTCATCCACGGTAGAGGGGAATCCTCGGTTGAGGAAAAAGGAAGACATATCGGAAGCACTAGTATGGAAGGTGGCATTGTCAGAACAGATGCGGCAGAGACGGAGAAACTGGGAGAATGGAATGGAGTCCTTGCAGGAAGCGGGGTGGGAGGAAGTGTAGTCCAGGTGGCTGTGGAAGTCCGTGGGCTTATAGTGGATGTTTGTCGATAGCCTACCCCCCAGAAATTGAGACAGAGAAGTCAGGGAAGGGAAGAGTCGGAAATAGACCATGTGAAGGTGAGGGAAGGGTGGAAATTGGAAACAAAGTGAAATTTTCTAGTTCAGGACGAGAGCAGGAAACGGCACGAGTACAGTCATCAATGTACTGGAAAAAGAGCTAAGGGAAGGGACCTGAGTAGGACTGGAACAAATAATGTTCCACATATCCCATGAAAAGGCAGGCATAGCTAGGGCCCATGCAGGTTCCCATAGCAACACCTTTAATTTGGAAGAAGTGAGTGAAGTCAAAGGAGAAGTTGTTCAATGTGAGAACAAGTTCAGCCAGGCGGAGGAGGGTGGTGGTGGATGGGGACTGGTTAGGCCTCTGTTCAAGGAAGAAGCGGAGCCGTCCTGGTGGGGGATGGAGGTGTAGAGGGATTGGACGTCCACAGTGAAAAGGAGACGGTTGGAGCCAATAAACTGGAAACTGTTAAAGTGGCAGAGGGCGTCGGAAGAGTCGCGAATGTAGGTGGGAAGAGACTGGACAAGAGGAGAAAACATAGAGTCGAGATAGGAAGAAATCAGTTCCGTGGGGCAAGAACAGGCTGATACGATAGGTCTACCGATTTAAGGATACAATGTCAAATCAGGTACAGAAAGAGAAATAGAGAGGGAAAGAAAGATTGGCTTAAGAGAGACAAAAAGAGACAGAAAGGAAAAGTAAAATATGTAGAATTTAAAATTTGACGTTTTTAAAATCGCCCCAAAAAATTTAAAACCTGAAGGAATGAGACTCCACACTTATAATAGTTAATATCTGTTGTCAGAGGGGTTGATTGGGTGTCATTAACACTTACCACATTGTTAAAAGCTTGCTTACGCTTGTAATTACTAACCCGAAATATCTGCGGTGGGTTTAGTTTTTATCTACCGGGCAAATACAACAACTTCATGACATTCACTGCATGTCAATGGTGAGGTAGACAGCGAAATGCCGTTTTCACAAAGCTAACAGCAGAGCGGCACAACTCGGACAACATCTTTTGGATATTCGCATTTAACTGCGCATCTACTCCTTGCCTGAAGTTGCTATACCATTTATGCATAAATAACGGCGCGCGCCATTAGCCCCACCGTTACTTTGATAGTAAAATCTAACCATACATCTTTCGGTGTTGGCTGGAGTAACTTGAGGCGCGTCTGTCTCCCTGTGGTCACTCATGTTCGCCTACGGGATGCCCATGAGATTGATCTCTGTCTGTAGCCATACTATTTAATTCTTCTTTCATTGTCTGTTTCTCTTCCTGGTAGATCTAAACTTGCTCTGTTCTCAGAAACTTAACTCCTACAAATGATGCTCTTTAGGCACTTGCCTGTATCAGGCTGGACTTCTTAAACTTTGAAGTCTCACTCTTAATATTCGTTCGACTTAGAAATCTTGCCTGATAAGCTATTCTGAACCTGCAAATGTCTCTCAATTTCTCCTGACTGCCCCAGAAATAGGCTAGAACTCTGATATGCTGTGTCCTGGGCTTTCCTGGAAGATTCCATGGTCCAGATGGAATGCATCCTTGGTTGCTGATAGAAGCAACGGTAGAGATAGCAAAGACATTGGTCACAATCTTTCAATCCTCATTGGATGCAGGAGTAGTGCCAGAAGACTGAGGGCTGCTAATGTTATACCACTATTCAAGAAAGGGGAGAGGGATAAACCAGGAAACTACAGGCCAGTCAGCCTAACATCAGTGATGGGGAAGTTATTGGAAACCGTTATCAGGGACAAAATAAACTTTCATTTGGAAAGGCATGGATTAATCAAGGAAAGCCAGCATGGATTTGTTGAAGGCAAATTGTGTCTGACTAACTTGATTGAATTCTTTGATGAGGTAATAGCGAAGGTTGGTCAAGGTGGTGCAGTAGATGTATATATGGACTTTCAGAAGGCATTCAACAAAGTGCCACAAAGGAAGCTTATTAAGAAGATGAAAGCCCATGGAATTAAGGGGAAAGTGGCGGTATGGATACAACATTGAATCCATGACAGGAAACAAAGGGCGGTAGTGGATGGATGTTTTTCAGACTGGGAGATTCTTTGCAGTGGTGTTCCCCGAGGGTCAGTTTTGGGTCGTGGACTCTCTTCAATTTTCACGACCTAGACTCGGGTGTAGTTAGCAGCATTATAAAGTTTGCAGATGATACGAAACTTGGCAAAGTAGTAGATAGAGATGGGGATAGTTATAGGCTTCAGGATGACAGACAGGATGGTGAAATGGGCAGAAGCATGGCAGATGGAGTTCAGTGCGGAGAAGTGTGAAGTGATGCACTTTAGGAGGAATATGGAAAGACAGTATACCATAAATGGCACAATTTTGAAAAGTGTATATGAGCAGAGAGACCTTGGTGTCCATATACCCAAGTCCTTCAAGGTGGCACGACAAGTTGATAAGGTGGTTAAAAATGAATATGGGTTATTTGGGTTTATAAATAGAGGAGGAATAGAATATAAAAGCAGAGATCATGCTAGAACTTTATAAATCACTGGTTAGGCCTCAGCTGGAGTATTGTGGACAATTCTGGGCACCACACTTCAGGAAAGATGTAAAGGCCTTAGAAAGGGTACAGAGGAGGTTTACCAGGATGTTACCAGGGATGAGGGACTTCAGTTATGAGGAGAAGTTGGAAAAATTAGGACTGTTCTCCTTGGAACAGAGAAGAGGTGACCTAATGGAGGTTTTCAAGATGGTGAGAGGTTTTGATAGAGTAGATAGAGCAAAATCTATTCCCTCTGATGAATAGGTCAGTAACCAGAGGTCATAGTTTTAAAATCATTGGCAAACGATCTAGAGGGGAAATGAGGAGAAATTTTTCACTTGGAGAGTTGTCGGGATCTGAAACTCTCTACCTGAGAAGGTGGTGGATTCCATAAATAATTTTATAAGGGACTGGATAGGCACTTGAGGATGAGGAACTTAACAGGGTTACGAACAAAAAGTGGGGATGTGGGACTAAGCACGACTGCTCTGTCAAAGAGCCAGCACGGCACGAATGGCCTCCTTCTGTGCTATACGTTTCTATGATTCTGGGGTGGGAGGCCTTGTGCAAAACCTCCACCTGTCCCAAACATGGCTCCCTGCATCAGCGGGAGTGGGCTCTGAGGTGGGACTACCTCCTCTGGGCATTCTCACTTCCTTGACCTCCGTGCACTCCTGAGGTGTGAAAAACACCATTTTTTATACACTGAAGTTTACCAAGTAAAAACCCTTTGTCCATCTATTTTATAGATGACCAAGATGATCCTTTTGTCACAGGGATTCACTTTTAAAATGTCATTAATTTTTGACACAACAAAGTTTCAATCTTCTGACCAGTGTCAACGTGACCCTATGATGTTTCATTGGCTCATTAATGAAAAGAAAAAGAAAAATGAGTTATACTCTTGTCCCTCACCATACAACATTGTAAACTTGATTACTCCTCATCTGTTTCTGGAACAGCCAAAAGCATTTAATCTTATTGGACAATATAGCTTATTCAGTAAGGGACCTTGGTCATCCAAACTCCTTCAGCTTCGTTCCAGCTGTTGACAACAGTGTCCGCTAATTCTTAGGGTGTTGCCTGAACTTCCCAGAGTTCTTTTTTAAATCTTGTGTTTTTTCCTATAGTTCTGCATTGAGTTGTCACTTTTAAGGCCACTTCCTTATGGTTCAAGAGCCGTTGTTTCTAATACTTCTGGTTGAATTGTTAGTGGTATGTCTCATCTCTAGTAGTGGAAAAAGAATGTTTGTACTATGGTGACACTAAGCAGTTCTGCTAGCACAGCTGTTTTATATGCTACGTTTACACTTAGGGAGGTTACCCAATTAGTGTAGCAATGTGTTGAATTAAATAAACACTTAGAAGTCAGCAATTTATAATTTAATTGCTGTTTACATTTACACAAACTTCTTTTACAAATGGTAAACAACTGTAATTGACATAAATACATTTTGGTAGTAATTCAGAAATATTCAAAGGTGTTTTCCTTCTGTTGTTCTGCAGAAAGCCTTCAATGCCCTTTGCCACAGCACTCACTTGTATGGTCGACGATTAGTACTGGAATGGGCAGACTCTGAAGACACAGTGGAGACATTACGCAGAAAGACAGCTGAACATTACTATGGTAAACAGACTCCAAATTGCAAATTAATACTTTAACCAATGAAATTTCAGTTTGTAATACAATGTGGAATATAGAGGATTTAAACCAGTCACTCTTTCGAGTCACATGGCAACATTTATGGTAAATACTGAACTTGGAAGATTTTTTGTATTTTACCATAAACGCAGAATGTATACACTTCATAATCAAAGCATTTCATAAATGTATCTCTTACTCTGAACTAGAATCCTTATCCTCAAAATGTAGGGAAGGGAAATGAGTGAAGATCTAAAACCCAGCCTAGAAAGTTTAAAGCTTTTATTTTCCTTTCAAGTCCTGGTTTGTATATTATCTTAGTTATTATTAAGCTCATCATAAAATTAGCTTATTTTGTGATATCTTGTACTGTAATTAAACATACCATTATAGCAATAGCCAAAATCTGACATGCAGCCACCTTTAAACAGGATGAACTGAACCTGCAACAAATGATTGATCACATTTAAATTCAAAGTTAATGTGATTGTTTTCAAAGTTCTGTTCCAACCACTTGCAACCCCCCGGAATCTTTTGTTTCCCTTGTATTTACTTCTTGATGTGATTGCCATCTGCCTCTCTCAAATCTGGTGTGAATCCTGTCAAATGCACTTTTAATATCCCCAACAATCCAAATCATTGCAATTTTTTTTAAGCTGTATGTTATCAGTGATTTTTTATTTGCTCACGACATAATATTTACATAAGTCTCATTGCTTTTATTAGCCTGTAATTTTTTTTCCTGCTATTGGGTTAAGAGAAATCAGAAGAGATCAATACTTGCCATCCCCCACCCTTTGTCTTGTATATGCTTTCCATTAGCAGCTTCTCTATATACACAGATGACACCCAACTTTACCTCGCCGTTGACCCCAAGACTCTCCAACTGTCTAGAGTCATAGAGTTATACAGCACAGAAAGAGGCCCATCGTGTCCGCGCCAGCCATCAAGCCCTATCTATTCTAATCCCATTTTCCAGCACTTGGTCCGTAGCCTTGTATGCTATGACGTTTCAAGTGCTCATCTAAATGCTTCTTGAATGTTGTGAGAGTTCCTGCCTCTACCACCCTTTCAGGCAGTGAGTTCCAGATTCCAACCACCCTCTGGGTGAAAAAGTTTTTCCTCAAATCCCCTCTAAACCTCCTGCCCCTTACCTTGAAACTATGCCCCCTGGTTATTGACTCCTCTACTAAGGGGAAAAGTTCCTTTCTATCTACCCTATCTATGCCCCTCATAATTTTGTACACCTCAATCAGGTCCCCCCTCAGCCTTCTTTGCTCTAAGGAAAACAACCCCAGCCTGTCCAGTCTCTCTTCATAGCTGAAGCGCTCCAGCCCAGCTAACATCCTGGTGAATCTCCTCTGCACCCTCTCCAATGCAATCACATCCTTCCTATAGTGTGGCGACCAGAACTGCACGCAGTATTCCAGCTGTGGCCTAACTAGCGTTTTGTACAGCTCCATCATAACCTCCCTGCTCTTATATTCTATGCCTCGGCTAATGAAGGCAGGTATCCCATATGCCTTTTTAACCACCTTATCAACCTGTCCTGCTGCCTTCAGGGATCCATGTACATGCACACCAAGGTTCCTCTGTCCTTCCTAGGGTCCTACCATTCATTGTGTATTCCCTTGCCTTGTTAGTCCTCCTAAAATGCATCACCTCACACTTTTCAGGGTTAAATTCCATTTGCCACTGTTCTGCCCATCTGACCAACCCGTCTATATCGTCCTGTAGCCTGAGGCTTCCCTCCTCGCTATTTACCACTCCACCAATTTTCGTGTCATCTGCGAACTTACTGATCTTACCTCCTACATTCATATCTAAATCATTAATGTACACTACAAACAGCAAAGGACCCAGCACCGATTCCTGCGCTACACCACTGGACACAGGCTTCCAGTCACAAAAACAACCTTCGACCGTCACCCTCTGCCTCCTGCCACTAAGCCAATTTTGGATCCAATGTGCCAAATTGCCCTGGATCCCATGGGCTCTTACCTTCTTGACCAGTCTCCCATGCGGGACTTTGTCAAAAGCCTTACTGAAGTCCATGTAGACTACATCAACTGCACTACCCTCATCCACACACCTAGTCACCCCCTCGAAAAATTCAATCAAATCGGTTAGACATGATCTCCCCCTGACAAAGCCATGCTGACTATCCTTGATTAATCCTTGCCTCTCCAAGTGAAGACTAATTCTGTCCCTCAGAATTTTTTCCAATAATTTCCCTACCACTGATGTTAGGCTCACTGGCCTGTAATTCCTTGGTTTATCCCTACTACCCTTCTTGAATAATGGTACTACGTTAGCTGTCCTCCAGTCCTCTGGCACCTCCCCTGTGGCTAGAGAGGTTCTGAAAATTTGTGTCGGAGCCCCTGCAATCTCCTCCCTTGGCTCACACAGCAGCCTGGGATACATCTCGTCTGGGCCTGGGGATTTATCCACTTTGAAGCCCGCTAAAACCGCTAGTACCTCCTCCCTCTCAATACTAATTTGTTCAAGTATATCACAATCCCCCTGCATGATTTCTATGCCTACATCGTCCTTCTCCACAGTGAACACAGATGCAAAATATTCATTTAAAACCTCACCCACATCTTCCGGCTCTACACACAGATTGCCACTTTGGTCCCTAATGGGCCCTACTCTTTCCCTGGTTATCCTCTTGCCCTTAATATACGATCTAATATTAAGACCTGAGATGAGCTAGAATTTGCTCCATCTTAATTTTGACAAAACTAAAGTTATCTTATTTGTCTCATCCTCCACCTGCATGCCTCTGACTTGGACTCCATCAGTCTCATTTGCTGCCACCTCAGGCTAAGTCTGGACATGTGGAACCTCAATGTACTAATTGATCTCAGAACCAAGACCACTTTCTTCCAGCTCCACAACAATACTGGCCTCTGCCCGTATCTCTCCCTACTGCTACTGAAACATGCACCCAAGGCTTTATTGCTTTGAGGTTTGATTTCTCCAATGCTCTCCTAGCCAGCATTTACCCTTCACAGTTGCAACTCATTCAGAATGGCATGGCCCATGTTCTCACCTGCACACTCCCAACAGCCCTTTCCTTTCCAAGTTTCACTTGTTTTCTCTACCCCAGACAATTGACTTCAAGATCCTTTTCCTTGTTTGCAATTCCCTCCTTGGCTCCTCCGCACTCTACCTGAGCAATCCCCTTCAGCCATGCATCCTTAAATGCATCCTCAGACTTATGGTAACTTCTTGTAGTCCTATTCCATCAGTGGCTGCTTTCTCAGCCATTATATCCCAGCCCTCCAGAAAACCCTGCAGAAATCCTTGGCACTTCTCTCCTTGCTTTAAATAAACCTTAAGATCCTTCTCTTCAGCAATTGGCGCCCCCCCCCCCCCCCCCCCCACCCTCAATTTTTCAGTTTTTTGTTTTTCCCTCCTGCTCAGCATTCACTGTATTTTATCTGCCGTGTAGAGCAGGTTTCTTTACATGAACACTATAGAAATGTGAATGTTGAAATCTGATATGCACAGAGCGTTTGCATGTTGTTTAGGCTTTCATCAATCTGGACAGCTATTTGTTTTCTGTGGAGACCAAACATTTAGGAAACTCATTACGAAGCAGAGGTTAACAAACTGAGCTGTATTTACTTCTCAGGAAGGTAGGATTTGTTGAGGAAAGAGCTCACTTGCAGTGGTCATTTATTGGGCCATTATGCATAGGGTTCCTCTAGAAGTGCTCAGCATGGCATCTAACTTGACTGGTCTTCATGTTTTATTGAAATATTCTTAAGTTGAGTTGAAAATTCAGTATGCCCAGCACTTTGGCATGCTATGCTCCAAGCTGGCCTTGTGTTGTAAATCCTCAGATCACTCTTGAGTTTTAGTATTATCGTGATATACTTGCTGATTGTATGAATTCATTAGAATGAATGAGAAGCAATGGTAAAGTACATTACCATAGTTATATTCTTTCTCATTCCTTAAGTTCAGCTCCCACATACAAAACGCTGGCTCATCCAAGACTGGATCTCAGACAAGCAGTCTGACGGCAGGACTCACTGGAGGGGTCAACAGAGGTGTTGGAGAGATAGAGCTGGGTTTCATCAGAAAATATACCGTGTCTGGATAATTTCGCCATGGGCAACATATAGATGAGGAAGAGGAGGGGGCCATGGATCGATCCTTGGGGAATCCAGAGATAATCGGGTGGGAAGAAAAGCCATTGGTATAGGTGTTCAGACTATGCTTGGATATATGAGTAGAACCAAGCAAGGGCAGTCCCTCCAGGCTGGATAATTGAGTAAATATGTTGGAGGATGATGAGTCAAAGGCTGCAAAGCAGTTAAGGAGGGCGAGGAGGAATGATGCAGCATGGTCATAATCACAGAGAATGTCCTTCATGACCTTGATTAGGGCCATTTTGCAGTAATGGGAAGGTCATTAACCCAACTGAAGAGATTCAAACAGTGTTGTGGGAGAGGTGGCAGGCGACAATATGTTCAAGCATTTTGGAGAAGAAAACAAGTTTGGAGATGGGGTGGTACCTGTTAGGGGAGTAACTCTAGGGTAGAGAAAATGTTCTGAGTGGAGTGCCCCAGGGATCAGTGATGAGACACCTTCTGTTGAATTTACATCAACAATTTGGATTCAAAAATTCAAAACAAATTGGTCAAATTTTCTGACACAGAACTAGATGGCAGCCGCGTGTGAGGCGTTTGCTAATCTACAAAATGAGCCAAACAAAATCTCTAAGTGGACAGAACAGTCACAGATGAAATTACTTACAGATAAGTTTAAGGACTGCACATTTGCAGTAAAAAAAAAATGGGCGGCATGTCTCCCTGAATATGCAAAGCTAGTTATGGGTGAAGTTGAAAGAAATCTCAACGAGTAGACTTGGGAATTAGTGTCCAGTTACTGTGGAGCAGCAAGCTGAATTATATTGCTAAATCGGTAAAATACAAGTCATAGGATGTTGTGAAATTGTACAGTGGTCAGACCACATCTTCAATATTGTGTCCAGTTTTGGTCACTGACACGAGAGACATTCGAGCCATGTAGGCAGTGTAGAGAAGAGCCACAAGACGGATCTGTAGAGCTAAAGGATTAAGTTATGACGAAAGACTGATGATACATAGGCTGTTCAGCCTAAAAGCAGAGAGACTTGTAGAAGTACATGAGATAGTACACTATGCAGTTTAGTTAAATCCGAGTGTTGCACAGTAAATTTTGACCGTAAGCGAAGGTGGCACAGATATTTAAACTGTTAAATTTAGGATTAATGTCAGGAAGTTCTTTATCATGCAAAGTGATCAACACTCTGAATGGTAGGATAGTGGAAACAAAAAATCATGGAGTTATTTAATGGACAATTAGCTGCTGTAATGTGGGGAGCTAGATGGAAGAGCTTTATCTTGTGATAGCAGATTCCACTTCATGATTCTTGGTGATGTATGGAAATTATGCTGATCAAAATAGCATTTCACAATTATAAACTTGTTTTGGTTAAACTCCTGTATTTTTCTTTTACCCTTTATGTATTACATAACAATATTGATTCAAGCCTTTCAGGCTTCAGACTCCAGGGAATCAGATGCTTGCCAGGAGGAAACTTCCTCAAGACAGAGCTAAATTACTATTGACTTGTTCTCGTGGTGTGCTGCCAACATTTCAGTCCTTTGCTGCCAACAGGCATCTGTAGTCTCCTGCCAGGTGTAATCTGGAAATGATTGTGGAGGCTGCTTTGCTAGCAGCATTGATCAAAGCATTAGCACACAGGATAAGAATTTTATACAACCAGGCACTGAAAAGTAAGCAGGAATGGGAGGCAGAAAGTTAGAAATGCAAGAGATTGGAAAGTTGTACATATTTGCTTAGTCCAAAAAATAAAATACAGTTTTCCCTTCTTTGTAATATATTAATCACTTTAACAATGTGAATAGCAACATAACTTATTTCCATTAGCACCCATATAATGCAATTCCCCAAAGCTGTACTATTTACAGTATTAACACAGATTCAAAGAGTTTATGGTTTGAGGTTTTCAGAAAAAGGGTCTAATAAAGGTAAAATGTATTGTGAATTGAGAATTAATAACACATTTTTATATATAATAACAATGTATGATCTATATCTATATATATATATATATCTGTAAAATGTTAAAAGTCTTGAGTACAGAACACTTTTCCTGTCAGACATTATCTCTTCCTTTTTCTTATCTCTGGGTCCTCCAGTTCTGTCTTCATGTTAAGTGGCACTGCTCTCCACTTCCATCCTGCCACCTCTCCTGCTCCTCAGTCTTGGAGTACCAGCTAAACGTTTAACTCCTCCCTGTTCCCTCTTGCCAGATTTTAAGTAACCAAAACATTCCCAGATTAATGGGAAGTTATTCTTTTTAAATTTCTGGGGGGGTGGCAGGGGGTTGGGGGGGGTGGTGGTGGTGGTGGCTGGGCAGGAATTCATGAACATTCTCTTCACACTATTCCCCAAAAATGCTACCAGAACTCGGGTGTGCTCACAACACTACCATATCCCAGGACTACCACCCTAATAGTTCCACACCCTACCCTCCAAAACTCCTCTGCCCAATTGTCCAAGACCTCTGTAACACCTCCCCCTGACCAGAATTCTGCACTGTGCAACCTTTGTATCTGCATTTTTAAAAAGAGATGAGACTTAAAATTCAGTACATACAAATAAAACATATGGGCCCAGAAATTGATCTCACTCTGTTCCCGCGGGGGTAAGGCTTCCCCGCGATCTCTCACTCCGCTTGTGCTTTTTCAGATCCAGCTCGCACGAACTTGATGTTCCAGACATCAGCTGGGCAGTGCTTGCGTATCCCACCGGCGTAGTGAATTCGTGCGAGCTGTGGGATCACGTGACTCAGTTAGAGCCAATGGCAGCACACCATCTTCCATTCATAAGTTTCACATACGTGCTGTGAAATCTATGAATCTTACACCCCCCCAAAATAACAGCTAAACCTCAATTAAATTTAAAAAAAAAACCATCACATTAATAAAATAAGTATAGTTAATTAACCATTTTAAATAAAAAATTAAATTTTTGAAAAAAATTTAAATCTTTTAAAAAGTTATAAAAATAAACTTACCTGTCTTTAAAGTCTCTAAAAAGGATATACCTGTTAAAAAAAATTCAAAAAAATACTTAATTCACTACTTACCTTCTTTAAAGTGGGTCTTACTCCTCCTTTTTCCAATTCTAAAATCTTCCGTACTTACCTGCGCGTCCAAAGCATGAAGTGCACAGCGTGCGCGCAGCCTGTAGCGCGCACGCGATGCACCGAGGAACCGCCCCCTTTTCAAAAGAGCAATTGCCGGTTTTCAGCGCATGCGCAGGGCATGCAGAAAACCGGCAATTGGAGTGGGAATACGCGAGAGTACGCAGTGCGTACTCTCGCGTCGCGGGATCAATTTTTGGCCCATGGTTACTGATTTAAAGTTTCCACAAAATTATGGGCATAATCACACATTAGAACTTGAAAATACTTTTAACACACTCATAATGTTGTAAAAACACAATTTCACATGTTCAGTCACCATAAATCAGCTGTCTCTCCCTCACCTGAGGTAATTTTCCAAACTTTCCACCTCGCCCCTCTCCCTCCATCCCCACGGCTGAAGTACTTTTCCAATTCCTTCACTCACCCACTGTGGTAGTTTCAAGCTTCCCCTCCCCTCTCCTTTCCATTCCTATTTAGCCCCTATCCCATTCCCTCCTCTTCGTATGCCTTGGTCTAATTATCCACCACTCTCTTACCCTGCTTGACCTGAACACAACACTTGATCTTGAGATCGACTAGTAATATAAAATTGAAGTATTATATAAAAATAAGGGGGGGAAAATTGAGTCGCGCCCCCTTTGGGGCGCTAACTTCGCCGGGGCGCTACTTTTAGCGCCCCATAAAAATTAGCGCCCCCGCGCCGGAAATCTAGGGCGCTGCGGCACGTCGCAGCGTGGTATTGCAGGCCTTCCTCCCCTTAAAGGGGAGGGGCCTTGCGCAGCGCGAACCGGGGCCCAGCTGGGCCCCCGGGGATCGGGTATGCCAGCAAAAGTGCCCGGCACTTCTCGCGCAGCCGGCACTTCGCGGGGGGGGGCTTCGCGGGGGCCGTGGACAGCAACAGGGCAGGTGCTGGCAGGCGGCCAGCAACAAAAATGGCCGCCCGCCACCTCCCCTTTAACTAGCGCCGCCCTGGCCGCAGGTTGGCCCCCCTGACCCCATCGGACATAGCGTCCGGCGGTAAGTCAAGGGGCGCTACCGAAGATTGTGGCCGGAGCGGGGTGCTGCGCACGGCGATGACTTCATCGCCAGCGCCACGGCGCTACCGGTTAGCACCGCCGCTAACCTCCCGCTGAATTTCGTGGGAGGCGTTGGCGGCACCGCACCCGGGTGCTAGTTGCTTTGCGCCCCATTAGCGCCCTCTTAAGGCGTTAATGGGAGGCGCAAACCAACTGAATTTTTCCTCCAAGGACTTTAAACTGGGGATTGAATTATGTCTCTGCACCCTGATCTAATTATCCCTGCCCTCTAACCTCACTTCATCTGAAGACTGCACTTGGCCTTGATTCCTCTTAATACATTAACGGGGAAAAATCAGTTGGTTTGCGCCTCCCGTTAGCGCCTTAACAGGGCGCAAAGCAACTAGCGCCAGGGCGCGGCAATGCCTGCACCGCTCGCGAAATTGACCAGACATTTTGCGGCGGCGCTAAACACTACTGCCCCGATCTCCTGCGCCCGCAGATCGTGACGTTAGTCGAGCGTGCAACGCCCTTGTGGCGCCCCGGACCGGATATTGAGTGGTGCCCCCCTCCTTTCCGCCTGGCGCAAGCAACGACAGGGAGACTGGAAAGTTTCCCAGTCGCTGAGGGGCTGGGGGGGTGCTATTTAAAGGCGGCCTCTTCCTGGCTTTTTCTGTGGTAGACATTTTTGCACCACTCATTCTGACAGAGAGAGAGATTCTGAGAGAGAGAAGGAGAGACTTCTGAATAGAGTCAACGCTGTGTGAAGTAGTTTTGGCTACTGAGCATCACTTTGCAGGTACTTTTGGATTTGACCTTAATTACTTCGATTACCACGAGACGATGGGGGCTGCACTGATTCGGGGCGTCGTCCTGCGCCTGCAGAATCGGAGGCAACAGAGACGCAGAGAGTGGCAATCATGGCCAGACGGAGGAGGGCCAACAGGCCTCTGTACAGGAGAACTTACCCTCCCAGGGTATTTCGGCAACAATTCTCCTACATTAATTTGGCTGAGGAGCAGTGTTTGTGCTTCAGCAAGGAGGTGGTCACTGAGCTCTGCCACCTGCTGCAGCCAGATCTGCAGCGTCTACTGAGGACCAGCTCGTCTGTCGGTGGCAGTGAAGGTCACAGTGGCTCCTTTCAAGCAGCTACTGGGGACATCGCCAATATCTCCCAGTTCGCAGTCCATTGCTGTATCCGTCAGGTCACAAATGCCCTCGATAAAAGGAGACGCCAGTACATCTCTTTCCTGATGACCCGGGCCAAACAGCATGAACGCGCATTGGGCTTTGCGAGGATAGCGGGCTTCCCCATGGTGCAGGGTGCCATTGACTGCACGCAAGTGGCATTGTGGGCACCGCATGAGAATGCAGAGGTTTTCCGAAACCGCAAGGGGTTCCACTCCTTAAACGTCCAGTTGGTCTGTGCCCACAGACAGCTGATACTCACTGTCAATGGCCGCTATCCTGGCAGCAGCCACGATGCTTTCATCCTGCGCCAGACTGCTGTGCCAAAACTTTTCCAGGCACCCCATCAGCCAAGTGGTTGGCTCCTCGGGGACAAGGGTTATCCACTGTGCACCTGGCTGATGACACCACTCCGTAACCCCAACACCCCTGCTGAGCTGCGGTACAACGAGAGCCACCTCGCCACCAGGAACATCGTTGAGCAGACGATCGGCATGCTCAAGCAACAGTTCCGCTGTCTGGACCACTCAGGAGGAGCCCTGCAGTACTCGCCTGAGCGAGTCTCCCTCTTCATAGTTGTATGCTGCATGCTGCATAACCTGGCAATCCTCAGGACCCAGCCAATGCCACCAGGCCTTGGAGCACCACCGGAGGAGGAGAAGGAAGAGGAGGAGGATGATCAGCAGCAGCACCAAGGCGGGAGGGAGGCCCACAATGTTGAAACTGCAAGGGCCGTCTGTCAACGGCTGATAACAAGCCGCTTCTAGGCCCCGACTGAGGAAATGGCTTCTGGCATAGAGAACAACATGAATGAAAGCAACCCGTAACCCCTAAGCCGGCCAAGGCAGCAATGATTCCAAAGAGGCCAAACCTGTACATTTTGAATACCAAAACTTTTATTTTACAAACTCTGTGTGTGTGTCATTTCTTCATAACAAACTAATAGAAACAAACACAAAAAATCATTCATTAACATAACTGGTTCTCACAACCTGGAGATAATGTCCAAAACACTAAACAAAAGTTTGAACACGAACCTCTGCCTCTAATAAAAAAAAATTGACCAACATTTCGTCACGCCTCCTACTTTTTATCCTTCGAGAGTGATCTCCTTCCCTTGCGCACTTCCCCACTTCCCACCCGACTGCTCCTCCGTAATGGGGCCCCAGTGGCTGCAGCAAGGCTGGTGGAAGGCTGCTGATTGTCAGAACCTGAGACTACAGATGCCCTTGAAGGACGGCCTCGACCAGCTCTGGGCCTGGAGGGCCCGGCTGCAGACTGCATCAACTCTGCATGGGCGGCAGCAGTCTGGGCTACAGGCGGTGGCAAGTGCAATGGGGAAGTGACAGCGGTAGCAGCAGGAATGCTGTCATCTTGAGAGAGGACACAAACTCCCTGCTCGACTGACACACTGGCACTCCCACAGGGCAGCACATCAGCATCCAGAGCAATCTGCTGGAGCACACATTGCTGGCCTGCTGCGGCGCGGTGAGAGCCCTGGGGAAATGTGTCCGAACCAGCGACAATGGCAGCAGTCAGTGCTGTCCCGAACGGGGTCGGCCTCTCCAGGGGCGACGGGACCGATCACCTGGCTTGCCACAATCCTGTGGACGCGCGCCTCAAGATCGCTGAGGGGTTGCAGCTGAGGCCGCCCTCCACCCGTCCGTTGCTGCTGTCTCCTGTTATGAGATAGCTTGGCCTGCAAGAAAAAGGACAGCGTTTGACTAAATATACAGCCATGGTCTTGCCTGATGTGCCTCCCATAATTGAATAGCCCTTAATGTATGCAGCCATGGTCTTGCCTGATGTGCCTCCCATAATTGAATAGCCCTTAATGTATGCAGCCATGGCCTTGCCTGATGTGCCTCCCATAATTGAATAGCCCTTACTGTATGCAAAGTGTGGAATGTGCATGTGTGTTTCATGAGAGGGCCTTAGGTGTTGGATGAGTGTTGGGCATTGGGGTTTTAAGACCCTCTGGCCATAGAGTCAGGTTGAGATGGAGGGATGGAGAGGTATTGGAAAAAAAGCCACTCACCCTGACGACCCGAGTGAGGTCGTTGAACTTTTTGCGACATTGAGTATGGGTCCTGGGCACCATGCTCCTGGAGGAGACGTGCTGAGCCACCTCCCTCCACACTCTTCTGTAGTCGCGCGGCAAAGGCCTCCTGCCACTCTCAGGGTAGAGTATAGATCTTCTGCGCTCCACCGTGCCAACTAGAGCCTCCAAGGCCCGCTCGCTGAAGCGCTGAGCTCGTGTTCTCACCCTCTCCATAGTCCTTGGCTGGAAAATGTAGTCACAGGTCTCTCCAGGCCAAGATTCAAGGCTCCAATGAGCAGGGTGTGGCTGGAGAGCAAGATCGACCCTCCCCTTTAAGAACTGTCCGGCGCCAGCGTGTGTGTTCCATCGCCAACTGACATCATCTGCGCTGCGCCCACGCTCTGAGTTACCGCCTAGCTCCTCGGCCTTTGCACCTTAAGACAGGTGTGCAGCGCCTGATTCAGCACTCCAATCACCTCCAGGGGCGATAAAAGCCAAGTTTGCAGTCGGAGGCGATAATTAGCGGCAGGCGCTAAACTTTGTGCCCGGCCGATAATCGCGCCCCGAACGGGGCGATACTGAATTTCTCCCCCTAAATCTCTATTGCGAACTTCCAATTTGTCACACTTTATTGATTGGCTTGAAATAAAACAGCGAAGAGGTAGGGAAAGTATGAATCAAAAGCAAAGAAATTGGCTTGAAAATTGCCAGTGAGAAACCACTAGGATCTTCTGAAACCCAATCTTGAATGACCTACCAAAAAATATTAAAAAGGAAAAGATAAAAGTTGAATGCTTGAAGATTAGCACACTCAGTGAAAGGTTCACCTGATTTTCCACCTAATGGGTAGGCAGAATAGCAAGCAAATTAACCCTCACATTGGATATAACAACAGAAAATGCTGGAAAAACTCAGCAGGCCAGGCAGCATCCGTGGAGAGAGAAACAGAGTTAACGTTTCAGGTCGAAGACCTTTCGTCAGAACTGGAAAAAAGCAGGAAATGAAATAGATTTAAAGCAAGTATAAAGCTGGGAAAAGGGGGAGGGGATGAAAGAACAAAGGGGAAGGTCAGTGGTGGGATCGAAAGCAGGAGAGATTAAGAGACATTAAGAGATAATCAAGGCAAGAGGAGGTGTTAATGTGACAGGTTGAGGCTAGATGAAGTGTGAGATGCGCTGGCAGAATGAAGGACGGCTGCCAGCTTCTGGGAGGGAAAAAAAAGGCCAAACAAAAGGGTGGATGAAAAATTTAAATAAAAAAATATAAATGTGATAGGGGTCGAGGTTATGATCTGAAATTGTTGAACTCGATGTTGAGTCCAGAGGGCTGTAGGGTTGTTCCAGTCCTACTCGGGTCCCCTCCCTCACCTCTTTTTCTGGTACATTGATGACTGTATCGGTGCCGTCTCCTGCTCTCGTATGCACCTGAACTAGAACATTTCATTCACTATGCTTCCAATTTCCACCCTTCCCTCACCTTCACACGGTCCATCTCCGACTCTTCCCTTCCCTGACTTCTCCGTCTCCATCTCTGGGGATAGGTTATTGACTAACATTCACTACAAGCCCACTGACTCCCACAGCTACCTGGACTACACTTCCTCCCACCCCGCTTCCTGTAAGGACTCTATTCCATTCTCCCAGTTTCTCCGTCTCCGCCGCATCTGCTCTGACGATGCCGCCTTCCATACCAGTGCTTCCGACATGTCTTCCTTTTTCCTCAACCGAGGATTCCCCTCTACTGTGGTTGACACGGCCCTCGACCGTGTCCGTTCTATCTCCCGCACTTCTGCCCTCACCCCTGCCCCTCCCTCCCGGAACCACGATAGAGTTCCCCTTGTCCTCACCTTTCACCCCACCAGCCTCCACATTCAACGGATCATCCTCCGCCATTTCCGCCACCTCCAGCGTGATCCCACCACCAAACGCATCTTCCCCTCACCTCCCCTTTCAGCATTCCGCAGGGACCGCTCCCTCCGCGACACCCTCGTCCACTCCTCTACCACCCCCAACACCCCTTCCCCTTCGCCCGGCACCTTCCCGTGCAAGCGCAGGAGATGCAACACATGCCCTTATACCTCCCCTCTTCCCACTGTCCAGGGCCCCAAACACCCCTTCCAGGTGAAACAGCGATTTACTTGTACTTCCTGCAATTTAGTATACTGTATTCGCTGCTCACGATGTGGTCTCCTCTACATTGGGGAGACCAAACGCAGATTGGGTGACCGCTTTGCGGAACACCTCCATTCAGTCCGTAAGGGGGACCCTGAGCTCCCGGTGGCCTGTCACTTTAATTCTCCGCTCCACTACCACTCTGACCTCACCGTCCTCGGCCTCTTGCATTGTTCCACGGAAGCTCAGTGTAAGCTCGAGGAACAGCACCTTATCTTTCGATTAGGCACTCTACAGCCCTCTGGACTCAACATAGAGTTCAACAATTTCAGATCATAACCTTGGCCCCTATCACTTTTTTTATTTTAATTTTTCATCCACCCTTTTGTTTGGCCTTTTTTTTCCCTCCCAGAAGCTGGCAGCTGTCCTTCATTCTGCCAGCGCATCTCACACTTCATCTAGCCTCAACCTGTCACATTAACCCCCCCCATCTTGCCTTGATTACCTCTTAATCTCTCCTGCTTTCTATCCCACCACTGACCTTCCCCTTTGTTCTTTCATCCCCTCCCCCTTTTCCCAGCTTTATACTTGCTTTAAATCTATTTCATTTCCTGCTTTTTTCCAGTTCTGACGAAAGGTCTTCGACCTAAAACGTTAACTCTGTTTCACTCTCCACGGATGCTGCCTGGCCTGCTGAGTTTTTCCAGCGGTTTCTGTTGTTATTTCGGATTTCCAGCATCCGCAGTATTTTGCTATCCTCACATTGGATACTCCAATTCGTGTTTCTGTTGTGTGAAGCTCAGCGCTGGTAGTGCTACATGCATTGTTAAAAACTCACCAATATAAACATGACCTCCCCCAGCACACACATAAAAATACTGGTATTACTTTATTTTACCTCTATGAAAAAACTACATACATAATATTTACCCCCAAAATTATATTTTTTAATGTATTTAACAAGGAAGACAAAAAATCAGTGGTAATCTTCAAATGAGGTAAAATTTACATTGAATATTTTTTTAAAGAGGCTGTCTGTGTGAGAGAGAATGAGAAAAGAAATACTGTTTTGATGATGCACTTGTTGCAGCTTTGTCTTTGTTCCATAAACATCAGAAAGTGTTGGTGAGAGGGAGACAGACTGGGGCTGGGAGAGAGCGACTTAATCTTAATAGTTCTCAAGATAACACCAGTTATTATTCATCTCTATTTTTGCTGACAGTTAGAAAAGGTCATTGCTAATTCCTTATATTACACTGCTCTATACCCTAACCTACCTACTATACACTGCTTCCCAAAGGGAGTCTTGGCAACATCCATATTGAGATTAATAAGTCTTTGTCTTGTATTATCTCTGTCCCCCTCCATGTTTAATATATAATTTTGCTTCTTGGGAGTCTGAAGAATTTTCATGTTTTCTCTTTGTAGCTTAACCTTAAGTTATTTGCCTCTCTCGCATTAAATGAGAATCTGTGAGTACAAATGTACATGGTCCATGGGAAGGTTTAGAGTCAGTGGGGGTAAAATTCAGTTGCTTTGAGCCTCCCATTAGCGGGGCGCAAAGCAGGTAGCGCTCGGGCGCGGCGCCACTTACGCCTCCCGCAAAATTCAGCGGGTGGTTAGCGGCAGCAGTAGCGACCTGCGGCATTGCACCTCTGGCGCTGACTTCATCGCCGTGAGCAGCATCCCGGCCGCAAACTTGGGTCGCACCCCCTGACGTACCGCCAGACACTATGTCCGATAGGGTTAGGGGGGCGTAATTACGGCCTGGGTGGCGATATTTAAAAGGGAGGTGCCGGATGGCCCTTTTTTTTTGTGGGCCACCTGCCAGCACCTGCCCCCTCTGCCCTCCTCCCACAGGGTGCTGGCCGCGATCCGTCAGCCTGACATTCCTCTTGAGTGCCGGGCTCTTTTGCCGGCACCCCGCTCCCTGGTGGCCCAGCAGGGCCCCGGTTCGCGCTGCGCAAGGCCCCGCCCCTCTAATCAGTGGCGCTGCGGCACATAGCGCCCCAAGAGTGCTTCTAGTAGCGCCCCGGCGAAGCTAATGCCCCAAAGGGGGCGCGGGCCAATTTTTCCCCCATAAAGTCCAATCAAATTATTTCCTTTCCATGTTTATATTAACATTGGGATATGAATGCTAATTGAGGACATGTGGAGAGGTTTTTTGTGAAATAGTTTATGTATTTGATGTCACTCCAATATTTGTGTGTATGTTAGGAATGAGATTATTCACTGTGGCATGTACTTGCATGATACACTTGCATCATAACACATATGATGCAGTGGTATCTTTATTGACCTTGACAGCTGTTTCGTCAGACCTACTCTTCACATGCCCTTAATTAGCAGAGTTTTCACTAATTTATGCTTGCAGTTTCCAACACAGTGAGGTCCCAATCCTAGCAAGACTTTTGGGAGCGCTGAGTAAAAAGTATGGACTCTTCTCCCCTACCCGCCCCGTACCCCCCTCCATGGCAAAAGATTTGTAAAGTGAATGACCCTGGATGCATACTCGACCACTTACTATAAAAATACATTGGGCCAGAAATTTGGCTTTCCGGCTTCCTGCGGGTGCAAGCATCGCGCGCGTACTTGCCTACCGCGCCTGCAGTTGTGCTTTGGGCCCACGAGGACTTCGGGTCCTGGGCCTCCTGCAGCTGCCGGCGCGCAGTGCTTGTGTATCCCAGGGGCGCAGTTAGTTCGAAGCGTCCCCTGGGATCACGTGGGTCATGGAGAGCCAATCCTAGCAGGGCATTTTCATTCATAGATTTGACAGGAAGACCTGTCAAATCTATGAATAGAGATCGGCCCCAAAACCACACTTAAACTTCAAATAATTTTTTTTAAAACATCACATTTTTAAAATAACTAAGTTACATAAATTAACTACTTTAAACAAAAATTTAAATTTTTGAAAAAATTAATTATACTTTTTAACAGTGCTAAAAATAAACTTACCTTTCTTTAAAGTATCTAAAAAAGATAAACCTATTGAAAAAATGTTTAAATTGTAATGAATTAACCACTTACCTTATTAAAAACAGGCCTTGCGCCTCCTTTTTAAAAGTGCAGCTTCTCCATACTTACCCTCCCGGAGAAACCTGGAAAAAAAACTGAAGTTCGCTGCGTGCGCGCAGCCTCTCCCACGCACGCGTTCGACTTCTGAACCCCTCCCTTCAGGGGAACGGAAGTTCCGGTTTCCCGCGCATGCGCAGTGCATGCAGGAAACCGGCACTTCAGGTGGCCTTACGGGTGAGTACACAGCGCGTACTCACCCGACAACAGCCGAATTTCTGGCCCAATACCTTTTTTACAACCCTACTTTTTTAATGTATAATATGTGTATGCTTGTGTATTTATGTATGCGTGTGTATGTATGTTTGTGTGTGTGTATATATGCCTGTATATAATATTTGCATTTATATAGTGCCTTATCACATCAAAACATCACAGTGCTTCACACTATGAATTACTTGTGAAGTGCAGTGAGTGTTATGTATACAACTATAGTATTAGTAGAATGAAAATGCTTCCAGCTGCAAGACACATATAATACTGGCTGCCAGTAACGCGGGTCTGTAGCAAGCGACGTCGGTGGCGGGTCCCGGCCTCGCTGTAGGCTCCAGCCTGCTGTCCAAAATGGTTTTCCCCTGATTGGGCTTGTTAAGCCCGCCCAGAGCGTTTGCTGGCCAATTGAAGGAAGAGGGTCTGATGACGTCATCCTTAAAGGGACCATGCACAAATTAATTTTGACATTTGTGCTGTCAGTGTTCTACAGCATTGAAGTGCTGCAAGCACTGCAGAGAGGTGCACGGCTGTACCCAGGCTCTCCCATGACTCCCTCCATATGCTTATGGAGGGAGTTACAGCACGCAGGGAGGTTCTCTTCCCTTCCAATTGGCGGAAGAGACCTCCCCAGGAGATCAACGCAGCCTGGTTGCACATTGCACAGGAGGACACAAGCAGGGATGTCGTCAGGAGGACCCGGCTGCAGTGGCACAAACCTTTCAATGATCTCAGCAGATCACGACTCGTTACTGCAAAGCCACACTTAACCTCATCTTGCTGTGCCACGCATCACATCCCCATCACTCTTGTCTTCCCTACCCTACTCCTGCACATCCTTACACCAAATTACCTTGCACCTCCACCCATCCCTCTCTATCTACATTATCACTTCCCCATCTCACTAGCAACCCCTCACACTCGCCCTCATCCTAGTCCAATCATACCAACTAGCAACACACAAGGGTAGGCACTTGGGTGTTTTAGCCAATGTTCACGTGAAGTTTCTGTTAATGTGCTGTCAAACATTGAAATCTTTATTTTCAACACTTTGCGTTCTTGGACAGATTTGTGTGAACCTTTGGAAGTGGCTTAGTGAGTTGCAGTGAATGGTGAGATATAATGGTACTCCCAGCAATGCTGATGAGAGTGAAAGGAATGGCTTGGGCATTGTAGGGATGCTTTATGGTGTTGGTGTGGGGTGGTGCCAACCTGGCGTATCGTGGCAACCAGGATGTACAGTGTCAAGTGAAGTAAATCTGGCCATGGTGAGGCCATCCCTGGCCTCCCGGGCAGCAATGTGGTCGGGTGCTGATGCCCTGTGTCCTCTGCAGCATCAGTTGATTGCGGAGAAGGTTGGTGTTTTTGGTGCTGCTGGCGTGCCTGTTGGGGCTGATCGTGGTGGGATTCTGAGGACAAAGGTGAGACAGTATAAACCGTTCTGATGTAATAGATGTCAGGTGAACTTGAGATGACAGAAGCAATCTGTCAGTGGTGAGAGAGGTTGTTCCAAGGAGGTGACACTGGATAAGAGTTTTTGCCCCAAACACTTGCAAGCTGCATAAAGCTCAATCTGTCTTCCAAATGCAGTAAGCAACAACTTCTGAGCTTGGAAAGTGAACAGCTGTGAGATGGGAGCTTTTATAGCACATTTTCAGCTACTAAGTAATGAGATGATTCCATGGCCGTTCAACTCCCATCCTTCTTACCTGACGTGATCCCCGAGCAGCGTGGACTCCGTGGGCGACCTGGTAAACTCTGAAGGTGAGCTGAAAATAGTTCTTAATCCTCTGTTAACAAAGTCATAATGACCTGAATTGCCTCCCCCGCTGCGGCATGTCGGGTCTGTTCAGCATTGACAGACCCGACATTTGGGAAAGGTGCGTGGCGGCGGGTTGAAAAAACCACTTTCACACCCGACCCGCCACCGATTGCGCCCGCTGCCCCCCCCCCCCCCCCCCACAACATTCCCCCGTGAGATTCAGGTACTGGTATGTTAAATGCAAGAAATCAATGTGATGATGCTGATCCAGACACAGTCCTCTGTTCTAGTGCAGGCTTTGCAAAGGTTTTAGAACCACGCATACTGAAAGCAAGCTAGGTTAGAATTGTAGGTGTGTGAATAAATCCTTTGTTAGCATCTATTTATACCTTGTACTTTTCAACCAATAATTCTGTCAGTGTTTTTTCACCATTACTCACTCTACATTTGACTTTTGGTTAGTCAGTCAGTATGACCCTAAGCTCCCTTGTTTTCTCTTTCCTCTCTCCCCCCCCCCCCCCCCCGGCCCATCATCACCAACAAAAGAATGTAAAGAACACAATCTCAAAGTTCTTTATTGGACTGAGTGTTTTTATTAACCGGGAAACCAAAGTGAGAATCCAAAGCCTCTAGTGCAGAACGCAATCAAGGTTGAAAGAGAAGACAAGGCAATTCAGGAAGTAGTGACAAATGTAAGTTTTTAAATCCTGTAAGTTATAGATGAGGATTGAGGAATTACACAATCACCTGGAGAGTACGATGGCAGCTGTTGCCCATGAAACCATACCTCATCATAAATCCCAACCTTCCGAAGAGATGGGAGTGGTTTGGAAAATAAAAGTGTATGTCCTGTTACAAAAACTTTTAGTTTGTATGTATTATTTTTTCTTACTCGCATGTAGATTTCCCATACAAAATAGTGATCCATAGCACCAAAGTAATTTGACTACAAATTAAGGTACTGAAGAGTGGGAGGAAAGAGACACACTTTGCTCTTAATACAGATGTAGCTTTGTACCTTGTGCTTTTGGCAGAGCAGATGAGATGCACTTGTATCATTGTTCACCCATTAACAGATTATTTCTGCAGGGATTCAACTGCCACTGAACCAGTGTTATTGCTATGCGACTAGCAGAGATGTAAAGCACTGCTTTTTTTTGTAATACATCGAGAAAAGCTTTGGGAAATTTAAACTTTTCATATTTTTTTTAACTCATTCAGAAAAATAATGCATTTTGATTGTGAAATCACTTAAGTTTTGTCCTACAGTACTCAAATTGGCACAGTGGACTTGAGTATGAGTGTACATGTGCTAGGAACAACATATTTGAGAGGGTCAAGATAATTTGATAACAGTTCTTTGGATTTGGCTGGATCAGGGTGATAGGTTTGTATTATAAAACTGTACAGCATCTTCACATTAAATTATTTTTTCTGAATGAAAATAACAATTGAAAAAAATGAATACAGAAAGTTTTGATTTCACACAGCTTTTCTCTTGTGTTGCAAAAGGTTGCAGTGATTCCCATCTCTGCTATATATAGAGAAGGGTCTTGTGAGATTGGATCACTGCCCTTTGTGGAGCCTTAGGAGAGGTTATTATGGCCCCTGAGTTGGCTCATTCTTTCCTCCTTGGTTTGAATCTGTGTGTGGGGTGTCTGGGTTGTTAAGGGAATCAAGGAATATGGGGATAGGGCAGGAAAGTGGAGTTGAGGTAGAGGATCAGCCTTATTGAATGGGGAGGAGCAGGCTCGAGGGGCCGTAAGGCCTATACCTGCTCCTATTTCTTATGTTATGTTGTGTAGGTTTCCAGAAGGGCTCCAGACTGCCTGATACCTCCAGAGCCAATGTTGTTATAAGTTTTGCTTGGTTTTCAAGGTTGTACAACAGGGTTATTTATGTGGATAATCTCAGAATTGTCTTAAATTTTGCCACGGTATATGTGCACAAAAGCATTTGATAACTCCTGATCTGCGTATAGAGTGAAATCTTAATAACTCTTTTGGGATCAATATTAGCTCGTCCACATACTTTCTATTTAGATGGCCTTTAAAAGGGATTTCAATTCCGTGGCTTTTGTTTGACTTAAGGCCCTATTTTCATAAAACTGTTGCTGATGTTAAAATGTTATTTTCTGTCTACCGATGTATTGGGAGGGGGTGAATAATAATTGGCAGAAAACTAAACTTCAGAGGGATAGTTAAACCTTTGAGAAAGGGAGATATAAGTCTGTACAAATGTTGTATAACCTGAGTGCTCCATTCATTTCTAGAAAATAGACTGCTGATATATTGACTTACACACAAAATCCAGGGATTTCAGCCCCTTTGGCAGCCATGTAATCAGACAGTTGCAGTTTTTTGAATACACAACTTTTTTTTTAATTCCTTCAAAAATGATTAAGTGGCAGCTATTTATTTTCTGAACAAAAATTCTGTTTGATGTGTATTCCTCAGGCGAATTGTTCCGATTTTATTCATCGCTACTTTCCACTGTTGCAGTGCAAGTGATAAACCTGCCTGATAAGCGCTGTAAGTGAGCGTGATTGTCATGGCAAACAGTAGTGAAGCAGTACTGCAGCTACTTCCAGTTATTTATAGACATACTGTACATTCAAATATTGCTATGGCATAGACGGTGTTTCAGTTTAGTCACCTGAAATATTTGCAAGTGAATCTTTATTAAATAGCCTATGATTAATGTACATAGTAATGCTAGGAAGCATGACCTTTCTTGGTGACAAGTCACAGGGTAGCTTGCCTTGTGTCTGCCAGCTTTGAAATGTTCATGGAGTCTATTGCATGACATTGACCTTCTGTAACATTCAGTGCAGTTCTGCATTTTTAGGATTGCTTGCTTTGCAAAATAACATTTTATTAACGAAGAACATAATAACCAGAATGGAAGAATTGTAAGGGACATTATAAGACTTGATTAATTTTATATTTTTCAGCGTCAATTGATGAAACATTTGTGCTGTCATTCAGCACTGATTTAGAGCTTTGTAGTTGTGATATTTTAAAATGGTAAAATTTCTCTATATTTAGCTTATAATTACTAACCTTTTCAACAACATGCCGTAAGTGCCCAGAGCATCACCTTATAGGACAATTATTTTATATTCATAAATTAATTTAAAAATGAAAACTATAATTTTTGCACCTTTTTTTCCTCCCCTTGGTGTTTTCACCTGGAAAAAATGAAGCTCCATTCCTTGCTTATTAGTATTTTGCAATTCACAGTACCCTGACCAGAGAGAAATGAGTTCTCACTAGGTTATTTTGCCAACAGCAAATCTGATGCACTGTTGATCTGATGATGTGTATTTCTTTCATCTGGAGAACTGTATTAACAGCAACACTTGATGAGGCCTCAAACGGAGAAAATAAAATGCGTTGCCCGCAGGGTTTCAATTGCTTTTTAGTTACAGCCATGTAATCTGAAATACTGTGAAACATGAAGCATTTTAATATTGTTTTTACTCATTTTATAAGCAGTAGCATTTTCAAATGGTAAAATTGTATCAATAACTTATTTATTTATGACTTGTATTTATTCAGGAACAGTGAGGTTCTTTACAATGATTTCATTGTTAAATGAAGGAGAAGATACAGTATAGTGGGTATTCAGATTAATTATCCTGTAGTTTGGCAGATGTAACTTGAATGTGAAGAATAACAAAATAGTTCAAAAGGTGTGTAATGGGAAAAAATGCAGGCACGAAAAAGTTAAGGATAAATTGCTTGAAATTTTGCAAGAACCCAAAAATAGAGATTTTAACATAAACAATTACTGGTTATATAACACCTTTTAATGTAGGAAAATGTCCATGGTGCTTAACATAGTTTAAAGCATGAATCAGTTTATGCACTTGCATTATTTTTTGTAGTGCCGAGTCCTAAATATCTTATGGGCAGTGCTGCTTTGGAGCCAGTTATAACCATATTTAGGATAGAGAGTTCTTTTATGTATCCTTTCATGGTTCTAACTACCAAACTCATTTAATGCTGTGCATGTTCTTTACACTTCTGTGTAGATAATTTCCAAAGCACAGTTACAATATCTACTAGTGTTGATTCAGGAATTATTGCTGGCAGTATTTTAAATCTTCCAACACCTTCAATCATTTAAACGTTGGCAAAATAGTTATTGTGATCTGGCAATGCAATCATAAATAAAATTCCATTTCCATTGGGAATGCTCCTATCTAACAATATCCCTCCTGATTTTTTTTCTGGCACCTGGAGGAAAAATTGAGTTTCCATTTCCGGCAGTTTTTTTGCATGTTCTATTCAGATCAATGAATTGCCAAATGATTTCTTTTCCCTCCCCACACGCCTTCCCTCCCCCAAGTTTCATTTGGTATGCCAGAAAGAGTTGATGACCTGGGATCAACATGTGAATGCTATCACACAAGCAACCACGCAATATATGCTGGAAGAAGCTGCAAAATTAGAGGTAATCTTCATGCTGTTACATAAGGGCATGGAATTAACATGATTACTTTTTGAAAATGGAGAGGTAAAGAACCTTGTATGCATTTTATCTGTGTGATTAATTTGTGAGATCAAGCAGTGACTATGCAGTGAACTGATATTTCAGTCCGATTGAAAATGACTTATTTTTGTTGAGGCTAATATTTGCTTCGAGGGTTTCAAAGTAATATTTAGTTACAATTTTATGTATTTTAATTAGTTTCAACATGACTTGTAACTAAAAAAGGATACACTTTTACATAGGTGGAATTTTGAGAATGCGTGTACAAGATAGTCAAACATTTTGGTTTTTCTTCTCTTTTACGCGCCATTTAGTTATTTCCCTTAATTAGCAAAGTTGCACCAGTTTAACTAAAAATAGAGATGTAGGTATGGATTCCTCTGCAGTCACCTTCATGCTTTCATATTTATTGTTAAACTATAAGTGGGCAGTCCAGGGGCATAGCACAATGCATGATGACACTTGTTCTGTCACTCAGCTGTGTTTCAGGAATGTTCAAGGCATATTATCCCACAGACATTCCCTGAAAATGACACCCTTTGTAAACTAAACATGGTTACTTTCTTGTAATTTTGAACCTTAGACAGTAGCTACCCATTGTAACGTTGCTTAACCATTGTTCTTTGTTACTAACAACTGCTTCACCTGTAACGTCCAATCATCTTAAAAAGATAAAAGTCTTGAACAGGAAAAGGCCTTTTGGCCCATTAAGCCCACATGATCTAGTATCCATGGAATCTCCTCATATCACCTGACCCCATATTTTATGTAAGTTTAAGCTTCTTTCTCTACCTTTCCTGGAAACAAAAATCAATTATTAATATGTCTAACCTTCACTAACCCTTCTCAACAGATATCCGGTCCAATTCCTTTTTAAGCATTGCATCTTTAGGCAACGCTAAACATGAAGGTAACTTGAGGGAAAATAACTTGTATGTAATAAAACCTGGCGGATGGTAAAGTGTGGGATGATCTTTGGTTTTGTGCTTGAATGTGCAGTTGTAGATTTTCTACTCTTGAGCATGCACATATCTGCAATTCATGAATGGATGTCCCGTTCTGTCAAATTTAGACATCTAAATAAATTAGTAGCAACAATTTAGGGAATATCTTTATAACCATATCATTCTTTAGCTGGAATCATATGGGACATTGGCTACAGTATGTCCATAATGACAATTGGGCAATACTACTCCTAGTTGATCTGCCAAGAGGTGTTCATGGCACAAATAAATTTAACTCCGTTTGCTTTTCCATTCCACCATCTCCAAAAGTGAAGGCATTCAGATCCTATTTCAATCGAGATCTGATGATCAACGTAGGATTTCCCTGCAAAAAGGGCTTGGGGAAAGAGTAGTGGTTTATTTGACACAATTGACCATCCTTTGTTAGGAACACTGAAAAAATAATAAAGAAACCCAAATGCACTTCACATTTTATATTCTCACAGTGACAAATTAATATACTTAAAATATTAATTGCATAATTTAAGCCATTGTAATTAGAAGAAATTAACTGTACTCTCCCTTGAATTGCCTATTGTGGATAGCCCTATCAGTTGTATAATTTTGTGACTGTCATCTCAACATTGGATTCTTTGTTAAATTAAAAGGGAGATAAAAAGTGCTTCTGCCTACACCGCATGTGTACTAGACGGAAAACCCTTACATCTCACGGACAAATTTGAGTATCGGACAG
This sequence comes from Squalus acanthias, assembly GCA_030390025.1. NCBI lineage: Eukaryota > Metazoa > Chordata > Chondrichthyes > Squaliformes > Squalidae > Squalus > Squalus acanthias. The sequence continues at coordinate 67,669,219 of CM059437.1, forward strand.
TGCTGGGGTTGCAAACATCTTCGATACACCACCTTGTACCATAGTAATTATGTAGTGTTTACCAATCAAACAATATTTTCTTTGCTGAGAGATGTGTCAATTATAATTTTCAGACAAATTTAAGCCAGGGGGTGGAATCTATTATCTATCTGTAAGGTAATGGCAATTGATGTTTGAATGTGAAGTATTTTGACATTTGTTGAGAGTCGCATTTATGTTGAGGGACATCTGTTTTTCTAAAGTGAGACCTGTATGCAGTAAATACTGGCTCTTGTGTATCTACATTTGTCCCTGTAATACTGCATGATATAAACCATAATATATGTTTTATATTTGTAAATTTTAGAAACATGTTGCATTGGCCAACAAAAACAGTCAATTTCAATTTTGTAAAAAGCCAAAATACAACAGCAGTGTTTGTATTATTGTGCTGGAATAGGATTACATGCCCACACTATAACTGGAGGTCTCCCCATATAGATAGACACTAGTTCATGTTGGTGGTGTTGAAATTCAGCTTAAGTAAATGACAAGTGTACTCCAGCTTTGAAAGCCCAGCCTTACTCCATTTATTATGGTGGATAAGCTGAAAGGTCACTCTCCATTATAGTTTGTTTTGTTTATGCTTAGCTGAGCAGCGCTGTTCATGTCAAAATCTACATGTAGCTCTCTGAGATTTCTAACAGTGAGAAGGACCATTTTGCTTTTCTTCAGAGCTATGCCCAAGATGTATTTTAGTATCAGTCGATTTGGTAGACAGAGTTTTGCTCTAACATTTGTTCCGATCGCAGTATCTTGACAGCAATTTTTTTTAATCATGTATGAATAAAAGACGAGTCTTAAGATTTTTTTTAAAAAAACAAGCTACAGGAAACTTTTGTTTATCCGGCACCCAAATATCCGGAATTCTCGCTTAACCGGCAAAAATCATCCTCCGAAAACTCCTCACAAATAACCGGCAATGTTGCCGAGTCGCAGTCGAGTCTCCGCGAACGCCGAGTACTCCGAAAACTCCTCTCAAATAACCGGCAATGTTGCCGATTCCGAGAACGCCGATTTAGTCAGTAGGGGTAGTTTTCAAAAGTACCCAAATACTGTATACTGCACATTTCTTGATTTATTTATTTTTCTTTGTTAAAAATAGCCTCGGTAGATATAACTCTCCGTTATCCGGTACTTTCGATAAACCGGCACCACGCCGGTCCCGTCGGTGCCGGTTAATAAAGAGTTTCCTGTATTCGTTATTCTCAGTACGAGAAGTATTTCAAACAAATTTCCGTGCGCGTCCAAGCCGCAAAGGAAAGATATGTCTTAATTTCAGCTAGGAACACTACTTGTAGCTTCTGGCACTGGTTGCTTTCTGCAACCACATAGGGGGAAAAATTCAGTTTCGCCCCGCTTGGGGCGCAATTATCGGCCGGGCGCAAAGATTAGCGCCTGGCGCTAATTATCACCTCCGACTGCAAACTTGACTTTTATCACCCCTGGAAGTGATTCGAGCGCTAAATCAGGCGCTACACATCTGTCTTAAGGCGCAAAGGCCGAGGAGCGAGGCGCTACTCAGAGCGCTGGCGAAGCTCATGTGATGTCAGTCAGCAATGGAACACCGACACAATGGCGCCGGCCAGTTCTTAAAGGGGTGGGTTGATCTTGCTTTCCATCCACATCCTGCTTATTGCAGCCTTGAATCTCGGCCGGGAGAGACCTGTACATCAAATCTGCTGGAAAGAACAATGGAGAGAACCAGGGAAAGAGCTCAGAGTGCAACCCCCACAGTCTCTTCTAAATCGATACAAGGAAGGGCAAATCAAAATGACCCTGCAAAGTGCTGTTCAGTACCCAAAACTCCTTCACACAGCATTGAATCTCTCCAGAAGTCAGTCTCTCTCTCTCTCTCTCTCTCTCTCTCTCTCTCAGAATGCGTGGTTCAAAAATGTCACCAACAAAAAAAGGCAGGAAGCGGTCGCCTTTAAATAGCACTCCCCCAGTCTCTTCCTGACTGCAAAACGCTCCCCTCAACCTGTCGTTCCTAGCGGCAGTCGGTAAGGCAGGGGGCGCCACTCAATATCCGCTCCAGGGCGTTGCGCACTCGACTGACGTCACGATCTGCCGGCGCAGGAGATTGTGGCGGCAGTGTTTAGCGCCGCCGCAAAATATCTAGTTAATTTCGCGAGCGGCGCAAACATCGCCGCGCCCGGGCACCAGTTGCTTTGCGCCCTCTTAAGGCGCAACCAACTGAATTTTTCCCCCATACAGTCTACTCTTGTAAATTCAAGGTTGCCTTGAATTGCTAAAAAGTTAAATTATCCAATAATTTGAATTATGCACCATAAATAAACTACAAAATGGAAAATTAGTACTTGAATAATCATCAGGTAATTTGAACAAAGTGTCTTTGAATCATGACTTTAAGTGACCTTTGAGTTTATCCACAATAATTAGATGGAGTTGTGCCTTAAATCATTGATCTAAAACACTATATGGCAGAATTGCTTCATTGCTTAAATCATAGGAAACTAGCAGCAAAATGAAAGCTTTTAATTTTATTCGAAATAATAGAAAAACTTTTAAAAGAATTAAAAAAAAATCTTTGTACAAAGTTTTGAATTACATATTTCTTCCAATATTAATCAAAATATGGGTAACTACTAGGAATAAGTTAGTTACTGCTAATAATTACACATTTCATGAAGTACTATTTCCAGTTTAAACATAAAGATATGATTATACCTTCCAAAGTGAAGCAGCAAGATTGCACAGTTGAATTGAAATGAAAGATAGGTGTAGCATTACAGTCAAGCACGTGAAAACTGACTTGTTTTTAGTTGGTGTGATTGTGCGGTTGATCGTGCTGTCAATTGCAGCATCACACCAATTAAAAAAATGTGTTTCTCCTATATGGCATCTGAGAGTTTCAAAAGCTGCAAAAATCATTCAGTGCTCCAAAGATTTAACTGAAAATTACAACAGAAATTTCCATTTTATCATTAGTTTCCTTGTTAAAACAAACCATTTGAATTCTTTCTCGTATTGTAGACTTCTAGAACTCCATTTGCACAGTACATTTAAAAGCTTTGGGCTAAACTAAAATAAGTCTTCATGCTGAATTGCAAAAGTAATTCACCACTGAAACTGTTAGCTTAAAATTAAGAAATGTGCACTGACTGATTGTGGATTACATAATTAAGGAAGTTATTGCTGCACCAGAAAAAGAGTCCTTAGCCTGGGATTGAATGGTGGTAATAAAACCCTCCGCGTCATCTCTTGTTTTCCTTATGCACAAGGAAAATTGGCACTTAGAAATATGTTAGCATAGTGACATCATGTCAGCGTTTGCACATCCCCAAATTCTTGTCAAGAAAGATGATTGAGAATTGAGGACATTGACTGTATGACTGCCATTCCCAATATTGTATGGATGATTCCAACCCCAATGGCACAACAATTTGCATTTATGTAGCACCTTTAACATAGAAAATGCCCCAAGGTGCTTCACAAAAATGGATGTCAAGTCAAAGAGGGAGGCTACCTAGCAGAGCATTGGAAAAGTCGAGTTGAACTGACAACCGCATCAAAAAATGTTTCAGCAACAGATGGGCTGCAACAAGGGGCAGACACGAGTGATATTATGGAAGTGGAAGTCGGAAGTCTTTGTGATGGAGAGGATGTGGGGTAGGAATCTCAGCTAGGTGTCAATTAAGATGCCATGGTTGTGCGCAGTCTGGTTCAATCTGAGACAGTGTCTGGGGAAGGAGATGGAATTGGTGGCAAGAGTGCAGAGTTTGTGGCAGGTATGGCTTTGATATTTCCAATATTTAACTGGAGGAAAATCAGGCTTATCCAAGACTGGTGGCCAGACAAGCATTCTTGGCAGCAGAGAAATAGAGGGGTTGAGAGAGGTGACGTACGGGTAAAGCTGGGTGTCGTTACCATACATGTGAAAGCTGACCCCAAGTCTCTGAATGATGTCACCAAGGGGCCAGCATGTAAATAAAGAGGAGGAGGGGGCCAAGAATAGATCCTTGGGGGACACTTGAGGTAACTGTGTGGAGAAGGAAGAGAAGCCATTGCTGGAAATACTCTGGGTACTATTGGATAGGTAAAAGTGAAACCAAGTGAGGGCAGTCCCACTGAGCTGGGCAACAGAGGAGGATAATGTCATTGACCATGCCAAAGGCTGCAGTGTGGTCCAGGAAGGAAAAAGTACCACAGTCATCAAGGATGTCATTTGTGACTTTGATTAGTACCATTTCAGTACTTTTGCAGAGGCAAAAACCTGATTGAAGAGATTCAACCCTGTAGTTACAAAAATGGTCATGGATTTGGGAGGTGGCAACACGTTCAAGGACTTAGAAGAGGAAAATTAGGTTGGAGAGGTTGCAGTAGTTTGCAAGGACAGAGACGTCGAGAGTGAATATTTTGTGGTGGGGGTGATGACGACGGTTTTAAAAGAGAGGCGGACAACAATACAAGAGGGAACCACTTCCAATGTCACGTTGCATGGGGGCCAGGCAGGGAAGTTGCGTAGTCAGCAATTTCGTGGGAAGGGGATCAAGGGAGTAGCAGATGGGTTTCGTGGACAACATGAACACGGGGGCTGCATGAAGGGAGATAGAAGATAAACTGGAGAAAATGGTGAAAGAGTGGAGGAGTTGGGACTAACTGGATTGCTCTTCGAAAGAGCCGGCATAGACTCAATGGGCTGAATGTCCTCCTTCTGTGCTGTACTATTCTATGATTCTAAGTCCAGCATCAGTGCTGGGGTGGGTGGAGTCTGAGATGGTTTGTCTTGGTGGGCAAGGGAAATGTGGGAAGGCAGCTGAACAATGATCTCAATCTTGGAAGTCCATGGGGTCCTCGCACTTGTTGGTGGCATAATACAATTGGGTTCTCTGGTGATCCATATTTTTCCATAAACCTTTAAAGGAGGAAAATACTGTCTAATTAGATAAGATTTTTAAAAACTCCAAATGCTGAACTTAAGAACAAAAAGTGCTTGAAAAACACAGCAGGCCCTTTATCGTAAAAGAGAAAAGATGGGGTTTCCTTTTAGTGGAGACTTCGGTCTCGCTATTTAGAACCCTGCGATGAACGGGGCGACGCATTGGTTAAACCGTCAAATGCGCAAAACGTGATCCTAACCCGCCACACACGTGCCTGTTGCCATTTTTACACCGGCATGTTTCGTGGCGTCCTATTATCCCTCCATGGAGAGGCTGGGCACTTCATTAGCATTATTTAAATTGGGCTCCCACAATGCAATTGGGAGCCCGATTTATAATTGCTGCTGTGCAGGTTTCCCGGGGTCGGGAAACCCATCAGTGAAATGAAAGCGGGAGTTGCCAGATGGAGCAAGAGTGCTCCCCCGATCACTGGCCTCTTTCTTTCCACCCTCCCGATCGCCAACCTTCTCCCTTCCAGACCTGATGTCCAATCATTTCCCCCCCGGCCACAATGTCCAATCTTTTCCACAGTGTCTTCCTGCTGCTAGTTTTTTTTCTCCCAGCAGCCGGCTGCCAGACGGGAAACGGATTCAAAAAATGATAATGCGGTCCTGCTGTTAAGTTCGGCAGGACCTAGAGTCCCCGTTGACGCCCCCCGCACCCTCCCCATAAATATTAGGGCCCTTGTGTTCGAACACCCTTCCAATGAAAGGTGTCTGCCCGACACAGAAACCTACCTTCTGTTTATTTGCAGTACTTTATTTCAGATTTTCAGCATTTGCAATCTTTTTTCTTTTTATCTAATACAAGTATTGTCTACAGTGCTAAACATAAAGTATGAAACTTTAAATAGCGTAATTTTATTTAGCATCTGTGTTATTACTGTTAGCGGCAAAAACATGTATCCCCCCCTACTGTGCCAGTTTCAATCTTGCCCTCTCAAGGATCAGGTGGATGAAACAGCTGTAGAATTTATGTCAGTCCAAATGTGTGTGATGTATGGTGTCTGCCTGTAAACAGGTCAAGTACCAAGTGGTCTGCAGTCCCTTCCTGAAGGCCTCAATTTGATCTTTTTAACACTTTTTAAATGAAATATTTCATAATTGACACTATCATCCTTGATAATGTTGGCTTCCTGAACAGCTAGGTATTTCTATCCTCTAGCAATGAGCATAGGTTCTTAAATTGCAGTTTCCCTAATCAATATTGATTAGTCCTATGCTGAAGCATCTGCAACACATAGGTAAAGATTTTTTTTCCTGTTAGTTATAGTTTGTCATTATGGCGTTATGTTTCATTGGTTTAGTGTTCACATGCAATTGATTTTCCACTCTCTGGTATGTCGTAATTGGATTACTAGTCATAAAATCCAGGTGCCTGGAGGTTTTAAATATGGTAAGCGTTGAATGAATTTGTATCCCTGCTGCAAAAAAGGAAAACTTTGGTATTAGATCCTTTTTGCTCACCGTACCATCTGTCACTGAACATCTATGCTACAAATTCCTTTTTTCATTCATCTTCTGTTGAGAATTTTATTTTTTTCTGAATTCTTGGACACATTTCTATGTGTCTCCGTTATTTCCACATCCTGCTAGGTGTTTCGTTCTAATATGTTGCACTCCAGGAGGTTTCTTGGGTAACATGCTGGTTCTACAACCTGTGACCAATCCTGTTCAAACCTGCTGAATTTCTTCACGCCAATTCTAAGCCTCCTAAGGTTGTAATTGCACCTCAGTGTGAGACTTAGTATTCATACTTAGATTTTGATCGCTTTACTGTTTCTAGGCCATTTTACTTATCTACCATGAACGTTACAGTAATTTCAAACTGCCTGGAAAAAGATTTCACCAAAGCCTTTACCACAGCTACTCCAACAATTCAGAGGTCAATCTCCAATGGTAAATTGTACTGATCAGGAAGGATCCCTGATTCGATAAGGGTGTTAAGTTGGCCACAGAGCCCCTATGAGAAAATTAGCCTGGTTCCTTGCTGATTACTGTTGGAGTATGTGCAGGATACTAGGTGAGGGCAGGTTCAGATGTACGTCTCAAATAGATAGGGTGCCGGCAATCATTGTCAAAGCTCACAAATGAATAGTAGTCATTTGGGTAAGGTACAAAAAAATGACCACAACCGCTGGAACCATAACCCAGTTGTCACCTTCAGAAGGGGAGGGGGAGAATTAAGAAAAGGTTTTTAAAATCCTTTTATCACAACTTGTATATTGTATGTAAATATAAGCTCACAACCTGCAAATGTGGATGATTCTCATTTCTCAACATAATGTACTTCATACTGTAACAAAATAACAGATTTCCATCCCTTCCACAGCATTGTCATGACCCTTACTAAAGTCGCAAACAACGTTCTGTGTAACTGTGCACTGCTTGTCCAACGTCCAGTTTTGAATGAGATATAATTGCCCTGAATTTGTGGTCGGAGGCTTCCCGCAGGGAAATGCCTCCGATCCGCAAATAAAATGCCTGGGTACCTGGTCGTCCAGGAGGTACGGAGACTCGCGGTCCTGGGCCTCACCGGGTACCCACGGGTAGAGGTCCATGTATCCCAGGGGCCTACACTTTTCACAAGCGCCCCTGGGATCACGTGGGCCAGCCCAACGAATGAAAGAAGGGGATCCTCATTCATAATTATGGAGATTCCGTATGTATGGAAACCCCATAAGCATGAACGGGAACCCCCAAAAAATACATCTACACATCAAATAAAAAAATTTTTAATTACATATTTAAAACAAAAATTTATTTTTTTGAAAAATAATTGTACAGGTTTTTTAATGTATTTTAATTTTAAAAAATTTTTTTTAATTCTTACGCTGGTAAAAGCAGGCCTTGCGTTTTTACCAGGTGTAAGAATTTAACGGGCATTCGCTGGGCAGGCGTTCTGCCCGCGGATGCCGTTTTCCCGGGGATGCGGATGATTTGTCAAGAAGGTTCTTGACATCGCAAGTTCCGGGTTTTCGCGCATGCGCTTCACATGCCTAAACCAGAAACTTGTGCGGCCCTTACGGGCATGTACACGTCTTGTACGCACCCTTAGGGGCCGCATATTACGGTCCATTATCTTTGGTCCCTGACACTGATTCCATTCCCCACTGTCTCAGGTTGAAGCAGAGTGTTCATAACCTTGGCATGCTGTTTGACCATGTGCTTTCCATCACAAAGACTGCTTACTCCCACTTCAGTAACATTACCTGCCTCCACCCCTACCTCAGCCCATCTGATACTGAAATATACTGATCATTCATGCCTTTGTTTGCTCCAGACTCTCTTATTCCAATGCTCTCCTGGTTGGCCTCCAATCCTCCACCCTTCATAAACTTCAGCTCATCAAACACTCTGTTAGCCATATGCTATCCTGCACCAAGTCCCTCACTCTCATCCCTGTCCTTGCTAATTCCATTGTGTCTCAGTCTCACAATGCTTTAATTTTAATATTCTCATCCTTCTGTTCAAATCCTTCTGTAGCCTCGTCCCTTCCTATCTCTGTATCCTTTTGCAGCCCTATAAACCTCGCCTCCAACCAAAACTATCTGCTTCTCTGACTATGGCTTCTTGTGCATCCCTCATCTTTCCTTCACTTGATGATCAGCCATGATCTCATCGAATGGCGGAGCAGGCTCGAGGGGCCGAATGGCCTACTCCTGCTCATATCTTCTATGTTTCTATGTTTGTGCTTTCAGCCACCTAACTCCTACACTCTGAGTTCCCTCTCCAAACCACTCTGCCTCTCCACCTCCCAGAATCATCTTAAAATGTACCTCTGTGGTCATAGGAACAGGATTCAGCCTCTCAAGCTTGTACTGCCATTCACGCAGATCATGGCTGATCTGTACCTCAACTCCATTTACCAACCTTTGATCCATATCCTTTGACACTTTACCTCACAAAAATCTATTGATCTCAGTCCTGAAGAATTCAATTGATCCAGAATCCACAGTCTTTTGTGAAAGAGTTCCAGATTTCCACTACCCTTTGTGTGAAAGAGTGGCTCCTGATTTCATTCCTGAATGGCCGAACTCTAATTTTAGCATTGTGCCCCCTTGTTCTGGATTCCCCCACCAGACAAATATTTGATCAACCCTCCTTTTCTTTAGCTTGGCATTCATTTTACCTTGTCCCTCTGTGAAGTGCCTTAGAATCTTTTTTTCTTTGTTAAAGACACTATATAAGAACATAAGGAGTAGGCCCTTCGAGCCTGCTCTGCCATTCAGTAAGATCATGACAGATCTTCTACCTCAACTCCAATGCAAGTTTTTGTATTGTAGTACTAGTAGTCTGGAAATTGTATCCAAACATCCCAACTCTCTTGTAATATTGTGTCTGGCTGTCACCGGTGTTACTGCGTTTTAGGTGTTCTAAAGATTTTAATACCTCTTGATTCTATCTGCCTCTTGGCATAATATCATTTTATCCAAGTATACTTTAATTCTTTTATTCACGAATGTATTCCTCAAATTCCATTGTGGCCATTTTGTCTGTCAAGGTCCAGTTCGTGTTAAAGGCCCCATGAGACTTGTTGCCTCTTCCTTGTCTATGTAAATGTGAGAAGTCGCACAACACCAGGTTATAGTCCAACTGCTTTATTTGAAATCTCAAGCTTTCGGAGCGCTGCTCCTTCGTCAGGTGAAGTGAAGAGATGCATATAGGCACAGCATATATAGTCAGAGAACACTGCCAGATGATTACAGTTAATCTTTCCAACTGCCCTTTATCACACCTCGGCAGAGAGATAATCACGGCAATCAAAGGTGTGGATGGTGTCCAAACAGGTCAGTCAAGAAAACATTACATCAAAGACAACGTGGCAGATGCTGGGGTCTGTATGGAAAACAAAAAAATTTTTTTGCTGGAAATCACAGCAGGTCTGGCCGCATCTGTGTAGAGAGAACAAGCCAACGACGACTCAAGTCTGGATGACTACGTCAGGTGGGGTTACATGTAGCGTGACATGAACCCAAGATCCCGGTTGAGGCCGTCCTCATGGGTGCGGAACTTGGCTATCCGTTTCTGCTCGACGATTTTGCGTTGTTGTGTGTCTCGAAGACCGCCTTGGAGAACGCTTACCCAAAGATCGGAGGCTGAATGTCCTTGACTGCTGAAGTGTTCCCCGACTGGGAGGGAACACTCCTGCCTGGCGATTGTTGCCGTGATTATCTCTCTGCCGAGGTGTGATAAAGGGCAGTTGGAAAGATTAACTGTAATCATCTGGCAGTGTTCTCTGACTATATATGCTGTGCCTATACGCATCTCTTCACTTCACCTGACGAAGGAGCAGCGCTCCGAAAGCTTGAGATTTCAAATAAAGCTGTTGGACTATAACCTGGTGTTGTGCGACTTCTCGCATTTGTCCACCCCAGTCCAACACTGGCATCTCCACATCTTGTCTATGTAAGGAAGCAATGGGCCACAATTTCCTGGAAACGTACGCCCAAACCACAACGTAAGAACGGCATAATGGCAATCTTGAGTGTAAAAGGTTAAGGAAATTTGGTGCAAGTGATTTATGCCCATTTGAACTTTATGCCAGTTTTGTCTATCTTTTGCGCCGCTTCCACGAACCCTTTGCTGTAACCCTCCGTTGCTCATTAACAAAGCTCTGCCACCCATTGAAAAGAGCAGTTTGCCTGAATAACCTGAATTTACACTGTTTTCCGGTGGCTAGAGTTACGACGAGAAATCCAGGCATAGTAGATCCTGATGTAATCTGATGCGTAATTTATTACTATGAGGCTAGAAGAAGTCTCCAGATTTTCTGCTGCATCTGCAGAGTTCTGTAGCTATTTTTTTCCACAACTTTTTTAGATTTTTTTCCTTCTGGCATTGTCAGTTTTCCAGATCAGAGTTCTGTGTATCTCCAAAGCCCAGTTTTTGGGCCCCAACCCAGTCCAGCATGTGCAGAAGGCCTTCTCCTCTTAGGGGCTCAGAGTTTGCAGGAATGGAGTAGCCCACCGTGCATTGTGTGCCAACTTGCCCTGCAAAGGCAAAAGAGATCTTGTAGGAGAGGTGTAGATGTGAGGCTGCCAGCCTGTTTGTGGGGTACACTAATCCTTGTATTATTAGGGAGCTCTGCAGACGTACATACTACAGGTTTGGGTGATTGATATGACGTTGCGCCAGGTTTTCCCTTGCAGCCTGACTTCATGGTGTCAGTGCACCACTTTATGAAAACCTCTCTATACCTTGCCAAATTGGACCAAAGGGGCTTCTCAACACCAAGGTGCTAAGAGTCTTCCTAAGTAAGCACATTCTGCCCATTGTTTGCACTCTGAGACATCTGCCCATCTCCCATTTTAAAGACTTGTCACCTGCCTCTTCAGCAGCGAGCCTGTCCTTAAAGGCAGCTGTTGCTCAGAGAAAATTGTAATATCGCCAATATGTCCAAGTCTGTCCTCCAGAACCAGAAGAAAGGGAGAGCATGGTGAGTACGTTTACGGGGTGGCTTGACCTTCCTGTTTCCAAGCAGCCTGTCCCTCCTCAGCTGAACCTCTTCCAAAAGGGCCTGCAGATCTCCCTCCTAGAAATTGCTGACCCACCTTCTAGCTGATTTCTCTTCTGTGGACAACATTTTTGGGGGAAAATGCGAGTTGTTGAGACACTGGAAATAACTTTTTTTTAAATGAGAGAAAACCATGTTGCACTTACCTGCCACACCTAAACCTCACACCGAGGAATGACGTTTATTCTCACCTTTCTATACTGCTGCTGACATTTCCCGAGACCCCTTATTACTTTTGCCATTTCCAAGATCCGGGTTTTACGCCAGTTTGTACAACAGCATGTGCTAATCAGATTTGCAGGAAACTTCAGCATAAGTTTCCATCGGCAAGATTGTTGCAGAGATTAGCATAATTATCGGCGTAAATTATCGACTGTGCCGATCCAGGAAATTCCAGGCCAATTATTCAATTATTGTCTGCTGTCTTTGTTCCCTATTCATGATATTCTTTGCCTCAAGTGTCATTGTTTTAAATTTGAAAAGAGAGTTACTGTTCAATGTCACTTTCATATGTTCTGCTGCATAAGTTGTTACTAGGATCACAGCCTCCAGCCAACTTGGTATATTGTTACTTCGCTCAAAGATGTAGCTTGCCTGTTGCGGCACAGAGAATTTCAGCCAGATGAGCTTCTGTCAGCAATATCAGCGGGCATGGGAATAGCTGACCTGACGTTTCTGGCTGGCAGCAGACTTGGCTTGAGAGCAGGTTCAGTTGCTGCTGTTACAGTTCAAACTTTCTCGAACATTTTTTGCGCAAGTAGCTTGGTGATTTTCAAAAGCAGCATGAGTCTCATACGAACTGAAACCTACTACGTTAGTTAGCGTAGTCCTGGTCTCTCAATTGACCTTGATTGGTTTTTTTTAACTGGAGAATGCGGAGGATGCCCACTATGTCCTCTGACAATTCATACAACAAAGAAAATCACACCATTAGAATATCTTATACAGGTTAATCTACTGTCCAGATTTATTTACAAATAGAATGACAGAGGCAGTGATATAGGCACGATGCTATGCAGCAGTATGTGCAATTTGTTCTACATACAAACTGGGTTGATTTTTTTTTAAGTCTATAGTTCTTTAGCTTCTCTGCAAATTTCGAAAAATATTCAGTGGTAGTACATCAGTGCTGCTTAAAAGATCTATCCAGCTCCGTTTACAATGGCAGGATGAATAGAACCTGAAGGTTTCCCAACAAGCTTAATTTGATAGCTTTTGCTACACATTCTTAAATGGTGCTTCCCCTTTTATTTCTAATACTTCCCCTTTTATGTCCACTCGTCTGATACCTGTGTTCTCCTTGCTCTTGAGCTTCATTGGACAGGCTAATGCCTAGAGTGTTTTAAGCTAGTGTCCAAAGTTTCTTGTAGAGCTTACTCTAGTTAACACTGTATTACCACTGTTACACTCTCTCAAAGCGTCCACTGCCTCTGTGTTGTCACACACCACTTGTCCAACCTCCAGACTTGAATGAACAACAATTTCCTTCAGTTGAACGTTGGGAAGACCAAAGCCATCGTCTTCGGGCCCTAGCCATCAGCTCCGTGCCCTTGCCACCTATTCTGTCCCTCTTCCCAGCCATTACCTCATGTTGAATCAAACTGTTCGAAACCTCGGCATCTTATTTGACCCTTAACTGAGGTTCCGATCCCATATGCTCTCCATCACAAAGACTGCCTACTTCCACCTCCGTAACATTTCCCACCTCCAGCCCTACCTCATCTAATCTGCTTTTGAAACCCTCATTCATGCCTTTCTCATCTCCAGAGTAGCCTATTCAGTGCTCTTCCACCCTAAACCCGCCATTAATTTCATCTCATCCAAAACTCTGCTGCCCGTATCCTTACCAGCACCCAGTCCTGCTCACTCATCACCTCAGTCCTTGCTGACCTACATTGGCTACTAATCCCTCACTGCCTCAAATTTAAAATTCTCATCTTCGTGTTCAATTCCCTTCATGGCCTCACCCCTCCCTATCTCTGTAACATCCTCTGGCCCTACAACCCCCCCCCACCCTAAAAGAATTCTGATGCTCCAATTCTGGCCTTTTGTACATCCTACTCTCTTCGCCCCTCCATTGGTGGCTGTGGCTTCAGCTGCCTAGGCCTATGCACTAGAATTCCCTCCCTAAGCCCCTTTGCTTCTCTACCACCCTCTCCTCCTTAAACTTTAAGGCAGTCTATAAATGTAATTTGTTGTTTACAGCCCTCCCAATACAGTCTTGTGCCAGTCACCAGGATAGGTGCCTGTGTGCAATCCTGGATCACAAGGGGATCTAATTTAATTAGGTGGTTTGCACAGATCAAAGTTTTACTGTGTTAGCACACCAGTGTTGTCTATACTCTTCATTGATACTAATGTGTTGGGTAGACACCTTAAAAAAAAATGTTAAGGATCTACTGCTGTACATATTTAGGGTGTGCCAGTGGAGCTGTACATATGTCCTTAACTTAGTGCTCCTTCGTAAAAGCTCTGTTGGACTGAGTGGGTCTGGCTAATAATAAAATTGTTATGAACTGCTCAATTTATCAGACCTGCATTTCAAATTCTCATATCATCCCTCAGATTACAATAACAGTTACAATAAAATAACGTACATGAAACCCATGGGATCATTTGTACCCATGCTAACAAGTCTATGATAGCACAAAAGACCACTACATTTTTGATAAAAGTTCAAATTAGAACTATTAACATTTAGTTTATCTGAATTTAAACTGTTGAACATTGCTTTTGGATTAAGGACTAGCTATCTTGATCAAATTTAAAAATGTGATGGATCATTCCTTTACAGCAACAGCACCAGCCATTCACCAAACATGGTGATAAGTTTTTGATGTGCTACTAACAGAATGCCCATACAGCTCTAGACAGGCAACCTGGGAAAATAAAAAGTGATGCTTTATGGTTAAACTAACAAAGTAACTGCTGCTCAGCAGGAAACATCATTGACTTCAGATGGTGGGGAGAAATATATGATCCTGTCAGTTGCTTTCACAACGTAAGAAGGATACTTTGAAGGGACAAAAGGGAGAAACAGATAAAAAGCATTATCTTGGGCTGTGTGCTACAAATTTGCATTCTGTCACAACATTAATTGAAAAATCATTAGTTGCAATCAGAAATGCAAAATGGATTTCTTCAAAACTGTCCTGTCAAGTTAATTTATAATTTATTGATGTTTTCTAACATTTACATATTATTTATCATCATTCTGTTGCAGTTGTAGACTTCATAGGTGAAAATACAGCTTATTTACACATTTCGCGGCATGTCAAGTATAACAATATGTTTGGTTGTTGCTACTGAGGTTTACATTGCTGGTGTTTTCTGTAGCTAACTTCAAATGAGTAAATGTCAGCTCTTTTTTCAGTTAAACTATTGGCATCTTACTGTGCTTTTTAAATGTTAGATTTTTTTAAATTGCGTTACAGATCGAAAATTATCTTTTTTTAATCTGTGAAATAGGTCTGATAGGTGATATAGGTGCAATAGGTCAGAGTGGACTAAAATATTGCTTATAAGCAGACATGCAAATGCTATGTATGACTATACCAGCCATGCTATATTTGATGCTTTTAAAATCAATTTAAGTGAAAATCAAGGTCTGATCACTTTACCGCTCCTACTTGTTCATTCAGTTCCAATAATGGTATTCTATTATACCAGCAGTAGCAGTGTGACCCATTCAAGTAGAGCTTAATTTTAGCTCTGTAAAGGAACCTGCTAAAGAGGAAAAGAGGAGTTTGAGAGATCAACAAAAGTAGCATTTTTAAAATTAATAATCAGCAATGCTGTTAAAAAGTGATCTCAGCAACAGCAGCAAGATCATCTACATTGGCAGAATGTCATTAAAGACCTAGGACAGCTGTTTTATTTAAAGTAGGTGCAGAAATCTGCAAAATATAAAATTGGATATAATGAAGGTGCCACAGAATGCTTTAATAAGCTGGATGAGTGCCAATCCCCAGTGAGGCCTTTCTCCTTGGTCCTTTATTCAGTATTCTCACCTCCTTGCACATGCTACTTTTTTTTCTTATTGTCTTGTTACATGTTAAAAAGTCTCAGATAATGTGATATTATGTAATCACTCCTACAATGCTATTTTAATAGAATTAGAACTATTTTTAAGAGGAAAGTTGGGAAAAAAAGTACAAAAGGTTTGCAGTACATTCACTGAAGTAATGTTACATAGGATGTTTAAGCTTTGGAGTATAACATGTATCAATATGCATTCCATACATCAGCATCAAGTATGCCCAGATATGGTGCACAACAGTAATTGCCTGCAGTGAAAGCTCCCTCAACAATGCCCAGTTCCTGTTGCACCAGAATAGCATTTCCATTTCCTTTCACCAGCCATTTTCACACTATCAAAGAGATTGCCCAATTACTTGCAATATATGAACCCAGAATTTTCTCAAATGTGATTTACACCACTGCTGCATCTTTATAGAATCTAGCAGCCTTATACTGCCATCTCTCAGGACAGCAATATGTGCCAGGACTCCGGCCTTCTGCACAGAGCACGATGCCAGTGGAACATAGGAGGTGAGGCCAAGCTGCTCAGGCACCCCCCAGAGATGCAGTTAGCAGTGGCTCTGTGCCAGGAGTCAGTGGCCACAAGTCGATTGCCACTTCTGTCATGTGACTCTTCGTATAGCATAAGGAGCCACCCATCTCTTACGATCCTGGCTGTAAGGTGGCACTTAGAAGGAGCACTTGATAGGAGCTAGAAAGGCATGTCTATGCACCAAGAGGAAGAACGGTGTTAGAAAAGAGTAGGGTGGCTGTTTGCAATTCATTTGTATTAAAGTAGAATGTGCACTTATCTTGTGCTTTATTATTCATGATGTTTACAGTCATACAGGAAAAAGAGCACTCATTTGGTGCTGACTTAGTCACTCGAGGAATGGTCCCCGGCACTTGGGTAAGTCGCAGGAAAGTGGTTTCTGGAAGGCCTCACGATCGGGAGGGGGAAGCCTGGGACAGAGGAGGCCTAAATGTTCCTTGTGGGGCCCGGAGGAGGACTACTGCTCCTCCTAGCCTCATAAGGAAAGTAACAATAAATTTAAATTTTAAAGATTTACCTCTTTGGGCCTCTTCTCGCGAGGTTGACCTGGCGAGAAAGCGACAACGGCATCCCTGCTCAGGCCCGTGGTTAAAATAACAGTTGTGCCTTAATGATGTCTGACCCTGGTTTCTGGAGGACGACCTTCCCTCCTGCTCAGAATTCCTGCTCAGAAAAGCAGGTTAAAATCGAAGAGAGTGAAAAATGTGGTTCTCTCTCTTCCCCCCCCACCCCACCCCCAAGGTAATTTTAACTGCCCGTCTGCCCAATTTCCGTTGGGTGGGCAGGGTTAAAATCACTCCACCGCTATCAGTAAATTATACTTCCGGGTCAGGTATAGCACAGACCACGTGGCCACAATTTGCAAGTAAATCACTATTGCTCTGACAGCAGTACCTGGAATTAGAAGAGGATTAGAAAAAATATGAAAGCAATGAAGCAAGCAGAAGTACAAACGCAGATTTCTGGCTGCAAATTGGACAAAATCACAATGCAAGTTGGTTAATTTGGCGCATAATAATTTGGGGAGGAGTGGCTTTTAGGTCTGAAGAAACAGCCAAGGACTAAGACAAGAATTGCAAATGGTTAGAACTGTGCCAAATGAAATTAAATACAGGTAAATGCAAGAACTTTATACATGGAAGGGACAAATGGAGGACATACTTAATGAATGGCATCAAACTGAATAGGGGGAAGCTGACAGAAATCTGGGAATGACAGTGGACTCAACACTTGCCATATTAAGTCATTAGAGTAGCAATCTACAAAGGAAACAGAACGCGGAGATATATTACTAAATCGGTTGAGTACAAATCTGAGGCCATCACATTGAAGCTGTACAGTGCTCTGGGCAGGCCACACCTTGAGTACTGTATTCAGTTCTGATCATCAAGGCACACTAATGGACTTGAAACAGAGGATGAACACAAGGTAGTAAGCATTTTCTCCAAGTATTCACAAGGGAAGATATAAAAGCAGGCCCTCAAACAGGTAACTTGGGCAAAATTATGATTTGGAAGTTCTAAACAGGTTAAAAAGACTCAAACTAATAAATCTTCAGGAAATGATGGTATTTCCCTGAGAGTGCTAAAAGAAACTAGGAGATTTGTGAGGCATTGAAAATCATTGACTAGAAGTCACTGGAAGCTAGGAGACGAGAAACGGGCCATGGGGCCCCTTATTCAAAAAGGCCGACAAAACAGGCATGGACGACGGACAAACATGTTTTGTCTTAAAATACTCCTGTGCAACGCCTTGGGACATTTTACTATGTTAAAGGCGCTATATAAATACAAGTTGTTGCTGTTATAGACTCATTAGGCTGACTTCAGTTCTGTGCAATTGCGTAAATGTAAGGATTATCTGCAAATAATAACCTAGTAAGCAGCAGTAAACATGGATTCAGAAATGGAAGATCCTGTCTAACTGCTTTGTGGAAGTGACATCCTAAGAGGACTGCAGACAACCCTAAAATGTATTATACCTAGATTTCGGTCTGCACAGAGCGGGATTAAAACGGAGTGTACTTAAATAGTGTGATTTATGTGGGAATTTCTGGTAAGTATTGGGTAAGTAGTAGATGTAAAAAGTGAAATTTAGTTTAACATTTTGATTTTAACCTAGAACTTTAAAAATTGTAGTTAACAGAAGCTGCCTGCCAGTGGCAGTTAACTGTCAGTCAGCTGTAAGTGTTTATCTTGAATAGGTGCTAATCACAGGGAGCAGGGGAGCTGAGTCAACACTTGTAAATTGGGTGAGGCTCCTAGAAGACCAGAGTAAACTGGTCTACAGAGCAGTCTGCACAGAGTGGGATTTAAACAGTGTTTTTTATTTGGAAATTTGGAAAGAATGGGAATTTGGAGAAGAGGGGGAAGGAGTTGCTGCTTTTTGCCTACACTACTTGTAGTGCTTTGTGTTACAGGTAGATGTTTAATTTCATTACCCATAACTTAACCTAGATCAAGTAAGTAGTCAAGAAACTACACTGTAAACGAAGTTACCTAATTACAAATTTAATAAATTAAATAAAGTAAAACAAGGTCATATAGGGATGGCAGTGCAGGTAGTGTGCTGCAACTGCAGCATGTGGGAGTTTGTGGAGAGCATTGTGATCCCGGACAACCACGTTTGCAGTAAGTGCCTGCATCTTGAACTTCAGCTCAGAGTTTTTGAGCTGACGTCTGAGGTGCAGACATTGCGGGGCATCAGGGATGGGGAGAGTTACCTGGACACTTTGATCCAGGAGGCAGTCACACCCCTTAGGTTAGGCAGTGGTACAGGTCTGGTTAGTGGTCGGGGACAGGAGGGTGTGACTGCAACTCAGGCAGGTAAGGGGACCCCAGGTGCAGTGCTGGAGGAGCCTTTGCCCTTGTTCAACAGGTATGAGGTTCTTGCTGCCTGTGTGGATGAGAGAAAAGCCTGCAGGATGGATGAGCAAGCTGACCATGACACTATAGTGCAGGAGGCTATTCAAGTGGGGTGAGTGTAGGGAATGTAGTTGTGGTAGGGGACAGTATAGTCAGGGGGATAGATACTGTTCTCTGCAGCCACGACCGAGAGTTCCGAAGGTTGTGTTGCCTGCCCGGTGCCAGGGTTAAAGACGACATCTCGCGGCTGGAGGAGAACTTGGGAATGGGAGGGGGAGGATCCAGTTGTCGTGGTCCACGTAGGAACCAACGACATAGGTAGAACTAGAAATAAGGTTCTGCTGAGGGAGTTTGAGGAGCTAAGATCCAAATTAAAAAACAGAACCTCAAAGCTAATAATCTCTGGATTGTTACATGAGCCACGCGCAAATTGGCATAGGGAGAAACAGATTGGAGGTTTAAATGCGTGGCTCAAAGAGTGGTGTGGGAGGAAGGGGTTTCAGTTCATGGGGCACTGGCACCAGTACTGGGGAAAGAGGGAGCTGTTCCATTGGGACTGGCTCCACTTAAACCGGGCTGGGACCAGTGTCCTGGCGAACCGAATAACTAGGGCAGTTGACAGGGTTTTAAACTAATGAAGGGGCGGGGGGGGGGTGCGGGGAGGATTCAGGAAAGAGTAAATTTAAAAGCAGTGAGAGAAATGTTAAGGCTCTAGAGCAGAGTAGAGTTTGGGGTAAAAAATAAGCCGAGTAGGTCAGGAAGGGACAGAGAGAGTAACAAAGGTAATAAGGCATCTGTGACTAAGGTGACATCAGGGAAAGATAGAAATAAGTCAAAGCTAAAGGCACTATATCTGCGCAAAGCATTCGCAACAAAATAAATGAATTAATATCGCAGATAGAAATTAATAGTTTGATCTAATAGCCATTATGGAGACGTGGTTGCAATGTGGCCAAGGTTGGGAACTAAATATTCCAGGATACTTAACTTTTAGAAGAGATGGGTGAAATGGAAAAGGAGGAAGGGTAACCCTGATAATAAAGGATGGGATAAAGACAGTAGAGAGAAAGGATCTTAGATCCGAAAATCAAGAAGTAGAATCAGTTTGGGTGGAGCTAAGAAACATCAAGGGACAGAAAACATTGGTGGGAGTTGTTTATAGGCCCCCAAACAGTAGTTGTAATGTAGGCAGCATATAAATCAGGAAATTAGAAGCGCATGTAACAAGGGTAATACAGTAATCATGGGGGACTTTAATCTACATACAGACTGGGCAAACCAAATTTGCAGTAATAGTGTGGAGGACGAATTCATGGAATGTATGCAAGATAGTTTTCTAGATCAGTATGTTGAGGAACCAACTAGGGAACAGGCTATTTTAGATCTAGTATTGTGCAATGAGAAAGGGTTAATTAATAACCTTGTAGAAAAGGGGCCTTTAGGGAAGAGTGACCCTAATATGATAGAATTTTATATTGAGTTTGAAAGTGATTTTGTTAAATCCGAAACTAGGGTCTTAAATCTAAACAAAGCAAACTATGTAGTTATGAGGGGTGAGTTGGCTAAGGTAGATTGGGAAACTACATTAAAGGTATGACAGTAGAGAAGCAATGGCTAGCATTTAAAGAATTAATACATAATATAACAAATATACATTCCTTTAAGGCACAAAAACCCCACAGGAAAAGTGGTCCAACCATGGGTAACAAGAGAAGTTAAAGATGGTATTAGATCAAAGGAAGAGGCTTTGCCAAAAAGAATAGTAAGTCTGAGGATTGGGAGGATTTTATAATTCAGCAAAGGAGGACCAATAAATTGATAAAGAAAGGGAAAATAGAATATGAGAGTAAACTAGTGAGAGACATAAAAACAGACTGTAAAAAGGAAAAATTAGCAAAAGTAAATGTGGGTCCCTTACAGGCAGAGACAGGAGAAATTATAATGTGGAATAAGGAAATGGCAGAGAAATTAAACAAATACTTTGTGTCTGTCTTCACGGAAGAAGATGCAAAAAAACTTCCTGGAAATAGTGGAGAACCAAGGCTGTAGTGAGAATGAGGAACTGAAAGAAATTAGTATTAGTAAAAAAAAAAAAGTACTAGAGAAATTAATGGAACTGAGCCAATAAATCCCCTGGACCTGATGGCATACATCCTAGGGTTTTGAAAGAGGTGGCTATCGAGAAAGTGGATGCATTGGTTGTCATTTTCCAAAATTCCATAGATTCTAGAATGGTTCCTGTGGATTGGAAGGTAGCAAAGGGAGAGAGAAAACAGGGAACTTACAGACCAGTTAGCCTGACATCAGTAGCAGGGAAAATGCTAGAATCTATTATTAAGGACGTGGTAACAAGGCACTTAGAAAATAATAATAGGATTGGGCAGAGTTGACACAGATTTATGAAAGGGAAATCATGTTTGACAAATGTCTTAGAATTTTTTGGGGTTGTAATGAGCAGAATAGATAAGGGGGAACCAGTGGATGTGGTCTATTTGGATTTTCAGAAGGCATTGGTAAGGTGCCACACAAGAGGTTTATGAACAAAATTAGGGCTTTGGAATTGGGGGTAATATACTAGCATGGATTGAGAATTGGTTAACGGACAGAAAACAGAGAGTAGGAATAAACGGGTCATTTTCGGGTTGGCAGGCTGTAACTAGTGGGGTACAGCAAGGATCAGTGCTTGGGCCTCAGCTATTTACAATCTATATCAATGATTTGGATGAGGGGACCAAATGTAATATATCCAAGTCTGCTGATTATACAAAGCTGCGTGGGAATGTATGTTGTGAGGAGGATGCAAAGAGGCCTCAAGGGGATATAGAGAAGCTAAGTGAGTGGGCAAGAACATGGCAAATGGAATATAATGTGGAGAAATGTGAAGTTATCCACTTTGGTAGGAAAAATAGAAAATCAGAGTATTTTTTAAATGGTGGGAAATGTTGGTGTTCAGAGGGACCTGGGTGTCCTTGTACACGAATCACTGAAAGTTAACATGCAGGTACAGCAAGCAATTAGGAAAGCAAATGGTATATTGGCCTTTATTACAAGAGGATTTGAGTATAAGAGTAAAGACGTCTTACTGCAATTATATAGGGCCCTGGTGAGACCACACCTGGAGTATTGTATACAGTTTTGGTCTCCTTACCTAAGGAAGGATATACTTGCCATAGAGGGAGTGTGACGAAGGTTTACCAGACTGGTTCCTGGGATGGGAGGATTGTCCTATGAGGAGAGATTGAGTAGACTAGGCCTATATTCTCGAGTTTAGAAGAATGAGAGGTGATCTCATTGAAACATACAAAATTCTTACAGGGCTTGAAAGGGTAGATGTAGGGAGGATGTTTCCCCTGGCTGAGGAGTCTAGAACCAGGGGTCACAATCTCAGAATAAGGGGTTGGCCATTTAGGACTGAGATGAGGAGAAATTTCTTCACTGCGGGTGGTGAATCTTTGGAATTCTCTACCCCAGAGGGCTGTGGAGGCTCAGTCGTTGAGTATATTCAAGACAGAAATCGATAGATTTTTGGATATTAAGGGAATCAAGGGATATGGGGATGTTCCAAAAGACATTTGACGAAGTTCCACATGAAAGGCTTTTTGTCAAGATCAAAGTTGTGAGGATTCAGGAACAATCTTGGGAATGGATAAGAAACTGGCTGAAGAGAACAAAACTGTGCACTTGTTGGAAAAGTTATGTCAGTGGGAGAAGTACTAAGTGGGTGCCCCAGGGATTGGTGTTGGGACCACTACTGTTTCTAATTTACAGCAGTGACTTGGATTCAAAAACTCAATGCAAATTGGTAAAATTTGTCGATACCAAATAGGAAGGGGGCACAGTAGAATTGAAGGAGGCATCTCAGATATTGCAAAAGGAGTTAGACAAAATATGTAAGTGGACAGAAAAAATCACAGATGAAATTGAATGCAGAAAAGTATAAGGTACTGCACGAAGGAAGGGAAAATGGGTGTGACACATGTACTTCAAGAGTGGTGTTGAAATAGCTAAAGATTAAGTTGAAAGAGACATAGGAATCTTAGAAGACTCGCCATTCAACATGTCTAACCAATGCAGAGCAGCAATCAACAAAGCCAATCGACTGCTGTATCGCCAGAACACATTGGCCCGTAATTTCTGATAGGAGGCTTCCTGCGTGCAGATGCCTCCTATCAGAAAAAAATCTATGCTCTTATCTGAGGGCTCCCGAGGTCCAGACACTTCCGATCCTGGGCCTCTCCACAGTCGGAATGCGCAGGGCCCACATATCCCAGGGGCGCATGCGGTTCGCAAGCGTCCCTGGGATCACGTGGGCCAGGCGAGCCAATAGGAGAAGGGAATCCCCCTTCATACTTTTGACAGATAGCACTGTCAAAAGTATGAATGGAGACCACCCCAAAAACACATCAAAACATTAAATAATTTTTTTTTAAACCATCACGTTTTTAAAATGAGTTAAAATTACATAAAATTTTTCTTTAAAATATTTTATTTAATTTTTTGAAAAAAATAATTAAAGTTTTTTACAGGGCTAAAAATAAACTTACCTTTTTTTAAAGTACTTTTAAATTATAAATGAGTGGGGATTTTTTTTACTTTTTTAAACTCTTATGCTGGTAAAAGCAGGCCTTACGCCTGCTTTTACCAGGCGTAAGATTTTTAAGTGTTTTCAGCGGGCGGAGGTTCTGCAGAAAGCGGAACTCTCCACCCGCAGAGGCCCTTCTCTAGGGCAGGCGTCCGATCTGTCAAGAGGATTCTTGACAGATCGGAAATGCCGGTTGTCAGCGCATGCGCTTTGCATGCCCGAATCCGGCATTTCCGATGTCCCTACGGGTGTGTAAACAGCTCGTACGCACCCGTAGGCATCGGAAAATACGGGCCATTAAGTGCTGTGTCCAGTTCTGATCACTTGAGACACGAGAGAAATTCAAGCATTGGAGGCAGTGCAGAGAAGAGCCACGTGGCTGACCCCACATATCAGGTCTTGAATTATGAAGAAAGATTGAAGAAACTTAGGCTTTGTAGCCTTGAAAGAGGTGATTTTACAGAAGTGCATAAGATAGCTAAAGGCATAGGCTCCCTGCTCTACTTGTTTTTATGAAATTATATCACTATAATCAACAACAATTTGTGAAAAATTGTATTTTCTGGAAAGAGAAAACATGACCACAAAAAGGACCATAATAAAACTGGATTTTTTTAACCTGGAAATCTTTTATTAGCCATTTTCTCCTTTGCTACACCTCACGTATTATATGGCAGCATGTCTTGTTTTCTCTCAGATTTTAAAGAACATGCTTTTTAATTGAATCAATTTAAGTCAAAATGTGTAGGTGGATACTGTCAAGTCACTGAAATGCAGTAGTTTCCATACAGAATCCAAATAAAGCCAGAAACTTCACTTTTTTCCATTGCTTCTTGGTGCTGTGGAAGTTTAACATCTTTCTGAAATTATCTTGCAAATTATGTAATACTCTCCAGCCCTCTGGAATTCTGTACCCAATTCCTTCTGCCTTGTTACCTCTCTCCATGCTTTAAAAGCCTCGTCAAAACCCTCCTTGAAATGTGCCATTTGTTCTCCGTCCTAGCCTCTTCATTCTTCTCCTCTTGCTCCATTTTGGGGTCCTAGTATTCCTGTCCTTCTGGATTGTAAAGTGTTCTGAGACACTTTCCAGCATGTGCGGAGCACTATATAAAGGCAAGTTGTTGTAGTATCACATTAGGTGCAGTTACACCAGAGTCCAGAATGTATTGCTAGCAATTTGGAATGTGTAGTTTTTTTTCAAAACTGACTATTGGGATTGGCAGTACAATATTCCAATCCTAACAGAATTCCGTGGCTTATGCTAGGAGCCAAGCAGCCTCTGTATCTTCCCTTTTGATATTTCAACATTCCCTAAAATTAGAATCATAAAATAGTTACAGCACAGAAGGTGGCTGTTCGGCCCATCGAGCCCGTGCCGGCTTTCTGCAAGAGCACTTCAACTAGTCCCACTCCCCGCCCTTTCCCCGTAGCCCTGCAAATTTTTTTGCTTCAGGTACTTCTCCAATTCCCTTTTGAAAGCCACAATTCAATCTGCCTCCACCACCCTTACAGGCAGTGCATTCCAGATCCTAACCACTCGCTGCGTGAAAATGTTTTTCCTCATGTCGCCTTTGGTTCTTCTGCCAATCACCTTAAATCTGTGTCCTCTGGTTCTCGACCCTTCCGCCAATGGGAACAGTTTCTCCCCATCTACTCTGTCTGGACCCCTCATGATTTTGAACACCTCTATCAAATCTCCTCTCAACCTTCTCTGCTCTAAGAAGAACAACCCCAGCTTCTCCAGTCTATCCACCTAACTGAAGTTCCTCATCCCTGGAATCATTCTTGTAAATCTTTTCTGCACCCTCTCTAAGGCCTTCACATCCTTCCTGAAGTGCGGTGCCTAGAATTGGACACAATACTCCAGTTGAGGCCGAACCAGTGTTTTATAAAGGTGGTTCATAACTTCCTTGCTTTTGTACTCTATGCCTCTATTTATGAAGCCCAGGATCCCGTATGCTTTTTTAACCGCCTTCTCAACCTGCCCTGCCACCTTCAACGATTTGTGCACATATAACCCCAGGACACTCTGTTCATGCACCCCCTTTAGAATTGCACCCTTTAGTTTATATTGCCTCTCCTTGTTCTTCCTACCAAAATGTATCACTTCGCACTTTTCTGCGTTAAATTTCGCCACATGTCTGCCCATTCCAGCAAGCCTGTCTGTCCTCTTGAAGTCTATCACTATCCTCCTCACTGTTCACTATACTTCCAAGTTTTGTGTCATGTGCAAGTGTTGAAATTGTACCCTGTACACCCAAGTCCAAGTCATTAATATATATCAAGAAAAGCAGTGGTCCTAGTACCGACCCCTGGGGAACACCACTGTATACCTTCCTCCAGTCCGAAAAACAACCGTTCACCACTACTCTCTGTTTCCTGTTACTTAGCCAATTTCAAATCCGTGCTGCCACTGTCCCTTTTATTCCATGGGCTTCAACTTTGCTGGCAAGCCTGTTATGTGGCACTTTATCAAATGCCTTTTGGAGGTCCATGTACACCACATCAACTGCATTGCCCTCATCCACCCTCTGTTACCTCATCAAAAAACTCAAATCAAGTTAGTTAAACACAATTTGTCTTTGACAAATCCGTGCTGGCTTTCCTTAATGAATCCACACTTGTCCAAGTGACTGTTAATTTTGTCCCGGATTATCGATTCTAAAAGCTTTTCCACTACCGAGGTTAAACTGACGGGTCTGTAGTTGCTGGGTTTATCCTTACACCCTTTTTTGAACAAGGGTGCAACATTTGCAATTCTCCAGTCCTCCGGCACCAACCTCCCCCCCCCACTCCGCCAAACCCCCGTATCTAAGGAGGATTGGAAGATTATGGCCGATACCTCTGCAATTTCCACCCTTGCGTCCCTCAGCATCCTAGGATGCATCCCATCTGGTCCTGGTGGTTTATCTACTTTAAGTACAGCCAGCCTTTCTAGTACCTCCTCTTTGTCAATTTTTATCCCATCCAGTATCTCAACTACCTCCTTTTTCACTATGACTTTGGCAGCAGCATCTTCCTTGATAAAGACCGATACAAAGTACTCATTTAGTACCTCAGCCATGACCTCTGCCTCCATGCATGTGTTTCCTTTTTGGTCCCTAATCAGACCCACCCCTCCTCTTACTACCCGTTTATTATTTATATGCCTATAGAAGACTTTTGGATTCACTTATATTAGCTGCCAGTCTATTCTCATACTCTCTCTTTGCCCCTCTTATTTCCATTTTCACTTCCCCTCTGAACTTTCTGTATTCAGCCTGGTTCTCATTTGTATTCTCAACCTGACAGCTGTCATACGTCCCCTTTTTCTGCTTCATCTTACTCTCTATCTCTTTCGTCATCCAGGGAGCTCTGGCTTTGGTTGCCCTACCTTTCCCCCTCATTGGAATGTACCTTGACTACCCGAGCCATCTCCTCTTTAACGGCAGCCCGTTGTTCGATAACAGTTTTGCCTGCCAATCTTTGATTCCAATTTACCTGGGCCACTTGACCCATCTCATTCCCCAGAACCAGATCCAGCAATGTCTCCTTCCTCGTTGGGCCAGAAACATAGTGATCAAGAAAGTTCTCCTGAACACACTTCAGAAATTCTTCCCCCTCTCTTCCCTTTACACTATTACTATCCCAGTCTATATTAGGATAGTTGAAGTCCCCTATTATCACTGCTCTATAGTTCTTGCACCTCTCTGTAATTTCCCTGCAGATTTGCTCCTCTACATCCTTCCCACTAGTTGGCAGCCTATAGAATACACCTAGTAGTGTACTGGCACCTCTATTATTTCTTAACTCTAACCAAATAGATTCTGTTCTTGACCCCTCCAGGACATTCCCCAGCACTGTAACATTCTCCTTAATCAATACTGCCACCCCACCTCCTTTCTTTCCTTCCCTATCTTTCCTGAACATCTTATATCCAGGAATATTTAATACCCAATCCTGCCTTTTTTTGAGCCAGGTCTCCGTTATCGCCACAACGTCATATTCCCATGTGTCTATTTGCGCTTGCAGCTCACCAACCTCATTTACCACACTTCATGCATTTACACACATGCACTGTAAACCTATCTTAGACCTGTCTGACCCCACCTAATACCGTACTATTTCTTACTCTAGTGCTATCTGTCTCTCCCAATCCTTTGTATACCTGGTGCCCATCCCCCTGCCAAATTAGTTTAAACCCTCCCCAACAGCACCAGCAAATCCTCCCGCGAGGATATTGGTCTCGGCTCTGTTGAGGTGCAACCCGTCCGGCCTGTACAGGTCCCACCTCCCCCAGAACCGGTCCCTCCTGCACCATCTCTCCAGCCATGCATTCATCTGCTCTATCCTCCTATTTCTATACTCACTAGCTCGTGGCACCGGGAGTAATCCAGAGATTACTACCTTTGAGGTCCTGCTTTTTAATCTCTTTCCTAGCTCCCTAAAATCTGCTTGCAGGACCTCATCCCTCTTTCTACCTATGTGGATCACGACCTCTGGCTGTTCACCCTCCCTCATCAGAATGTCCTGCGGTCACTCATTGACGTCCTTGACCCTGGCACCAGGGAGGCAACATATCCTGGAATCACGTCTGCGGCAATTAACTATTGAATCTCCTATCACTATTGC
Source organism: Squalus acanthias (assembly GCA_030390025.1). NCBI lineage: Eukaryota > Metazoa > Chordata > Chondrichthyes > Squaliformes > Squalidae > Squalus > Squalus acanthias. The sequence continues at coordinate 67,697,308 of CM059437.1, forward strand.
TTTCCCGATCTTCCTCCTCCCCCCTTGTACAGCTGAGACACCCGTGGTGCCGTGTACTTGGCTCTGGCTGTACTTCCCCAGAGGAACCAGCGCCCTCACCCGTATTCCGGTTAGAGAGTGAGATGCACTCAGGGGACTCCTGCACTACCTGCTTGGTCCTCCTTTGTTGCTTGGCGGTCACCCATTCCCTCTCTGCCTGCACACTCTTGCGCTGCGGGGTGACCACCTCCTGAAAAGTGCTATCCATGTAGCTCACAGCCTCACGGATGCACCACAGTGACGCCAGCTGCTGCTGAAGCTCCGAACCCCGGAGCTCGAGCTTCTCCAGCTGACGACACTTCCTGCACATGTGATTGTCCAGGACACGGGAAACGTCCTGGAGTTCCCACATGGCACAGGATATGCATTCCACGGGACTGAAGTGCCCTGCCATGCCTCTATTTAACAACAACAACAACGTGTATTTATACAACGCCTTTAACATAGTAAAACATCCCAAGGCGCTTCACGGGAGTATTATAAGACAGAAAATTTGACATCAAGCCACATAAGGAGAAATTAGGGCAGGTGACCAAAAGCTTGGTCAGAGAGGGTTTTAAGGAGCGTCTTAAAGGAGGAAAGAGGGGTAGAGAAGCGGAGAGGTTTAGGCAGGGAATTCCAGAGCTTAGGGCCTAGGCAACAGAAGGCACAGCCACCAATGGTTGAACGATTATAATCCGGTATACTCGAGGGCTGGGGCGGGGTTGTGCGGCTGGAGGAGATTACAGAGATAGGGAGGGGTGAGGCCATGGAGGGATTTGAAAACAAGGATGAGAATTTTGAAATCGAGGCGTTGCTTAACCGGGAGCCAATGTAAGTCAGCGAGCACAGGGACTTGGTGCAAGTTAGGACTCGGGCAGCCGGGTTTTGGATGACCTCACGTTTACCTAGGGTAGAATGTGGGAGGCCAGCCAAGAGTGTTTTGGAATAGTCAAGTCTAGAGGTAACAAAGGCATGGATGAGGGTTTCAGCAGTGGATGAGCTGAGGCAAGGGCGGAGACGGGTGATGTTACGGAGGTGGAAATAGGCGATCTTCGTTATGCCACGGATATGTGGTCGGAAGCTCATTTCAGGCTCAAATATGACACCAAGGTTGCGAACAGTGCGATTCAGCCTCGGACAGATGTTAGGGAGCGGGATAGAGTCAGTGGCTAGGGAACGGAGTTTGTGGCGGGGACTGAAAACAATGGCTTCAATCTTCCCAATATTTAGAACTGTATGTCGGACAAGCTGTGTGACAATTTAGAGACCGTAGAGTGGTTAAGAGAAGTGGTGGTGAGATAGAGCTGGGTGTCGTCAGTGTACATGTGGAAACTGACGCTGTGTTTTTGGGTGATGTCGCCAAGGGCAGCATGTGGATGAGAAATAGGAGGGGGGCCAAGGATAGACTATTAACTAACTTAAGAGAAATAAATCCGAGACTTTTTTTTTTAAAAGAACAATCACCAGCTACTTAGCAAAATGTATTTTTCTTTTCAGCTCCTTCCCTTGTGCTGACATCACTTACCTCGCTCCCTAATGATCTTGCGCTCCCTCTGGGCTCTGACGTCCTACCCTTATCTCCGTTCGCTCTCTCCTCCTTTCCCTCTGCTCTGAATTCCCACACTCTCCCAATTCCCAACTTTAGCACTCTGTTTAGGATCAGTCTGTGCAGACCACTTTTTTTAATCAATTCTGACCCACTTGGAGCACCTGGTTGAGAGAGTATGTTGAAGAAGATATCTAGAATTTAAATTGAAAGGCCAGAGCATTCCAGCCCAGTTGCTGCAGCGAGTGGCATTTTGTAGATTGATGGAAGATGCTTGCTGTATTGACCATAACAGGATACAGTATCAAGGTTTAACTTTGGCTAAAAATCAGACTGTTGAGAAAAACAATTAGTTCATAGTTGCTTTTGGTAATTATTGCAACCCTACTATGATTGAAACAGGTTTTTTTATCACTGCGCAACCTGATGCCATGCACATAAAACCAAATACCATAAAGCTTCTGTTTACCTGCGAATATCCCATGGTATTCGCAGGTAAACTCACAGTAAATCATGGGATATCCTGTTTTTAAGGACACGAACACCATACCATGTAAAATGCAAATATATATTAATCTGTGTGTGAATATCTGCATGTATGTATATGGTGAGTCAAAGAATACACTGTTAATGATGTATATATTGTCAGGACACTAATGTACACTGACTGAATAAATCAAATTGCATTTTTAAGAGTATTGTGGGGTTGTTGGTATTTTTAGGCTTAAATTCAGTGGTGGTGCATATTTGTATGAAAACTGGCCATTAGTGGCCTTCATTGCTATTAAATGTTTGTTTAACTGTGCAGTTAATTTTATTTCTTAACCTGAGAGCTAGGAAGGTTTATAGTGCTGGGCTGGTGGCCATGGGATTTGGTAGCATTGGGAGTTGGAGGTAGAAGTCTTGCAGTGTGGAAGTTTTGGCGACCAGGAGGGGGCTTGCAAAATGTGAAATTGGGAGGTCCAGTCACATTCAGGACACTAGGATGAGGATACCAGGAATGATGTTCTTCATTCCTCAGAAGCGTGGAAAACAATTTCCCTAGCACTGACTTTGGGAACCCTGAATTATTTACAATTGAAACTGTTGAATATTTATTTTAAATGAATCGATTTCCCATGACGTCAAGTTTAATAGGCAATTTCCATGATGAGTGTGGACATATGAATTTATTATGAAAAGTTGACAGGAAGTCTGGGCAGATGTAAGATTTTTCATATATTGCTAGTTGATCTCCAATGGCAATGCACAGGGGGGAGAGATACCAATTGCAATTTTTAGGTCAAGTGGGTTTAGAGGTCATAATTGGAAGAGGGCCGCGATTTTCTCTACCTCGGCGGGTCCCGGCCCTGCTCCTGTCTCCATCCTGGCCTCCGTCATGACTTTCCCCTGATTGGGCTTGTTTAGCCCGCCCAGCAGGTTTCCCAGCCAATTAAAGGAAGCGGGTCTGATTATGTCATCAGCCGGTGTCCTTAAAGGGACCATGCGCAAATTTACTTTGACATTTGTGCTGTTGGTGTTCTACAGCATTGAGGTGCTGCAAACACTGACAAGCACTGCTTATGGAGGGAGTCACAGCACGCAGGGAGGTTCTCTTCCCTTCCATTGGGCGGAAGAGACCTCCCCAGGACACCAACACAGCCTGGTTGCACATTGCACAGAAGGGCACAAGCAGGGATGTCGTCGGGAAGACCAGGCTCCAGTGGCGCAAACCCTTCAATGATCTCAGTAGATCACGAAACTTTACTGCAAAGCCACACTCAAACTCATCCTGTTGTGCCACTCATCACATCTCCATCACTCTGCCCTCCCTACCCCCTAATCCTGCACATCTTTGCACCAACTTACCTTGCACCTCCACCCATCTCTCTCTGTCTACATTATCACTTCCCCATCTCACCAGCAACCCCTCATACTCACCCTCATCCTAGTCCAATCATACCAACTAGCAACACACAAGGGTAGGCACTTGTATGTTTTAGCCAATGTTCATGTGAAGTTTCTGTTAATGTGCTGTCAAACATTGGAATCTTTATTTTTAACACTGCGTTCTTGGACAGATTTGTGTGCACCTTTGGAAGTGGCATAGTGAGTTGCAGTGAATGGTGAGACATAACGGTACCCCCCGCAATGGTGATGCGTGTGAATGGAATGGCTTGGGCATTGTAGGGATGCTTTATGGTGTTGGTGTGGAGTGGTGCCAACCTGGCGCATCATGTGGCAGCCAGGTTGCGCAGCGTCAAGTGAAGTAAATCTGGCCATGGTGGTTGGGTGCTGATGCCCTGTCCTGTGCAGCATCAGTTGATTGCAGAGAAGGTTGGTGGTGGTGTTGGTGCTGCTGGTGTGCCTGGTGATGCTGGTGTTGGGGCTGATGGAATAGATGGCAGGTGAAGTACAGCTGACAGAAGTGATCTGTCAATGGTGGGAGAGGTAATGAGGTCAGACTGCATGGAGACTTGCGTAAAGACTTGCAGCATTCTGAATCTGTAGTGTAAATGCAGTTTAGAGAAGCTAGTGGTTAAGGGAACATTTCTCAATCAGCTGGGAGCTTTGACTTGACATTTGAAGTGGTCAACTTATCAGCTGATTCAATGGCCACTGGCCTCCCACCTCAGCTTTACAGACAAGGTCTAGGAATTGCGGGAAACCAGTGGGCGACCTGTCAAATTCGAAAAGCTGGGGGGGAAAAGCATTAAGTGGCTGTAAACAAGCCACTAACGATTTGAATTGGGTCCCCCGCCGCTGCCTGTCGGATCTGCTCCGCGCTGGCAGACCCGACATCGGGAAATGCAGGTGTGCTCATTTTGACAGTGGGTTCCTGACCCGCTGTCAATCATTTTAAATTTCACAACTGACCCGCCACCCATCCCGTCCACTGAGCGCCGACAAAATCGCAGCCATTGAGAAGGAGGGAGGGTTTAGAGACGGCAAGTGAAAAGGAGAGGGAGGTGGGAGGGGAATGGAGAGCGTGGAGGAAGGAGGGAGCAGGGGAGTTAAGGTGGAGACAATAGTTGCGGTCCAACACCTGGATTACTTAGTGAGGGGATTTCCTGCTCAGTGAGGGGGGTGGGGGGTCACAATCCCTGGTTGTCGGCTTAGTTGGGTAGGGGTATTCATTTTCCACAATTTCCTGTTCTGGGTACGGTTGCCACCCCTCCAGGATTGTTCGAGAGTCTCCAGGAATGGGCGTGGTGGTTGACCAATGGTGGGAGGGTGGGGGCGGTTAGAGGCAGGAGGTTATGTGCTGATACTTCCAGGAATAGGTCCAACCAGAGTTGGCAACTCTAGTTCGAGGGGAGGGGAAGAGTTGATTAAGAGTCCCTGACTGTCTGCTGTTTGGGGCAAAGTCGTAACTATCTGCACAGTGAGCTTAGGGTCCCAGTATTCAACTGGCCCGCTTCCCTACCCAGTGAGAGGGATTCACAGGCCCTGAAACCCTACTCGAAGGTGGGGGTGGGGTCGTATCCCTGCTCAGGAAGTCATCATGATTTTATATTTAAGGCTGGCCTGTTAATTGAAACTTTGTAATATTGCAGAAACCCCATAGAGTTTGATATATGCTGTTTAAAGAAATGGTGTCCAATTTCTAATGTAGATATCACCTGTCAAAAATCTAGTTTTCTTTCCAAGTTCTTAATTAAATGCTCAGCCTTCGCAAAAATGCATGTAATTTCTTTGAATTCTGGACTGTAGCTTTTTATGGGTCTGTAAATACAGATGACAACTGATTGCCGTGGCAACCCTATGATCCTTGACTGTCAATTTACTTGAAATAAATTTGACATTTTGACATACCTAGTATGTGTAAAGGCATAAAATTCACCAACTTAAAACTGATAAAATGGGTACTGTCGCTTCACAAGTTAATATGCATTGTCAACTTTGCTATCTTATTTTACTTATTATGCTTTGTGAGTAGCTTGAAGCTATGAATTAAAAAAATAGTGTGATAACACTAAATTATATGATAGAATATGTTATTGGACCACAATGAGCACACAGGGTTAGGCAACACTTTTGTTATAGTTTCAATATTAATTTGTTAAAAATGTCATGTAATTCATGTTTTATTTCAAAAACATGTATTTTTAATTATGTCTAGTTTTAAAGATGAATTAATGATGTCTAGAGTATCAAAACATTGCCAAAACACTGCTGTAGTCCGCTGGCACTAAATATCACCACCTTCATTACTATTTTTAAAATAGTTTCCTAGATCTTTACTCTCAACCCTTGTGTGACATCCTGAATTTAAACATTTAGTTGTTTTCAAAGTCAGTTGTGGTGTTCTTGCAACTTTTTAAGTCCCTGAAAACATTTGCATTTGTTCCTTCAAAAACATCAAAACTCCTCATTAGAATTTCACCAAAGATTACATGTGACTCTATCTTCAGCCTTTGGGTCTTTTTAAAAATGGGAACACACTATTAATCCATATGATTATGATTAAGCAGTTCCCTATCTTCAAACACGAATTGTCACCTTAATCATTTAAGAATGATCCTCAGGTTTTAAACAAGGCTTAATATCTGGCTACCTTTTGTCAGGAGTCTTAGTTCGTTTAGAAAATGGGTATACTATAAAACTGTGTGCCTATATAAACAAACCTTTTAGCTCAGTAAAAAAAAAAAATCTTGATTGAATTTTATCTCAAACGCCATACTATTCAGCCTGTCTTCTGACATGAGGTTCTTTTATCAAAATAGCATGCTGGGAATTACTTTTGTGTCCTGTTCATGCACATATAATCACTGTTCAAGAGTAGCAATGCTAGGTAGTTTAAAATGCTGGAACTGGGAAGTTTGGGTTAAAAGCCAGTAAAACTGCTGAAGCCTTTTGCAGTGTCCTTTACAGCTTTCAGTGTGTCAATGGAATGGGAAAGAAAGTGTGAGCCACAAATGGAAAAGTAAAATTATAAATGATTTGTCAACGGTTGCGTCTCCACTATCCGTGCAGCTTGGTGTTATGGGCAGACTTTGTGTCTCATATTTAATAAAAACCTGATGATCAAAATGTGCATCTTGTTAAAAAAAAACTATTAGTATGGTTTGTGCAATAGATTTTCAACGTGCAGTAGCATTTGCACATCTGATTTTTTTTCTTATCGGGCTTGGCATGTCCTTTAATTTCTACAAGCTTTTCTATCTACTGTATTTGCATTTTGGTGGGGTGGTGGTGAATATTGTTAACTTACCTACTTCATTTAGTCATCCAGTTAATGCTAAATAAAGAAAAATAATTGAGTGTAATAATAGGTAGTTACTAATTGGAAATGAGCCAGCTGGTAAACTAGATGGCGTTTCTAAATTATCTGAATTTTAAAAATAAAGATCTTGGTCCAGATGACACAGCCGGATGATTGCATATAATTTGTTACAATAAAAGCTCTGGGTAATTTTGTATTTTAAGAACAGAAACATCATAACCAGTTGCTACCTTTTTCTTAAGAATTTCCTAGAAATGACCCTCATACTGAAGCTGGTCTTAAACTTTAAAAATGGCAAACCTAGTCATATGTATTTCATTTTCTTTCCCTTCCTTCACCTTAAAATCTAAATGTATCACTGTGCCCTAGCATTAATGGCCATTGGTTTAATCAGTTGCTCATCTGCAGGAGCATGCCAGTCTATTGTTGGTGTTAATGATGTAAATGATAGACAGTTCATGCTTTGCTGCTTACTGTTCTATTTCTAGGCATCCTACTATTACTGCTCCCCAAATCTAATTTCCCTGCCTATTGTATGGATGGCCTATTTATTACTGCTGAGCAAATGAGACTCGAGAAGTGGGGGAAATCAAATCTAATTATTGCATATTGATTGTCTTCAAATTCATATCTTCTATTAAATTATCTTTATTCTTTCTCTATGTTCATCCACAATAGATTCTCCAAAAAAGAAGAAACAGGCAGAGATCCTGGATGAAATTATGGATGATATGGAAGAAAAAGACTAGATCACTGTTTATCCATTTGAAAGTGAGTACATTTTTTCTGCATTTGTACTCCCTTTTGCTGTACTGCAAGCAAAATTCACAGAATTTTATTTCAAAGACAGCTCTGCATGTGTGCAAAGAGCATATCACATGGAGCTGAAGGAAAAAGTTAACCCTTTGAGGATAAAATTGCTTTTTGCTATATTGTGTGCATCAGATTACATTGGCAACACAAAATTGGTTATTTTAAGGAAGGAGGTGCAGAATTTGGCCAAGCTATGGTAATTAATTTACAACTACTGAGGAAAAAACTAAAACTGTCCTCTTAGAGTTTTAAGGGTTTACTTGTCATTGAAGTTGGTAAAAAAAAAAAGTTGTGCGATATCTTATAGTCATCTGTGGCATTTTGTTACTGGATCATAATTTGCTGTAGGAGGGCATCTAACGGCATCTGCAATTAGTTAGACTTGCCCTTGCATGTTTTTTTTTTTAATTTTGGCGTGGCAAGTTGCTGAAAGTGCGAGCTGATAATGTCGCAGCAAGGGAAATGGCATCTGGGACCTGTTTGAACAGGGCAAGCAACTGTGTGTATCTCCTTAACCAATCAGATTGAAGGATTGTGAAATTAACAGCACAAGGACTGAGAAAGAAGTGTAAATTAGAGTGCATGAATTCAGTGTCAAATCAGGTACAGAGAAAGAAATAGAGAGGGAAAGATTGGATTAAGAGAGCGAGAAAAAAGACACAAGGGAAAAGTAAAAAGAAAAATGTTTTAGTTTTAAATTTGATGTTTTAAAAATCTCCAACAACAATTAAAATCTGAAGGAATGAGACTCCACAGTTGTAATAGTTAATTTTCAGTGTCAGGGAGGTTGTTTGGCAGTGATTAACAATTATCACGTTGTTAAAAGGGTACTTAGACTGGAATGGACAAGACTTAACTTTCTGTGGCGAGTTTAGTTTGTATCTACCACAAAAATACATCAACTTTGCACCTTTCAATGGTGAGCCAGACGGCAAGATGCTGTTTTCGCGAAGCTAACGGTGAAGCAACAAAACTTGGACAGCAACTTTCGTTTTTTTGAGTTTAACTGCGCATCTGCTTCTCGCCTGAAGTTGCTGTACCATTTGCGCATAAATAACGGCTAGCACCATTAACCTCATCGTTATTTTGACAGGAAAATCTGGGCTGTTGAGATAAAACTTCAACTATCTTCTGCAATTTAGTTTTAGAAAGGAAAATGAGGAAGATTCAGTGTCAACCCTGTTAAAAGGGTCTATGTATGGCTAAAGGAAATTGAAAGAATTTGATGCTAATGAGAATAACTAGATTCCAAGAGAGTGTACAGTAAAATTCTAGTAATGTAATTGGCCCGGGCAGATGTATTGCATAAAGCCAGCGTTGTATGTGAGTGTTGTTTACAACATTATTCACTGTGGACTGAACAAAATAATCTGACTTTATAAACAAAATTGCCTTTACTTTCTCACCCAGGTGTGAATTTGATTACTTTTGAAAAGTTGTTTTATTAGAGCATTAAGCACTTTCTGCCTTTCTAGAAAATAAATTTACTGAAAACAATACTAAATGCATATTGAAATGAAGCACGACAGTATGATCAAAACTCAGGTGTGAATCTCTCTTTAAAACCTATTTTTTATATATTTCTTGCCATTCTGGTTTGTTTGTTTTTTCCGAAGACAAACTCTGGAGTCCATTTCAAATCTATAGATGCAGGTAATTTAAAGGTGACCTGGCACCATTACGGTTGGGACATTTGTTTCCTGCACATCCAATTTTAGTCTTCATGTATTTTTAAGCACTTGAATGTGCCTGCCAGTATACATTATGTAATGATTTTTCATCAATTCTCAGCTGGATTTACCTCTGGAAAAACATGTGCTTGTTCTTACTTTTTTTTCCCCAGTGATTTACAGAGGAGGTGATGGTATCTTAATGGTTTGTACATTGAATTCAGATTAAACAGTTTTGTTTAACTAACTAAAATAGGGTTCTGTTTAGAAAAATAATTTAAATGAAAATAGAATTCTTTCCTGTAATATATTATTTATATATATATATATGTATGCATATAGACACTCCTATACATTTCACTCACCACATTGGCCATTTCCTCCTTGCAGTATTTCAGCATATCATGTTTCCTCTTATGCCATTTTCAACATAATTGTCTTCCACCATCACAGTTTGCCAGTATCCAGTCCCTAACGCATTGCTTTGAGAAATTGCTTAACTTACCTACATTATGTACACACCTTTCAGAGAGTTCATGATTGAACTGCAAGTTGGCAGCATGCAACTAAATCTTTCAGGCTAGATATTAAAGAACAACTGAACAGCAAAAATAAAACATAAAATCATTGAGCACGCAGATCAAAATGCAGCGAATGGAGCTCATAAGGAAAGGCAGTGTTGCACACACAGATAGGGAAATAAAACCTAAAATATATTTGACAGACAGAAAACAGTCACTTGCATATGTTTAAAGGGGAAGAAAAGTTTACGGAAAGCAATTTTTCTTCAAAGTATTCCCTCACATTTATCTGGGGGAAAATTCTATAAAATATTAATTCTTTTAAAAATCAACAATCTTTCACTGTCTTTACGTCAACACTGCTTCAGAAATGTCAATGACGAGGATCTCATGTATCCTGGAATGGCTAAATTCATTTTAATGGGGGCTGCAACATTGGACAGGTCTAAAAGCCAATGCAGAACTACCCAACACAGGAAAGCATTATAGTAATTAGGACTGCTTATTCAATATAATTTGAACAAAATTACTCACTCCAGACTTTTCTTCCTCTTTAAGGCCGTTCATCAAGTGTAGGCAAACCAGAATAAAAACAAATGCAATAGGTTGAGAAATGTATAACCGATATTAAATTAGAAAGAAAGAGCAAAATGGGAAAATAAAAGGTATGTTTAAAAAGAGAGTTTAAAAAAGGAATTGAAAATAATTGCAATATTTTATTTATATATGTACGTGTATAATACAAGTAAGCTTTTTTGCTTCATATGAGTATTGCTCTTTGATTTATACAGTTAGCTGACTCTCTTCCCTCACCCACTCTCACCGCCACCAAGTTTGCGGCCATTTTCACAATAACAAAAGTTTCCTGGGAAAATCCTGCTTTTCTCCAAGACGCTGATTTTACCTCCAGGGAGTTTCCATTACTTCAAAATGATTTTCAGTTTTGTTATTTTCTTAAAACACTCAGGATTACTAGCAATACTTTTCCAAATTCCCCTCCAGTCACAAATGATAGCAGCACAAAACAAATGTGCTGAAGTGATGTAGAGGTAAATGAGCTGAACAATGTTGGGAAATATATTAAAGTCTAATCTAAGACAGAAGTACAAAACAGTTGTAGTTCAATTCTCTGCAAAAAAGAAAGTACTTTTGGAGTAAAAATAATTGCTGCACACTTTTTATTTGCAAAGAAACTTTTCACAAGCAATACAGTGTAACAGAGGCTTCAGACCTTGTCACAGTGGTAGCCGAGTGGCTATGGTGCTGGCCTGCCAATCCAGAGGTCTTGAGAACAAATCCCACCATGGCAAAAAAAAGCAATAGATTTACTAATGTCCTTCAGGGAAGGGAGCTTGCCCCCCGCCCCCAAAAAAAACACTGATTTTATTTCCACACTATGTGGCTGATTCTTAATACCCTCTAAAATGGTCCCGCAAGACACTTGGTTGTAAACAATCGCTAACAACAACAGCAGCTTGTATTTATATAGCGTCTTTAACGTAGTAAAACGTCCCAAGGCGCTGCACAGGAGTATTTTAAGACACACAAATTTGACACCGATCCACATAAGGATAAATTAGGGCAGATGACCAAAAGCTTGGTCAAAGAGGTAGGTTTTAAGGAGCGTCTTAAAGGAGGAAAGAGAGGTAGCGAGGCGGACAGATTTAGGCAGGGAATTCCAGAGCTTAGGGCCTAGGCAACAGAAGGCACGGCCACCAAAGGTTGAGCGATTACAATCAGGGATCCTCAAGAGGGCAAAATTAGAGGAGCGCAGATATCTCGGGGTGGGGGGGGCGGGTTGTGGGGCTGAAGGAGATTACAGAGATAGGAAGGGGCGAGGCCATGGAGGGATTTGAAAACAAGGATGAGAATTTTGAAATCGAGGCGCTGCTTAACCAGGAGCCAATGTAGGTCAGCGAGCACAGGGGTGATTGGCGAGCGGGACTTGGTGCGAGTTAGGACACAGGCAGCTGAGTTTTGGATGACGTCAAGTTTACGTAAGGTGGAATGTGGGAGGCCAGCCAGAAGTGCGTTGGAATAGTCAAGTCTAGAGGTAACAAAGGCATGGATGAGGGTTTCAGCAGCGGATGAGCTGAGGCAAAGGCAGAGACGGGCGATGTTACGGAGGTGGAAGTAGGCGGTCTTTGTTATGCTGCGGATATGTGGTCGGAAGCTCATTTCAGGGTCAAATATGACACCGAGGTTGCGAACAGTGTGGTTCAGCCTCAGACAGATGTTAGGGAGTGGGATGGAGTCACTGGCTAGGGAATGGAGTTTGTGGCGGGGACCGAAAACAATGGCTTCGGTCTTCCCAATATTTAATTGGAGAAAATTTTTGCTCTTCCAGAACTGTATGTCAGACAAGCAGTCTGACAATTTAGACACCGTGGAGGGATCGAGAGAAGAGGTAGTGAGGTAGAACTGGGTGTCGTCAGCATACATGTGGAAATTGATGCTGTGTTTTCGGATGATGTCACCAAGGGGCAACATGTAGATGAGAAATAGGAGGAACCAAGTTCAATAAGAAGAAAATCAGACAAATATAGGAACAGGAGTAAGCCATTCAGCCCCTCGAGCCTGTTCTGCCATTCAGTTAGATCATGGCTGATCTGTATCTTAACTCAATTTACCTGCCCTGGTTCCATAATCCTTAATAAGGTTGCCTAACAAAAATCTATTAATCTCGGTTTTGAAATTTTCAATTGCTGTAGCTTCAACAGCTTTTTGGGGAAGAGAGTTCCAGATTTCCACTACATTTTGTGTGAAGAAGTGCTTCCTGGCAGCAACCCTGAATAGCCTAGCTCTAATATTTTTCTCTCTCTACCCTATCAAGTCCTTTAATCATCTCAATTATATCACCCCTTGATCTTCTGTACTCAAGGAATACAAACCCTGCCCTAACCCCAAGACCAAGAGGCCAGTCGTCACAACCACTTGAAATTGAAGAACATAAGAATTAGGCGCAGGAGTAGGCCATACGGCCCTTCGAGCCTGCTCCGCCATTCAAAAAGATCATGGCTCATCTTCTACCACAACTCCACTTTCCCACCCAATTCCCATATCCCTTGATTCCCCTCGAGTCCAAAAATCAATCTATCTATCAGCCTTGAATGTACTCAATGACTCAGCATCCACAGCCCTTTGGGGTAGAGAATTCCAAAGATTCACAACCCTGAGAGTGAAGAAATTCCTCTCATCTCAGTCTTAAATGGCTGACTCCTTATCCTGAGACTATACCCCATAGTTCTAGACTCTCCAGCCAGGGGAAACAAACTCTCTGCATCTACCCTGTCAGTCCCCCTCAGAATCTTATGTTTCAATGAGATCACCTCTGATTCTTCTAAACTCCAGAGAGTATAGGCTCAATCTCTCCTCATACGACAACCCTCTCATCCCAGGGATCAGTGAACCTTCGTTGCACTGCCTCTAAGGCATGCGTGCCCTTTCTCAGATAAGGAGACCAGTACTCCAGGTGTGGTCTCACCAAAGCCCTGTACAATTGTAATAAGACTTCCTTACTCTTGTACTCCAACCCCCTTGCAATAAAGGCCAACATGCTATTTGCCTTCCTAATTGCTTGCTGTACCTGCATGCTAATTTTCTGTGTTTCCTGTAAGAGGGCACCTAAATCTCTCTGAACACCAACATTTAATACCAACATTTAATAGCTTCTCTCCATTTAAAAAAATATTGTTTTTCTATTCTTCCTACCAAAGTGAATAACCTCACATTTCCTCACATTATACTCCATCTGCCACCTTATTGCCCACTCACTTAACCTGTCTATATCCCTTTGCAGGCTCTGTGTCCTCCACACAGCTTACTTTCCCACCTAGCTTTGTATTGTCAGCAAACTTGGATACATTACACTCTGTCCTTCATCTAAGTCATTAATATAGATTGTAAATAGCTGAGGCCCAAGCACTGATCTTTGCGGCACCCCACTAGTTACAGCCTGCCAACCAGAAAATGACCCGTTTATCCCTACTCTTTTTTCTGTCCGTTAACCAATCCTCTATCCATGCTAATATATTACCCCCAACCCCATGAACCCTTATCTTGCGTAGCAGCACAGTGGCAGAGGAAGAAGGAAAATGGGGCAGAGAGGCATGCCACTGGATTGCCGACTCTGAGAATGCCGCCGGTAATTTTCCTGAACTTCAACCACCTCGCTGCATTTGAATGATTATAGAGGGTTTAAGGCTAAGGAGACTGACCGATTTCCCTGGCTCCTCACTGAAGAACAACTGACCCAAGGTACTGGCAGAAGAGAGATGGCAGAACTTGTGGGAGGAACTACAAGAATCGTGCTGGTGGCCATGTTGGAGGAAGAGGGCCGAGTTGTGGTCACCTATCTCTCTCTTCTGCATCCATACCTTCAGCAAGGGTTCCAGTGGCTCAGACGGAGCCTTTTTCCAAAATATTAAAACAGGGCTCCTGTTGCAGCACTGGGTCCAGCTTTCCTTGCTGGAAGTGATGAACTGCCTCTGTGTGGTGGGGATACACAGAGAGCCCAACCAGCATCTTTAATAACCCTGCCCAATCACCTCTGGTGGCAAATCCAACCTGGAGGAAAATCCAGCCATCTAGTTTGACACATGAAGAATGGTAGCTTGTGAGGTACCAGAGAAAGGCAGGTGCCCAGCATGATTCAGCATCATGGGGGTGGAGTTATAGGAAAAAGAAATAGAAACAGTCTGTTTCAACAAGAATTTGTGTGCATAAGTTATCAAAAGTCAGAGTAACTCCTTTACACGTTACAGAATCCTTCCAATTACTTAACAAATTTGCTATATATGGCCTTTTTGTTATTTAGACTCCAGCTCACTGGTTACTTAACTTTTTTTGTAATCTGTCACATATACTGGTAGTTAATGATTCTATGAACTTGCTTGAAGAAAGCCCAGGAGACAAAAGCTTTTTCGACCACTGTCTAAGGCAGTTCGAGCATTTCTAAACAGTGGTTCCAAAAGAAAAACTATTTCATAGGATTACATAGGATATACGGCACAGAAACAGGCCATTCGGCCCAACCAGTCCATGCCGGCGTTTATGCTCCACTTGAGCCTCCTCCCGTCTTTCCTCATCTAAATCTATCAGCGTAACCCGCTATTCCCTTCTCCCTCGTATGCTTGTCTAGCCTCCCCTTAAATGCATCTATACTATTCACTTCAACCACTCCCTGTGGTAGCGAGTTCCACATTCTCACCACTCTTTGGGTAAAGAAGTTTCTTCTGAATTCCCTATTCGAATTTTGGTGACTATCTTATATTGATGGCCTCTAGTTATGCTCTTCCCCACAAGTGGAAACATTCTCCCTGTATCCACTCTAAAATTATGAAAGGTTTTGATTATGACCTCTATTGGGTCACCCCTCAGCCTTTTTTCAAGAGAAAAGAGACCCTGGGGGAAAAATTCAGTATCGCCCCATTTGGGGCGCAATTATCGGCCGGGCGCAAAGATTAGCGCCTGGCGCTAATTATCGTCTCCGACTGCAGACTTGACTTTTATCGCCCCTGGAGGTGATTGGAGCACTAAATCAGGTGCTACACATCTGTCTTAAGGCGCAAAGGCCGAGGCGCGAGGCGCTGGCGAAGCTCATGTGATGTCAGTCAGCAATGGAACACCGACACAATGGCCCCGGCCAGTTCTTAAAGGGGAGGGTTGATCTTGCTTTCCATCCACATCCTGCTCATTGCAGCCTTGAATCTCGGCCTGGAGAGACCTGTACATTTAATCTGCTGGAAAGAACAATGGAGAGACCCAGGGAAAGAGCTGAGTGCAGCCCCCATAGTCTCTTCTAAATCGATGCAAGGAAGGTCAAATCAAATTGAACCTGCAAAATGATGCTCAGTACCCAAAACTCCTTCACACAGCGTTGAATCTCTCCAGAAGTCAGTCTCTCTCTCTCTCTCTCTCTCTCTCTCTCAGAATGCGTGGTTCAAAAATGTCGCCAACAAAAAAAGGCAGGAAGCGGTCGCCTTTAAATAGCGCTCCCCCAGTCCCTTCCTGACTGCAAAACGCTCCCCTCAACCTGTCGTTGCTAGCGGCAGGCGGTAAGGCAGGGGGCGCCACTCAATATCCACTCCGGGGCGTTGCGCACTCGACTGACGTCACAATCTGCCGGCGCAGGAGATCGTGGCGGTACTGCTTAGCGCCGCCACAAAATGTCTAGTTAATTTCGCGAGCGGCGCAAACATCGCCGCGCCCGGGCGCTAGTTGCTTTGCGCCCCATTAGCGCCCTCTTAAGGTGCTAACGGGAGGCGCAACCAACTGAATTTTTCCCCCCCAGTCTGTTCATCCTTTCCTGATATGTATACCCTCGCATTTCTGGTACCATCCTTGTAAATCTTCTCTGCACCCTCTCCAGTGCCTCTATATCCTTTTTATAATATGGAGACTAGAACTGCACGCAGTACTCGAAGTGTGGTCTAACCAAGGTTCGATACAGGTTTAGCATAACTTCCCTACTTTTCAATTCTATCCCTCTAGAAATAAACCCTAGTGCTTGGTTTGCTTTTTTATGGCCTTGCTAACCTGTGGCGCAACCTTTAGTGATTTGTACTCTGAGATCCCTTTGTTCCTCTACCCCACCTAGACTCACACCCTCCAAGTGATGTGACCTCCTTATTCTTCATACCAAAATATAATACCTCACATTTATCTGTGTTGAACTTCATTTGCCAATTATTTGCCCATTCTGTAAGTTTATTAATGTCCTCTTGTAATTTGTTGCAGTCCTCCTCAGTATTGACTATTTCCCCCCCCCCCCCCCCCCCCCCAATTTGGTGGTATTGTGTTTTTGATTCCAAAGTCTAAATCGTTAATGTAAATTGTGAACAGCAGTGGTCCCAGCACTGATCCTTGTGGAACACCACTATTTCTTCTCAGTAAAATTCTCAGTAGACGGATAGAAAATGTTTGGGGAATTTTAGCCTGAAAAAACAGGTGGGTTGGGGGCGTGAGGGAAGTTAAGTATTAAAAATCTAAATCCCGACCACAACCTGCCTCCAACCCGCCCACTTCCAGGTTTAACAGATGTGAGACGGGGTGGTTGGCACTTTAAATATGATCATGAGACCCTGAAGCCTCTGATTTAACCTGCGGCCGGCCGAGCTATAGCAAGGCGAGCACAGCCTCGGAGCATTCCTTATGGGTCAGGAGGAGCAGGAGTGCTTCCTCCCGGCCCCCCAAGTTCACCCACCATCAGCCCGGCGCATACAAACACCAAACCCAACCCCCCACCCCCCGGGGTCGCGGTGATTGGAACTCCACCCCCCCCCCCCCCACAACAAAGGGATCGGACCCCGCACCGACCTGTTTGTTGGGGTCTAATGTCCAGTGTTCCCTGCCCGACTGGAAGCCAGTTGTCTATAGCAAATTTGGGTACGGTATAAAGTCACTGCTGACTTTGAAGCATGCCAGGTGATTGTAGGAGAGCTTTAGGAAATCACAATCAGTAAGTCTTTGCAGGCACAAAGCAATTTGACAGATTACTCAAAGGTTCTAAGGAGATGATTATGCAAAATGTTTAAAAACTTAATGAAAGTGAACTGCATCAATGTCCTCTACAGCAAGCAGTACCTCACGGTAAAATTCTAGACTAAAAGGGATTGATTTAGTATTTGTGTTCCTAAAACAAATTTGTTTTTGGCTAACACTCACCCGAAGCAAAGTCACCAATGACAACTTATAAAATTGCAACTCACTGTTTCTACTCATTCTTGAGCTGTGCTGCTTTTGACACTGTTGACCACTCCATTTTCTTGCATCTTCTGTTCTTCACCATCTATTTCCATGCTGGCACTCTGTCACAGTTTCTGTCCTGTGTATCCCAAAACATTAATCTTCCTGCAGTTTCACCTCTTGTGTCTGCGCGATCAGCACTGGTGTGCCCCAGGGCTTCCTTTCTAGTTACTTTATTTCCTGCTTAGCGTCCACCTCTACCGCTAGTAAAATACTTTGAACTTCCTTTTACATGAGGATCACTATGTACGTGCAAGTTGAATTTGTTGACAGCTGAAACCAGTTTAATTGGTCTGCATTACTAGAAATGATGCTGTCTCATTAAGCAGTTTTTATCCATACTTATTCAAGTATATTCATAAATGATCAGTTTTGAGAAAATGAGAATCCTTAGGAGCCAGTGTCAAGAGTATCAGAAAATTTGAAGGACTAAAGCCTTTATAAAGTGGAACAGCTTCTGCCTGTGCTCCCTCCCAACATCAAGGCATCTCTGAGGGAGTTCCCAGGCTCCCCAGGAAATTCCACTTGCTTCTAAATGTTTGTGTTGTGAGCAAATCATGGTACCAGATCATATGACTGCACATTATAAGATTATTCTATCTTTATTGTTTTCTAAATATTTGTGCCATCAGGATCTTGCAGGTTTTTTTTCTGCTTCTGTGTGATACCTTACTTGAAAATATTCATTTTAGTCGGAATGTAAAGATCTGGCAATGTGGTATTTATTATCTTTTGGAGTAGACAAGAGAACATGTTGGCATCCCATGAGCTCTCCTGTGTAATATTCCACAGTTAAGGGGTAATATTTAGTACCATGGCACACTATCCCACTCGTGCCACGCATAATGCTGCAGGTTTTTAATTCATAGAAGACTGTCTGCTTATGAAAACTGCTTTATTGCTGTGAACACAAATTAAACGCAAGTGTTGGAAGAAAACCTGCATCATAACACCAATGACTTTAACTTTGATTAATTTTATTTTAGGAGATTGGTTAAGTAAATAATATTGGGTGTAGTGCAGTGAGAATTAAATTATTTTTAGCAAATAAAATAAATTGACACAAAATTCTAGCCTACATTTTTCCTGTAAAAATCTGTGCAGAGAAAACCAGACAGGTAACTGGAGGAACTCACCGAAAAACTTCTGTGATTACCAAAGAAAGCTATTGATGTGAAAGAAACAAAATGAGTTAATTTAGCCTTTCAATTTGTTAGGCAGGTAATGTTTATTAGAACGTACAACATATGCAGAGTTAGGTGTATTAATGGTAGGTGATGCTGCTCAGTGCACAATATCTATGTTTGATTTATTTACTCTTGCACTTGAATGAAGATTTTTTTTTAATTCATCTAATATATTACAACTAGATTTTCTAAATTGAGAGCAGTTTGTCATAAACACAACTTTAGGCCCTGGGAATTGGGTGTGTTTTTTAATGCTATTTTCTTAAACTTATTAAAGGTGTGGATTGTGCATATGCTTGTTGTACACCAAGTCTGTTTGCACCTTCACTGTTTAAGAAATTGCTGCATTTTGCTTTCAAAGCTGTAGGATTCTCCATATACACTTAACTCACTGCTGCACTTGAATAAAATAACTGTTCATTATTCACTGGCTCCTGCTCATACTTCCTTCCACATTTTTCATAGATAATACAGAGTAATTATTCATTCATGACAAATGATTCTCTGCATATTTAAAAAAGAATGGTGAAAATACACCTACAAAAGTGAGGCAATTAAAAAAGAGATGTGAGAATTCATGAATTATTTTGCATTTTAAGTCATTCTGAACAAGCTGTATGGTGTATGAATGTATGGTTCAACTCTACTGGAAAAATACATTTTAGGTTACCGAATTTTGAAAGGTGTTAGCATAGTTAATTTAAATTTGTCAGAATTTAAGAACACAACTAGAAACCTTGACTCGATTTAAGTTTTTAAACAGTTGTTTTATTATATAGTCAACTTAATGATGTACCTTAAAATATTGGATTTTGACATTACATCTTAACTGAAAGACCTGGAAAAGGTGCAACCAATAGTGGGAAAAGCTAGATATAGGCTCATTAAAATTATGCAACATTTTGGAACAGAATTTCTTTCTACATCTATTTTTTTTCATGTACTGAAGTTGAAATTTGGTGGGGATTTTGCACAAATTATGTTTTTTGGAACATGTGTGCAAGTTGACAGGAATTGCAGCACTTCACACATTAATTATTTTTGAATTTCTGTGACTATTAGTAGGCAAAGGCAGAGCCATTCTATGCCAGCAAACTCCGATAAACAGCAACCTCTTATCAACATTGGTAAAGACCTAGGAGCAGGTTATTTGCCTTGACTTTCGGTGGGGAATAGTATGGGGAAGGGAATATTTAAAAAATGAAATAAGATACATTAAATATAAGCACAAATTTTAAGAAAACTTAAGTCTAAAAGACAGCCAATAACATATCTCTAATAGCAAAAAGCTCCTACAAGGTATTTATCGATATTTTAAGTTTATTTCCCCTCCCTAAACTCCTCCACCTGCCTCTCCTCCTTGAAGGCACTCCTTAAAGCCTACCTTTTTCAACCAAGTTTATGGTCACCCATTGTCATGGCATCCATTTTTGTCTGATTATGCCTCTGTGAAGCACCAAATGGATGTTTTTCTATGTTAACGGTTCTGTATGAGTGCATTTTTTTTTTTAAAGTTGACGTTCGGCAAAAGCCAACATTCATAAGATTTTATTTGTAAGTATATTGCTGTTCACATTTGAATATGCTGTTTACTGAACCTGATATCAATATTTTGACATTAAAAATAGGTCGTTCCTAAATTCCGTCTGCAACATAGATTAAAATCTGTTATGTATGGGTAAGTGGCCCCTGTGTGGAAACTCTTTTCTGCGTTATGTTTTTGCAAGGGGTGTGACGGGAAGAAAATACATCCATTATTTTAAAATGCTGCTGGCTTTCCAAAGTAACATTGGCACATTTCTTTGGAGAAGCAGATTCGCCACAGATTTGATCCTTATAGCAGAGTTCTTGACCTCAGCCATGCTATTGTGAAAAAGTACCAGACAGATGCCAGGCTCCTCTTCACAGGGAAAGATGTCAAGCAGAGCACCATATTTAGGCTAGTTTTATGAATCTACTGGCAGCCGTTCAGAGCAATACTGTGAACAGGCTTGAAGCAGGTGAGTTGCAATGGGCGCATGGCCTACATATGGAAGCAATATAGAAGAGCTTTGCCCTCAAAAAATCAAATCACTGCTATAAAGTTAGAAGCAATTGAGTAGTACAAAAACATTTGAGGATAGTAGGACCTTCCAACATAATGGAAATTATCAGGAAATGCCAAGTTCAATCTTAAATCTCCCTGGTACATTGATCCTTCAGTGACTTTGAGAGATCATGGATTGTACGCTTTGGGCGTGTAGTCTGAGAAATAAAGTAGTAGATCAGCCAAAACAAGAAACGGGAAGAGGGAAAATTGAAGTAATGGCATGAGAAAATAATAAAAAGAAAATGAAAAATTAGCTAAAGGAATAGGAAATAAATCAACAACACTTTGTGAACAAAATTGGACTGTCTTTTGCAAAACGACGTTGAGACAAAGCTAGAAATTCACACTTTGACCATGCCACAACCTTATAACTGCTACAGAAAGAATAATGGGAATTGTTGCATTTTTGAGCAATTTACATATATTGAAAGCAGTTGAAATATTTTCATCTGGATTGTGAATCTAAGTTTTGCATGATAAATTATCCTTAACTCTTCTACAGCTGGAAAAATGTTGCGGTGATGCATTGAGAAGAGGATAAGGTTTTTTCCTGTAGGGTGCTGCAACGTTATTTACATAGTCTTTGACCCACACTGACTTTTTTTGCATAATACATTTGATGTACTGTAGCTTTAGGATATGTCAGTTTAGTCTGGTTCCATTTGACCTGAAAAGGGAAAATGCAGTTACCCTTTTAATGGAGATGTCAATTTGAAATGAGCATCATTAATTTGTGATAAGGAATGGTGGCTGCTATCACAAATACTCTATTTTGCTTTTCGCAGCTAATTACATGTGTTCAAATTTGATGCCGTGTAGGAGAACTTAGTATCATGCCAAACAACAGATGTGTTAGTGAGCCACTTAAAATAACATGTTGTAAGCTTCTTGTCATGTAGATAATGATCCTGGTCTTAGGGCGAGGGTCTGTTTACCAACATTAAGATGTGTTTACTGCTCTCATGTTTTGAGGTGATGTTGACGATGATTGTAGAGGATGAATGTGGCGGTTGGTTCAACTCTGCTTCTCTGGATGATGAGCAGCAGGCTTCAAAAGCCACGTCAGTATAATAATGTGCATTTAAAAAAAAAATGTAGCTTGTTTCAAATTTGGCCTCTGTAATAAATACCCGTGTATTTCAAAAGCAGGCTGCATAGCTGAAGGCTATGTTGTGAAGTTACTTAGAATTCAGCCGTTAGATCTGTTCTCTGATGGCTGAGCGTGATTGACACTTACAAATTACCCAGCTGAAAGTGTTGAGTCTTTGACCCCGGAGTAACATCTTCAGTGCGGCTGAGATTTCCCAGCATTTTGTCATCTAATTACTGCAAATCCCTTGAAAATTCACTTGATGGTGAATTTTTAATGCGGGGCAATTTCAATGTGATGCATAGCGCAGATGGTCACAGTCCTAGTTTGTAAAATATGATTCAAATAAAATACTATTTTTCTGCTTTATATCCTTCTTTGGAATGGTGCTGGTTTTCCCACTTCCCATTTTTTTTTAAAAGAATCCTAATATAATGAGCTCTATAGTTTAATGGGAAATGCTACACTGGTGGCACTGGCTTATGTAACATTACCTGTCACTTCCTTCATTATTATTTTTGCAGCTTTTGGGATTTTTATTATAATATTTTACAAAATACTGTTTCTTGGGGTACAGAACAAGTTTAATTAAAGCTGACATTCTGCAAGTTTTTTTTTAGCTTTTTATGTGTTAGTATTACTTAAAATGAATAAATGTCCAAATTTCTGTAAAGGAGAACAAAAACAAACATAATGTGAAATTCCAAAAAGAAATGTCCACTTCTTGCTAGGCGTTTACAATGTTCCCATGCCATTGTGGGAACTGGCAGGAAAGAAGTGATACATTGTTGTATTGGATGCAGCTAAAATGTTAAGCTGTTTGTCATGTTACAGTTTGTTAAAGTGTGCACAAGTGGAATAATGGTTATAGGTTAATCCTATTTCACAGAAGCAGTATGTTTTCGTACTACCCCTCTACTACTTATTGATAGTCTATGGCATTTTTAATTTCAGCCAACTTTGAAAAAATGTAACCTTTTTTTGCTAATTTAATGAAAGTGTAGCCATTGTTTTGAAAACATGTCACTTACACTAACTTTCCACTTAAACTAATTAGTTAGATTAGAAAAGACTTGGCGATAAATTACACACACAAGAATTTTCTTAAGATTTTTTGTGCAAATGACTTTCTCTGTTAAATATATACGCCACAATTTCGCAAAACTAACCCATAGGTTAAACATTGAAATGTGTTAAAAATGTCTGGATGTGATGTGGATTAAATTGGTATTGCATCTATATTTTAATTCGAAAAAATTGAACAAAACTGGTGTATTTCAATTGCATTGTAGTTTATGGACAAGTACTAGTGAGTAGAAATAACAACAGAAATTGGGGAGACCAAACGCAGATTGGGTGACCGCTTTGCGGAACACCTCCATTCAGTCCGTAAAGGTGACCCCGAGCTTCCAGTCGCCTGTCATTTTAATTCCCCACTCCACTCCCACTCTGACCTCACCGTCCTCGGCCTCTTGCATTGTTCCACGGAAGCGCAGCGTAAGCTCGAGGAACAGCACCTCATCTTCCGATTAGGCACTTTACAGCCTTCTGGACTCAATATCGAGTTCAACAATTTCAGATCATAACCTCGGCCCCTATCATATTTATATATTTTTTATCCACACTTTTGGTTTGTGCCTTTTCTTTTTTTTTCTCTCTCCCACATGGCAGCTGTCTTTCATTCTGCCAGCGCATTTCACACTTCATCTAGAGCCATCTTTTGTTTCTTAACCTGTCCTATTACCATCTCGTCTCGCTTTGAATATCTCTTAATGTCTCTTTACTTCTCACAGACCTTCCCTTTTGTTCTTTTATTCCCTCCCCCAGCCCCAAAACTTGCTTTTTCGTCTGTTTCATTTCCTGCTTTTTTCTCAGTTCTAACGAAGGGTCTTCGACCTGAAACGTTAACTCTGTTTCTCTCTCCACGGATGTTGCCTGGCCTGCTGAGTTTTTCCAGCGCTTTCTGTTGTTATTTCAGTTTTCCAGCATCCGCAGTATTTTGCTATTGTACTAGTGAGTAGAGATGGCTGAGAATGTCTCTGGGAGTGTGAACAGGAAATTGCAAGTTAATTTGTAAGTATGGGCGAATGCTTGTTTAGATGTGAGTTTGTGTAAGTGTAAATTGGCAGGTGAAGGACATGGGTATAGAATAGCCAAGGATAAGTGACTTTCAGTCGATGGGTACTGTACATTCATGGACAGAGTATACACTTTGGGAACTTTTTTATTTGTTTTCCTGAAATGAATAAAGACCACGGGGTGAATGTTGTTATTAGATGGTTATTGTGAAATTATGATTATCAATCTTCCTAAAGATGCCTCATGTAGAAACCACTAGAAACAGATGTACTTCTGGTGACTACCTGAGAAAATGCATTGTAGCACCAAATAATGGTGCTGAAAAATGTCTCCTTCCTTTCTACTTCTTCCCCCTCCCACTCCCACCACGCCACCCCCACTTTCAAACCTTCAGCAAAATCCTTTAAAGCTTCTTGTCTGTCTGTCTCTTCCTCCTACTCAATATTACATGTCTGGATATCTGAAGAAAAGTCTGTAAATCAATATTCCTTGGTTGACACTTTTGACATCTGTTGTATGGGATGATTAAGAGATGACTAAAATACTGTGAAACATAGGTCAGCTTCCAGTGAGATCCCCATGAAGGAAGAGGCAGAATTGCATCAGATATTAAACTTTGCTTCAAGCCCTTTGGGGGGAAAAACTGTATTTCCAAATTCTCAGCTATTTATCATCCATATATAGTCAAGTTTTAGTGCAGTATGCAAGCAGAAAATGGACAGGAATGGGGTACAATGACATGCCAAGAAACTTCCATCAAATGATATTTCCTCTACTTCTCATCATCATGTTTTCAGTTGTTATCCTCCTGAAACTTGGCTCCCACACATTGTGTTTAGTTGAATGCTGTTACAAATCATAGACAAACAAGGATTATGTTATCACAAAGATACTACAAATGCATTGGTAGCCAAATACATTAGCAAAAAAAAAATTGAGAAATGAGAACAGTATGGATACCTCAGAGTAATTTGTATTAGTTGGTAAAACATTTAAGTTTTTGTTATTCAGGCGTGACTTCCGCCAACAGGTACTGAGCATGAGAAGCCTACTGTTTTTTATACCACGGATACGAATATACAAAGTAAGGTAAAGTTGAAATTCCACACTCGCTCATTTGCATAATTCATCTGCAAGGACTGGAAATGTTTTCCTTCTGATGCCTCAGTCCTGACCGTTTCTACAGAATCTGCTTCAAACATGTTATATTTTAATAATTTGTCATGGAACTAATTAAATTACTTTATGACTACGACATATACATGAACATCAAGGCATTACTTATACAGCAACTTGCTCTTCAGTCTTCACTTTCAGCAGGTTCGAGAAGGCTGCCAACTGCATAACTGAATTGTAAATGTGTGCCCCTTAGCTGTAAGGACAGGATTTTTTAATCTGTTTAATATATATTTTTAAAATATGTATGGTCTAAATGAGCTGCATCTAGAATTTTAGAATTGCTTCCTGGAATTTTTATTAAATATTCTATTCTAGGGGATTCTGCTAGATTCTGGTTTTTAACTCCAACCCCACTTCGGGAATTTCCAATATGATGACCAAACACCTCTAGACAAAGGTGAAAACTGCCTGTGGAATATTATAACATAATTCACGCTCAGAATTGGTCACCTTTAAAATTCTATGAAAATAATCTTTAAAAATGCATTATATATATTACCTTATCCTCCATTAATGTACCTTTCCCAACACTTTGAATTAAAAAAAACATACTTAACTCAAGCCAGAAGATTTATAATTTCAGTTTTATAATTCATAAAATTAATTGTTTAAGCTTATGTTATATTAACAATAATTTCAAATGATGCATTGTGAGCTATGCATAGTGCACTGCTCAACCTGTTTCTGTATTAAAGTTATAGACATGTACTATTAAAATTAGCATAAGACTGATGAAATGAAAAGATGTCAGTTCTATGGCAAGCTCCTCTGATGATGAGGGTTGAAATTCTGTGAATATGAATTCCCTATGGATCTTGCAAGGTAGAAGATTTTAATTTTCACCCTCGAGACAGACCGTCTGATGGCACTTTTTTCAAATGGTAATTTCTCAGTTTGTAGCTAGAAATCACCCAGGCTTGTCTGGCTGATGCGTATGAAGGGAATTGGAGAGGATGATTTTCAAGGGCTTCGTTCTCACCTGTCAGTCCTTGCTGCAAGGGAGAATCAAAAAAAATGATTTGGGTTTGACATTAGGGGTGAAAAAGCAAGGGTCAGAATGGAAAGGATGCAATCAGGGTGCTGTGTGGAGGTGGTTGTGAGCACATTGAGCATTGTTGCTGAAATGTTAAGAACACTTCATTGTGTTTGAGTGCTGATTGATCATTCTTTTACTTGGCATTAGTCCTGCCGGGGGACACCAATAAGTGTACTAATTTTCTGTTTGAAATACACAGACTGTCTTAAATGCACAGACAAAGACTAACTGTTTGATTATTGAATTTCTGACAACAGAAATGAGATTAACTGGCAATGAATATTATAGACTCAAGGTAAAGAAAATACCTTCTTATGTAGCATTTTGGTAAGACAATTTAAAAAAAAATCCTTAAAGAGATATAATGCTTTGTAAACTCCTGATACTATGGTACAAAATATACAGTGGATTTCCTAAAAAAAAAAGAGGCTGGTTAAATTGGTAGCTACAGTTCTTTGTCCTACCGTTTTGTCTTATAATGGTCTAGATTTTTATTTATATATAATTATATTCCTGCCCTCATGAAAATATTGACCAAAGGCTTCCCAAAACACTACATTACTGCTTGATGATCCTCTATCTGTGTTTTTATTCTTTTCTTACTATTGCTTCAAGTACCTTTTGCATGAAAGTAAATTATTATTTGACTACTTAAACTTGAATTTTGGCTAAAACTGTCTGATTCATCTTGAATATTCTGGAAAACCATACTAGCTTTTAAATCTTAAATTACTAACACCATTTCTAGTTGGACTGTAGCAGAGTTACTGCACTTCATGTGCTTGCCTAGAATTCTATTTTTCAGCTCAAGTGCCTGCTTGAAACGTGCTTTGAAATCTTACTTGGTTATTGTTCTAGGTTGATCTATAACAAAATTTGCCACATTTTACTATTTCAACCCATAAAACTTAATTGCAGCATTGCTTATCTTCGCCATTTCTGTCTAGTCAAATTAGCTGGCATGTTTAATCCATTGAGATTATATTTGAATCAAATTATATACATAGCTTTAGCCATATCACATCCACAAAAATGATACACAATCTGAATGATGTAAACTGGAAATAAAAGCACATGTGGATCACAGAGCATTTCTCTTCTATAATGTTCAGAGAATACGAATCAAAAGTGCATGTTTTTCCTTTTTCTGCTTCCATGGCTCTTTGTTAAATAGGTTACATTTTTGGCTGTAGAGAATTTTGTTCTGTAAGTTACCTTGCGACACAAATAGTATAGATCCTTTTAACTTAACCATATTATCGTTGCTGGACTGACAGTTTGCAGGAATGCAATTTTGCTTTGGAGCATTTTAATTAGTAATAAATGAACTAATACAAAATGTTGTGATCCAGAATTTTGATTTTTTTTAAATGATGGCAAAATAATTACTTTGCAACTGTGAAGTTGATTGAGTGAATGAAGAACAGAAGGTTGTTGAATTCTAACAGTTACATATTATTCCCATAGCATGTTTTTATTGTGATCATGAAAGTTTAAATTCTGTATAATACAAGTTCATAAAATAATTCAAGAATGAGCTCACTTCAAAGCAACATTTCTTTATAGCTACAAGAACAGGGACTTAGGAACATAGGAACGCGAATAGGCCATTCAGCCCCTTGAGCCTGTTCCGCCATTCAGTTAGATCATGGCTGATCTGTATCTTAACTCCATTTATTTGTCTTGGTTCTATATCCTTTAATATCCTTGCCTAACAAAAATCTTTCAATCTCTATTTTGAAATTTTTAATTGATCTAGTCTCAACAGCTTTTTGGGGGAAGAGTTCCAGATTTTCACTGCCCTTTGTGTGAAGAGGTGCTTTCAGTTTCAATTATATCACCCCTTAGTCTTCTATACTCGAGGGAATACCAGCCTAGTCTATGCGACCTTTCCTCATGATTTAACCCTTTTAGCCCCAGTATCATTCTCGTGAATCTGCTCTGCACCACCTCCAAGGCCAATATATCCTTTCTAAGGTGTGGTGCCCACGAGTTTTTAGTGATTTCTGTACATGGACCTCTAAATCTTTCTGCTCCTCCACAGTTCCTAGCTTCTCACCATTTAGAATATACTGCGATCTATCTTTTTTAGAAATAAAATGAATGTCCTCACACTTCCCCATGTTGAGCTCCAGCTTGCCACATTTTTGGCCACTCATTTAATCTATCAATGTCACTTTGTAACTTTCTGCTCTCACCTACATTACTTACAATGCCACCTAACTTAGTGTAGACAGAAAACTTGGATATACAGCTCTCTATTCCTTCATCTAAGTCATTGATAAAAATAGTGAAAAGCTGAGCCCCTAGTTCAAATCCCTGGGGGACAGCATTAGTCACATCCTGTCAATTGGGAGTATATACCCATTATCCCTACTCTCTGTCTTCTACAAATTCTCTACCCGTGTCAGAAGGTTGCCTCCAATTCCATGTGCTTCCATTTTCCTAACAAGTTAATGTGTGGAACCTATTTGAATGCTTTATGGAAATCCATATAAATAGCATCCATAGACACTCCTTTATGTACCACATTAAATGACCTCAAAAAAATTTCAACTAGGTTAGTTAGATATGACTGACCCTTTACAACGCCATGCTGGCTCTCGCTGATCAGTTCATATTTGTCAAAGTGCTCAGTCACTCTGTCTCTAATGACAGATTCTAATAACTTCCCCACAACAGACATTAGAGTAATGGGTCTATAATTTCCTGGTTTATCTCTCCTACCCTTCCTAAATTAAAAAAAAATGTTTTTATTCATTTATGGGATGTGGGCATCGCTGGCAAGGCCAGCATTTATTGCCCTTGAGAAAGTGGTGGTGAGCCGCTGCCTTGAACCACTGCAATCCGTGTGGTGAAGGTACTCCCACAGTGCTGTTTGGTAGAGAGTTCCAGGATTTTGACCCAACGATGATGAAGGATCGGCGACATACTTCGAGATCAGGATGGTGTGTGACTTGGAGGTGATGGTGTTCCCATGCGTCTGGTACCCTTGTCTTCTAGGTGGTAGAGGTTGCGGGTTTGGGAGGTGCTGCCGAAGAAGCCTTGGCGAGTTGCTACAGTGCATCTTGTAGATGGTACACACTGCAGCCACGGTACGCCAGTGGTGGAGGGAGTGAATGTTTAAGGTGGTAGATGGGGTGCCAATCAAGCAGGCTGCTTTGTCCTGGGTGGTGTCGAGCTTCCTGAGTGTTGTTGGAGCTGCACTCATCCAGTCAAGTGGAGCGTATTCGATCACACTCCTGACTTGTGCCTTGTAGATGGTGGAAAGGCTTTGGGGAGTCAGGAGGTGAGACACTCGCCGCTGAATACCTAGCCTCTGACCTGCTTTTGTTGCCACAGTATTTATATGGCTGGTCCAGTTAAGTTTCTGGTCAATGGTGACCCCCCCCCAGTATGTTGATGGTGGGGGATTCGGCGATGGTAATGCCGTTGAATGTCAATGTTGTTGGAGATAGTCATTGTCTGGCACTTGTGTGGCGCGACTGTTACCTGCCACTTATCAGCCCAAGCCTGAACGTCGTCCAGGTCTTGTTGCATGCGGGCATGGACTGCTTCATTATCTGAGGAGTTGAGAATGGCACTGAACACTGTGCAGTCATCAGAGAACATCCCCATTTCTGACCTTATGTTGGAGGGAAAGTCATTGATGAAGTAGCTGAAGCTGGTTGGGCCTAGGACACTGCCCTGAGGAACTCCTGCAGCGATGTCCAGGGGCTGTGATGATTGACCTTCAACCACCGCAACCATCTTCCTTTGTGCTAGGTACGACTCCAGCCAGTGGAGAGTTTCTCCCCCCCCCCCCGATTCCCATTGACTTCAATTTTACTAGGGCTTCTTGATTCCACACTCGGTCAAATGCTGCCTTGATTGGAATTCAGCTCCTTTGTCCATGTTTGGACCAAGGCTGTAATGAGTTTGGGAGCCGAGTGGTCTTGGCGGAACCCAAACTGGGCATCAGTAAGCAGGTTATTGGTGAGTAAGTGCCGCTTGATAGCACTGTCGATGACACCTTCCATCACTTTGCTGATGATTGAGAGTAGACTGATGGGGCGGTAATTGGCAGGATTGGATTTGTCCTGCTTTTTGTGGACAGGACATACCTGGGCAGTTTTCCACATTGTTGGATAGATGCCAGTGTTGTAGCTTTACAGGAACAGCTTAGTTAGAGGCGCGACTAGTTCTGGAGCACAAGTCTTCAGCACGATAGCTGGGATGTTGTCGGGGCCCATAGCCTTTGCTGTATCCAGTGACATTGGCAATTTTCCAATCCAAGGGGACAATTTCTGAATTAAGAGAGTTTTGGAAGATCATGACCAGATCATCAACAATTTCCTCACCTTTTAATACCCTAGGGTGGAAACCATCAGGTCGTGGAGATTTGTCTATCTTCAGTCTCATTATTTTCTCCATTACCTCTTCTTTTACTTGTATTAAATCTAAAAAGTTGACTTATTTTTAGTTTTCCTTGTGTTTCTGGTACTTTATCCTCTTTACTGTGAAGACCGAAACAAAGTAATTATTTAGCAAGCCTGCCATCAACTTATTTTCAATTACAATAGCTTAGATTGTGCGGTAAAAAGTGTAAATCGGACAGCAACTCCCGGCGACCACACATGCGCAGTTAAACACGGAAATCAGGAAGTTGCTCCTCCAGAAGCTGCACTATACCGGTTCTGTTTCCACTGGTAGAAGAGTCGGTAACCAGAGGACACAGATTTAACATAATTGGCAAAAAAGCCAGAGGTGAGATGAGACATTTTTTTAATGCAGCATGTTAGATCTGTAATGCACTGCCTAAGAGGGTGGTGGAAGCAGATTCAACAGTAACTTTCAAAAGGAAATTGAATAAATACTTGAAGGGAAGAAAATTGCAGGGTTATGGGGAAAGAGCATGAAAGTGTGACTAATTGTATAGTTTTCGAAGAGCCGGCATAGGCATGATGGGCCGATTCTATAGTTCGTGACTCACCCTTCTCCATCTCAAACCTAATATCGAATTCAGTCATATTATGGACATTGTTAGCTAGGTGTTCCCTGACCATTAGATTGTTGACAAATTCTGCCTCATTACTCATTAAATCTAGTATAGCCTGTCATCCTGGATCAAGAACATACTCTTTTCCAGAAAACACTCTTGAGTACACTCAAGAAATTCGCTGCCTTTGGGACGCGGGCTGTTTGCTTCTCCCAGTCTGAAAAGACTTGATGCCAGCTGTGTTACCATTGCTAACAGTACTGTTATGTTTTTTTTTAAATCTGTCAAATGCTATTGCCATTCCAGGGCTCTTTAAAACGAAAAGGTTACTGACAATCTAGGAAGCATGAAAAGAATTGTAAATATGTAATAAAGTCAGGAATTCTGGCTGTGGAAATTATTTTCAACAATCCTGCTTCAAAGTATGTCATGGGGTAGGCTTTCTGTTTCAGTTTTCTCTTTTTTAACAATATTCAGTGTTTATTTTGACTTTTTTTGGTTGCAGTTGCTCCACATTTTATAAGTGCTTTTAATTTTCTTCTGTTCAGAAAAGGTAAACTAATGGGCAAAAGAAAAGCAGACCATTGTTGTTGCTTCCTTGATTTGTGTTTTGTGTTGTATGACAGAACAAACACATCCTCTGCATCCTTGTTGCTAATTGAAACAATATTTTTATTTTAGAAAAAGCGTTATTATAGATTTAATACACCAACCATAGGTATACAGGCAAATAGGTAGGGTTTTTTTACCTAGTATTTTCAGTATTTTACTGGTATTGAACTAAGCATGGACTTCAAAACTTTTGGGGCCGGAGAGTTTGTTTAAATCTAAAACTCCGAGTTCTACTTTAATGAGGTTATGTTGTCAAAGGATCAAATGGTTTTGCTTGTCCTTTTGAAGTATATATGTGTATATGTTTTTAATATTTATATCTTTCCACAACTAAGAGGGTGGCTGTTTGAAGCTGCACAAAACCACCAAAGGTTGGCTTTGTCTCACTGTGTAGACATGTCTCTTCTCAACGCTCCCCTTAGCAATCCAGGATCAAAAGATTAGGAACTCATCAAAAAAGGTATCAAAGGCCTTATGTCAAATTGGCATCTGTTGGTACACCAATGCACTGTGCCACACTTTTTCCACTGCAGTGCTTGTTACATTACCATAAATCTCCCATCGTGTGAAAAGTTAGAAGTACGGTAGAATCCTGCTAAAATAGTGGCAATCACTAAAACCGAACTCCACCATAGTTTGCAGGTAAAACAAAACTGTAAATAGCCTTTACAGTAGCTACAGACTTGAGCACATGATCTAGACTGACACTTCATTGTAATACTGAGGGCGTGCTACATTGTCAGAGGTGCCATCTTTCAGATGAGATGTTAAACCCATCTATCTGCCTGTTCAGGTAGATGAAAAAAATCCCATGGTACTATTCGAAGAGCAGCAGGGAATTCTCCTAGTGTCCTGGCCAGCATTTCTCCCTCAGTTGATACCACCAAAAAACAGATTATCTAGTCATCCATTCATTTGCTTTTAGTGGGACCTTGCTGTGCACAAGTTGGCTAATGTGTTTGCCTACATCAAAATGGTGACCGCATTTCACAAGTCATCCATTGGTTATAACACACTTTGGGATGACCAGAGAATGTGATAAAGTGCTATATAAACGCAAGTTTTTTCTTTTAAATGAATAATAAACTCAGCATATGCAGAGATTGCTGTGAATTTGCTTGTATCATGGCAATCCCAATGACTCAGCTGGTTATGGCAGTGAGTAACTGAGCCATACGGATCAAGAAGATCCCAGATTCGATTCCCAGTCTATGCTAAGTTCACTGTTTAGGGCCAGAGCAGCGGTAAGGATGCTTCTAATAGCTATTATTCCACTGATAGAGAGGGGACCATCAGCCAGTGTTCCCACTCCCAGGGCTGGGTTTTTCCAACCTCGGCGAGTCCGGGGCAGGCGACGTCCATGGCATGTGGGGACCCTGCATCTGTGTCGATCCCGGCCTCCAACAAGATATTCCGACCCTGCGAGGTTCCCGGCCAATTAATAGGAAGCGGGTCTGATGACGTCATTTGATGACGCGTCATCAGCCGGTTCCATAAAGGGACCATGTCCACAATCATTTTGACAGTTGTGCTGTCAGTGTTCTGCAGCATTGAGGTGCTGCAAACACTGACAAGCACTGCACAAAGATTCACGGCTGCACCCAGGCTCTCTCATTACTCCCTCCATATGCTTATGGTGGGAGTCACAGCACGCAGGAAGGTTCTCTTCCCTTCCAATGGGCGGAAGAGACCTCCCCAGGAGACCAACGCAGTCTGGTTGCACATTGCACAGGAGGACACAAGCAGGGATGTCGTCAGGAGGACCAGGCTGCAGTGGTGCAAACTTTTCAATGATCTCAGTAGATCACAAAACGTTACTGCAAAGCCACACTCAACCTCATCCTGCTGTGCCACTCATCACATCCCCATCACTCTGCCTTCCCTACTCTACTCCTGCACATCCTTACTCACACCAACTTACCTTGCAGCTCCACCCATCCCTCTCTATCTACATCATCACTTCCCCATTTCACGATCCACCCCTCACACTTGCCCTCATCCTTGTCCAATCATACCAACTAACAACACACAAGGGTAGGCACTTGGGTGTTATCGCCAATGTTCATGTAAAGTTTCTGTTAATGTGTTGTCAAACAATAAAATCTTTATTTTCAACACTTTGCCTTCTTGGACAGATCTGTGTGCAACTTTGGATGTGGCTGAGTGAGTTGCAGTGAATGGTGAGACATAATTGTACCCCCCCCCCCCTCAAATAGTGATGATTGTGAAAGGAATGGCTTGGGCATTGTAGGGAAGCTTTATGTTGTTGGTGTGGGGTGGTGCCAACCTGGCGCATCATGTGTCAGTCAGGGTGTACAGCATCAAGTGAAGTAAATCTGGCCATGGTGAGGCCATCCCTGGCCTCCCGGGCAGCAATGTGCTCGGGTGCTGATGTCCTGTGTCCTGTGCAGCATCAGGTGATTGCGGAGAAGGTTGGTGCTGCTGTTGGTGTGCCTGGTGATGTTGCTGTTGGGGCTGATCGTGGTGGGATTCTGAGGACCAAGGTGGGATTTTTTTCAAGGGCACTGCTGCTGATGGAATAGCTGACAGCTGAAGTTGAGATGACAGAAGCGATCTGTCAGTGGTGAGAGAGGTTGCTCCAAGGAGGTGACACTGGATAGAGAGTTTGCTGCAAACACTTCAAACCTCCATAAAGCTGAAAAGTGTATTCCCAAGCCTGAAGGCTCCAGCCTCTAAGATTGGAAAGTGACCAGCTGTGAAATGGTAGGTTTTATACAGCTGTCACCTATTCACAGAAATGGAGAGTTGTTTAACACCCAACACACTTACCTGGCGTGATCCCTGAGTGACATGAACCTCGTGGAAAACTTGGGAAAATGGTTTGTACCTGGTAAAATGCTGAAACACAGTCTTAACTATCTGAATTGCCTGACCCACTGCTTAGTGCCGGGTCTGCAAAGCGCAGGCAGAGCCGGCACTAGGGAAACTCTCAAGGAGGCGGGTTCAGAGCGGGATACCGCCCCGCTGTCAATCTTTTTGATTTTGACAGCGGACCCGCCTCCGGACCCGCCCTGAGTGCCGGCAAAATTCGAGCCCCAGTCTCTGTCCAGGGACCTATTACTAAAGTGAGTGCATGTGGACACTGGCTGGATCAGGCTCACGTGAAGAATACTAAATTCAACAAAACTGGTGTGCGACCAGCACCCATGGAACTGAATTCCATGTGAGCTCGATCCTTTCAAAAGAGGAAGAGGGATGGGGAGAACATTGGCAGAAAAAATAAATAATAACGCAGTAAAAATACCGCCAACATTATTCCATTAATTGTGCTTGCCAATGGAAGGACTGAAGTCAAATTAGGAACATAGGAACAGAAGTAGGCCATTCAGCCCCTCGAGCCTGTTCTGCCATTCAGTGAGATCATGGCTGATCTGTGACCTAACTCCATATACCCTTGCCTTTGGCCTATATCATTTAATACCTTGGGTTAACAAAAAGTTATCAATCTCAGATTTAAAATTAACAATTGATCTAGCATCAGTTGCCATTTGCGGAAGAGAGTTCCAAACTTCTACCACCCTTTGTGTATAGAAGTGTTTCCTAATTTCACTCCTGAAAGGTCTGGCTCTAATTTTTAAACTATGCCCTCAGTCCTAGAATCCCCAACCAGTGGAAATAGTTTCTCTCTATCCACCCTATCTGTTTCCCTTAATATCTTGAAAACTTCGATCAGAATCACCCCTTAACCTTCTAAATTCTAGGGAATACAACCCTAATTTGTGTAATCTCTCCTTGTAACTTAACCCTTGAAGTCCGGGTATCATTCTGGTAAACTTACGCTGCACTCCCTCCAAGGCCAATATATCCTTCCTAAGGTGTGTTGCCCAGATCTGCTCACAGTACTCCAGGTGTGGTCTAACCAAGGTTTTGTATAGCTGCAGCATAACTTCTACCCCCTTGTATTCTAGTCCTCTATATATGAAGGCCAGCATTCCATTAGCCTTTTTGATTATTTTCTGTACCTGTTCATGACATTTTAATGATCTATGTACCTGGACCCCCTCAAGTCTCTTTGGACATCCATTGTTTAAAGGACATCAGTGAACCAGATGGGGTTTTGCGACAATCCGATAGTTACATGGTCACCATTACTGACACTAGCTTTTTATTACAGATTTATTTAATTATCTGAATTTTATTCCCCAGCTACCGTGGTGGTATTTGAACTCAGCACAATTCTGGTGGGGTGGTCTTCTGCCCAATTTCTGATACTGGCCACAAGAATGCTGCCCAAAAATAAGATGATCGGGTGTGGAGGATCCGGGCTTTAACGGTTCCTTTAATATCTTTATTTTCTTCCCTCCAACAAATATTTAAATTATGACAAAAGTCCAACAAGCAAATTCACTAACTGTGCTGTTACAGTGGTAACCTAATCCATTGATATCTAAATAGCTATAGTTGAATGTGACAATAGGACTGGATAGTGATTAGTGAAGCATTTAATGTCAAAGAATGCAAACTAGAAGCTTGCACTTGAGAAAATTAAAGCCCAGATCCTCCACACCCTACTGTCTTATTTTTGGGCAGTATTCTTGTGTGCAGTATCAGAAATTGGGCAGAAGACCACCCCACTAGAAATGTGCTGAGGTTGCATCCCAACACAGTTTCTAGCAGGTGAGACTAGTGGGGGT
The DNA here is from genome assembly GCA_030390025.1 of Squalus acanthias. NCBI lineage: Eukaryota > Metazoa > Chordata > Chondrichthyes > Squaliformes > Squalidae > Squalus > Squalus acanthias. Next base: position 67,733,736 of record CM059437.1, read on the forward strand.
AGAAGCACCTGCCTCAATCAAGTGGACACTTCACTTATTTGTGGCCATGTCAGTCCTGCATGCTATCTCCCTTCATTCTGGCAAGCAGGATGTCAAGCATAAAGTTCTCACATTTGAAATGGATGTCCAGTGCTGCTAAGGACCAGGAAGTATCCTGGAGGTCATGGAAGGCACAGAGTAATATTTTTAAAAGTGTACATTAGCCATTTCTTAACCATTTTCTTTTCTTTTTCCAGGTTGCACTTAGGTTCTCGTGTGTCCTTCTGGCAATTGTTATTTTTTTTCCCTTTAGCACAATTACTGCCACAATGTGTATTCTAATAGGGACTCCGTTCCCCCTCCCACCCCATCTGAAATCTTTCAAAGAGGAGGAGGGATGTCAGGCTTTGCAAGAGATACTTTATGCCTCCTCTGCAGACACAGGTGAACATACCTGACTTTGGCAGATGGTTAGTACTGGTAAAGATGCCTCTTCCCAAAGGATGCTTGGACAGCAGACTCCATAGCATCGCTAAGATATGTGAATGTGTGGCTAACATGACGCTGGATGCTTTCTCAGGTGCAACCCAATCACAATAGGTCATCTTTTCAGTGGTACTGCATGAAAAAAGGCATGCAAGGATGAAAAGAGCCAACGTAGCCTGGTTAGCTACAGCTGGCAAGTTACCACCATCAGATTCTGCAGGCCATGAAGCACTTACCTGGCAATGAACTGTTCAGTGTCTGAACAGCCAGAGCCAAATGCAGTGTTGTGTTTTTTACTGCAAGGACACCAGCAATGGTCATGCACCATAGTCATGCATATCCAGTGACAGTAATTCCCAGCTGTGGCCTGAAACTTGGGTTCACCTACCTAGAGGCATTTTGTAGTGCTTGCATGTATGAATGAATGGTGGTGTGTAGTGGTACAGAGTGTAATTCTCCTTGCAACCTTTTCATGCAGCATCACTTTCACTCCAGCAGCCACCTAACAGGGGATTGGGTGTTGGCCTGCTCCATTACTTGCCTGCAGACTCGTACCTGCACCTTGGGTTTCCATTCCACTTTTTGCCCTACTTTTCCTAGTTCCCTGCCCCTTCAGTCTTGGCAAAGGCAGCTAATAGGTTTAGATGCCTTTGAAGGCTTTATAGTCTTTCAAAATGATATATCCCTTTAATTCTCCCCAGCCCTGTAAATTTCACTTAAATGCAATTTTCTGCTCTCTATACCTGTCCAAATCTGCATCTGTAACTATACTCACTAATGAGTTGACATGGGAAAATTGGGTGGAAATGGCACATTTCTATTTGTGTCTGTAAAAAATCAACCAATGGCCATTTTGTGTAAATTATGGTTTGAATGGTTAAAAACTTGCATTTTAATTCAATCCAGCCCTGAGATTTTCTCTGGACTCAATTCTGGTGATGCAAACTGATATTAACCAATTGGAGGCTTATCTGAGTCTGATTTATCCTATGCAGTTGTATGTATGGAGACCCATTGGTGCTGTATATTGGTGTGCCAATCACAATAAATGTGAACTCGAAGAACATGGATTTGTCCCAATTATTTTCCAAAGAACATGTTCCCAAGTGTATGGGTTGTTGGGGAGAGATGAATGCTCATTGCCCTTCTCTAGAAAAAAGGGAGAGAAAGAAGTTCAAGATATACGACTATGGTGCACCTCTTAGTATTTGATTTAGAAGTTATATTCTTTCCTTTTTCCTCAGTGGTTCCCCAACCTCCAAATGGTTCAGTGTTTATATGGTGTGCCACTGTGACCTATAGACCAAAGAAGTTCCAGATTTGATCCCTGGTCTAGACTGAGTTAACTAATCTTAGCTGCTGCTCCCTTCCACATCAAATAGCCCAATGGGACTCACTGTCCTCATTCAGCCATAGAAAATGGCAACTTGGCTAAGGTACTGCAGAGTTGTTGCGTTGTGTAGAACAATATAGCAGCATAAGTTATTGTCTTCAGGAGGGGAGCAATCAGTAAAGAAAACCAGGGAAATGAAGAGGGTTACATTGCTGAAACTTTTTCCTTACAATTTTCCTTAAACACATCTTTTGTGATTAATAGGTTTGTCCTTTTCGAGTACTGGACTGGAGCATGTTTAATTTCTAGTTTTAACTACAGGAAACTTTCATTTATCCGGCATCGACGGGACCGGCGTGGTGCCGGTTTATCGAAAGTACCGGATAACAGAGAGTTATATCTACCGAGGCTATTTTTAACAAAGAGACTCCAAGCAGCACGGGAGAATCTATTCAAGCTACTGCAATGTTTCGGACTTGCGACAGCGCCAGGAGGCCGAGTAGTGGCACTTTTGAAAAGTACCCCTACTGACTAAATCGGCGTTCGCGGACTCGGGATCGGCAACATTGCCGGTTATTTGAGAGGATTTTTCGGAGCACTCGGCGTTCGCGGAGACTCGACTGCGACTCGGCAACATTGCCGGTTATTTGAGAGGAGTTTTCGGAGGATGATTTTTGCCGGTTAAGCGAGAATTCCGGATATTTGGGTGCCGGATAAACGAAAGTTTCCTGTAATATAAAGGTTGTATTATTGGTGACCACTGCCTTGATTTAGGCTCATGCAAATGAATCAAATATGACTTTTTAATGTTTATGATATTGGAGAACTATACTTGGAATGCTGCAATAAACTAGTGACAGCACGCATGGTTAATTAGTTTTCGTATTAAAATTTTAAAAATATTAAATTTATCATTTTTATTTTACTGAAACACCTATTGTAAATGTATCAAGGTCTGTATGACAGGTTTTCTAATTTCCTTGTATGGTGACCTTGTGGCTCATCAATTAAAGTTACCACACCAATTTGCATGACGGTCTCAATCTGCAATAAATTGAAAGAGCAAATTAAAATTGACCTCTACAGAGCACACCTCTGCACAGGTGGAACCCCAAAGTCATGTCAAAATGTTGCATAGACTTGTAGTTAGTAGGGGCGAATGCTCCACATTTTCTTGTTCTGCGCAAAGATCCATCCTTCCTAACGGAAGGTGCTACAGGATATTCTTAGTCATCAAGGACCCCATTGAATCACACCAGTGCAGTGTTTCCCCATTGACTCCCCTTGACCCTGATATAGACAAACTGTCAGGTTTTCTGACTTCAACCTGTGTGATGATTCCTGCTGAAGTGGCAGTAGAGGGGACCCTTCTCCCTCCACCTGGTGTGGATTGAGATACTATGGAAGGTTGTCCAGTTTGAGAATATGCTGCAATTCTTGAGGTTGAAGTATGAACATTCTTCAAGTTCCGGTCCTCTGTCCTGGCCTAATGCTAACAGCTGGATGGAAAGTTAGCAGCAGCCCTCATACAAGTCACAACGCCAACAGTCGGAGCATGTTCCACCCTATCAGGATAGAGGAGCTCTCAAAGCCTTGGTGGGGCAGCCAAGACCCATCCGGCACTGACATAGCTGGTGAACAAAGTAGCCACAATAGTGTCACTAACTAATCAGTCCCTGGTAATTCAGCAAAGACCACTTAATACCACAATGTGCCAGGTATATGATGAATGTAGTATTTATCAATATTTTAAAACGAAACAATAATTACAATATTTAAAAAAAGTAAATCACCTCACATACAGAAACAAAATTCCTGCCATTAATATCTACCATAAACAGCTAGAGTTACTTTCAGTGAAATTAATTGTGTAATTTTATGGAAGTGGATTAATAGCTCACACAACCCAGGCGCATTTCAGACCCAGCCATATACTAGTCTATTTAGCACATATTAAGAGAGCAGGGGGCTAATTTAAACTTCGGACGGCGCGCTGTTACCAGCGACAGACCCAGCCATTTTGACGCCTGGGCCTCATCTATACACTGTGGCACCCTGCTACAGCTCGCTGATTGTGGGAGGGTGGGAAATTATCCGGCTCCCACGCTGAGTCCACCAACAGTCACAGCCATGGGGAGATAGGGTGGGGTGGGAGACAATCCCAGGTGAAGGCCCTCATACAGGCCAGAAGTGGTCCAGAGTTATTTTGTAGGCCCAAGAGGAGCACTCCTTCAGGCCCCACCAAAGAAAAAAGCATTAGATGTTGTCTGGGCCGTTTTTTTCAGCAGCCACAAGCAGTCCCTTTAAGAACTACTGGTTAGGCCACTTAATGCTTGATACGACCCCAATTTGCATACTACAAGTGACCTTCCACTTAAAACAGGCAGGTGCTCCAGCCACCCAGTTCAGCACCCTATCCAAGATGGCGCCAGCCGGAGCGCTAACGTAAAAGGGGCACTATATTACTGAACTCCGTTTTGGGGGAACTACTTGCCCCATTTATGTCGTCAACAACAACAACAACTTAGATTTATATAGCGCCTTAACGTAATAAAATGTCGGGCAGAGAAAGTTAAAATCGGCCCTGAAATCTTTTACTGATGTTTCTCTTTTGTCTTTAGCGCGTAGGACCCAGATTAGCATATTAAAAGTAACATCCTGCCTGAAAAAGGCAGGTGCTGTAGCAACCCAGGACAGGTCAAAAATTGTGTAGGCTAGAGCAATAACGGAAATGGGGGGTGCAGTATGTGCTACACCATGAGTTTTGGAGCACGACTGTCCCATTCCTGCCCGGCTGAGGCCTTGAAAAGCGACCCCCTTGTGTTTGTCTGCAGAAGTGCTTTGGTACAGGCATGGGAGCAAGCCATACAGTCACGAGGGTGAACAACGATATGGAACGTAGAGAGTGGCAAGATTTTAATGGGCTCAGGGGGAGCATTTGTGCTGGGTAGGCCACTCTGGTCTGGTTGCCAATGTGTGCACAGCTCACTATTCTGATCGGGTGGAGCGTGCTCCGACTGTTGGCATTGTGACTTGTATGAGGGGCTGCTGCCAACGTGCCAACCATCCTTTTAAATGGTGTAAGATTCCAGTCAGCCCGATAAAGGCGGGTGCTCCAGCCGCCCATTTCCAGGACAGGTCAAAAATAACGGCAGCTGGAGCAGCAGCAGAAAGCCAGAGTGCGCTGCACTGCAATTTTCAGAGCATGCCCAGTCGAGGCCCTGAAAATCATCACCCTTGTGTTTGCCTGCGGAAGTGTTTTGGCACTGCTCTGGGAGCAGGCCATACAATCAGGAAAGTAAATCGTACAGTGAAATTGTGAGAGGGGAAAGTGAAATATTTCTCTGAAAGTATTTGCTCAGTTGTTCTGATTTTGTTCTCCAGGAGACCACTTATCATTTAAGATGGCAAACATTGAATGTCTGTTCTGGTGGGCAGACGGGGAATCGTATCAGTTAATGCAGCCATACTTAGTTATTGCAGCCAGTGGACTAACTGCTGATAGTGTATACTGTTTAAAACAAACATTGCTTGAACCTTAAGAATTGAAGAAACATCTACACTACTTGGTGTAATGCTGCTAAAAATCCAGGAGATGGCACTGTTTTAATGTTAAACTATCACCTATTTACTAATAATTCACATTTTTTTCATCCAGCCTATATTTTTCTTAAAACTCTATCATAGTAGCATGAAATATAAATTCTATGTTTGTTACAGGTATCATTGTAACTGCATCTGCTATTAGAACTCTGAACTCTTTCAAACCATACAGAAAGCTACTTTAGTCTCCTGTTAGGACTGTGCCTCCCCTGTGTAAAATCCTTTGTTACACGCAGACACCTCAGGACAAGGTTTATAGTGTATGCTCAGTGATATAATCAGTGGGTACATGCAGAGACTGCACACCTTGAGCCTGACAGCTCGCTTCCTGTGGAGACTATACACTGAACTACATATTGAGCGCAATTCTGACCTCATACTTTCTGTGCTTCCACATGAGCTGCTGCTCCAGGAGCTTCAAAATATTCTGGCAATTCTGAGTCTTAAATGACAGTTGAAAACTGTCTAGCTTCCCAACTGTGTCTAGCTTCCCAACTGTTATCAGTGCAGTGAATGAACATTTATCTTAATTTTTATAAGTGTATTGATCCAAGCCTTTGCTTTTTCATTTCAAGTATTGCAGATATAGAACTGGATTTATCCTCCAAAACAGCACATTTGTGTTAATAAATAAAATGATCATGAATAAATTCATGTTGAAATAACCATTTTTTGGTGTGTACAGAGTGTCGATTTGTAAGAGTAATTTAATACAACTCATGTTTAGTTTTTGGCCTCATTGTTTCACCTATTTACGTTCGCTACCATCAGCTGTATTACTTCAACTCGCAGGCCAGAAGGATATGGGCCTAAGAATGCTCCGCAATTCAGTAAGGAAGTCTTGTCTTGCTAGATCTTGATATTTTTATCTTTCTCTCTGCACCTCTCTCCCTCTCTCTTCCCCCCCCCCCCCCCCCCCCCCCCCCCTCCAAACCCAATCCAAAAACATTAGAGCACCTGGCTAGGGAATGCTTTTAATACCTTGCCCGAGTGGCCATTTTCACGCAACTCTTAATGGTGACTATCACCAAGCCTGATTCTATCCTTAAATGGCATCCACACATGCTCCATCCAGCAGGTGAATGGATAGTGTTCAGGAGCAGGAACCAATTTTCCCTCCCTAGCCTAGGGGTACTGAGTACAACTCTAGTGCCCTGCCGCTGAGATCAGCTAATTCACCACCAACCCAAGATCAAATCAGGGACCTTCCTGGCTTGAATTGATCAACAAACTCACGAAGCTGTCAGGGAATCCTATGCAGATTAATTCACGGTAGGTCAGCAAATGGTCGTAAGGTGTCAACTTTCATAGCAGCAGGTACAATCTTGTTTTCGTAGTGATAGCAAGCAAAATATCTTCACCTACTGTGCCAGAAACTTAAAAATCAAATCTGCCTAAATATTTGCCAGGGTTCTTGAGTTAGTTCCTTGTCAGATTTTTAAAACTGACTACTGAGAGGCTTTTCCAGTCTTCAAAATGTTTGGAGCTTCTCTTTCACACTATGTGCAAACTGCTTTTATGCAAGTTCCTATTTCTGAATCATATATAGTAAAACTAGAGAAAACTAAAGCATGTTTTTCCTTCCTGGAGTTCTTTAGAGAGCACTAACATACAGTTTGGCGGTTACTGGTAACAGGTTTGATTTTCATTCTCTCTCACTCACTCTCTCCCCCGCCCCCCACCTCCACCAATTAAACACTACTTTTTAAACAAAAAATAGAGTTAAATATGTTGAGATCATATTTTGGTTCAGAAATTATACTATGGTCTTTTTAAATGTTTCAAGCTCCTTTTTTCATGAAGATAGAATGTAAGTTTGCTGGCCAGGGTTACTATCTCAGCTTTTATTTTCCATATTTAAACAATAATGCAATACTCATCTGTGTTTTACCTGGAAATTGAGGATAAGCATGTCAATTTAAAAGCAAGCCTATCAAGTTGATTTGTATATCCTCACAGGCAGCCAAAGCTCCATTGTTACTATTAGATCCTATCTTACAAAAATGTTGAAGAAACACAACCGACTGCATTGCATCTTAATGTGGAAGTCCCAGTAGATTCTGGCATGGCACATTTAATCTCCTGTTCGTCATGTCCATGGTGTTGGTTTCCAGTTTTGCGAAGACGCGTAGCAATACCGCTCTGCTTGTTGTGAAAGGAGAAATTTATAGAATGCCTCAGTTGGAGAGAGAGAGAGAGAGAGAAATGTTGCTATCATTTATTCCTTTTTTTGTTTATGGAATGTGGGCAACCGTGGCAAGACTGCATTTTAATTGTAGGAGTCTGCCATATAGTGTAAGCCAGACAGGGAAGGGATGGATGGTTCCCTTCGTTGAAGGACATCAGTGAACCAATTGGGTTTTTACAACAACCAGGCAGCTTTCATGGAACTTATTCTGATGCTAGTCTACAAATTGCAAGATTTATTGAATTCACTTTCATAACTTGCCATGCTGGGATTTGAACTCTCGGCCTCTCGGTTGCTAGACCAGTACCATAACCACTACACCGCCATACGCATTATTGTGCATAATGAGGGTGTGCCTTACACGACAACAAATGTAAAATATTGCGGATGCTGAAAATCTGAAATAAAAATAGAAAATGCTGGCATCACTCAGCGGGTCAGGCAGCGTCTGTCGAGAGAGAGAATGCTGGAATCACTCAGCGAGTCAGACATCGCATCTAAAAGACGGCACCTCAAACAGTGCAGCACTCCCTCAGTACTGCACTGAAGTGTCAGCCTAGATTATGTGCTCAAGTCTCTAGAGTGGGGCGTGAACCCACGATCTTCTGAATAGACCTAATTTTCTTCTGGGCTTAGTCCTTGATGAGATATCACAATATTCTTGACTTAGTTTGTATTATTTAAACTCTTAATTAGCCCAATCTTGCATCAGCTGTTGGACTGTTGCTCACCTGTTATTGCCAAGTTATCCTGCAAATTGCACGCAAAAGATTGTGGGTTTTGTTTCAAAGGAGACTCGGTCTGATTACAAGAGCTGCTTTTGTAATGAAAACAAGTTAAAAGTGTTGGGAGGGAAAAAAATCTAAAGTGTAACAGTTGAGTTTTCTCAATCAACCAGTGAGAGAGCAACATTCTTCCAAATTAGTTATTTGCCAAATACCATCGGTACGTTATTTTTGAACCAGGAAAAATCAAAGGGATGCCCGTGGTTTTAGATCTTGGCCTTCCTGTATTACATAAAACCACCTTGGAGTGAGCACCTTCAGTTATATTCTCCTAGTCTCATTACCAATCACAATGGCCCTGAATTTGCGGTCGGAGGCTTCCCGCAGGGAAATGCCTCCGATCCGCAAATAAAATGCCCACGTATCTGGTAGTCCGGGAGGTATGGAGATTCGCGGTCCTGGGCCTCTCCAGGTACCCGCGGGAAGAGGCCCACGTATCTCGGGTGCAGGCAGTTCGCGAGCGCCCCTGGGATCATGTGGGCCGGCCCAGCGAGTGACAGAAGGGAAATCCTCATTCATTCTTATGGGGATTCCGTATGTATGGGAATACCCCAAAAAATAACTCTACACTTCAAATAAATAAAAAATAAAAAATAACATTTAAAATTAATTAAAAATGGCATTTAATTAAATATTTAAAACAAAAATGTAATTTTTTTGAAAAATAAATTTACATGTTTTAAAGAGGCTAAAATAAACTTACCTTATTTCACAGGTTTTTAAATGTATAAATTATTGATAATTTTATTTTTCTGTTTTTTTTTTAAAACACTTACGCTGGTGAAAGCAGGCCTTATGCCTGCTTTTACCAGGCGTAAGGATTTCACGGACGTTCGCTGGGCAGAAGTTGGGCAAATAGCCCAGCTCTCCGCCCGCGGATGCCCTTTTCCCGGGGATGCGGATGATCTGTCAAGTTCTGGGTTTTAGCGCATGCACAGCGAATGCCTAAACCCGGAACATGCACGGCCCTTATGGGCACGTGCGCACCTCGTACGCACCAGTAGGGGCTGCAAATTACGGCCCATTGTATCTGCTCCATTGGAAGGTGGTAAAATTTACTTTGGTCAAACATAATGCAAGATCAAGATGGGGATCGTGAATCTGGAGATATTAGGTATATTGATTAAATCACTGGCTTAACATCTGAAACACTAATGCTCCACTTGGAAAACATTTAGTTGACTAGAGTTCAGTTGTAGGCATTGGCTGAATTGGACCATCTTCCCAGTGTCATCACACAATTGTATGCATCTGGATTATCTAAAAAGAATTAAACTGAGCCTCATGCCTTGCCCTCTTAGCCTCCTGGAAATGTATCCTCATCTCCTGCCGAAGAAGCAAACCTCATGTTGTGGAAGAAGTATAGCTCTGACTCCCTGGCCAGTCCTAACTTAATAGCTTGTTTATTAAAAGGGTAAGACTATTGTTCTTCCTACAAAGCTTTGACTTAATGCTTTACGGCTATCAATGTTGCTTTGCAAGTTTCTGTTATTCCTGGCTTGAAGTTGACTGTGCAAGGGAATTGCTTGATATCACATCCATGGATGTCCAGGCTTTATTGAAGAGGGTGGCCACATTAACATCCCCATTACAAAATTCTTTTGCATGTGGTCTCCTTTTTCAGATTATGGTCTTGAAATTGTTACAATTTAGTGGAAGACCTCTGTGTGAAATACACATCATCATAATTGACACTTCATATGGTATGGAGAGTAAGGCACTCCTCTGTTCACGCCCTAAGTTCTCCCATATGTTGGCACCATACATTCTTGTGGCCCAAAGGTTATTGATCCCTCTTTTTATCCAGTATTTCACAAACTGCTGAATAATGTTCTATGATGTCTATTCAAGCAACTTTGCTGCCATTGAAGATAGGATCAAAGATCTCTCGAACTCTGTGCGTACTTGTAGAAGCAAAAGAAAACTAGGTGCCCTAGTATCAAAGCAGTGATTGGTATTGTCCCATGCTGTCAGCTGGCAGGGCATGATGGCCTTGGTATCATTAAAGGGCAGTAGCCATTTGATGACACTACATATGCTTATAAAGCACCATTTGCAGTGTCATGAATTAAGGTATTGGAGCCTTGACCTTGCACAAGTCTGACGGTTGCCTTCACATCAGTTCTTGGTGAAGGGCCAATGAATATCCTGCAGATATTGGGTGAGAATTTACTGTGGGGGGGGGGGGGGGGAAATAACAGTGAGGCTAATGGCGCTCACCGTGATTTATGCACAAATCGGACAGCAACATCAGGCGAACGCAGATGCGCAGTTAAACGCTAAAATCCAGAAGTTGCTGTCTGAGATGCACTGCTCTGCCGTAAGCTGTACAAAAACAGCATCTCACTGTCTGACTCTCATTCAAATGTATTGAACGCCGTGAAGTTCCTATACTGATGTCGTAGATACGGACTAAATTCGCCACAGAAAGTTAGGGCTTGTCCATTTCAGTCTAAGTATCCTTTTTAAACAGCGTGATAAGTCTTAATTACTGCCAAACAACCTCTCTGGCAATGAAAATTAACTTTTACATGTGTGGAGTCTCATTCCTTCAGCTTTTTAATTGTTGTTGGAGATTTTTTTTAAATCTTTCTCTTTTTCCTCTCTCTCTCTCTCTTAATCTGATCTTTCTTTCCTTCTCTTTATTTTGTTTTCTGTACCTGATTTGGTATTGAATTCACTATTCTAACTTACACTTCCTGTTTCAGACTGCATTGTTCATTAATAATTCTTCAGTCTGATTGGTTGAGGAGATACACAGTAGCTTTCCCTGTTCACACAGGTCCCAGGTCCCCTCTAGAGGCTCCACGCCATTTCGCTCTCCCACTTGCAGCAACTTGTTGTGCAAAAGCTCCTGCAAATTTAATGGTTTGTCGGTTACAGTAAATTCTGTCCCATTATTTTCCCATGGTAGTGGATTATAATCTATCTTTTCTCAAGTGTTACTTTTATGTAATAATTATAATCATTCTTTAGATGCATTTATTGTCCACATGCCATGCTTTCCATCTTCCTTTGCTTTGGACTAATGGATATTAACTGATAATATAATATTAGCTCCAGGTGTGTGCCACATTTAATAGTGCAGTTTACCTGTTACGTAAGTAGTTGGTTTACATACATAGTTAAGTTACAAATGTTGTTTTGTTTTTGACCCTTGTTTCAGGGTTAAGGTATTGGGATCCTTTCAGGTCACATATAATGCAGGAAGAAGAAAATCGTGTATGTTACTGCCCAAAAGTACCTTAAAAGGGACAGTAATCCCTTGTAATTATTGCTGGTTAATTAGGCAACCTACCTATGTGAAGGATACCTTCCTTCAAAGGATGATAACTACAGTTCCTAAAGGCAAGTTTCCTACTTTTGACTCCAGTAAAATTTCAATTCCTGCAGATAGAATTGAAGCCTGTTACTGTAATTGGAATGTCCTAATGGAAACTAAATTGCCCTATTTTGTTGTCTGTAATTAAGTGAAAGCTATCAGGACTGATTTAAATACACTGAGAGTCAAATGGTGCCTGGGAAAATATCCCTTATAAAGGAATGCCTTCATTAATTACATCCCTATTAACTGGTGTCAAGTATACTGTGAACTTTTTAAACAAAACTGAGGTGAAGGATGGGGAAATTGTACAATTATCTAGGTACTTCAATTTAATATATTGTTCTGTACCCAGCTTCCATAAAGCACTTTGTTATTTCTTTTAAACCTGATTTTACTAAGTTTGCAACTTAAAGACATTACTGAAAGATTTTTCAACTTTCAAAACAACAAATAAGATGGCTTCTTTCAGCTAGCATGTACATTTTTTTAATAAACATCATGTAATAATACATATAAAGAAAATGATTATTATGGACACACCATTTCTGAACCAAGACAGTGAAGGGACAACTTTTGGCTGGGTCTCTGAAACACAATTCTAAGCTGGATATTAGGCAGTTGACGAAAGCAATGCAAATTGCCTCATCTTCCAGTTTCTTCTGCCTCAATAAAGCACATTGCTCCTGTTCAGCACCTCCCCAGTCAGCCCTTGTTGAGCAAGGAACTCGTCTTGTGGGGAATGGCAGGAGTAAACCTCCATTCCAGCACTTCCTGGCACTGCACACCATTGCACAAGTTAACTGCATAACTGATCCATCGGAACAGTTGTTCATTTGTGATCTTTTGTTTTATGGTAAATTCAATCCTATTTATTATCCATTTTGATGCAAAAATGATGCTATAGCCCACAATCTTTGTGAATAGAATTTACTACAAAAAGCAATATCATAAGAAGCCAAGGATGTCATACTTTGATGGCCTGTAGTTGAATAAGTAACAAAATAAAGAGGATGATGTTGGCACCAGCTACTGTGTTTCTGATTGGTCCATAATGCATGAGAGAATTCTGTGACGTTACGTGATTTGATTGGTGGTACTTTTGATAACATTTAGGCTTCCCTAGCATTAATATCTCCCTTTAATAATCTAGGGTAATTTTCAAAATATGACATTTGTGCACCCTGTTAACGGCACTGTCATCACTGAGTATGGTCACTAGCTTTCACGTGTGCTCAGTGGTGCACTCGTGCTGCAGGTGCTGTCATCTGTACACCATCATTACTGAAAGTGCCTGGCCTGCTTCAGGCTGCTGTCCACTCACCCAAAACTGTTGGCAGAACACTGAGGCTTTAGCCCAGCAGTGGTTTGCATTTGAGATATGCAAACCAATTGCAGGATTTTTAATAGTCACTCATTACATTACCTTTTTGAGCACTCCCCATTCCCCACCCCCCGCATCCCCCCCTCAAAGTTTACTGATGTAGCTAATAATAAGAAATGTTTAATCAAACAAATTGTATCCTTTATCCAAGTGATTACTTAGTAGTACAGTAATATGGTTCATGCTAGATGTAAAATGAAACTAATTTGGCCACAAAGTAGTGTTTACAAATAAAAGTATGCTAAAAAAGCCTAAGGTGTGGAAAGATGTTTACATGTCTAAGTACTGTACCTTTACTTATTTTTAAAAAAAAATTATTTGAGGAATATACTTGTTAAAAAAATAACCAAACCAAATTATTTTAAGAATTGACAATTTTGAGAGTCTTGATATTTTGATTTTCTTTTTCTTTTAATGTGAAACATTAGTACACATTTTGAAAGATGCAATAGGTTGTGGTAAAAGGAAAATTAGAAATATCAATCCAAGTTCCCCAAAGCCTTTCCACCACCTACAAGACACAAGTCATGAGTGTGATGGAATACTCTCCACTTGCCTGGATGGGTGCAGCTACAACAACACTCAAGAAACTCCACATCATCCAGGACAATGCAATCCACTTGATTGACAGCCCATCTACCACATTGAAAAACATCCACTACCAGCACACGGTGGCTGCAGTGTGTACTATCTACAGGATGCATTGCAGCAACTTACCAAGGCTGCTTCGACAGCACCTCCGAAACCCTCGACCTCCACCACCTAGAAGGACAAGGGCAGCAGGTGCATGGGAACACCATCACCTCCATCGCACACCATCCTGAATTGGACATATATCGCCACTCCTTCATCATCGTTATATCAAAATCCTGGAACTCCCTACTTAACAGCATTGTGGGAGTACTTTACCACATCACCACATGGACTACAGCAGTTCAAGAAGGCGACTCCAGCTTATCACTTCACCACAGCAACATCACTGGGTTTGAAACTCAAGCCAGGTTATTCCCCACAGAGACAATGGCAGAGAGAATTTGTCCCAAGACCCTGGTGTGCACCTATTGGAAGCCAGTTACACAGCAACATCGGCACAGTGAGGGGACCAGGTTACCTACCTTTTCAACTAAGCATGAGGTACATCAAAGGGAAGGAAAGAAAATATCAACAACTGAAAGGAAAAGTCTAAACCTTAAAGCTATCACATTTTCCATGGTATGCTAGGTTGGGAATTGAAATGAGCATTCGCTCATTCGCACCACACAAGTGCCAGGCATTTACCATCTCCAACAAGAGAGAGTCTAGCCACCTCCCCTTGACATCCAACAGGATTACCATCCCCAAATCCCCCACCAACAACATCCTGGGGGTCACCATTGACTAGAAACTTAACTGGACCAGCCACATAAATACTGTGGCTACAAGAGCAGGTCAGAGGCTGGGTATTCTGTGGCGAGTGACTCACCTCCTGACTCCCCAAAGCCTTTCCACCTTCTACAAGGCGCAAGTCAGGAGTGTGACGGAAAACTCTCCAATTGCCTGGATGAGTGCAGCTCCAACAGCACTCAAGAAGCTTGACACCATCCAGGACAAAGCAGCCCACTTAATTGGCACCCCATCCACCACCTTAAACATTCACTCCCTCCACCACCGGCACAGTGTGTACCATGTACAAGATGCACTGCAGCAACTCACCAAGGCTTCTTCGGCAGCACCACCAAACCCGCGACCTCTACCACCTAGAAGCACAAAGGCAGCATGTGCACACCTCCACCTGCAAGTTCCCCTCCAAATCGTGGCTTTCAAAAGGGAATTGGATAAATACCTGAAGGAAAAAAATTTGCAGGGCTACGGGGAAAGGGCAGGGGAGTAGGACTAGCTGAAGTGCTCTTGCAGAGAGCCGGGACGGGCCAAATGGCCGCCTCCTGTGCTGTAACCATTCTATGATTCTATAAGTCACACATCATCCTGACTTGGAATATATCGCCATTCCTTCATCGTCGCTGGGTAAAATCCTGGAACTCCCTACCTAACAGCACTGTGGGCGTACCTTCACCACACGGACTGCAGCGGTTCAAGAAGGCAGCTCACCATCACCTTCAAAAGGGCAATTAGTGACCTTACCAATAACCCCCACATCCCATGAATGAATAAAAAAAAAATCAAAGTTGGGCTTAACCCAACAACCTTATAATGGGCATTGTAGCCACCTTGTTTGTCTTGGTATTCAGCATATTTAAATGTCAACCTGGGAGGAATTATTGGATCAATCATATTAAACAAAACCACTGGACCCCTGAGTCTTTTTAAGGAAAGCCTATTCAATTAAAACTCCCATTTTCCCTATTTACTGCCTGTTAAGACAAACAACCGCACTGTTTTTTTTTAAATGTGTGTATTAATCTGTAAATGCATTTCTGATCACTAATATGCAAATTTGATATTGGGCAGCAAATCAAGGATTATTCAAGTTTGTCAAAACAATAGATACAATGTGCCAGTGACATCTAAGGGAAAAAAATGAAGATTGTGATAATTTACAGTGATTTCATTTTTCTTCACAAATGCTCCTTTATGACCATTTGTGGATTTACAATGATTTCTGAAGTCAAGACAATTGTTTAAAAACTAAGAATTTTAACATAGCAGAATGTTAAGTCCAGAATAGCAGTTTTAATAAATGTTGTAAATTTGTTTTAAATTCTAAAGCTATTCAGAGAATGTTTATATATTTTTAATAATTGAAATTTCACTTTAAAGAAATGTTGGCTGACGGATTGCACTTGCCATATTTGTTATTTGGAACAAGTCAAAGTTCCTGTTTTAACTTAATTTTATAGAAGCAAATTAACAGAATAATTAAGCAGTGGTTTACTTGTTTTCTTCTGTTATTTGTGATCAGTTATACTCTGAAAATAACTGCTGCAAACTTACAAGGCCATCTGAAGCCCGCACTTCGAGCAGCTCCCTTCCATTTGTGTCTAATGCTTATTTACAGGGGGTTAATATAATTGAAAAGGTGTTCGGCTTATTAACCCTTTGAGCAGCTGTCAAAGTACCTGAAGAGCATATTTCATGTTGCATACGCTTAACCAAAAATTATCTTGTACCTTTAGAATTACATAGAATATACAGCACAGAAACAGGCCATTCAGCCAAACCAGTCCATGCTGGCATTTATGCTCCACTCACGCCTCCTCCCGTCTTTCCTCATCTAACTCGATCAGCATAACCCTCTATTCCCTTCTCCCTCATATGCTTCCCCTTAAATGCATCTATACTATTCACCTTAACCACTCTCTGTGGTGGCGAGTTCCACATTCTCGCCACTCTCGAGTTAAGAAGTTTCTTCTGAATTCCCTATTTGATTTCTTGGTGACTATCTTATATTGATGGCCTCTAGTTTTGCTCTTCCCCATAAGTGGAAACACTCTGTATCTACTCTACCAAAACCTTTCATAATTTTAAAGACCTCTACTAGGTCACCCCTCAACCTTCTCTTTTCAAGAGAAAAGAGACCCAGGTTGTTCATCGTTTCCTGATGGGTATAACCTCGCAGTTCTGGTATCCTCCTTGTAAATCTTTTTTCTACTCTCTCCAGTGCCTCTATATCCTTTTTATAATATGGCGACAAGAACTGTACACACTACTCCAAGTGTGGTGTAACCAAGGTTCAATACAAGTTCAGCATAACTTCTCTACTTTTCAATTCTATACCTCTAGAAATAAACCAGAGTGCTTGGTTTGCTTTTGTTATGGTCTTATTGACCTGCGTCGCAATTTCACCGAGTACAAGCCTGTATTTAGCTTTGATCAAACTTTGATCTCATGGCCTAAATCTGCATTTCAGTTTGCAATGCTATTCTAAATGTTTCAAAATCAATGTCATTTTTCCATCTATGTGGTAGTCAATGAATGGAATATCAACTTCACAAAGGCAACTCAACTAAAAATATTAGACAAAATTGTTGCTCACTAAAATTAGAAGCATTTTGGCAATATCCACAACATAGTTCTGTAATAATAGCTTTTGCATGACAACAGTGGGTCAGCACAGAGGTTAATCCCTCCCCCTCCCCAAAATTAATTGATGCATTTTGCCGTGAGCAAGTATTTGTCAGAAGGAGTGATTATTTTAGTACATTGCTTTTGAATGTTTTTGAATTGTCGTTGGCATTGGTTCAGTTACATTACCCAGGTCTGCTGACAGCTGATTTTCCAGTATGTAAAACAGCATTTGCAGTTAGCTCTGTAGATGTGGTCAGTGTGTAGCACAGCAGCGGCTGAGCAGACCGATTATACCGCCAGAATAGTCAGCAGCGAGATAGCAGACAAAACATCTGTGTCTCATTTTCATATCTAGCTAAATAAAATGACACAAAAACACACAAGCAGACTCGGGGGTAGCTGCGTGTTTCTCCTGGGAATGAGAAAAGCATGTTGGAGAGATGCAGGTTATCAGAGAACCATGAAGACAATAATATAACCTGACACATTTGAAATGAGACACCAGTTGTCATGGCAACGGCTCACGTGGGAGTAGATCTCGAGAGACAGCTATGAGATGTAGTATAAATGATGTTTGATTAGAACTTAAATCATTTAGGCTCAGGGAAGATAGGCCTTTTGTCAGCATGGGACCTTGGGTCACTTGTAAAGCGACTGGGCCTGAACGTATTAGCCTTACACGTGGTCCTGGGGGTGAAAGGGCATGCAGACTGATTAGTTTGCCCTTCTCCACTTAGTTTTTCATAACCTTCTGAGTACTAAAGCATCATTTCTATACCAAAAACCACTTCACATGTAAAGAGACCATTTACTCTTGATAATAGAAGTACTGTTAACAATTTGAAATTTGGAATATTGAGCTGCTTAATGTAGTATTGTTTAGGATGGTTTCATGTTGTAAAAGCTTTTCTACATGTTACAACATTTTTGTGCAGCAATATAAAATGTTCTTAAATAGTTAAGGAAGTGGACGCCACTGTCCCTCCCCCAGAACACAAAAATCCCATTGCACTGTGCAGACAACATTTCTGTCATTGTAATTTAAACTTTAGAGGCGTTGAATATCTTTTAAGTTCCACTTTGTTGCACACAGAGAACAACTATTATTCATCTTATTTGAAACAAAATTCTGGCAGCATCTCCAATTTGCAATTAATGTAGTTGCAGTTTATTTTCTGTGTTCCTCCGGGCTGCTGGAAATTGCATGTTTCTTTTATTTGGTGGTGGCAAGTGCAGAAATGTAGCGTGTGCAGCGCTTGCCTGAAGGGCCGTGTCATTTGCAGTGTTTCAAGTAATGAATCCTGGATCTGGGCTCTCTTAGACAAATGACCTGTGGCCTAGCGGCCGTTTGTGGACCCAAATGATTTTGTCAGCTGTCACTTTGTAGCCAGAAAAATGTCAAAGCCTGTGGACAAGTGCTGCATGAAGGAATTTCCACCTTCCATTAAATATTCTGTGCTAAATAAGCCCTAGTTGTCTAATAACCAATGTGATCATAGATTAGAAAATTCCTTCAGGTCCAGCATGCAGACTTAACTCCTTACTTTGCACTAATTTTCTATTAACCCTTAGAGGTCTAGGCATTGTATTACTGTATGAGATTCCGGTTTATTCAGCAGGGTAAGGGTTAAGGGCTTTTCGAAGGTTGTATGATGTTTAACTAGCAGTGACTTTCTAAAAACAAAAGTTTGATTTTATTTTATTCAGGTTATTATTTGTATATATTTTCAGTCGTTTTTTGTCATTGTTTTATGTTTTTTGTTAATATTCTGTTTATCATTCTCTTTGCACTCTAATTCCTCAATGTCCTATTTTTAGTGCATGGGTTAACAAGTTTGCATTAAATTCCTGTTGACTCTATTTTAAAACATTTAGCACACACAGATAAAATTAAACCGGCATGTGTTAGTATAACTGCTAATTTTTTTTTTTAACAGTGCTGGATACTAGAACATAGGAGGTAAAAGGCCAAATATGTCTGTAGATGTCTAAAAGATTTACAGACTGAGATTTGTTTCTGACCACTTCAAATAGGTAATAGGTGTTTCTTTTGAAGGTGTCCAAAGCTTGCCTTAAACTAAGCGAATCAAAGCTTCATTTGTGTTTATTTAATTGGCAAAAAGAAACCTTTAATTAACAAAGTTCGTCATGTTGTTATCAAACGTTAGTACTTTGCATACCTGATTGGTGAATTTACAGAATGCAACACAGGCAAACTCCTGTAATGAAGAGCACACAAAATATTCTTAATTAGTAATTTAATGAAAGTTGAAAGATGATAGCTTTTCAGTAAACTAATGTATTTGCACTAAACCTAAGCTTTTTAAACCATGGTAGTTTCTTCTTCTGATTCAGTTGCTGTATTATAAGCTCAGTTTGGGTTCCGCCAGGACCACTCTGCTCCAGACCTCATTACAGCCTTGATCCAAACATAGACAAAAGAGCTCAATTCCAGAGGTGGGGTTAGGGTGACTGCCCTTGACATCAAGGCAGCCTTTGACCGAGTGTGGCATTCAGGAGACCTAATAAAATTGGAGTCAATGGGAATCAGGGAAAACTTTCCATTGGCTGGAGTCACACCTAACAGAAATGAAGATGGTTGTGTTTGTTGGAGGCCAATCATCTCAGCCCCAGGACATTGCTGCCGGAGTCCCTCGGCAGTGTCCTAGGCCCAACCATCTTCAGCTGCTTCATCAATGACCTTCCCTCCATCATAAGGTCAGAAGTGGGGATGTTCGCTGATGATTGCAGTGTTCAGTTCCATGCGCAACTTCTCAGATAACGAAGCAGTCCATGCCCACAGGTAGCAAGACCTGGACAACATTCAGGCTTGGGCTGACAAGTAGCAAGTAACATTCGTGCCAGGCAATGACCATCCCCAGCAAGAGAAAGTCTAACCACCTCCCTTTGACATTCAATGGCATTACCATCGTCTAATCCCCACCATCAACATCCTGGGGGTCACCATTGACCAGAAACCTAACTGGACCAGCCACATAAATACTGTGGCAACAAGAGCAGGTCAGAGGCTGGATATTCTGTGGCGAGTGACTCACCTCCTAACTCCCCAAAGCCTTTCTACCATCTGCAAGGCACAAGTTAGGAGTATGATGGAATAATCTCCACTTGCCTGGATGAGTGCAGCTCCAACAACACTCAAGAAGCTTGACACCATCCAGGATAAAACCCGCTTGATTGGCACCCCATCCACCACCTTAAACATTCACTCCCTCCACCACTGGCGAACTCTGTTTGCAGTGTGTGCCATCTACAAGATGCACGGCAGCAACTCGCCAAGGCTTCTTTAACAGTACCTCCCAAACCCACAACCTCTACCACCTAGAAGAACAAGGGCAGCAGGTGCATAAGAGCACCACCACCTGCAAGTTCCCCTTCAGGTCACACACCATCCTGACTTGGAAATATATCACTATTCCTTCATCGTTGCTGGGTCAAAATCGTGGAACTCCCTCCCTAACAGCACTGTGGGAGTACCTTCACCACACGGACTGCAGCGGTTCAAGACGGCGGCTCACCACCACCTTCTCAAGGGCAATTAGGGATGGGCCTTGCCAGTGATGCCCACATCCCGTGAATGAATAAAAAAAATATTTAATTTGAGACCAACCGAATGTTTCATTAGTCATGTTAAAGGTTAAATTCACTCCATATTTCAAAGCTCAGTTCAGTGAAGGACTGGATAGCATAATGAGCTGCACACTTTCTTTCCACTTCTAGTTTCAAACCCATCTCCAGTTGGAAGTCTTTCCCCTCTAGTGACTGTATGACTTTGAACAGTCTCAAACAAGTTCCAATGTGTATGAGCCAACAGCACAGAACAGCCTAAAGTTCAGCCTTAGCTCAAATCTCAGGCACAGGGAACAGTAAAGATGGCTAGTGTAGGAAAAAGAAAAATTCACATTGGTACAACAAGGGGTTCTCTTCTGAGGCTGGGTTTCCAGTGTGTTGTTAGAGAAGAGTAGGGGGAGCTTTATTCTGCATCTGGCCATGCTGTACCTAATGTGGGAGTACTTGGTGCCAACATAGGATGTGCAAAATAAAATAGCATTCCATTCCCAGAATTGGCATCTGTCACCTTATTGAGCACAAAAACAAAATTGGTTTGAATTTTATTGCACTAATTATAATTTCTAATATTTTGGCAGCATCTCAGGAAAACTGCTCACTGAAACAAAGCTAAACAATCTGAGAATTATTCCATAATCACTCCTAACTCTTGCCTTCAAATTGTGGAGATGAGGGCATATGAGGCGGTAGGAAACATTATAAACATATCAGCCACATGTGCCCAGTAATGTTCCCTCTAATTTATTTAAGGGGCTGCGCAGCCCATTCAAAAATCCACGCATGCGCTGTTTTTGCATTTAAAAGCCGGCTCACCAGCTGCGCGGGACCTCCACAGCGCTGCATGCCACACAGCTTAAAGGGAACATTGGTGCCCAGTGAGAGATCTCTCTCAGGAGCTAGAATAGAAATGATTTACCAATGTAGTTTACTGAAAAATAAATCTTTTTTTTTCCACGTTTCTTAATTCCTCCAATTTTCTCCACTCCTCTGCTGAAGGCAGTGACTCTTATTGGCATATGGTTACATTGATGCCCACAGCCCACTGATAGCTCACCTAAGTGACTTTTCACGTGTGAGGCTAGACGGTAAGTGTTGCCAGCCTGTTTAACAATGTAGGACATCACACCCAAGCCCAATTGTAATCTGTCCTCACCCAAGCCCAATTGTAATCTGTCCTCACCCACTCATATATATATATATATATATATATATATATACATATACACACACACACACACACACACACACACACACACACACACACACTCCTCAGTGATAATCATTGGATAGCAATCAGATGTGCCAACCCTTGCTGATTATTTTCCTCCTTAGTACAGAAACATTGAAGACAATTGTGCTGGTACATTTTGATCTTTATTATTTAGTGCTACGTCACATGGTGCCAAGTCGTTGATATCGTGGTATGTCCTGTACCTATTGAAATTTAACAGCTCACTGTAAGGAGTTTTCCGCACATTTCATAATTTGAAATTCAAAATTCTTGATCATTAAATTGCTCATTTGTTTAATATTGCAGTTGTATAGCATGATTATATGATGGGTGAAAGAAAAAACATTTTACGTTTTTAAGCTACAGCTTTTGTTTTCTGAGTTTCCTTTATTGTTTTGTAAGGGATATATGATTCCTATCCTATAATCTTAGTACACAATTATTTCCTGCATGTGTCTCATGCAAAATACCAGTAAGTAGAACTCAAGAAATACACAGAAGCACACACCTTAGAAATGACACTCGCCCTATTTCTTTCTGTATTCATTTTTGTATCAAATCAGTGCACGTGTGCACGCACACACGCAGAAGGAGGATGGGTTGAGGAATCGTGCAGTTAACCCTTTCACTAATTTATTGCCTTTGCTTTATCAGCAGTACATTGGGATGTGTATAAAATGGGTTATGTTCAGTGAAATTAAGGTTCTCATATTGTACATCCTTTTAAAGAATTTGTGTAAAATCTAGAATAGCTTTCTTCTATACGGATAAAAATAACTTTTTAAATAAGAATATTTAGATAGAGCCCCCCCTCCACCCAAGATAATTCAGTTAGTTAAGGGACTGAACTATGCAGACCAGGAAATTCCCAGGTTCAATCTGTGGTCTGTGCTCAGTTAGCTGATCTCAGCCAGGGCATGAAGAGAGACACTACATTTAGCTCAGTACCCTGGATTAGGAGCAGAAAATCAGCGAGAGTTTCCACTCCTAATTGCTATCCAGTCCTAAACTACCCCCCTCCACTGTAGTCGAATAGTCTGCCAATACTCACAGTCTAGGCCCCAGCTTACTTCTGAAGAATAGCCACTTCGGCAAGGTACAGAACAACAGCTGGCACCGATGGAATGGTATCCCTACAAAGAATGCCTTCAGGACCACAGGAAGAAAATTGGCAGAAGGAGGGAGAAACGGATTCTTGCTATCAATTGGGTACTAATGGGAACTGAGCATGTAGTTAGGGTACTCTTAGCTAAAGTACATACTGACCATCCAGTGTAACTTGTTTGAGCTCATTATGGAACTGTTTACAATGTCTTTGCCAGTTCCTTCAAATCATTCTCCATTATAAAACTTTGGAGGTGCAGAAAACTGTTCAGTGGACTACACAAACTGCTTACACTGCTGATATAAGAGCCAGATCAAACCATTCACATTCACTGTGATCCATATGCATCAGATAGCAAACATTCACTTCCAGGCCACTGTTTAGTGCTGTGTGATGGGTTTGATCAGTGAGTTTAACTCAACTGCAGTTGACAGTGATTCATGGCCAAGGCAAACTACTGATTTGCTGATAGGAGCCTTCACGGCACAAAACACAGATCTGCATGAGAATTCTTTAAGCCCTGCAAGCGGTAGCAGGTTTTGGTGCACTTGAACATTAGTTGTTCTCTGGAAGTGCTAAAATCATTTTGGCATGTAAATCTTCACACTGTCTGCCAGATGCATGCCAACTAGACTGTACTGAGATGTTCACCCATATCACTGTGGTATAAAAAGACTGGCATTATGCCAGTGAGCCTTCTGCGCTTTTGGGAGGCAATTTGTGTCCTCCTTCCAGAATTTCAGTGGCTTGGGGCTTAACCCTTCACCTTCACCTTATTGTGTGTATTGTGAAGCTCTTGTTGCACCATTTCTAATGTATAAAGGGTATTGTTGCAGTTTAGGGTTTTAAACCCCATTTCCCTTGCAACAATTGTACCATACTCCTTGCAAGTGAGCTGCGCCTCGAGTGATGGTTTTGTAGCCCAGAATCAACAATTACCTTTTTGCAGTAATACTATACACTAGAGTTTACATCAAATTCCAACTGCTTATTCTATCAATTCGAACGCAGAAAGGTCGCCTGCCAGACTTGACTTGCACAAAGTAAAATTGTTACAGCGTTTTTTGTACAAATTAAACAGATTAGGGAAAGTCATTTGTTGTTGCACCACATCCTGTAATTTTGAATCTACAGAGAAACCTCTTATTTTTCCCTTCACGTTGAATTTTAATCAGCAGCACTGGTGTTCTATGCCTCTCTGCCCACCCAAGAATGAAGGAAATTACCAGCTGGTTACTGTAAAAATTGCTGGTATAGTCAGCAGGCACTCAGTTTACCAGCACATCAATGCAGGCTGTAATTTTAAATAGTGCCAGTGAGCTCAGCACTTGCTGATGGTAATGAAACATCAGAACAAGGCAATATACTAAACAGCATAAAACAAGTAATAAGTACAATATATAAAATCCAGTAGAACGTCAGTCTATGATTGCTTTTTCTTTCTGTAGTCTTTTAAAAGTTTCTCTAAAAACACCCTCCCTCATAGAATTTGTTTGTTGAATCTCAGCTCTTGCTCACTATCTCTCTCATGCTTATCAACATAAAAAAAACTTCAGCTTACAAATCCAAGTTTTCATTAGAAGTGGAACTGTCAATCCTCTGATTTTTTTTTAAAAAGTGACAATATTGGCCCAGAATTTGCGGTTATAATGATGGCGAAACTATCAGCGTTCGCCATCATTATTCTGTAAAACTGACAGCAACTTCTGACATCTGCACATGCGCAGTTAAACATGGAAATCCAGAAGTTGTTGTCAGTGATGCCCTGCTCCTCCACAGGGTGCGCTATTGCAGTCTTCGCAGATGGAATCAATTAGAAATCACTGATTTGATGTGAACTATTCTCGCTGTAAAAATTCTTGAAAATGTTAAGCCTTGTTGAATGAGGTGTAACTGAGTTTTTAATGGCATACTAAGTCATAATTACAGCTGAACAGCCTCCCTGGCCCTGAAAAACTAATTTTATATTTGTGGAGTGTCATTTCCTCCATTCCATGATTAAAAATTCCATAGATGTTTAAAATAATTAATTTTGATTTTATTTTTTGAAAGTTTGTTTGATATTTCAGCTTTTACCTTAATCCCATGTGTATGTCCCAATCTTTATTTCGCTTTCTGTAAAATGATTAAAAAGTGAATGATTAAACCTGCTTTCTACTTCCTGGTTTGCTGTCTGAGAGAATTCTTCAATGTGATTGGCTGCTCAGCCTGCTTGATGACATCACTGTTGCTGGACACCACAGATCCCCTATAGATAGCGTCAGATGGAAAGTCACGTCGGAAAAGGGGAAATCGACACCACAGAACATGCTTTGTGGGCAGCTTTCTTCGAAGTCACCGGCGAGCGGTCATTTCACTGCTGACCACAAAATTTGCCAAATGTTAAGACATGACAAAAGAGCAGATTTTATATTATCTAATATTAAAATGCAATATTAAAGATCTAACTGCTATAGAAGCCTGCAATACAGTACTGAGGTTTAACTTGCAGTAAAGTTAGTGGAAGATAGGAACAAGAGTAGGCCATTCAACCCTTCAGCCTGTTCTGCCATTCAGTTAGACCATAGCTGATCTATACCTCAATTTCATTTACCAGCCTTTGCTCCATATCCCTTGACTAACAAGTCAATCTTGAAAACTTCAATTAACCCAGAATCCACAGCCTTTTGAGGAGGACAGTTCCAGATTTCTGCAAGCCTCTGTAGAAGTGCTGCTTGTTGATTTCACTCCTAAACGGGCTGGCTATAATTTTACGGTTATGCCCCCTTGTTCTGCATTTCCCCCACCAGAGAAAATAGTTTCTCTTTATCTACCCTATTGAATCCTTTTGTCATTTTAAACTCCTCAATTAGATCACCCCTCAATCTTCTACACGCAAGGGAATACAAGCCAAGTTTGTGTAACCTGTCCTCCTAATTTTAACCCTATTAGCCCTAGCATCATTCTGGTGAATCTGTGCTGCACCCATTCTAAAGCCAGTATATCCTTCTTGAGATGCGGTGCCCAGAACTGAATACAGTACTCCAGATGACATCTGACCAAGGCTCTATGCAACTGAAGCACAACTTACTTCCTTCTGTATCCCAGCTCCCATGAGATAAAAGCAGACATTCCATTAGCCTTTTTGTACCTGTCCACTAGCTCCCTTGTATATTTGTTAGATAAAAACAGAGGAGGCTATTCGCTCCTTCTTGCCTGAATTGAAGTCCTTCATGCGGCTAATTTTAAGGATTTCCATTACACTGCTTTCTTCTCATGTATTTTTATATTCTGTAAATTATAATTATCCAGTACCTTTTTGAATGCTGTAATCAATTTAGCCTTCCACATTCTGATAATCTTGGCATTAAAACATTTTTGTTCCTGGAATGTGGGCAACACTGGCAAGGCAGTTTGTATTGCCTATCCCTATTTTGCCCTGAGGACATTAAGAGTCAACTACGTAGTGTGGGACACGTGTAGGGCAGACCTGGTAGGGGTGGCAGGTTCTGTTCCCCAAAGGATATTAGTGAACTAGCTGGGTTTTTATGACAATGTGTCATGGTAATTTTCTGGTGCTAGCCCACAAATTACCAGATTTATTAACCTCAGTTTCACAACTTACCATGGTACAAAATCATGATCATTTTGCTTCTGCATTCAATCCCACTCGATACAAACACGAAAATCCAATTTGCATTCTTAAAAGGCTTTTTCAACCTGGCCACTGACTTTAAGAATTTCTATATTTGCACACCTAGATCCCTGTGCTTATCCACTGCTTTAAAAAATTACCATTTAAAGTATATTTCCATTCTTTAGTCTTGTTTCCAAAATGTGTTAACTCAAAATGTTTTCTATATTAACTGCATCTGCCACTTATTTGCCCATTCTCCTAGTCTGTTTGTCATATAGTCTCCTGCATTCATCCTGGCAGTCTGCTACTCTCCCTAGTTTGGCATCATTAGCAATTTCTGATATCCACTCGTGCTTGCTTGCGTCCGTGTGTGTGTACGGATGTATGTGTGCATGTATGTACGTGTGTGGAGGTATGTACGTGTGTGGAGGTATGTGCGCATGTGAATGCATATGCATGTGTGTACTAGTGCTATATATGAGAAACTGCACGTGCCAAATATTGACGGGAGGAAAAGATCCGATGACATAACTATGTATGACATAATTTCTGTCGTTTTACCTTGAATCTGTGTCACCGGCCATCATTTATTCCAATTCTAGGTTTAACTAGGTCTTAAAGTTAGTCTAGTCTGTACATCCCTTTGACTTTATAGATAATTCTTGAGCACGTCTGTGGAGATTTGATATTGGATGGTTCTGACATTGATCATCTTTAGAGTAGCAAAAGGGAATACTGTGGGTGTACTCAATAACAATAAAATGCATGTTGAAAGAAAGTGAATTGCAGCTACGAAGATGGGGTTTATAAACCGTAATTCTACCATCACTAATAGCAAAAAAAATCTGAGTTGTAACATTGTGCATCTACTTTTGTCTTTGTTTAAAAATTAGGATAAAGGTGGGGTTTAATGGTGCAGTTCAGATAGTTTTCAAATGGATTTATCTTGCTTTTACACTGCACTTATTATTAATGGAGTTTGAAGCACAGAAACAGTATGCCTATAAAAATCTGAAATTATAGTCAACATATTTCAGGTTGATGGTTGACTTTACTTTTTGTCAATAAAACATAGGATGAGTTAGCAATACAGAGGCAAATATATTTGCTTTCTGTCTCTCACCTACAGATTTATTAATCATTTTGTAGGCAGTGAGCGTACATACACTACTGGAATAGCTTCAGTCTCCAAGAGGCCCACTGATGCGTGTTGCTGGTAGCTGCTTTGCTGCATGGCTAGTCAGCAGAAGAACAGCGAAGACTGTTTTATTGTTTCTGGTGGAGCGAGCTAGGCTGATTGGAAAATCCAATGAATTTAAATCGCAGAGCTACATTGTACCAAAGGCAAACAAAATATACTGTAAGAAAATGCATTTTGCCGAAATATCACCTGCAGGGCTTTGAGGTAATGGTGCTTCTAGCACAGTCATATAACTGAATGCCCTTTGAAAACTGTGGATGTTTGTGCCAAACAGGCGGTCTGTTTGCTGTCCTGGATAGTGTATCTCTTATACGTGCAGCTTGTCTCGCATTGTTTGTTTAAGAAATGACAAGAGTAACAGCGCACACAAGGAGTTTATATCCCTGCAGTATTTAAGATAAAACTTTGCACTTTGTGTTTTATATAAAACCAATTTCTGAGTCTTTGATATATAATTTAGTAAACTGTGCAAATAACAGATCTAGAACGTGTTGTTACTATTTCCCCACCCATAAATCAGCATTATCTGAACCAGATGCAATGGTTCCAAGTTATACATTGCATAGTCATACCCAGGACTGTAATAACTAAACTAGTGCCAAATCCAAGGCAATCAGTTTGTGCTATCATGAACAAAGGGAAAGCTGTCAGACTTGATGCACTTGTGATCTCCTACTGGCCACTGGAGAAGGAAACAATCCCTTATGCTGAATCCCAAAGGTAAATACAGTTACAGGGGTTATTGCCTTAACCAGAGACACAGTCTCAAATAAAGCATAGATAAAAAGAAAAATTGGAAATCCATGAATGAAAGCAAAAATATTGGAAATGCGCAGCAGGTATGTCAGCATCTGAAAGAAAATCCAAGTTATTGTTCCAGGTGGATACCTAAACTGAGTAAAAGGTACCCACCTGAAACATTACCTGTATTTTCTTTCAGATGCTGATGCAACTGCTGTAAATTTCAGTATTTTCTGTTTTTATTTCAAACATAACACCGTTGTTTGCATTCGGTGATTCCAAAAGCCAGCCAGATTCTTTGTCTTGAAAGAGTTGGAGGAAATTATAGAATCATAGAACGATACAGAACTGAAGGAGGCCTTTCGGCCCATCGTGCCTGTGCCAGGTCTTTGAAACAGCTATCCAATTAGTCTCACTTCCCTGCTCTTTCCCCATAGCCTTGCACATTTTTCCTCTTCATGTATTTAACCAATTCCCATTTTAAAGTTATTGAATCTGCTTCCACCACCCTTTCAGGTAGTGCATTCCAGATCATCATAACTTGCTGCATAAAAAAAAATCTAATCTCTTTGGTTCTTTTGCCAATTACCTTAAATCTGTGTCCTCCTAGTTACCAACCCTTCTGCCACTGGAAACAGTTCCTCCTTATTTACTCTATCAAAACCCTTCAAGATTTTGAACATCTCTATCAAATCTCACCTTAAATTTCTCTGCTCTAAGGAGAACAACCCTAGTTTCTCTAGTCTCTCCATGTCCCTGGTACAATTCTAGTAAATCTCCTCTATCTCCTTCCCACTATTTAGTGGCCTATAGTATACACCCAGCAGCATAATAGTTCCTTAATTCTAACCAAATAGATTCTGTCTTTAAACCCTCAGGTACATCATCCCATTCTAGTGCTGTAACAGTATCTCTGATCGATAATGCCACCCCACCCCTTTTTCCCTCCCTATCTTTCCTGAATACATAGTAGTCAGGAATATTAAGTGCCCATTCCTCCCCTTGTTTGAGCCAGGTCTCTGTTATTGCCACTATATCATAATCCCATGTGGCTACTTGTGCCTGCAGCTCACCAACCTTATTTACCACGCTCCGGGCATTTACGCACATGCACTCTAAACCCATCTTAGTCTACCTCGCATTTCCCCCCTTTCTGATCCCTCCTACTCTTTATTCTAATGCTGATAGTCTCTCCCAGTACTCTCTGCACCTTGTCTGTCCTTTCTAATGCTTCTCACTAGTGCCCTGGCCCCTGCCAAATTAATTTAAACCCTCCCCCAGTTACAGAAAATACAGTTAGTGATACTGTATACTTTTTATGGATATTAGCTGATCCTTGTGGCATTGCTTATGGGTAGTCTAGTGTCTGGAGCAGTTTTGATGTTTAGCTGCTTTTAAGGCCACTGCCTGAGGAACTTAAGAACATAAGAAATAGGAGCAGGAATAGACCACTTGGCCCCTCGAGCCTGCTCCGCCATTCAATAAGATCATGGCTGATCTTGGGCTCAAAGCCACTTCCCCGCCCGCTCCCCATAACACTTCACTCCCTTATCTTGCAAAAATCTGTCTATCTCCACCTTAAATGTATTTAATGACCCAGCCTCCACAGCTCTCTGGGGCAGAGAATTCCACAGATTTGCGACCCTCAGAAGAAATTCCTCCTCATCTCAGTTCTAAAAGGGTGACCCTTTATTCTAAAACTGTGCCCCCGCGTTCTAGATTTCCCCACGAGGGGAAACATCCTCTCTGCATCTACCTTGTCGAGCCCCCTCAGTATCTTACATGTTTCAATAAGATCACCTCTCATTCTTGTAAATTCCAATGAGTATAGGCCCAGCCTGCTCAACCTTTCCTCATAAGTCAACCCCCTCATCTCTGTAATTAACCTAGTGAATCGTCTCTGAACTGCCTCCAATGCAAGTATATCCTTCCTTAAATAAGGAGACCAAAATTGTACGCAGTACTCGAAGTGTGGTCTCACCAATACCCTGTACAGTTGTAGCAGGACTTCCCTGCTTTTATACTCCAACCCCAATTTGCTTTTTTATTTTTCCTGCCAAAGTGTATAACCTCGCACTTTCCCACATTATACTCCATCTGCCAAATGTTTGCCCACTCACTTAGACTGTCTCTATCCCTTTGCAGGTTCTTTGAGTCCTCTGCACAACTTGCTTTCCCACCCATCTTTGTATCATCTGCAAACTTAGCTACATTACACTCAGTCCCTTCAGCCAAGTCATTAATGTAGATTGTAAATAGTTGAGGCCCGAGCACCGATCCCTGTGGCACCCCACTAGTTATCTTTTGCCAACCGGAAAATGACCCATTTATCCCGACTCTCTGATTTCTGTTAGTTAGCCAATTCTCTATCCATGCTAATATATTACCCCCAATTCCGTGAGCTCTTACCTTATGCAGTAACCTTTTATGTGGCACCATATTTTCTCAACTAGAGGCTACTTATTGTTGGAAGTTTGTTTAGATTCACTTCAGCTTCTTGCTTTCTCAAGGCCAGATAGGAAATAACTAGCAAATAATATTCCCTCTTCTATACATTTTTATAGATTGTTTGGTTGTGACGTGTTTGTGGTTTTGTGATAGATGCTTTTAAGACTTAATAAAAATATATAGATGTGATCATGCAAGAGTTCTTTATTACTGAGAATTAGTAGTATTTAGGTCTACAATATTAAAAATGATTAATTTATCTGAATAAAATTGTAGAAAATGCCTTTTCTTTTACATTGCTTTATCTTGCATTAATCTTTAGCCCAGTAGGAAGGGACAAAATTGAATACACAGAAGAATTCTGTGCAGTATGTAGAAGGCCAACAGTTAAGAAAGGTTACATTTGATTGTACTACATACAAATGAGGGATTTTGGTTCACATTTGTGAAAATGAATGCATCTCCTGTATGAATTATCACCAAAAATGTAACAAATAGAAGTTTCAAACAGAAACAGAATGCCAGTGGGAACAATATTAATCTTTGAACTCAAACTTGTTCCAAAGTGAAAACCTCACCTATTCTAGCACTGTTGTGCTATTTTGCCGCCATCAATTGCAAAAAAAAATTGGGAATTACTTTTCCATTTATTTACAATGGCAATTTTATTGAAAGGTTTGATTGACTCTACGTGTCTCCATGGCCCTGTTATTCAGTTAAAATTCTGGCAAATCACAAGCCTTCTCCATATTTTCTGATTTGTGCAGTCCTTGTAAAATTGAAGGAAACTGTATTACAGCAGAGATGCCGACTGGCTATAATTAACAAAGATTCCCAAAATTTTCAGTAAAACCTGTCTGAATATTTCCTGGTTTCTACTAAACACACATTTTCCATATTAAATATGGCAATTTGCACATCTACAACACCCATGCATACGCACACATGACAAACTGTTTGGACCTTAATGTGTAATGTTAGGAATGTAAAGCAGGCTTTTAACCCAAATATCTTGTGATTGACATTTTTATGTTTGTATAAATGATATAGGTTGTTACGAAACAATCCTGAAAATACATGTTAGTAAATTTATATTACATTGTGAATTTTACTTAATATCTATCCTTGTTTGTGACCAGTCCGCCATCGTTCACCTTTTCTCTAAAGAGGTTTTAGAACAGAAGATTTGTAAAATACATGCAATTTTGTACAGCACTACAATATAGAATGTGAGAATCATTTGCAAAATAAACGTAAAACTTTGTGTTGGAACTGGTTGCCTGCTTCTAAATTTTTCTAATTTCCATGCATCGCCAACTTGAAAGGTTGTTGCAGTCCTGTCAGAAACCAATTTACTAGATGCAAATTTATCTCATTCTTTCTGTATCAGTGTCTTTAAAGCCCTATATAATTGGTCAATCTGAATAATGTCTATTAAAAGCCTCATTCAAACTCTCTTTTCCACTCTGTTAATATTGCAGAACAAATTGAATCCTTAAAAAAAAAAACAGATTTTCTTACTTTATTCCTCAAGGCAATAACATACTGGATTGTGGTATGCCTGCATACTGTTTAAAGGTTAAATACTAAAACTGGTTAAGTTGTTTTCTCACATTTATTCCTATCTGCACCTTTCACAAGTTCTATAAAGCTGTTCAAGATCAGTTTATTTGTAAGATCACATACACACAGATGTAGATAAAATAGATGATACATTGAGTGCACAATGGAAAGCAGTAATTTACAGGAAAATAAACTACCAAGGGGTGTCAGCCCTAATAACATGCAGCTCCCACAGGCACAAATACTTTATGGGCCTGATGGACAAGCCGGAATATGCCCCAAAAAAATCATTGAGTTATGTATCCTGATACCCTGTACATTGTTTGCTGCTGTTCAAATTGAATTTCCACCTTTTCATTCTAAATGTATTTTTTTACCAAGAGATTGTGTTGTTGGATGTAGGGTCTTTAATGTTGTAGCGGTTAGGCCCCATTACTGGTCAATAGCACGTTATGGTTTTTTAATTATTTAACACTGAAGCATAAAGGTAAGAGGATGTTGTGTGCATGGCCATAGTAAGGAGGTGGCACTGTGAGCATAAGTACTATTACAGCAAAAGAAACTTCTGAAAAACTCACATGTTGTGTTGTACACTTGTGTGATGTTTGTAGCAATAAAAGTAATATTAAAAAAAAGTGAAATTAAATCTTAATGTTGAAAATTGGATTTTGGAGGAATAATGTAGCCTTCCCCTCTGTGCTGTAGTCCAATATCAGAGCTATAATGAATTGATTGAACCATTTCTGATTGTACGTTATCTATCTTGTTAATCATTTAGTGGCGTAATGGCATTAGACCCATCTTATTGACCTTTATTAATGGTGTTAGATTCATTGTCGACCGATGCATGTTTTGTAAAGCATTTATTTGGAAGAAACGTTTTGCCCTAAGGCACTATCATCATAGGAAAATAGTAGAAAAGGTTGAACTGTTATGGGCAGTCATTTTTAAATTAGAGCTTTGAGTAAATCGTTTTACCTTTAACTCTTTCACTGTTCCGAATCTATATTTAGCTTTGAACCAGATGCACCCTGGATAATCCACATTTCTATTTACAGTGGCATCTTAATTATTTGCCCAGTTGACAACATTTCACGTCTGTCAAGCATTCACTGAATGAACTGAATGCAGAATAGATACAATTCTGTAGAAATTCTAACAAGAGAATTATCAGCATTCAATGATAACTTTACAATAACCAGAATGAATGCAATTCTTCGTCCTTTTACATTATGATTGTCTAGTGAAAGAATTAAGGCAATAAGAAACTGTTTGTGGAACAGTGGCCTGACTGTTAAAGTTCCAGTGACTATAGCATAAGTGAACAATGAAATAATTAACTATAATTTTCTGACCTTCTGAACTACAATATCAGATCAGTTGCAAAAGAGACCTTCAGTTTGCAATTATACCCTCAGGACTATCTGAATTATACCCAGCTATTCGTTCCTGTTGTAACCTTAGGGCATTATTTCAGTACATAGCACTCAAAAGCTAAAATATTTACAGAAATCTGTATACCTTTCATCACTCATTTATAAAATATATTTTAATAAATACAGTGGCGCAGCAGCTCCAGAAAGCTAAAAGGCAGGAATAGTGCGTAATGTAGCACACTTGCATGCAATTCTAATACTTGTTATATTATTAAATTTGGTCCCTCTCTTCAGTCTTTTCTGATCTGCTAAAATGCACCTTTCTATCATTTTTCTCTAAATTAAAAGTATATATTAGCAGATCAAAAGTGAGTGGGAGAGGCAAAGTCAGGAGAAACATTGCTTTCTCCTATTTAGGCCCAGCTTCATATATGTGGCTTGAACTGTATATAGGATCATATGTTCATATTGATCTTTCAAGAAAAGTAAGATCCAGCAGCCTTAGTATGTTGTACTGTATTTGCTGCTGCAATTACATAGCCAGCAACAGTGAAAACCATTACAATTATTAATATTTTATTTTTGACTTCAATTCAGCATTCTGTATTTTTCTCAGTTTTAATTCCAATAATGTTTTTCTTTTGCAAAGGTATGCCATGAAGTGGTTACACTTACTATGCAAGATGCACAACCATTACAAAGCTAAAGAACAGCGTCAACAAGCACAAGTGAGAAAAAAACCACCTTGGTCCCATCAGCAAGTTGGAAGAAGTCAAATGGCCATCTGTTTTGATCTGAAATGTTCCTTGGCTGTATTGTGAGAAACTCTTAACTGCAAACAGTACAACGTGCACAAACTCTGATAGATATCAGTGACTGTTTGCAGTCTGGTCATAAATCATAATGCATGAATGGCACACTCTACAACCTATTGAGCAACGTTTGTGAAAAGTAGCGGCAGTGTAATCGATTTTTGAACTCCCATCTCAAACACATGATGAAAAACCGTTGTGCCAACTGGTTATGTATTCATGGAATACTAAATAAACTTTATGAGGTAATTTGAAGCCTGACACACACTGACTGGAAGATGAAAACTAATAGCAGAAGAAATCCACCATGTGCACGAATATTGTGCAGTTGTATTGATCCTGCTATTGGAGAGAGAGAATAGGGTAAC
Source organism: Squalus acanthias (assembly GCA_030390025.1). Taxonomy (NCBI): domain Eukaryota; kingdom Metazoa; phylum Chordata; class Chondrichthyes; order Squaliformes; family Squalidae; genus Squalus; species Squalus acanthias. The sequence continues at coordinate 67,768,870 of CM059437.1, forward strand.
TTCTCTACATCAGTCATAAGCCTGAGAATGTGGGTAGTCAGTGCTTTATTGTTGGTTTTCAAGATTAATAGCAAAGAATTTCACTGAATTACTATCTTTGTATGTTTTAAGTACAATCGGTGGGAAACTGTTCCAAATGTGCCATTACTGTTGTTATGCTTAAGTTTGTAAAATACTGTACCATGTATTTTTGAAATGTTCAACTCTATTTTTGTTTTCTTAAAAATAGGCTCAGCTTTTCTACAAAACTCAGTAAAAGGTTCACAATTTATAACATCGGCGTCTTGAGTTTTGAAGTGAAAGATTTGCCACATCATACATTTATATATTCTGGCATGCTGAGGCTAAGTAGTTCTAACACTTCCACGTACTGCAGAATGAGAGATTTTGATACAGTGATGAATTTATACTTGAGGGCCTAATGTGAATCTTGAAAATGAGTTTCATATGGAATGTCCCATTTTCACACTCCCTTGGAAGGAATATTTATTTGGGGTTTGGACAAGTCCCTGAAAACAGAGTGTGGCTTCAGAACCTGTAGTACTGCAGGCATTAAGGAGCAATTACATCAGCATATTGCATGTATTTACATGCATAATGGGTGCTGATGTCTGAGCTGAAGGTCGAAGTATGTGTTTCCTTATTACATACGCATGTGAATGTACATATCAGCTCACTAAAAATGTCACATCCAGAAGCATTAAATGTTACAGGGTTCAGCAGTTTAGCCTTAAAGCAATAACCAACTGAATTGCTGGAGGCTAGCTTAAAATTCAGATAAGTAATGGATAGCATTTTTATGCCTCAGTTTTTATCAAATTTATGTTGCTGCCCCTGATCTCAATGGGCTTGCTCCACTTATGGCTCTTCGATCATACATCAGGTAATTTTTTTATTATCAGTTGAGAAGCTAATATTGAAACGGTGCCCAACATCATTTTTACAATAAAATTCAAGGTGCAGATTTAGAATATTGAACTTTTTAAACTGTATTTAATAACAGGCCCATGACTATCAGAATTTCACAAGTATGCTCTTAGTTTGTTTTATTTTCCCAAGACAAAACTTTCACCAAAATCATTTGGTTTAACACTGCTTGTTATATTTCTTGAATCAGTGATATTTTGACCCTGTGTTTTATCGTTGCAATACTGTTTTAAGTGGCACACTGATATATAATAGTCATTTCAAATACATCTACACTGAAGGCCCAATTTCAAATTTTACTCAGATCAGTATAACAGAAAATATTTTCCCCTCCTCTGATACCTGCCAAGTTAAAGTGGAGGATGGTTTTCTGAATTTCAGATTGGTGCTGGACTATCTAGGCAATGTTTGGGTGTTTAGCAGCACCAGAACTGTCTAGCTGTGTCCCCGTAATCTATATTATATTATATCTTGCATATGATGCACACTTCCTGTCTACAAACGTTACTTAGTATGTCATGATTTTGAGTCACGCTTTCTAATGTCAACATTTAACACACAAGATCCCTAAATAAACATTTGTTATAGGAAGAGCCTATTTAGAGATGTACATATTTCAACATCATGGTTTGTTGTTGAACCAAATTACTCAAAATGCTTTTTGAAAAAAAGTTTGCCCATAGATTTTTTTTTTCCTCAGTAACTGAAATTTTTAATGTGCAAATAGTAACATTGTAAAATAAAAATAAAAAAACATATTTCACAATAACATGAATAAATGATATGTTTCTTAAACACCTCACCCAGTTCCTCTCCTTTAAAATAATTGCCATCTATCATTCCACCATCCCCAAGCTTCACTGCAATTTTCTCCCCAGGACATCCGCCTTTCTTCCTTTCCTCTGCTTCTGCACCAAACAATTCCTTATCTTTGGTGATTTCAATCTTTATCTCAGCTCACCTTGCCCTCTCTCCTGTCCTCTTTAAACTGCTCCCACCACAAACTCTCCTACCCATATTCATGACCACCCCCTTTCCCCCCCCACTTCCTTCTGCTACCACCCCTGGAAAAAACTCTCTCCTTAGTGCCTTATAACCATGCTTTCAAACTCATTTTGACCTCCCTTTGCCAAGGTACCTCTGCAGCTATTGGACCTGCTCAACCATTCCCCCACTTCTACTTTCTCCTGTCTACAAATCTTACCCTTTGTACACCATTCTCAATGTTGCTTTCTTCCACCTTTAGGTAGTGGTCCCCACCACTGTTTCACCTGCTTTTTTCTCTCATTAGAAACTGATCTGTATCTCTGTTTCCCCTATCTCTCCCTTTAGATACTTCCTCCATGTAATTACCGTTTTTTCTTTTTCATTCCGGTTCTCGGGACCTTCCTTTGCAGCACAACTTTTCTCCACTATGTCCCATTTTTCACGTGCACATAAACACATCCCTAAGGTGCCTCTTGTGGCAAATGTGCTGATGTCATGCCAACTTTAATTTTTTTTTTCCTCTGGCCAGTCTTCCCCATCATCACTCCCTAGCCTATGCACAGTGCCTACTGCTGAATGCAAGCGTGACCTGGGGTAAAATGCTGGATCCAGAGAAGCAAAAATTATGTCTTTTCCAGTCAGTGTCTTTGGACACTCAACTGTGAGGCCTGATGGCTGAATAAGTTGGCAGTTCAACTGGGATCTCAATTGTTGTGTCGTATAATGGGAAAAGCTTATAATGGCTATCCATTTGATGGCCTCCTGAGCTGCTGAGTGGAGAAATGAGATGCCTTGCCCCACCCCCCAACAGATCTTGGGGATCTCAATAATCAGTAAGTTGCACTGTAGTTTATGACTAACTCATTCAATTTTATAATTTAATCATTCACTAAATATTGTAACTCAACTAGTGATCTCCTGTGGCATTGCTCATTGAGAAAAATAAAAACAAATTGTCTTCCTGCAACCATCATTCTTGTCCTGTCTTTCTATGTCACTTTCTCTGTATTTCTGTTTGTCTTCCACTTCTCTCTCTCTCTCTCTCTCTGGTTCTCACACACTTTTCTCATTGTGGCATCTCTTTATATTTGCCTCAACACTTTCTCAATCTTTGCACAAGTCTTTCTATCTCTCTGTGCCCCAATCTCTCTGTATGGCTCTCATACATCTTCCTTTACCAATGTAATGAATTTCTATTTCTTACTTTTTTGAAAGCCAGGTGCATCAAGCTAGTAAGCAACCTGTACTGGATCAGCAGTAAGTATTGGGGTCGGTGGGGGAGAGGGTGACCAGGAGCTGTAGAAATGTGCAGGTGAGGGAAAAGTGGCCAGGCTCAGATTGAGGCTGCATCTAATAATTAACTTATGACAGGCATTTAATATTTAAATTATAGACTACATTTTAAAAAAGTCAATATATTGAATACATTTTATAAATCAGTGAGTTCCTCTCCACGTTCAGTAGTGAAATTTCTATCTTAATTTATTAGTTTATTAATTGTGTCTATGATCAGTGCCATGAGAAATTAAATACCATTTTTAACAAATGCTATTTAACTTTTTTGTATTATGATTTTAGAGGTCAATGGGGTTGAATATAGAACCCTCATCAAACTCATACGGCTTGTGTTCTGTGGATCTGTAGCCTGCAGTTAATTTCACAGCTGTGAGATTTTCCGCACTAATCATTGTGATGTTTCAGTCAAGGTAACAACTTTCCGTGACTCACAATGAACCCTTTGTCCTCCCTGTTGAATGACAATGTGCTGCACCCTGTACACCAAATGCTGCATATGTGAAGGACCAGAGGAAAGGAAGGGATCGACTTTTCTCAAACCTCATAATGTTAGCAACTGTAGATTTCCCCTTCCATACGCTTAAAGGTTTACTAGTTTTTATATTGTAAGCAGGTAAATGGATTACTTATAAAAATACAAGCATGAGGAAATGGTTCAGTAGTACCAGAAAGATATGCATATTCTACAATATGTAATAGTTTACTCTGAGCAGTTCACATAACACCATTAATGATGGGATTATGTATTTTTGTGCAAAATATGCAAGAACATTGTTTTGTGAAAAAATATTAAGTTTTAATTCTAACTGACATAAATCTTTTCTGGAGCTCTTATGCAACTCTTAAACAGAGACAATCCATTTATTGAATAAGAATGCATTTTATAGCCATATTTTTCTTCCATATGGGTTTTGCATGATGTATTCAAAACCTAATTAGAGAGACTATGTACAAAATCTTACAAGTGGAAACTCAGTCTCATTGAAAACCATCTGAATTTATATACAACATATTTATCCACCTGCTTTTTTAAGTTAATTCCTCTGAAATCTGCACACTTGCACATCAAACTGCAGATTATATTCTGTAAATATTTGCCCTGCCATCCAATGTTAGACATTATTTTGCATCAGTGCTACTACAGTAATAATGGAACCATCCATTACTGTAATTCAGTCGAAGGAGGAATTTTGTTCATGTTAACTGATCTAGCCATGGTATTGTTCATGATATAAGTGTTTAAAATTATGAAAGGATGGGACAGGTCAGAAGCAGTAGTTGAGGGGTCAAGAAAGAAAGATACGGGATTAAATGTAAGAGATTTAGAACAGACAAACTTTTACACAGAGTTGTGGAATTGTTCAGTGCTGGGGCAGGGGAACCTTGGCTTGGTGGGCAAGGGTAGGGAGGGATACAGCAGAGGCAGTTTAACAGATGGTCTCAATCTTAGTGACAAAGAAGTCCATGAACTGCTCACACTTGTTGGAGATGAAGGTGCAGGAGCCAGAGGAGAGTTGTTTTAGGAGACGGGAGTAGAGAAAAGAAGCCAGGGTTATCTTTGCATTCCTGGATAATCCTGGAGTAGTGAACAGTTTTGGTAGAGGAAAGCAGGGCCTGATAGTGCTACACGTGGTCCGGCTAGATGTGGCAATGAATGATTAAACTAGTTGTGCACTATATACGTTCAAGTCTGCGCCCCTTGGACTTAAGGGAGCAAAACGGGAGCCGTACCAGAGGGAACAACCCAGGTGGGAGAGAGTAAGGGTTTTACAGTAACAACTTACATTTATATAGCGCCAAAAATGTGCGGGTTAGGTTGATTTGGCTATGATAAATTGACCCTTAGAATTAGGGGGGGATTAAATATGTGGGGTTATGGGGATAGGATGGGATATGTTAGGGGGAATTAAATACGTGGGGTTACGGGGGTAGGGTGGGATATGTGTACTGTGGGGATTAAAGCAGGGACAGGGTACTGGATTTGGATGATCAGCCATGATCGTATTGAATGGTGGAGCAGGCTCGACGGGCCGAATGGCCTACTCCTGCTCCTAGATTCTATGTTTCTATGTTAATGTAGCAAAACATCCTAAGGTGCCTCACAGGAGCGATTATCAAACAAAATTTGACACCGAGCCACATAAAGAGATATTAGGACTTGGTCAAAGAGGTAGGTTTTAAAGAGCATCTTAAAGGAGGGGAAAAGCCAAGAGGTTTAGGGAAGGGAATTCCAGGCGTTGGGGCCTAGGCAGGTGAAGGCACGGTTGCCAATTGTGGAGCGAAGAAAATCGGGGAGGGGCGCAGAGGTCTTGGAAGATTGTCGGGCTGTAGGAGGTCACAGAAATAGAGTGGGATGAGGCCATGGAGGGATTAGAAAATACAGAGGCTGCAAGGTGGGAGTTTGGCCAGGAGAGCATTGGAATAGTCAAGTCTAGTGATAACAAAAGCATGAATGAGAGTTTCAGCAGCAGATGAGCTGAGGCAGGGTCGGAGACGGGTGATGTTACGGAGGTTGATGTAGGTGGTCTGGAAGGGGAAGATAAGAGGTCGGAAGCTCAGCTTGCTCAAGGTTGTGAACAGTCTAGTTGATCCTCTGACAGTGGCCAGGAAGAGAAATGGAGCTGATGGCGGGGACTGAAGACAATGGCTACGGTCTTCCCAATATTTATTTGGTGGACATGTTTGGTCATCCAATACTGGTTGTTGAACAAACAGCGTGACCAATCAGAGGCAGTGGAGGGGTCGAGAGAGGTGGTGGTGAGGTACAGCTGGGTGTCGTCAGCGAATATGTGGAACCTGACGTGATTTCAAAATATGTCAGAGTGGGGCAGCATGCAGATGAGAAATAGGACAGAGCCAAGGATAGATCCTTGGAGTACTCCAGAGGTAACGGTACGGTAGCAGGAAGAGAAGCCATTGCAGGTGATTCTCTGGCTACGACTGGATAGATAGGAATTGAACCAGGGGAGGACAGTCCCATTGAGCTGGACAATAGACGAGAGGCGTTGGCTAAGGATGGTCAACCATGTCAAAGGCTGCAGATAGGTTGAGAAGGATAAGGAGGGATAGTTTACCGTGGTCACAATCACAAGGATGTCATTTGTAACTTTGCTAAGGGCCGTTTCAGTGCTGTGGCATGGCAGAAACCTGTTTGGAGGGGTTCATTCATGGACTTACGGAAAAGATGGACACTGATTTGGAAGGTGACAACACGTTCAAGGACTTTGGAGAGGAAAGGGAGGTTGGAGATGGGGCGGTAGTTTGGAAGGGGAATGAGATTGCTGAGGGATAGAAGGACGTGATCGCAGATGGCCTTGTCTCATTGAGACAATGGGAATAGAGAGGCCACGTGAGATGGCAAGGTCGACCGGGTGGCCATGAATATGGGTAGAAGAGTTTATGTGGAGGGAAAGGCTAAGGGAGGACAGTGAACTCAGGAGAGAGGGCTAGGTGAGTTGAGATGGAGGTTGAACTCACCGAGGATGAGAAGTCGCTCAATGCAACGGCTGAGGGAGAAAAGGACTGAGGATATCTAGGTGAGAAATTTGGGGTGGGGCTTGTGTGGAATTTTAGAGAGGCGAGAGTGTGTGAAAGTTACAACAGCACTCAATTTCTATGCTCATTTCAAGTATCTATGGGAGATCTATATCATCACTGAGTGTCGTCCGGACATGTATTCATCAGGTAACTGACACACTTTTTAAGAGCTGAAGAATTAACCAGTTTGGCATGACAGCAAGATAGCAGTATGATGGGGATATCCAGTTTTACTACATTACTGGGTTCCCCAAAGTGCAGGGTCCAATAGATGGAATGTACCAAGTAATTGCAAGCTCCTGCTGTTAACTCCCTCAACTTAATATGAAGAGGTACCACTTCCACATTGTGTGCGGCCACAGGCAAAGAATCCTTCATGTGAATGCCAGATTTGCTGCAAGTTGCCATGATGCTTTCATCCTCAAGAATTCTGCCCTCCCTGAGCTCTTCAAGGAAAATAGTCAAGTGAACGGATGGCTTGTAGGTGACAGAGCTGCCATGGACGAATAACCCCATTAAGTGCTGCAAGAACTGTAGCTGAGGAGTGCTACAATGAGTCATCTGCCTCAACCACAGTTGTCACGGAGAACCATAGGAGTCCTATGTTTGTTGCCTTAATAAATCAGGAGGGACTCTGCAATAAGCTCCAGTGCATGGATCCCGCATAATTATAGACTGCTGTGAATTAGATGAAGGCTAGCATTTGGAGGATTTCTCCCAGATGGCAGCAGACAGCTGATGTCAGATCTGCTGGTATCGCCGTGTTAAAGTGGAGGAAGGGGTTTTAAGGTTCTGCAAGCAAATAGCTGTTGGGGGAGATGGCAACATTTTCAAATATTTTCTCATCCATAGTTAGTGTGCAGTGTAACGGGTGACTTATGCAGCTAATAATTTTAAAGGGTGAACAATTTGTTGGTGCCTAAAGAAGAAAAGGCAGAGCGGCTGGTGTGTTGAACTTTTGCCGGCTCTGGTCTAAAGTTCTGGGGATGAGAAAGATGCCAATCAGTGGCACTGCCACCTCCCTCAACATGGCACGTGAGACACTTTTTTGTGGCAGTCTCTCCTGGACACCAGGTAGTCTCTCCTCTCTCTTGCATTGTATCCAGAGTTTTTGTAGGTCAGCCACGTTAAAATCTTGTACTCTTCTTGTACAAAGTCCTACTAGCTTCTTTGGATGCCTCTTCCAGTTCAGTTGGAGACCTGCATCAAAAGTGCCACAGGATCTCACAAGTCATCAAACGTGATAGTTACCTCAGTCTGGCAAAATGATCACTACTTACCTGTGAATTTATAGCGATGCAGGACTCTTGACTCTTTTCTAATACTAGCCATCTGATTTACGCCAAAACAACGGGTGGCTAGCATCTGAAAATCCTGGCTATTACCTTCACCCAGCGTATCCTAGATTGTATAGAATTTTGAAGTCTTCTTTGGATATAGATAGATCCATTTAAAATAAAGGTGCTGTTTCATTATATATTCAAAAAGAATTAACCTTTAGAACCCAGGTTCATTCTATTTAAAGGGTATCAGTCCACATGTTCACCCGAACTTTGAATCTGCTTATAAAGTTACTCTAATTTATTGGAAACATCTCTCTAGACTGTGAAGAAAGAGCTCCATATTTGATAAAAGTAGCAGTTATTAAGGTGAATACTTCTCTTCCCCCACTTGCTGTCTGTTTCATAGACTTCCATTGTAAATGGTTCTTGCACTTTGTTAGGTAGGGTAAGAGACCCCAGGTCAGGTACGGTAAATTGCAGCTGGTCAAATAAAAAAGGAAAATCAATTTGCCTTATTGCAGAGACTACTGCAAGTGCTTTGTGTCTAAGTGAATTAATATTTGAAACCAATCCATGCAAGGCAGTAGAACAGGGGCTCTGATTTTCACTAAAGTTATAGCATCTGCCTTACCTCCTTCTGGCTACCTCAACAGTCGCTCATCTAACCAAGACCCAGGCTTTCAAAAAAATAAATTCCAGTGGGCTTATGAAAATTACCTGATGTTTTCATAGAGGGTTGCATTATGAACTTAGCCTCTCATTATTTGTTGTACAGATCCTTTTAGCTCTGGCATTATTCACTCATGGGAATAACTATTGTAACTTGTTTGTAATTGGCACGACCCTGTTTAGACAGACGCTCGTTCAAAAAGTAATAACCTAGTAATTCAGATTCACACCAATTTTATTGGTGTGGAAAAAGAAAACACTAGCTAGGTGATAAAAGGCCTGAATTGGTCAAGGTGAAGTGGGGTTTAGACTATCCTTGGTATCCACTCTTTGTCTTTAATACATTCAAGAAATCTCAGGTCCACATTCTATACCAATCCCATTATACACTTGAATAATATAAATTGTCCCTACCCCTCACGTTTATGCTGGAAGGAGTGATAATGTTGGCTCCTACAGAGGATGCATGTGGTCATGTCCCAATTATGGTCAATGTTCTTAAGCTGACTGAAAAAGATTATTAGACTGTCAATACCTGCAGAACCTAAGTGCTACTTGTTTGAATTACTCATTCACTCCATGCTGAATGAAGGTAATTGTGTATCTACAGATGGCAGCATGCAAATATATCCTGAGTGGAAAATACCACAAACGCACATTGCGTACTCTGGATGTGTGGGATGTAGCATAGTGAGAAAAGAAAGTACTGTTCACCCCGGCGCAACAAATTTCAAAACTGTATTTACAACGAATTGTTGAACAAGGTAAACGATGATCAGTCGAGGTGCTTGGTTGGGTTCAGAGATACGAACTTCATGATGAGGGGCATCTATATAAGTGGATCAAGTAGATTGCTTTAGACACTCCTTGTCCATATCTATTTTAAACATTCTGATGCAATGGTCCATTAAGTGTGCTCACCTTTCTAATAATTAAGTACTTGTAATTAAGTAATTAAGAAAATGCACAAAATAGTGATCATTATTACAAAGGATACCTGTAGTGTGTGCAGCCCTCTACTGAATGCGTCAATACTCATAATGGAATGACACTGGCATGGGTGGAGAAGATCATCGTCCACAGCATTGCATCTTCCGGCCTGAATGAGACAAGTGCCAGCTTTACGAGGTCAAAATGTAAGTGGAGTCTCTTGCTGTCTGGAAATAAATGGTCTGAATTTTTTTTTTAGGGTATGATTTGAAGTATTTTTATGGATCTTACCAATGGCATGCCCCACAGAGATAAGGCTTTAAGATTTATTCTATATGTATAAGTCAAATTAAACAGCGATTGTTTTTGTGATGTCAGTGCACAGAAGATGCTCATCTTTGTGAGGTGAATTAGTTGTATGGGGCCTTTAATGGTCGCAATGCAGCATGTGGCAAGGACTGTAAGTGTTATTTTCACACGTCTATATTATTTTATTTTTGCTAGTGTGAAATAACAGTGCTGGGGCTGTGAAAATAACACTAAGGTATGTTTAATCCTATCCATGCATATGCTCTTCAATATATTTTTACGGGAGTGCAGGGAGAGAAATGTACTTTTTATCAATCCTGTGCTCAGCTTGGCTGGGATCCAATGTCAAATAGTTCTCATATTTAATCAGCACTGATAGAAAACAAAGGACCAGGAACACACTGCACAACATAAATACTGTCACAAAACTGAAATCAAACTTTTTTTTAAAAAAAATTATTTGGAACAGATGAAAACAATACTACTTTAATCACTCGAACATGTTTGTAATGTTTATTCTGTGAAATGAGAGCTGAAAACAGATTCCATCTCACTTATTAGCTGGAAATGTTGATTTAATAGCGGAGGCCAGGCCTCGCTCAGTTAATTTTACTTACCCTTGCAGCACACAAGTCACAACAATCGGGAAAGACATTGCCCGCCTGCCTGTTTTATTTCATACACTGCTGTGCAAGAAATTGCATGAAATTTAGAAGTGTCACACCACATTTCGGTGAGATGCGAGGAAGAGGTGGGAGGCCTGGTGTCTGTAAACAGAATGTAGCAGAGATGGAAATGGTACTGCATGTCACTCACTACAGAAACATTTAATCCAGGTGACTGAATTCTGATGGGGTATGGCTTAGCTAAAGAAAAATATACATCAAGAATGCAAAATACACTTAAATAAATTTATGCAAATATATGCAGCAGAACAGAGAGCAGTTTAAGGAGCTTGGAGCTGTGTGCTTCACACACACTGTGCGAATGACCACCAACCCAGAATTAATATTTTTAATTTTCAAACTGGAGAGAACAACGGACAGAATTTCTTGAATTACAAACTTTTGTGTTTTCTGCTTTTTCACCCCTTTTGTTAGCCAAACACCAGCTCATAAATCAACTATTATTCCCATGTTCAGGTATTGTGATCTGTCTGTTAGGAGCAACCTTAATGAATATTGTTTTTATGTGATGGAATGTTTAATTTCTGTTTGGATGAAATTTACAATTAGGTTGGGGCTGTTTTGCCTGTGTCCTGGGCTGTGAACTGCACACATGGTTGATTCTGCAGATGACTGCTGTAGTTTAATCTTGTTTGTTTTCATGCCCGATTAGTGAAACTGTCTCCCATGTGTCCCGCTTGCTGAGATTTGTATGCATTAAATTCCTTCAAACAATTGCAGGACAATTTTTTTTTCAATTTAGCGGCACTGGTAGAATTTTAAACTGTGTCTGGGAAATATGTACAGTGCATATGCAAATGGCTGTGACGTTTAATGAATCTCTGCTATAGTGAGCTGGAATAATCACTAGAACATGTGTGGGCTGGCATGGTGTAAATTGTGTTTTTGCAACTGTTGATAAAGGCCAGTAGTTATGGTCCAGGCTGCGAAAATCATTCGAAGGTGTTAACTGAAGTGTGAGAATTCAGAAATCGTGTTTTGTTTGTCAGTAATGTCTTGGAGTTGATATCTTTTTTTTCTCAACACAAGTTAAAACCTGCCATAAAATATACTTGGGGAAGGTGAACTTTTTAAACTACATTACAGCCAAAGCTCATCGAAGGTGTTGAGGTATGTCTGCATATGTTCTCACCGAGAATGGTGCAATTGGCCTTGTGAAAAGGATTCCGATTTGCCATCCAGTGACTCTGTTCTGGAAATGTCACACGTGTGGACATCTGGTGAGGACCTTAACTCGTTTGGTGATGCCCCTCACAGTTGAATAGCCTGCCGCTATTCACTGTCTACACTGGCATATGAAAATGGCCTCTTTGGCAAAATAATCAAGAGATACCAGCACCCATGGAAACATACCCTAGCAAAGAGGAGGAGGAGAATATTAGATGATCACTCTCTTATTACTACTATTTACCATGACATTGCCATTTGCTTTTAAGATGGAAAACATGGAAATACTTAGTCTGTAATTTAAGATAAACAAGATCCGTTACCAAAAATGGAGAAACCATTTTTTTTGCAACATTCAGTTTTTAATGCCTTTTTTAACATTAACCTCAATGTTGTGAACATGCCTTTTTTAAAGATAGTGCCAATGTTCTATGTTCTGAACTCGTGTTCAGCATTTACATCTTTCCATTTTACCTCTTCGTCAATAAAAATACCAATAAAATGAGGGCAGCAGTACCAAAATGGCTATTGCCAAGGTACATTAAATTTATTTTGTTATAAATGGCTATGGAAAAAATATAGATATCATTACATTCTGCTGATCGAGTGATACACTGGAAAGAATATATTTCTAACCAAACAAAAGGGTCTTGTATGTAGATTCATATTGTATTAATCACTTTGTGCATAGTAGCCCCATTAATTTTCATTCCAAACCTTGTTAATCTTTCAAGAACTGCAGAGAATTTTTTTATATTCATTCCTGTGCCAAAAATATCGGTCTGTAAATTCTGCAGGGGCTCTCCCGATCTCGCGCTGTAACTTTGGCAGGAGAGCAGCAGAGCCCCGGCGAAATGTTGTGAACAGCCATTTTCAGCTGTTTATGCCATTTCTCTGGGGATTCCACCAATCTCCTGCTAAAGTTCCGTCAGCAGATCGGGAGAACCCTTGTGGGATTTTGGGGCCATTATTATTGCTAATTCTACGCCACAATTACAATTGAGTGCTTGCCTTACCACCTCGGTGGTAATCTGGCAGCGCGTGCCCATTGTAGAACCTGAAATCAATGGGATGAAAAATCAGGCGGGTTCTATAAACGAGCGAGCGATCCGCTCTGCGAGATTACCACCCGGGTTGTGAAGGTGGAAATCTACCCCTAACTGTCCACTGTCCTATAGAAGGTACTGAAATTGGTTAGTGGGCAAATCCCAGAATTTTAGGGTGCATACACGCCTCAAACTGCAGCATTGATGCAAAGTGCTTTTGCTTCACACTGACGCTGCAGTTTTTGGAAATGGAAAGGCAGCTTGAGCCCTGTATCAGGGCTGACCAGATACTGGAGCGAAGTGGAGTCAGACGTAATGGAGGAGGAAGTCTCACTTCCCTTCATTCTTTTATAATAGTCAGTTCATGCATTAACACCCAATTTACACTAAATGGGGGATCATTTTGACTTCTGAAGGTGTAAAGCAGTCAATGGAAATGGAAATCAGGAGAGATGTTTAAAGGGCGGCTGATTCAATATTGCTCGTTTTACACCATCATCCAAAGTCAAAGTTACCCCCAGTAAGTTTAGTGTCAGTGCAAAGTGAAGCTGCTTTTCACTTGCACTAACCTTTTAGTGTAAGTGCACCCATAATATGAAACTCCGTATTATGGACAAATATATGTGTAACCTTTTCACAATTTGACATGTTTCTATTAATTCTTTTCAGCATGAATTTTTTATCAATCTGAGGGATACCAGAACTGGTGAATGAAACACTTTTCATACCAAACATCAGCATCAAGCATATGTATGTACAGCAAAGGTAAGACCCAGGGTAACATTCCCTCTACTCTGCCCCCAAAGATCCAGAAATATGAATAGTATACTTTATTGCAAACAATGACAAATCTCCATTCCTACACCAGGCATTCTTGTTGCCTCTCTAAATGAGATTATCAATTGGAGCCAAATTATGGGTAGGTTTGTGCTGTGGACATCTGCCTATTAGAATTGTATTGAGACTGCCAAAACGAATTTCGTTTAGAACACTTTTGAGCAGCAGACGCAGGAGACTTTCATTTGATCTCTGAGGTGGATTCAAGCCAATGTCTTGAATTCCCCTGGTGGATTGTCTGGTTTTTGCTCTGTGCTGACTGGCTCATCTCAATCGCAGTGGTGGAGGGGACTTTACAATTGTTCTTGGTGCTCTCAGGTAAGGAGGGGCAATATCACCCAGGGTTTCTGCTCCTGATTGCTATCCATTGACCTCAGCTGGAAAGTCCACTTTTATGGACGTTGGCTGAGGACAACCTCAGCCTCGACTATGATGTTCCCAAGGTCAATTAGCTTTCCAACACTCACTATCTACCCTCCCATTTAAAGAACGGGCACTTTTGGAACTGTACCTTAGCATGGATCAAGCAATTTCAGGAAAAGAGGGAAGAAAATGGTGAGGTGGGGGGGGGAACTTAATGCCAGAGATGAAAAGTAAATGCTTGGCCCCCCTATTCCTCAGTTCAAAGTATTTCAGTGTCTATCAGACACCTTGTTTTAATTGAATGTCACTCCTTATACTGTACAAAGAGGTTGTCAAGTATGCAATTCAACCAAAATGCACAGTATATGAACAAATCATTGCAGGACCAGGGCAGCTTCTGTAAGTAAATAGTTCCCAAAGACGGGGAGAAAAGAATGTCTTGTATATTAAATAGCAGTTACATACAAGATAGTAGATAGCTCTAAGTGAACTATAAAACAGCAATCCAATCAAGGGTTTAGACAACAAACTACAAGAGAGAAGCATGATCAGTTCATGAATGTCATCATCTGAACCCTATCATTAGCGAATTAGTTAGTGTTTGTAACGTATGGAAGATGAGTTTTTTTCAGTTAGTTTTCTTGCCATTGTGGTGCAGCATGGAGGTCTGTTTGGTGTGGAGATTATTTTGGTACTGTTTGAAGATGAAAGTGCTGCATAATGGACAATAATGTTATTACATGACTTAGGACCAAGTCTATTTTGAATAAAGTGGCAGGATTCTTGAAATATGGCAGCATTATTTTAACTTTGGATTACAAGAAAATTCACCATCTTGTACATGAAGACTCTATAAAGTCTAAGTTTTAAGTTCATTTGGATTTCAGGTTCAGCTTCAATGATGCAAACTTTATGTCCTCAAATCTGTATTTGAGGTCCTGATATGGAAGTTAAATGGTGGTGGTTCTTACCCATGCTCCTTAGCAGAAGTGAAACCACTATAATGGAGCACTTTCACCTAGGCTGAGAAACTAGGGTGGAATCAGATAGACAAATCATTATATGTCAGCCTATTTGCCAGCAATACCAAGGATCAACTGGGTGCACACCCAGCATAAGGCAGTATAACTGCCTTTTCTTACTGGAATATCAAACAAAAATATAATTCAACATTGCTCACAAGACCAATAACTGAATACCTTGCACACATTGGAGATCGCCAAGTGGAAAATGTTAGTAGGTTTAAAAAAGAAAATAAGTCATTACCTTTCCCAGTGTGGTTATCATCACAAATCGCCACTCAGAGATTACCTGACATAATAGAAGCTAAACTTGCAGCAAGAATCCTTGCACACATTTAGAATTGAATAGTACTGTAGTATCTGGTGTTAGTCTCATATTTATGCTGCTTTTATTTCTTCTTAATGTAGGTGAGAAACATGTACACCAGTGAGACAAAGTCCAGGTTTTCCGAGGCATCAACATTTTTATGTTCGTTCCCAATGAGCTCCAGATCTGAGAGAGATGAGGCTGTAAATCCCGCTATTGAAAGCAGTGTTAGTATTTAGTGTTTGCAAAAGGACTGAAAAATATAAAAGAAATTTGGCATTGCTTTCAGTATTGTCCATTTTCGAGTGAAATGTGGGACTGATTTTGAACGATAATTTCAAAGTATTTGTTTTGAGTACTATTTCTTCTGCAACCAGTTATAAAATGACCTTAGCCTTGGAGCTACAGTGAGCCATATTTAACCTAATTCTACACTTTAATCATTTTCAATGCAGAAACTTTATCATTCCTGAAGAGATATAAAGCCATCACACTATTATGTGGAGAATATTTAAAAAAAACTCCTCTTATTATAAGTCTCAGTACAGTTTAAATTCAATATATTTTAAGTATGTCCCTTTAGCAAAAGAAAATAACTCCAGGTTAAATAGAATATTCTGAGGGCAATCTGGCAATCCATTTATCCCTGCAACAAGGAAGACCTTCATAATTCATTTGTGCCTCATGTGTTCTCCTCTTTATGGGCTAAAACTAGCACACTTCAGTCCATCCATGAAGTGTATCTTCGATGTACAAGACAAAGCTCCCCAAGGATTTTTAAGACATAAACAACAGCAAAGTGCCCTCGGTATTTCACTTTTATGCTAAAGAACAATTGAACAAATCTTATTTTAAAATGGGCTAACTCGATGTTAGTGGTGTTCCATCACACAATGTCAGACTTTGTAACTGTTTCCAACAAGTCCACCTGCTGAGAAACCAGAGTATTTTTTTTAAATCAGACATAGGGAAAAACAGTTAATTGTATTTATTTTCCACTGCTTCATTTTTAAAAGTTACTGATTGTGAGACTCCCTCTTTCCACTAACTCAGGGTATTTTCCAGTTCATATACACAATTAGCACTGAAGAATTAGATTAATCTGCAGCCAAGTCCATCTTTTGAAATACTTGTCTGAATACCTCATTATTCACTGACACTATTAACAACACTCTTAACATTTGTCCATCTCTGACCCTTTGAGAGCATTCTGACCCACTGGTTTACATGTGGAGCTTTAGATCAGTGTTTCTGGATGCAGTATTGCTAACCTCCAGTGCTAAAGAACAAGGAACTTGTGTAAAAACCGCAAGATTTCTGGTCAACAAATAATCACTCAAACTATAGCATTGGTGTGAATATTTAATGATTTTGGGTGACTTCTGTCATTGCAGATGTAATTGTAAGAATTTGAGTGATGAGAAGTGGGTGCCCAGCTATAATTATTGACAGAGTTGCTAATCTTGGCACTAACTCAGTGAGAAGGAGAAACAAAACAGAGGCCGGTTCTCCGACCCGCCCCACCCCCACCCCATCAGCAGCCAGTTAGAGTGATGCTGGCAGAGGTTGCTTGGCAGCCCCTTGAGCAGACAATGGATTGGGGGTGAAGAGTGAAAGAGATTTTAATTTTTTTTTAAATGAAATGATCTTTAAAAGATTGAGTTGCATTATAAAATATTAATGAAGATTTTTTTTATTGCAAAAAAGGTTGTTTAAATAGCCGAAAGCATTTTCAAAATAATTATTTCTTTGTAAACCCCCACCTCTAAAGCAAGCAGTAAAAAAACAGGGCATTAGATGATTAGCTTACTAGCACAGTGAAAATAGGAATAAAATCATGCATATCACAATAAAACCCAATGTCGCTATTGTCAACTAAATTCATGACTCCAAACTGCAATATGTTTACTGCAGCGCATCTTTATATATTATTTTTTATATATATTTATATGTGATGCTTTTGGTGCAGAGAGTCAGTAACTCACCAGAACTGCCTACCAAGGTGAAGGATTCATGAGTAGAATGAGACTCGTGCTGTGAATGGAGTAATTATACTACCTGATGTAACTGTCAGTCAGTCGTAACACAGAACAGAGACAGGTGATGGACATAAACTTATTGGTATGTCTAGTTTTATCTTAGCATACCATTAGCCAATCAAAATGCAAATTAATTTGTCACCTGAGAATGTTACATTATGAAGCCATATTATCAGGTAACCATCACCCAATCACAAGAAAACATAGATGATGATCACATGCTGCTATAACAAAACAATTCTTGTCAACAGCTTTAAAATTAAAGTTCATTGTCATACCATTTTCAATGCACACTAACATACTTAATGAAAGCAGACTTTAATTTTAAACTATCTTGGTCTTTTGTGTTTAGCGTGATATTCTGGATTAAGATAGTCATGTAGCATGTAACCCCTGTGATTAGCATGGGGTGCTACACATGGCCTCCTGTGATTAGCATTGGGGTACTGCACATGGTGCCCTGTGATTAACATTGGGATACTGCACATGGTGCCCTGTGATTAACATTGGGGTACTGCACATGGCCTCCTGTGATTAACATTGGGGTACTGCACATGGCCACCTGTGATTAACAGTGGGGTACTGCACATGGCCACCTGTGATTAACATTGGGGTACTGCACATGGTGCCCTGTGATTAACATTGGGATACTGCACATGGCCTCCTGTGATTAACATTGGGGTACTGCACATGGCCACCTGTGATTAACATTGGGGTACTGCACATGGCCACCTGTGATTAACATTGGGGTACTGCACATGGTGCCCTGTGATTAACATTGGGGTACTGCACATGGCCTCCTGTGATTAACATTGGGATACTGCACATGGCCTCCTGTGATTAACATTGGGGTACTGCACATGGCCACCTGTGATTAAAATTGGGATACTGCACATGGCCTCCTGTGATTATCAAAATCCACGACAAGGCCTTGGACAACGTGGGCCACTTTCCATACCTCGGGAGCTTTCTGTCAACAAGGGCTGACGTCAATGACGAAGTCCAACACCGCCATCAGTGTGCCAATGCAACCTTCGGTCGCCTGAGGAAGAGAGTGTTTGAACACCAGGACCTCAAACCCGGCACCAAGCTCATGGTCTACAGAACAGCAGTGATACCCGCCCTCCTGTAAGCCTCAGAGACATGGACCATGTACAGCAGGCACCTCAAAGCACTGGAGAGGTACCACCAATGCTGCCTCCGCAAGATCCTGCAAATTCATTGGCAGGATAGGCGCACAAACGTCAGTGTTCTTGTTCAGGCCAACATCCCCAGCATCGAAGCTTTGACCACGCTCGATCAACTCCGATGGACGGGTCACATCGTCCGCATGCCCGATACGAGACTCCCAAAACAAGCGCTCTACTCGGAGCTCCGACACGGCAAGAGAGCCCCAGGTGGGCAGAGGAAATGCTTCAAGGACACCCTCAAAGCCTCCTTGAAAAAGTGCAACATCCCCACCGACACCTGGGAATCCCTGGCCCAAGACCGCACAAAGTGGAGGAGAAGCATCCGGGAAGGCACCGAACACCTCGAGTCTCTTCGCCGGGAGCAAGCGGAAGCCAAGCGCAAGCAACGCAAAGAGCGCACGTCAACCCAAGCACCCCACCCACCCGCCCCTTCAACCACCGTCTGCCCCACCTGTGACAGAGACTGTAGGTCCCGTATTGGACTCATCAGTCACCTGAGAACTCATTTTTAGTGTGGAAGCAAGTCATCCTCGGTTCCGAGGGACTGCCTAAGAGAGAAGACTGCACATGGCCTACTGTGATTAGCACTGGGGTATTACACATGGCCGACTGTGATTAGCAATATGTTACTGCAAGTGGTATCTGTGCTAAGCACAGGTGGTATCCTATGATTAACATTAGAGTACTCCACACCCTCCCTAAAATTCATGTCACTTAAAACTCTGCTGCCCATATCCTTTCCTGAACTAAGTCCCACTTACTCATCACTCCTGTGTTTGCTGACCTACATCGACTCCCAGTCCCCCAATGCCTCAAATTTAAAATCTGCATCCTCGTGTTTAAATCCCTTCATGGCCTTGCACCCCCCTCCCCCCCCCCCCCCCCCCCCCCATATATCTGTAACCATCTCCAGCTCTGCAACCCTCTGCAAATTCTACATTTATCCAACTGTGGCTTTTTGTACATCTCCCACTCCCTTTTCCCTACCATTGGCAGCCTGTGCCATTCAACTGTCTAGGTCCTATACTCTGGAATTCCCCCCCTTAACCTATCTCTGCCTTTCCATCTCCCTATCCTCCTTTAAGAGCCTCCTTAGAACCCATCTCTTTGACCAAGCTTTGACCCCATCTAATATCTCCTCTCTGATCGGCGTCAGTTTTTGTCTGATTAGGCTTATGTGAAGCACCTTGGGATATTTCTCTACGTTAAGGGCGCTATATAAATGCACGTTGTTGTTGCTGATTAGGATACTCTGGATGTTATCCTGTAATTAGCATTAGATTACAGAATGTCTCTGGTTTCCTCAACGATACACGACTCCATTACCTTGATTAAATACCTCAGAGAAAGAGAAAACATAGGGATAAAAATGTCCCAGACAAGATTTCATATATATCGAAACTATATGTATAAATATATAATACCCTTGCTTTGAATTGCTTGATCTGATGTACTGAAGAGTGGTCACGTGTCAGGTAACAGCTGTCACTATTGCCCCGTAATAGACGTCAGCTGTCAATGGTGAGTGATGTCAGCAGGCAGTAGAGTAGAAACTATTGCCTGCCGACATTACAAACCACAAGCCTGTAACAGATGACAGTAGTTCTTTTTAAAACCTTTTCGCTCAAGGGTATAATAAAACAAATATTGACTGCTGTTTGGATGCTATGGTTGGCATACTATTGCCCAGAGTTATAGAAAATGATAGTCAATGTGCAATCATGACCAAAGGAACTAAAGGCTTTGAACAGCCCCAACACATTCTTGGTGACTTCTGTAACCCTCAGGATAACAGCTTACTGCAGCTAATATTTACACAGACAGGGATGGTTGGTGGTGGGGGGGGGCGGGAGGGGGCGGGGTGGAAATACAGTCCTCCTAAACTACAAAATAAGAAAATAAACAGCCCGCATTCTAAACCGGTTAAGTCGCGCATGGCTGTTTCCTTAAACTGTAATGTAAATGAAAAAGCCCAGAAACAGTCTCAAATGAGCACATTTCCTCTTTAATGGCAGAATCTCATTGTCTGTAAATTTCAGTAGTTTGTGTTTGAAAATGAAATGTACAACCAGTTTCATTTTGCCAGTGTTAAGCAAAGAATTTCCCAGGGGTTATAGTGATAATTTTAAGTCATCTGTAATGTACAGTTCCCAGACAAAAAAAATCAATTTCTCCTCATATGACATGATAAATAATTATAAGATATTAATTTTAAATTACATGTCTAATACCTTTCATGATTTTTCCACTATTCATATAAATTTAATTTGATTAATTTGAACTGGTATAGTAAAGGAAGGTGCTGACTGGGGAATGTGGGAGGATGGCAAGCCTTCATTGCTTTGTCACCTTTTCAAACAATATCCAGATTCGTGCTGACTGAACTCCTCTGGGAAAATTGTTATTATCAAATTAAGGGGAAAATATATTGCTTTGTGATATGTTTTGAGACAAGAAGCGCGGGTTCAAAATGCAGATGTGTAAGGTTAGTGTTTTAAGGTTTTTTTTGACGAGGTCCATTGCGAGGTTCCAAAGATTATCGCTCCATCTTAATTGTCAAGAAATTAAAAAGAATTCATGATATGTGAGGATTTTTCAGGCGAAATGGCTGTAAAACAGGGGCTATATAATTGATTTAAAGCTGTACTATCCCTTTTCATATGGACCACTTGTCATTTTCATTAATTCAATATCAACCCACCAGCAATCCCTATGTAGTCAAACTACTTTAGAAACCAGATCCTCAGTACATAGAATTACTGAAATTCATTTCAAATAATTGTTAAATAAAAGATTATTAGGTAAAGGTTGCATAAATTATAACTGTTTTAGAACCAGACCTATAAAAAGCCCAGGAAACGTGGTGCTGTATTTTTATGTATTTCCTACTCCTTACTGAATTTTTCGACGGTACGTGTTGGATTGACTTCGTCATATACTCAGGACTGGATCAAATACAGCACCCCAGAAAAGAGCCCAGCCCCGAGGATCACAAGGACAACTTCTCAAATCAGTAGTATTCTGGAAATATCTTAATTACTGGCAGCCTCTCTGAATTTCTTTAGTGAGGTTAGTCACTGGTTTGGAGGCTCCCTCCTGAAAACCAAAGAGCCTACAAGAGCTTTTTGTGTTTCTTTAACCTGTCTGAGGCTCTTTAAACCATTCTTTAAAGACAATTGGAGAGGCCCTTCCACCATTGTTGTCTCCTGCTGCTTTTTCTACTTGAGAATCCCATCTGTGGCACCCCAGATAAATAGCAGTAACAGTTCAACCTTGTGTTCAAGTCCAATCTCTACATAATGCTAGTGCTGTAACAGTTGCCTGCATTTTGTTTTCCTTCAACAACAACTTGCATTTATATAGTATCTTTAACATAGTAAAATGTCCCACGGCTCTTCACAGGAGCGTTGTCGAGCCACGTGAGATATTAAGACAGGTAACCGAAAGCTTGGTCAAAGAAGTAGGTTTTAAGGAGCGCCTTCAAGGAGGAAAGAGAGATTAAGTGGTGGGGATGTTTAGAGAGGGAATTCCGGAGCTTAGGGCCTAGGCAGCTGAAGGCACGCCAGCCAATGGTGGAGCGATGAAAATCGGGGATGCACAAGTGGCCAGAATTGGAGGAGCGCAGAGATCTCGGAGGGTTGTAGGGCTGGAGGAGGTTACAGAGATAGGGAGGGGCGAGGCCATGGAGGGATTAAAAACAAGGATGATCATTTTTAAATCAAGGCGTTGCCGGATCGGGAGCTAATGTGGGTCAGCGAGCACGGGGTGATAGGTGAACAAGACTTGGTCTGAGTTAGGATACGGGCAGCAGAGTTTTGGATGAGTTCAAGTGTACGGAGGGTGCAAGATGGGAGGCCGGCCAGGAGAGTGTTGGATTAGTCCAGTCTAGCGGTAACAAAGGCATGGATGAGGGTTTCAGCAACAGGTAAACTGAGGCAGGGGCAGAGCCGGGTGATGCTATGGAGGTGGAAGTAGGTGGTCTTGGTGATGGAGAGGATATGGGGCCAGAAGCTCAGCTCGGGGTCAGAAGCTCAATTCAGGGTCAAATAGGATGCTAAGATTGCGAACGGTCTGGTTCAGCCTCAGACAGTGGCCAGGGAGAGGATGGAGTCGGTCGCTCATGGTCCTGTAGCTGAGGTGAGTATACCACCTGTTCCTGTCCTCCTACAATGCATGGTAACGGCCAAATGATCACTCATCTTGTGAATTTCCTTTCTGGATTGTGAGGAGATACCTGGCCTCTATCCCCACAGCAGTCAATTGAATCTGTGTCCTACTCCTGAGTGCCAGTGCCATTGATTCCTCTCTCTTCAGTGACCACATAAGAAATGGAACTCAGAAACAAGGAAAAACAAGAAATATAGGTGGAGAGAAAAACAGAAATCATAATAAAATTATAAAAAAGCGAACTGAAAGCTACAGTTGGAGGAAAAAGAAAGACGAGAGGTCAGACTCCTTTGAGCATAGCGTGAAACTGTTCCAAGCTCCTTTGGACAATCTCTGTCCTGTGATCAGCCGAGTGCTCTGTCACGAGATAAGTGAAACAGGATTATGGAAATCAGACACGTATTCTTAATAACAAATTACTGTCATACTTATTTCCTTAAAAGCAGTGTGGTATGCCTGCCCTCTGTGGTATTAGCGTGTGTCCGGCCTGGCTGGATGTTGCACGCTTTGAATGCAGCAACTTCAGCACCTTAATCTGCACGGTTGTCTCCAATCTGCATTACTTTCAGTTAACTGTGAACATTGCTGGTGCTTTTCCCACTAGGTTGGAGTCTTGCCTTCAATATTGTCTCAGATACAGTGGTGCTAGTCACCTCTGTAAGCGGTCTGAGCATTTACATTTAGGGGTGTCCCATATTGTCCATTATCTAACTATCTGATAGTGTAACCCAGGGGTATAACAATAATATCCCCTTGTGATCTGCAATGGATATTTACGTCTTTAACACGTGTGCTTCCTCAACTTCTTTGAAGATAGATCCAGTAGACACTTGAAAGAAAGTCTCAAAGCGCTTTACAGTCAATGAAGTACTTTTGAAGTGTAGTCACTGTTGTAATGACTGTTGGTAAGACAAGGCCAAATATCAATCATTAAGCTGATTTATTTCACAACAATTGAGCACAGAGAGCAATAGTTATGATCAGATTCACTTAGTTCAAGCAGCACAGATTGTCTTCCTGTAATAATACAGAATAATGAACATGCTCAGGTTCCTCATGTTACTGGATGCTCTGGTTTGATTTAATCAAAATGACCCTAGAATTCCATGGGGTCAATTTTGCTATTTTTTCACCCATGAGTTGGGACTTGTGCCTGCTGATGGTCTGCACCAATGAGCCCCTCGTAATTGGTGGAATCGGTGCATTTAAATATCCATTGGTGGTTCTGTAGTGCAAATCCCGTGTAAAATTAGCAAACTTTTGCTGGAGGTGCTTGGAAATGAGAGGCTTTAAAATGCCAAATCTGGCTGAAGATTGCAGCAGCAGTCTGGGGGAGCAGCAGGCAAGGTGGAAAGTGTTTAGCTTAGTGAGTTCGCTGGACTTGTGACTTTGTCTCTCTTTTCAAAAATGTCATCCACTGGAGGATCTGGCAGAGACAGCCAAAGAAGGGACAAAGGAATGTGCACTTGCGTTGTGCGTTGTTATTCATACAGGAAAGGGTACACATAGTGCACGGATAAGATGATCAGAGGAGAGAGAGACACGCACACATACATTGCTGGGTGTCCACGGGCGAAGCTGCAAAAAAAAAAGTGTACGAAAGCAAAATACTGCGGATGCTGGAAATCTGAAAAAGAAACAGAAAATGCTGGAAATACTCAGCAGGTCAGGCAGCATCTGTGGAGAGAGAAATAGAGTTAACGTTTCAGGTGTTAACTCTGTTTCTCTCTCCACAGATGCTGCCTGACCTGCTGAGTATTTCCAGCATTTTCTGTTTTTAGATTTTTTTTTAAGTGTATCTTGTGCTTTGTGTAGAGAGGTGATAATGGCACCTCTCTCATCCCCAGAACTGCAGGCCAGTACTACAAGTGCAATGTCCTGAGGGCAGGCAAGCTAAAACTGTCCACTCTTGGGCACCCTGGGCACCAACATGCTGTTCACTGTACCCTTCACAGTGCACTCTTGTTAAATCATAGAATCATAGAAATTTACAGCACAGAAGGAGGTCATTCGGCCCATCTTGTCCGTGCCTGGCCGACAGAGCTATCCACCCTAATCCTACTTTCCAGCACTTGGTCCGTATCCTTGTAGGTCACGGCACTTCAAGTGCATATCCAAGTACTTTTTAAATGTGATGAGGGTCTCTGCCTCTACCACCCTTTCAGGCAGTGAGTTCTAGACCCCCACCACCCTCTGGGTGAAAAGATTTCTCCTCAAATCCCCTCTAAACCTCCTACCAATTACTTTAAATCTATGCCCTCTGATTATTGACCCTTCTGCTAAGGGAAATAGGTCCTTCCTATCCACTCTATCTAGGCCCCTCATAATTTTATACACCTCAATTAGGTCTCCCCTCAGCCTCCTCTGTTCCAAAGAAAACAACCCCAGCCTATCCAATCTTTCCTCATAGCTAAAATTCCCCAGCCCAGGCAACATCCTCGTAAAACTCCTCTGCACCCTCTCTAGTGCAATCGCATCCTTCCTGTAATGTGGTGACTAGAACTGCACGCAGTATTCCAGCTGCGGCCTAACTAGTGTTTTATACAGTTCAAGCATAACCTCCCTGCTCTTATATTCTATGCCCCGGCTAATAATTGCAAGTATCCCGTATGCCTTCTTAACCACCTTATCTACCTGTCCTGCTATCTTCAGGGATCTGTGGACATGCACTCCAAGGTCCCTTTGATCCTCTGCACTTCTCTGTCCTACCATTTATTATGCATTCCTTTGCCTTGTTAGCCCATCCCAAATGCATTACCTCACACTTCTCCGGATTGAATTCCATTTGCCACTGTTCTGCCCACCTGACCAGTCCATTGATATCTTCCTGCAATCTACAGCTTTCTTCTTCATTATCAACCACACGGCCAATTTTTGTATCATCTGCAAATTTCTTAATCATACTTCCTACATTCAAGTCCAAATTATTGATATATACCACAAAAAGCAAAGGACCCAATACTGAGCCCTGCGGAACCCCAATGGAAACAGCCTTCCAGTCACAAAAACACCTTTAGGCCATTACCCTTTGTTTCCTGCCTCTGAGCCAATTTCGGATCCAACTTGCCACTTTGCCTTGGATCTCATGGGCTTTTACTTTCGTAACCAGTCTGCCATGTGGGACCTTATCAAAAGCCTTGCTAAAATCCATATAGACTACACCAAATGCACTACCCTCAACGACCCTCCTTGTTACTTCCTCAAGAAGTTCAATCAAGTTAGTCAGACATGACCTTCCCTTAACAAATCCATGCTGACTGTTCCTGATTAATCCGTGTCTTTCTAAATGAAGATTTATCCTGTCCCTCAGAATTTTTTTCCAATAGTTTTCCCACCACCGAGGTTAGGCTGACTGGCCTGTAATTACTCGTTCTATCCCTTTCTCCCTTTTTAAACAATGGTACCGCATTAGCAGTCCTCCGGCACCACACCTGTAGCCAGAGAGGATTGGAAAATGATGGTCAGAGCCTCTGCTATTTCCTCTCTTACTTCTCTTAACAGTCTGGGATACATTTCATCTGGGCCTGGGGATTTATCCACTTTCAAAGATGCTAAACCATTTAATACTTCCTCTTTCGCTATGTTTATTTCATCTAATATTTCACACTCCTCCTCCCTGATTGCAATTTCTGCATCGACCCTCTCTTTTGTGAAAACAGGTGCAACGTATTCATTAAGAACCATACCCATATCTTCCGCCTCCACACACAGGTTACCTTTATGGTCCCTAATAGGCCCTACTCTTACTTTAGTTATCCTCTTGCTCTTAATGTATTTATAAGACATCTTTGGGTTTTCCTTGATTTTACTTGCCAATATTTTTTCATGCCCTGTCTTTGCTTTCCTAATTTCCTTTTTAATTTCACCCCTGCACTTTCTGTACTCCTCTAGGGTTTCTGTAGTAGTGAGCCCTCGGTATCTGTCTTAAGCTTCCCTTTTTTTCTTTATCTCTCCCTGTAAGCCACTTGATTTGTTAGTCCCACCCTTTTTCTTTAAGGGAACATACTTGCTCTGAACCTTCACTATCTCCTCCTTGAATGCCTCCCCACTGCTCTGACACTGATTTACCTTCAACTTTCTGTCTCCAATCCATTTTGGCTAAATCACATCTCAGCTTAGTAAAATTAGCTTTTTCCCCAATTGCGAACTTTTATTCCTGGTCTATCCTTGTCCTCTTCCATAACTACGCTAACTCTAACTGAATTATGAACACTACCACCAATATGCTCTCCCACTTGATACACTTTCCACCTGCCCAGCTTCATTCCCTAAAACTAGGTCCAGAACCGCCCCCTCTCTTGTTGGGCTTGCTACGACTGGCTAAAAAAGTTCTCCTGAATACATTTTAGGAATTCTGCTCCCTCTATACCTTTCACACTAATTTTATCCCAGTTAATATTAGGGAAGTTGAAATCCCCTACTATTACTGCCCTATTTTTGCACGTCTCAGAAATTTGCCTACATATTTGCTCTTCAATCCCCCTCTGACTGTTTGGGTGTCTATAGTACACTCGCAGCAGTGTGATTGCCCCTTTTTTGCTTTTCAGTTCAACCCATATGGCCTCGTTGGATGATCCTTCTAAGATATCATCCCTCCTCACAGCTGTAATTGATTCTTTAATCAATATTGCGACCCCCCCCTCCTTTTTTATCCCCCACTCTATCTCGTCTGAAAACCCTGTAACCAGGAATGTTGAGCTGCCATTCCTGCCCTTTTTTCAGCTATGTCTTAGTAATAGCTATATCATACCATACTCCCACGTGTCTATCTGTGCCCTCAGCTCATCTGCTTTATTCTTAGACTCCTTGCGTTGAAGTATATACCATTTAGCACTGCCAAACTCCCTTGTTGTCTATTTTCTAGCCTTTGTTTCCTCTACCTTCCAAACTCGCTTACTAATTTTCTGCCTTCCATTTCCAGCTTTGCTTCTCTCCCTTCTGAATCTACTCTCAGGTTCCCATCTCCCTGCCAAGCTAGTTTAAACCCTCCCCAACAGCACTAGCAAACCCCGCCGTGAGGATATTGGTCCCGGTCCTGTTGAGGTGCAACCCGTCCGGCCTGTACAGGTCCCACCTCCCCCAGAAACGGTCCCAATGCCTCAGGAATCTAAAGCCCTCCCTCATGCACCATCTCTCCAGTCACGCATTCATCTGCTCTATCTTCCTATTTCTATACTCACTAGCTCGTGGCACCAGGAGTAATCCGGAGATTACTACCTTTGAGCTACTGCTTTTTAATCTCTTTCCTAGCTCCCTAAAATCTGCTTGCAGGACCTCATCCCTCTTTCTACCTATGTCTACCTACCTATGGACCATGGCCTCTGGCTGTTCACCCTCCCCCCTCAGAATGTCCTGCAGCCGCTCAGTGACATCTTTGACCCTGGCACCAGGGAGGCAACATACCATCCTAAAGAGGGCACTAATTTGTGATCTCTCCTGCAACACCTCAGATATTTTCACCTGGGGGCTAATTAGGTAGCGTTAGTAACAATGGGGCAACTCACAGAGGAATTGGAGAGGCGCCAACTTCACAATGGAGGCCGAAGAGAAAACTTGGATTTGTTGGACACGGAATCATGGGTGCTCACCTTAAAAGACAGTTGTTTGAGAAACATCACACCTGTGTGCAGGCTCTGAGGTCAGCCTCCGAGGATGTGAGGCAAATGACAGCCGTGACTCTGGAATCTGCCGCCACCATGAGCGGCAACATTACGGAAACCTTTTCTTTGTTGGGGGATGTGGTAAGTTGCTTAAAATCTACAAGCCCCCCTCCCCCCGCCCAACACATACTACACTCCTCAGAAGTGGCAAGGGACCACTCCGTGACTGTTCCTCAGTCCGCACGGACTGCAGCTCGTGTGGCAGTAGGAGACGGATTAGACAGTATCCTGTGTACTGACTTCCTGGCGGCCTGCTGGGATGCAGACTGTTGTCTCGGAGCTTTTAGGATCTGATAGCTGTCATTAGACCAGCCAGTGGGGACACAGATCTGTGGCCCAGTGGAATTGAGATAGCTGGCATAGACCTACATGAGGCTGGTGTTTTCATAACTCCACACCAGTGGCACGTAGGTGGTGACACCAGGCTGCCCAGACACATGCTCCAGATATGCAGCCAGCAGCAGATCTTCCCAGGGGAAAGCTGCCATGAGAGGAGTGCTACCGCAGTCCCATTAGCCTGTTGTAACAGAGGAGTGGCCAGCCACCTGATATGGGTCCTGAGTTTGCACCTGGGAGCAGCAGCAGAATAGGAGAAAGAAAGGCACATTTAGACACCCAGGGAATCACAGTGTTAGGAAAGACGAGGCTGGTTTCTGGTCACTTTGGAGTATGTTATATTATGGGAGAAAGTACACTTGTGTTGTGCGTTGTTATTCATGGAGATTATAATCATACAGGAAAGCTTACACTTATTTTGTGCTGATTTATTCAATCAAATGATTAGGATTTGCATGTTTATATCTATCTTCTGGCTGAATTAGCTAAAAGTTGTACAAATATTTGGTGCACTGCAGGACACCCCTAATCTTGCAGACACTGGGAATCATCCAGTAAAACCTAGAACATGTGCAGTATGAGGTACTTCTAGGGGGTTGTATCTTCATCCCTCCTGAGGTGGAGCTGGCACCCCACTGAGCCTCTCCCACATGGAGCAAACCACATTCTTCAGTGGTCCAAGTTTGAAGCTTCTTCCTCCTCACCTCTCTCACTTTCCCTGCTCTCCTACTTTTGGGGTGGGTTCATCTTTCGTCCATTACAACAGTGACTACACTTCAAAAGTAGTTTATTGGCTGTAAAGCGCTTTGGCCGTGAGGTCATGAAAGCGCTATAGAAATGCAAGTCTTTCTTTCTTATTACATTTCGCTTAGAAATTCCATTTCCGAGACTATACTGGGAGCTGTAAGTATAAGTTTAGAAAACCATTTTGGTTCATAAAATGCTTGCTTTTAGAGCTTTGAACTTTATAACTTGACATTTAGATCTGACTAGTCTATTTTTTTAATGTTTAAAATTGATTGAGATTAACAATGGTCCCAAACTTCAATCATACTGTTAACAACACCAAACATCTGCCAAATGTGATGATGCTTTGGCAAAATCATATAGCCTTGATTTGACAGTCCAACACTTCTCTTGCATATTAAAATGTGAATCTTTACCGCGGGGTTAATGCCCATTGTCTTCTCCAACCCAATCACTTTTTAGCTGATTATTCCATCCCTTTTGTGGTTTTATTTTGGCACCAAATATTTGAGACCCTGTGAGATATCTGTGAACCATGCAAAACATGGAGAGGAGCTGTGTGTGTATTAATGAGTCGTCTCAGGAACACAGTTTTACAAAGAGGGACTTTTTGCATGTTTGTATTTGTAAGGGAAACACACAACCATGGTGTTACAGAGAGGGCCTTTCTCTGTGTCTGTATTAATATGGGACATGCACAATGGTGTTATAGAAGAGCTGGGTGTGGGTGTGTGTGCTCGTAAGGAGTCTCTGAAACACAATGTTATGCAGAGGATCCTTCTGTGTGTCTGTATTAGTGAGATTCACACAAATATTATGCTACAGAGATAGGCTTTTTGTATATCTGTATTAATGAGGGAAATGCACAAACATGGTGTTACTGAGGTGGGATTTGCCGGTATGAGTGAGGAAGCATTAAACAATGTGCAGTCCATGCCCGCTTGCAACAAGACCTGGACGACGTTCAGGCTTGGGCTGATAAGTGGCAGGTAACATTCGCGCCACAGAAGTGCCAGGCAATGACTATCTCCAACAAGTGAGAGTCTAACCACCTCCCCTTGACATTCAACGGCATTACCATCGCCGAATCCCCCACCATCAACATCCTGGGGGTCACCATTGACCAGAAACTTAACTGGAGCAGCCACATAAATACTGTGGCAACAAGAGTAGGTCAGAGGCTGGGTATTCTGTGGCGAGTGTCTCACCTCCTGACTCCCCAAAGCCTTTCCACCATCTACAAGGCACAAGTCAGGAGTGTGATGGAATACTCTCCACTTGTCTGGATGACTGCAGCTCCAACAACACTCAAGAAGCTCGACACCATCCAGGACAAAGCAGCCGCTTGATTGGCACCCCATCCACCACCTTAAACATTCACTCCCTCCCCCACTGGCGTACCGTGGCTGCAGTGTGTGCCAGCTACAAGATGCACTGCAGCAACTCGCCAAGGCTTCTTCGGCAGCACCTCCCAAACGCGCGACCTCTTCCACCTAGAAGGACAAGGGCAGCAGGCGCATGGGAACACCACCACCTCCAAGTTCCCCCTCCAAGTCACACACAATCCTGACTTAGAAGTATATTGCCAATCCTTCATCGTCACTGGGTCAAAATCCTGGAACTCCCTCCCTAACAGCAGTGTGGGAGTACCTTCACCATACGGACTGCAGCGGTTCAAGAAGGCGGCTCACCACCACCTTCTCGAGGGCAATTAAGGATGGGTAATAAATACTGGCCTTGCCAGCGACGCCCTGATCCCATAAACAAATAAAAAAAAATATATATATATATATCATTGCTTGTGTGATATTAGAGAATGGGGACATAGACAATAAATTGAGACTGGCACACACTGCTTCCAAATGCTGTCCCCTCCCCACCACACTCACTGACGGTGCATTTCTAGATTACAAATGGTACAAGCTCGTTAATTTTAAATACTACTTTACTTAACAGTAGATAGATTTTTAATATTAACAAAAATAGAAACCATAGGAAACATTTAGGTTTCACCATAGTCACAAAACCAAGCGAACCATCACATCCCCAAAACCTATCTCAACAGCCACTCTCCCTTTCACTGAAGCAATCTTTCCTCCTCAGCCCATTCCCCCAATTCACAGACACTCTCCTCCTCCTCCTCCTCCCCCAGTTCACAGACACTCTCCTCCTCCTCCTCCTCCCCCAGTTCACAGACTCTCTCCTCCTCCTCCCCCAGTTCACAGACTCTCTCCTCCTCCTCCCCCAGTTCACAGACACTCTCCTCCTCTTCTCCCAGTTCACATCACTCTCTTCCTCCCCCTCCCCCAGTTTACAGACACTTTCCTCCTCCTCCCCCAGTTCACAGACACTCTCGGCCTCCTCCCCCAGTTCACAGACACTCTCCCCCTCCCCTCCCCCAGTTCAGACACTCTCCCCCTCCCCTCCCCCAGTTCACAGACACTCTCCTCCTCCCCCTCCCCCAGTTTACAGACACTCTCCTCCCCCTCCCCCCAGTTTACAGACACTTTCCTCCTCCTCCCCCAGTTCACAGACACTCTCGGCCTCCTCCCCCAGTTCACAGACACTCTCCCCCTCCCCTCCCCCAGTTCACAGACACTCTCCCCCTCCCCTCCCCCAGTTCACAGACACTCTCCTCCTCCTCCTCCCCCAGTTCACAGACACTCTCCTCCTCCTCCTCCCCAGTTCACAGACACTCTCCCCTCCCCTCCCCCAGTTCAGACACTCTCCCCCTCCCCTCCCCCAGTTCACAGACACTCTCCTCCTGTCCTCCCCCAGTTCACAGACACTCTCCTCCTCCTCCCCCAGTTCACAGACACTCTCTTCCTCCCCCTCCCCCAGTTCATACACTCTCCTCCTGTCCTCCCCCAGTTCACAGACACTCTCCTCCTCCCCTCCCCCAGTTCACACACTCTCCTCCTCCTCTCCCAGTTCACAGACACTCTCTTCCTCCCCCTCCCCAGTTCACAGACACTCTCCTCCCCCTCCCTCAGTTCACAGACACTCTCCTCCTCCTCCCCCAGTTCACAGACACTCTCCCCCTCCCCTCCCCCAGTTCACAGACACTCTCCTCCTCCTCCCCCAGTTCACAGACACTCTCCCCCCTCCCCTCCCCCAGTTCACAGACACTCTCCCCCTCCCTCCCCCAGTTCACAGACTCTCTCCTCCTCCTCCCGCTCCCCCAGTTCACAGACACTCTCCTCCTCCCCCAGTTCACAGACACTCTCCTCCTCCTCCTCCCCCAGTTCACAGACACTCTCCTCCTCCCCTCCCCCAGTTCAGACTCTCTCCTCCTCCTCCCCCAGTTCACAGACACTCTCCTCCTCCTCCTCCAGTTCACAGACACTCTCCTCCTCCTCCTCCCCCAGTTCACAGACACTCTCCTCCCCCTCCCCGAGTTCACAGACACTCTCCTCCCCCTCCCCCAGTTCACAGACTCTCTCCTCCTCCTCCCCCAGTTCAGACTCTCTCCTCCTCCTCCCCCAGTTCACAGACACTCTCCCCCTCCCCCTCCCCCAGTTCACAGACACTCTCCTCCTCCTCCTCCCCCAGTTCACAGACACTCTCGTCCTCCTTCTCCCCCAGTTCACAGACACTCTCCCCCTCCACTCCCCCAGTTCACAGACACTCTCCTCCTCCTCCTCCTCCCCCAGTTCACAGACACTCTCCCCCTCCTCCTCCCCCAGTTCACAGACACTCTCCTCCTCCTCCTCCTCCCCCAGTTCACAGACACTCTCCCCCTCCTCCCCTCCCCCAGTTCACAGACACTCTCCTCCTCCTCCCCTCCCCCAGTTCACAGACACTCTCCTACTCCCCCTCCCCCAGTTCACAGACACTCTCCTCCTCCTCCCCCAGTTCACAGACACTCTCCCCCTCCCCTCCCCCAGTTCACAGACACTCTCCCCCGCCCCCTCCCCCAGTTCACAGACACGCTCCTCCTCCTCCCCCTCCCCCAGTTCACAGAAACTCTCCTCCTCCTCCTCCCCCAGTTCACAGACACTCTCCTCCCCCTCCCCTAGTTCACAGACTCTCTCCTCCTCCTCCTCCCCCAGTTCACTGACACTCTCCTCCTCCTCCCCCAGTTCACAGACACTCTCCTCCCCCTCCCCCAGTTCACAGACACTCTCCTCCTCCCCTCCCCCAGTTCACATAGAAACATAGAAACATAGAATTTAGGAGCAGGAGTAGGCCATTCGGCCCGTCGAGCCTGCTCCACCATTCAATACGATCATGGCTGATCATCCAAATCCAGTACCCTGTCTCTGCTTTAATCCCCACAGTACACATATCCCACCCTACCCCCGTAACCCCATGGGGTAAAAATTCAGTTGGTTGCGCCTCCCGTTAGCGCCTTAAGAGGGCGCTAATGGGGCGCAAAGCCGCTAACGCCCGGGCGCAGCGATGTTTGCGCCGCTCGGGAACTTAACTGGACATTGTGCGGCGGCGCTAAACTTTACCGCTGCGACCACCTGCGCGCGCAGATTGTGACGTCATTCCATGGTGCAACGCCCTTGTGGCGCCCCGGAGTGGAAATTGAGTGGCGCTCCCTGCCTTAGCGCCTGGCGCATCCAACGACCGGAAGACTGGAATGCTATCAATCGCTTGGGGCTGGGGGGGGCGCTATTTAAAGGGGGCCTCTTCCTGTCTTTTTCTGTGGTTGACATTTTTGCACCACTCGTTCTGAGAGAGAGAGAGAGATTCGGAGAGAGAGAAAGAGAGACTTCCCCGACCCCAGTTCACAGACACTCTCCTCCTCCTCCCCCAGTTCACAGACACTCTCCTCCCCCTCCCCCAGTTCACAGACACTCTCCTCCTCCTCCCCCAGTTCACAGACACTCTCCTCCTCCTCCCCCAGTTCACAGACACTCTCCTCCTGTCCTCCCCCAGTTCACAGACACTCTCCTCCTCCCCCTCCCCCAGTTCACAGACACTCTCGTCCTCCTCCCCCAGTTCACAGACTCTCTCCTCCTCCTCCCCCAGTTCACAGACACTCTCCTCCTCCTCCCCCAGTTCACAGACACGCTCCTCCTCCTCCCCCAGTTCACAGACACTCTCCTCCTCCCCTCCCCCAGTTCACAGACACTCTCCTCCTGTCCTCCCCCAGTTCACAGACCCTCTCCTCCTCCTCCCCCAGTTCACAGACTCTCTCCTCCTCCTTCTCCCCCAGTTCACAGACTCTCTCCTCCTGTCCTCCCCCAGTTCACAGACACTCTCCTCCTCCCCTTCCCCAGTTCACAGACACTCTCCTCCTCCTCCTCCCCCAGTTCACAGACACTCTCCTCCTCCTCCTCCCCCAGTTCACAGACACTCTCCTCCTCCCCCTCCCCCAGTTCACAGACACTCTCCCCCTCCCCTCCCCCAGTTCACAGACACTCTCCCCCTCCCTTCCCCCAGTTCACAGACACTCTCCTCCTCCTCCCCCAGTTCACAGACACTCTCCTCCCCCTCCCCCAGTTCACAGACACTCTCCCCCTCCCTTCCCCCAGTTCACAGACACTCTCCTCCTCCTCCCCCTCCCCCAGTTCACAGACACTCTCCTCCCCTCCCCTCCCCCAGTTCATACACTCTCCTCCCCCTCCCCCAGTTCACAGACACTCTCCTCCTGTCCTCCCCCAGTTCACAGACACTCTCCTCCTCCCCTCCCCCAGTTCACACACTCTCCTCCTCCTCTCCCAGTTCACAGACACTCTCTTCCTCCCCCTCCCCAGTTCACAGACACTCTCCTCCCCCTCCCTCAGTTCACAGACACTCTCCTCCCCTCCCCCAGTTCACAGACACTCTCCTCCTCCTCCTCCCCAGTTCACAGACACTCTCCTCCTCCCCCTCCCCCAGTTCACAGACACTCTCCTCCTCCTCCTCCCCCAGTTCACAGACTCTCTCCTCCTCCTCCTCCCCAGTTCACAGACACTCTCCTCCTCCCCTCCCCCAGTTCACAGACTCTCTCCTCCTCCTCCCCCAGTTCACAGACACTCTCCTCCCCCTCCCCTAGTTCACAGACTCTCTCCTCCTCCTCCTCCCCCAGTTCACAGACACTCTCCTCCTCCTCCCCCAGTTCACAGACACTCTCCTCCCCCTCCCCCAGTTCACAGACACTCTCCTCCCCCTCCCCCAGTTCACAGACACTCTCCTCCTCCCCTCCCCCAGTTCACATAGAAACATAGAATCTAGGAGCAGGAGTAGGCCATTCGGCCCGTCGAGCCTGCTCCACCATTCAATACGATCATGGCTGATCATCCAAATCCAGTACCCTGTCTCTGCTTTAATCCCCACAGTACACATATCCCACCCTACCCCCGTAACCCCATGGGGTAAAAATTCAGTTGGTTGCGCCTCCCGTTAGCGCCTTAAGAGGGCGCTAATGGGGCGCAAAGCCGCTAACGCCCGGGCGCAGCGATGTTTGCGCCGCTCGGGAACTTAACTAGACATTGTGCGGCGGCGCTAAACTTTACCGCTGCGACCACCTGCGCGCGCAGATTGTGACGTCATTCCATGGTGCAACGCCCTTGTGGCGCCCCGGAGTGGAAATTGAGTGGCGCCCCCTGCCTTACCGCCTGGCGCATCCAACGACCGGAAGACTGGAATGCTATCGATCGCTGTGGGGCTGGGGGGGGCGCTATTTAAAGGGGGCCTCTTCCTGTCTTTTTCTGTGGTTGACATTTTTGCACCACTCGTTCTGAGAGAGAGAGAGAGATTCGGAGAGAGAGAAAGAGAGACTTCCCCTACCCCAGTTCACAGACATTCTCCTCCTCCTCCCCCAGTTCACAGACACTCTCCTCCCCCTCCCCCAGTTCACAGACACTCTCCTCCTCCTCCCCCAGTTCACAGACACTCTCCTCCTCCTCCCCCAGTTCACAGACACTCTCCTCCTGTCCTCCCCCAGTTCACAGACACTCTCCTCCTCCCCTCCCCCAGTTCACAGACACTCTCCTCCTCCCCCTCCCCCAGTTCACAGACACTCTCGTCCTCCTCCCCCAGTTCACAGACTCTCTCCTCCTCCTCCCCCAGTTCACCGACACTCTCCTCCTCCTCCCCCAGTTCACAGACACTCTCCTCCTCCTCCCCCAGTTCACAGACACTCTCCTCCTCCTCCCCCAGTTCACAGACACTCTCCTCCTCCCCTCCCCCAGTTCACAGACACTCTCCTCCTCCCCCTCCCCCAGTTCACAGACACTCTCCTCCTCCCCCTCCCCCAGTTCACAGACACTCTCCTCCTCCTCCTCCCCCAGTTCACAGACACTCTCGTGCTCCTTCTCCCCCAGTTCACAGACACTCTCCCCCTCCCCTCCCCCAGTTCACAGACACTCTCCCCCTCCCTTCCCCCAGTTCACAGACACTCTCCTCCCCCTCCCCCAGTTCACAGACACTCTCCTCCCCCTCCCCCAGTTCACAGACACTCTCCTCCTCCTCCCCCAGTTCACAGACACTCTCCTCCCCTCCCCCAGTTCACAGACACTCTCCACCCCCTCCCCCAGTTCACAGACACTCTCCTCCCCCTCCCCCAGTTCACAGACACTCTCCTCCTCCTCCTCCTCCCCCAGTTCACAGACACTCTCCTCCTCCTCCTCCTCCCCCAGTTCACAGACACTCTCCTCCTTCCCCAGTTCACAGACACTCTCCTCCTGTCCTCCCCCAGTTCACAGACACTCTCCTCCTCCCCTCCCCCAGTTCACAGACACTCACCTCCTGTCCTCCCCCAGTTCACAGACACTCTCCTCCTCCCCTCCCCCAGTTCACAGACACTCTCCTCCTCCTCCTCCTCCTCCCCCAGTTCACAGACACTCTCCTCCTCCCCCAGTTCACAGACACTCTCCTCCCCCCTCCCCCAGTTCACAGACACTCTCCTCCTCCCCTCCCCCAGTTCACAGACACTCTCCTCCTCCTCCTCCCCCAGTTCACAGACACTCTCCTCCTCCTCCTCCCCCAGTTCACAGACACTCTCCTCCTCCTCCTCCCCCAGTTCACAGACACTCTCCTCCTCCTCCCCCTCCCCCAGTTCACAGACACTCTCCTCCCCCTCCCCCAGTTCACAGACACTCTCCTCCTCCTCCTCCCCCAGTTCACAGACACTCTCCTCCTCCTCCTCCCCCAGTTCACAGACACTCTCCTCCTCCCCCTCCCCCAGTTCACAGACACTCTCCTCCTCCCCCTCCCCCAGTTCACAGACACTCTCCTCCTCCCCCTCCCCCAGTTCACAGACACTCTCCTCCTCCCCTCCCCCAGTTCACAGACACTCTCCCCCCTCCCCTCCCCCAGTTCACAGACACTCTCCTCCTCCTCCCCCAGTTCACAGACACTCTCCTCCTCCCCTCCCCCAGTTCACAGACACTCTCCCCTCCCCTCCCCCAGTTCACAGACACTCTCCTCCTGTCCTCCCCCAGTTCACAGACACTCTCCTCCCCCTCCCCCTGTTCACAGACACTCTCCTCCCCCTCCCCCTGTTCACAGACACTCTCCTCCCCCTCCCCCAGTTCACAGACACTCTCCTCCTCCTCCCCTCCCCCAGTTCACATAGAAACATAGAAACATAGAATCCAGGAGCAGGAGTAGGCCATTCGGCCCGTCGAGCCTGCTCCACCATTCAATACGATCATGGCTGATCATCCAAATCCAGTACCCTGTCTCTGCTTTAATCCCCACAGTACACATATCCCACCCTACCCCCGTAACCCCATGGGGGAAAAATTCAGTTGGTTGCGCCTCCCGTTAGCGCCTTAAGAGGGCGCTAATGGGGCGCAAAGCCGCTAACGCCCGGGCGCAGCGATGTTTGCGCCGCTCGGGAACTTAACTAGACATTGTGCGGCGGCGCTAAACTTTACCGCTGCGACCACCTGCGCGCGCAGATTGTGACGTCATTCCATGGTGCAACGCCCTTGTGGCGCCCCGGAGCGGAAATTGAGTGGCGCCCCCTGCCTTACCGCCTGGCGCATCCAACGACCGGAAGACTGGAATGCTATCAATCGCTGTGGGGCTGGGGGGGGCGCTATTTAAAGGGGGCCTCTTCCTGTCTTTTTCTGTGGTTGACATTTTTGCACCACTCGTTCTGAGAGAGAGAGAGAGATTCGGAGAGAGAGAAAGAGAGACTTCCCCTACCCCAGTTCACAGACAGTCTCCTCCTCCTCCCCCAATTCACAGACACTCTCCTCCCCCTCCCCCAGTTCACAGACACTCTCCTCCCCCTCCCCCAGTTCACAGACACTCTCCTCCTCCTCCCCCAGTTCACAGACACTCTCCTCCTCCTCCCCCAGTTCACAGACACTCTCCTCCTGTCCTCCCCCAGTTCACAGACACTCTCCTCCTCCCCTCCCCCAGTTCACAGACACTCTCCTCCTGTCCTCCCCCAGTTCACAGACACTCTCCTCCTCCCCCTCCCCCAGTTCACAGACACTCTCGTCCTCCTCCCCCAGTTCACAGACACTCTCCTCCTGCTCCCCCAGTTCACAGACACTCTCCTCCTGTCCTCCCCCAGTTCACAGACACTCTCCTCCTCCCCTCCCCCAGTTCACAGACACTCTCCTCCCCCTCCCCCAGTTCACAGACACTCTCCTCCCCCTCCCCCAGTTCACAGACACTCTCCTCCCCCTCCCCCAGTTCACAGACACTCTCCTCCTCCCCCTCCCCCAGTTCACAGACACTCTCCTCCCCCTCCCCCTCCCCCAGTTCACAGACACTCTCCTCCCCCTCCCCCTCCCCCAGTTCACAGACACTCTCCTCCTCCTCCCCCTCCCCCAGTTCACAGACACTCTCCTCCCCCTCCCCCAGTTCACAGACACTCACGTCCTCCTCCTCCCCCAGTTCACAGACACTCTCCTCCTCCTCCCCCAGTTCACAGACACTCACCTCCTCCTCCCCCAGTTCACAGACACTCTCCTCCTCCTCCTCCCTCAGTTCACAGACACTCTCCTCCCACTGCCCCAGTTCACAGACACTCTCCTCCCCCTCCCCCAGTTCACAGACACTCTCCTCCCCCTCCCCCTCCGCTCCCCCAGTTCACAGACACTCTCCTCCCACTGCCCCAGTTCACAGACACTCTCCTCCTCCCCTCCCCCAGTTCACAGACACTCTCCTCCTCCCCCTCCCCCAGTTCACAGACACTCTCGTCCTCCTCCCCCAGTTCACAGACTCTCTCCTCCTCCTCCCCCAGTTCACAGACACTCTCCTCCTCCTCCCCCAGTTCACAGACACTCTCCTCCTCCTCCCCCAGTTCACAGACACTGTCCTCCTCCTCCCCCAGTTCACAGACACTCTCCTCCTCCTCCCCCAGTTCACAGACACTCTCCTCCTCCTCCCCCAGTTCACAGACTCTCTCCTCCTCCTTCTCCCCCAGTTCACAGACTCTCTCCTCCTGTCCTCCCCCAGTTCACAGACACTCTCCTCCTCCCCTTCTCCAGTTCACAGACACTCTCCTCCTGTCCTCCCCCAGTTCACAGACACTCTCCTCCTCCCCTCCCCCAGTTCACAGACACTCTCCTCCTGTCCTCCCCCAGTTCACAGACACTCTCCTCCTCCCCCTCCCCCAGTTCACAGACACTATCCTCCCCCTCCCCAGTTCACAGACACTCTCCTCCTCCCCTCCCCCAGTTCACAGACACTCTCCTCCCCCTCCCCCAGTTCACAGACACTCTCCTCCCCCTCCCCCAGTTCACAGACACTCTCCTCCCCCTCCCCCAGTTCACAGACACTCTCCTCCTCCCCCTCCCCCAGTTCACAGACACTCTCCCCCTCCCCTCCCCCAGTTCACAGACACTCTCCTGCTCCCCCTCCCCCAGTTCACAGACACTCTCTCCCCCTCCCCTCCCCCAGTTCACAGACACTCTGCCCCTCCCCCAGTTCACAGACACTCTCCTCCTCCCCCTCCCCGAGTTCACAGACACTCTCCTCCTCCTCCCCCAGTTCACAGACACTGTCCTCCTCCCCTCCCCCAGTTCACAGACTCTCTCCTCCTCCTCCTCCCCCAGTTCACAGACACTCTCCTCCTCCCCTCCCCCAGTTCACCGACACTCTCCTCCCCCCTCCCCCAGTTCAGACACTCTCCTCCATCTCCCCCAGTTCACAGACACTCTCCTCCCCCTCCCCTAGTTCACAGACTCTCTCCTCCTCCTCCTCCCCCAGTTCACAGACACTCTCCTCCCCCTCCCCCAGTTCACAGACACTCTCCTCCCCCTCCCCCAGTTCACAGACACTCTCCTCCTCCCCTCCCCCAGTTCACATAGAAACATAGAAACATAGAATCTAGGAGCAGGAGTAGGCCATTCGGCCCGTCGAGCCTGCTCCACCATTCAATACGATCATGGCTGATCATCCAAATCCAGTACCCTGTCTCTGCTTTAATCCCCACAGTACACATATCCCACCCTACCCCCGTAACCCCATGGGGTAAAAATTCAGTTGGTTGCGCCTCCCGTTAGCGCCTTAAGAGGGCGCTAATGGGGCGCAAAGCCGCTAACGCCCGGGCGCAGCGATGTTTGCGCCGCTCGGGAACTTAACTGGACATTGTGCGGCGGCGCTAAACTTTACCGCTGCGACCACCTGCGCGCGCAGATTGTGACGTCATTCCATGGTGCAACGCCCTTGTGGCGCCCCGGAGTGGAAATTGAGTGGCGCCCCCTGCCTTACCGCCTGGCGCATCCAACGACCGGAAGACTGGAATGCTATCAATCGCTGTGGGGCTGGGGGGGGGCGCTATTTAAAGGGGGCCTCTTCCTGTCTTTTCTGTGGTTGACATTTTTGCACCACTCGTTCTGAGAGAGAGAGAGAGATTCGGAGAGAGAGAAAGAGAGACTTCCCCTACCCCAGTTCACAGACACTCTCCTCCTCCTCCCCCAGTTCACAGACACTCTCCTCCCCCTCCCCCAGTTCACAGACACTCTCCTCCTCCTCCCCCAGTTCACAGACACTCTCCTCCTCCTCCCCCAGTTCACAGACACTCTCCTCCTCCTCCCCCAGTTCACAGACACTCTCCTCCCCCCTCCCCCAGTTCACAGACACTCTCCTCCTGTCCTCCCCCAGTTCACAGACACTCTCCTCCTCCCCCTCCCCCAGTTCACAGACTCTCTCCTCCTCCTCCCCCAGTTCACAGACACTCTCCTCCTCCTCCCCCAGTTTACAGACACTCTCCTCCTCCCCTCCCCCAGTTCACAGACACTCTCCTCCTGTCCTCCCCCAGTTCACAGACACTCTCCTCCTCCCCTTCCCCAGTTCACAGACACTCTCCTCCTGTCCTCCCCCAGTTTACAGACACTCTCCTCCTCCCCCTCCCCCAGTTCACAGACACTCTCCTCCTCCCCCTCCCCCAGTTCACAGACACTCTCCTCCTCCCCCTCCCCCAGTTCACAGACACTCTCGTGCTCCTTCTCCCCCAGTTCACAGACACTCTCCCCCTCCCCTCCCCCAGTTCACAGACACTCTCCCCCTCCCTTCCCCCAGTTCACAGACACTCTCCTCCCCCTCCCCCAGTTCACAGACACTCTCCTCCCCCTCCCCCAGTTCACAGACACTCTCCTCCTCCTCCCCAGTTCACAGACACTCTCCTCCCCTCCCCCAGTTCACAGACACTCTCCTCCCCCTCCCCCAGTTCACAGACACTCTCCTCCCCCTCCCCCAGTTCACAGACACTCTCCTCCTCCTCCCCCAGTTCACAGACACTCTCCTCCTCCTCCTCCTCCCCCAGTTCACAGACACTCTCCTCCTCCCCCAGTTCACAGACACTCTCCTCCTGTCCTCCCCCAGTTCACAGACACTCTCCTCCTCCTCCTCCTCCCCCAGTTCACAGACACTCTCCTCCTCCCCCAGTTCACAGACACTCTCCTCCCCCCTCCCCCAGTTCACAGACACTCTCCTCCTCCCCTCCCCCAGTTCACAGACACTCTCCTCCTCCTCCTCCCCCAGTTCACAGACACTCTCCTCCTCCTCCTCCCCCAGTTCACAGACACTCTCCTCCTCCTCCTCCCACAGTTCACAGACACTCTCCTCCTCCTCCTCCCCCAGTTGACAGACACTCTCCTCCCCCTCCCCCAGTTCACAGACACTCTCCTCCTCCCCCTCCCCCAGTTCACAGACACTCTCCTCCTCCCCCTCCCCCAGTTCACAGACACTCTCCTCCTCCCCCTCCCCCAGTTCACAGACACTCTCCCCCTCCCCTCCCCCAGTTCACAGACACTCTCCTCCTCCTCCCCCAGTTCACAGACACTCTCCTCCTCCCCTCCCCCAGTTCACAGACACTCTCCTCCTGTCCTCCCCCAGTTCACAGACACTCTCCTCCCCCTCCCCCTGTTCACAGACACTCTCCTCCCCCTCCCCCAGTTCACAGACACTCTCCTCCTCCTCCCCTCCCCCAGTTCACATAGAAACATAGAAACATAGAATCCAGGAGCAGGAGTAGGCCATTCGGCCCGTCGAGCCTGCTCCACCATTCAATACGATCATGGCTGATCATCCAAATCCAGTACCCTGTCTCTGCTTTAATCCCCACAGTACACATATCCCACCCTACCCCCGTAACCCCATGGGGTAAAAATTCA
Organism: Squalus acanthias; assembly: GCA_030390025.1. Taxonomy (NCBI): domain Eukaryota; kingdom Metazoa; phylum Chordata; class Chondrichthyes; order Squaliformes; family Squalidae; genus Squalus; species Squalus acanthias. Next base: position 67,811,892 of record CM059437.1, read on the forward strand.
GTTGGTTGCGCCTCCCGTTAGCGCCTTAAGAGGGCGCTAATGGGGCGCAAAGCCGCTAATGCCCGGGCGCAGCGATGTTTGCGCCGCTGGGGAACTTAACTAGACATTGTGCGGCGGCGCTAAACTTTACCGCTGCGACCACCTGCGCGCGCAGATTGTGACGTCATTCCATGGTGCAACGCCCTTGTGGCGCCCCGGAGCGGAAATTGAGTGGCGCCCCCTGCCTTACCGCCTGGCGCATCCAACGACCGGAAGACTGGAATGCTATCAATCGCTGTGGGGCTGGGGGGGGCGCTATTTAAAGGGGGCCTCTTCCTGTCTTTTTCTGTGGTTGACATTTTTGCACCACTCGTTCTGAGAGAGAGAGAGAGATTCGGAGAGAGAGAAAGAGAGACTTCCCCTACCCCAGTTCACAGACAGTCTCCTCCTCCTCCCCCAATTCACAGACACTCTCCTCCCCCTCCCCCAGTTCACAGACACTCTCCTCCCCCTCCCCCAGTTCACAGACACTCTCCTCCTCCTCCCCCAGTTCACAGACACTCTCCTCCGCCTCCCCCAGTTCACAGACACTCTCCTCCTGTCCTCCCCCAGTTCACAGACACTCTCCTCCTCCCCTCCCCCAGTTCACAGACACTCTCCTCCTGTCCTCCCCCAGTTCACAGACACTCTCCTCCTCCCCCTCCCCCAGTTCACAGACACTCTCGTCCTCCTCCCCCAGTTCACAGACACTCTCCTCCTGCTCCCCCAGTTCACAGACACTCTCCTCCTGTCCTCCCCCAGTTCACAGACACTCTCCTCCTCCCCTCCCCCAGTTCACAGACACTCTCCTCCCCCTCCCCCAGTTCACAGACACTCTCCTCCCCCTCCCCCAGTTCACAGACACTCTCCTCCCCCTCCCCCAGTTCACAGACACTCTCCTCCTCCCCCTCCCCCAGTTCACAGACACTCTCCTCCCCCTCCCCCAGTTCACAGACACTCTCCTCCCCCTCCCCCTCCCCCAGTTCACAGACACTCTCCTCCTCCTCCCCCTCCCCCAGTTCACAGACACTCTCCTCCTCCTCCCCCTCCCCCAGTTCACAGACACTCTCCTCCTCCTCCCCCTCCCCCAGTTCACAGACACTCTCCTCCTCCTCCCCCTCCCCCAGTTCACAGACACTCTCCTCCCCCTCCCCCAGTTCACAGACACTCTCCTCCTCCCCCTCCCCCAGTTCACAGACACTATCCTCCCCCTCCCCCTCCCCCAGTTCACAGACACTCTCCTCCCCCTCCCCCTCCCCCAGTTCACAGACACTCTCCTCCTCCTCCCCCTCCCCCAGTTCACAGACACTCTCCTCCCCTCCCCCAGTTCACAGACACTCACGTCCTCCTCCTCCCCCAGTTCACAGACACTCTCCTCCTCCTCCCCCAGTTCACAGACACTCACCTCCTCCTCCCCCAGTTCACAGACACTCTCCTCCTCCTCCTCCCTCAGTTCACAGACACTCTCCTCCCACTGCCCCAGTTCACAGACACTCTCCTCCCCCTCCCCCAGTTCACAGACACTCTCCTCCCCCTCCCCCTCCGCTCCCCCAGTTCACAGACACTCTCCTCCCACTGCCCCAGTTCACAGACACTCTCCTCCTCCCCTCCCCAGTTCACAGACACTCTCCTCCTCCCCCTCCCCCAGTTCACAGACACTCTCGTCCTCCTCCCCCAGTTCACAGACTCTCTCCTCCTCCTCCCCCAGTTCACAGACACTCTCCTCCTCCTCCCCCAGTTCACAGACACTCTCCTCCTCCTCCCCCAGTTCACAGACACTGTCCTCCTCCTCCCCCAGTTCACAGACACTCTCCTCCTCCTCCCCCAGTTCACAGACACTCTCCTCCTCCTCCCCCAGTTCACAGACTCTCTCCTCCTCCTTCTCCCCCAGTTCACAGACTCTCTCCTCCTGTCCTCCCCCAGTTCACAGACACTCTCCTCCTCCCCTTCTCCAGTTCACAGACACTCTCCTCCTGTCCTCCCCCAGTTCACAGACACTCTCCTCCTCCCCTCCCCCAGTTCACAGACACTCTCCTCCTGTCCTCCCCCAGTTCACAGACACTCTCCTCCTCCCCCTCCCCCAGTTCACAGACACTATCCTCCCCCTCCCCAGTTCACAGACACTCTCCTCCTCCCCTCCCCCAGTTCACAGACACTCTCCTCCCCCTCCCCCAGTTCACAGACACTCTCCTCCCCCTCCCCCAGTTCACAGACACTCTCCTCCCCCTCCCCCAGTTCACAGACACTCTCCTCCTCCCCCTCCCCCAGTTCACAGACACTCTCCCCCTCCCCTCCCCCAGTTCACAGACACTCTCCTGCTCCCCCTCCCCCAGTTCACAGACACTCTCCCCCTCCCCTCCCCCAGTTCACAGACACTCTGCCCCTCCCCCAGTTCACAGACACTCTCCTCCTCCCCCTCCCCGAGTTCACAGACACTCTCCTCCTCCTCCCCCAGTTCACAGACACTGTCCTCCTCCCCTCCCCCAGTTCACAGACTCTCTCCTCCTCCTCCTCCCCCAGTTCACAGACACTCTCCTCCTCCCCTCCCCCAGTTCACCGACACTCTCCTCCCCCCTCCCCCAGTTCAGACACTCTCCTCCATCTCCCCCAGTTCACAGACACTCTCCTCCCCCTCCCCTAGTTCACAGACTCTCTCCTCCTCCTCCTCCCCCAGTTCACAGACACTCTCCTCCCCCTCCCCCAGTTCACAGACACTCTCCTCCCCCTCCCCCAGTTCACAGACACTCTCCTCCTCCCCTCCCCCAGTTCACATAGAAACATAGAAACATAGAATCTAGGAGCAGGAGTAGGCCATTCGGCCCGTCGAGCCTGCTCCACCATTCAATACGATCATGGCTGATCATCCAAATCCAGTACCCTGTCTCTGCTTTAATCCCCACAGTACACATATCCCACCCTACCCCCGTAACCCCATGGGGTAAAAATTCAGTTGGTTGCGCCTCCCGTTAGCGCCTTAAGAGGGCGCTAATGGGGCGCAAAGCCGCTAACGCCCGGGCGCAGCGATGTTTGCGCCGCTCGGGAACTTAACTAGACATTGTGCGGCGGCGCTAAACTTTACCGCTGCGACCACCTGCGCGCGCAGATTGTGACGTCATTCCATGGTGCAACGCCCTTGTGGCGCCCCGGAGTGGAAATTGAGTGGCGCCCCCTGCCTTACCGCCTGGCGCATCCAACGACCGGAAGACTGGAATGCTATCAATCGCTGTGGGGCTGGGGGGGGCGCTATTTAAAGGGGGCCTCTTCCTGTCTTTTTCTGTGGTTGCCATTTTTGCACCACTCGTTCTGAGAGAGAGAGAGAGATTCGGAGAGAGAGAAAGAGAGACTTCCCCTACCCCAGTTCACAGACACTCTCCTCCTCCTCCCCCAGTTCACAGACACTCTCCTCCCCCTCCCCCAGTTCACAGACACTCTCCTCCTCCTCCCCCAGTTCACAGACACTCTCCTCCTCCTCCCCCAGTTCACAGACACTCTCCTCCTCCTCCCCCAGTTCACAGACACTCTCCTCCCCCCTCCCCCAGTTCACAGACACTCTCCTCCTGTCCTCCCCCAGTTCACAGACACTCTCCTCCTCCCCCTCCCCCAGTTCACAGACTCTCTCCTCCTCCTCCCCCAGTTCACAGACACTCTCCTCCTCCTCCCCCAGTTTACAGACACTCTCCTCCTCCCCTCCCCCAGTTCACAGACACTCTCCTCCTGTCCTCCCCCAGTTCACAGACACTCTCCTCCTCCCCCTCCCCCAGTTCACAGACACTCTCCTCCTCCCCCTCCCCCAGTTCACAGACACTCTCGTGCTCCTTCTCCCCCAGTTCACAGACACTCTCCCCCTCCCCTCCCCCAGTTCACAGACACTCTCCCCCTCCCTTCCCCCAGTTCACAGACACTCTCCTCCCCCTCCCCAGTTCACAGACACTCTCCTCCCCCTCCCCCAGTTCACAGACTTTCTCCTCCTCCTCCCCCAGTTCACAGACACTCTCCTCCCCTCCCCCAGTTCACAGACACTCTCCTCCCCCTCCCCCAGTTCACAGACACTCTCCTCCCCCTCCCCCAGTTCACAGACACTCTCCTCCTCCTCCCCCAGTTCACAGACACTCTCCTCCTCCTCCTCCTCCCCCAGTTCACAGACACTCTCCTCCTCCCCCAGTTCACAGACACTCTCCTCCTGTCCTCCCCCAGTTCACAGACACTCTCCGCCTCCCCTCCCCCAGTTCACAGACACTCACCTCCTGTCCTCCCCCAGTTCACAGACACTCTCCTCCTCCCCTCCCCCAGTTCACAGACACTCTCCTCCTCCTCCTCCTCCCCCAGTTCACAGACACTCTCCTCCTCCCCCAGTTCACAGACACTCTCCTCCCCCCTCCCCCAGTTCACAGACACTCTCCTCCTCCCCTCCCCCAGTTCACAGACACTCTCCTCCTCCTCCTCCCCCAGTTCACAGACACTCTCCTCCTCCTCCTCCCCCAGTTCACAGACACTCTCCTCCTCCTCCTCCCACAGTTCACAGACACTCTCCTCCTCCTCCTCCCCCAGTTGACAGACACTCTCCTCCCCCTCCCCCAGTTCACAGACACTCTCCTCCTCCCCCTCCCCCACTTCACAGACACTCTCCTCCTCCCCCTCCCCCAGTTCACAGACACTCTCCTCCTCCCCCTCCCCCAGTTCACAGACACTCTCCCCCTCCCCTCCCCCAGTTCACAGACACTCTCCTCCTCCTCCCCCAGTTCACAGACACTCTCCTCCTCCCCTCCCCCAGTTCACAGACACTCTCCTCCTGTCCTCCCCCAGTTCACAGACACTCTCCTCCCCCTCCCCCTGTTCACAGACACTCTCCTCCCCCTCCCCCAGTTCACAGACACTCTCCTCCTCCTCCCCTCCCCCAGTTCACATAGAAACATAGAAACATAGAATCCAGGAGCAGGAGTAGGCCATTCGGCCCGTCGAGCCTGCTCCACCATTCAATACGATCATGGCTGATCATCCAAATCCAGTACCCTGTCTCTGCTTTAATCCCCACAGTACACATATCCCACCCTACCCCCGTAACCCCATGGGGTAAAAATTCAGTTGGTTGCGCCTCCCGTTAGCGCCTTAAGAGGGCGCTAATGGGGCGCAAAGCCGCTAATGCCCGGGCGCAGCGATGTTTGCGCCGCTGGGGAACTTAACTAGACATTGTGCGGCGGCGCTAAACTTTACCGCTGCGACCACCTGCGCGCGCAGATTGTGACGTCATTCCATGGTGCAACGCCCTTGTGGCGCCCCGGAGCGGAAATTGAGTGGCGCCCCCTGCCTTACCGCCTGGCGCATCCAACGACCGGAAGACTGGAATGCTATCAATCGCTGTGGGGCTGGGGGGGGCGCTATTTAAAGGGGGCCTCTTCCTGTCTTTTTCTGTGGTTGACATTTTTGCACCACTCGTTCTGAGAGAGAGAGAGAGATTCGGAGAGAGAGAAAGAGAGACTTCCCCTACCCCAGTTCACAGACAGTCTCCTCCTCCTCCCCCAATTCACAGACACTCTCCTCCCCCTCCCCCAGTTCACAGACACTCTCCTCCCCCTCCCCCAGTTCACAGACACTCTCCTCCTCCTCCCCCAGTTCACAGACACTCTCCTCCGCCTCCCCCAGTTCACAGACACTCTCCTCCTGTCCTCCCCCAGTTCACAGACACTCTCCTCCTCCCCTCCCCCAGTTCACAGACACTCTCCTCCTGTCCTCCCCCAGTTCACAGACACTCTCCTCCTCCCCCTCCCCCAGTTCACAGACACTCTCGTCCTCCTCCCCCAGTTCACAGACACTCTCCTCCTGCTCCCCCAGTTCACAGACACTCTCCTCCTGTCCTCCCCCAGTTCACAGACACTCTCCTCCTCCCCTCCCCCAGTTCACAGACACTCTCCTCCCCCTCCCCCAGTTCACAGACACTCTCCTCCCCCTCCCCCAGTTCACAGACACTCTCCTCCCCCTCCCCCAGTTCACAGACACTCTCCTCCTCCCCCTCCCCCAGTTCACAGACACTCTCCTCCCCCTCCCCCAGTTCACAGACACTCTCCTCCCCCTCCCCCTCCCCCAGTTCACAGACACTCTCCTCCTCCTCCCCCTCCCCCAGTTCACAGACACTCTCCTCCCCCTCCCCCAGTTCACAGACACTCACGTCCTCCTCCTCCCCCAGTTCACAGACACTCTCCTCCTCCTCCCCCAGTTCACAGACACTCACCTCCTCCTCCCCCAGTTCACAGACACTCTCCTCCTCCTCCTCCCTCAGTTCACAGACACTCTCCTCCCACTGCCCCAGTTCACAGACACTCTCCTCCCCCTCCCCAGTTCACAGACACTCTCCTCCCCCTCCCCCTCCCCTCCCCCAGTTCACAGACACTCTCCTCCCCCTCCCCCAGTTCACAGACACTCTCCTCCTCCTCCCCCTCCCCCAGTTCACAGACTCTCTCCTCCTCCTCCCCAGTTCACAGACACTCTCCTCCTCCCCCTCCCCCAGTTCACAGACACTCTCCTCCCCCTCCCCCAGTTCACAGACACTCTCCCCCCCCTCCCCCAGTTCACAGACACTCTCCCCCCCCTCCCCCAGTTCACAGACACTCTCCTCCTCCTCCCCTCCCCCAGTTCACAGACACTCTCCTCCTCCTCCCCTTCCCCAGTTCACAGACACTCTCCTCCTGTCCTCCCCCAGTTCACAGACACTCTCCTCCTCCCCTCCCCCAGTTCACAGACACTCTCCTCCTCCTCCCCTCCCCCAGTTCACAGACACTCTCCTCCTCCCCCTCCCCCAGTTCACAGACACTCTCCTCCTCCCCCTCCCCCAGTTCACAGACACTCTCCTCCTTCTCCCCCAGTTCTCAGACACTCTCCCCCTCCCCTCCCCCAGTTCACAGACACTCTCCCCCTCCCTTCCCCCAGTTCAGACACTCTCCTCCCCCTCCCCCAGTTCACAGACACTCTCCTCCACCTCCCCCAGTTCACAGACACTCTCCTCCTCCTCCCCCAGTTCACAGACACTCTCCTCCCCTCCCCCAGTTCACAGACACTCTCCTCCCCCTCCCCCAGTTCACAGACACTCTCCTCCCCCTCCCCCAGTTCACAGACACTCTCCTCCTCCTCCTCCTCCCCCAGTTCACAGACACTCTCCTCCTCCTCCTCCTCCCCCAGTTCACAGACACTCTCCTCCTCCCCCAGTTCACAGACACTCTCCTCCTGTCCTCCCCCAGTTCACAGACACTCTCCTCCTCCCCTCCCCCAGTTCACAGACACTCACCTCCTCCTCCTCCCCCAGTTCACAGACACTCTCCTCCTCCTCCTCCTCCCCCAGTTCACAGACACTCTCCTCCTCCCCCAGTTCACAGACACTCTCCTCCTGTCCTCCCCCAGTTCACAGACACTCTCCTCCTCCCCTCCCCCAGTTCACAGACACTCACCTCCTCCTCCTCCCCCAGTTCACAGACACTCACCTCCTGTCCTCCCCCAGTTCACAGACACTCTCCTCCTCCCCTCCCCCAGTTCACAGACACTCTCCTCCTCCTCCTCCTCCCCAGTTCACAGACACTCTCCTCCTCCCCCAGTTCACAGACACTCTCCTCCCCCCTCCCCCAGTTCACAGACACTCTCCTCCTCCCCTCCCCCAGTTCACAGACACTCTCCTCCTCCTCCTCCCCCAGTTCACAGACACTCTCCTCCTCCTCCTCCCCCAGTTCACAGACACTCTCCTCCTCCTCCCCCTCCCCCAGTTCACAGACACTCTCCTCCCCCTCCCCCAGTTCACAGACACTCTCCTCCTCCTCCTCCCCCAGTTCACAGACACTCTCCTCCCCCTCCCCCAGTTCACAGACACTCTCCTCCTCTCCCTCCCCCAGTTCACAGACACTCTCCTCCTCCCCCTCCCCCAGTTCACAGACACTCTCCTCCTCCCCCTCCCCCAGTTCACAGACACTCTCCCCCTCCCCTCCCCCAGTTCACAGACACTCTCCTCCTCCTCCCCCAGTTCACAGACACTCTCCTCCTCCCCTCCCCCAGTTCACAGACACTCTCCCCCTCCCCTCCCCCAGTTCACAGACACTCTCCTCCTGTCCTCCCCCAGTTCACAGACACTCTCCTCCCCCTCCCCCTGTTCACAGACACTCTCCTCCCCCTCCCCCAGTTCACAGACACTCTCCTCCTCCTCCCCTCCCCCAGTTCACATAGAAACATAGAAACATAGAATCCAGGAGCAGGAGTAGGCCATTCGGCCCGTCGAGCCTGCTCCACCATTCAATACGATCATGGCTGATCATCCAAATCCAGTACCCTGTCTCTGCTTTAATCCCCACAGTACACATATCCCACCCTACCCCCGTAACCCCATGGGGTAAAAATTCAGTTGGTTGCGCCTCCCGTTAGCGCCTTAAGAGGGCGCTAATGGGGCGCAAAGCCGCTAACGCCCGGGCGCAGCGATGTTTGCGCCGCTCGGGAACTTAACTAGACATTGTGCGGCGGCGCTAAACTTTACCGCTGCGACCACCTGCGCGCGCAGATTGTGACGTCATTCCATGGTGCAACGCCCTTGTGGCGCCCCGGAGCGGAAATTGAGTGGCGCCCCCTGCCTTACCGCCTGGCGCATCCACTGACCGGAAGACTGGAATGCTATCAATCGCTGTGGGGCTGGGGGGGGCGCTATTTAAAGGGGGCCTCTTCCTGTCTTTTTCTGTGGTTGACATTTTTGCACCACTCGTTCTGAGAGAGAGAGAGAGATTCGGAGAGAGAGAAAGAGAGACTTCCCCTACCCCAGTTCACAGACAGTCTCCTCCTCCTCCCCCAATTCACAGACACTCTCCTCCCCCTCCCCCAGTTCACAGACACTCTCCTCCCCCTCCCCCAGTTCACAGACACTCTCCTCCTCCTCCCCCAGTTCACAGACACTCTCCTCCTCCTCCCCCAGTTCACAGACACTCTCCTCCTGTCCTCCCCCAGTTCACAGACACTCTCCTCCTCCCCTCCCCCAGTTCACAGACACTCTCCTCCTGTCCTCCCCCAGTTCACAGACACTCTCCTCCTCCCCCTCCCCCAGTTCACAGACACTCTCCTCCTGCTCCCCCAGTCCACAGACACTCTCCTCCTGTCCTCCCCCAGTTCACAGACACTCTCCTCCTCCTCCTCCCTCAGTTCACAGACACTCTCCTCCTCCCCTTCCCCAGTTCACAGACACTCTCCTCCCCCTCCCCCAGTTCACAGACACTCTCCTCCCCCTCCCCCTCCCCTCCCCCAGTTCACAGACACTCTCCTCCCACTGCCCCAGTTCACAGACACTCTCCTCCCCCTCCCCCAGTTCACAGACACTCTCCTCCTCCTCCCCCTCCCCCAGTTCACAGACACTCTCCTCCCCCTCCCCCAGTTCACAGACACTCTCCTCCCCCTCCCCCAGTTCACAGACACTCTCCTCCCCCTCCCCCAGTTCACAGACACTCTCCTCCCCCTCCCCAGTTCACAGACACTCTCCCCCCTTCCCCCAGTTCACAGACACTCTCCTCCCCCCTCCCCCAGTTCACAGACACTCTCCTCCCCCCTCCCCAGTTCACAGACTCTCTCCTCCTCCTCCTCCTCCCCCAGTTCACAGACACTCTCCTCCTCCTCCCCCAGTTCACAGACACTCTCCTCCTCCTCCCCCAGTTCACAGACTCTCTCCTCCTCCTCCCCCAGTTCACAGACACTCTCCTCCTCCTCCCCCAGTTCACAGACTCTCTCCTCCTCCTCCCCCAGTTCACAGACACTCTCCTCCTCCTCCTCCCCCAGTTCACAGACTCTCTCCTCCTCCTCCCCCAGTTCACAGACACTCTCCTCCTCCCCCTCCCCCAGTTCACAGACACTCACCTGCTCCTCCTCCTCCCCCAGTTCACAGACACTCTCCTCCTCCTCCCTCAGTTCACAGACACTCTCCTCCCACTGCCCCAGTTCACAGATACTCTCCTCCCCCCTCCCCCCTCCCCCAGTTCACAGACACTCTCCTCCCCCTCCCCCAGTTCACAGACACTCTCCTCCCCCCTCCCCCAGTTCACAGATACTCTCCTCCCCCCTCCCCCAGTTCACAGACACTCTCCTCCTCCCCTCCCCCAGTTCAGACACTCTCCTCCTCCCCTCCCCCAGTTCACAGACTCTCTCCTCCTCCCCCCGTTCACAGACACTCTCCCCCCCCTCCCCCAGTTCACAGACACTCTCCTCCCCTCCCCCAGTTCACAGACACTCTCCTCCCCCTCCCCCAGTTCACAGACACCCCCCTCCCCCCTCCCCCCTCCCCCCTCCCCCCTCCCCGCTCCCCCCTCCCCGCTCCCCCCTCCCCGCTCCCCCCTCCCCGCTCCCCCCTCCCCGCTCCCCCCTCCCCGCTCCCCCCTCCCCGCTCCCCCCTCCCCGCTCCCCCAGTTCACAGACACTCTCCTCCTCCCCTCCCCCAGTTCACAGACTCTCTCCTCCCCTCCCCCAGTTCACAGACTCTCTCCTCCTCCCGCCCCAGTTCACAGACTCTCCTCCTCCTCCTCCTCCTCCCCCAGTTCACAGACACTCTCCTCCTCCTCCTCCTCCTCCTCCTCCCCCAGTTCACAGACTCCTCCTCCTCCCCCAGTTCACAGACACTCTCCTCCTCCCCCTCCCCCAGTTTACAGACACTCTCCTCCCCCTCCCCCAGTTCACAGACACTCTCCTCCTCCTCCTCCCCCAGTTCACAGACACTCTCCTCCTCCTCCTCCCCCAGTTCACAGACACTCTCCTCCTCCTCCCCCAGTTCACAGACACTCTCCTCCTCCCCCTCCCCCAGTTCACAGACACTCTCCTCCTCCTCCCCTCCCCCAGTTCACAGACACTCTCCTCCTCCTCCTCCCCCAGTTCACAGACACTCTCCTCCTCCTCCTCCCCCAGTTCACAGACACTCTCCTCCTCCTCCCCTCCCCCAGTTCACAGACACTCTCCTCCTCCAGTCCCCACCCATTTTGCAGGGCATTCCATTTCCTGGCTGCAACTCGAAGCTGACATCGCCGCTTCGGTTCAGGGTTGGATTCTGTGTTCTAGGTCGGAATTTCTGATTTATTGCAAGACCAGGAATTCCGACGCAGCTGCAATCCGGCCTCAGACTGAAATAGCAGTGCCGGCTTCGAGCTGCAGCCAGTCTTGACAATAAGAGGAATAATGATGATTTTCTGGTCAGATCACAGAATCCCCACAGTGCAGATAGAGGCCATTTCGGCCCATCGAGCCTGCACCGACACTTATCCCACCCTATCCCCGCGCATTTAATCCCCCTAACACTAAGGGTCAATTTATCATAGCCAAATCAACCTAACCCGCACATCTTTGGACTGTGGGAGGAAACCGGAGCACCCGGAGGAAACCCACGCAAACACGGGGAGAATGTGCAAACTCCACACAGACAGTCACCCGAGGCCAGATTCGAACCCGGGTCCCTGGCGCTGTGAGGCAACAGTGCTAACCACTATGCCACCGTGATCTCTTGCAGCATCAAATCTGTTGCAGCGTGAGCTTGTGTTTGAACTGCTGATGTGTTGCCCCCCCCCCCACCAGTGTGCAAACACCTGGCTATCTGACTGTTGGAGAACTTCATAGTAGGGCTCAACTGTAACATCAGTCTTCCTGGTGATGGGATGAATTATTTGCTGTTGTCTTGTAAGAGATGGGGCGTATGTAATTCCCTTGAAGCGAAATCCTGAAACTCGGGAACAAAAACTATAAATGCCAACCTTTGGTCTCGGTCGCTAAATGTGTATTTTAAGGCACATCTGTTGCAGTTCATTGAGGAGATACACTTGAGAGCCGATAACTTGGGCCTGTTGATATACAACTGTATAGCAAAACTGAAATGAACAAAACCACTTTAGGCACGTTCTGCAATGATATTGTCCAACAATTGTTCATCATATCCCTTAGCAGGTGATTTTTATTCAGCAGTTGCCCTACCTTATGGTACTTTTATATATTTTTTTCTGCTTCCCAGTTCCTACTCAATTGTTTTTTCTTTCTTTAAAGGTACTTCTCAACTAATTAATTTAAACTGCATTTCCCTTCTTGCCAGTCATTCTTTGTTTCTGTCACTCAGTTTCTCCCCTCTCCTGTCGTACACTCTCTTCTCCTCCATTTGTTCATTTCTACGATTTGCTGCTTTCCTTTGATTTCTGATTTCATCCTGCGATTTGGAGCTGCTACATTTGTGCACTCTCTCAGACCCCCCGCAGTACACATACTATCCACTCCCCCGATCACAGAGAGACCACAGCACCAGCTCAATGCCACCTCGCTGACACCTCGAAGCTCACATGGGAATTGGGCAGTCACCAGAGCTAAATTACTACAAAAGTGCATCTTGTGAATCTCTCACAGAGGGTGGTTAGAGTGTGGAATTATCCGCCACAAGGTTGTAGAAACAGTCTATAAGTCTTTTAAAAAGGGAATTAATTGTCTGAATAAGAGGCATGCTAAAGAGTAGCGGGAGTAAAGCTAGACTAGGTAACTTGTGGGGAAAAGTAGTGGTGCAGACTTGATGGGTCGAATGGCCTGATTCTGTGCTGTAACATTCTATGATTCAGTGCAATTGATGGATGATTCAACAGTAGCACAATCTGGAGCTTTCAAGACTGAGATCGATAGATTTTTGTTAGTCAGCGTATCAAGAGATATGGAGCAAAGGCGGGTAAATGGAGCTGAGGTGTAGATCAGCCCTGATCTAATTGAATGGTGGAGCAGGCCCGAGGGGCTGAATGGCCTACGCTTGTTCCTAATGTTCCTGTGTTTATTTTCTTCTACATTGGCAGACCAGCTGTTTCTGGAGACAGGTTGTTCAGAGGTGAGATTAATTCACATTTAATATATCAAATCTGCAACAAAAAAAAGCAAATTAGTGACGGGATGTCTACCCCAACCTGTCCACTCTGGATTGTTGCATAGAATTCACTGTTGGCCTATTGTGTGTAGATTAAGAGCAAGTCTGAATGTGAACAAATAAAGTATTCTGGTTTTGTTTTAGCAGCATTCTTATTTGGGTAATGCTGAAGTAAATATCATTTTACTGTGCCAAATATTTGCCATTTATTTTTATTAAATATTGAAAGTAATGGCGTCTTGTTTCTGTGATTGGCCAGGCTCTGAATACCGTGAACAAACGTTATACAAATGATTAACAAATACACTGAAAAAGATGTTGGTTAAATTTTTTTTTAAAGCCCCGATTCACGGTGTCTAAAAGGTGTAATGAAAATCGCATTTTGTTCTGTCAATGCACTAGCCTTTTTAAACACATGTTAAATAGCATATCAAAGTGAAAAGAAATCAAGACTTTCAGAAATACACAGCCTTTTGTTCCCAAAGAAATAAAGATTGAAGGACACCCGGAACCCTGAAAGAGCAAGAGTTGTAACTTGCAAATTCATTGTGACTGCATTAAGCCCGTGCTTTTTCAAACAACTCTCCACGCTTTCGACTGCTTGACAAACCTCTAATTCAACGTTTTCATCTGCTAATTACCAGACAAAAGCAGCTGCCACTTGCAAACGCCTTCAATAGCGGGAGCTGCATGAGGCTATTCAGTGCTGCAGAATTGAGTGGCATATGACAAAAAAAAATAATGAAAGGACATTTGGGGAAAGGTGTGTGGCTGGAGTTTGCCCAAATCTGCCTGACTGGCAGCGTTGGCTTTTGTTGCATGGAGCGAAATTAACATCTGCTTGATTGCAGGCCTCGACAGATGCACGTGCCATCTTGAAGGGACAGGGAATCTCCAGAGCACAAGCACACAGCAACACACCTGCCCCACATTCAGCTGGCACAGCCAGTCAACCGGTTCCACCATGCTGGGCAGATGGCAACTTGCCCATAGTGTCCTCCAACCTCCGAGTCTGCGCCTGTGTGTTTCAATAGGGCAGGTCTGGATTTGCACAGTGGAGAAATGCTCAAGCATTCAGCGTGGCGCCTCATGTTAAACTGGCACAGCTTAAATCAAGATTTGTTGGCAATCTTACAGCAATTGTGCAACATGACAGAAATGACATCACAACACGTTGAATGTTTGACATTGTTCTAGCCTTTCTCGCATGACTCATCAGAAATGCTGTACTTACAGACAGACCTCCTTGTGTGGTAATGCCTGAGATGGATTTTAAGTATAACTCGTGTTTCAGGCCCATTCAAATTTACACAGCTTAATGCCTGCACACTCAAAATCTTTTATTTTCTGTCTCCCGCTTAGAATGGTTGAAAAACAGTCACCGCGCACATCCTCACATCGGCCGCAAACTGCCGTGCATTTTTAAAAATTCTTTCTTCCGCTTCTCTCCTGAAGGTGTTGGCTTGTGCTCGGGTCTAGATCTACGAGCCTCTGGTACCTTCGCCCTGGTGAATGTTAGCAAGTTGTTTTAACCTGGGTGGCATCACAGCCAAGCCTGCTCCTGTCCTCGCCCAACGTCCGCGCGCACTCAAACGTTTCAGCAGGAGTCACTGGCGGCACTCGAGTGGAAGCACTGGTTGATTCCCCCTCCCCACCCCTCCAGCCAAGGGGCAATGAGGCCAAGTGTAGGCCTCTTACTGCTGACCCTGCTGAGATCAAACCTGCGATGTGTGTGCTCTGTATGACTCAGTTCCCTCGTGCATTTACTCTTGCAAGTTATACTTTCTTTATTTTTTGATTAGTTTTTGTGACGAGCCCGACAATTTTAATGTAAGAAACCACTGGTTGTTCAAGCAGCATTACTGTCTCAATGGGGGTTTGACTGAACTCCTGGAACATCCACGTCTGAAGACTCCACCCCCCACATTGGCTACCTGGGCAAGCTTTCACCATGTCCACTTTCACAAACTGTGCCAGTGGGTTTTGATACTTTTACTTTTTTTTATTTATGTAAGAGCATATTTTTGTGCACATATAAAAAGAAAAAAATGCCTTTGCTGAAAATATCAAGTAGAAAATGCTGGAAATGCACAGCAGGTCAGTCAGCATCTGAAAGAGAAAAGTAACGTTCATGTTTTGGGTAGCAAAGAACGCTGGCAAAGAGTTCTGAAACATTGGCCCAGATTTTCTGATCGGAGGCTTCCTGCGTGCGGATGCCTCCGATCTGGAAAAATCTACGAACTTACCTGCTGGCTCCGTAGGCCCCGAGACTTCTGATCCTGGGCTTCTCCTGGTCCCCCGCGCAGAGGCCCAGGTATCCCAGGGGCACAGGCGGTTCGCAAGCATCCCTGGGATCACGTGGGCCATGGGGAACCAATCAAAGAAGGGAATCCCCCTTCACACTTTTGACAGGTCTCTCCACTTAGACCCGTCCAAAGTATGAATGGGGATCACTCAAAAAACACATCAAAATTAAATAAATAAATACATTTTAAAAATCACGTATTTAAAATTAGTTAAAATTACATTAAATTAAATATTTTAAACAAAAATTAAATTTTTTGAAAAAAAAGTTTTTTACGGGGCTAAAAATAAACGTACCTTTATTAAAAGTATTTTTAAATTATAAATGAGTGAAAATTTTTTTTAAACTTTTTTAAAACTCTTGCTGGTAAAAGCAGGCCTTACAGATCGGAAGTGCTGGTTTTCAGCGCATGCGCTTCACATGCCTGAAACCGGCACTTGCGAGGTCTCTACGGGTGTGTACACAGCCTGTAGGGATCGGAAAATATGGCCATTAACTTCTCTCTTTCTTTTACTGGAATGAGTTTTATTTACACAACATTTCCATCGTAAATGGTTTACTTCCGGGGTATGAACCTAGAGGAGCGAGTGGCCAGGTCTGTCGTGCTTGGCAGGCTTGTAAGTGATGGAGAACTTTCCAATCATTTCAGGCTTGATTTCAACCTTGTTAAAGGTTTTGCCATTGTACGCACCAACCATCTCTGAGAGGATAACCAGGTGCTATTGACTTGTACATTTCCAGATTTTTCTGTCTCTATTTGTTTTTTCTCTTGTGGGGGCTTGTTTTCACACTTAATCCTCTTCCAACACCTGATATTCTCCATGTGCTCTTCAATCAGAAGGAAGCAGTCAGCCAGCTGATTGTTCCCCCCATAATTTCCAATGGCAGCACGACTCTGTGGATCAGCTGGCAAGAGGCGGAGGAGGGCAAAACGAGCCACACACCTTGCCATCATCCTCAGACATCACCTGACGGTGAGGACTTGCAATGAAACACTGCTGCTTCTCAAAGGAAAATCGTTTTCCAGTGCAAATAAAAGGCACCATCCTCTTCTGAACTGAAGCTGCAAGGCACATTTTTTCCAAAAATATAGAAATTGCATTTAAAGCAAAAACACATTCACAAAAAATACTAAACTGCGCTACTTGTGAACAGAAAGTAGGTGTGGGTGAAGAAAGAAATTTGGTCCATTAAAGCTCATTCATGTAGGAATTTCTAGACACAAAAGGCATCAAGGGGTATGGGGAGAGAGCGGGAACATGGTATTGAGATAGAGGATCAGCCATGATAATATTGAATGACGGAGCAGGCTCGAAAGGCCGAATGGCCTACTCCTGCTCCTATTTTTCTATGATTCTATAGATAGATTTCTAGGAAGAACCTTCAGTCTCCCACCACTGCATCTAAATGTTTCTGTATAATTACAGTGCTTTTATTTTCACTAACCGACCCAGAAGTCCTTTCTACATGGCAATCACTCTTCTGGTGATGAGGAACGTCTTGAATCAGTCTTAACTTGTGCCCACATGTCCTAAAGTTATGGCTAGATTGAAGCAGTGTTCCAGACTTACCTTATCTGTTAATACTTACTATCTTGTATCTATTTCTTAATCATCATCTTACAAGGTGGAATAATCCAAGTTTTTTCTAATCTTTCCTCATGACTCAGAGCTCTGAGCCTAGTGGTCAGCCATGTGGCTCTTCTCTGCAAAATGTCTCTCTTTAGTCGGGATATGAGGTGTGATTTGATCAGAGCACCATACAGTTTTAGCATAATGTTATTTGACTTGTCTTTTACTGTTTATGGTTCATAGTCTAGCATTCTGTTTGCTTTGCTATTTGTTGTTGTATAGTGACGGGACATGTTAAGCACCATGTCCCCTACCCACTGACCTCAGCTATTTTGACATCATTCACAAAGAATATATATTGCCCATTTCTCTTCCTATGTACAATGCTTTATATCTGTCCATATTTAATTTCATCTGCCACTGATGAGCTTGATTATATATTTGTCTAATTAATTTTGTAAGTTCTTAGCTGCCTCTTCAAATTCAAATGGACCCTAGTTTGGTGTCATCTGCAAATTTGATCAGTTTGCATTGACCTTCCAGGTCTTGACTCTAAATTAGAAGCAGTTGGGGTCTCACTGCCAATCCCTGAGGCATTCCACTTAGTGCTTTCTTTCCCCCACCCTAACATCACTTCCCTACCAAACTAATACTGTACAAAATAGAAAAAGTTAAATGTAATTGGTTAAAGCTAAATCTTACACATTGTGAAATCTTACACTTGTTGAACAGAATTTAAGCCTGATATAAGTACTTTGATCGAGGCCACTGATTTGTTGTTTTTGTGGAAAATCTGGATTAAGTCATGGAATATGATCTCCAAAAAGCTAGAAAAGATTTTGTAATTGCAAATAGTAAAGATGGAATTTGACTTGGGACGCATGACAAATTGAGATGGCTATGGTAGTGTAGTGGTTATGGTATTAAATTAGCAAGCCCGAGGTTATGAGATCAAATCCCACCTTGACAAGCTGTGAAATTGAATTCAATAAATCTGGTAATTTGTGTGTTAACGCCAGACAAAATGACCGTGAAAGCTGCCATTTTGTCATAAATACCCAACTGGTTCACTGATGTCCTTCAGGGAAAGGAACCTGCCACCCTTGCCTGGTCTGGCCTACACGAGACTATAGTTAACACTATGTGGTTTACTCTTAATGCCCTTTGAAATGGTCCAGCAAACCATTCTGTTATTAAAAAAACAATTGTTACAATGTAGTTCAAGAAGAAAGCCCATCACCATCTTGTCAGGACACCGAGTGATGGGCACTAAATGTAGTCTTGCCCCCATTTCCCACATCCTAAGAACAACTAATAAAGACGTATTTTGGGGGGATTTGCTTTTAACCAACTTAGTTCAAATTTTAAGAATAATTTGCTTACTAGATGAATGAGATGTTCCCTATCTACACTGACAATTTTTTCTACCCAGTTTCTCATTATAGTTAAGTCCCTTCATGCCAGGCATCATCCTGGTGAGTCATTGCTGGACTTTCTTCAAGGCCAATATATCCTTCTTAAGGTGGGATATCCGAGAGTGAAAAAATACACATCATTGCAGCACACTTGTACACTGCCTAGGCAGTGCTCCTATACTATAAGCTTTAAACTGCTGCTAACAAGAAAGTAAATTTCATTAGAGTGGAGTCATGAGGTTTTGGCCCATCACAGACTGCATTGGGGTCGTCATCTTCCTCCTCTGCCTCCTCCTCCTCCTCTTTAGATTTGTCCGCAGTTGATGTGTGCTCAGTGCCTTGTTCCCCCTGCAGCTCCAATCCTCGCTGCTGTGCAATGTTGTGCAGTGCGCAGCACACCACGATCATTCAGGAGACCCTGGGTGGTGAGTATTTAAAGGTGCCTCCAGATCTGTCCAGGCACCTGAAGCGCATCTTGAGAATGCCGATTGCTTGCCCAATGACACGTTTGGTGGTCATATGGTTGTCATTGTACCGCTCTTGTGCTTCATTGGAGGGGTTCCTCACGGGTGTCATTAGCCAAGTTTGAAGGGGGTATTCTTTGTCTCCTAGCAGTCATCCCTTAAGTCTGCTTGCAGATCCAAAGAGGTCAAGGAGCTTGGATGAAAGAATAATGGCAGCTCTCTGGGAATCTTGTGCACACCTGCATAAACCTTTTCTTGTGGTTGTACACCAGCTAACATTGATCGAATGGAATCCCATGCAATTTACGAGCACTCCTGGTTGATCTAGGGGTGCACAGATTTCCACATGTGTACAGTCAATGACACCCTGCACCTGTGGGAAGCCAGCCAGAGATGCAAACCTGAGCGCCCGGTCATTCTGACTAGTGTTATCACAGGTGAGATGACATAATTGCTGTCCTTGGCAAACAATCTATCAGTGACCTGGCTTATGCATTTATGTGCAACCAACTGGGAGATCCTGTATATGTCTCCGGGAGAGCCTTGGAATGATCCGGAGGCAAAAAAACTGAGGGCGGTGGTCACTTTCACAGCCATTAGCAAGCAGGTCTTCCAGGATGCTGCAGAAGTCTGGCACCACCTGACATGACAACCTCAGCCTCTGGAAGCACTGCTCATCGGAGAGGTCAAGGAAACTGAGCCTTGCCTGTACACCCTGGTACGTGGGTAGTGCCTCCTGTGAGCTCGACCTCTCTGCCGCTCCCCTCTCCCCCCTCTCCTCTCTGCTGCTCCCCTCTCCCCCCTCTCCTCTCTGCTGCTCCCCTCTCCCCCCTCTCCTCCCTGCCGCTCCCCTCTACCCCCTCTCCTCTCTGCTGCTCCCCTCTCCCCCCTCTCCTCTCTGCTGCTCCCCTCTCCTCTCTGCTGCTCCCCTCTCCCCCCTCTCCTCTCTGCCGCTCCCCTCTCCCCCCTCTCCTCTCTGCCGCTCCCCTCTCCCCCCTCTCCTCTCTGCCGCTCCCCTCTCTGCTGCTCCCCTCTCCCCCCTCTCCTCTCTGCTGCTCCCCTCTCCCCCCTCTCCTCTCTGCCGCTCCCCTCTCCCCCCTCTCCTCTCTGCTGCTCCCCTCTCCCCCCTCTCCTCTCTGCTGCCCCCCTCTCCCCCCTCTCCCCCCTCTCCTCTCTGCTGCTCCCCTCTCCCCCCTCTCCTCTCTGCTGCCCCCCTCTCCCCCCTCTCCTCTCTGCTGCCCCCCTCTCCCCCCTCTCCCCCCCTCTCCTCTCTGCTGCTCCCCTCTCCCCCCTCTCCTCTCTGCTGCCCCCCTCTCCCCCTCTCTCCTCTCTGCTGCTCCCCTCTCCCCCTCTCCTCTCTGCTGCTTCCCTCTCCCCCCTCTGCTGCTCCCCTCTCCTCCTTCTCCTCTCTGCCGCTCCCCTCTCCCCCCTCTCCTCTCTGCTGCTCCCTCTCTGCTCAACACTTGCAGGTCTCTCCATAGCAGGCAGTTGCTGCTCCTGATGGTCATCTTGCTCCTCGTCCAAGGTCCAATCGAAGGCAGCCATGGCGCCACCCATCCTGATCTTGAATATCAATGCCACCAAGGTGCACAAATTAGCCTCTCAACACAAGTACTCTCAAGAAACCCTTTCCCAGTGGGCGGTAAGAAAGCAGCTGTGAGAACGGAGTATTGCTGTATTTGCCTGACTTCCAATGAGCCCGATAAATTGCCTTTCAGTCTTCTCGACCTAGTTTCAATGGCGAGTTTCAGGAAGCCTGGGAAACCCGTGGATGTGATGGTAAGTTTAAATGCTGGTCAAAATCTCATCAAAAATGGTTCATTTAAATATTATCAGCAGTAATCCACCTTTCCGGAGGTGGGGTTATGCACGCACTTCAAATGTGCCTGAGTTAAACCCGGAAATCGGTGCGTTGGAGTCAGGTTCCAAACGCGCTGATGTTTTTGCCAATTTTAACAACCCTCCTGGACCCAACCCACCCGCCCTTTACTATTACAATCCCCCCCCCCCACGCCCCCACATGTCTCAGCCAGGACATCAGCCTGAGCTGGACCTTCACTGCCTGAAGATTTGTTTCCCAATTATTAGTCTGGCCAAGAAATTACAAATGTGATAGGTAGAGGATCAGATTATCTGCTCCCACTCGTGGGACTTAAGGAAACCCACAATTCAGTCAGATTAATACTTAGGGGGAAAAATTCAGTCGCGCCCCGTTCGGGGCGCAAATATCGTCCGGGCGAAAAAATTAGCGCCTGCCGCTAATTATCGCCAATGACTGGAAACTTCACTTTTAACGCCCCGGGAGGTGAGTGGAGCGCTAAATCAGGCGCTGCACACCTGTCTTAAGGCGCAAAGGCCGAGGAGTGAGGCGCTAACTCAGAGCGCTGGCGAAGCTCATGTAATGTCAGTCAGCAATGGAACACACACACAATGGCACGGGCAGTTCTTAAAGGGGATGGTTAATCGTGCTTTACATCCACATCCTACTCATTGCAGCCTTGAATCTCGGCCTGGAGAGACTTGCACATCAAATGTGCTGGAAAGAACAATTGAGAGTACCAGGCAAAGAGCTCAGAGTGCAGCCCCCACAGTCTCTGCTAAATCAATACAAGGAATGGAAAATCAAAATGAACCTGCAAAGTGCTGCTCAGTACCCAAAACTCCTTCACACAACGTTGAATCTCTCCAGAAGTATCTCTCTCTATCTCTCAGAATGCGTAGTTCAAAAATGGCACCAACAATAAAAGGCAGGAAGCGGTCACCTTTAAATAGCGCTCCCCCTTTCCCTTCATGACTGCAGAACGCTCCCCTTACTTGTTGTTGCTAGCGTCAGGCGGTAAGGCAGGGGGCGCCACTCAATATCCGCTCCGGGGCGATACCGGGGCGTTGCACACTCGAGTGATGTCATGATCTGCCGACGCAGGAGATCCTGGCGGTAGTGTTCAGCGCCGCCGCAAAATGTCTAGTTAATTTTGCGAGCGGCGCAAACTTTGCCGCGCCCGGGCGCTAGATGCTTTGTGCCCCATTAGCGCCCTCTTAAGGCGCTAACGGGAGGCGCAACCAACTGAATTTTTCCCCCTTATAGTTTAATGTCCTTCAGAGTTCAATAGCCAAAAACATGAATATAGAATTTTACAATGGAGTTCTTGTTCTAACCTGAAATTCTTCTTGTAATGCAAATTATAAAAACATAATTATATAAACGACAACATAAACACGCCTGGTGACATATTTCGTCTTGGGTGTAAAACTTTCAAAATCACGTGGTTTCTATAACAGGCGGCTAATCCGTAATGAGTGTTCAACATCTGGGTGGCAAGTTGAAAATTGACCTCATTGTGTCATGGAGTCTTAGGATATATGGGCTCTCACCCATATTGAACTCCTGATCTATCTGAGCCTCGTGGAAGATGGCAAGCAGTACAAATACTTTCCCAGAAGAAGGGAGGAGCGATAGATCAACCAGTATTGATCTTGCCTATTTTCTCGAAGCTAGTCCAGAGTTGGCAAACCCATAGACCTAGGATTGGTTGGGGAGGGGGAGAGATATATAAGTCAGCATTCCCCAAATGGCCTGGGCTTTTATCTGGTTTTTCGTCTCTCCCAGGATATCACATGGTTTAGGGTGGGGTGGGGAGTGTATATATTGTGATACGCAAGGTATCTCAATTGTGTGGGACAGACTGGATGGACCAAAGGGCCTTTACCTGTCCATCATTGTTCATATGTTCGTATAAAAATCATAGAATCTCACAGCACAGAAGGAGGCCATTCGGCCCATCATGCCTGTGCCGGCACTTTGAAAGAGCTCTCCAATTGGTCCCACTCCCCTGCTCTTTCACCACCCTTTCAGGCAGTGCGTTCCCGATCACAACAAATCGCTGCTTAAAAAAATGATCATCTGCCCTCTGGTTATACAAAAAAAGTTATACAAAAAAGTTAGAAATAATAAATAGATACACGAAACAACATAAGTGACTGGTCTGGTGAGGACAGTATCCTCACACAAGGGAGATCAATGGTCAAGTGCTAGTGACACAGAGTGACTGCACAAATGCAGCTGGGGTTGTAGCATATTCATGAACAGTGTTGATCAGATTGGTGCTGAAATTGAGGATTGGGATGAAGAACAAATCCAAACATTTTCTTCACTTGAAAGCCTGGTACTGATTTATCCTTCTTTAGTAGAGTCAGTTACTGTTAGTCCAGACAGGCTTTTGGTCTTTTTTTCCCCCTGAATATCAGTATTCGGTTATTCTGTAAATAACCTCAATGAACTTCATATCAATTGTAAAATATTGCGCTCAAAGTGATGCTTGTGTCATTTTAAATTTTCAGTACGATATTGGCTACAAAATGAATCACCACCTCACTCCACAGCAAATATCTTACTGAATGGCTCAGAACGTTCTCTCATCCAAGCAGTTTTCTACGTTTATCCTGTGTCGTTTTTCTATAGATCCGAAAGAAGCCTTTTGAATCCTGGGGGGCATTCGGAATGCATATTCGAGCGGATATTTGATTAAATGGAATGCTCTACCAACATTTCAAGTTCAAAGGGGGATGGAGAAAGAGAAAGCAGAGGTGGTTGGGGGCGGCAGATGGAAGGCAAATGTTTAACCCTTTCAATGACCGAAGAATAAAGTCACCTGAATATTAAAAACCTGGTACTGGTATTTCTAGTGCCATATGTTGTTATCGGTGCCTGGTCAGGTATAAATGTGAATGTCCTAACTGAATCACTCCACACTTTGTGTGTGCTGCTAAGAGAGAGAAATCACAAGGTCCCAGGTATAAATGGGGGTGTGAGTTGGGTGCGAAGAAACAGTTTAAATCATTAGTCAGTATGGGATTGGTAGTCTGCTGAGAAATGCCATTCACTGTTAAAACAAAAAAGTATGATAACAGCGTGATGTGTGGTGACGCTTGGCCATCGAGCCATCCCAGAGGCATTTTGTCCAAATCGAACATTAACTTTGCTCTGCAGAAAAGGTTTAACGGCCAAAGCAGTGCACAGGACGACCTCAGAAAGGCTCGCACTCGTCAGTCTGGCCAGCTTTGTGCACTCTGGGTGCACTCTGCACCGCTGTGGCCCTTCGCAGCAGCAAATGCACTTTGTCCGGGAGATCTCAGGTGGCAGCAGCGGGGTTATTCACGCACAGACGGCAGTATTGCCAGCAAAATGTCACAGCACATGGACCATTCATATAGATCAGAGCAGAGCGTCTCCTGTGCAGAGATTCAGCCTCTCTGCACTTTATTATCCTGACACTAGAACCCATTTACTGTAAATAAAATCGGCTGTTGTGATAGTACAGCACCCACCAATTTATCATCAACTGCAAAGATTGGATTTAGCTATTTTCCTGAAAAGAATGCTGTGCACTTAATACATATTTATAACTTTATATTCAACCAAATCATTGAAGTGCATAATTGCACTTTAACATTTTAGTCATAGCTTTGTTCACCCATCTTCAGAAATTCTCCATGGGGGAGGGAAGGAGTCATGTTCAACACCAGGTATATAAGGCCGGAATTTTCCAGGGGAGTCAGCGGGCAAGATCGTTGGCGGGTCGGGTGGAAAATTTGATTTTTTTTTGACCGGTTCGGGACCCCGCGGTCAACCCGCCGCAATGTGCCTTTCCCACAGGCGCATGTGTGATCTCTGACCCGACCCGCAGAGGCGGCAACCCAATTAAACCAATTATTGGGTCGTTGACAGACCCTTAATAATGCTTTTAATCGTACCTTTATCTTTAACTGCTCACCCACGGGGTCCACGCTGCTCGGGGTCCACGCTGCTCAGGGACCACATCTGTGAACCTGAGATGGGAGTTGAATGGCCTTTGCTCCAGCTGATTACTTGACAGCTTCTAATGTACAGTAAAAGCTCCCACCTGACAGATCATCTCTTTCCTCTGCCACAAGCTGTTTCTCAGTCCATTTCCAGCACAGATTCTGCAGGCTTTCCACTTTCCACTCTCCATCCATTCTCACCTCATTGGAAGAACTCTCTCACCATTGACAGAATGCTTGTGTCATCTCTACTTCACCTGCCATCTATTCGATCAACATGGGTGCCCTTCATATTGTCTCACCTTGGTCCTCAGAATCCGACCACGATCAGCCCCAACACCAGTTGCACCAACAACAGCAACCTCCTCCGCAATCACCTGCTGCTGCACAGGACAGAGGGCATCAGCACTCGAGCACATTGCTGCCTGGGAGGCCAGGGATGGCCTCACCATGGCCAGATTTACTTCACTTGATGCTGTACACCCTGGCTGCCACATGATTCGCCAGGTTGGTACCACCCACACCAACACCATAAAGCATCCCCTCAATGTCCAAACCATTCCTTTCACACTCACCACCATTGCGAGGGTACTGTTATGTCTCAACATTCACTGCAACTCACTAAGCCACTTCAAGGTGCACACAAATCTGTCCATGAATGGAAAGTGTTGAAAATAAAGGTTTCAATGTTTGACAACACATTAACAGAAACTTTACATGAGCATTGGATAAAACACCCAAGTGGCTACCCTTGTGTGTTGTTAGTTGGTATGATTGGACAAGGATGAGGGTGAGTGTGAGGGGTGGCTAGTGAGATGGTGATGTGATAATGTAGATAGAGAGAGAGGGATGGGTGGAGGTGCAAGGTAAGTTGGTGTGAGTAAGGATATGCAGGAATAGGGTAGGGAAGGCAGAGTGATGGGGATGTGATGAGAGGCACAGCAGCATGAGGTTGAGTGTGGCTTTGCAGTAACGTTTTGTGATCTAATGAGATCATCGAAAGGTTTGTACCACTGCACCCAGGTCCTCCTGACCATATCCCTGCTTTTGCCCTCCTGCGCCATGTACAACCAGGCTGTTTGGTTCTCCTGGGGGGGGGGGGGTCTCTTCCGCCCATTGGAAGGGAAGAGGACCTCCCTGCGTGCTCCAACTCCCTCCATAAGCAGATGGAAGGAGTCATGGAAGAACCTGGGTGCAGCCCTGTGCCTCTCTGCAGTGATTGTCAGTGTTTGTAGCACTTCAGTGCTGTAGAACACTGACAGCACAAATGTCAAAAGAAAGTTGGCCATGGTCCCTTTAAGGAAACTGGCTGATGACGCGTCATGAATGACATCATCAGACCCGCTTCCTCTAATTGGCCCGGGAAACGCGCTGGGCGGGCTTAACAATTATCAATGTAAATTCATTTTCCAGAGCAGGATGGAGCCAGCAGCGGGGCCATGACCCACCACCGACATGACGCACCGAGGTAAGGAAAATCCCAGCCCTAGGTGTCTTTTTGTGCAACAGTTGTGATGGGGTTCCTTTTTCCCAAAGCTTGTTCCTGAACTTCTTTATATTTTACCCAGTCCGTTAACATTGGCATCAAGCTGTAGATAAGTAGGCAGTTGCTGTTTGGTAGCATCCCCATGGGCTTTCCCTGGTTGACACCTTTATTTCAGGAAAGAGGTGAATATCCTTCACAAGAAAATTACAGCCCATTTGTATTTTCAAATGTAGTTGAGTCAGACCTGAAATTGACCATTGCATCGGGGGCGTTTTGTGTGTTGAATTAGTATCCATTTTAACTCGACCCACCTTATGGGCAAGTCTTATGCCAGCGTCTGTTTGGATGGATGTCAACAAAATAAAAAGTGGAAACTTCACTGACTGCTCCAGATCTGCTTGTGCCAGGGGCCTGCCCCTCCCTTCCCCCTCCAGCCCACATCTTTTCCACACTGCAGGCCTTTAAATTGAATGTTTTTAATGTTGTAAGTGTATGCACACAGCATCTGACGTACGCACATGTGTACTGTCTGATATCGACACTTTGTGCTGTGGCTTGTGTGTATGTGTGTAGTGTGCTAACATGTCCAAATGTGAATTAAAAAATTCAAGCTGTGGAATTGCCCTGTTTAGAGCCAGCCTAATAAATGTAACAACTCTGAGCTAAGATGGCAGTACTGGACCTCACTACAAGACATGCTGCACAGTCCCACTGAAACATTTGCCATAGTATTGATGGTGCGTCAGGGTAAACCGTGACTTACAGCCTATCCACAATGGTGCAACATAATATACCTTTTAACATGACAATACCACAAATTTGCCATTATATGTGCCATGACTATGCAATGATATCCTTTCTCATTGTGGTAGTCTAATAACATTGCGATAATATTGCACTTTCAGTGCAGGTTGCTGTGTCTTACCATGATTTCATGCAGAAATTAGCACCACAGCGGAACACGAAGATAGGTTCTCCCTCACTTAATGGTGAAGTTACGCTCTTTTCTAGTCCATCCCAGAGGTTCATATTGAGGTTGAGGTCAAGACTGTCCAAACCACTCTGGTGACTGCATGTTGTTATCTTGTTTACACTTGTCAACAGGTGCAACTATGTGTCAGCAGTGCCTTGTCGTCCTGGTTGTTGCAGCGCCATCATCAGATATTAAACAGGACACGGTGCATCTTCAGGTGTCACGTCACAGTTCATTTCCATATTTTTTGGTGGGAAGGAGGTCCAGTCCAGGCAGTACTGTTTACTTTAACACGGGAATAAGTAGAGAGCAATGGTATCTAAAACATTAGTACGCATTTAGCAGACCATGCCTTGGGCTTTTTATTTCTCTGAAGCAATGCAGTTATGCTATGATGAATGACAGTAAGCATTGTCAGGACTGCTGCTGAGGTTCAGCTTGATCATATCAACTCGCTCTCAATGAAGGGTAGGTTATATTTCATGAGTTAAGGAAGGCTGCATAACTGTAACTCCTGAGTTCTAAAGGTCTGCTTCACCAGTGGAATATATTAATATTCTACAGGTGCCAGTGAATATTGTCTTTCTAATACGTACTTGGCACTGGATAGCTGTATTAAGCTGAAAGATACTTATTACCCTACAGTGTGCTATATACATAGTATGTTATGATTTGAGCTCTCAGACGGTTCACTCTCATAGGCAAGCCTCACTCCCTATGAATGGAACCTTGGCCTTATGCATGACGCTAATTTCAGATAGCGTGCCAAGGCAAACAATTAACCCTTCTATTGTTACTGAATCACACATAGGACTTGCATTACTTCTCATGGCACCTGAGGAGACAGTTAACATCAGCTACACTGACACTTGGTAAACTATTCAACAGGCCTCTGCGTCCCACCACTAGACAAAGCCGAACTAACTAAAAGTTGGCACAACTGAAACAGTTATGCTCAAGATTCTTCTTTGATCTAAAAGCAATTCCCTTTCAGGTAATTCTCAACAATCTGTCCTGATGAGACTTACAGTCCAAATAACCTATTTACCAAAACAGTCCTACAAAGTCATAGGTTAAAAAGTCTGGCAGATACCAATGAATGAGCGACTCTATACAAATAGTAATCAGGAAGTATGCTGGTGGGACACGGGCACTTAACCACTTTGCAATTAAAATATTAGCATATCATAATATGCTGTACCCTCTAACAGTTATTACGGTCGCCTCCTAGACAAGCTGCCACCAAACAGATAGGTTGCCTTCCAATAACGGTGTAACTTCCACTTTGAGTATAACATTTTAAAAGCGAATTTAGCCGAAGAGACACAGTAAACCACAAACAAAATATCCCATTTTCGTATCACTTCAGCTATGACTTGACAATACAATTCAAGATAGTCAATTCACCCTGTTCTATGATGCTAAGGCTACCATTCGCCATTGAAATTTGCAGTCATATATTTTGCCTCTAGTCCCCTCAATAAAAATCTCTTCTGGAAAATGGGGTGCTCCCTTTCCCCAAGGTGATGACCAATTCTGGGGTGTGGTCGGAGTAACTCTTTGGCACTTTATCCAAATGGCCATTCTTCATGTGTGAAGACAGTGAGTATTGACAGGGCATTTGACTTTGAGAAGCATCTTAGCCAAACCTAATCCTGTTGTCTTATGATACCTATGCAGAAATCACTGGATAGCGATCATGAGTGGAAGCACTGGCTGATTTGTATTTTTCTCCCATATGTAAGGCAGTGACATTGAGGCCAATTATAGCCCCCCTCCCCCCTTAGATAAGATCAGCAAAGACCTACCTGGTGTATATGGCTCAGTAATGCAATGGGCAACTGAGCCATCAAGGAAAGACCACAACAATGAGTTTGTTACATGGAATAAAAATATAGTTTGGTATCATCAAGGTGAATCACGGATTACCTGTGTGAGCCCCAACCCTCGATTTTGCAGGAACTAACGTTCCAGATTGCACTAGTCCAGATGGGGCAATGGAATAGCCCAATGTTAGGTGCTCTGCAAACCTCTCTGATAGATCAGGAAAGTTGTTACACTTTGGAGTTTTCTCAAGGCTGTTATCTAAGGCTAAAGATCTATTATACACATTTTAAGAAGAAAATATTTTTGGAGGGGATAAGTGTTTTCAAATCCTTTAATAAAAGATTCACATCAGTTTAAATGGAAGAAATATTTTACACAGAACTCGAGCCTTTGAGATATGGCAGCACTCTTATTTCTACTGCAGGAGATATCATGTATTCTATTCAACAAAATGATATGTGAGGTATAAGTAAATGTATTTTGCTGATGGTGACATTTCAGCCACATATCCATATGTTGTTGATAGGGTTTGTGTTATTGTGATTATTGACATATTTACACGAACTGAATAAGTACTTAATCCAATTCTCGTTGCATATCAGCACTGATCTAAGTATAATCCTGGGACAAGCATAACACTTCATGAACGAATTTAGTTGTGTTTATCAAGATTCAGCTGTATGTGATAATTATGTAACTTCTAGACTGAGTTGGCAATGTGCCAGACTTGGGGATAAGTGTTCAGGCTTTCTTATTTTAATTTCAGAGCTCCTAAAATTAACAACAACTTGCATTTATATAGCACCTTTAATCGAGAAAAAGATCCCAAGGCACTTCACAGAAACATAAGGGGAAAAAATGGATGCTGAATCAAAGAATGGGATAGTAAGAGGGGTGACAAAAGCTTGGTCAAAGAGCTTGGTTTTACAGAGGATCTTAAAGGAGGAGAGGGAGGTGTAGAGGCAAAGGGGTTTAGGGAAGGAATTTGAGAGTGCGCGATTAAGGTGGCTGAAGATCAGGTTGCCAATGATGGGCCAGAGTTGGAGGAACAGAGAACTGGAGGGGGCGGGGGGGAGAGGATGGCTGTGCTGGGGAGATTACAGAGATAGGAAGGAGGGGAGGCCAATACCTTCTGATTGCCATCCAGAGATCCGTGCAATAAGGTGCACGTGTGTGGGCTTTGGATAGGAACAGGATCAGGTTCAGCAGGGATGCCTTCACCATAGTTAAATAGCCAGTTAACAATCACTGTCGAGGCTCGCACATGAAGAACGGCCTCTTAGATAAAGCACCCAGGGGCAAGTGGTGCCTGTGGAACCATATCCTACATGACTTCAGAAGGGGAGAAAGCTGACAACAATGAGAAACTACATAAAAAAGGAGGAAAAGAAGCTGAGCATTTCCTTGTCTTTTGTATCATAAGCTGTCCCACATTTCCTGTCTGTGTGTGTGTCTGTCTGTCTGTGTGTGTGTGTGTGTGTGTCTGTCTGTGTGTCTGTGTGTGTGTGTGTGTGTGTGTGTGTCTGTCTGTGTGTCTGTGTCTGTGTGTGTGTGTGTGTGTGTGTTTTCTTCCAAGGATTTCCACTTCAAGACAGTTGTCTTATTAACTAGTTAAAGTCCAACCTTTTTATTGTTTGTGACACTTCCAGAGGAAATACATCATTCAAGTGAGAGATTCTATAAGCAATGAGAGATTAAATAATGCCAATAATTTTTGGTGTGTCAGCTTCCAGAATTCCACTGTGCTGGGCATGCCCAAAAACACATGGAGCGAGCTATCTGTCTCTGTGTTAGCTCTATCATCTGTTCATCTTAAAGCCTTACAGCCCAAGGCATGGTATAAGATGTATTCCACATGGTATCTTTTCCTGCATAAGCCTGAGGCTACAGCACCACCATTCATCTAACTACTTATACTGGCTTTCCAGTAAGATTGCAAATCTTTTCCCCTTCTGTGTTACTTATAAATATTTCTCAATTGAAAAGGTTTCCAACTTTTATTAATACTCACCGCTTGTCACTCCTTAAAAATATGGGGCTTCTCATTGATTTTGAACAGCTTATTGTTCTATACGGCATGTTAGGAGGTCTATAGAAGTCAGAGCTGACAATCTGTGCACACATTTTACAATCAGCTGCAAACCCAGCTATGTCCAATGATTCTTATACTGCGAGTTAATCTGGAATTATCTATAATATGATGGGACCTCTATCTGCCCAACACTAAAATTAGCATTCACAGGATTTTTGTGACGCAGCAGGCATTTATTTAGTTACACATCTCCTCTTGAAGCCATGTGTGATGGTTATAGGTCAAAGATATCCTTTCCACATGTTCTGCATGGTAACTTTGACATATTGAACTCGGCCTTTTCCCCCTTAGAAAATCTAACAACATTCCTACTTAAAACTGATGACATCTTTGATAGTATCATTGACAATATGTAGTTAACTTGGGCCATTACATTCATTTTAATCATATGCACCCTGTAATGTAGTGACAGAGGAACTGAATCTATCAGTCCAAGTCATTATCCACTTGGTACAGTTAATCTCTACTCTAGCTTCCTTAATGGGCACTAGTTAGTCCTTTGTGTGATTCAATTTTAATGGATAATTATTGATATCTGCAAGCTTATAAGCAGAGTCGTTGATTTAAGGTCCAGTTTATTTCTTAATATACAGTCAAAATCTCTAATAAACAGTAAAAAAAACCCACACTGATCTCCACAAATCATTTAATAATATTATGAAATGATCTCTCTTTTATATTTCTATCCTGCCCCAAAACTCCTGGGCAATTGGAAAAGGTGCCAAGGTTAGCACCAGAGAGGTTAACCTCGATATATTAAGGAGTTTGGAAAGATTTTCAATCTGCATTGAATGGGGATACAGTGCAGTACTCATTACAACTCAAGGCATTTTGTTCTATTTTCTAGAATAACAGATATTGTTTCTGGTTTGACTGAGTCTGATACTGCAGTGTCCTCCCCCGCACAGTCTTGTACATCCAATAATAAATGGCCTAGCTGTGGGAAAAAGCTCCTCTGAAACTGGGTAATGCATCCATCAGAAGCTGGAGTTCTCCCACTGGCGATGCTTTGAAGGGCACACTCCAGTTCTTTGATATCTAATGGGGCCTCCAGCATCTCCCTTTGTTTCCTTCAGTTATTTTCAAATTCTCAAAAAAAAGATATCCATGTGTTCCATCAGATGGATTAATATCTGATTCAAAGAGGTCTTTATATACATTTTTAAAGGAATCATCGATCTTTTACTGAGTCTCAGATAATTTCGGTACTGGAAGTCTGCACTGCGGGAGTTACTGATTACACCGCTTTCCTTTGCTGATATGCAAGTGGTTTACCTTCCTTATCTTCTTGCTCGTAAGAATGTTGTCTGAGCCGAAAAAGGGAGAATTCTACTTTCCCTGACATCAAAAGTCTTATGTTCATATTTTGCTGCCTGCAACTTGTGATAGGTCTGTTTACTGTCTGATATTGTACGTGCTTTCTCCAGTGATCATTTTCATTCTTGCAGTTCCTGTTTTTTTCCTGCTTCCCCGCAGCTGAGGCAAAGCGTCTGACATTACCCCTCAACACCACATTCAAGGTTTTCTATAAAGTGACTGGTGAATTTATACATCCAATATGGTGACCCATAAATTCATCAATTTCCATGTAAATTTTTTCTGTAACATTTTAATCATTCAAGAAAGATTATTAAAATGCCATCTGTTTGATCTTAGTGAAGCCATTCTTAAAGTTATGGAGGGGTGGGGGGGGGGGGGTGAAATCACCTTGGATGGTAGCTCAAAACGGCCGACACCCTATTTGACTTCAATGGAAAAGAAAATCAGGAGTGTAACACAGGCTAACAATTCGCTATTGGTCATTTTGCACTGCCACTCAAGATGGATTTCACCCTTATGTTCTCTGAATAAGGGTATGTCCCAAAATATAACTATTTTGGCTTTTGAGTCTTTGACTGCTTTCACTGTCTAGAGAGGACAACAAGTGTGAGGAGAGGACAAGCAGTGCGAGAGCTCATAGACTTCTTTGTCTCTAAGATTGAGACCATCCAGTCAGTTGCCTCTGCCACTTCCCTTCATTCCCGTAGTCCACCGGGCCAAACTTCCTCTAAGATTCCCCCCTGTCCTAGCCCTGAACTCGCATCTTTCTCCAGTTTCTCGCCGATCTCCCCTCATGACATCATCGCGCTCATCTTGTCCATGAGACCCACTTCCTGCTCCCTCGACCCTCGAAGGACAAGGGCAGCAGGCGCATGGGAACACCACCACCTCCAAGTTCCCCTCCAAGTCACACACCATCCTGCCTTAGAAGTATATCGCCGCTCCTTCATCGTCACTGGATCAAAATCCTGGAACTCCCTACCTAACGGCACTGTGGGAGTACCTTCACCACACGGACTGCAGAGGTTCAAGAAGGCAGCTCACCACCACCTTCTCAAGGGCAATTATGGATGGGCAATAAACGCTGGCCTTGCCAGCGACGCCCACATCCCATAAACGAATTTAAAAAAAAATTCCCACTAAACTGCTGACCACCCAACTTCCTTTTCTGGCTCTCATGTTAGCTGACATTGTTAACGGTTCGCTCTCCTCAGGTACTGTCCCCCTTTCCCTCAAATCTGCCGTCATCACCCTCTCTCCTCAAAAAAACAACCCTTGACCCCTCCATCCTTGCAAACTACCGCCCTATCTCCAACCTCCCTTTCCTCTCCAAAGTCCTTGAAAGTGTTCTCGCCTCCCAAATCTGTGCCCATCTTTACCGCAATTCCATGTTTGAATCCCTCCAATCAGGTTTCCGCCCTTGCCACAGCACCGAAACGACTCTCATCAAAGTCACAAATGACATCCTTTGTGACTATGACAAAGGTAAACTATCTCTCCTTGTCCTTCTTGACTTGTCTGCAGCCTTTGACATGATTGACGACTACATCCTTCTCCAACGCCTCTCCACCGTCGTCCAGCTGGGTGAGACTGCACTCGTCTGGTTCCATTCTTATCTATCTAATCGTAACCAGAGAATCACCTGCAACGGCTTCTCTTCCCGTTCCTGCATCGTTACCTCTGGTGTCCCCCAAGGATCTATCCTTGGCCCCCTCCTATTTCTCATCTACATGTTGCCCCTTGGTGACATCATATGAAAAAACAGCGTCAGTTTCCAGATGTATGCTGACGACACCCAGCTCTAACTCACCACCACTTACCTCGACCCCTCCACGGTCTCTACATTGTCAGACTGTTTGTCCGACATCCAGTTCTGGATGAGCAGAAATTTTCTCCAATTAAATATTGGGAAGACTGAAGCCATTGTTTTCGGTCCCCGCCACAAACTCCCTTCCCTAGTCACTGACTCCATCCCTCTCTCTAACATCAGTCTGAGGCTGAACCAGACTGTTCGCAACCTTGGTGTCATATTTGACCCTGAAATGAGCTTCCGACAACATATCCGCAGCATAACTATGACTGCCTATTTCCACCTCCGTAACATCACCCGTCTCCACCCTTGTCTCAGCTCATCCGCTGCTGAAACCCTCATCCATGCCTTTGTTACCTCTAGACTTGACTATTCCAACGTACTCCTGGCTGGCCTTCCACATTTACCCTATGTAAACTTGAGGTCATCCAAAACTCGGCTGCCTGTGTCCTAACTCGCACCAAGTCCCATTCACCCATCACCTATGTGCTCGCTGACCTACATTGCCTCCCGGTTAAGCAACACCTCGATTTCAAAATTCTCATCCTTGTTTTCAAATCCCTCCATAGCCTCGCCCCTCCCTATCTCTGTAATCTCCTTCAGCCCCACAACCCCCCGAGATATCTGCGCTCCTCTAATTCTGCCCTCTTGAGCATCCCTGATTATAATCGCTCAACCATTGGTGGCCGTGCCTTCTGTTGCCCAGGCCCTAAGCTCTGGAATTCCCTCCCTAAACCTCGCCGCCTCTCTACCTCTCTTTCCTCCTTTAAGACGCTGCTTAAAACCTACCTCTTTGACCAAGCTTTTGGTTACCTGCCCTAATTTCTCCTTATGTGGCTCGGTGTCAAATTTTTTGTCTTATAATACTCCTGTGAAGCGCCTTGGGACGTTTTACTATGTTTAAGGAGCTATATAAATACAAGTTGTTGTTGTTGAATGTGATAGATGGCAATGCAATGGAAGGTGAAGACACCAGTGTGTTCCTTTAGGATATCAGAATCTCCATTCAACAAAAAGCCCATATCACTGTAAAATCCTTTTAAAATGGCTATTTCATCTTCTTGCCTTCAGATTTTTCAAGGGCTTGGTCTGTCATGATGTTAGCAGGACATTAGGTGACCAGAACAAGTAAGCACCAATCTAAGACCTTAACTGGCCCCCATTTCAGACCTCAATATTTGCCGCGCAAACTTATTCAAATTACATGGAGACCACCTTGTTCAATTATTATTTCTCCTGCTGACTTTTGGCAACTGTGCACCTCATTTTTGACTCCGAATGAAAAAGGGGCCACTTTAAAAATGCACTGATTTTCTGGGATTTCATGTTATTGTATCCAGTGACAGAGCTAGACGATGGCTCGAGGGCAGAATGCATTCACCTGTAAGGTTTGATGGATTTGTTTAGAAAGCAGGACGGAGCTGGAGGAATATAGTTAAAGTGGCCTGTTTTTAAGGGAGAAAACTGGTGGGAAAAAATAAGAATCATTAAGAATAAAAGCATAAAAAGACAAATTAGTCAATGGTTTTAAGTACTGTAGTTGCTTTCAATAATAGTGCGATGTCAACCATTTGCATTTGATGAATGAGATAGTGCTGTTGAAACAAACTGCCTGCCATCTTTCATCGTGGCACTGCTTCACATTAACGCTTTCATTTATTGTTCTTTTCTATTTGTTTCCTGTTCACTTGACTGTAATTTTAAACCATCAGAGACACTCGGGTCTCCAATAAAAGAAAGTAACTTTGTTTTTTTTTTAATTGCTCATACAGAAATCTGAATCTAATCAGGAAATGAGTGAGCAATGATTGCGTTAAGCATTGAGCACTTGCACTCTCCCCCCGCACCCCCCCCCTCACACTGAAATAAAACAATTCATCCACTGCCTTGAAGGGACAACTTCATGATGGTGACAAAGTCAGCCCTTCAAGGCAGTGCCTAGAGCCTCTAAACCCAACACTGGCAATTCCAATCAGTCCCTTGCATATATTAGAACTATCCCAAGCTCACAGTAATTATTAGTGCACAATTGGCATGTTAAGTTACCTTAGGGAAAAATAAGGGATGGTAGGTGGGGGGGGAGGGGGGGGGGGTGGCTGGTGGTGAGAGACAGGTTTGTATTGATAAGTTCCAGTTGGAATCCTTGTCGTAAATAAAAGCATTTTAAAATTTATACATTATTAACACCCCATGTGTCACCACTGAGCTTCTTGTCTTGGTGCTGTAAATTCCAGCTGTAATTGCATTTGACAGTAATGCCTTTTAAAATAGGTTTGAAAA
This sequence comes from Squalus acanthias, assembly GCA_030390025.1. Classification (NCBI taxonomy): domain Eukaryota; kingdom Metazoa; phylum Chordata; class Chondrichthyes; order Squaliformes; family Squalidae; genus Squalus; species Squalus acanthias. The sequence continues at coordinate 67,848,123 of CM059437.1, forward strand.
AGAACATCTGAAGTACTGTGTTACGCTAAATGAAAACATGAAGGGTATTTAATTTCCAAACATTCCTATCTATGCCAGCTGGATAGCATTCTGCCACTTGTATTATTAATTGTATAGCCACAAAATCTGTATCTGTTTTGCCAAGATTTCGCAAATATTCCTGTTTATAGTCCAGATTGCCTGCATTGTGGTGATGTCTATCAATTCAGTGCCTTGGATAAGCCAGACTGAAATAATTAGAGTGAAAGATCCATATTTAAATTGTCTTTACTTTGCTGTTGATCATTTTGCAGATGTGCTTTTGTCAAAATCAGGGTGAGCATTGGTGGAGAATGGAATGCTCCCCCATCCCTTCGTTTTATCAGTAGCATTAAGAACTTCAAGATATGGTGCAGCCCTCCTCTGGTGCAGTGCTGAGGTCCCTCTGTGCCTCTCCACCAAAGCATCTTAACTCAACCTTTGTGCTCCAGTGTGTCCGTGCCATTCTCAGACCGTTTGACCTGGACTGCTGAATTAACAGCATGTTTGGGAAAGTTTCATGTTCTGGAGGTGCACAGAATGAAACTGGATTAAAACTGGCAGAATCTAATTCAGTCACAGCCCTGAGTCGGGATTGGAGAGGAGAGGCATGATTTCCCTCTATTCAGGTCTCAGTGTAACTTGGGTCCCAAAGATAAAAGGAGCAGCTGTTTAGAATACAGTGTCTATATTTCTGGTTCTGCCGTTTAATAGACAATCCCCCACGATCTAATACTTTGCATGTTCCATCCATTGTAATACAATCTAAGGTAATGGGTTTAGCAGCACACATGATAATATCATGGATTATTGCTTCCAGTTCCTTACATTAGAAATTCAATTAGCAGCTACAGCTGAATAGTATTTACTCATTGGTTTGAGGACTAGAGATGTACCAAGTAGTGTATTCCATTGTTCTAAACTTAAAATATTGCGCACTTTTGAATACTTGCCAGATGTGATGACCAAAACAGGACACAACAGTCCAAGTGCAGACACACAAACGCCTTGTATAACATAAGTTTAGCGCTCTTAATTTTGTACTTTATTGACCTAGCAATACTTTCAATAAACCTATTTGCCTTTCCGATATCTACACCGCAATCCTTGTGACCGTTTAGTGATTCGTGAAGTCCTTTCCCTGCTCGTTTATTTGTAATGGCACCCAAGCATGGAATAGACATGCTTCAAGTTGCCTGGCTCATGTGCATAACAACAATCCTCCACATTAAAAAGAAAGCATTTATATAATGCCTTATCACATTACTTAGAAATGTCTCAAAACTCTTCACATGCAATAGCTTACTTTGAAGTGCAGTAACTATTGTTATGTAGACAAACGCAACAGTCATTTTGCACACAGCAAAATCCCACAAACAGCAATGAGATGAACGACTAGTTGATCTGCTTTTGGTGTTGCTGCTTAAGGGAGGAACTTTGGCTTTTTAAATAGTATTGTGCGATTTTCAGCATCCAAAACTGCATAGTGTTTGTGCATTGGTTTGAGGACAAGAGGTGTACCAACTCACAGTACTACCTCCTACCTAACTCATTGTTTCCCTGGACCTTACAACTGTGGATTCCATGAATCCCTACAATAATCTATACACTTTTAAAACCCCGAATTTAGCATTACCTACTTATTGATGTATCTCATTTATTTGTTTGAAATGTTCTCAGGATGTGGGCAACACTGGCAAGGCTGCATTTATTACCAATCCCTGATTGCCCTCAGAGGCTGAGTAATTCAACGATTGCTAGGCCACATCAGAGGGCATTAGGATTTAACCACATTGTGTACAACTGGAGTCACGTGGGCTTTCTTTCCTGAAGGACATTAGTGAACCTGTTGGGTCTTTTTTTTTCCAAAAATAAGGCAGCTTTCACTTATCTGGTATTGGCCCACAAATTACTAATTTCATAACGTGAAATGGTGGGATTTGAACTTAAGACTGCTGAGTTGCTAGTTCTTTGCCAAAACCACTATACTACTGTGCCCATCTTCATTCCTATTCTCGTGCACCCTGGTGATATCCTGCACTGTGGATCTTGGACATAGAAACATAGAAGATAGGAGCAGGAGTAGGCCATTCGGCCCCTCAAGCCTGCTCCGCCATTCAATGCGATCATGGCTGATCATCCAAATTCAGTACCCTGTCCCTGCTTTCTCCCCATATCCATTGATCCCCTTAGCCTTAAGAAATATATCTAACTCCTTCTTGAATATATTTAATGAATTGGCCTCAACTGCCTTCTGTGGTAGAGAATTCCACAGGTTCACCACTCTCTGGGTGAAGAAATTCCTCCTCATCTCAGTCCTAAATGGCTTACCCCTTATCCTTAGACTGTGACCCCTGGTTCTGGACTCCCCCGCCATCGGGAACATCCTTCCTGCATCTAGTCTGTCTAGTCCTGTTAGAATTTTATAAGTTTCAATGAGATCCCCTCTCATTCTTCTAAACTCGAGTGAATATAAGCCTAATCGACCCAATCTCTCTTCATACGTCATTCCTGCCATCCCAGGTATCAGTCTGGTGAATCTTCGCTGCACTCCCTCCATGGCAAGAACATCCTTCCTCAGATAAGGCGACCAAAACTGCACACAATACTCAAGGTGTGGTCTCACCAAGGCCCTGTACAACTGCAGCAAGACATCCTTGCTCCTGTACTCGAATCCTCTCGCTATGAAGGCCAACATACTATTTGCCTTCTTAACCGCCTGCTGCACCTGCATGCTTACCTTCAGCGATTGGTGCACAAGGACACCCAGGTCTCGTTGCACTTCCCCTTTTCCCAATCTATTGCCGTTCAGATAATAATCTGCCTTCCTGTTTTTGCCACCAAAGTGGATAACCTCGCATTTATCCACATTATACTGCATCTGCCATGCTTCTGCCCAATCACCCAACCTGTCCAAATCATACTGGAGTTTCTCTGCATCCTCCTCGCAGCACACACGCCTACCCAGCTTTGTGTCGTCTGCAAACTTGGAGATATTACATCCAGTTCCCTCGTCTAGATCATTAATATATATTGTGAATAACTGGGGTCCTAGCACCGATCCCTGTGGTACCCCACTAGTCACTGCCTGCCACTTGGGAAAAAATCCGTTTTTCCCAACTCTTTGCTTCCTGTCTGCCAACCAGTTTTCTATCCAAGTCAGTACCTTACCCCCAATCCCATGTGCTTTAACTTTGCACGCTAATCTCTTATGCGGGACCTTATCGAAAGCCTTCTGAAAGTCCAAATACACCACATCCACTGGTTCTCCCTTATCTATTCTACCAGTTACATCCTCAAAAAATTTCAGTAGATTAGTCAAGCATGACTTACCTTTTGTAAATCCATGTTGACTTTGTCTGATCCTGTCACTGTTTTCCAAGTGCTCTGCTATTACATCTTTTATAATGGACTCTAGCATTTTCCCCACTACCGATGTCAGGCTTACCGGTCTATAATTCCCTGTTTTCTCTCTACCACCTTTTTTAAATAGTGGGGTTACATTAGCTACCCTCCAATCCATGGGAACTGTTCCAGAGCCTATAGAATTTTGGAAGATGACCAGCAACGCATCTGCTATTTCTAGGGCCACTTCCTTAAGTACCCTAGGATGTAGATTATCAGGCCCTGGGGATTTATCGGCCTTCAATCCCATCAATTTCCCTAACACCATTTCCCTACAAATACTGATTTCATTCAGTTCCTCCCTCTCATTAGACTCTATGTTCCCCGACATCTCTGGGAGGTTATTTGTGTCCTCCTTTGTTAAGACAGAACCAAAGTATGTATTTAATTGGTCTGCCATTTCTTTGTTCCCCATTATAAATTCCCCTGATTCTGACTGCAAGGGACCTATGCTTGACTTCACCAATCTTTTTCTCTTCACATATCTATAGAAGCTTTTACAGTCAGTTTTTATGTTCCCTGAAAGCTTACTCTCATAATCTATGTTCCCCCTCTTAATTAATCCCTTTGTCCTCCTTTGCTGAATCCTAAACTGCTCCCAATCCTCAAGTTTGCTGCTTTTTCTGGCCAATTTATATGTCCTCTCCTTGGATCTTATGCTATCCCTAATTTCCCTTGTTAGCCATGGTTGAGTCACCTTTTTTGTTTTATTTTTATGCCAAACAGGGATGAACAAATTCTGTAGTTCATCCATGCGATCTTTAAATGTTTGCCATTGCCTATCCACCGTCAGCCCTTTAAGTAACATTCCCCAATCCATCCTAGCCAACTTGCGCCTCATACCATCGTAGTTTCCTTTGTTTAAATTCAGTACCCTAGTCTCTGAGTCAACTATTACTTCACTCTCCATCTTAATGAAGAATTCTATCATATTTTGATCGCTCCTCCCCAAGGGGCCTCGCACAACAAGATTGCTAATTAATCCTTTCTCATTACATAATACCCAGTCTAAGATGGCCTGATCTCTAGTTGGTTCCTCGACATATTGGTCCAGGAAACCATCCCGTACACACTCTAGGAATTCCTCTTCCACAGTATTGTTACTAATTTGGTTAGCCCAATCTATATGTAGATTAAAGTCACCCATGATAACTGCTGTGCCCTTATTACACGCATCTCTAATTTCCCATTTAATGCTATCCCCAACCTCAGCATTACTGTTTGGGGGTCTGTATACAACTCCCACTAATGTTTTCTGCCCCTTGGTATTTCTCAGCTCTACCCATACAGATTCCACATCATCAGAGCTAATATCCTTCCTTACTATTGTGTTAATCTCCTCTTTAACCAGCAATGCTACCCCACCTCCTTTTCCTTTTTGCCTGTCCTTCCTGAATATTGAATACCCCTGGATGTTGAATTCCCAGCCTTGGTCACCTGGGAGCCATGTCTCCGTAATCCCAATTATATCATATCCATTTACATTAATTTGCACAGCCAATTCATCCACCTTATTACAAATGCTCCTCGCATTAAGACATAAAGTCTTCAGGCTTGTTTTTTTAACACTCTTAGACCTTTTAGAATTATTGTTTAATGTGGCCATGTTTGATTTACACCCTTGATTTCTCTGACTTCCACTTTTGCTTTTCTCCTTCTTGTCTTTTGCTTCTATCCTTGCTTCCCTTTCCTCTGTCTCCCTGTACAGGTTTCCAACCCCCTGCCATTTTAGTTTAAACCCTCCCCAACAGCACTAGCAAACACTCCCCCTAGGACATCGGTCCCGGTCCTGCCCCTGCCCAGGTGCAAACCGTCCAGTTTGTAATGGTCCCACCTCCCCCAGAACCTGTCCCAATGTCCCAGGAATTTGAATCCCTCCCCCTTGCACCATTCTTCTAGCCACGTATTCATCTGAAATATCCTTCTATTTCTACTCTGACTAGTACGTGGCACTGGTAGCAATCCTGAGATTACTATCTTTGAGGTCTTATTTTTTAATTTACCTCCTAACTCCCTATATTCAGCTTTTAGGACCTCATCCCATTTTTTACCTATATCGTTGGTACCTATATGCACCACGACAACTGGCTGTTCACCCTCCCCCACCAGAATGCCCTGCAGCCGCTCCGAGACATCCTTGACTCTTGCACCAGGGAGGCAACATACCATCCTGGAGTCTCGTTTGCGGCCGCAGAAACACCTATCTATTCCCCTTACAATAGAATCCCCTATCACTAAAGTTCTCCCGCTCTTTTTCCTCCCGTCCTGTGCAGCAGAACCACCCATGGTGCCAGGAAGTTGGTTGCTGCTGCCTTCCCCCGATAAGCCATCCTCCTCAACAATATCCAAAGTGGTATATCTGTTTGAGAGGGGGATGGCCACAGGGGACCCCTGCACTACCTGCCTGCGCCTACTACTCTGCCTGGCGGTCACCCATTCCCTTCCTGCCTGTGCAGCCTTTACCTGCTGTGTGACCAACTCATTAAACGTGATATCCATGACGTCCTCAGCATCGCGAATGCTCCAGTATGTATCCATTCGCAGCTCCAGCGCCACAATGCGGTCTGCCAGTAGCTGCAGCTGGATACACTTCCCGCACACATGGTCGTCAGGGACACAGGAAGTGTCCCTGATTTCCCACATAGTGCAGGAGGAGCATGCCACGGGGCCGAGCTGTGCTGCCATGACTTACCCTTTAATTAATTTAAATTAAATTAAATCAAATCAATACCCCAAATTACACTACAATTAAATGATATAGTCAAGGGCCCTTGTTTACTAGCACTCCCCGCTACACAACAGAGACCTTAGAAACTATAACCACAAAATTAAGACCTTCTAAACTTTATAAACTATTAACCTTAACTGTCAAACTATAGAGTAGTATAAATACTCACCTGGCCGTACTCACCCAATCAGCTGCTTCCTCTTGCCGGCGTCACTTTTTGAATTGTGACGTGGCTCTGGAACGCCGCAGCCGGTCTGTGAGATTGGTAAGCCTCTGGAAAAAAAAGCCCGCGAAAGTGAGTTTCAATACTTACTGTACCGTCGCTCTCTCCGCTCCTGACACCGGCCTCTGGAAAAAAAAGCCCGCGAAAGTGAGTTTAAATACTCACTGTACCGTCGCTCTCTCCGCTCCCGACACCAGCCTCTGGGGGGAAAAAAGCCCGCGAAAGTGAGTTTAAATACTTACTGTACCGTCACTATCTCCGCTCCCGACACCGGACCTTTGACTAAGTCTCTCAGTTTAAAAAAAAATAATTACGTGCTGATGCCTCAGCATAGCACTGGGTTCCATGACTGGCTGAAAGTTTAAGTGTTACTAGTAAATCAGCCATGGCATTTCCCACAGAACTTGAAAAAGCAAGGCTTGGGGGAAGAGTTTCAGATAAGAATGAAAGGGGAAAAATTGAAAGAGACAGATATAGTTATGATACAAAAAATCAGTCGCGCTAAGTTTAAAAAAAAAAGGGTCCCAAAAATTGAGAAGAAGCTGCAGCAGAACTGAGGAGTGTGTCGGTACTGAAACATCAGCTGCTGGGAGACAGACCAGAGGAGCTGCTAACTATGCCACCTACTGAATTATGACAGCTCATTGTTGGCAGGGGTAGTTAGGGAATTCCCATTATAAATGTTGACATAAAAATGCTACTCAAAAATCATGACGGTAGGAAGTTTTTTGCCTGCATAGGCAAGATATTTAATAGACTGGCATCTCTGGAGCTTGTACCAGCAGCCATCAGAGACAGAACTTCTATTGGATTCTGTTGGTGCATGCGTTTTTGATAGCGATGAATTGTGCGTCATGTTTATGGACTTAGGTTTGTATAACTCTGGTACAGATCTAAGACAATTACATTCACCTGCTTCAATTTGAACCTATGACATTTTTGGAATAGCAGCAGAGATTCTGGGGATTCTGAGGCTTCAGAGCCTTAGAATATTTACATTTAGGGATTGTGGTCTAGTTGTGAAAAAGAAAATTCAGAATACAATGTATCCATATTAATTTTAGACTCAAAGAGCTGTTAGGATTTTGTGAAAGCTCCCCATTAAATTTTTCTCGTGATGGTTCCTTAGAAAAACTTTGTGTACGACAACTGAATCCAGCTACCTAAGCCTTGAAATAAGACTGAGAGTTCAGTACATAAAAGCTACAGCCGGTCACCTGTACTATTGTTTTCTATCTCATGCAAACCCCACCTATGGACACAAATATATTGCATCCTTCCAATAAGTAGGAGATGTAAGCAAACTTTTCATTCACTTCAATACAACAAGAAGCAATAGGAGAAATAATTGAAAACAAGTAGATTTCCAACCAATTTGTTGCAATATCCTGGAGTTTTGTTATACTACCTCAGGGGATCAGGGAATCAATTTCACACAGCTTTAGTTTCTTGGAAGTTTTACCTGTGGTTATTCACTTCCCTCAGGAAATGTAAAGTCCATGATAAGGCAAATTATACATGGCCTGCAGAAGGAACCAGCTTGATGGATCAAATGGCTTTATCTCAAACCTCAATATCTTGTCTTCGTGATTCTTACACCCATTTGTAAGGTGATAGCTACAGGGTATGCTTTCAACAACATAAGTTTGGGGATCTCTGGTTCACAGTCTCTAAAAAAAAAATAAAAAAATCCTTGGTCAAGAGGCCACCTACTTATTCAGTTGGTGAATGCATTGGCTTGATTAAAAACTGAGCTACACAAACCAAGAATGTCCCAGTTTCAATCTTTAGTGAGCATCAATTGGCTGTTCTCAGCCAGGGTGGCAGTGATCAGTGCTTTTCCAATAGGGTTGTCAATAAAACTAGCTACTTCTCCTCCCCCCTTGGGGTATGAGTTTAAATAAATCACCTCCTGCTATTTTCAAAATGAAGAGGGGTCATTGTCGCTTAGTGGGCCTAGTATGTGGCTTATTGGGGTAGAAATTGGAATGCACTGCGCCCATTTTTTGGGCGTACAATGGATGCAAAGCATTCTAGTTTAACAGTGGGACGGCCTGCGCACACTTTGGTCCCGCTGCTAAATTATTGGCTCCCATTTTTTTAGGTGTCCCGGGCAGACGCCCACAAAAGGCATTCAGCTACTTGAATATGTTATTTAGAAGCCTAATACCTGTTGAAGGGCCTCTTTGCACAAATAGTTGGCGATGAAAGGTAAGGCAGGCAGGATTCTTCATGAGCACCCACGGTCTCCAATGAAAAGTAAGTTGCGAAAAATATTTATTTTAAAACCATTCCTGTGAAGCCAAGAGGAGCAGGAGTGCCCCCCTGACTCCACAGGTGTCGTGATCGGCCTCCCCGAACCCGCTCCAAACCCCCTCCCGAGACCTACCTGTGAGGGCCTCTGTCGATGAGGCAGGTGGCTCGAAAGTGTATTTTCCTGTTGGGCGAGCTGCCTGTGGAGGCCGGACTGGCACTGGCAGCTCGCCCCGAGTATGTCGATGAGGCCTGAGGGCCAATGTCTGTGTGATCCTCGGGCCTGTTAAGTCAGTCACACGTTGCTCGCGCAGTGCCGAGTCGGAAACAGGCCTGGACTAATTTCTACCCCATTGTCTCAGTTTGAAAAAGACTGTGAACCACAATATTCCATAAACCAGCTCATCTGGCTCTCGCACACATCTTCAATGCCAAGCCCATTAACAATTAAATCCTTTTTAAGTCCTTTTTAAGCATGTGTGGAATTACTTTGTTTTAAAATGCAACACATGAACATAATTCATTCCCAAATTCTTTCCTTAAAGACCAAAAAAAATCAAAATTCCCAAAACGTTGTTTCTGCCGGAAGATTTGTTTGTCTGGCTGTTGGGTGATGACGCGATTGGGTTTGGCAACAATATCTCCTTCACTTAAATAGCCTACTGACATGTAGGGCCCAAAAATACACGTGGCCACATCTTGATGTAAGAGCTTACCACTGCTGCCAGCAATAAGCCTATTGAAAAGTGGGCCGTTACTGATGGGCAGAAGGTGCATCTGGCATCTACCACACCAGAAGAGGCTTCATTCTCTTCTTCTTAGGCAGTCCCTCGGAACCAAGGATGACTTGCTTCCACACTAAAAATGAGTTCGCAGGTGACTGATGAGTCCAATGCGGGACCTACAGTCTCTGTCACAGGTGGGGCAGACGGTGGTTGAAGGGGCGGGTGGGTGGGGTGCTTGGGTTGACGTGCGCTCCTTCCGCTGTTTGCGCTTGGCTTCCGCTTGCTCCCGGCGAAGAGACTCGAGGTGTTCGGTGCCTTCCCGGATGCTTCTCCTCCACTTTGTGTGGTCTTGGGCCACAGATTCCCAGGTGTCGGTGGGGATGTTGCACTTTTTCAAGGAGGCTTTGAGGGTGTCCTTGAAGTGTTTCCACTACCCACCTGGGGCTCTCTTGCCGTGTCAGAGCTCCGAGTAGAGCGTTTGTTTTGGGAGTCTCGTATCGGGCATGTGGACGATGTGACCCGTCCATCGGAGCTGATTGAGCGTGGTCAAAGCTTCGATGCTGGGGATGTTGATCTGAGCGAGAACACTGACGTTGGTGCGCCTATCCTGCCAATGGATTTGCAGGATCTTGCGGAGGCAGTGTTGGTGGTACCTCTCCAGTGCTTTGAGGTGCCTGCTGCACATGGTCCATGTCTCTGAAGCATACAGGAAGGCGGGTATCACTACTGCTCTGTAGACCATGAGCTTGGTGCTGGGTTTGAGGTCCTGGTCTTCAAACACTCTCTTCCTCAGGTGACTGAAGGCTGCACTGGCACACTGATGGCGGTGTTGGACTTCCTCATCGATGTCTGCGCTTGTTGACAGTAGGCTTCCGAGGTATGGAAAGTGGTCCACGTTGTCCAAGGCCCCATCATGTATTTTGATAATTGGGGAGCAGTACTGTGTGGCGGGGACAGGTTGGTGGAGGACCTTTGTCTTACGGATGTTTAGTGTAAGGCCCATGCTCTCGGACGCCTCGGTGAAGGTGTTGACGATGGTTTGGAGTTCGGCCTCAGAGTGTGCGCAGACGCAAGCGTCGTCTGCATACTGTAATTCGATGACAGAGGATGGGACGACCTTGGATCTGGACTGGAGGCGACGGAGGTTGAAGTGCAGTGTAAGTGTCTGGCCAGGGGGGTGTCCTTGTAAGGAGGCCATTCTTACCAGAGAGAAAAAATAATTCCGCTTCAGTAGTCCTGCTCCCGATGTCAGCCTGGACACTTCGTCTCCCCCCAACCCCCATTGGAGCCCACTTGTTCCAGAAAGAAGGCTGGAACACCTTTTATTCCTCAGAATGCTGGCCTCTGGAGTGTAGGTCAATGACATGGGAACTCCCATCATTGGGAGTCTTTGTCCTCAACCTCGCTTCCTCTAACATGGGTGCCCAAGTAAGGGGTTCCTCCCTTTATAAAGCCCTGTGGGAACTGCCAGGAATGATGGAGACTGAACACAATTGTGTCTCCCTGCTTTCTGGGAGGTTTTACTGGTTCCCTACTGAAGTTACAGCAGACAACCAGTGGAATCCCTGAGGAACTTTGGCCCTTACTGTCTGAATTCACACACAAAGAGTAGCTAATTGTGCAAGGTACCAGTGGACCAACAGTGTGGTTGTCTGTCTTGCGTGAGTTAGAAGCTGGCTGGTTGGGCCGAACGGCCTGTTTCTGTGCTGTATATCTTTGTTTTAAATATGGTTGAAGTTGTTGTCAGATCACGTGTAGAAATTGTAGTGGTACTACTTGAGTTATTTAGAAAGGTGAAATTTGTTTTTGAGAAGCTTAGATGAAGGGTCAAGGCCCATAGTGCAGGACACCACCAAGGTTAAAGAGAATGGCCCATAAATTATGTGGGGGTCTACTGGTCTTCCATCATAACTGGTGGACCCCCCAGAGAAACAATGTAAATGGCTGAAAATGACCACTTGCACCATTTCCTCAGGGTTCCACTGGTCTCCCACCAGAGTTACGATGGGAGATCAGTATCTTGGGAGCATAACTTGACCCATTTTTTATAAATGAATGTATGCTATGGTAAACTTATAACTAAACGGTATAAAGAATGTCATTTCCATATTACAGATACATGTACATGTGCAATTTTCCGCTCATTTTCCAAGCACGTGGGTGAAATTCACCTTTGAACAAAAACAGGGGCGTGCCTGTTTTTCTCCACAACTAATAACCCACTTATGAAATCACATCCTTAGAAATCGTACGTTTCAAAGCCGAGCTTCTTGTGTTCTATTAGCTGGACGTTAATTTTGGGCAAAAACAGGCCTTCTGCCCCTCTATGTCAAAAGAGGAATTTTGCTCCTACAATCATTTAATCACGTCAATCCCAATAGCTTTCTTCTTGTTACAGACATTTGTTGTTATACGGGAAAGTGTGTCTTGTAATTAACTTAATTGGAATATGTAAATTAGAACTGATTGGTATGATGTGTTGATGTGCCCAAAGGCACTGTGACACTATGCTGTACCTTCCAAGTTTCAACTTATGGTTAAGTTATGAGGTATAGTCTCTCTCCGTCAAAGGGCATAATGATTATATCCTCCAACTTATACAATGCTGGGACCTGATTTTCTAATGATAGGATATTAATTATAATTGATCTAATTTGAATATGTATATTAGGTCTAATTGCTATAATTGATTTATTGCTTTTAGCATAATGAATATATCAAAAATAGCATGTTCTGAGTACAGGATAAAATTAATTATTTGATTGACTAGACTATTTGAATATGCAAATTATCCATAATCACAAACCTCATTAAAAAAAATATACATCCTTTTTTTTTAAAGGGAATTACTTTTGGGAGAGGTGGTATTTGGGCATCCCGAACTTTTAGTTAACATTAATCATATGTACAAGTGCATAATTGGCTAATTAATATAGTAGACATACCTTCTTAGTAATTTCTTTAATCATTTTTGGAGTTGTAGCTTTTGAGTTATGAATGACAATGTGAAAAGTGGGATGGAGCCTCTGCACATCAGCTGTCAAGCGTGCTGAGCCCTGTGGGTACGACAAGGGCTCTGGTTCTATATGGTGAGTTCCCAATCTTGGCTGTAACTTTGGGGATAGATCAGATGGAGATGAAGTGCTTCTCTTTAGAGAAGCAGAGTAAACTGGCAAGTAGCCTCCCTTTAGTTATCTTTTATACAACTTCTTGGATGAATTTAGAAGACACACAAATATTGTAAATATTAATTACACAGGGAAAGTAACAGGGGTCAATGTTATTAAATGACTATGGGGATGAATATCCTGGATCGCGTGACATTGGTAGATGCGTGGCCTCTCTGCCTTCTCCCAGATAGGAAATGGTGCATTAGTCTGGAGATGTGAAGAGAAGGGTAAAAAATAAAGTGAAAATGTTTGTTCCTCCAATTGTTGCAATGTGTGGCACCATCACAGGAGTGGAAAGCAGCTTTGATTCCACTAAGTTCCTGATCTTAGCTATATCCTGTGGGAAGGTCCACTGGAGGCTAAGTGCTTTCTCTCAATGACAGATGGAATGATTGCAGGTGAGTCAACCTGAATCACTGTGATGTTAGCAATTGACTCAGAGTGGCATTGCCAGAGGCCTGTGAACAGGTCACCTCTTGGTGCTAAGCTCTTCAGAGCAGGAAGGTCCAAGGTTTGATCCATATTTTGTGCTGATTTAGCTTAACTCCACTGGGGTAGCAGTGAGAGTGATGCACTTCATGCTACAATAGGTGCCGAGTGGTCAAGAGGGAGATATTTTTCACGGTCATTGTCAAATTGACAGGTTCTAGCTTCTGACCACGATCTGCTGGATGTGCACATGGGTGGACATTATGCAAGGACAAGGTTGCATTAAGCTCTGATGCCTTTTTACACTGAGCCCAATGACAATCAATCAATGTACTGGAGGCCTACCTGCATTTATGAACCTTAGGCTGGCAAAAGTCACTGCATTCAGGAGAGTGCGAAATAATGGCCTAGAGATTCCACATCGCTAAAAACCTGCCGGTGCCACTGTTGGCTGGTGTTAATGGGTGCCGAAAGTGATGGCGCTGGCAGGACCAATAAATTGGCACTGGTGGCTAATTAACATTAACCCAGCATTAAACATACCATGCAAGGCCGTTCTGGTGGCGTTAGTATTGGCAGGAGGCCCCAATGTAGTGTGGCCGTAGCCTCATTGCAGCAAGAACAGCCTTCTCTTAAAGCAAGGTTGTCATTTCAGATGTACAAATAGGCAGTTTTTAGCCCTTACAGCTCAACTGCCTTCTGAAAAAAAATTAACATTAAAAAGAATTCCCAAATGGGAGTCTTCAGCTCTTAAAGCTGAATTGCCCTCCGCACCTAAAAAAATGGGAAAAGTGCTTCAGCACTAACACAAATGGCTCAGCAAGCCAGGGAAGGGGCACCCAGGGTCTCGCACGCAGCACTCCAGCTTTGTGCAGGAGGTCAACACTGCAAGACTGGCCCTCTACTCACAGGGGCCAGGAGGCCCTCCAGAAAGAACGATGTGGGACCAGATCAACGAGGCCGTCACTGCCAACAGTGTTGCCCCCCATCACCTGCCTCCAGTGCCCAAAGAAGCTTCATGACCTCAGACCAGTGTTCAAGGTCAGTGAATGCATCTTCAAAATTCATCTCCTACCAACTGTACCACTAGCCTCACACACTGCTCAATGCACGACCACCGCCCCCCCCCCCCACCCAATCACTCACCTAGCAACAATCTGTACCAAACATATGAGGCACACCTCCCATTCCTAGCTTCACCTTACCCCCTTGGAGGAGACGGTGCTGGCCATTCTTGGCAGGCTGAGCCCTTGGCCAGCGGTGGGGCCGAAAGCATACAAGATGCTGGTATCTTCATAAATTATCCTCCATCTCGCATGCACCTCTTGCTTTTCCTCCCTCCCCTCACCAACTCCACCCTTGTGCCTTTCCTCATTTCACACATCCAAAAAATGCAGCCTGCCCAGCCAGTGGTTCACCAAGAGGAGGAGAGTGAAGAAGAAGAAACGCCATCTTTCGATTTCACATTCCCAGCCACCAACTCCTCAAGGTCGACCCGCAAGGCCATCTGCAGTCTCCCCCACTGAAAGTCAGCAGCCTTCCACCAGCCATGCCGCAGCCACTGGGGTAGCACTGCATGACATCAGTAGCATAGGCAAAGGCACACACAAGACAGTCACTAAGGGAATGCATAAAAAATCTGTTACATCTCTAATTTTTTCCAGTTCTGACGAAGGGTCATCGACCTGAAACGTTAACTTGTTTTTCTCTCGGCTGAATGTTTCCAGCATTTTCTGTTGTTTCAGATTTCTAGCATTCTCAGTATTTTGCTATTGAATGCATAAGGGTGATTAGTTGATTTCTTGACGTCATATTGGATGTATCATGTTGGATTGGAACGTTTGCTTTATGGTGGCTTTTATTTCAGCGTTGTGGCCAAGAAGACACAGTGATAGTCAATAACAGAGGGAAAGTAAGGTGTGGGACAAATGTTGAAAGGGGAATTGGGGTTGTGGTCACTGGTACCACAGGCGGATGATTCCATCCTGGATATCCTGGTCAGAAAGGGGCTGTCTGGGTTGCATCCTTCCTTCTGCTTCCTCCTCTTCTGCATCTTCCTCTTCTGTGTTTTCCCCTTCCCTCTGCGAGCGGATGCAGTAAATCTGAAATAAAAGCATAAAATGCTGGAAATACTCAGCAGGTCAGGCAGCATCTTGACCTGAGACATGAACTCTGTTTCTCTCTCCACGGATGCTGGCTGACCTGCTGAGTATTTCTAGCATTTTCTGTCTTCCTTTACCATCCGAGGCCTTGCAAGCATCCAGCAGCACTCCCTGCACACTTTAAAAAAAACTTTTAACATGTATTGCACCAAGCCACTACTTCAATCAAATAAAAAATATCCAGTCCAGAAGCTTAAATGCAAACTTACCGGATAGATGTGTGTGTCCCTTTAAGAAGTGCTGACAGTGCCTCTGTCAGTGTGCTGCATGTTCGCTTTTCAGAGCGAGCTTAGGACCCAGCGCTAAACTCAACGCTAAGGTCCAAGTTTGCAGAGCATGACGTCAAGTTAAGTTGTGTTAAGTTGCACGCCGACTGACATCTCGCTCTCCACATTTGCATCTCCAGGGCCAGCGCTGCTATCGGCAGCACTAAGGCCTCACAAAAATGGCAGCCGCCGAGACCCGCGCCAGAGAAGGGCGTTAGAGTGGCGGCCGCCATTTTTCGCCAGGATTGCGGCGCTATCTCGTGGCGTTAAGGTAGGGTGTTTCTGGGCCTACGTAACAAAATCCAGGGTGAACACAGGGTAGATTAAAATAGGGAGGGGGAAAATATTTTTTTTAAGTGTAAATCTTTGTGTTGGTGCTACATTGTGGTAAAGAGAAGAAAGTTTAGGCCATGGAGATACTGAGGTAGAATTCCAGCAGAGTTCTGGTGTGGAAGGTGATCCAACAGGTTTCCACCTCTTCAAATTGGCCACAGAATCTTGATCCAGGAGGGAGGGCTACTTCTTCTGCCTTCCCCAGTCACATCACTTTGGCTTTCCCAGGCATTCTGCCTGATGCACCTCTGGTAGGCCCATAGGACCTACGCCTGCTGAAAGCAGGAATGGGTCTCACTATGAGCAGAGGTGGGGCTTACAATGGAGAATGAAAAAGGCAATTGATCCTAGGTGGTGTGCTGTTGCCTAGCTGCTTTCACCATGCACACAGTTTTGTACATTCTACAGGTGTTGTAAGGAAAGATCCGCTGTTGAATACTACTTTGATAGATCATTATCAGCTTCACCAGAATCTCTCAGCTACTATCATTGCATCTGTATTTCCATTTGCTTCTGCCAAAGTTCTCTCAGTTTCCAGTAACATTGTGCTTAACTGAATAAAGAATCATAGAAATTACAGCACAGAAGGAAGTCATTCAGCCCGTCGCACCTGTGCTGCTGCTAGATATTCAACTGGCGATATCTACTCTAATCCCATTTCCTTTTTATATTTTTCCTTTTAGAATAATTATCCGTGGCCTAGAAATTGGGTTGTCCCCGAATCGGGGTGCAATCCCAGTGCAGTGCACACTGCACGCGCCTAATAAGGTTGGCAATAGGACCACAGCAAATTGTACCGCCAGCTTCCTAAGAATAGTATCGCTGAGCTATGGGCGCCATTCGCGGCCCCAGAAGTAGCTCGCCGGTCGTGGGGGCAGGGGGCGGGGCAGCAACATTGGTCAGCTCGAACACCAGCTGAAGCCTCGGGAGAGTTTGGGGTGGTGGGGATGAGGTGGAAAGCAATTTGGGGGGGGGGGGGGCGGCGGAGGCTGGCTGGTTTTGATATGGAGCTGAGAGGACCACTTCAACAACAACTTGCATTTATATAGCATCTATGCCAAAGAAAAAAGTGCCAAGGTGCTTCACAGAGGTAATCAGATTAATTCTGACATAAAAGGAGATTACTAGGAGGGGTAATAAAAAAACTTGGTCACAGGTGAGTTTTGAGAAGAGTCTTAAAGGGGGAGAGGGAGGTGGAGGGGTTTAGGAAGGGAATTCCAGAGTAT
Organism: Squalus acanthias; assembly: GCA_030390025.1. Classification (NCBI taxonomy): domain Eukaryota; kingdom Metazoa; phylum Chordata; class Chondrichthyes; order Squaliformes; family Squalidae; genus Squalus; species Squalus acanthias. Next base: position 67,865,061 of record CM059437.1, read on the forward strand.
CGAGAAGAGTGGGGGCTGGAGAGGCAGAGGGGTTTAGAGAGGGAATTCCAGAGCATGGGGCCTAGGTTGCTGAAGGCTGCCAAAGGAGGGGTGGAGAGTCTGCACAAGAGGCCGTATTTGGAGCAAAGGAGAGTTCTGGGGGGGTGAAGTAAAATTTTAGTTTCAGAGAAGGAATGGTGAGAAAGGTCTCTCATTCACCAAAGCTGAACAATTAATCATTATTGTGGAAGTCGGAATAAACAATTAGAGCCAAATATCGGGCATAAAACAAGTACCTGTGATTATCACAGAGTATAGCAGCTCCTTCCAATACACCGTGTTATAACTTGCGCCTGGTCTTAGGGAGGGAAGGCAGGTAATAGTCTTTATCGCAAAGAATTGATGTGCCAATTTAACAAAGAATGTTGCCATATTTGCAAATGGATGGTTGCCCCTCCATCACAGAAAATGGCCGAGGAGCAGTATTTTTAAAACAGTGAACCACCAATACCTTATCAGATTTTGGTGTCCTTATAATATTATATTGATAATTTATAACAATCTTTCTGTTCACATGACAACAACTCCACTAGTTTGTCTCCACAGCAGCTGTGGTAATGTACCCTTCACAATCAGGAGCTTAAACTAGTCTTGGAAATGAAATAAGCAGATGACCTAGAGAATAAAATCCACAGTGTTGCGGATACAATGCCAGCCAGGTTCATTAGCACCCAACCATTGAACAGGAAATCATTTCATCTGTAACTTCAACAAAAGAGAGACGAGGTAAGAGGCAAATCATACTCTAAACCATCATAAACCATTTTTAGCTGCTGCCGGTAATGGTGTATTCTTATCAAAAGAGCTCTTTAAATATTAGTGCATCTGTAGTGTTGGCTCACAGTGAACATTTCCACTTCAGATGTGGATATTTCTGATGCCTGTAGAAAGCAAGTCAGTATAATAACAGCATTAAAGCTGGATTGGCTCAGCAACTAACACATTGTACTTACTCTAAGTGGCATTTGTATGGAATTACTGGGGGGACTGCAATCTCCTTAGTGTCTGAATTAAAGCAATTAACTCAATCAGTGTGCTCTAAGTATCAAATACTGAGAGATCGTAGCACTGTACATGAACATTGAAATAATAAGATATTTTAATAAAATTAACTTCTCACTCACATCACACAAACACACATTTACTCAATGCCTATGACAGCTTACTTGTGCATAGCAAGGAGAGGACAGAGAGGAAAGAACCTCCCCCTTAATAATGTGCAAACAAAAAGACAGTTTGTTAAGCATTGCCTTGGGTCCTTGATGAATGTAAAATTATCTCTTGGAATTAGGCCCCAAGCAGCCACTAAGTCAGCCTTCTGAGCCTCTTCCCTTTCCTCAGCAGTCTGCTCCTTTCCTCATCTCCCATCCAGGCAAATGTCGCTGCTGCCGATGAACATTTGAATATTTTAGCCCTTGTTTGGTTGTCGCAGGAATATATATCTTTGAGTAAGAAACTGGAGTGTGACAGAAAAGAATGAATTCTCTAGTTTGCTGTGCGCTGCCTTCTTTGTGCCTCAGCACATAAACAAACACAATATTTTCTCACCGCTAATGAATCTACCCAACATTCATGGGTTCATCTAACTGGGTCTCTCAGGAGCTGTTGGGAAAAAAAGCACATCTGATGACTTCTTTGTGTATTTTTAGAAAAAACACAGAAAACAACTACAGTGACTGTCCCTTTAAGGTTGCTATTATGAAAAAGATTTGAAGCATTCTTGGTTATAAAGCATCCCTGTTCTACTACAATGACATTTAATGAATTGCACTATTTATAATCTTAGGGTTCATGACTGTCTATTGGGTAACAGAAGGTTTCCTCTGAGGGAGACACGTGACCCTAGGTTGATGTTGCATGACAACAACAGTCTGTGTAATTATGGAATGCTACAAAAATGCATTGTGCATTACACCCTCAGGTTACCAGTTTCACTACAACGCTCATCAGAATTTGAGATTCACTTCTTCAGAGTTTAAAATATGAGAACTACAAAGGACATTTTTTTTGTGAAAATACATCCAAGAGTTCATTGGCGACATGGGCTATTTGTAGCATTTTACACACAACCTACAGAATCTCCTTTATGATCTTTTAAGAATTGTTGTTTACACTGTTCATAGGAAGAGGCAAGCCAATTAAAATAACATTACAACACCCAACTCAGTGACATAATGCTGTGTCACATTGGAAGTAAGCACGAGGTGGTTCCTCAGATGTAATAATGCTTTTCCAGTTCATCCAGAGCTTTCAGGGTGAATCAGTTCAAGGGATTTGTTTTCACCCCTACAGGTCTACATGAATAAGAATTAAATGGGGAAGTATACTATAGAGATAGGTATGATATTCTTTTGAATCCATCTGCAGTCCAAAGTGCTCCACTGATGATGGAGACCCATTGACCACATTGCATATTTGAGCAACGTGAGAATGCAAACTCTGCTCGTAGTTAGGGGAACTGACTATTCTGTATTGAATCCTTAGTTTTTCTGCTTTCCATCAATCTTACATTACTGGCTCTGCTAATTTGGGTGAAAAAATGATGTCGCACCAGGAGATATTGCCAGTGGACTATTCGCCTCTTTAGTGCTGGATTCTCAAACCACCGCAGCAGGTCCCCCGCTGCAGTGCATCTTGTAGATCGTACATACTGCAGCCCCAATGTGCCGGTGTTGAATACTGAGTTCATGGCAGGGATGCTGATCAAGTCGACTGCTTTCTCCTAGATGGTGTCAAACTTAGTGAATGTTGTTGAGGCTACACCCATCCAGGCAAGTGGTCAGTATTTATCATATTCCTGACTTTAGCCTTGCAGATGGTAGAGAGGCTTTGAGGAGTCAGAAGGCGAGCCACTGATTGCAGAGTGCCCAGCCTCTCTTGTAGCTACGGTGCTAATATGGCTGGTTCAGTTAAGCTTCTGGTCAATGGTGGTACTCAAAGTTGTTGATGGTGGGGACTCAGTGATAGCGGTGCTGTTCAAGGTTGGGAGAGAAAGCTTGTTCAAGATGGTCATTACCTGGCACCTGTGTAGCGCAGATATTGCCTGCTACCTGTCAGCCCAAACCTGAATGGAGTTATGAATGGAGCTGAACACTGCAGAATCATCGGCGAATAGCCCCAGTCCTGACAGAGGGAAGGTCAATTGGTGAAGGAGCTAAAGATGATTGGACTAAGGATTCTTCCCTAGTTATTTTCCAGGAACTAGGCAAAAAGCATTTACTTTAGTGTCTCTGAGAACATCTCTTACAAAGTTCTTTCAAAATCCTGTCAGTGGAGATGAGCATCCCCTCCCTACAACTCCCCTGCTCCAGCACCCCTCCACCTTGCAACATCATAAGATCTGTCTCACCATGAGCAATGCCATGGGAGATCTGCTAGTAGATTTTTAAATATTAAAATATCTATATAACATAAAGGAACTAGTAACAAAGTGTAATTATAATACTTTTTTGTAATAAATATGCTGATTTGCTGTAGTTTCTTATATTATCTGGAGTTATGTTGCTTTGCTCTAAATACCTCTGTTTATTTGCATAACCTTGGTTGTGCTGCTATATCCCATGAAATAACCTATAGATATGCAATAACATACGGCCTTACAATATTCGGCATTTATCCATTTTATATTTTTACATAAATTAATGGAAATATTTTATTCTAAGTAAGCATTAAGTCACAGCTAGCAAATATTCACTTAATTCAGTTTCTTATATTAAGCAAAACACGGCCTGGAATTTTCTCCTTGGGTGCAACTTGGAAGTTGGATCCGAACTTGTGCCCATTCTACTGGTGTCAAGTTACGCTAAAATTCATGCAATTAGAATACGCCCAAATGTAAAATGGGCATAAATCATTGTAAACAATCAGGGCCCAAGGAAAGTGCCCAATTCACGCCATATATTTCTTCTTTCAGTATGAAAATTAAAGTTTCAACTCATTCAACCATCATTCATGCAGAACAGACACAGCATGTTTAAGAATCTGCAATCGGGGAAGCTTTTCAATTTTTAATGTGAATTATGCTTATGCCATAAAAATCCAAACAAAGAAACAGAATATACAGAGCAGGTCTCTGAGGATAAATTTTAAAAAATGCGAAACAAAAATGCAACAAAACACCAGAAAAATGATTGTGTTTCCTGCTGCGCTTGAAAATCTGGTCATAATTGGAAGTGAGCCTCTGAGCAAGAGTAAGTGCAGGAAACTCGCGTGTGAGGCTCTGTAACTTGGGGGTGGGGTCATTATTATGGGCGGAGATGTGTTCGGGTGTTCGTAAAAGATCAAGGAGATTTGCACGTAATGTACTTATGGTGTAACATCAAGGCAGCATTTGACCGAGTGTGTGGCATCAAGGAGCCCTAGTAAAACTGAAGTCAATGGGAATCGGGGGGTAAACAAGGGCAGCAGGCGCATGGGAACACCACCACTTCCAAGTTCCCCTCCAAGTCACACACCATCCTGACTTAGAAGTATATCGCCGATCCTTCATCGTCGCTGGGTCAAAATTTTGGAACTCCCTCCCTAACAGCAGTGTGGGAGTACCTTCACCACACGGACTGCAACGGTTCAAGGCGGCGGCTCACCACCACCTTCTCAAGGGCAATTAGGGATGGGCAATAAATGCTGGCCTTGCCAGTGACGCCCACATCCCATAAACGAATAAAAAAAAACTTACTTATGCCCAAAATTCTGCGTTCTTTTCGGCTATGTAATTGATTTATGCCAGATTGCGCATGAATCTGGGAACAAATACACAGGAAATTCCAGGCCCATATAATAAATAATTTGATGGCTGGGCATATGGTCCTTTTAAACAAATGACATTGACAGGCTGCCTGTTAATTGATATTAATATATGATATTGTACAGCTTTTGTTTTGTTATCTTTTGCATGGAACAACAATTTTATACAACTTCTGTAACATAGGGATGATTCAGTGCACTGGACACAATATTAATCTGAACCGATCTAAAATTAGTTACACTTGACCCTCACCATGTTTGGGAGACATACAACAAATCACATCATAGCCAAAGGTGTTTTGTGCAGTTCTCTCTATTAGAAATGAAGGCATAAGTGGAGTGTGATATATGAGAGGTATATAAGAGTGTGTTAGAGTGAGAGGCTCATATATATTGAATGCTTACTAGTCTACGTCTACCATTCAGTTTTAGTCCCTTATTAGAAGTATGTTAACAGGTACAGTTAAATAAGAGGTAACTGGCCATTGGCTCTACTGTGCTATTCGGCAGAAGTCTGAGATTCTGAATTATTGGCCAAGTGCAACTTTCCCATTATATTTTCCAGGGTCATCCTACAGTACATGTGCTGGTATATTTAGTTACAGTGTCAATTTTTTGTGTTTAAAAATTATAATAAATTTATTGCAAATAAGTAAATACAACACAGTACGTGCCAGTAATGTGTTAACTCTTAATCTGTTAGCAGGTTTCAGGAAGTGACAGCCTTCCTGGTTGGCTGATTTGTTTCATTAAAGTATTTGGCTCACAAACTATGATGGTCAAACTAACAGCAAGGGACCCACCTCCTGCTCTCTTGATCCCATTCCCATTAAAATGCTGACCACCCAACCTCCTTTCCTGGCAGTCAGGCTGGCTGACATTATAAATGGCTCGCTATCCTTAGGCTCTGCCCCCTTCCATTGCAAAACCACCATCATCACACCCTTCCTCAAAAAAGACATCCTTGACCCCGCTGTCCTTGCAAGCTATCGCACTATCTCCAACCTCCCGTTCCTCTCCAAAGTCCTTGAGTGTGTCGGCATCTCGCTAATCGTTCTTATCTCTCCCAATATTGGCTGGTTAAGACCCTCCAATCAGGTTTCTGCCACACCCATAGCATCATGAATGACATTCCACCTCCAATGTCTCTCCTCCATTGTCCAACTCAGTAGGACTGCCTTCACTTGGTTCCACTCTTAGCTACTCAATTGTACCCAGAGCATCTCCAGCAATGGCTTCTCTTCCCTGTGGAATCCCACAAGAATCTAACCTTGTCTCCCTCCTATTCCTCATCTACCTTCTCTTCCTCATTTACATCCTGCCCCTTAACGATATCATCTACAACCATGGTATCATCTTCCACATTAACATTTATGACTTTTAGAGCTACCTCTCCACCAATTCTTCGACCCTTCCACTGCCTCTATTTTATCAAATTGCTTGTATGACATTCAGTCTTGAATGAGCCACAATTTCGTCCAGCTAAATATTGGGAAGACTGAATCCATTGTTTTTGGGCCCTGCCACAAACTCCGTACCCTTCCCTGGGCACGGTCTCAGGCTAAACCACATTGTTCACAACCTCAGTGTCCTATTCAAGCGAATATTCCAATGACATATTTTCACTCAGGCAAAGATAGCCTTTTCCACCATTGGAACATCACCTGCCTCTGCCCCTACTGCAGTCCATCTGCTGCTGAAACCCTTATCTATATCTTTGTCACCTCCAGACTCGAATATTCCAATCCATCCCTGGCTAGTCTCCCCTCCTCCATATCCATAAACTTCAGCTAATCCAAAACTCTGTTGTTCATATCCTATCCCACACCAAGTCCTGCTCACCCATCACTCCTGTCCTTACTGACCTACATTAGCTCCTGGTTCCCCCAAATCTCTCAAATTTTAAATTCTCATTCTTGTGTTTAAATCCCTTCATGGACTTGCCCCTCTCTATCCCTGTAACCTCCTCCAGCTCTACAAACCCTTCCAACACTCTGTGCCTCTGACTCTGGCCCCTTGTGTATTCCCCTTTCCCTTTGCCCAGGGTTGCATTAACGCATTGGCCTGCAGGACCAATGCACAGGAGCCCAGGCCAAATATGGGGCACTGTGATCACAGCTCAATATAAACTTAAACAGCGCTGCCTGATGATTGCGTTAATTGCAATGCACATTCCACGCAGTGACTGGAATTTGAGCTGGGGTGGGGTGGAGGGGTTTAGTTACCTGAATGTGGTAACATATGGTCCCAGAGGTGGGAAGACACAGTCAAAGAAGCTTATGAGCAAAGCGGGAAGAGTAGAAGATGCCTTCGGGGCCTCACAGCAGGGTGTGAAGATGTTGTTGATGAACTTATAGAATCCACTGCAGCTCTTCACAAGGTTGGATATTTAATCTTGAGGCATTTTATTACACATTTGTGTTTTAATGGATGAGGTCGGGTGTTGTGCGGGGGACCCATATGTTCTTGGTGCCCAGGCCCCCAAGTATGCAATTAGGTTGAACCAGACTGTGTTGAGATCGTGGTCTGAAAATTCCGCTGGGGTTCTCCTGATCTTCTGCCACAGCTGTGGTGGAACCTCGAGAGAAATGGTGCAAACATGCGAAAATGGTCACTTACGCTATTTCTCTGAGGGTTCTGTCGCTCTCCTGCCAAAGTTACGGTGAGGGATTGGGAGAATCTCTGCAGAACTTCAGCACCTATGTTTTAGTGTGAAGCAGAAATAAAGAAGCCATTGGATTCTGAATGGGAGACACCACTGCAAGTCTTCCTTTGGTTGTTTCTGCCTTTTTGCGTACTTGCAGAAGGAATGTCTTGAGCACGACCCAGTGTTTTATTGGGAACTTTGACAGAGTAATTAAAATAGTCCTGTTCTTTTCCCAGAGAATAGTGGACTTCTGGAACAGGCTCCCGGTTCCCGACACTGATTCGATGAATTCCTTCAAGTGAGACCTGTTTAAGGTTGGGGCGGAGATCACCTCATACAAAAGGTAGGAACTGCATAGAATTATCAGGGCCAGAGTGATCTCCTGCACTAGTTTCGATCACCTGAGGGAGTTGGAGAGGAATTTCCCAGATTTTGTTTCCCAAATTGGTTTGGGTTTTTTGTCTCTTTTTTCGCAAGGTTTCAGGTGGGATGGGGAGTATATATATTGTGATGCACAAAGAAAGGAAGACTTGCATTTATATAGCGCCTTTCACGACCACCAGACGTCTCAAAGCGCTTTACAGCCAATGAAGTACTTTTTGAAGTGGAGTCACTGTTGTGATGTGGGAAACGCAGCAGCCAATTTGCGCACAGCAAGCTCCCACAAACAGCAATGTGATAATGACCAGATAATCTGTTTTTGTTATGTTGGTTGAGGGATAAATATTGGCCAGGACACCGGGGATAACTCCCCTGCTCTTCTTTGAAATAGTGCCATGGGATCTTTTACATCCACCTGAGAGAGCAGACAGGGCCTCGGTTTAATGTCTCATCCGAAAGACGGCACCTCCAACAGTGCAGCAATCCCTCAGCACTGCACTGGAGTGTCAGCCTAGCTTTATGTGCTCAAGTCCCTGGAGTGGGACTTGAACCCACAACCTTCTGACTCAGAGGCGAGTGTGCTACCAACTGAGCCACAGCTGACACTATGCGGCATCACAAATTGTGTGGGACATGCTGGATAGCCCAAAGGATCTTTTCCTGTCCATCATTGTTCGTATGTACACATAGTATCAAATTAGCATCCAAGCTATGATATAATTAGAGTATACACGTCAGGGATCCGTTGGAAATTATAACTATCTCTAGGTTGAAAGCACCAAATCCCAACCACTGGAACCAGTGACGATAAGTAAATAAATTCCCTGATTGAGGAGGACTTAATGAACAATGCTGGGTAAGCAAGTTAGGTCCAGTGATTCCTCCAAAAGAACTCATTGTTTCAAGTGCTACTGCATGAGGATAATGTAACAGTTAATGATGTAATTATATCATAAAATACAATACAATCTGAAAATTGATCTATGCCAAACAGCATTTTGTGCGATGAAAAATATAGTGTGTTGTGTACAATCAATATAATGAAATGAGTCCCACTTCCATTCCCTAGTCTCCCTCCCCAATCCCTATTCTGCATTCCCATTCTCAAGTCCCATTCCCCGCCACATCCCTCTTTCCTAATTTCCTTGCCAGCATTCAGCAACGGTTATTGCTGACATAACAAGTAATAAAATCTTTCAGTGCCTCTATGAGACAGGGATTAGGACATTCAAGATGGCAGCTGCGATTTGTACGAGTCCATTGGGACCATTTCTGTTGAGATCCTTTTTATTTGGCAGAGCAGCTATCTAGGCTGGACGTACGACAGTGTATTACATTATTCAGTGCTCCCGATCTCAACAGCAGCACATTGGGTGAAAAACGAGCTGGTTTGACTGGTAACAGTGGGAGAAGTTGCTGCTAATTACGCATCATGTCCGCTACCAGGGAGAGAAAGTTCAGGGATGATGTTCCACGAACTCCTGTTGAACTGTCAGGAGGAGGGGAAGGGAAAGGCTGACGTGAAGGAGATTTAAAAAATATTTTATGCAAGCTAATGCTGATTATATTAGGAAACCTTTCTAAAATGCTTTGAGTCCTTACAAGGGATAAAACTGTGATCACACACATCAGTTCACATGGTGACAAAGCCAAGCAGCAAAGCTTTGAGCTTGAAGATTTTGGGGACGGAGTAATGGGTTCAGATGCCCAGATCAGGCTGAATGTTCCGCTGCATTACTCTTGTATTCTTTTCTGCAGTCATGAGAATGAGACAGGCTATTACATGGCTTGCATTGGAGATATTAATTATTCGTTAAATGCTCCCTAGGCTGTCGTTACGCTGCTTTAGGTGACAGCTGTTCAATAAAATTTCAAAAAAGCTGCCATGATTGTTAAATGTTGATGTGCAGAAGGGTCAAGAAATGGTTAATAGATCTTTTTTTTCCTGAATCTGAGGACACTGATGGGTGAGGGGAAGGTGACAGAAGGTGTCAGGCATAAATTTTATTCAGTGTATCCATCTACCAATCCCTCATGAAAACTAGTGGGAAGTGCTAGCTAACCCATACTAGCTGAAGTATATATTGTATAAAATAACTACCTTTCACTGTCAGTCAGTTGCCTTCGATGGAATGACTTTCAAATAACAGATTTTCTTGAAGTGTTATCTGTAAATGTAAATACAAATGGTTTCAAAATACAGGGCACAGAAATCATTTAAATAAGAACCGCTTGCTTCAGTCATAACAAATGAACCCTATGTTTTGTTGTTCTAATTTTCACACTGTAGGTTATTAAAAGGGCATTCTTGTCTGTTAAGTTAGCTTGTGCAATAGTTTACCTGGTTAATATATGAGAGGAGATTGCGATAATACAATGAGCAGTACAACCGTGTTTTGTGATACAAATGTTTCATTTTTTTTAAAATCTTAATTTTTAAAAGGGTATCGCTTACATGGATAAAGTGTTTGATGAACAATTTTTTTGTTTGGGAGGCTGAAGGTTCACAATGATGTTACCTGCAACTGATGGGATGTTAGCTTTTAATGCACGCAAACAAGAAAATGCTTGCCTAGCAGGTTTTCATAAAAATGGTGCCCCCTGTATTAAAAGCTAAAACAAAAAGATTGAGAAAATTCACTTTGTGACAGAAACAGCATCTGCTATCGCGCAAACTTGCTGTAGCAACCAGTGAGGCAGCAGAATGTCTGGAGCAGTCTGTTCCAAGCACCAAATCAGCCTCGAAAGTCACTATTGAGGCAATAAGCTTTGTTTGAGCAATGAAACAGGCTGGCTTCCTTCATTCATTATCTTCCAACATTCATGCATGCGCAGCAAAGAAGATTAGAACTGAGAAGGAGGAGAACTGAAATGTCCGTGACAAAGATTTAGCACAAAAATATCAACTGAGATGTTACACAGCGTCGCTGTTAATTTGTGTGTATGTCAAACATCTTTTGCGACTCCATAGGATCAATCTGTGATTCTTAAAATCAATCTACACTTCTAGTTTTGGGTAACAGAGTCGGGTAGGGGCAGGTTGAAATGAAATGGTGACTGAGGGGATGCAATCATGAGCTTATGTAAAGCTGGATAGGCACCAACAACCTATTAACAGGGGACTGTTATTGAGAAGCAGAGGAAATGGGATTAGTTGCCTCTGTTATTTTGTGGGTTATTTCTGTTATTATGCTGAAATGCCCATATCATCTCTTGCTTTTTGCTAGGTTGTTTGGTAGAACTATGAAAGAGAGCTTCCTCATATTGAGCAATTGGTAGGAGAGTGTCAATACTCCAATCCACTTACCAGTACTGCTCGCACTAGGATTTTTGAAAGGATGTGGAAGGTCCCCGGTTGGCCATCTGTCATGTGCGAGTGTTGCCAGGCTATTCAACCTTAAGGGCACCACAGATAAACCCAACCTTGTCCTCATCCAATGTCCATAGACACACACTTTTCAGTAGTGGGAAACCGGACCGATTTTCCACCTTCAAAAATGACACATATCTTAATAAAATTCCACCCCTTAAACTTTTCAATAGGACCACTGCTTAGTGATATACAAGATACATATTTTCATGTCTCAGTTGAGGCACATCTCAGTTCCTGACCATTCCATATACTTCGGAATACCAACTGTCCTTCCACCTCAGCATGATTTTGCAGTTCCAACTTTGTTGTATAAACATCAGATGGTATGGAGGGGCCTGTGAACCACTCATTCACTCTCCTGACTATAGTATTGTGATTGGACACAAATTCAAGTGAAGGATTTAAATAAAAGGTCTGATTTTAACCCTGCCCACCTGGTGGAAACCGGGCAGGTGGGTACCTCGAATGGCCCATGGGATTTCCCCACACTGATCCCGCCACCTTCCTGTAGGTTCCGATCTTAGCCTACTGTTCTGAGCCATCGGAGGCCAGCGGAGTCCTTCTTTAAATATGCAGATCGGGCAATGATGATATCATCAGGGCACGGCTGCAATTTTAACCAGAGGCCAATTGTGGCTTCCTCAGCAGGCCAACCTAGAGTGAAGAGGAGCCGAGGCCAGAAGAGGCCCAAAAACGTAAGTGGATTTTCATTTTTTTACTTTCCTGTGGGATCAGAAAAAGCAGGTGTGCTGCTCCGGGCCCCACAAGAAAAGTTTAGGCCTCCCCTGCTGGGTTTGGGCGGGAGATGGTCGGAGCCTAAGCTGATTAGGCCCAGCAGGTAAAATCACTCGGGCCTCATTTTGCTGAGGTGCGGACGATTTGTCGTGTGCCTCGGCCGCTATCTGCACAACTCCTGCCCCGAGTTATAAAAAAGAACCTTCATACAATAATTTTTGTTATTATTTGTACAGAGCCACATTGATTGCACATCCATTGTTACCCTGAGAAGGTGGTGGTGGGCTGTCTTCTTGTACTACAGCAGTCCTTGTGGTGCTGTTACTCCAGCGATGGTAATAGGTAGGGGATTCCAGGGTATTGAACACTGCCCCCCCCCCCCCCCCCCCCGATGAAGGAACGGTGGTAGAAGACCAAGTCAGCATGGTGTGTGGCTTGGACGGGATGGTGTTCCCATGATATTACTGCTTTTGTCCTTCGCAGTTCTAGAGGTTAAAGTAAGTTTGGCGAGTTACTGCAGTACACTCTATAGGTAGTACATACTGCAACCACAGTGTGCTCGTGATGGAGGCGGTGGATGTTGAGTCCAGTGGCAGGGGTGTCAATCAATTAGACAGCTTGTGATTCCGTTCAAATGGCGAAAACTGCAGTCACATCTTGAGTTGAGGTGATGGTCATCAATCAGTTTAGGACAGACACACTGCATACGATGAGGTACTTGAAGATTGCCATCCTCTTTACATAGAAACATAGAAACATAGAAGATAGGAGCAGGAGTAGGCCATTCGGCCCCTCGAGCCTGCTCCGCCATTCGATGAGATCATGGCTGATCATCCAAACTCAGTACCCTGTCCCTGCCTTCTCCCCATATCCCTTGATACCTTTAGCCTTAAGAAATATATCTAACTCCTTCTTGAATATATTTACTGACTTGGCCTCAACTGCCTTCTTTGGTAGAGAATTCCACAGGTTCACCACTCTCTGGGTGAAGAAATTCCTCCTCATCTCTGTCCTAAATGGCTTACCCCTTATCTTTAGACTGTGACCTCTTGCTGTGGACTCACCCGCCATCGGGAACATCCTTCCTGCATCCAGTCTGTCTAGCCCTGTTAGAATTTTATAAGTTTCAATGAGATCTCCTCTCATTCTTCTAAACTCCAGCGAGTATAAGCCCAATCGACCCAATCTCTCCTCGTATGTCATTCCTTCCATCCCAGGTATCAGTCTGGTGAATCTTCGCTGCACTCCCTCCATGGCAAGAACATCCTTCCTCAGATAAGGCGACCAAAACTGCACACAATACTCAAGGTGTGGTCTCACCAAGGCCCTGTACAACTGCAGCAAGACATCCTTGTTACTGTACTCAAACCCTCTCGCTACGAAGGCCAACATACCATTTACCTTCTTAACCGCCTGCTGTACCTGCATGCTTACCTTCAGCGACTGGTGCACAAGGACACCCAGGTCTCGTTGCACTTCCCCTTCTCCCAATCTATTGCTGTTCAGATAATAATCTGCCTTTCTGTTTTTGCCACCAAAGTGGATAACCTCGCATTTATCCACATTATACTGCATCTGCCATGCTTCTGCCTAATCACCCAACCTGTCCAAATCATACTGGAGTTTCTCTGCATCCTCCTCGCAGCACACACGTCCACCCAGCTTTGTGTCATCTGCAAACTTGGAGATATTACATCTAGTTCCCTCGTCTAGATTGAAATATTAGGCAAAAAACTGTTGGTGATTCATAAGTTGTTGCCGAGTCTAAAACGTGCATACAAGGCACATTTTCCAAATGTGGTAGGTAAATTTTGAGAGAGTCATAAGTGCACAAAGTGTGAAATGATCACTTACAAAGAGCAATATGTTTTAGTGGGTTTTTGCAACTGTCATAATTTGGCAAGATTGTGCTTTTAGTTGACGTGCATGTGTCATAATGCTATTGATTTTGTATATGCAGTATCATTAATCAAAGGATGTTTACAATATTGAATAGAATATTAAATAAACACAAAATGATTATTCCTATCGTTAATCATGCCCTTTGATCTCACAGATTGGTAAGTATAAAAGGTCTCTTGCTCATCAGTCCAACAGCTGAATATAAAAAGTATATTGGTTGGACTTTCTTATAGTTAAAGATTTTATCCTGGAACCCTATATGTGTGTAGAATACAATGTACAGATCTTAAAACTCAAGCTTGTAGCCTAATCACTGCTCTTGATTTGCCCCGTCTTCTATCTAGCTGGTTTTAGTCTTGTTGATTATCAATCATTGTGAGCTTTGGCCCTTTGGTTTCTCAGAGTTTCCTCAATCTTGCCTCTTTACCAATTCCGTCTTGGTATTCTATCACCGCCCGCCCCCAGCTTTAGGGAGTTTTGCAACACCAAGGTTCTGTGTAAGTAGTTTTAAAAAAATTGGAATAGCTGATTGAAGGCCTCATTCTAAAGAGTAGGTTGACAGTGGCGTAAAATAGGTCTCAGAAAGATTAACATCCCAGCAATGAGAGTAGGAGATAGGACCTGTTTTGGAGGTTTACATATGTAAATAAGGGGCCTAACGCCTGTTTTAGGTGCTCTCGACGAAATTGGTTGCCAATCAGTGGAGTAGGTGCTGGGCCTGCTCCGCTTAGGATTCTTCAGCGATCCCTGCAGCCACCAATGAAATTTCAGTACCTTTGAAAAAAACCAAAATCAGTTAGTAATCGTTGCTGTTGAGCCAGAAGGAGCAGGAGTGCGGCACCCCCCCCCTCCCTCCCTCAACTCCACAGCACTCGCAATCGGCCCCCCACCCGTTGCTGCTCTATCCCCCCCTCCCACACTTCCCTCCACAGGCAGCTCGCCTAACTTATTGAAATGAGGCCTGAGGCCCAATCTTGGGCCGGCCTTGGGCCTCCTGATTGGGGTGCGCGGCTGACCGGCCCAAACAAATTCCTACCCTTGTGTGCTCTCACATTTGGTGTTTTATGAGTACTCATGACATTCCTTGCAAGAGTCCTTCCCCAGTTGTGTCAAAAGATAGATATTCATTTAAGCGTGAGCTCTACTTTTAATATCAGACTGTGATTACCATATTAACTCAAATATGGGTTCCAGATTTCTAAAATCAAAAGAAAAAAATCATTTGAACGTTGGTTGTGGCCTATACATGAGTTAATACTATTTTTTCTGTTGGTCAGGGTTCAAGTTTAGGACTCAGCCGAGATATCCATCAAACGGTATTATGTTTCTCCTTTCTTTCATTGAACTTGTAATGAATTATCTAGCTGGTTCTGTGATGGAATAAAGGACAGAAAATGAACTGAAGTATAAAGCAAGAGCCCAGATACTTAATCTCGCTCATGTCATGGAGGGGATAAAGGGACTTCAGCTTTTCCTCTTTGGTTGGTTCGAATGATACTCTGTGTTGTATTATACATTCAATTTATTGTCTTTTTTTTACACCAGCACATCTCTGTCTCTTAACCTCAATTAGACACAGGAGTCAGCCAGGTGTGGTTAAAAACAAGAACCTTTGTTCATCATAGAAGTTATTTCCTCCAGGTCAAGGCAGGTCACATTGCAATTATCAATAAACAGACTATTAGAAAGTAAGCATTTTCTGAGCAAACCAGAAGTCACAGATATTAAATAATGAGCTGCACAATTCCTCCATCATTTCTGCATGGCTAGAGGTACAAAGTTCAGAGCAAAATTTATTAAAAAAAGATACCTTATAGAGAGAGAAGTTAACTTGGCCTTTACCTACAATTATTGCAAAAACAGATTATTCCTTCAGATAGGAGGGTGTTTTTCTTTAGTGAGAAGCAAAATCTAAAACTTGAAGTATTACCTGAACGTACATCTTTCCTTTTATCCCAAGCACCTCCGCAATAGTATTTATTATTACCAGAGAGCTCTTGCTTATGTGCCATGTCTAAATTTAGGACTTTATATTCAGGCCTCCCCTCTTTACTCAAATGGTAGTACAATCCATCCAGCATCTCTCCCCACCCCACCCCCTTAAAGTTAGCCTTTTCTCTGATTTAACTGCCTCAAACACTCCGAACATATTACAAACAAAACAAGCAATGTAATATTTTAAATGCATCGTTCTACTTGGCACAGTGGGTAATTCATTATAAGTATTGGTACATAGCTCAAGACAAGTCGTCTTTTCATTTAGTTTAAGCAAGAATTGTTTTTCTGTTGACAGTTCATAATTTGAGTTTGTTTTTAGATAGTGAATGATTTTCTTAATGGTTAGGGAAGTTCAAATTATTAGATCATCACTTTTAGATTCTACTAAATTTTTTAGTATTTAGAATTTTTTTCTGAGTTTCTTAATGATTAGGAATTCATGACTGTCAGCAGCCAGTCAGAACCTTAACCTGTACTGAATCAATGTTTACATGGTTTAGGTGCAGATTCAAGTATCTGCCACAGACTCAATGGTAGGACATCTGTCGTATGAAACATGTATCTTAGCTGATATTCTACCAGTATATTTATTAATAAATAGCCTAGATTTACCTGTTCAGTTCATTACAATTCAAACAGGTCTAAATCCATCAAACTTGGATACAGAATCAAAACAGTGTCAATTTTAGAGTATAAAATAAAGCCTGGCTCAGCTCCATTTCCCCCCAGTTGGCTTGGACTTCACAAGAAATAGAAGCCCACAAAAAAAACAAATGTTTTCATTTGACCCTATTGAACGGTCCAAACTCCGAAGAGTGGGATTTCTAGACTGCATTTCACAGAATCACAGAATCCCCACAGTGCAGATAGAGGCCATTTCGGCCCATCGAGCCTGCACCGACACATATCCCACCCTATCCCCGTAACCCCACGTATTTAATCCCCCTAACACTAAGGGTCAATTTATCATAGCCAAATCAACCTAACCCGCACATCTTTGGACTGTGGGAGGAAACCGGAGCACCCGGAGGAAACCCACGCAGACACGGGGAGAATGTGCAAACTCCACACAGACAGTCACCCGAGGCCAGATTCGAACCCGGGTCCCTGGCGCTGTGAGGCAACAGTGCTAACCACTATGCCACCGTGTTACCCAGTAATTTCTGCTGGCAACGAGCTTCAATAGGGCCAGAAATGCTAGCTACCCTACCCGGCGTATCTTGCTGTGTGTCTGATTCAGAAATCCTGCAGGATTCTTCCAGGTTTTGTAATGAATAATATAAGATCCTATTTGCCAGATTGTAAGACTTGTGTTTGCTGTGTCTTACAAGATCTTGCATGATCTTTTAGCGTAAGTTTATCTTTTTTTCTGGTCTGGGGGAGTAAGGGGTTTTTCAAAAACAATATTTAAGTCGTATGAGTCAATATAAAAAGAAAGCGGATTGTGGGGAAACATCAGTGGCATTGAATCTGTTAGTCATAAGGCTTCAGTGGCTTGTTGGAGGTGCTGTTAGACTGAGGTAGAAATCATTTGAAGATCCCTGGCCATTATCTGATCACAGTGACCTGGAAGTCATTATTACTGTCATCAGATGCAATTTGGTAAATGCTCTGTTCACTGGCATTAACTAATGGCAAGGACACGACATTCTTGAATGTCACTGTTGTACGATTTATTATCCCAATGTGACATTTCAGAATACATATTTTTTTGAACTGGGAAATGTTCTTGTAAAATAACAAAGGAAATTTTGAATGAAAACCAGTGCACAGTTTGATTCTTCAGTCACAGGCACAGAAAGGAAAAACTCAATTTCCAGCCTTTTTTAAAGCAATGTATATTAGTTTGAAAATTGCAGTAGAATTTCTCTTTTGAGAATAAGAAAATAATAAGATTCCAAAGGCGACTGCAATTGCTCAATCATCTGGGGTTTGGTTCATTTTTCTCACTCTCACTTAAAATGATCAATACTACATGTTTTAGGGTAGAAAACAAACTCCAATTTTGAAAAAAGCTCAACAGCATTCCGTATCAAAATGGTTAATTTACCCTTAAGTCGGCATCTTTTTAGATTTAATCAGTTTAACCTTGATTGCAGTTTTTGTGTTGGAGTGAAACGGCGGTTTAATTCACATCATTTTATTTTTAGCTCCAGTACTAACTTGGCACAATTTTGTTGTCAAATCAAGCGTCGCTGTTATTATTTTTACCCCTCAATTTATAAAAGCAGGAGGTATTTGTAATGTGTAAAGCATTGTTTGAAGAACAGATACAACAGTCACACAAAAGCAGTTATGAGCTTGGTACCTTGCACAGGTGTGATACCCAAAAGAGAGTAAAAGAATCATCTCATAATAAATAATAGGCACTCTGCTATTTCAGCAGACAGATTATATGGAGGTGGTCATGTGGAATCTAAGATTATAATAAAGGCTTGACAGAATTTATTCCATTTTAATTCTGTTTAGTTTCTCCTTAAGCTGAATGCAAAGTATTTCATATTAATAACCTCCGGTGTTGAGCTTTACATTAGGAGCAGATGTGATGTCCACTGCTTTTCAGCGATGGTTCTTAGAAACAGGAGAATTTTTTGCTGGCCTGTTTTCAACCGTAGAGTATTTTCTGTTTCATGTTGTTCACCTCTCTTTATTCTAAGTGAACTTCAATATTATTGTGAGTGGTATATTCAGCCTCATGCTCTAAGCTGTAAATACAGCAGTAATATAAGTGACTGATATGGTGTTATGAACTATAATTGTAGGTGACTGTTGCCACATTGACATTTTTCCTCTCCCTCATTTTATTCAGCTAATTTTCACCTCTCTCTCTCTCCTCCTGAAAGAATCCGTGCTGAATGCCCTTGGGCCTAGGCTGGAGCTGGGGAGTGATTGGGTGGATAAGGACAGGCAGGGTTGGGAAATGGAGGGGGAATCGGGAATGTTAGGTCTCCGCTCCACAGAGGCGGGAGTGGGAGCAAGGATGGGATAGGCCGCAGATTTTTCCACCCCTGAAAACCTGAATTATGAAAAGGACATAGGGCCAGGGGGATGGTGCCATCTGCCAGAATCCCTGTGGCACCTGCCTCCTCTGCCACAAAGAAACTTGATGCCAGCAAGATGATTTGAGTGGAGCAGCGAATGTGGGTACCACCAAAGTGTTTCAGGCCAAGGTCATGGCTTGGAATACTCCAAAAAATAAATGTATGCCCAAGCAAAATCAAGTGAAGGGGCCGATTTCTTACTTTTAATCAGCTGTTTTAAGCTGGTCTTGCCAGCTTTGATCACAAATGGCTGGCAAGCACCTCATTTTGATCCCTTGCAGTAGGCACCCAAGACGCACCAATGATGGTACAGGTGTTCACCTATGTTGTGCCAATTGTCAGCCCCAGAAGCTCTGGCAGGGTAAGGCTCCCAGGTTACTGACGGGGTGCAATTCCCATTCCACCAGAGCCACAGCAGCAGAGTGGGATTATGGAGTTTCGACCCTATTGACTCGGTGTTGGGATACATTTCCACGTGCGCTCAGTACTTGGCTAAATTGGTCATTCTTTGTGTTTTAATCTGTATTTGGCCACAGAGGGCATCACAACTGAACTTGTCCTCCACACTCATGCACTGTAGCGGGGTTGACTGGACAGTGATCGGGAGTGTGGACCGTGCCTAAATTCCCCCTCCCTGACTGTAGCACCCTTATTGCTACCTCCACTGAGATCAGTTAAATCATCACAGGACAGGGATGGAACTTGGGGATTTCCTGGTCTGTATGGTTAACCTATTTCTTGCCTTAACCAGCTGAGCTACCAGAGAAGCACACTGACTTTCCCAAAGTTTTCCCTGGTCAGGCAATTTCACACAAACATGTATTTCTAATTTAAATTGCCATCTCCTTTACGAACAGCTACATCCAATTCCCTCAATCTCCTCACCCACACCCAGACCACTCAACCACCTTGCCTTGCCCCGATCACAGATACCGTGGGCCTGAGCAGGGAAGCGGTTGTGGCTTTCCCACCAGGCCAGCCTAGCGGGAAGAGGAGTCGGGGCCAGAAAAGGCCCAAAAAAGGTAAGACTTTTTATTATTTGTTACTTTCTTTTCTTCCTCCGGGCCCCACAAGGAAAGTTTAGGCCTCCCTTGCCCTGGGACCCCCACCTTCCGCTCGATTTATCTGATTACCGGCACCATCCCTTCAGCCTCCGGTGTCGGCTATTTGCCGCTTGACATTGTGCTCTCGCCCGCTGGCCAACTGCCGCTTCCTGCTGGTTTTGAGCAGGAATCTTGTCCGGTGTGGGGGGGTGGGGGGGTGGCGTTGCAGGGGATGGACAATCTTCCGGGCCTCATGCTGCTGAGGTTAGTGACATCCTTGTGAGGTGTTTAGATAATGTCCCTGTCATGATAGAATAGTTTGCGTGGAAGATGTGAGGTGTGAGGAAGTGAAGGTTGCAATAGAGTTGAGAATAAGAAGTGCAGAGTGGAGCAGTAAATGTAGGAGGCCGGAGGGAAGTGCTGTGAGCAATGAGGCTGCAGGTGTGAAGATAGAGTAGTTGAGGTAAAAGGTAAGATTTTTACCATGACAACACTGGTGAGATCAATGATCCTCTTTCGGCATTGCAGCCATGTCCTGGAAGTTAATGGCGTGGCATTAACCTCCTCAGCAACCTCTTCCCGTTGGCATGACGAGCTGTTGCTTGGAAGGTTATCTGGTCCCCCCGGGGAAACAAGATAACCCCCCTCCTGTCCACCACCTGAACAGGGCCTCCAACGCTGCATCAAAGAATCTGGGTGTCCTCGCTGTACCTCTAACAGCTACTTTTCTCCTTGGCAATGTCCCTTGCTGTCTGCAGCCAGAGTACAGTTCCCCTTTAAGAGATGCCAGCTGACTTTAAATGGCATCAGTGAAGCCTGATTTCTCACCCCACCAAACAGGCAAACAGCCAATGATTGGGGTGGGTCGTGCTGGCTGCATATCTGGCTCATGATAATGAACTGGCAACACCAATGTGACATGGTCCCTGGGACACATGCACAACAACCTCCATTTGCATAGCGTGATTAATGTTGAAAGATTGCCTCAAGGTGCTTCACAGAGGTGTAAGGCTAAAAAAGGGGAAATATTCTGGAAAAATACCAAATAGAAAATACTTAGGGGAAAATATGTATCGTATACAAGAAACATTGGATACTGGTCTGAGAACACAGAATGGCTGGTGATCCCTGCTTGAACTTTCCTAAGAAGGAGTTGTGATTAAGAAACTGGAGATACGGGTCAACAGTGCAGAGTCTTTAACGGCACAGTGGTGCATAGTAGCCTGTTGGCCTGCATCCACATATCGCTCTGACTGCTGTGGGTTCCCTGACCCTTGAAAAAGTAACATATGTGCCCAGCCTTCGACACAACCTGTATAATTAAACGTGGGACTCTACTGAGTGGCTGCACTAGCTCTAGTTCCTGGTTGATACATCTGTTGGACTGACCATCTCCAATCCTTGCATTGCAGTGATAAAGGAAGTGGTGTGCTGCAGTTAACTGGTGGTGAACTCTGAGGCTATGCTCCTACGCAGTACTGACCCATCTGAGATATTGAGATGGGTGTTGAAGGCCCTATAGCATTATTTGAAGAAGAGCAAAGAGTTCTTCTGGTGTCATGGCCAACAATCCTCTTTCAACCAACACCACCAAAAGCACACTAATTGGCCATACATCTCATTTGCTTCTTGTGGGACTTTGATGTTCACAACATGACTGCCGTATTTACTTACATAGCAACTCTGTCTGCATTTACTTTATTTTAAAAGTCTTGGGGAGTTTTGAGAGACATGGGCTGGAGCGCTTCAGCTATGAAGAGAGACTGGACAGGCTGGGGTTGTTTTCCTTAGAGCAAAGAAGGCTGAGGGGGGACCTGATTGAGGTGTACAAAATTATGAGGGGCATAGATAGGGTAGATAGAAAGGAACTTTTCCCCTTAGTAGAGGGGTCAATAACCAGGGGGCATAGTTTCAAGGTAAGGGGCAGTAGGTTTAGAGGGGATTTGAGGAAAAACTTTTTCACCCAGAGGGTGGTTGGAATCTGGAACTCACTGCCTGAAAGTGTGGTAGAGGTAGAAACCCTCACAACATTCAAGAAGCATTTAGATGAGCACTTGAAATGCCATAGCATACAAGGCTACAGACCAAGTGCTGGAAAATGGGATTAGAATAGATAGGGCTTGATGGCCGCGTGGACACGATGGGCCGAAGGGCCTCTTTCTGTGCTGTATAACTCTATGACTCTATGACATGATAAGGTGTAAAAGCAAGTACTCTCTTTATCGTAAGTCGTTCGTACAGAGTTACTGCAATTTGTTTTTTTACATAGAATTTATAGCACAGAACTAGGCCATTGGGCCCAACTGTTAATGCTCCACACGAGCCTCCTCCCACTCTACTTCCAACTCTATCAGCATCTCCTTCCAATCCATTCTCCCTCATGTACTTATCTAACTTCCCCTTAAATGCATGTAGTATGTCGGCTGATTTTCCTGGGAGATATTAGATGGGATGGCCAAAAGCTTGGTCAAAGAGATGGGTTTTAAGGAGGGTCTTACAGGAGCAGCGGGAGATGGGGAGATTTCGGGAAAGAATTCCACAGTGTGTGGCTAGACAGCTGAAGGAGGGGGAGATGCACAAAGGGCCAGAATCAGAAAAATGGAGAGTTTGTGGGGGGTGGTTTGTAGGCCTGGAAGAGGTTACAGAGATAAGGAGAGGCGAGGCAAGGAAGGGATTTAAACATGAGAATGAGAATTTAAAATTGCTGGGGATTGGGAGCCAGTAAAGGTCAGCAGAGGGGTGATGGGTGAGTGGGATTTGGTGCAGGATCAGATACGGGCAGCAGAGTTTTGAAATAGAGTGTGGAGAATGGGAGGCCGGCCAGAAGAGCATTGGAATTTTTGGTCTATCTAGCCCAGCTATCCAGAGTATTCCCTTGGTGCATTTCTAATAAACCTGAATGCCATTTGTTGACAATAACCCATCGAGTTTCTTTTTGAAGCCCATTGAGTTTTCTTGTTCCCACACCTATGCCAGTAATCTGTTCCGCATATTTACCGATCTTGCAGCAAAAAAAAGTTTCTCTTGCATATCCTAATTCCTTTTGTTGTTCTTAATTTGTAAATATGACCCCTTGTACTTAATTCTGTATGCAGCAGAATAGTTGAGTCTGGAGGTGACAAAGGCATGGATAAGGATTTCAGCAGAAGATGGGCTGAGGTGGGGCGGTGGTGGGTGATGTTATCCCAATGGAAGTAGGCAATCTTTGTGATGGAGAGTATATGGGGTCAGAAGCTCAGCTCATGGTTGAATAGAAAGGGAAGATTGTTAACTGTCTTGTTCAGTCTGAGACAATGGCCGGGCGAGGGGGATAGAATCAGTTTGGAGTTTGTGGCGGAGGCAGAAAATGATGGCTTCAGTTGAAATGTTGAACTGGAGGAAATTGCAGCTCATCCGAGACTGGATATCACCTGTTTGATACATCTGTGGGCAGCATATTGATTCATGCTGCAGTTGAGGCATTGGGAGAAAAGTTGACGGCAGTGATAAACATGACTGCCACTCGCCGTGTTGTCTCTGTGGTGCAGCTCGCGTACAGGTCTCCTTGCAGCAGATCGCAACTGGTGGCCTGCTGACCAGAGACTGTGAAGGCAATTTTCCTTGGTTGTTGCCAGGTAGGTGTGCTATGACCTGCAGATGTAGTTGGTGGGATAATAGCAGGTGTGGACAATCTGCCTCCAGTGCCTACTGATCTCCCTAATATGCCTTTATTTATCTTGTACCACTTGGAGCATGAATACTGTGTTTGGGATGTATTAATACCAATTCCTGTCATTAATTTTAACTTGACTTTGAGACCACCACAGGATTCTGCAGCTTGTCTGTTTTGTCACTCGCAGGCCTCTGATGAAAGTTTATATTGTAGGAGCCTCTTTATATGTCCTCTTTTTTGTTTTAAACTTTACCTTTTCTGCTGCAATCTTGAAGATGTTTCAATTACAGTTGCTTTCTGGTCATTTTGCAAGTTATATTCAGCTCTTTTGTTTCAACATAAGCATGTTCTGATACAAAAAAATTCTAAACAAATTTAAATAATATAAAAACTAAATCAAGGGGGGAAAAAAAACAAATAATAAGAACAAAAATCAACACTAAAAGTAGTGCTTGAAAAATTAAAATTAAAAAAATACATAAAAGCACCTGCCTCTTCTCAAACTCTTGCACATGGAGCTTCCCTTTATGATCACTGCTGACGTGTGAGCAGAGTGCACAGTGCAATCCCATGCCAACCAGATAGAAAATTGCGCCGTACCTTATTTACATACATTTTAATAGTTTAGAATATTAACAGTAAGCTCTCTCACATTTCTTGTGAAAGCACTTTAGAACAGTGAAGATCATGCTGGGCCCTGCAAAAGAGATTCCCCACCCAATTTCCTGGCCCTCCCACATGTTTTGCGCTGGTGAGACCAAGCCTATAGGATGGACAATGTGCTCTTATATTCCTGTAAATTCGCGTTGATGCATCAAAAGTGTGTAAATTCTATAATTTTGCACCCCTGATGTCGGAGGTGCAATGATTTTTTATTTGCCGTGCCACAGGCCATTGTTCTCTTGAACTTGTGGCATCATGCATCCATTAATCTCTTGTGTTTCTTGTACCATGTGCTCATCGCACTCTTGTGTTTCCCATATCATGCATCCCATTGCTCTCTAGTGCTTCCTGTCACAACCTATTGCTCTAAAGTTCTTCCTGTGACACACACCCATTGCTCTCTAGTGCTTCCTGTGTCACATATCTACTGCTTCATTGTGCTTCTCCTGCCATGCCCCCCTTGTTTTCTTTCACTTTCCCTAACATCCACCTAGTGAATTCTTGTGTCTTCTATGTCATGCACTGATTGCTTCCTTGTGCTTTCCATATCTCAGACACATACACCCCTGTTTTTTGTGATTTCCAGATATTGCTTCTTTTGTCCTCATGATTTCCATGTCATACACCCATTGTTCTCTGGTAGTTCCCTTCTCATGCAGCCATTTCTTTCTTATGCTTCCTATGTCATGCCCCATTGTTCTCTGCTGCTCATGTTATGCACCCACTTTTCTTAGAATCATAGATTAGTACAGCACACTGGGAAGCCATTCGGCCCATCAAGTCTGCGCCGGCTCTTTCGAAGAACAATCCAGTTAGTCCCACTCCTTTTCTTCATTACCATCATCCTGATTGGCATACTGCTGTGTTCTGTTTTATAAATAAAAAGAAACAAAAAAATTGCTTGAATGAGTTATAGATCTGTAAGCTATCCTGCACTGATCTTGACCTCATAGATGAACTCATCATTTATATACACAAAATCAAAGTGCGACTACATATAATTCCCATAATACTTGACCCCTGAACAATGCCCTCCCATTATTCTGCCAGTATTCCAGTGATTGACAATCAGTTTGACTGCGGCCTTACTCTGAAAACACGTAACTTTGGTCCTATGCAACCACCCCCCAACATAGGAAAACATAGAACATTTTTGGAAAAGGAAGAGGTCATTTTGGCCCAATAAATCTTCCCATTTTTGATTGATTCTTTTTGCCACATCCACCCGCCTCTTTGTCCAGAAACAGATTGGGGGTATTTTCTGATGGTTAAGGGCACCGCTGTTGGAAAGGATAGCTGCTGGAGCCATTTGCCAAATTTCTTAACTACAGGCTGGCCAGGACTTAGGAGCAAGAAGCTCTCGCTGAAAACAGCTGAGAGTTTTGTTTAAATATTATGTAATTGAAAGCGTGCCAGTGAATGAACGAGCAATTTGCAGCAACTCACACCAGGAATGCGCTGTGTGTTCATTAAAACATGTGTTGCAGGACGCAAAGCTCAGTTGTGACAGAAATCACCATTTAATGGAAGACCTTAGATCCTTTTCATTGTGAAATTCAAAGCGGCACTTGAAGGTTATTTTTGGGTGTTTGGTTTTGACACCACTTTATTTTGATAGTTTGTTTTGGCCGAAGCCTTTAAATCCTGCAACAGTATTGGATTACCCACTGCCAAACCAGTGAGCTCGCAATAACAAGCGTGCTTCTCGCCGAAAGTTCACTGGCATTATGATAATGAGGCTGACCCAGGAAATTCCGGTGGGGTCAGTCCTCATCCAGTCTGACTGGTGCCAAACCTGCTGCGTCAAACATCTGCCTGATTTTCACTGAGACTGGAAAATATACTCGCTCCCGTTGTCTCTTCCAGCCATTTGTATTCTCTTACACTGTTCCAACGAAGCTCAACACAAGCTCGAGGAACAGCACCTCATCTTTCGATTAGGCACTTTACAGCCTTCTGGACTCAACATCGAGTTCAACAATTTCAGACCATAACCTCTGCCCCTACTTTTTCAGATGGCAGCTGTTGATGATTCTACTATACCCATTTACACCTCTTCTAGACCCATCTTTTGTTTCTTTACTTGTCCCATTACCATCTCCTTTTGCTTTGTACAATCATACCTTTTGTCATTTAATCTCTCCACCCTATCACAGACCTTCCCTTTTGTTCTTTCCTCCCCCCCCTTTTCCTGCCCCATACACTTGCTTAAAATCTGTTTATCTCTAACTTTTTCCAGTTCTGACGAAAGGTCACTGACCTGAAACATTAACTCTGTTTCTCTCTCCATAGATGCTGCCTGACCTGCTGAGTATTTCCAGCATTTTCTGTTTTTATTTCACCCATTTGTATTATTTGTTTTAAGAGCACTTCTCTGCTACCTTATTCTATAGGCAAGATTTTCCTCCACTGTACAACCCATGTGAGGCAGTATAGTGGCAGAAATAGGAAAATCGTGTAGTGACGTCTACCGTTAGATTTCTAGACACAAAAGGCATCAAGGGGTATGGGGAGAGAGCGGGAATGTGGTATTGAGATAGAGGATCAGCCATGATCATATTGAATGGCGGAGCAGGCTCGAAGGGCCGAATGGCCTGCTCCTGCTCCTATTTTTCTATGGTTCTATGTTACATTCAAGCCCAGCCTCTCTCTTTCTTCCCCACCCTGTTTGGAAGGCCACCAGCTGCCCTGCTACATGTAAATGCCAGTGAGGATAAGGGGCCTGGCTAGCCACCCACTTTCGTTGCCTTCCACCGCTGATTTTTCTGACCCCAGGGACCTCTAGGAGAGGGTTTGTGGTAGTCACAGCAGCAGGCGAAGTCCCTCTGATGCACCTTTGTAAGGGAGAGGCCCCAGTGATGGCAAGCTTTCTCTTTTCTCTGGCCCCAACACCTTATTCTTGTTAGCCTCCGCCAGGCCCGAAACCTAACATTAAAGTTGCTGCCACATCTTTGGGATTCTTCTGCCCCATTAAATTTGGCGTCCTCTGCCTCTGGTGCTACAGCAGATGTCTCGATACATCTTCTAAGCTATCTGATCCAGTTTGAAAGACAAAACGGATCAGATTCTTCATAGGATGTGCCTGTTGGATAAATACTATACAAACTATGCTTCATTTGAAGGAAATAAAACAAGTCTATTTTTCGTGGTACTCTACAGATTTTCAGTCTTCGGTGATGTAGCTCTGATTACGCTGACTAGAAGATTCTGAGGCGTATTGATTGCTGTGGATGAGCTTCATGATAGAAGACTGTTTTTGTACACCTAGTCCATGTGTCATGTGATGTAAGGATGTTGCCCTTCGTGTTTTGTACTAAAGGAAAGAACATAACAAAGGTCAGAACTACATTTCCTGCAACTTTATGGATCCTTACATTATATTTTTTCATGAAATGCGTTATCTTCTATTCAACATGATGACTGCTTGTTATTGAGGCTGAGATTAATATTACTAATTTTTTCCCTATTTCTGTCCATCTCTCCTAAAGCTGGTGACTCAGGCGAGGGTACAATTTCATGGACACCAGGAATCTTTTGATACCTCAGCAAAGGCAATTCTTCATGTAGGAGCTCAAACTTTGAGTGTCGAAAGCTATTGGAATATAACGGCACCACAGCGAACTTCAACCCTGCCCTCATCCAACATCTGTATATGCAGACACATTTTCCAGCAGGAGTGACTGAATAGTGATCTAAAGAACGTAAGAACATAAGAATTAGGAGCAGGAGTCGGCCATACAGCCGCTCGAGCCTGCTCCGCCATTCAATACGATCATGGCTGATCTTCGACCTCAACTCACTTTCCCGTCCGATCTCCATATCCCTTGATTCCCTTAGAGTCCAAAAATCTATCTGTCTCAGCCTTGAATATATTCAACGACTCAGCATCCACAGCCCTCTGGGGTAGAGAATTCCAAAGATTCATAACCCTCTGAGTGAAGAAATTCCTCCTCATCTCAGTCTTAAATGGCCGATCCCGTATCCTGAGACTATGCCCCCTAGTTCTAGGCTCTCCAGCCATGGGAAACAGCCTCTCAGCATCGACCCTATCATTTCCCCTCAGAATCTTGTATGTTTCAATGAGATAATTTCTCATTCTTCTAAACTCCAGAGAGTATAGGCCCAATCTACTCAATCTCTCCTCATAGGACAACCCTCTCATCCCAGGAATCAATCTAGTGAACCTTCGTTGCACCGCCTCTTAAGGCAAGTATATCCTTCCTCAGGTAAGGAGACCAAAACTGTGCACAGTAACTCCAGGTGTGGTCTCGCCAAAGCCCTGTACAATTGTAGCAAGACTTCCTTACTCTTGTACTCCAACCCCCTTGAAATAAAGGCCAACATGCCATTTGCCTTCATAGGATTACATAGGGTATACAGCTTAGAAACAGGCCATTCTGCCCAACCAGTCCATGCCGCCATTTATGCTCCACTCGAACCTCCTCCCCTCTTTCTTCATTTTACTCTATCAGCATAACCCTCTGTTACCTTCTCTCTCATATGCTTATCTAGCCTCCCCTTAAATGCATCTATACTATTTGCTTCAACCACACCCTGTGGTAACAAGTTCCACATTCTCACCACTCTCTGGGTAAAGAAGTTCCTTCTGAATTCCCTATTTGATTTCTTGGTGACTATCTTCTATTGATGGCCTCTAGCTTTGCTGTTCCCCACAAGTGGAAACACTCCCTCTGTGTCTACTCTATCAAAACTTTTCATGATTTTAAAGACCTCTATTCGGTCATCCCTCAGCCTTCCCTTTTCAAGAGAAAAGAGACCCAGCCTGTTCATTCTTCCTGATCTGTATACCCTCGCATTTCTGGTATCATCCTTGTAAATCTGTTTTGCATCCTCTCCAGTGCCTCTATATCCTTTTAATAATATGGCGACCAGAATTGTATGCAGTACTCCAAGTGTGGTCTAACCAAGTTTCGATACAGGTTTAGCAACACTTCTCTACTTTTCAATTCAATCCCTCTAGAAATAAACCCTAGTGCTTGGTTTGCTTTTTTATGGCCTTGTTAACCTATGTCACTACTTTCAGTGATTTGTGTATTTGTACTCCGAGATCCCTTTGCTCTTCTACCTTACTTAGATTTGTACTTTCCAAATAATATGTGACCTCCCTAATTTTCTTACCAAAATGTAATACCTCACACTTATCTGTATTGAATTTCATTTGCAAATTACATGCCCATTCTTGGGGGGTGATTTTACCAATGGGGACGTGTTGGAGGCGGGACTGCTGCTTGTCGGGTTTTAGTCCCGCCTCCATCGACGTCCGGCCAACCCACGCTATTTTCCCTTGATTGACCTTGTTAAGCCCGCCCAGCGGGTTTAGCAGGCCAATTAAGGGAAAGCCGATTACTGGTGACGTCAGCGAGTGACGTTTCATCTGTCAAGAGCTTTTGACAGATGAATTGTCATCGTTTGATGGCTCTGTGAAGCTGTCAAACACTAACAATCTGTCTTCTAAGTTGAGTCTTTACTCAAGACTCAATTAGAAAGCCTTCCTGAGCAGAAAGCAGAAGGCTGCTGCATTTAAGAATGCAGCGGCCATTCTGCTTTCTCTGCCGGTGAGATGAGGCAGCTCCGCAGCCTAAAGGGATGAAGCCTGGAGGAAGAAGCAAAGGTAAGTAAAACTTATTAAATCACTCTACACTCACCTCACACACTTACCTCTGCACACATGCACCCATCACTCACCTGCACACCGGACATCTCGGCCCCTCCGACCCTCACAGACCCACGGCTCGCCTCGCTGACCCTGTTGAGGTTCGGAGCCGTCGGGAAGCCCACACTTTAGGTGGCAAGATAGGGATTATCCTAAAAACTGCCTGTTAACTACCGGCTCCCAGCGTGGGTCAGGTACCGGTCTCCTGGGAAGAGGGCACGGGGGCGGGATGGGTACCCGCCCCCCAGATTCTGCTATTTTCCCGGCAGTCCCGCCTCCATAACCGCCTCCCCAGGGCTGGCAAAATCGCCCTCTTCAAGTTTATTAATGTCTTGTAATTTGTTGCAGTCTTCCTCAGTATTGACCATCCGCCCCCCCCGCCCCCACCCCTCCAACCCTCCCCCCCCTCCAACCCTCCAATTTGGTGTTTTTGTTTCCAAAGTCTAAATCGTTAATATAAGTTGTGAACAACAGTGATCCTAGCACTGATTCTTGTGGAACAGCACTTCCCACCTTCTGCCACTCTGAATGCTACCCTTTACACCTACTCTCTGCTTTCTGTCTTGAAGTCAATTAGTTATCCATTCTGCCACTTGTCCCGACTCCACATTCTCTGACCTTATTCATTAGTCTATTATGTGGTACCTTATCGAAGGTCTTTTGAAAATCTAGATAAATTATATCTACTGCATTACCCTTGTCTACTCTCTCTGTTACCTCTTCAAAAAAATTCAGTGAGATTGGTCAAGCAAGACTTTCCCTTTTGAAATCCATGCTGACTATTCATTATTATATTTTTGGTTTCTAGATGTTCTTCTATTTTCTCCTTTAGTAGGGATTCCATTATTTTTCCTACCACCAATGTTAAGCTGACTGGTCTATAGTTCCCTGGACATGTTCTGTCTCCCTTCTTAAATATAGGTATTACATTAGCTATCTGCCAGTCCTCTGGCACTACACCTTGTTCTAACAAATTACTAAATATGTGTAGTAATGCCTCTGCTATCTCTTCCCTAGATGTTTTAAAATGC
The DNA here is from genome assembly GCA_030390025.1 of Squalus acanthias. NCBI lineage: Eukaryota > Metazoa > Chordata > Chondrichthyes > Squaliformes > Squalidae > Squalus > Squalus acanthias. The sequence goes on from CM059437.1 coordinate 67,895,983, forward strand.
ACGGATGTAATCCAACTGGACCAGGGGTTTTATCCTCTTTGAGTTTGATTAGTTTATTTAATATTTCTTTTTATTTTAAATGCAGTTATCTCACTTCTAATCTCATCATCTGATGTCATGTCCAATTGTTCTGTCCCCCTGGTAAATACTGAAGCAAAATAATTATTTAATATTTCTGCCATATCTCTATTGCTGCCTGTGATATTATCCTGTCCATCCTTTAGTGGCCCTATTCCCATCCCAACTTTCCTTTTTTTATTTATGTGCCTGTAAAATATTTTACTATTTTGTTTTATGTTCCTTGATAATTTAATTTCATAGTTCCTTTTTGCCTTTCTAATTTTTTTTTTTACTTCTCTCCTAATCTTTTCGTATTCTCCCTTATCATGCTCTCCCCGGCTGTCCATGTATTTAGTTTATGCCTCTTTCCTTATCCTCAATTTTTCCCTAATTGCTTGCTATACCTGCAAGGTAACTCTTTGTGTTTCCTGTACGAAGACACCTAAATCTCTCTGAACACTAACATTTAATAGTCTCTCACCATTTAAAAACTATTCTGTTTTTCTATTCTTCCTACCAAAGTGAATAACCATACATTTCCTCACATTATACTCCATCTGCCACCTTATTACCCACCCACTTAAACTGTCTATATCCCTTTGCAAGCTCTTTGTTTCCTCCTCACAGCTTACTTTCCCACCTGGGATGAAAGCTGGGGGCTTCCAAGTCTATATGGCTCAGTACCAGAACAATGGTGCATTTAAACACTGGGCCACTCTTATTATCAGGCTGCAGTGTGGCTGTATGGGGAACATTTCTTGCTTACTATTGTAAACACTGGTCTAGTATCTAACAGATTTGACTGTGCGCAGCAGACGATTGACATTCAGGCCGTGTATCTTGCAACTGGGGCAATGCAGTTGCTAAATTAGACTCTAAATTTAAATAACTCTAGCTAATTTGACTGTTTTGATTTATATTGAACACTTTAAAAGGTACCTAATTGCATTTGGTCTTCTCTTGGGTCAATACAACCAGTTCCATCTTTGTGCAATTTTACACAAATCAGGTGATTTTGCCCAACATTTCAGCCCTTTTTACCAGTAATGGAAACCTTGCTAATGAAGGGAGTTTACTAGAATGCCATACAAGATGCAGAAAATGTGCAGCACATTAATCACAGATCAATCGACTCTGGATGATGGACTATGAATCCCAATTAGCATCATTAACCATGGTGTCAGGGACATTGAGTCCGCTCTGTTTCACCTGCTTTAATCACAAATGAGAATAACACGAAAAATAAATGTTTTTTTCTCTGCGGCTAAATATTTGATAAATGATACCAAGATGTGTATGAGTGCAGGCACAGTCTGGAACGCAGCAGTGATCAATATTATGTGGGGCCACAGCTGCACAGAAACGATTCAGTTCATGAGTTGTGACCTTATAAACGTAGATGCCAATCCAGCAAGGAAAAATAATGTGCACCCTAAGCTGGAATTATCCACTTTGTGATACATTGCTGGCTCACATGTGGCTTTTTCAATGTGGGTGATTCTAGGTACTGTGGGACTTTGTGCAACTATTCCCGTTGCACTATTTAACAGCCATGAGGCTGCTGGTGTCCTTTCAGTCAGTTGTTTGTTTTCCCCATCCACTTCATTCTCTAGTCAGGTTGGTCACAGATGACTCTCCATCTTCCTGTTAGCATTTCGCTCCTTTACATTTGCAATAAAAGGGCGCTTTCCTCTTTACTTTCGACAGAGGCTTGGAAGAACTCACTCATAATCTGGTTCACATATTCATCTGTCTCCATCATTCATCTGTCTCTGTATCACTCCAGCTCTGACTGATCAGCAGTAGCTTTAATCTCAACATTTTTCCTTGACATTTTTCTCTACCATTCCTGCCTTTCATGACGTTGTTAGGTACAGTTCCACTTTAGTTCCTCTCAGCAGGGATAACCATAGGGAGCGCCACAATTGGTCTCGGCATCCTCAAAATGGGGGAGGGATATTCGACCAGAGGGCTTGTTTCTGACCGCTATCCAGTGAGTCCTGCTGGAAAGTGTCCATCTGTGGATGTCTGATGAGGATAGAACGGGGCTCATCTGTGATTTTTTTTTTCATTCATTCACGGGATGTGGGCATCTCTCCGCAGAATAACCAGCTTCTGACCTGCTCTTGTAGCCACAGTATTTATGTGGCTGGTCCAATTAAGTTTCTGGTGAACCCCAGAATGTTGATGGTGGGGGATTCGATGATGGTAATGCATTGAATGTCAAGGGGAGGTGGTTAGACTCTCGTTGGCGATAGTCATTGGCTGGAACTTGTGTGGCACAAATGTTACTTGTCACTTACCAGCCCAAGAATAAATGTTGTCCAGGTCTTGCTGCATGCGGGCACGGACTGCTTCATTACCTGAGGAGTTGTGAATAGAAACATAGAAACTAGGAGCAGGAGTAGGCCATTCGGCCCATCGAGCCTGCTCCACCATTCAATACGATCATGGCTGATCATCCAAATCCAGTACCCTGTCCCTGCTTTCTCACACAGAATCCCCATCGAGCCTGCACCGACATATATCCCACCCTATCCCCGTAACCCCACGTATTTAATTCCCCCTAACATATCCCATCCTATCCCTGTAACCCCACATATTTAATCCCCCCCTAACACTAAGGGTCAATTTATCATAGCCAAATCAACCTAACCCGCACATTTTTGGACTGTGGGAGGAAACCGGAGCACCCGGAGGAAACCCACGCAGACACGGGGAGAATGTGCAAACTCCACACAGACAGTCACCCGAGGCCAGATTCGAACCCGGGTCCCTGGCACTGTGAGGCACCAGTGCTAACCACTATGCCACCCACGAATTGAACTGAACACTGTACAATCATCAGCGAGCATCCCCATTTCTGACCTTATGATGGAGGGAAGGTCATTGATGAAGCAGCTGAAGATGGTTGGGCCTGAGGAACTCCTGCAGCAATGTCCTGAGGCTGAGATGATTGGCCTCCAACAACCACAACCATCTTCTTTTGTGTTAGGTATGACTCCAGCCAGTGGAGAGTTTTCCCCCCGATTCCCATTGACTTCAGTTTTACTAGGGCTCCTTGGTGCCACACTCGGTCAAAAGCTGCCTTGATGTCGAGGGCAGTCACTCTCACCACACCTCTGGAATTCAGCTCTTTTGTCCATGTTTGGACCAAGGCTGTAATGAGGTCTGGAGCCAAGAGGTCCTGGCAGAACCCAAACTGGGCATCAGTGAGCAGGCTGTTGGTGAGTAAGTTCCGTTTGATAGTGCTGTCAACGACCCCTTCCATTACTTTGCTGATGATTGAGAGTAGGCTGATGGGACGGTAATTGGCCAGATTGGATTTGTCCCCACAGTTGAATAGCATACTGACACAATAGGAAAAAGGCCAATTGAATGAGGTTGGATTGCAACTGGCACCTGTAGATTTGTACCCCAGCATGAATCAGCACCATCAGGAGAGGAGAGGAGAAAAAAATGGAGAATCAAAAAGAAAGAATAATACACAGGCAGGACTAAGTTCAGGATTCAGATGATGATAAACCATTTCAACTTTGTCCTTGTGAGTTAAGACAGTATCTGATGTTGTATGGTTTTGTAACACATTCTAAGCCATGCCCTGTCATAAAGATCAGTTTTCTTCAGCTGGGAAATAGGGAACAAATCACACTGAGATACAACTCCTTTGCTGTGACATTACAAGTGTTAGAATTGTTTCATATTTTTATTTTTCACAGATTTGAACTCATGACCGTTACTAAACAAAAGAACCTGTTGAACTTGACAGTAATCTTCATGGGTTATTTATTTATTTAAAAAAAAGAGAGCCTTGAGAATTATGCAGCAATCTTACAGATTACCTTCTAGTCATTAAAATCTGACACCACACTGAAATCCCATTTTGCCAATACAGACACACATATCCAGAGAAGCGGTCGATTGGTGCCATCAGCTATTACCAGGCATTCCTCCTGATGCAATGTTACAGTTCAAGTTTGATGATCAGCACTGTGTAGAGACTTGCAGTGGATTGACGAAGCAAATCAACAGCAAGTTAGTATGAGCTTACAGTAAAATACATTTAATTCCACTCGTCAGCAGCCTTACATTAACCGATATAACAAGGCTGGTTTGATTCCCCAATCTCAAAATTTTTGCATTGATTTTTCCCATTGATTTTTTTTTAAACTAATCTCACTATTAAAAATAAATGGGATATCTGATACAAATTCAGGCCAATCTGCAGACTGCTAATGGCTTCAGCAGCGCCTTTTACAGTCAAACGGTAGTTTTGGAGCAGCTGCCTTTATCTCATTTAAAAATGTTCAAAACCCTGGTGTCTAGTCCTGTGAGTTGGCCTGTGGTAAGCAGCAAATTCATCAGCAGCAAGTTTCACAGAAAATAAACAATTCTGGGCCAATAAGTGAGTTCTGCGCAGAAAAGCGAATCTCCTGTGTAATACGGCTCTGGCCATTATTTCTATGAGTTTGGTTTTAATACATACCAACTGTTCCTGTATTAAAGTTACGCCATCTCTTCTCTTGGACTTGCTGCGACCCTATATTAAATCCTGACCGGAAGCAGTTTAGATATTGCTAGGTTGTAGAGTTATTTGAGAAGAGGAAATAAAAAGTAAAATGGGAGGGGAAAGTAAAACTCGATGTCTCACTGCTCTTGAAGGCAGCTCGGTAATTGGAGTTACCGAAGCAACAGCTTAGGCTGCCCACTAGTTTGTAGCTTCTTGCACATGTTGCAGTTTTAACATCAATTACATTGCTGCTACTTAACAGCTTACCTCAGTAGTTCTTTTTTCCACTTCTGTAGACACAGAGTGCTACAACAGGGCAGATTTTGTGGATAGCGGCGTACCTACGGAGTACGCTGCCGGCATCTGAATAGAATACGACCTTACCTGATGGGGACCCTCCTTTATGAAATTGCTCTCTGATGCTGCGTACAAAAGGGCAGCGTAATGGCCCACAGCTCCCAAGGGAGCAGCATGTGCGGAAGCGTATCTGGGATCACCTGGGCCTGGTGCTCCAATCAGTACACCAAAGGGACAGTGTCTACCTCCAATACTGGTAATGTTCTTTATATTGCATTTCACCCAACGTTATATTTTTACAGAATTATCTGCAATTGGATGTATTTTCAGAATAATTATAAGGATTAGGAGAATAAATAGTTCCAAAATGACCTGCTCTCTCTCTCTCTCTCTCTCACACACCCACAGACCCACCTAAAAAATTATTTGGGAATTAATTCTTAAATCTAATTTAGGAATTAGAGTTCTGATAAATCGTTCAAGCTCTGTGAAATTTTATATAAAATACATCTATAAGAAGCGGAAATATCTGACAGTATTAACATGGACAGGTGATACAAACATAAATACAACAGAGCCCAAACAAAGATCTGAAAAATCTATACATTAATCATTGGCGGTGTTTCGGACAGTTTTACAATTTATTACATCACATTCCGGAGCTGATAGAATGAGTAACCGTTTCTATCTAATCCCCTTACTCTGATGCAAACAGGCCCTGTACCTGTTTGCATCAGCCGTAAAATTTTCATACACAGTTGGTGGGCAATTAGCCCAACTCTGCATCAGCAATTGACATTTCCAAGGTGGAGCGGATGATCTGTCAAGTCGTAACTTGACATCGCAAGTTTGGGATTTAGCGCAAGCGCATGCGGAAATCCAGCACTTGCGGTCCATTTCAAAGGTGGTATGACGGAGTACTCTGAGACTACGCCGTCATACCCACCGCAAATTCTGGCCCATTATTTTTATTTCCCATTTTCAAGTAACTCTGTAATTGATGATGTATAACCCACTTTTGATGTCTCTCTTGAACAGTAATTGCCACTAAGAAACCTTTAACAATTACCTGTGACCAAATGCAAGCATATTGCTGCCTTTTTGAATCAGTTTTATATACAGCGAGGGGATATACATTCTAGTAAAAAGGGGCAAGGTGTTCACAACTCTTTACCTCGTTTACAAACAGAGGAAGGTGCAGTGAGGAGATCAGTGCTGCAAAGATTTCATTGCGCCGGCAATCGCACCTGCTCTAAGTTTTAAAAAAGAGCAAAGTTTGTTTTAAAAATAATGAGGGATAGTGAATATAGGGTTTGTTGTGGCAGCCATAACAGCACAGCAGTAATGCAGTTTGAAGAGCAGAGCTTCATCCAAATTCCAAAGCTGGCTGAGAACTCCCCAGGTAAGATGATCGTGTCCCTTTAAGCAGTCTTCGTCAAGAGTAAACACTCATCCTATCCCATGATGTTGATAGAATTTAGTACCATAGCTCCTGAAAATTCCTGGTTTCCTGTTGCAAATAAATCACAGTGAACTTCAAGGCAGTTGTGCCACAGATCAAGTCCAGACAAGTAACAGTGGACCTACAGACCATAAAACATCCTTGATAAGAGAGGTATGTGGAACAGATATTACCATGTCTATATTTTTCTATTTTTTAAAGTCTGTGTGCCACAGTCGCTGGCATTCAATGACCACATAAACTGTTTGAGTGTTGCACTCTCAGACATCTATTATTTTCTATTTCCTACCAGAAAGAAACTCGACAGTTCTGAAGCTGTTGTGAAGGACATCTTTTAATTTCTTTATACAGCATTGGAGAGCTGAAAGAGTGAAAGCTCACCCCTGCACATTTATAGTTTAAAGAATAACAGCTTTAAAAGTGCCATCAGCCACCTTTGTCTCTGGGATGTATTTATGAAGTTTTCTTTGTTTTGTGACAATGGGGGGAATTTTAACCCCCAAAAAACGGGTGGGTTGTGGGCAGGTGGAAGGTTAAAGAGTTAAAAAACTGAATCCGGACCCCGACCCGCCCACTTCTGGTTTTAACGGAGGTGGGGCGGGGGGCGAGCAGCCAACCTGCTCCTAGGAGGTAGGTTGTACATTTAAATATTATAATGAGGCTGGCGTGCCTCATGGTGATCCACCATTTTAAATGTAACTAATGGTGGGTGGGTTTCCCTGGCCTTGGGGGATCCGCCAGCTGAAGGGAGGCAAGGACTGCTGGATCCAGGAGGTAAGAGCCTTTCCACTTACCTGCTGGATCCAACGTTCCTGCCTCACCAACCCTCCATAATCTGACATCTCCTGACCCTTCTGCTCTCCCCCCCCCCACCCCGAACCTCCCTCCATGTGACCTCCAATCTTCCCCCGGACCTCCTCTCCCCGAGGCCTCGGATCCCTCCTCCGGCCCCCAAATCCCCCTCTGGCCTTCGATCCTCGGCCCGTGACCCCGCACCGGGCCCCCAATCGCTTTCCTGGCCCCGATCCTCCTCCGGCCCCCGACCACTCCTCCGGCCCCGATCCTCCTCCGGCTCCCAACCACCCTCCCCAATCCCCCTCTGGCCCTGATCCTCCTCTGGCCCCCGACCACCCTCCCCGATCCTCCTCTGGCCCTGATCCTCCTCCAGCCCCCGACCACCCTCCCCGATCCTCCTCTGGCCCTGATCCTCCTTCGACCCCTGACCACTCTCTCCCTACCCCAATTCCTCTCTCCCTCCTCTCTGCAGCCTGGTGCCGTAGGTCTAGCTGCCCGCCCGTCTGCCAGCCACTCCATCTAGCTGTCTGTGGGCGGGAAACAGAGCTTTGAAATGCTAATCAGGCCCTGCCGTTAAATTCGGCAGGGCCTGCGGGAAACTCGTTCTCCCATGTTTCTAGACCGCTTTCAAGCCCCCTTGCTCCCTACCCGCCTCCAAATTAAAATTCCGCCCCATGTTAATCCAATCCCCATGACTAGCCACAATGTAAATAGTCTTTGTCACTGTTGGATTGATGTTGCATTTTGTGTTAAATGTTTATATGAGCAGTCTGTCAGTTGAATTCACCAAATTTTTACTTCATTCATTTATTCCATGTGGATGACTGATCTAAATATATTTGTGTTGTTTCATATCCATGTCTGGCTGTCCATTGTTTGTTTCTATGGGCTCCTCCACAAGGATACTATATGTAAATCCATCCTGGTAATGGCAATTTAAAAATGTGTGTTTAAAACAGTCCAGTTCAAATGTGTGAATGTGACCAAAAAGAGGCAGAGTTGTCTGAGCATCATTTCATTGTTTACTGAATGTTAGAGTGGGCAATGGAGGTCCCAGCAGCGGGGGTGCTGGGGGGTGGTGGGGACATGGGTGTGGAAAGGGAGAGGAAAATCCAGTTATGGCAGTGAGCTGACAAGCCTCAGTGCCCCATTTTCCTACTGTTTCTACTGTCATCGTGCCTGATTATGGATGGGATTCCAGAGGGCCCTCTTCCTGCCCGCTTACCCCACCCCAGGACTTTACAAGCGTTTGTCAAAAGAAGCTGAGAGCACTACAGATTCTCTTGAAACATAATGTGAACTACTAAGTGTGCTGTATCTTTGTCTATTTTTTATTACTTATTTAAATGATTTTATTTATGAATAAATCCGAGACAAGTGGCAAGTAAAATCAAGGAAAACCCAAAGATGTTTTATAAATATATTAAGAGTAAGAGGATAACTAAAGAAAGGGCAGGGCCTATTAGAGATCATGAGGGTAATCTGTGTGTGGAGGCGGGAGACGTCGGTAGGGTTTTTAATGAATATTTTGCATCTGTTTTCACAAAGGGGAGGGGCGAAGCAGACATTGCTATCGGGGGGGAGGAGTGTGAAATATTGGTGAAATAAACATAGTGAGAGAGGCAGTATTAAGGGGTTCAGCAGCTTTAAAAGTGGATAAATCCCCAGGCCCAGATGAAATGTATCCCAGGCTGTTAAGCGAAGCAAAAGAGGAAATAGCAGAGGCCCTGACCATTTTTCAATCCTCTCTGGCTTCAGGTGTGGTGCCGGAGGACTGCTAATGTGGTACCCTTGTTTAAAAAGGGAGAAAAGGATAGACCGAGTAATTACAGGCCAGTCAGCCTAACCTCGGTGGTGGGAAAATTATTGGAAAGAATTCTGAAGGACAGGATAAATCTTCATTTAGAAAGACACGGATTAATCAAGGATAGTCAGCATGGATTTGTTAAGGGAAGGTCGTGTCTGACAAACTTGATTGAATTTTTTGAGGAGGTAATGAGGATAGATGAGGGTAGTGCATTTGATGTAGTGTATATGGACTTTAGCAAGGCTTTTGATAAGGTTCCACATGGCAGACTGGTCACGAAGTTAAAAGCCCATGGAATCCAGGGCAAAGTGTCAAGTTGGATTCAAAACTGGCTCGGAGACAGGAAGCAGAGGGTAATGGTTGATGGGTGTTTTTGTGACTGGAAGGCTGTTTCCAGTGGGGTTCCACAGGGCTCAGTACGAGGTCCCTTGCTTTTTGTGGTATATATCAACGATCTTGACTTGAATATAGGGGGTATGATTAAGAAGTTTGCAGATGATACTAAAATCGGCTGTGTGGTTGATACTGAAGAAGGAAGCTGTAGACTGCAGGAAGATATCAATAAATTGATCAGGTGGGCAGAACAGTGGCAAATGGAATTCAATCCGGAGAAGTGTGAGGTAATGCATTTGGGGAGGGCTAACAAGGAAAGGGAATACACATTAAATGGTAGGACACTGAGTAGTGTAGAGGAACAAAGGGACCTTGGAGTGCATGTCCACAGATCCCTGAAGGTAGCAGGCCAAGTAGATAAGGTGGTTAAGAAGGCATACGGAATGCTTGCCTTTATTAGCCGTGGCATAGAATACAAGAGCAGGGGGGTTATGCTTCAACTGTATAAAACACTAGTTAGGCCTCAGCTAGAGTACTGCGTGCAGTTCTGGTCACCACATTACAGGAAAGATGTGATTGCACTAGAGAGGGTACAGAGGAGATTTACAAGGATGTTGCTGGAAGTAGGGAATCTTAGCTATGAGGAAAGACTAGTTAGGCTGGGTCTGTTTTCCTTGGAACAGAGGAGGCTGAGGGAAGACCTTATTGAGGAGCATAAAATTATGAGGGGCCGAGATAAAGTGGATAGAAAGGATCTATTTCCCTTAGCAGAGGGGTCAAAAACCAGGGGGCACAGATTTAAAGTAACTGGGGGAAGGTTTAGAGGGGATTTGAGGGGAACTTTCTTCACCCAGAGGGTTGTGGGGGTCTGGAACTCACTGCCTGAAAGGGTGGTAGAGGCAGGAACCCTAACCACATTTAAAAATACTTGGATGTGCACTTGGGATGCTGTAACCTGCAGGACTACGGACCAAGAGCTGGGAAGTGGGATTAGGCTGGATAGCTCTTTGTTGGCCGGCGCGGACACGATGGACCGAAATGGCCTCCTTCCGTGCTGTAACTTTCTATGATTCTATGAGACTGTGGTTTAGCCTGAATAAAGTGATTTATCAATATGATAACTTCCAAAATCAAATTTTCCAAGAGATGCAGTGGATATATTCTCTAGTAAGCTGCTTTCTGTGATCAGATTTCACTGTTCGACCTGGATTATGCTAACCTCTATACAGTGCAGAATAAAAATACTAGTTTCAGTTCATAGGAAACTATTGCCAAGCTACTTCCAAATGAACAAGTGTTGGGGAGGAAAAGCCCAAATTATAATGGTACACCTTCCAGCAAAGTTATAGCTAGGAAGGTGTACCAAATTATTACTTTACTCTGAAGATTTATTAGTATCCAATGAAACCACATTTCCCCCCCTCACAATCTAACTCAACAGAAAAACTTTTCTGACAGCTGCCACAATTGCTTCATTTTGAGACAATTCACCATTCTTTACACCAGAAAGACAAGTATCTGGGTGGATCCCAGGAGATCAGGCTACCCTCTATAGCCATGACTGATGACACCTGCGTGCTATCCTAGGACACCAGCTGTGGACCATCATAATGAGGCCCATGATGCCACTGGAATCATCACTGAGCAGACAATAAGCATTTTGAAGGGCTCCACAAGTGTCCAGATCAGTCGAGGAGAGCAATGCAAGACAGTCCAGCCAGGGTTTCAAGGGATCAGTGGTGTGCTGTCTGCAGCTCAACTCCACATTGCAAAAATGCCTGTTCATGGATGGTGTGCAAGGGCAGCAGAGTGATCAGACAGGTAACAAACTGCTGCAGGAAGAGGTGGTAAAGGACATCCTTTTTATGGGTCTGGTAATTTAATGTTTAGTGCTCTGGAAGTCTTGAGTTCTAATCCCACCATAGCAAGTTGTGAAATTGAATTCAATAAATCTGGTCAATTGTGGGCTGGCATCAGAAAAATGACCATGAAAGCTGCTGGATTGTTATAAAACCCAAATTGGTTCACTAATGTCTTTCAGAGAAACAAATCTGTTGCCCCTACCTGGTCTGGCCTATAGTCCCAAACTATGCATATTACTCTAATATGGGGCAATTAGGGGTGATCAATAAATGCTGCCTGCCTGTATCCTCCAAATCCCGCGAACAAATAAATAAATATCCGCTAATACGGGACACTTACTCATAACTGCGACATCTACCAATTGCAACAATAGTCCTTTCTCCACGTTCCCCCTTTCCAAAACTACGAACTCCCTGATATACAGAAACCTGTCTATCACAAATTATTTCCAGATCTCACCTTTATGACATGTTATCTGAAAACACTGCAAATAAAGGTAAATACATTTTTAATGGTAATATATCTGTGTAGTTCCACTCTTTCTTTCATCAGACCTTCCACTAGTCCCTGCAACTGTATGCCTTTTCAGTTCTACGTCCCCTTGGTGCTCCCTCAGTGGCAAGAGGGTGTGAGGTGGCTTGCTGCAGTGTTCCTCCAGGAACCTTTTGGAACTAAGGTGGCCATCATCTCAAGGCAGCTAAGTTCCCAAAGAATGCTGCTGCAGGCTGTATCTCCTGTGCTGCTGCAAGGTTGCCTGGCCCTGGTTGCTTTCTGACCCATGTGCAGTCTTCTAAGGGTTAGAGGGTACATATATAGTATGGTCCTGAGAGAAATATCATTGGAGTGCTCCCCTGCCAGGCTACGAGTAGAGAGCCTTGGCTCTGGTTGGCCACCGATCTGTGGAAAAGCTGCCTGAGTGATATCTATCGAAGTTCTGAGTGATACTTGGCTGGTTTCTCGAACAGACAGCCTTGTCCATTATGGGTCCCAAGGCGTCTATATCAGCAGTCACAGCTTCCATAGCAGAAGGTACAGTTGTCCATAGTTCTTCTGTTGGAGGGAGTTTCTGCTGCAGATCATTCTGGAGTTGACATGCACGCCAGGCTTGACTGCAGTCCTGCACACACATCCATTATGGTGTCACAGATATGATTAGTAGACTTCTCCAACTGAGCCACTATCTGCAGCAAATTCAGGGACATTGCTCCCAGTGCCAATACATATCTTTGATGCTTTGCAAGCATCTTTCTTTTAAAAGCAGGATCCCTCAGATCTAGGTCCCTAAGCTCTTCCACTGAGGGCAGATGTCCCCTGACCCTCTGAACAACATCTGTCGATACAGTTCGATGATATGATGTGCAGACTGTAAGTTTTTTCCCTGGTTGGATGAGTTAAACTGGGTGACTGACCGCCTTCATCTGTATTTATCTTGCAAACTACAATAAAGAATGATGTGAATGTGAGATAATGCACTTAGGGCTGAGCAGGACTAGACAGAAGAAATATGGAAGAAAATTATAAAGCACTCATACATAATATTTGAAATGCAAACTTTTGTAGCAGCTGTGTAAAGCTTCTTATTTTGGAATCCATAATTAGGGTTACTGTTTTTTATTTGACAAATTAGCGAGGAAAATCAATCTTTATAGGAAAAAATATAATTTTTAACTTTAAAATTGTTTTTACATTGAGACCAGCATTACGCTAGACCAAGTTTTACTGGTTTTTTTATTCAGTTGTTTGTAGTATCACCTTACTGTCCCTGTCAAGTTTCGAGGAGATTTTGATTAGTTTTACACACAGGATTTGTTTTGGTGGTGTGGGGGGAGTTACATTTGAGTGTTGTGCTTCAAAACAAAGTGTATTCACACAAGTTTTTTTTAAAGTTATATGGAGACAGTGAAGATAGGAGGTTAAAATGGCAATGAATTAGGCTTTGAGTTTGTTTCCGCATAGACTGCAAATAGTAATCAATTCATCTGTTTTGGTAATCAATAAATGCCTTGCACCATTGTGTAGGGAGGTCCCTGATCCAGGGCACTTAGCAGGGGTTGACTGGCATGGGCCCTTCTCTCCGCCTGTGAACACGGGAGATAAAAGATAAGGAGAGAGGCATATGCAGCCAGTGCGGTCCAGTAAAGGCTGCGAGGTCAGTCTGTTTCTCAAAAGGAAAACTGCAAGAGCAAACTTTCACCAGACTCAGAAGTTTAGCATGCTGGTGAGTAGTTAGAAGTTACTTTGTTTAAGTCAAATAAGATGACCCACTGATGTGGGGGAAGCATAACATAAGAACATAAGAACATAAGAAATAGGAGCAGGAGTAGACCAATCGGCCCCTCGAGCCTGCTCCGCCATTCAATAAGATCATGGCTGATCTGATCCAACCTCAACTCTAAAGAACACAAGAAGTAGGAGCAGGACCAGGCCACTCGGCCCCTGGGCCCGCTCCGCCACCCACAGGGCCTTGACCGATCCGAACTCAAACTCATGTCCAATTTCCAGCCCGCTCCCCGTAACCCCTGATTCCCTTTACTTCTAGGAAACGGTCTATTTCTGTTTTAAATTTATTTAATGAAGTAGCTTCCACAGCTTCCTGGGGTAGCAAATTCCACAGACCCACTACCCTCTGAGTGAAAAAGTTTCTCCTCATCTCAGTTTTGAAAGAGCAGCCCCTTATTCTAAGATTATGTCCCCTAGTTCTAGTTTCACCCATCATTGGGAACATCCTCACCGCGTCCACCCGATCAAGCCCCTTCACAATCTTATATGTTTCAATAAGATCGCCTCTCATTCTTCTGAACTCCAATGAGTAGAGTCCCAATCTACTCAACCTCTCCTCGTATGTCCACCCCCTCATCCCCGGAATTAACCGAGTGAACCTTCTTTGTACTGCATCGAGAGCAAGTATGTCTTTTCTTAAGTATGGACACCAAAACTGTATGCAGTACTCCAGGTGCGGTCTCACCAATACCCTATACAACTGCAGCAATACCTCCCTGTTTTTATATTCTATCCCCCTAGCAATAAAAGCCAACATTCCATTGGCTTTCTTGATCACCTGCTGCACCTGCATACTAACTTTTTGATTTTCTTGCACTAGGACCCCCAGATCCCTTTGTACTGCAGTACTTTCCAGTTTCTCGCCATTAAGATAATAACTTGCTCTCTGATTTTTCCTGCCAAAGTGCATAACCTCACATTTTCCAATATTGTATTGCATCTGCCAAATCTCTGCCCACTCACCCAGCCTGTCTATTATTTTATACAATTACGTGACCAGATGTTGTACTGATTGGATTAAGTAAGCCCTATCCATAACTTTTGCTCTGTATGTTCACTTCTATGAAATAAAGCACCTTAATGGCTCCTATTGGGCCTCACCTTACCAAGTGTTTCCTCTGTTTGGAGAGGCACATGGTGACACGTGCAAAAGACATGGATACCCAGTTCAGATCACCAGAAGGTACTATTGTTACACTCTGGATACCTTATAGTATAAGTAAATTTTGGGCAGTGTGTGTTTAAGGCATGTAAGGTGCACGAGACCCATTTACAACAGTGATGGTTGTCACTGAACCCGAGAAGGTATCAACATCAGAAGGGAATTTGTATTAGTCAATAATGTAATTTCCTAATCAGTTACATATGATCTGATGCATGTTTTTATATGTCCTTTTAATGACAGAGAAAGAATTATACACTTGAAAAGTTACAGTATTTTTTCCTCATCTGTCCTCTCCCTGAAGTATGAACTCAGGCTGGGTACAAATACTGTACTTGCTGCTCATGTTGCAGTTCCCTTTACATTATGGAGGCCAAACACAGATTGGATGACTGCTTTGCTGAACATCTCCATTCTGTCTGCATGTGTGATCCTGACACACTGTGGCTCAGCACTTTAACTATTCCACCACGCCACTCCGCGCCCCCCACGCCCCCATCCCATTTGGACTTCTCAATTTTAGACCTCCTGTCGTGTTCCAACCAAGCACATCACAAACTTCAGGAACAGTATTTCATCTTTTCCCTGGGCACTGTACAGCTCTTTGTAGCACAGCACTTAAGACCTCGATTATCCCACTGTCTCCATCACATTTCTCTTTGCATATTGTTCTATTATCCACCCCATATTTCATTCAGTCCTATTAAGGGATTTGATTTTCTCCCATTTTCCAGTTCTGAGGAAGGGTCTACACTCGAAACATTGGTCTATCTTTTCTCTTTGCAGATGTTCATGGACCTGCTGTGAATTTCTAACATTTTCTGCTTTTATTTCAGATTTCCAGCATTTGCAATTTTTCTGTCTTTTTAAGTTTATGCACAGATGTAGCTTACACATTATACTCCCAGTCATTTGAATCTGTGTTGGTAAAATTCATTAACTACCTGGTATATAACAACTAATGCACACCACCATCAAAATTTAGAGTTTAGTTTACTGAGTAGAGGGTAGATTTTCACCAATCCCTCTGATCTTTCAGTGGGGTCACTGTGCAGCAGGCTTTGTGTCTCCACCAAACCTTCCTGCGTTGATCCTCATTTCATGTGCATGGCGAGCTCCTGATCTCCTGACATGGATGGGGCCTTCCACTGGTAGTTTGCCAAGAGGGAGTGGCGGTGGGGGGGGAGATCCAAGGCATTGGCAGCTATTAAAGAGTTGCAGCTTGAGATTTAAAGGGACTCATCCACTTTAAGGTAGGTGGTTGCATGGGGGCATAGGGGTGGCAATAATCTTTGTCTGCCTGTCAAAGACTTTGTGGGGCTTCGTGAAGTGTCTGTGAAACACCATAGGATGGAAAGACAAATATGGAAGCTGGAAACTGAGTTTGTGGGCAACTGATGGTGTGGACCAGCACTCAAATCCTGTTTGATGGATGGCAAAGTGCAGGTGCTGTTGCATGATGCAAGTGTGAGGAGGACAGCTTTGTTTGGCACTCCAGACCACCCTCCACAGAAGACAACTGTGTCTCATGTCTAGCAGGATGTGAGCTAGTAGCAAAGTACCTGCAGATCTGGGAACAGATGCGGAAGCAGATGGACAGCCTTAAGAAAGCTGCCAAGGTAAGGTTGCCCAACAACACCATACACCAGATAGATGTCCCATGTATGCATGCCAACAAAGTGTTGACTGCCAACCTGCTAAACATTGCTGTCCCATGCCAACACTTCACAACCTTATAGTGCTTAACTATGCATGCCCATACTCCAGCAGGGAACTCATTCAAGCTGCAACTTACAAGTGAAACCTATGGCATACTGACATCTTATAAAGGGCAATTAACAATTCAGGTCTGCTTTAGATACCTTCTCAGATTCAGTGGCATCAGTCACTTCCATAAGTGGTCTAAGCATCTTACTTTTATGGGATTTGACTCACACTGTCCTATATCTACTGGTACGATGCCATAATCTAGGGATGTGATCTGGACCAGATACTTGTGTTTTCGCACATATATGCTTTCAAACTCTTTGAAAGTGGATTGAGTTAACAGGAGATGAAGTGAGTTGTAAGCTGCTTTTTTTCCCCACAGTCAGCTTAGTTCAATTGAAACATTTTGGCTTTGCGTAGTGATGTAAAACTAATGAATGTGTGATGCTATCCCACTTTGGTGGGTTGTCTTACTTAACTTAAGCAGAATGGCCCAGATATTCCTGTCAAAATAATGGTGAAGCTAACGGCGCTCTCTATTATTTATGCGCAAATTGCACAGCAACTTCAGGTGAGGGCAGAGACGATGTTAAATGTGAACATTCGGAAGTTGCTGCCTGAGATGAGCTGCTCTGCCGTTAACTTCGTGGAAACAGCACTGTCTGACTCACCATTGAAATGCATTGAACGGTGTGAAGTTCTGATTGGTTAAGGAGATAGAATCATAGAATCTTACAGCACAGAATTCGACCCATTGTGCCTGTGCTGGCTCTTTGAAAGAGCTGTCCAATTTAATCCCACACCTCAGCCTTTTCCCCATAACCCTGCAAATTAGTCCTCTTCAAGTACATGTCCAATTATCTTTTGAAAGTTCTTATGGAATCTGATTCCACCACCCTTTCAGGTAGTGCGTTCCAGATCTTATCAACCCTCTGTGTGAAAAAAATTCTCCTCATTTCCCCTCTAGTGCTTTTGCCAATTATTTTAAATCTATGACCTCTGGTTACCAACCCACTTGCCAGTGGAAAACGTTTCTCCCTGTTTGCTCTATCAAAACCCCTCATTATTTTAAATACCTTTATTAGATCGCCCTTCTCTGCTCCAAGGAGAACACAGTTACTTGCCCTGTTCACTCAGATCCCAGATGCCCTGTAGAGGGCGCCGTGCCATTTCCAGCAACTTCCAGTGCAAGATCTCATGGAAATGAAATGGGCAAGGGCAAGTCTAACTAACGGCGGGCGCCATTCATCGACCAGCTACAACAAATTCTGGGCCAGTTACTAAGTTCTCGCCTCCTGTCTTTCAGGCCAGAGCAGAGCGCACCTTCCCTCTGGTCTCCTGTCTTTTCAACCGTCTTGCAGCATTCCTACCTGACTGACATTTTGGTGTCTGTGTTTCTCTTTAAAAGTCGGACTCCAGCGCCAGCTTTTAGTCATAACTGACTGCCTGCGCAGCAGTGGAGTCGACCAGTTACAATCACTCCTGGTGAGTTATCGCAGCAGCAGTGAGTGTGAACGGTCACTGGAATGTCAACAACAACTTGTATTTATATAGCGCCTTTAACGTAGTAAAACGTCCCAAGGCGCATCACAGGAGTATTATAAGACAAAAAAATCCAGTGCTTTATTGGAAGAGAATCTGATGTTCTTGCCCATCGAGCTATTCACACACTCCAGCAGTGGTGTTCCAGCAGAAAACTCCTCCTTGAGCTGAAAGGGAGTCCATTAACATAATGCTGCACTGTTTTACATGATAAAATCACACCTGGTGCATTAACAGGACAAACCCATATAATTGTGCCTGTGGTTTGAGCAGAATGCGGCTTTGCTTTGAATGAGGATGATGTGAATATTTGTAGTTCAAGGCTTGCCAGGTGCCTCATTGTAACACTGGTACATCCCAGGTTTTTTTTGGCGGGGGTGGGGAATGGGGGGGGTGGTGGGGGGGAGAAGGGTAGCATGCTGTTGCTGTGTGGTAGTGATTTTCTCTCCTTTGCTTCCATTCATGTCAATGTTGAATTTTAGAATGTTGTTATCACTTACAAAGCTATTGCACTTGGCTGTGAGGAGCAATAGTGGGGGGCTATTACTGGTGGTAATTGTAACATTGGTATGAACACAAGGGAACAGTTACAAAGGAAACTCTGGTATGAACAGTTAGGAGACAAGACTAAGAGCAGTCTTCAGATGAAATGGAGTTCGATGTCGGGTGATAACTGGACCAGATTGTATAGATGTAATTTCTTATTTTAAACTAATGCTACTTGAAATGTTTATATAGTATTTTTATTTTATTCTATTGTTTATAGTTAAGTAGCAAAACTTAAAAGCAATTTGGAAGTAGAGTTGGTTGGAATATATGAGTTACTGTGCAGTACAAGCTGAGGAGCTGGGAGATGCAGAACCAAGCTATTACAGTATCACAGAGAGGGCGAAGGTGTAAGTACAGCATGACAAGTTTATTTATTTATTACACTTTCCATTATAAATGTGGACATAAAAATTTATAAGGGAAAAGTTGATGGAAAATTGTGACAAAAACATGACAACAGGAAGTAACGCTTTGTAGATAGTGCATGCAGACACAAAACTTTCAATATATTCTAAGTAGATGCAGAGTTTAATATATAAACATAGAAACATAGAATCTAGGAGCAGGAGTAGGCCATTCGGCCCGTCGAGCCTGCTCCACCATTCAATACGATCATGGCTGATCATCCAAGTCCAGTACCCTGTCCCTGCTTTAATTCCCACAGTACACATATCCCACCCTACCCCCGTAACCCCACGTATTTAATTCCCCCTAACATATCCTATCCTATCCCCATAACCCCGCATATTTAATCCCCCCCTAACACTAAGGGTTCATTTATCATAGCCAAATCAACCTAACCCGCACATTTTTGGACTGTGGGAGGAAACCGGAGCACCCGGAGGAAACCCACGCAGACACGGGGAGAATGTGCAAACTCCACACAGACAGTCACCCGAGGCCAGATTCGAACCCGGGTCCCTGGCGCTGTGAGGCACCAGTGCTAACCACTATGCCACCGTGTTGCCACTAAAACAAATGATAGTTTTATATTACAGTCTATTTTATATTTACCAGATTTGTATATTTTCTCAGATGTGTTGGTTTACTTTTATGACTTTTTTAAGTTACTTGCTTCCCCCATCATCCAGCTTTATCTCTTGACTGATATTATTTTTGTGTTTTTCAGTATCATGATTTGGTTCCTGATCACACCTGGTCGACTGTCCCAATCTGGTCCTTTTCTCTCACGTTGTGCTTGTCTTCGCTGGTTCTTTTCCACTGTCTACCACTGCTCTCACTCCCTATTTATTTTTTGGCCCTCTCCAGCTCCTACTCTTTCTTAGCATTTTTTCGACTCTACTTCCGATTTCACAGCTCTTCCAAAACCAACACTTCTCTCCTAACCTTTCTATGGCTGTAGTCCCTCTTCCCATCTCTTCTCAGGCTCCAGCCTTTCCCCACCCCAGTCTTTCTTCTAGCCCCGTTTTTAACCAACTCCTTTTCCCACTCGCTCTCTACCCCAGCTCCACATTCCCATCCCTACTTTCCCATCCCCTCTCTGCTCCAACTCCTCTAACCACGTTTTACCCTAGTCTTTCATTTCCAGCATCTCTTTGGTTCCAGCTCCATTTTGTTTTGATGTAGATTGTTTACATAGAAAAACTTTTAAAGAAAAAAACAACCCAGATACTGAAACCAGGATTCAAACCTATTATTTCTGCTGGGAGATTTTTTTTTAAATATTGAAGTACTGGGAAAGTGTTTTATTTCAAAACTTTCCTTCCCCCCCCCCCCCCACCCCCCCCTAAGTAATATATTACATCCTGCTACTGGAGGAAAAGAAAAGAAATCAAAATATGGCAAGAAGGGATTGGAAGCCTTTGTGCACCTCAGAGCAGGATTTGAACCCATTGGCCCTGAAATTCCACGGGGATTCTCCTGTTCTCCCACTGTAACTTCAGCAGGAGACTGTCGGACCCCAGAGAAACTGCATAAGTTGCTGAAAGTGGCCGTTTATGCCGTTGCTTAGGGGATTCTGCTGGACTCCCTCTGAAGTGAGACCAGGAGACTGGGAGAAGGTGATGGAATTTTGAGACTATTATCCAACTATCTCATGCAGAATATTTTTGAATGAATGAATAAAATAACATACTGCTTGTTGATTTTCTAATATTGCTAGTTCCTTCTTTGTTCATAACAGATAATTACTGGGAAATAAAGTTTTGGAGTTTAGAACATTAGTAAAATAATTGCGTAATTTGCTAAATTATATATTTTTTATATATATAATCCCTTAATGAGAAATCAGGGATTTAAACTTTACTGGCACCAAGCCAGCAAGTTTTGAATCCCTATATACAACTACCAAAATGAGGGGAAGATGGGAAGATATTTAATATTATTGATAATTTTCTCTCTCTCTCTCCTTTGACATCTCTAATTCTCTCTCTTTTTCCTTTGCAATCTCATTTTTTTCTCTTTCTCTCTCTCCTTTTCTGTCACTCTCCCTCCTGTGCCATTTTGTGGTTTTTTTCTTTCTCTCTCCCTCATTTACTATTTTTTTATTCTGTTGCTCTGCAGCTGTTAGTGAGCTGATTAGAGTCATAATGACAATTTCTGCTTCCATTATAATTTTGCAGTCAAAAACAAAAATGTTTGGGTGTAGGAGCATTTCTTGCTGCTGTGCCTATGCAGTCTAGTGATGGGTCTTGAACTTTATTTCCATAATGTGGGGGATGTGTCCATGTTTCCTGGCTGGTCCACATAGCAACCTGCAATAATTGCTCTCAAACTTCAGATTTGATACTACTTGAACTGTACAGACTCCAGTGTTGAAGTTCTCTTTCCCCATTCCACCAAAAAGACACTCATTCAGATTGCAGGCAACATAAGAGACTCTTGTAAATATAGGCCATATTTTGAGGTGAATATAGTTGAGCCCTTTTATGCCACTCAATGTGCCAGTCACACTCGGGACATGACAGTTTTTAAAGCGAATGTCATCATTCATACCCCTTTTGAAAAACAGTTACAAAGAGTTATAATTGATGTTAACCCTTAGACTGCTATATATGGACTTCTACTGTGGATTCAAATGGGTTTTCATATTTTCAGCAGGCTTCTTTGTTTTTCTCACTTTTTTTGATGTCTTCAACATTCACAAATATTCATCAGGGAAACTGAGCCTAATAGTGTAAATGGACTGTATTAACAGGCAGAGTTCAAATGGCTCAATCATTGAAGTGCTCAGGATTATTCAAAGTGAATTTGATTCTCAGCAGCTGTGATGGCTCACCAAGTTTTCCTGTTGACTCACACAGACCAAGAAGTCCCCAATCTGTGTGTGTGTGTGTGTGGGTGTGGGTGTGGGGTGGGTGTGGGGTGGGTGTGTGGTGTGTGTGTGTGTCTTAACATTGAGTCCGAACAGTATCAGGCTTAGTTGTGATGTTCCCTAAGATTGAACAGCATTCGGTGCCTATGGGCTCAGATAAACAATGGCCATTTGGGCAAGGTACTAGATAGCATCTGGTACCCATCGAACTATAGCCCAGGAAGAAGTCAATACCTTCAGAGATGGAGGAGAGGAGAAAATTGGGGAGGAAAACACTTTCCTCAAAAAGCATGCTCTATAATGACAAGGGTCTCTCATGTTGTTTTGCAATTTCACTTACCTTTTATCATATTTGTATTTGTCACTTCAGTACGAAGGCAGCATTCAGCACATTTGATAGAAAGCTGCCGATGTCAACTGTATGCAATGTAAACAGTTCCTGCATCGTAGACAAGTTCACTTTGCTGAGTGCGATCACCCCGCCAACACAGGGAATGTGATAACTTACAGTGCAGCAACGAGGCTCTGTTTCACGCTTTAAAAAACATGTCTGAGATTCATCTGATTGTGTCATAGATACAATTGTGTCAATCTTTATAGCTCTGGCATTCAATTTATTGAAAATGGCACTGAAGTTCATTTTTAGCCAATTTTTCTAAAGTTGCTCTAACCTCCAAAGTGGATGATGGGATCTGGGAGACACGGAAATCTAGTGAATCAAATATCTTGGGAACATAGTAGCAGGAGTAGGCCATTCAACCCCTCGACCCTATTCTGTCAGTAAATTAGATCATGGCTGATCTGCCCCTCAACTCCATTTACCTGCCTTTAATCCATATCCCTTGACACCCTTCATAATCTGTCGCTCTCCATATTGAAAATTTCAATTGGCCCAGGATCCACAGGCTTTGGGGGTAAGAATTCCGTATTTCTACAACCGTCCTAGTACATGAAACACAAAAAGTTAGTATGCAGGTACAGCAAGTAATTAGGAAGGCTAATGGAATGTTGGCCTTTATTGCAAGGGGTATGGAGTCTAAAAGTAGGGAAGTCTTGCTACAACTGTACAGGGCGTTGGTGAGACCGCACCTGGAGTATTGCGTACAGTTTTGGTCTCCATATTTAAGGAAGGATATACTTGCATTGGAGGCAGTGCAGAGAAGGTTTACTAGGTTGATTCCTGGGATGAAGGGGTTGACATATGACGAAAGGTTAAGCAGGTTGGGCCTATACTCATTGGAGTTTAGAAGAATCAGAGGTGATCTTATTGAAACATATAAGATTCTGAGGGGGATTGACAGGGTAGATGCTGAGAGGATGTTTCCCCTCGTGGGGGAATCTAGAACTAGGGGGCATAGTTTCAGAATAAGTGATCGCCCATTTAAGACGGAGATGAGGAGGAATTTCTTCTCTCAGAAGGTCGTGAATCTTTGGAATTCTCTACCCCAGAGAGCTGTGGAGACGGAGTCATTGAATATATTCAAGGCGGTGATTGACAGATATTTGAATTACAAGGGAGTCAAAGGGTATGGGGAGAGAGCGGGAAAGTGGTATTGAGGCCAAGATTGGATCAGCCTCTTCTTCTCTTCTCTTCTTAGGCAGTCCCTCGGAACCGAGGATGACTTGTTTCCACATTAAAAATGAGTTCTCAGGTGACTGATGAGTCCAATGCGGGACCTACAGTCTCTGTCACAGGTGGGGCAGACGGTGGTTGGAGGGGCGGGTGGGTGGGGTGCTTGGGTTGATGTGCGCTGCTTGCGCTTGGCTTCTGCTTGCTCCCGGCGAAGAGACTAGAGGTGTTCAGCGCCTTCCCGGATGCTTCTCCTCCACTTTGTGTGGTCTTGGGCCAGGGATTCCCAGGTGTCAGTGGGGATGTTGCACTTTTTCAAGGAGGCTTTGAGGGTGTCCTTGAAGCGTTTCCTCTGCCCACCTAGGGCTCTCTTGCCATGTCGGAGCTCCGAGTAGAGCGCTTGTTTTGGGAGTCTCGTATCGGGCATGCGGACGATGTGACCCATCCATCGGAGCTGATCGAGCGTGGTCAAAGCTTCGATGCTGGGAATGTTGGCCTGAGCGAGAACACTGACGTTGGTGCGCCTATCCTGCCAATGGATTGGATCAGCCATGACCTTATTGAATGGCGGAGCAGGCTCGAGGGGCCTGATTGGCCTCCTCCTGCTCCTGTTTCTTATGTTCTTTTATGTTTATATGAAGGAGTGCTCAGCTCTAATTTTAAGATTGTGCCCCCTTGTTCTGGATTTTGTCCACCAGAGGAAATAGTTTCTTTATACCTACTCTATCAAATACTTTTATCATTTTAAACACCTCAACTACATTACCCCTCAATCTGCTAAACTCAAGGGAATACAAGCCAAGTTTATGCAACCTGCCCTAATTTAACCTTTTAAGTCCTAGTATCATACTGGTGAATCTGCATTGTACCCCTCTCCAAGGCCAATATACCCTCCTGTGCTGAGGTGCCCAAAACTGAACGCAGTACTCCAGGGTCTGTGCAACTAAGGCATAGCTTCCTCCCCTTTGCCTTCCAATCCCCTTGCGATAAAGACCAATGTTCCATTAGCCTGTGCACTAGCTTTTAGTGATTTGTGTATATGGACACCCAAATCCCTTTGCTATCAGGAGAGAGAGTTTCTAATCTCTTGCCATTTAGAAAATATTCTGATTTTACACAATTTTTCTGAAAACATTATATAGAAAAGGTAGGATGGGAAACAAGTGATCAAGGGAAGAAAGTAAAGTAGAAAGGAAGTGTTCCAATATGTTTTATTTACATTTTTATGTTTATTTGGCTGGGTAGAGTTAAAACTGTAATAATAGTTATTCCTGATAGCAGAGTCGTTTTGTTGTAACATTAGTGTTTCAGTATCAAAATATCTGAATATTTTCTGGCAGTCTAAGAGTTAAATGTTGTGGTATAAATGCAATTAAAAACATAGCTCTGAAGGAAAAGCAAAATACTGCGGATGCTGGAAATCTGAAATGAAAACAGAAAATGTTGGAAACACTCAGCAGGTCAGGCAGCATCTGTGGAGAGAGAAATAGAGTTAACATTTCGTCTTGATGACCTTTCATCAGAACTCGAGGAACAGCACCTCATCTTTCGATTAGGCACTTTACATGCTTCTGAACTCAACATTGAGTTCAACAGCAATTCTGATGAAGGGTCATTGACCTGAAACGTTAACTCTGTGTCTCTCTCCACAGATGCTGCCTGACCTGCTGAGTATTTCCAGCACTTTCTGTTTTTATTATAGCACTGACGATGTGGCCTAAAAGTCCTTATAGCCGCATTCAAACTTATGCTACATAAATATAAAGAGTGCATTAACTTCAAATCAATAATTCCCATGATGTGCACTTGGTTCTGAGATATGTATAGAGTGTGTGCCATCATAGGCTGTTATCTACTCTCAGGGAATTTTCCCCTTTCCCACTGTCATGTTTTCGAAATTTTTACCTATTTGGCCTGGAAGGGATATTTGGATTAATTTATGTTGTAACTACAAAGGTAAATTTAGTTCGCAAGAAGTTAACTGCCAAAAACGCTATTTAACGAATACAAAGGTAAAATACTGCGGATGCTGGAAATCTGAACTCAAAACAGAAAATGCTGGAAATACTCAGCAGGTCAGGCAGCATCTGTGGAGAGAGAAACAGAGTTAACGTTTCAGGTCAGTGACCTTTCATCAGAACTGGAAAAAGTTAGAGATTTAACAGTTTTTTAAGCAAGTGCAGGGGCAGGGAAAGGGGAAGGGGAGGAAAGACAAAAGGGAAGGTCTGTGATAGGGTGGAAGGCAGGAGAGATTAAATGACAAAAGGGATGATGGCTCAAGGCAAAAGAGGGTGGTAACGGGACAAGTAAAGAAACAAAAGATGGGTCTAGAGGAGCTGTAAATGGCAACAGCAGAATCATTACCAGCGGCTGCTGTTCGAAAAAAATGGGAGCAGTGGTTATGATCTGAAATTGTTGAACTCAGTGTTGAGTCTGGAAGGCTGTAAAGTGCCTAATCGAAAGATGAGGTGCTGTTTGTCGAGCTTCTGTTGAGCTTCAGTGGAACAGTGCAGGAGCCTAAGGACAGAGAGATCAGAGTGGGACTGGGACGGAGAATTAAAATGGCAAGCGACTGGAAGCTCAGGGTCAGCCTCACGGACTGAATGGAGGTGTTCATTAAAGTGATCACCCAATCTGTGTTTGATCTCCCCAGTGTAGTGGAGACCGTGTCGTGAGCGGCGAATACATTATATTAAATTGAAAGAATGAAATCGCTGTTTCGCCTGCAAGGAGTGTTTGAGGCCCTGGATGGTGGGAAGGGAGGAGATGTTGTTTCTCCTGCGCTTGCATTGGAAGGTGCCGTGGGAAGGGGAGCGAGTGTTCGGGGTGATGGAAGAGTGGACCAGGGTGTCATGGAGGGAATGGTCCCTTCGGATTGCTGAAAGGGGAGGATAGGGGGAGTTGCGTTTGGTGGTGGCATCGTGCTGGAGGTGGCGGAAATGGCGGAGGATGATCCGTTGAATGTGGAGGCTGGTGGGGTGGAAGGTGAGGACAAGGGGAACCTTATCATGGTTCTGGGAGGGAGTGGAAGTGCGGGAAATGGGACTGGCATGGTCACGGTAGAGGGGAATCCTTGCTAAGCTATTTAGGTTATTGCTTAAAACAAATTAGCTGGGATACCAGCCATCTCCGAATTGTCTCTTGTATACCAGATTAATTTGTGATAATGGGGATTGTCGACTACCTCCTAAAAGATATTTGCACCTGTAATATTAGAATGGCTTCTGTTCATTGAGCACAGTAATGGTCTTATTTAACAGTCACTGTAGGTGCCATCGCTTGCAAACAAAGGGGGAGGGGCGGAGTTCCTCACTCAGGCTGGTAATTTTGATTTGCAACTCAGCCAGATAATCCACAAAACAGAGAGCTGGCAAAGGGACAGAGGTTAAGCTTTATCTAAGGGGAAAAAGACAGTCTGCAGAGGTGCTTGGGCCTGGAACATTGAGAGAGGCAGAGAAGTCTCACCTGCTACGTGCTGCCAGTTAGTTCAGCAATGTTGACTTATAAAGTGAGCTAGACCCACATCAAAAGGGCACATTTTGCCTAATTTGTTTTTATGAGGAGCAGAAAGGATTGTTTGAAACTCATTGGAAAAAGGGCGTGAACCCCACGAAAATGCACCTGTAATAAGTTTTGACCCCCCATCGGAATGATTTCGGACAAATTGAATCTTGTGTCACAGGACTTTCCAATCAAGCATTGTAGTTTCATAATAGGCAGGAAACCTGTCGGTTGCAGTAGAATTTCGGACAGCAATTAGAGTTTCGGAACCTTAATGTGTAGGGAAAATAGCCTCGAGTCAATGAAGGGGAAATTAGGAGGGATGTCCAAAGCTTGTTCAATGAGATCGGGTTGATCGGTTGTCCACGCGTATCGGCACCTGGCAGCAAAAATACCCAATGGACAATTGAACTGCTTAAACCTGTTGGGCCGAATGGCCTGTTTCTGTGCTGTAGAATTCTACGTACTTCTATGTAATTGTTTGAGTCATTGGGCCCAGCACCGTTTTGTGGAGACCGTTCTTTAAATATTGAAGATTTGCTTTTGTTGATCTCCAGGTGGCGAGAAAAATTCCAAATGAGTCAACCGACTAGCCTAAACTAAATATACATAGCGACTAGGGGGGAGTTCTTGCTGTGTTCAGGGGATGGAAAGCTCCAAGATTACTGTAAATGGAGAAGAAACAGAGAAAGTGGATTCAAACAGAAAATACTGTAAATATTCAGCAGGTCAGGCAGCATCTGTGGAGAGAGAAACAGAGGTAGCATTTCAAGTCGATGACCTTTCATCAGAAAGTGGATATTTTGGTATGTCTCAGTTGAACAATTTCAGAAGATAGAAGGTGTAGGGAGGAAATCGAAACAAGAGTTGCACTGGAAGCTGATACTGGTTGGAAGTGATTTGGAAACGTAGGGAGAATCCCTTTGTCAAAAAAATCTCAGATTAATTAAACATTGGTTCTACCGGTTCCACTATATGGGAGTGAAACATGATGCCTCAGGACGGTAGATGAACAGGGGTCTTGAGGAGCAAGAGTGGATCACTTGAGATGCATTCTCGATATTTGTAGGATTCAGAGGTTTACAAACGGTGCAATGTGGAAGGTATTTGCACTGATCTAGGCACTGGATAACCCAGTGTAAAATTTCAGGGAATGAGATTGCCAGTAGCTCGCAGTTGTTCATCCTATTTGTGCATTTTTGTTCTAAAAAGCAATGAGCAAAAGCCTTGAAAACTCTGCAAGACGGTTGAGAAAGAATATTTCATAAAACACTCCACTTATTAGCAAGGTCAAGAGATCTGAAACTCGAGCACATCAGCGACCCAGTGTTTGCGTTTTTGCTCCTGAGAGTGGCTATTCAGGCACAAACTGCCCACAATTTTCCACCCGTCAGGATGAACAGATGGTAAATTATGGGCACCTTGTACCCGATTTTATGATGGGCTCTACCAGCACCAGTGGGAAAGGAAGATTTGGAGCATGGTGTCTCGCTCTATTACAAACTGTTCAAGTGGTTCAGGTGGAGACTAAAGATCACACAGTTAGTGACATTAGTTGGAAAAATCAGATGGGCTAGAAATTGGGTTCCTTTGCATCTCCCATTAGCGCCTCCGGGGGGCGCTAACGGAGCGCAAATGGGTTTGCGACCGGGCGGGGCGATTCAACGCCTCCAGCTAAATTCGGCGGGAGGTTTGCAGCAGTGGTAAGATGTTGCGCCCCTATCTCCTGCGCCCGGAGATCATGACGTCATTGCCATGCGCGCCTGCCGTTAACGAAAACAGATATAGGAGGTGGCTTTCAGTCGGATGCCCACTGGAGGAGCGCTAGTTAAAGGCGTCCACTTCCGGTGTAGTTTTCGTCGGCCAACAATGCTGCGTTGTTAATTTCACATGGACAAAGAGGCCTTTTGACCAATTTGCGCTTTTTACATTTTAACGAGTGTTGTGGCACATAAAGATTATTGAGTTTCATTGAGGGCAGATTTGAAAGTGCAATATTTGGATCCTTTCATGGGGGCTGTACTGGCACTGGACCTCGCCCTCCAACGTCAACGTCGGAGGCAACTGAGGCACAGAGAAAGTGTGCAAAATGTGGCCAGAGGTAGGAGGGCCAACAGGGCTCTCAACAGGAGGCCTTACCCACCCAGGGTATTCCAGCAGCAGTTCTCCTACATGAATTTCACTGAGGACCAGTGTGTTAGAAGGCTCCGCTTCAGTAAGGACGTGGTTACAGAGCTCTGCCACCTCCAGCAGCCGGACCTCGAGCCTGAGATCAGGACAACCATGGCTCTCTCAGTGGCAGTCAAGGTCACCGTCACCCTCAATTTCTAAGCCAGTGGATCATTCCAGTGTGCGATAGGCAACATCTCCCAGTTTGCCGTCCATTGCTGCATCCGCCAGGTCACAGATGCTCTGTACAGAAGGAGAAGGGACTACATTTCCTTCCCCATGACCAGAGAGAAGCAGCGCGAGCATACATGTGGCTTTGCCAGGATAGCGGTCTTCCCCATGGTGCAGGGCGCCATTGACTGCAAAGGCTACCACTCACTTTATGTGCTGTTGGTGTGTGACCACACACGGCGAATCCTGACCGTCAATGCCCACTATCCTGGCAGCAGCCACGATGCCTTCATCCTGTGCCAGACCGGTGAGCCAGATCTGTTCTAGCCACCACCTGAAGCTTGCAGCTCGCTGCTGGGAGACAAGGGCTAACCGCTCTCCACCTTGGCTCATGACTCCCCTCCGCAACCTCAACACTCATGCCCAGCACTCATATAATGAGAGCCATGCTGCCACCAGGAACATCATTGAGCAGACCATCGGAGTGCTCAAGCAACAGTTCTGCTGCCTTGAACACTCGGGAGGAGCCCTCCAGTACTCGGCTGACCGGGTGTCTCTTTTCGTCATCGTCTGCTGCATGCTGCACAACTTGGCCATTATGAGGGCGCAGCCATTGCCACCAGGCATAGCCACACCACCTCAGGAGGAGGAGGACGAACAGCAGCGATGGAAGAGGCAGCCACTCAATCGGCGTTCTGCAAGGTCGGACTTTGTTTCCAGTGGCTTCGATTCCTCGTTCCGGTTGCTGAGCACGTCACCATCATTCCATCACTTTGTGATCCCATACCACACCCCAAAACTGAAATGAGCACCAAATCTGCAACATTCCAGGAATAAATTTATCAAAAACCATTAAACACATATATACAAGAACAATATTGACTAACCACCCTTGTGCAAACCCTTGCCTCCCCTCTTTACAGTCCCCTTTCCTAATCTAGTGCTCCTACGTAGTGTCATAAGAACATTAGAAATAGGAGCAGGAATAGGCCACTTGGCCCCTTGAGCCTGCTCCGCCATTCAATAAGATCATGGCTGATCTTGGGCTCAAAGCCACTTCCCCGCCCGCTCCCCATAACCCTTCACTCCCTTATCTTGCAAAAATTTGTCTATCTCCACCTTAAATGTATTTAATGACCCAGCCTCCACAGCTCTCTGGGGCAGAGAATTCCACAGATTTACGACCCTCTGAGAGAAGAAATTCCTCCTCATCTCAGTTCTAAAAGGACGACCCTTTATTCTGAAACTATGCCCCCAAGCTCTAGATTCCCCCACGAGGGGAAACATCCTCTCTGCATCTACCTTGTCGAGCCCCCTCAGTATCTTATATGTTTCAATAAGATCACCTCTCATTCTTCTAAATTCCAATGAGTATAGGTCCAGCCTGCTCAACCTTTCCTCATAAGTCAACCCC
Organism: Squalus acanthias; assembly: GCA_030390025.1. Taxonomy (NCBI): domain Eukaryota; kingdom Metazoa; phylum Chordata; class Chondrichthyes; order Squaliformes; family Squalidae; genus Squalus; species Squalus acanthias. The sequence continues at coordinate 67,926,449 of CM059437.1, forward strand.
TCATCTCTGGAATTAACCTAGTGAATCATCTCTGAACTGCCTCCAATGCGAGTATATCCTTCCTTAAATAAGGAGACCAAAACTGTACGCAGTACTCAAGGTGTGGTCTCACCAATACCCTGTACAGTTGTAGCAGGACTTCCCTGCTTTTATACTCCAACCCCTTTGAAATAATGGCCAACATTCCATTTGCCTTTTTGATTGCTTGCTGTACCTGCATGCTAACTTTTTGTGTTTCATGCACAAGGACCCCCAGGTCCCTCTGAATTGTCTCCCCAGTGGCTGCAGCAGGGCTGGTGGAAGGCTGCTGAGTGTCGGTGCCACAGATGGCCTTGCAGGATGCCCTCGACCAGCTCTCTCCTTGGGAGTGGGAACAGCCATAGCCATCAGGGGGTTCAGTTGCTCGCAGGTCGCCTCAAAGCTAGCAATGCTGAAAATAAGCATCTGCACAATGATGCAACCTCCCCTTTTAAAGCTGGAAGGAACCAGTGTGAAGGATCATTGCTGAATGTATTGCACCTGAAATTCAGTAGCGCTCTGCTGGTAGCACCCCACTGAGGTCATTAGCGCTTGATTTAGCGCCCCACTTCCTTCCTGGGGCGCTAACACCCTATTTAGTAGAAGTTCAGAATCCTTAGCGCCTGGCGCTAAATTTTCAAAATTTCAAAAATTGGCGCCCCAAGCGGGAGCGATATCCAATTTCACCCCCAGAGAATATCAAATGGGGTTGAGCTGGAGTGAATATGTAGAAAGACTTAATTTTGATTTTGAGGCAAACAAACCTACAACAGATGCCAAAAAAAGAGCAGTTTTGCTTACTATCTGCGGACCTGCAACATGCACATTGATTAAGAATCTGATTCCTCCTGCCCAGCCGAAAGACAATGCGTATGAGGAATTGGTCCAAGTGGTCAAGGAACATCCGAGCCAATGTTCCCTCTAATTATTTTTCTGCTGCGCGGGCCCTTTAAATTTGCTGCGCGGCCACGCATGCACAGTATTTCTTCCAGCAGCAGCAGCTGGCGAGTGACCTGCGCGGGACCTCACGGTTGATGCGCGGCCGTGCATTCGTTATTGCGGAACGGTTCAAGTTTAACCAAAGGAGGCAAAGGGATGATGAAAGTGTCTCTCAGTTTATGGCAGTACTGAGGCAACTGTCTGAAACATGTGACTTTGGTGGGTTTCTCGACATTGCAATAAAAGCATCTTTATCTGTGGTTTGAAGGAAATGTTGATACAGAGGAAACTGTTGGTAAAAGTTTGCTAGATGACCCCCAGGTGGGAGTAAGTGCATTGTCGCAATTACACTCCAAGGTCTTCTCTTGTGTTGCTTTGCTATTCTTTGACGGAATGTTGTAAAGGATCTGGAGATAAAAATGAGTTATTACCTGACCTATTTGAAAGTTTGTTTGGACATAACACTGCTGATCGTTGAGGATGCGGAATCCATTTACAGAAGTGACTAGCGGCACTGAACCTGAAAGGATATCGAATACAGAACAGAAATTTATAATATTCACCCAAATGAGCGCTAGGGCAAATAAGGTGGGCAGCCGATGAGCTGATCATCAGGAGGTGGTGTGAGGCCATATAGATAAATAAAGGCACGGTATCAGCTTACTGGTTTCACAGGGTATGAAGCAGAAAATTCTTTGATTCCCCTGCATGATTCTCCCTCCCTTTAATAAAAACGTGCATCACAAAACAGAGGTACTGATGCAAAAGCAAGAGTGTGCTTTTTCAGATTAAGTTGAGGTGGAAGTGGGTTTACCTTTTTCCTTTGTAAGCTAAGTTAGTATGAATTAGTTACAAGCATTAAATGACTCCCAATATAACTCACTTCAGATACAACTGAAAAGAAAGCAATATTCACCCAGCTGCAGACACTACAAGCCAGGCACATGGGTGTAAAGGATAACTGACAGTGCAGTGATGGGCTGAGCATTCTGAGCCTGTTCAGGCTGTGCTGACATCGCTCTCATTGTTGCTATTAGACCATAACCAAAGCGGTGACTCTAGGATGAATGGTTTCCATTCTCACGAGGTAAGTTCATGCCTGATTCTCTGTGGCCTACATTCTGCCCACAGAACCTCGCTCATTTACATCCGTGCTGACCAACTTCCATTGGTTCCCTATCTCCTAATCCATCAAATTCAAAATCCTCATCTTCATTCACAAATTTCTCCATGCACTTGCCCCACTCTACTTCTACAGTCTCCTTTACTCCTACAATCTAGCCATTGTCTTTCGGCCCTCCCACTCTGGCCTCCTGTGCCTCACTCATTGGCAGCAGAGTCTCCCAAGCGTCTGAGCCCTATGCTTTGGAACTCCCTCCCTGTACCTTTCTACCTTGTTACTTCTCTCTCCACCTTTAAAGACTTCCTCAAAACCTACTTTTTTGACCATACTTCCAGTTATCTCCACTAACTCTCGACTAATGGACATCTGAAAGCTGACTCCACGGACAACACAGGACTCCTTCAGTACTGCATTGAAGTGTGAGCCTTAAATTATGTGTTCAAATCCACAACAGGGCTTCAATTACTAGCTTCTGACTCGGAGGCAGGTGTGAATCTCTTGAGAATTCTTTCTCTATGTTCCTTCTCCTGAGTTAGTCCAACTTTCATGCTAGCCATTGCTGGGAGAATCAAGTTGGGATTCCTCATCCTTTTTTTAATTGAAAAACCTGGAATGCATTGCCTGAAAGGATGGTGAAAGCAGATGCAATAGTAACTTTCAAAAGGGAATTGGATAAGTAGTTGAAGGGGGAAAAAATTGCAGGGCATTGGGGAAAGAGGAGGGGAATGGGAGTAGATGGATAATGCTTTCCAAGAGCCGGCACAGGCACGATGGGCCAAGTGGCTGTACTGTGCAGTCAGATTCTAGGATTCTATAACCTAGGTGAAATAGCGTAGCACCAGTGTTGAAAAGATCAAGGGGGCTGATGAAATAAATCAGGAGCTCGGAGTTAAGTGATGCCAAGCTGGGTTTTTTAAGAACTTTGGATTATAGCAGGAAGGGACACCTAAAGAGAATAGGAAGCCTGCTGCCATCTCTCATTGTTATTGCTTAGTCAGAAAATCAATGGGGGCGGGGGAAATCACAATTACCCCCAGTAAGTGTATTTGAATGATGTGGGAAGGGATTCTCCCCCGCCCCCCCGAGCCAGGCGTCCCTCTCCCATTGGAGACTGAACTACTTTAGGACGCATTGACACTACAATGGTAGCATTGGTAAGTGCTTTTGCTTTGACATTTTTACAGTATAAATTGATAGTTAGCACTGAACCTGACCGGATAAACAATGAGACTCCCTTCCCCACTCTTAAGTGGACAATGCTATGTGGTTTTAATGGGTTTGCAATTGACCTCGCATTTTTTAAATTGTAAATCTCATTGCTAAATTTCCTGGCTATTGACCGCACGGACACAACACGTTGATTCCTCAGTCAAAGCATACAATGGAGCTAAAGCCATCTCTGCAGCTTGGAGTTTGATCATTGCTGATGATAACCCCACCAGATCTTTCTGGTTGTTCCTTTGCTGCTCTGAGTTTTAACTTAAAACTGAAAAAACAAAGTTCATAACTTCTTGAGAACAGATTTCGTTTTGAAAGCTAATAAATGTATTGAAGAGATCAGAAGAATGCTTGCTGCAGTGAAAACATATGCATTGCCTGCCAGTAGGGGGCGTGTTCCAGTCAGTGAAACAGAAAGCAAGGCTGTGGTCTGGGTAACAGCTGATTAAGGAGAAAAATGCCCTCCGCACTCAGTTTATTTTAGGTTGTCAGTTACCACATAAGCCTATTTAGTGCTTGTAAAGCTTTAAGTAGGGAATTAAAGAGGTTGTGACATATTTCCCTGTTGTCACAAACATGTTTGAGGAGCTGATACTGCAACTTGATTAGCAAAGAAGCAAAAGGTGAAAGGTACAGGCAAAATGATTCAGCCCACTCCCTCTGCAACTCACAGCTACACACCATCCTCTCAATGTTTTTGATGTAAGAAGCATATTTGTATCAAGCCAGAGTCACGCTTTCGATCATAAGGAAAATGCAGATGCTCTAGGGGTCATGCCACTTGTTAGACCAGTATATTTTAGTTCTGCTTTAAAGGTCTTGCTCTAGTGCTGTCAGGCAATGATGAGCAGTTTAACTCCTTCACAGCACAAGGCTCTCCTTCAGTTTGAGCACAATGCCTCCAGGGCAGCAGCCGCATTTTCTTAGTGAACTCTGCTGTCTGCCATTTTGTGCAGACAACCGAGCTGCCCATTTGTGCGCATTGTGTGAAGGAAGAATGCAGGCAACCCGGGGATGGGTGAGCAGGTGAGATTCAGAGGTCTGCTTCAAATCACTTCCTCGCCGCTCAGCTGATCTGAAACCCCCATCGCTGCACACCACGCTCCACTTGAAATGTTTCTGAGTTCCGAAAATAAAATCACAGTTGTATACATCACATGGCTTTGTGCCAATGAATATGTACAGCTGTGTTTCTTTGGGTCTTCCAAAAAAAGATGTGGTCTGGCACTTAATAATTTTATAGGCAGTTACTAGATTAGTAACTGAGGGGGGAATTTTCCGGGCGGGTCAGCGGGCGTGATCAGTGGGACCCCGCTCTCAACCTGCCACCATGCGCCTTTCCCAGATGTCGGGTCTGTCAGCGCTGAACAGACCCGACACGCAGCGGCGGGGGAGGCAGTTCAGGTCATTATGACCTTGTTAACAGCCCATTAAGAAGTATTTTGAGCTCACCTTTACATTTTACGAGGTCGCCCACGGGGTCTACGCTGCTCGGGGATCGTCCGGTAAGCAGGTCAGGAGTTGTATGACCATGGAATCATCTCATTACTTGACAGCTGCAAATGTGCTCTAAAAGCTCCCATCTCACATCTGTTCACTTTCCAAGATCCGAAGCTGTTGCTTACTGCATTTGGAAGACAGGTTGAGCTTTCTGCAGGTTGCAAGTGTTTGGAGTAAACTCTCTATCCAGTGTCATCTCATTGGAACAACCTCTCTCACCATTGATAGATTGCTTCTGTCATCTCAAGTTCATCTGCCATCTATTACATCAGTGAGAAGTCGCACAACACCAGGTTATAGTCCAACAGTTTTATTTCAAATCACAAGCTTTCGGAGCTGCTGCTCCTTCGTCAGGTGAAGTGAAGAATACAAATAGGCAAAGCATATATAGACAGAGAACAATGCATGTGCAGCATACAATGTCAGACGACTACAGTTAATCTTTCTGACTGCCTTTTATCACACCTCGGCAGAGACAAATCAGGTCAGTCAGGAAGACATTATATCAAAGACATGGCAAAATACAACTAAGACAATGAGGTGGGGTCACAGGGGGTCTAATGTGTCAAATGCTGCAGTCTGTATGGAAAACCAAAAACTTTAAACTTTTTACTTTTTTTACTGGAAATCACATCTGTGATCAAGCCAACGACGACTCGAGTCTGGATGACTCTACGTGAACCCAAAATCCCGGTTGAGGCCGTCCTCATGTGTGCGGAACTTGGCTATCAGTTTCTGCTCGATGATTTTGCGTTGTCGTGTGTCTCGAAGGCCGCCTTGGAGAACGCTTACCCGCAGATCCGAGGCTGAATGTCCTTGACTGCTGAAGTGTTCCCCGACTGGGAGGTAACAATCCTGCCTGGCAATTGTTGTGCGGTGTCCGTTCATATGTTGTCGCAGTGTCTGCATGGTCTCGCTGATGTACCATGCTCCGGTGCATCCTTTCTTGCAACGTATGAGGTAGACAACGTTGGCCGAGTCACATGAGTATGTACCATGTACCTGGTGGGTAGTGTCCTCACGTGTGATGATGGTATCTGTGTTGATGATCTGGCATGTCTTGCAGAGGTTGCCGTGGCAGGGTTGTGTGGTGTCGTGGTCGCTGTTCTCCCGAAAGCTGGGTAATTTGCTGCGAACGATGGTACTTTTGAGGTTAGGCGGCTGTTTGAAGGCGAGGGGATGGCCTTAGCGAGGTGTTCGTCGTCATCAATGACATGTTGAAGGCTGCGAAGAACATGGCATAGTTTCTCTGCTCCGGGGAAGTACTGGACGACGTAGGGTACTCTGTTGGTTGTGTCCCGTGTTCGCCTTCTGAGGAGGTCTATGCAATTTTTCGCTGTGGCCCGTCGGAACTGTCGATCGACGAGTCGATCGGAGAAACTACGCCATGTTCTTCGCAGCCTTCAACATGTCATTGATGACAACGAACACCTCGCTAAGGCCATCCCCACGCCTCCACTACTCGCCTTCAAACAGCCGCCTAACCTCAAAAGTACCATCGTTCGCAGCAAATTACCCAGCTTTCGGGAGAACAGCGACCACGACACCACACAACCCTGCCACGGCAACCTCTGCAAGACATGCCAGATCATCAACACAGATACCATCATCACACGTGAGGACACTACCCACCAGGTACATGGTACATACTCATGTGACTCGGCCAACGTTGTCTACCTCATACGTTGCAGGAAAGGATGCACCAGAGCATGGTACATCGGCGAGACCATGCAGACACTGAGACAACGTATGAACGGACACCGCGCAGCAATCACCAGGCAGGATTGTTACCTCCCAGTCGGGGAACACTTCAGCAGTCAAGGACATTCAGCCTCGGATCTGTGGGTTAACGTTCTCCAAGGCGGCCTTCGAGACACACGACAACGCAAAATCATCGAGCAGAAACTGATAGCCAAGTTCCGCACCCATGAGGATGGCCTCAACCGGGATCTTGGGACCAGTCACGCGACATGACGTAGAGTCATCCAGACTCGAGTCGTCGTTGGCTTGTTCACAGATGTGATTTCCAGTAAAAAAAAAAGTAAAAAGTTTATGGTTTTCCATACAGACTGCAGCATCTGACACATTAGACCCCCTGTGACCCCACCTCATTGTCTTAGTTGTATTTTGCTATGTCTTTGATATAATGCCTTCCTGGCTGACCTGATTGTCTCTCTGCCGAGGTGTGATAAAAGGCAGTCAGAAAGATTAACTGTAGTCGTCTGACATTGTACTCTGCACAGGCATTGTTCTCTGTCTATATATGCTTTGCCGATTTGTATTCTTCACTTCACCTGACGAAGGAGCAGCAGCTCCAAAAGCTTGTGATTTCAAATAAAACTGTTAGACTATAACCTGGTGTTGTGCGACTTCTCACTTTTGTCCACCCCAGTCCAACACCGGCATCTCCGCATCATCTATTACATCAGCATCGGTGCCCTTGACACTATCTCACCGTGGTCCTCAGAATCCCACCACAATTAGCCACAACACCAGCAGCACCAGGCACACCAGCAGCATCAACAACAACACCAACCTTCTCCGCAATCACCTGATGCTGCACAGGACACAGGGCATCAGCACCCGACCACGTTGCTACCTGGGAGGCCAGGGATGGCCTCACCATGGCCAGATTTACTTCACTTGACACTGTACACCATGGCTGCCACATGATGAGCCAGGTTGGCACCACCCGACACCAACACCATAAAGCATCCCTACAATGCCCAAGCCATTCCTTTCACACTCATGACCATTGCGGGAGGTACCGTTATGCCTCATCGTTCATTGCAACTCACTAAGCCACTTCCAAAGGTTCACACAAATCTCTCCAAGAACGCAAAGTGTTGAAAATAAAGATTTCAATGTTTGACAGCACATTAACAGAAACTTCACATGAACATTGGCTAAACCACCCAAGTGGCTACCCTTATGTATTGTTAGTTGGTATGATTGGACTAGGATGAGTGTGAGGGGTGGCTAGTGAAATAGGGAAGTGATAATGTAGATAGAGAGGGATGGGTGGAGGTGCAAGATAAGTTGGTGTGAGTAAGGATGTGCAAGAGTAGGGTAGGGAAGGCAAAGTGATGTGGATGTGATGAGTGGCATAGCAGGATGAGGTTGAGTGTGACTTTGCAGTAACATTTCGTGATCTAATGAGATCATTGAAAGGTTTGTGCCACTGCAGCCTGGTCCTCCTGACGACATCCCTGCTTGTGTCCTCTTGTGCAATGTGCAACCAGGCTGCGTTGGTCTCCTGGGGCGGTCTCTTCCACCCATTGGAAGGGAAGAGAACCTCCCTGCGTGCTGTGACTCCCTCCATAAGCATATGGAGGGAGTCATGGGAGAGCTGGGTGCTGTCCTGCACCTCTGTGCAGTGCTTGTCAGCGTTTGCAGCACCTCAATGCTGTAGAACACTGACAGCACAAACGTCAAAATTAATTTGTACATGGTCCCTTTAAGGAAACCGGCTGATGACACGTCATTGAATGACATCATCAGACTCGCTTCCTTTAATTGGTCAGGAAACACGCTGGGTGGGCTTAACAAGCCCAATAGGGAAATTCATTTTGGACAGTGGGCTGGAGACAGCAGCGGGGTCAGGACCCGCCACCGATGTCGCCCTCCATGGACCCGCCGAGGTTGGTAAAATCCAACCCTGAGATTCAGTTTTTGGGACACACGATGAATTTAGCCAGAAGGATCAGGGTGACACAGTCCTGCCACCCATTCAAGTAAGTGAACTGGCAGTAATGTGTTCAGTAACGTGTTTATAGTCCACCCTATTGGATACTTTATACTGGCTAATGATACATTTATAACCTACCTCATCAGGTGTTTTATACCAGCTAATTGATGTATTTACAATGCACCCATCGGATCCTTTATACAGGAAAGTGATGTGTTTATAGCGCAATCTATTGGGACTTTTACCCAGATACACGGTGCATTTCTAAACCTGTCCTATTGAGATTTGTAAGCACAGTAAATTGATGTGTGTATAACCTATGCTATTGGATGATTTATGCAAGTAAGTTATACAATTATAATACAGCCTGTTGGATATTTTTGTAAAGGTACATACTAAATTTATAGCTCATCCTATTGGATACTTGTCTATACAAGTATGTGATGTGTTTGTAACCCATTCCATTAGGTTCTTTTATGCAGGTAATTAAGGTAATTAATGTGCGAGTCCTAGTTCTATTTTACACTTTGGGTCAGGACCCCGGCTTTTTCAGTTGATTATATCATGGAAGCAGACCATGAAGCAACTTTCTTCTCAGGCCTGGGTGCACTGCTGAATACCTGTGAAGGAAGTCTTTGAAATGGAATGTCTGTGAGCTTGGATGCTGTACTTGGTTCAGTGCTGATCTGTGCAGGCAGTGAATGCAACTCACTACATACTTGACTCGAAGTTTGCCCTGCTGGATCAGTGCACAGTGCAATGGGATGCCTGGTACAAGAGTAGTGTTGCAGGAAACACACTTGCAGATAATGTAACCCTTGAGCTGACCAGTAGGATGTGCGCTGGCTCAACCCTAGAATGAGATAGCACAGAAGGAGGCCATTCGGCCCATCGTGTCTGTGCCGGCTCTGGGTTTTCTGGGTTTACTCCCTTTGATTCTTTCAAAACAAGCTCTCTCAGTAGTCACTGGGAGATCCAGTTCCTCCACAGGTTAAAGGGAGAAAATTGGAGAGTGACTCACCAAGGGTTAAGGGGAGATTTAATAGAGGTGTTTAAACTTATATGGGGTTTTGATAGAGAAGATAAGGAGAAACTTTCCACTGGCAGGAAGGTCAGTAACCAAAGGACACAAACTTAAGATAATTGGCAATAACATCCAGGGAGGAAACGAGGAGAATTTTTTGACGCAGCGAGTTGTTACAATCTGGAATGCATTACCTGAAAGGGTGGTGGAAGCAGATTCAATAGTAACGTTCGATAGGGAATTGGATAAATACTTAAAAAAGAAATATTTGCAGGGCTATGGGGAAAGAGCAAAGGAGTGGGACTAATTGGATTGCTCTTTTACAGAGCCGGCACAGACACGATGGGCTGAATGGCCTCCTTCTGTGCTATCTCATTCTAGGGTTGAGCCAGCGCACATCCTACTGGTCAGCTCAAGGGTTACATTATCTGCAAGTGTGTTTCCTGCAACACTACTCTTGTACCAGGCAAGTGTGAAGAAACAAATAGAGGAAATAACTTAAAGATATGAATATAAAACAGAGAAATATTATTCAAAATACTCTCCAATATAAACCAGGTTTGTTTGGTTTTGTTTGTGTGTGAAACGCTAATGTGGCATACATTACATGGGAATGTTCATCCTCCAGATGAATGCAATCTGTAAATGAAAGTTTTCATTGCCTTATGACATGCCTATTTACCCAACAGTCACATATATATTGACAATTTTCTCCTCTTCAAGGTTTGAATAAGTGGTTATCTGCTTTTCATCTTTAGAATATCTTTGTAGCTGTTTCATAAATGGTGACTTGCATTTTTCATTATTGCAATGAGTTTCACAAAATCGCTGCATCTTTTTTGCAAATACAAAGGATGTGGAAAAAAATGAATTATCTCCAAAATGCAAATCGTGATGTGGTGGATTGTGTTTCTTTTTTCTCCAGTCTTTGAAATCTGACCGTTATGAGCAGTTTTCAGAGGAAACATCACAATGTGCCAAGAGAGGGGATTAACATTCTAGCTGAAACTTCAGCCACAGTAAAGGTTTGAGGACATATCAAGGCATGAGCTCATGCAGCAATGCATTGTCCAATGAAGACCCCCTTCTTGTATGCAGACCAGTAAATCCGTCAGGGTACTTACCACCTCACAAGAACATTTGATTTTAATTTTTAAAGCACTGAAAGTTGAAGAACAAAGGGCAAAGTAAAAATAAAAAAATCTCCCGGTCCCTGAGCTCAGAAAAAATTCCCAGCCTCCATTGTTTTCTTGTTACCAAACCATGAGACACATTTATTTTAGATTCTCATTCTATATAATGGCTGAACTGAAGGGGTTCACTGCCCATTGGCACATCAGTCAGTCAGCTCCACAAGTGCTTCTTCATGAAGTGGGTACTGTATTTATATTAGCATAGATAAGTGCTTATCAGTGAAAACATTGACCTGTGGAGATGCATTCTATTTTAAGGAATCCATTGCTTTCAGGCTAAACTGGCTGTACCAAAATCAGATTAAATTTGTACCGTACGATTTAGTTTTTCATTTCGAGTTGAGCAGAATTTCTTCCTAAAAGCTACATGGATTCTACAGTCAAACATGGTTTTTGGAATAGAATGATTGTGTAGACTCTATATCAGACAGAGATGACGACATAGAGAGGGTTTCAATTTCAATTAAATTTGTTTAGGAAATGAAAGATGAGCAGGTTTTAAATGTTGACAACTATTGTGATGTGTAGCTGCCAAAGGACCGTTATTATAAAATGAAGTCAAACTCTTTGCATGACTTGATGTCTGAGGACGTTTTGTATATGAGATGCAGAGCTGCAGTAAATTTGTAAAATTCAGAGTGATGATAAAAAATGCAGCCATTATTTGTAAAAGAGATGCAAATATATTCAAGCAGATAAGTACTGTATGTTCCCTTCTATATGTTTAGCCAAACCAGCTTTAGCTTTGCAAAAACTGAGAGATGTCTGGAGCGGCGAGTCCTTTTTTCAGTGCCCGAATACATTGATTTGACACCATTGATTTGATAACCTCTGAACTGAAATAGAAATTAAGTGGATCTAAACTGAAGAAACCTGGATTAATTTAGGTGAATCCACATGTTTCTAATTTGGCATTTAATGGTTTTATGCAAATCGAATGCTAATTGTGTTGACGTTCCACGTATTCCATGGGAGAAAGCTATCAACAAAATCTGTCAGATATCTGTCACCTGCAATGTGCAATCTTACTTGTCCTTTTTTTGTGCTTTCGTATGTATCGAGCTGAGTGTATCTATGCTCAGAAATGAAATACCTGTAGCGCCCATTTATAACATCAGGCACTCCTTCACACAGCACAGGTTAGTTGCAGGGTAAAGTTCTCTTTGTTCTGCCCAAACAATATACTTTAACCACAGCTTCAGAAGGTTACCCCTTACTGCACTTCTTGAGTGAGATTGCCATTTTGTGCTGAATTATGAGTAAATGCCTATCGGGAACTTGTCTGGGATTGTCTGAATTCATTTCATACAGACTTTTACAACCAGCAGAGAGAGGACGCTTCCATTTGTTTGGGCAGAGATTGAAGCTGCATCCCAGAGGTAAAAGGCCAGTATACTTCACCCATTATATCGCACACTCACCCTCACGTTGTTTTCATCTTCATCTAATGGGAAATTGAGGTTTACTTCTCGAGTCAATAGACGGTGAGTAACCTATCGGATATTTCACTGATGCTCTTTCCAAGACCTGAATGTAAAGCTAATGAGACGGTACAAATAAGAAAAGGCTGTTCAGTCAATCTAGCTTGGCCTACTCTTTAGCTCCATATATAAGCAAATAATTCATGGAAGTACATACGGTATGGCCTTTGGGTTGGTGTTCTCAATATGCCTTTGTGCTAGAGCTGAATTTTGCTTCAGATTTACTCCTGGCTTGGCAATAGGGCCCTTTTTAAACTCACCAAGTTGTACAGTTTTCTGAAACCCAAATAAAATATTTTCCTTCATGGAAGTGATTTCAGGCCCGTCAACAAGCTAGTTTGTGATTTTTGTTATCTGCTTGTTGTATGATCCATTTGCAGAGTCATACCATCAGGACCCCTTTTAAAAAAATGTTGCAAACTACAACGCATTACACTTAATATTAACGCTCCGTTGCTTTCAAAAAACAACTTACATTTATGTAGCACCTTGTAATGTTCTCAGCATATCCCGTGGCCATTTACAAAATATGGATTGCTTTGTGAAGTGTAGTCGCTATAGAAAAACGCAGCAGCCAATTGTCACAAAGCAAGGTCCCACAAGCATCACACAAATGAATCACCGAATAATCTGTTTTTTTGGCAGTGTTGGTTGGGGGAGAAAGATGGTGAGGACACCAGGAGATCTCCCTACTCTCATTTGAATAGTGCCACCAGATCTTTTACATCCATCTGATCAGGCCGAGGGTTTAATGCCTCATCCAAAAAAAATGGCATCTCTAACAATGTAGCACTCCCTCAGTATTGCACTGAAGTGTCAGCCTAGATTATGTGCTCCAGTCCTCGAATGGAGCTTATACCCACAACCTTCTGTCTCAGAGGCAAGAGTGATGCCAAATGAGCCAAGCTGCCAACTTTACTCCTCTGTTATTCATCTATTTCTGCCTATTCTGGCCTGCACACTCCGGATCCACTAGGCATAACAAGCAAGCCTTTGGGTAAATCTACAATTTGATTTGTTTTTTAAAAAACATGATTCTTCTGGTGAGATCCTCATATTAAACATAACAAGCGCTCTACTCGGAGCTCCGACACAGCAAGAGAGCTCCAGGTGGGCAGAGGAAATGCTTCAAGGACACCCTCAAAGCCTCCTTAAAAAAGTGCAACATCCCCACCGACACCTGGGAATCCCTGGCCCAAGACCGCACAAAGTGGAGGAGAAGCATCTGGGAGTCTTCGCCGGGAGCAAGCGGAAGCCAAGCGCAAGCAACGCAAAGAGCGCACGTCAACCCAAGCACCCCACCCACCCGCCCCTTCAACCACCGTCTGCCCCACCTGTGACAGAGACTGTAGGTCCCTCATTGGACTCATCAGTCACCTGAGAACTCATTTTTAATGTGGAAGCAAGTCATCCTCGGTTCTGAGGGACTGCCTAAGAAGAAGAAACATAATTAGTGGAGGACAAAAACATTTAGGTTTTCATCTGCTGGTATGATTATTATTTAATGGCAAATTGTGGATATTAATTTATATGAGGTACTAAGTCTGTAAACCACATTGGGGATCTTTCTTTATATCTCTTATCAAATAAAAATGTTATAAAAAATGAGACTTTCTTAGATGAACCATAATGTTCCTTACTTGGCACATATGCTGGGAGCACTCTTGAGAATCAGAAGATCATGGAAAATGCCGTGATGGTTATAGTTTTAATAGGCACAACCTTTCCAGTTCACAAGGTCTCTTGCAGCTTTCAAAATGAACAGAATTAATCTTAGGTAGTGTCTGTAAATGCATCTGTTCAAAGATGCTAAAGCTATTGTCAAAAAAAAGGAAGTCTCAGTTCATCCCAGTAACTCAATTGGCTGATTGCACCCAAACAGAGTGCGCGAGTTCAAGCCCCAGGATAGCCTGTCGCTACAAGAAGTATTTCTGAGCTGTATAAGCTGAATCAGTTCTGACCCGAGCTGCTGTATGAAGCACCAAATGGATGTCAGACATTTTATCATGGACAGCAACGACTGAGATTATCCATATGAATCATGCTTTCGGCTGGGTAATCATAGAAGTGAATTGACAGCAGTTGAGGGGATGACTGCATCTCAGGACATCCTGCCCTCCTGGCCGGAAGAGGGTGCGTAGTAGTTTAGTGGGTAAAATATGGCAGAAAATATATAAAGGTGGAGAATCTTGGACTAGGAGTTAATCCTGTTCTTTTTTCCCCTCACAAAACTTAAAAAGTGTAAACCTGTTGTACACTTTATTTTGGTGCATAAATAGTCCCATTCTTAAATACAGACACATTGAAATAATACTGCTGAATATCCCCTTTATAAGGCTGTCTTTGGAACTATAGAAAAATGTGATTTTATGTGGTCCTGTATCAGTGAAGAAGCCAGAAACTATATACATTGTTTTGGAGGTCGTAGTATTTCAGAACATTTATTACGTGGGTTTATGGTCAATACGAACACTCGTACTTGACATTCCTAAATTATGTGCTTCAAAAGATAATGATTCTAAATAATTTTATTAGTGTGTTTAGCAAATTAATGTTGGTAAAAGAAAATGTATTGGAAGATTTTTTCCATGAAGAATGAACTGTTGAATTATGATTCAGGCCTCCAGTCCCGAAATCAAAAAGAAAACATTGTGTCGGTGCTTAAAATAAGCATGTGCAATGGCCATGTAAATTATTAGCAAAGATTTAGTCTTAGGTGAGAACATGAATTAAAGCTGCCCAGTAGAGTTTTGATTCTTTTAAATAAGAATCAAAGAATGCTTGTGCTTCATAGGGTTTCCTTTCTAATGAATGCTGGCTTCCACTGGCAGATTATCTCTTTGTGTTATGATATAGTTCAGGTGTGAGGAAGCTGCCAGCAAATAGAGGCCTCCTGCTAGGCCAGACCTAACAGCAGGTGGACGTTTTTTTGCATTTGAGGTGTTGATAACAGTGACCCTTGGTGTCCTTTTGTGCTTCATTGGTCAGGCATGAAAGAGAGGCTTGGAGAATTTGTCACATTAAAACTAACAGCCCAGATTGGGGCATCCCCTTTCAGTAGTTCAGTCTTGGACTGTGGATGAGGGCTGAAGCGATAAAGAGATTATCCAAGGGGGATCAGTTCATTTGTTAAAGCAGCGAGAGTCTTCAATCATCAATAATACTGCTCTCTAAAGACCAATATGAAGGTTATCTAAATAGGATAGACCTGATCTAACCCATGGATTGAGGTCTCGAGGCTTTTCCTAACATTTATGGCTATTTGATTAGCCCATTCTTCGGGAAAAAATAATGACTAGCTGCTTGCTTAATGGCTAAAGAGGCCAAATCTTTGCTTTGCAAACCCTAGGCCTGTGCAGTATATTCCATCTGCTTTAAGTAGATAAAATTCCATAATGAACAGATATGCACATTATGAATTCAAAGTTTCTTCAATTAGAATTTGCGTTTTTTTTTTTAGCCCTATAAGAGATGCAAATAAAAATCCAGGCGTGCTTTATCAGATAAATGAAACCTATTCCCAGTAGCTAAGTCCTGTATACTCATGTGAAAGAAGCTCCAGTGTTTTAATCCACTGCTTGTGAAGCAGAACAGGAAATCAGAAATTAAATATATGCACCATTTCTACACCGGCTTATTCTGCATCAGCCTATAGAGCTGTGCTCTTTATGGCGAGAAAGGGAGATGGTTGAAATCAAATCCACAGGTATATAATTCTCATATAAGCGGCTTCCTGGTAAATTTCTTAATATGTACAAATGGTCGCAGTATCAGTTGTCTTAGTGATGGTTTCTGTTAGTCAGTTCTGTCTGATTATATGCAAAATTATTGCGTCGTAATTTATTGTATGTACAGATAATGACGGCTGCCGTTAAGTGAATTACAAGGCCTTGTTTTGAGGGGGAGGGGCTGTCCCCAATTTTCACTCTTGCTCCCTCTTTTCCTCTTGCTGGGGGTAGCCCTTCATGTGTGAACCATGACGGTGAGTGATGGCAGGCTTTCAATCACGGAATAGTGCATCACATCCAAGGCTGATCCTGTCCTCATCTGGCGCAGGTGCATTCCAGCAAGGCTTGCTGCATGGCGATCAGAAGTGGGAATTCTGGCCGACCTTTTGTCCCCTATCTGGCCAAGGGATGCTGTGGCCAGCGATAGCACAAAGAGTGGGGATCGACTTCAGGACTTTGCTGCTCTATCTGGCTGAGCACCAGATCAGGCAGTATATTTACCCCCTAAAAGTTGGGTGGAGTCTCTGATCATCTCATCAACTGGAATGGTCCTTCGTCATCATTCCCTGATTTCCTGACACCTGATCACGCATTACAAATTCATCTACAGATCTCCACCTTCGTTCCTTCCAATTTTTTCCCTTGTCCCTCCACTTCCGAAAGCAGTAACTATTGCTGAAATTCTGCCCTTTCAAACCCTGCAGAAGGGTCATCATTGCCTCTGGAATCATAGCTAGTGGTCCATCTTTGTGCATGAGCCTAGATAATGAGTGTGGATTGGCTATTCATCCGTTCTGGGGATATCATAACCAAACCCAATCCGTCCTCAGTCAAACATATCGGCCCGATATTTACAGGGCGGCGTGGAGAGGGTGTGTGGGAGACTGAAAGTGACGGCAAGGCCAGGGATGTGGAGGTCCTGTCGAACCTAACGGCAGGACTTCATTATCATTTTTTGCATCTGTTTCCCACCCGGCAGCTGGCCAAATTGACTGCCTGGCTGGCGGCCGGGAAGGAGAACCAGCAGCAGGAAGCTATACCCTTTGGGGCTGGTCCCCGATAATCAGGAGTGGGGGGGATGGTCGGCCATCACAGGGGGACAAGGAGAGAGGACATCGGAGCTGGAGTGTAGGGAGGTCGGCAATCGGGAGGGTGGAGAGAAAGGCCGTGATCGGCAGGGGGGAGGCCGAAGGCTTCCTTGAGGGGCTGGGAGGTGCTCTCCTGCTCCTCCTGGCCCACAAGGAGTGCTGGAAAAGGCACTTACCTTGTGGAGCCGGCAGCTCCCGCCTTCCTTTGACTGCCAGGTTTCCCAACCCCTGGGAAACTCGTGCAGCAGCAGTGAATTTTAAATCGGGCTCCCAATTGTGCTGTAGGAGCCCGAGTTAAATGTGCTAATGAAGTGTTCCGCCTTTCAACGGAGGGATACTTGAACGCCACGATATCCAACGCCGTAAAAACCACAAAGGGCAAGTGCGCGGTGGGTTAGGGTTGTGTTTCACTCACTTGATGGTTTAACCCCCTCCCAAACTCTCTCCTGCCCATCATGGGGGGCTAATATCGAGGCCATACTTTCCGGCGGGGGTCAGTGGATAGTGTTCAGGAGCAAAAAACCCAGCCAGCTTTTCCATAGAACAACAAGAAGTTACATTTATATAGCACCTTTAACGTAGTAAAATGTTCCAAGGAGCTTCACAGGAGCATGATCAGACAAAATTTGACACCGAGCCACATAAGGAGATATTAGGACAGATTGGTCAAAGAGGTAGGTTTTAAGGAGCATCTTAAAGGGGTAGAGAGGGGGAGAGGTTTAGGAGGGAATTCCAGAGCTTAGGGCCTAGGCAGCTGAAGGCACGGCCACCAATGGTGGAGCGATTAAAATCTCACCCAGCCATTGGGCAATGAAGCCAATTTTATTATCGGCTGAATTCAACTACCTCAGCGAATATAAGCCATCGAAACATAGACTTTCCTGGTTTCTAAGGCTCAGTATCACTCCTAGCTGTGCATTTACCCCACTGCGATTGTATGATTTGTAAGATAAAAGCAACGTAGCATGAACTAGAAATAAGGCAGTTAGAAAGATTAACTGTAGTCGTCTGGCATTGTTCTCTGACTATTTATGCTGTGCCCGTATGTATTTCTTCACTTCACCTGACGAAGGAGCAGCGCTCCGAAAGCTTGTGATTTCAAATAAAGCTGTTGGACTATAACCTGGTGTTGTGCGACTTCTCACTTTAGAAATAAGGTGTTAATGATTTTTGTTTTGTGGTGCTGGAGCTAAAGCTATAATATTTCATGGGACTGGACCTGCAGAATTACCACAATCCTTACCCCCTCCCAGTAAATAATTCTCAATCAGATTTTATTATAATACAAATCTACTACCAACGTCTCCAAAACAGGTCATTCTCACATTGCTGTTTGTTGGACCTTGCTGTGCGCAAATGGGCTCCCACGTTTCCTGCTTTACAACAGTGACTGCACGTCAAAAGGGAATTAATTGGCCGTAAAGTCCTGAGGCGGTGAGAGGCGCTATATAAATGCAAGTATCTCTTTCTTTCTCTGTAGATGGTGCAAAGACATTTTGTTTTATATTCCCCTCCAGTACTTTTACGGTTCAGGCAGCATTGGAAGGCCAAGACCTGGTAAGAAATGCATTCCTTTGTATTCTATCCAAGCACAGTAAACAATGATTTTAGATAAATCTATAGTCACCCAGTGTGCTGGGCACAGTAGGGCAGCTGCTAAGCTGGCAACACTATTGTTTGCAAGGTGTTGCAGAAAAATCATCAAATATTTATTGGCTGGTGTGGAGCTTAAGGAAGAAATCTAAGCCATTGGGAAAACTTTCTTTTCCTGGCTATTTCTCATGATTTCAAGGGTTTTGTTTTCATGTCAGCCATGACTCAGTGGGTAGCACTCTTGCCTCTGAGTCAGAAGGTTGTGGGTTCAAGTCCCACTCCAGGGACTTGAGCACATAAATCTAGGCTGACACTCCAGTGCAGTGCTGAGGGAGTGCTGCACTGTCAGAGGTGCCATCTTTCGGATGAGACGTTAAACCAGAGGCCCCGTCCGCTCTCTCAGGTGGATGTAAAAGATCCCATGACACTATTTCGAAGAAGAGCAAGGGAGTTATCCCTGGTGTCCTGACCAATATTTATCCCTCAATCAATATAACAAAAACAGATTATCTGGTCATTATCACATTGTTGTTTGTAAAGCGCTTTGGGACGTCCGGTGGTCATGAAAGGCGCTATATAAATGCAAGTATTTCTTTTTTTTCTTTAAAATAGTAAGTGCTGATGACATCATAAGGGAAATTGGCTTGGTTGAGCCAGACAGCATTAGATGAACTGAATTAATCTCAGCAGATAGCTATTAACAAAACTGCTGCAGCGATCCTGGCACCTTGTTAATCCAGATCTCTTGGGCTCAGTATTTTCTCCAATCCAGGTCCCCCGATGATGTCATCAGTACGCCCCTATTCATACACAAGTCTATTATTTTTGGATTCAGCAGGAAAAAAAACCCCACACTGATTCAAAAATGTATTTTTCCCCACCAATTTTCTTCCCTCCTCTGCCCAAAGTGATGAATGATACTGGGCTTTGCTACCACACCCACCAGTTTCCCTCAGACACCCCATCCACGTACCCATTCCGTGTGTGAGCATTGACCGTGAGCGATTGTACACCATTCAACTGCAGAGAAATGGCCACCCGGCCTAATCCTCTAGGCACCCGAGATCGACATACATACACTTCGCAGCAGGGCTCACTGGACAGCATATTTCCCTTGCCTACCTCCTGAGGTTGAGGTCAATTGTAGTACCTTTACTGCCACCTCACCATTATTTTCAACAGTTTAAGTTTTAAAAGTGGCCCTGATGGTGAGATTTCTTCTTAAAGACATTGGCCCGGATTTTCTGGGGCCTGTGATTGCGTACGCGGTCCTAAGTGCCTCGCAAGTTCCAGGTTTACGCATGCGCTGCGCTTACACGAAAACCCGGAACTTGTGATCTGTCAAGGTTCTTCTTGATAGATCCTACGCATCCCTGAGAAATGGACATTCACTGGTGGAGAGTTGGGCTATTTGCCTCCGACCGCAAATTCAGGCCCATTGTTTATTGAGGATATTTATTGCACTTATCTTACTGCAATTATATAGGGCCCTGGTGAGACCACACCTGGAGTATTGCGTACAGTTTTGGTCTCCTTACCTAAGGAAGGATATACTTGCCATTAGAGGGAGTGCAACGAAGATTCACCAGACTGGTTCCTGGGATGGGGGGATTGTCCTATGAGGAGAGATTGAGTAGACTAGGCCTATATTCTCTAGAGTTTAGAAGAATGAGAGGTGATCTCATTGAAACATACAAAATTCTTACAGGGCTTGACGGTAGATGCAGGGAGGATGTTTCCCCTGGCTGGGGAGTCTAGAACCAGGTGTCACAGTCTCAGAATAAGGGGTCAGCCATTTAGGACTGAGATGCGAAGAAATTTCTTCACTCAGAGGGTTGTGAATCTTTGGAATTCTCAACCCCAGAGGGCTGTGGAGGCTCAGTCGTTGAGTATATTCAAGACAGAGATCGATAGATTTTTGGCTATTAAGGGAATCAAGGGATATGGGGATAGTGCAGGACAGTGGAGTTGAGGTAGAAGATGAGCCATGATCTTATTGAATGGCGGAGCAGGCTCGGGGGGCCGAATGGCCTACACCCGCTCCTATTTCTTATGTTCTTATTGTATAACCTTGCATTGAAAGCAGCCTGAAATTACAGACTGATTCTTAGGATCGAGCACAGTTTTTTTTTTTATCAACTTAATGACTGAAACAAATGATTTGAAATTGTATGAATTTGAAGAAGAGATTCTTGTACTATCAGAATTATTAAAATGCCTTAGCAGAAGTTGGGAAAAAGACTGAGTTTGGCCTGAATTGGAGCAGATTGTGCACGCTGTAATGTTCAAGCACTTTCCTAAAAGAAAATCAGTTTTCATTATGAGAAAAATAATCTGCTGAAGAAATATTTTCATAACTGAATATAAAATTGTCTCAAGCTGCCTCGGTATTTTTGTGCTTGCAGTTTGCGCATAATCTTCTCATAAAAGAGTGTCATTTTTCTGTAGATGGTCTTTGATGAGCTTTACATGTATAAAGCCATTTTTAATCAACCTATTCAATTGCCTTTGTTTTTATCTTGAAGGAAAGTGAATGTGTTGCACGCGCAAGGTAGTGTAAGGCAATAAAATTCTATGTATGACTTTGAATTTCTAGATCACAACAATGATGTTTGTTAATAGAGCAGCTGTATGAATCATTGAGTTAACCCCTTCACTGGGCAAAAGTACTCATTGCAAAAACCAACCTCCAATTGTTGTGAAACTGGGTTGATTTTTTTCTTAACTCTTTGCTAGTTTTTAGGCACGTATCGATGTTAATTCCTTGAGTTTCATTGTTTCAGACCAAGGACCTCCTGCAGAATGCACATGTCCATGAATGCTGTGCAGATGGTCTAAAGGGGCCATAGCTACATTGCGTCATTAAAATTGTTCACGTACACAATCATTACAAAAATTGCAGCAGACACATGAGCATGGTCATGTTGGATACCTTCCTAATTGGTCCCACGCAGTTACAGGATGGCACATCCCCTTTAATATCGAAAGTTGACAAATGTAGTTGCCTGGCAGCCAAGGGGTTAACATACAGGTAGATCCATGATGTCGACATCGCCCCCTGTCACCAAGGGGTTAAAATACAGATAGATGCAAGATGTAGACACAGCCCCCCTGTTACCAAGGGATTACAGTACTCGAATACATAAGTTGAGGGAACATTTAAAAAAAATACATATCTACATTTCAGAAACTGGAATTCTGAACCTTACATTGTGATGTGAATTTCCCAGATATGTTCAAGCCTGGTAGAGGGGTAACCCTACCTAGCTCATCCCACTGGAAGTGCACCTCTTGTCACATGATAGGCAACACGGTGGCTTAGTGGTTAGCACTGTTACCTCACAGCGCCAGGGACCCGGGTTCGAATCGGCCTCGGGTGACTGTCTGTGTGGAGTTTGCACATTCTCCCCGTGTCTGCGTGGGTTTCCTCCGGGTGCTCCGGTTTCCTCCCACAGTCCAAAGATGTGCGGGTTAGGTTGATTTGGCTATGATAAATTGACCCTTAGTGTTAGGGGGATTAAATACATGGGGTTACGGGGATAGGGTGGGATATGTGTCGGTGCAGGCTCAATGGGCCGAAATGGCCTCTATCTGCATTGTGGGGATTCTGTGATTCTGTGATGATCATGAGGCAACCATGTTAGTGGTCACATGAGATGCCTGTGGCTTCAACTTCTGTTTGCCTAGACTCAAGCAGACTGTGGTGGGCGGGGGGGGAAACAAATCCAAAAATTAACTTTGTCCTTAACAATGGTCTTGTACAGCTCCATCCTGTTCTAGAAGTAACAAACTCCAAGTGCCCAGTAACTTGCTGCTTAAATAATCTCTTACTATTAAAGTATCAGTCATGATGCCCTGTTCCTCCAGATCTGATATGATTATCCTCCTTAATATAACTCAGTCTCTGTCATGCTGTCTATTGCAAAATGATTGCAGCTACTGTTTATAGAAGAAAACTTTCAAATATTCTTTTTTTAAATGTGCACAGTATGTTGTGAAGAATAACAAATAGCTGGTGGTGATTTTAAGGCAGCAATTCAGCCTCAAAGTTTGTTTAATCTTCATAAACCACTTGAGCTTTATGGCATTGTCAGAGCCAGCTGATTAACTTAGTACCTGCCATCTATTATCCTCTATTTCATGATAGCTTTGTAATATTAGTTCATAATTTCTATTCAAATTATGAATATAAAAAAACGAAAGCCAATTAAGTTGAAAAATGTGGTAAAATGACACTGTTGATTTTCATTTAGAAAATCTTGTGCTTCAGTTGAAACCCCTAAATAACAATCTGTCTGCTTTGATCTTCGAAGAGGGTAGAATATTTCAACATGTCTGTGTTCTACAAATTAGCCACCTTGTCGTCCCGAGCAACAATGACGGCTGTTTGTAACGGTTGTTTTCCATCTCTGTTATCCACAAATCTGTTCCTTTCTTTCATTCTCTTTCTCCACCCACCCCCCCCCCCCCTTTAAGCAGCTGCCATCTTTTCTCATTATGAGTGCTTGTGCAATGCAAGCCAAGGCAGCTTGCAGACAATCGGCAACTAATGGACTGACTGTGCCTATTGTGAGTGTTTAGAACATGGATCTGTCATTGTGTCCTGTCACTGCTGCTGCTGTATGGGGGAATACAGAGGCAGATGTAATTCCTGGCCTCTGAGTCATCAGAAACAGATGTAGATTTCTCAGAACCCTTTTGTATCACATGTAATTTATTATTCACAGGCATTGGACAGTAAAAAAGGGCGGAGAGGGGGATCGTCCCCATCCAGAAGGAGAGGGGAGGTGATTGATATCTAGCAAGAAATGGAAACAAAAATCAATTTCTAGGTAAAGTAACACTTGGCATGATGGAGGGTGTATGTGTGCAAGCAGCATCTTGCAAAATTTGTCCTCTAGTATCCTTTCAGCACATTTTGGTAATGTGACCATAACATTTATTCTGTAATATGCGATCGTATCTCACATTCAGTGTCCAGTTCAACGTAAAGGACTACTTGCAGCTTAAAGTTGGATTCTCAATTTAAAAGACTTGGCTGTTTTAAGTAAGACAATTGCAGCTAATCTGCAAACCTGGTTGTCTGATTAAGTTCTTCTGAGCAGCAAACTATTTAATAGAATAAATTGTTAATATTTGATACGTCAAATAATGTAAACGATTATTCAGCTGATGGTATAGTTTCATATGCCTGTGGTTGAGATTTAGTTCGATATGCATGTGACATGCTTAAAATTTGACCTGATTTTGCTACCAGAATATTTATTGTGAGAGAGGATTCTGTTTATTTTTGTGTTTTGTGTCTAATTGGAGAGAAAATTTGATTGACAGGGTGGCAGTGGCAACCGCTAATTAAGATCTGCCCAATAAAGTCCATGTTGGTAACTGTGGCCATCCTATTCCACCTTTGGATGCTGTCTAGGTTGCCAATTGGATACTGCGATTGATTTCATGGTATTTTTTTCCATCAGGCATAAACCTACCGGCCAAATTTAGCATGATTAATCAGCATTACTGTGCGTGTATTAGCACCATAGACAGTGTCACTGGATCTCAACTTTAGGTCCAACATACTCCAGTTAGCCCAGTGCACCATTTCCACTTTCCCTTCCCTTCATCCTAACACCGCTTGGTTGGTGAATATTGAAGTGTTTTTATGGATTAATGCTCAGTGCCTCAGAACATTAATGCTGATTTACGGTGTATTCACATGATAAATTTAGCATCTGTGCAAGGCCAAGAAGTAAATTAAGCAACTTTGCATCAATGCTAAACTTGATCGAATGTTAAGACTTGAACTGACTCCAAAGGGAAGCAAAGTAAGACTACTTCCTCCCAGGGAATCTTCTTAATTATACCAGTGCTATAATTATAGTAGGAATGCATGCTGAGTTTCCATATCACCTTTAAAGTGAATTCCCACATTAACTTGTTATAAAGAATTCACAACCAATCAGTTATCTGGGAATGGGGTGGGTAGAGTGGATGTGGTCTAAATAGGTAGCAATGGTCCAAATAGTTTGATTTCTCAAGTAACGGTAACTGGGCTGACTGAAGGATGAACCAAAGAATGAGATGGTTATTCTTTCTGCTTCACCTCAGTATGGCTAGACAGTGAATATAAATTTGATTGTCACTATTCAATCATACCGTGGATATTTTTATATTTAGGTAAAAGATCCCATGACACTATTTCGAAGAAGAGCAGGGGAATTATCCCCGATCTCCTGGCTAATATTTATCCCTCAACCAACGCGACTAAAACAGATTATCTGATCATTTATCTCATTGCTTTCTGTGGGACCTTGCTGTGCGCAAATTGGCTGCCACGTTTCCTACATTATAACAGTGACTATACTTCAAAAGTAATTCATTGGCTGTAAAGCAGTCTGGGACACCCTGAGTTTGTGAAAGGTGCGATATAAATGTAAGCCTTTCTTTCTTCCTCTCTTTTTCTTTCCTTTCTTTTGTTTTCTTCCTTTCCTTCTTTTTATTTCGTTCCTTCTTTCCTTCTTTCTTTATTACTTGAGTCTTTATCACTCAAAGACTCGGCAGTAAGTATATTTTATGCATGTTTTCTTTGGTTCTGAATATAGGGGTGCCCATTTCATGGCTGTGTGACGAAAGAAGTTTTCCCAATATTCTCTCCTCTTTAAAGGTAGCGCCGCATGCTCATGTACAGCTCCAGAATTACCACCAATCCGCCAGGAGCTCGCCCAAGTGGTTATTCTTCTTCAGTGAGCAAAGACGGTGAGCACTGGCAAGCAATTTTGACCAGGGAAGGCACTTTCCAGAGGACACTAGGCAACAATCAAGAGTAGGAATCCTGCTGCTTTTTTCCCCTTTCGCTAATCGAGAGACAACGAAGCCAAATAATGTGTCGCAAAACTTGGCCCAGATGGTGGATTGAACCTGTGGCTCAGAACCAAACTAGGCATTGCATTTACCCACTGAGTTACTGGAAATGCTCCTGATTCTGGGCCATGATTTTCTGATTGACAGTGTTTTAATGCCAGCGGTAACCCGTTTATTTTAAATGGATTATCGATGGTATTAAAGTAATGTCAACTGGAAGATCTGGGCTCTGCGGTTTTAATTAAACTGACATACCTTAAATAAAGGTACAGCGTACAACTCTGATTTATGGTAAATACTGTGTGGCTTATTCTTCTGGTCCCTGCTGCCCATAGTTCAATCCGATCTAACTTCGCACTCGGTTATTAGCAGCAGAGCTCAGCTGTCCTTGCTCAGCTTTTAAGGTGGCATTGGGAAACTCGCCAATATTGGGAGCGCCCTTTCTAAAGCTACTTCATGTGCTCTAGAACGGCGAGATGGTAGTGGAGCAATTCTGCCACACATGAGGAAATTGAGCGAAGGAGCTCTCAATGTGGTGGTAAGTGCTTCTCCCATTTTTAAAAAGCGGCCTAGAATTAAATGTAAGCAGAGGTGCCATGGAAACGAAACATTCTTTGGTTGGGAGCATACACGTGGAACATGCCACGGCATGGCGTAAGTGTCTGGTGAGGTCAGGATATGTCGCTTCTTATTGGTCAGGAGCACCTTGATGTTTTGTGACGGTATTAAATGAGTTATGAGCAACATTTGCAAAACAATAGACACCAGGCATTACGGATTTTTAAAAATTGAAATGTTCATAAATTTGTTGCAAGAATATTTTTTTTTAATGCTGAATAAGCACTTCATCTTATAGAGGCATTGTGTACTGCTTAAAAATAGCCATTATCACACTGCTCTTTATGGTGTTGTGGAGAAACCCAGTTCAAAGTACTTCTTTTATTGACCACCAGGGGGACACCATTCCTTTTCCTTCCTGCAGTATATTCTGGGCAGGATGAGCTCGTGGTCTGCAAACGTGCTCGGTAATTGTCCTCAAAACTTGGACTCATTTAAAAAAAAGTCAATATCTGCTCTAATTATGAACCCCAATTCAATGCTGAGCGACATACCCATGTCTACAAAGCACAAGTTGGCCTCAGTGATGTCATCATACCCAGCGTGCACTGCAGAAATGAAAGAATAATGTCAGTCCCGATGGTGGTGTAAATTAACAGCAATGTTACAAGCAGCAACCCTCCACAGCAACACATCGCTCAGAACATTAGATTGTGACTGAAATATTTAAATTCTCCACTTGCCTGGATGAGTGCAGCTCTAACAACACTCAAGAAGCTCGACACCATCCAAGACAAAGCGGCCCGCTTGATTGGCACCCCATCCACCACCTTAAACATTCACTCCTTCCATCACCGGCGCACCATGGCTGCAGTGTGTACCATCTACAAGATGCACTGCAGCAACTCGCCAAGGCTTCTTCGGCAGCACCTCCCAAACCTGCGACCTTTACTACCTAGAAGGACAAGGGCAGCAGGCGTATGGGAACACCGCCACCTCCAAGTCACACACCATCCTGACTTGGAAATATATCGCCGTTCCTTCGTCGTCGCTGGGTCAAAATCTGGAACTCCCTCCCTAACAGCACTGGGGGAGTACCTTCACCACACGGACTGCAGCGGTTCAAGAAGGCGGCTCACCACCACCTTCTCAAGGGCAACTAGGGATGGGCAATAAATGCTGGCCTTGCCAGCGACGCCCACATCCCATGAGCGAATTTTTAAAAATGGACAACTTTGCTCAAATAGTTCTTCCCCTCAGTTACGTTTGGTGTTTCAGGGGTGAGCAATGTAAAGCAACTGTTTGACCTAGTTTCAGTCTGAAAACTTACCAGTATTATCATAATTACTTGTCTGTTTGCGTGAAATTAGTTAAGACTAAGAATCATTGATGGCTGTGTGAGTAAATGTTATCCCCATGTCGTATTGCGTCATCCTTTATATTTCGGGTACACTTCCGCTACTTTTTCTTGTGCCTAGTGCTCAGGATGGCTTTCACAGGCCTCCTATGACCCGCAATGCGACCTGATGTGATGTAATCTGGAAAGTAGTGCTCCTCCAGGTGAACAATAAACCCCTTATGCTGCTGATAAACTCAGTGAAAATATTCTTCTGGTCTGTTTGATAGATGGTCAAATAACACACTTATAGACCACATCTATTGGGCTATAAACTATGAGTCAGGCTTATTAAGAAATTAAATTAAACCGAAGGAAGAGCAGAAACAGCAAACTTTACTAGATTATAATACCTCACATGATCTTGGTCAATTTCAAAAAGTCAATTTCAAAAAGTTAAAGACACTTTAGTAGTTCTCTGTGGTGCTTTAAACAACTGTGTTAAACAACAGAAAATGCTGACAACACTCAGCCAGTCAGGCAGCATCTGTGGAGAGAGAAACAGAGTTAACATTTCAGGTCGATGACCTTTCATCAGAACTTGATGTGTCCTTGATGAAATGTTTAACATGAGAAAGAACATCACTGAGTCCTTCATTAGCCTCCACTCGAGCGCAGTGCAGTGAAAAGAGGATTGGGTGAACTGGGAAAGTGGGTCACACTTATATCCAGAAGAGACAGCTTCTGGCTTTCGAGCTATCCATCAAAAATAGAGGTCAAATGTACCAGAGTGGTGCCTCCGAAGCCTGCTCCCAGCCCTTTATTAATTTCTAAGACCAGCCAAGCTGTGAGTCTGATAACCAACTTTCCCTGGTTGAGACAGTCATGAAGCTGGAAGCTCATTGAAGGCTTGGTAGAATAGCACATGATATAGACTGTAAATCTGGGAGGATCAGAACCCTCATGATTCATATTAATTGCTTCTGTCACCTGGGTCTCACTGTTGAGTCTTTTCTCATTTGTACAAGAGGATGATAAAACTTCAATTCTACCTGTCTGGTCTTGTCTACATATTTCCTTGTGTGTAATTCATAGCATCAGAGAAGAATAGGTCTGAGTCAAGCAGCGTGTGCATTCCAACTGTGGTCAGTCAGAGCAGTAACCAAATGAAGGTGATCAGTGACCACAAGTTCACTCAAAAAATATATAAACATTGTGACATAAACCAAATAGATCTCTAACATGTCACATGTTGCATTGAGTCATGTAGACCAGAAGTAGCTGGGGTTGATTTCTGGTCTGTGATATAGAGAGGCAGCATATTGTTATTGGACGAGTAATCCAGAGGCCTGGACTAATAATCCAGCGAAAGTGAGTTCAAATCCCACTGCGGGCAGTTTGAAAATTTGAATTCAGTTTGAAAATTCTGGACATAAAAAGTGACCATGAAGCTGTTGAATGGTCGTAAAAACCCAACTGGTTCACTAATGGCCTTACCTGGTCTGGTTTATATGTGACCTATATGGCCTATTCAGTCCCACACCAACGTGGTTGACTCTGAAGTGTCTGAGCAAGCCTCTAAATTGCAACTAGGGATGGGCAATAAATGCTGGCCTTGCCAACGATGCCCATATCCTGAGAATGAATCATAAAATATATATTTATAGGTGTGCATAATTAGCCTTCGCACCCCAGGATAAGGAAGGGACAAACAGCCAGGGTTCCTGCTGCTGATCACTGTCTGGTGATTTCTGCTGGGCAACCTGCGCATGTGAACATTGGATGGGGACAAGTTCAGGCTCAGCTGCGATGTCCTCCACGTGTGGATAACCTGCGGATGTCCATTTTCCACGGTGGCAGGATCTCTGCTGGTGGGTGGCGGGGTGTAACTTCCTGTTAAACTCCACTCGTGCTGACCCCACCACACTTTCTGGAGTCAGCATAATTTGGGTGAGATACAGTCATTGGAGATCATGCTCATTGGAACCTCACCTATTGGGGGACACAGCAGGACTTCAGTGGCTGCAGCTGCATAAATGGGCCACAGCATAGAGCTTCATTTTTGGAGGCAGGACAGAAATATGAAAATGTTGGGGGGAGAGCCTGTTGCAGGGCGCAGGGCCCCCAGATCTGCAGATTCCAATGCGGGAGTACTCCTGTGGGAGGTGAGGACAGGGAGGAGGTGCTGCTTGGGAGGGAGGAGCGGAGGGCTAAAGGTAACAGCATGTCAGAAAGGAGGTAGCCAGGGCAGCCAGTGCCAACTCATCGATTGCACACGCTACCACGCAGCGCAGGAAGACGTTTAATGACCTCACTGGTGGTAAAATAAACATTTCTTTAAAAACCTGTAAATGCCAGAAAACTGAAACTAAAAGACAAAGGGGGAGAAATTCGGTATCGCCCTGTTTGGGCCGCTAATTTTTGAAATCCTGAAAAATGAGCGCCAGGCGCTAATGATTCTGCGCTTCCCCTAAACTGGCTTTTCGCGCTCCAGGAAGGAAGTGAAGAACTAAATCAAGCGATCCACTTCCTTCCTGGAGCGCTAAAGGACGCAGGCGGGACGGTAGTGGTGCCGCGCTGCACAATGTCCCGTGTAGCGCTGCCGAGATCCGAGGCTCCTAACTTCCCTTAAGGGAAAGAGCCATCGGTGCAGGCCCTGCATTAGGACCAGTTAGCTGGTCTCCGACGGCAGCCGCGATCTGGCTCGATCAGCCCCATGCACTGCAGCAGAGCGCCGGGCTGATCGATCGCGGCCGAAGAAAAATGGAAAAAAATTGAAATAATGCATTGCAACAATTTTTATACTTACCGCGCCAACAGCCCCTTTAACTTGTGCCCCCGAAGCGCCCGGCCTCCCGAACAACGCCCCCTGCAGCTGTCGGTGTTTTCGCCCGGCGATGCTGCAGGGGATGGAACCGAAGTTCGGGTCTGGGGTGCAACCGGGGCGATGCGCAGGACAATGACGTCACGATCTCCGGGCACAGGAGATCATGGCGCAAAGTGTTATCACCACCACAAACCTCTCGGCCAATTTAGCGGGTGTAGTACATTTTGCCGCGCTCGGTCGATGAGTTGTTAGCGCCCCGTTATCACCCCCGGAGTCATTAACGGGAGGTGCAAAGGTACCGAATTTCTCTCCCAAAATGCTGGAAGTACACAGCAGGTCAGACACAAAAAGACAAGTTAACATTTTGAGTAGAACTCTTCCTCAGAACTGGACACTGAAAGATAACCAAATAATTTAGTAGAATCAGAAAAAAGGGGAAGGGGAAATACAATCAAATAGGATCGAATAGGATATGTGGCACAGAAACAGGCCATTCGGCCCAACCAGTCCATGCCGGCGTTTATGCTCCTCTTGAGCCTCCTCCTGTCTTTCCTCATCTAATTCTATCAGCATAACCCTCTATTCCCTTCTCCCTCATATGCTTATCTAGCCTCCCCTTAAATGCATCTATACCATTCGCTTCAACCGCTCCCCGTGGTAGCGAGTTCCACATTCTCACCACTCTCTGAGTAAAGACGTTACTTCTGAATTCCCTATTTGATTTCTTGGTGACTATCTTATATTGATGGCCTTCAGTTTTGCTCTTCCACTCAAGTGGAAACACTCTGTATCTACTCTATCAAAACCTTTCATAATTTTAAAGACCTCCATTAAGTCACCCCTCAGCCTTCTCTTTTCAAGAGAAAAGAAACCCAGCCTGTTCATCCTTTCCTGATATATAAATAAAACCCAAAAGATACTCCAATCAGAGAGGAAGTTAATCGGTTAAATGACCCTGAAAGCTGTTAAAAAGAAAGCAAGAAATTGTTAGATAATATTAAAGACAATCTCAGTGAGGGAATGAAAGACATTTTTTTTAATCAAAAGCAGGTGCAGATAGCTAACACGTGAGAGGCCCACCCAAATAAAAAGGTGAGAAAATAGGGGAAATTGAAAAATAATGCAGAAAGCTTTCAGATGCAGCTCTAAAATGGAATCTGAAATGTTGGAAAATTAGTGATGAAGCTAAAGTCTGAAGTCAGTGTTCAGACCAGTAAGCTTTAGAATGCCCATGAGAAAGATGAGATACTTACCTGGAGCTTGAGCTGAGCTTGGTTAGAACCGTGTAGGAGGCCAAAGCCCGAAGGGTCAGTGCGAGAATGGGAAGGAAGTTAAAGTGATGACTCAGGGTCACACTTGCAGACAAAGCTAAGGTGCTCAGAGAAGCAGTCACCTGGTCTGTGTGGTAACACAATACAGCTTCCTGTGACTCGAACTTTATTGCATCACTTCCTGTGATTAGTCCAGGATAAATACTGGACTGATCAGTTGGATCCTGGAGAGGCATAGAGTAAGACCTCTTTTGTATGTAGCACCTTTTTAGTTGATTAAAGCTTACTTTAAGTTCACCACGCGTAAGGCTCATTCTTACGACAATTTAATCAACTTTGGAAAACTTCGCACTCAAACTTTTTGGACGAACTCGGAACTAAGGATCCAGGGAATCACCCATCATGGAAAACATCCTTAAACCATCACGTCTTGACTTGGACCCAAACACCCCAGCAGCCGGTAAGGTGTGGAAACACTGGTATCGCACGTTTGACAATTTTCTTGAATATTGTAAGGCTGATGATGACTCAAAGTTGCGGATACTCATCAACTGTGTCACCCCGAATGTATTTCAGTATGTGGAGAAATGGGACAGTTACGAGGAGGCAATTCGGACGCTTAAGAGACTATATACTAAGACACCGAATGAGGTCTATGCCAGACATCTACTAGCTACAGCCCAACAAGGGCCGGAGGAATCCATTGATAAATTCCTCCAAGAGCTTCGCAGACTTAGTATGGACTGTAACTTTCGGGCGGCCTCAGCTGAGCTGTACCATGAAGAAATGATCCGTGATGCTTTCATCTGCGGGCTTGCCTCCCCATTTATACGCCAGCGTCTACTGGAAAGTAAGACACTTGAGCTTCAGAGAGCTTATGACATGGCTTGCTCTCTAGATCTGGCAAAAAGAAATACAGACCTTTATACAGTGCCCAGACCTCGGTCTACTGCCTTAAGTACAGTCAGGCAATTTAAGAGGCCTCAGGTGAACTCTATTAGGGAGGTCTTTATCCCTGACGATCAATCTGATGACTTCACTGATGAAGAGGATGATGACCCCACTGTGGCAGCCTCTTGGCAATCTAAGACATGCTTCTTTTGTGGTGATGAGTTCCACCCTCGGAAATTCTGCCCTGCTTGCAATGCGTTTTGCAGTCATTGCAACAAAAAGGGTCATTTTGCAAAGGTTTGCCTATCAAGAGCCTCTACGAGGGCTTATCAAGCTAAGTCCTACCGAACTGCCCCGGTAAGGGCCTATCAAGATGTTCCGGCTAAAATCTATCGTGCTTCCTCTCGAAGAAACACACCTAGAGTTTCAGCCACTCTTTGTGCAACAACACCAATTACAGCTGCTTGTCCTCAGAACCTATTCCATGCAGCTACAAAAGCATCAATTAATGGACATACTTTAGATGCCTTAATTGATTCAGGTAGCACTGATAGTTTCATTAGGGAACAGATTGTCGCAGAGTTAAAGCTACATGTTTTCCCATCGGACCAGGCAGTTGCGATGGCTCAGTCATCACTTAATACCAGAATTTCTGGCTTTTGTATGGTTGAAATAACACTTAATGGTCACAGGTATCCCTCCACCCGGCTTTCGGTGCTCAAGGACTTATGTAGTGATCTTATCTTAGGGCTGGATTTTCAAAAGCAGCATAAGAAGCTCACCATTGAGTTCGGCGGATCCAAACCTGAACTCACTATTTCTAATATACTACCTCGATTACCGTTCTGTGCATTGTCAGCAGCTTCACTGGATGAACCCTCACTGTTTTCCAGTATCCCGCCTCGATGCAAACCGATTATAACAAAGTCACGACGTTTCAGTCAGGAAGACCAGTCTTTTATTGCGGCTGAGATTTCTCGGCTTTTAGCAGAGGATATCATCGAGCCTTGTTCGTCGCCATGGCGCGCCCAGGTCGTTATTGTTAAGAACCCTCTACAACCTCACAAGAAACGGCTGTGCATTGACTATTCACAGACCATCAATCAATATACGGACTTGGACGCATACCCATTGCCGCGCATCGATGATATGGTTAATAAATTGGCTGAGTACACGGTGTTCTCAACATATGATCTAAAAAGTGCCTATCATCAGGTACCCTTGAAGGTCTCAGACAAGCAGTATACGGCCTTTGAAGCCAATGGACGGCTGTATCAATTTCGTCGCCTCCCCTTTGGGGTCACTAATGGAGTGGCTGTCTTCCAGCGAGCAATGGATGACCTGGTCAAACAGGAAGACTTGAAGGATACGTTTCCTTATCTGGACAATATTACTGTCGCAGGTCGCAATCAGCAGGAACATGACGCCAATCTCCAACGATTTTGAGATGCACTCCAGCACCGTAATTTGACATTAAATGCGGCTAAATCCATTGAGTCACAACCAACCATCAACATCCTTGGCTATTGTGTGGGCAATGGCATCATTAAACCTGACCCTGAAAGGCTTCGCCCACTCCAAGAACTCCCGCCACCTAAGAATCCGGCCTCCTTGCGCCGGGCCCTCGGCTTGTTTGCATACTATGCTAAATGGATTCCTAACTTCTCGGACCGAATCCAACCTCTACTGAAGGCCAGCACATTCCCACTAGACACAGCGGCTGTTGCAGCCTTTAACCTCCTGAAAAAACAGTTGGAGAAAGCGACTCTTCACTCCATCGATGAGAGTCTTCCTTTTGTCGTTGAGTGTGATGCCTCGGAGGTGGCGATCTCGGCCACTCTGAATCAGGAAGGTCGTCCGGTGGCATTTTTGTTCAGGACTTTTCAAGGGGCTGAGCTACGTTATCCTCCAGTCGAGAAAGAAGCTACAGCCATCATAGAGGCAGTACGGAAGTGGAGTCATCTCCTAGCTCGCCAGCACTTTACCTTAATCATGGACCAGCGATCGGTCGCCTTCATGCTCGATAATCGAAAACGGACCAAAATTAAAAATAATAAAATCCAGCTTTGGCGGCTGGAATTGGCCTCTTTTGGTTACACCATCCACTATCGACCTGGCAAGGAGAATGTGGCTCCGGATACCCTCACATGAGCATTCTGCTCCGCCATGGCACCCTCTACGCTCGTAGACATCCATGATGGGTTGTGTCATCCGGGCGTTACTCGCATGCTACACTTCGTGCGGTCCCGAAATCTCCACTTCTCTACCAGGGATGTAAAGAAGATGTGCTCGGACTGCAGAGTCTGTGCAGAATTGAAACCTCGGTTTTTCCGTCCCTCGGGTGGTATACTCATACATGCGACCCAGCCAATGCAACGGCTTAGCATCGATTTTAAGGGGCCGTTGCCCTCTTCAACTCGCAACACTTATCTATTGACCATGGTCGATGAGTATTCCCGTTTTCCGTTTGCCTTTCCCTGCCCCAATATGCTGACGACCACGGTTATCAGCTGCCTTCAGCAGGTATTTGCTTTCTGTGGCATGGCATCCTATGTTCATTCGGATCGGGGCCCTTCTTTTATGTCAGGAGAACTCAAGGCCTATCTCTCGGAACGGGGTATTGCTGCCAGCAAAACGACGCCTTAGCATCTGGTCGGGAATGGGCAAGTCGAGCGTTTTAACGCTATCATCTGGAATGCGGTACGTCTGGCTTTGAGATCTCGGGGCCAACCCAACCAGCAATGGGAAGCAGTACTTCCAGACGCATTACACTCCACACGGTCCCTCCTTTCGACCGCCACAAATACGACGCCTCATGAACGGTTCTTCCGATTTCAGCGTCGCTCATCCTATGGGATATCTCTCCCGTCGTGTCTGACTGGACCGGGACCAGTGCTACTCCGAAGATATGTCCGGGCGTCTAAGAATGACCCCCTGGTAGATGAGGTTGAGCTCACTGACGTCAACCCTACCTACGCCTATATTCGGTATCCTGACGGTCGGGAATCTACCGTGTCATTGCGGGATCTGGCTCCCTGCCCGCCGAAACATAGAGGGACACCAGGGGATGATATTGTACCAGGCACATCTCTGGGCTCGTCAGGTGCCTCTCATCACGATCTGGATCTGACGCCGGCTGGTACCTCACTCCAGCGTGCCGACCTGGGGCAGACTGACTATGAGCCCGTCGGGGCTCGCACGCGCAGCCACGATCCACCCTGTACCGTACGCTCGGAAACGGATCTGCCACAGCCCTGCCCGACACCCGTTCGGGCACCAGTACACAGTCAGGATCGTCCTGACCCCTCAGAGCGGGCTGGATCACTCGGACTCTGGTCCACGGCCCGCGGCGGGTAAACGGGCTAGGGGCCCTCTACCGCTACGAGAACCCAAACGGGTGCGGCTCTCCCTCGTCCAGCGGCTACGAAATGGAGGGAGAATGTGGTAACACAATACAGCTTCCTGTGACTCGAACTTCATCCCGGCCTCCTAATC
Organism: Squalus acanthias; assembly: GCA_030390025.1. Lineage (NCBI taxonomy): Eukaryota > Metazoa > Chordata > Chondrichthyes > Squaliformes > Squalidae > Squalus > Squalus acanthias. The sequence goes on from CM059437.1 coordinate 67,962,275, forward strand.
TTTTGGGGGGGGAGAATGTGGTAACACAATACAGCTTCCTGTGACTCGAACTTTATTGCATCACTTCCTGTGATTAGTCCAGGATAAATACTGGACTGATCAGTTGGATCCTGGAGAGGCATAGAGTAAGACCTCTTTTGTATGTAGCACCTTTTTAGTTGATTAAAGCTTACTTTAAGTTCACCACGCGTAAGGCTCATTCTTACGACAGTCTGTGCTTGCTTTCCCCCAGTGCACAGGTGATCATATTATGAGCAGCACATACAGTACGCTGGATTGGAGGAAGTACAAATAAATTGCTGTCTGACACAAAAGGAATATTTGGGACCCTGGACAATGATGTGGAAGGAGATGAATGGACAGGTGTTGCATCTGCTGCAGTTGCACGGGAACATACCGGGGAAGGGCAGTAAGGATGGTGGAAGAGTGAACAACGGTATCCTGGAGGGAGCAGTCTATCATAGGATCACTGGTGGTGGGATCATATTGTAGATAACAAAAATGTTGGAAGATGATCTGGTAAATGTTGATGGCTGGTGGGATGGAAGGTGAGAACCGTGGGGAACCCTGTCATTGTTATGAGAGGAGGGGGAGGGATGAGAGCAGAGGCTCTGGAACTAGGACGGACGCGATCAATGGTCAAATTAGGGTTTATCATGGCATTCTGCTTCTCTTCCTATTGAACCCTTTAATTGTCAGTGAACCGTAACTCCGATTGAAAGTAATATCCATGAACTTTGCTCCTGATGAAACCATTCTAGCCATTGTTGCTCCTTTAGATATGGAGCAAGACCATGAAAATTTCTTAGCATCGGGTGATGTCATCTGAGGGCAGCATGTGCTATCACTCACTCCATCCTTCTCAAACACCAGCCCAGAGACATTCACTTGAGGGCAGTTGGATTGTGAGGGGGAGGAGACTGCACTGGCTGAAACACAGAGCACAAGTGAGTGGCTCATTTAAAAAAAAATTATTCTCAGAATGTGGGCGACACTAGTGAGGCCACATCTATTGCCCATCCCTAGTTATGCTAAGAAGGTGGTGAACCACCACGGTTCTTGTAGTGATGGTGCTCCCACAATGGTATTAGGTAGGAAATTATTTATTTTACTTGTCTGTTTCACAACTGAGTGGCTTGCTGGGCGACTTCAGAGGGCATTAACAGCCAAGTGCGTATTGTGGGACTGGAGTCATGTGTAGACCAGACCAGGCAGGGGTGGCAGGTTCCTTTACCTGATGGGCTGTAGGTCAGGTTTCCTTTGTGAAATGCAGGCTGGGGAAGCACTGCTTCTGGGGCAACTGCAGATTAGAGCGTTTCTGTATATTCTGATGTGGAAGTACCAGTATCTGGGTGAACTGTGCCTACCCTGTTGCCTGGCCTCCATCGATTGCTCCTCCTCTTCTTTCTCCAAAAATCATACAAGGGAATTCCCCAATGAGAGACCATCTGAAATGGTGGATCGGGTGGGAGAATGTCAGCCACAGCAAATAGTACAAAGGTAGACGGTAATGCAGTTGTCAGTGACAAAAAGATATAGAAAAGGTCGTCCAACTAGTGTGAGAAATAAAGTTTCAGTAGAGCCTTGCAATGCAGCTGCAGGGCCCTTTAAATCTACTTTTGCCTTTCCTGTAGCACCTTGTAATGCTAGACATCTGTTTTGTACAGGCAAGTCTATGACTGGTCACAACTGAAGCGGTAATATTGAGAAATGGGACCTATGACATCACCACATCAGACGGTGGAAAATGGGACAGCCACTAAAATGGCTTAACACAACCTTCCCTGTTTCCCCACCACTGTCCACCTGAAAATCGTGCAGCAAGCAGAAAAAAAATGAAGGCATCTTGCATCTAGGCTCACACGTGAAGATAGCCATTTGTACAACATATCAGAGAGCATCCAGCACTAATGCAACCACATCCCAGCAAGGGTCAGTGTCTTCAGGTATGGAGAAGAGAAAATTAGAGGGAAAATATGTGCTTACATTGCTCAGTCTATCAGGAAATAGTGAAATATTATATCATCTATACAGCAGAGTCCATTCGTATTCCCAGCAACTGAATTACAGGATTACTATCAGGCAGGCGCACAATGGAACAGGTGGAGTGTGCTTTCTGCTGATATTCATCCAACATTGCTATCACCAGCACAGTTTATATATTTATTTGTCGCTTATTGTACTTCTAATAAGTTAAAAGATATTTTAAGTCAATATTTCTTTTGTTAAATAGTTTTGTGGACCAATTTAAAGAAGCATTGAAGAGCAGTTGGCATCTTAACCATCTCCTGCGCGACAAAGTAGTTTGCCTGGTGCCCTTTGACCAGTGCTAGAGAAACCTCACTGCAGCTCATTCTGAGTCTCAAGGTTATTTTTTATAGATATCATGCCCGAGTACAAGATCAAACTAAAGCCTTTTTTTGTACGTAATAATATTTTTGGAGCAGGTCTAAATGCAATGCATAGCTGGAATTTTCCCTTGGTCTCATTATATATGATAACCACTGGCTTGTAGTCTATTGGAAGACCGCAGGCTATGTTAGTTTCTTGTAAAAATGAATCAAACACAACATTACGACAGTTCAAATCGTGTGATAAAGTAGCGTTTTGGTTCAAATCATGTAACTCGATGAATCCCATCACATATGATTGCCAAAAAATGAAATAAAAATGAGCCCATGAACTCCACCTCCATATGTTATGCAGAGTAGCACAGGTTTGTGTGGACATTGTATTTTTGAGTTCAGCTAATGTTGATCTCTCAGCTTAGGGGTGATCTGAACCCATCAATGTGTTACTGCCTTGTAACGCACTCTGCTATGTTTCATCCTGTACATAACACAGTCCAGCCTACACGTTGTCCTATATTGCTTGCATGATAGCCTAGTGGTTATGATACAGGTCTAGCAACCCAGCGGTTTTGATCCAAATCTCATCACGCAAGCTGTGAAAGTCAATTCAATAAATCAGGTGCCAGGATAATTACCATGAAAGAAAGACTTGCATTTATAAAGTGCTTTTCATGACCTCAGGAAGTCCCAAAGTGCTTTACAGCCCATGAAGTACAGTTTTTTTGGAAGTGTTGTCACTGTTGTAATGTAGGAAACATGGCAGCCATTTTGCACACAGTAAGCTCCCACAAACAGCAGTGTGATAATGACCAGATAATCTGTTTTAGTGGTGATGATTGAGGGATAAATATTGGCCCTCAGTACTGCACTGTCGGAGGTGCCATCTTTCAGAGTGTCAGCCTAGATTTTTGTGCTCAAGTCTCTGGAGTGGGACTTGAACCCACAACCATCTGACTCAGGCGAGAGTGCTACTAACTGAGTCACAGCTGACCAGAAAGCTACCAGATTGTCATAAAAAGCCAACTGGTTTACTAATGTCCTTCAGGGAATGGAACCTGCCACCTACACATGACTCTTAATACCTCATGTAGCAATGAATAATGCTAATGTCACCCACATCCCAAGAATTTTTTTTTTAAATGTAACACACGCCAGCCTATCTTTTGTTCGGTATACAACACATTCTAGCCTACGTTATCTCAAACGTAACACGCTTCATCTTACATGTTACTCTATTTGTAACACACGCCAGCATTGTGTTGCTCTGTATGTAACACATTGAATCCTTTATGTTATCCCATATGTAACATACTGCAGCCTACGTGTTATCCTATGTGTAACCCTCTCCAGCCTACATGTTCTCCTATGTGTAACACTCTACAACCTACATGTTCTCCTAAATGTAACAGAAACAAGAAATTCACTTGATGTCATAAATACAAGACTGAATCTTTGCTGTTATGTTTTGTAAGATTGTCCAAGTTTTTATTGCAGCATTGTAATTATTTATAACACTATCAGGTCTCCTGTGGCAATGCGTATCTCTCTAACTCCCTCCTTCTCACACACAATTAGACACAGAAGTCAGCCAGGTGTGGTTAAAAGTTACTTTTATTCAGCCACAAAGATGGTTGCAGTGAGGCGAGGCCATCACTTTAAGTTACAACATCAAATGGGCAGTTCTTAGGAAACCAAGGGGGAGAAATTCGGTATCGCCCCGTTTGGGGCGCAATTATAGGCCGGGCGCAAAGTTTAGCACCTGCCGCTAATTATCACCTCCGACTGCAAACTTGGCTTCTATCGCCCCTGGAGGTGATTGGAGTGCTAAATCAGGCGCTACACACCTCTCTTAAGGTGCTAACGTCGAGGAACAAGGCGCTACCTCAGAGCGCTGGCGAAGCTCATGTGATGTCAGTCAGCAATGGAACACAGACACACTGGTGCAGGCCAGTTCTTAAAGAGGAGGGTCGATCTTGCTCTCCATCCACATCCTGCTCATTGCAGCCTTGAATCTCGGCCTGGAGAGACCTGTACATCAAATCTGCTGGAAAGAACAATGGAGAGGCCCAGGGAAAGAGCTCAGAGTGCAGCCCCAATAGTCTCTTCTAAATCGATGCAAGGAAGGTCAAATCAAAATGAACCTGCAAAGTGCTGCTCAGTACCCAAAACTCCTTCACACAGCGTTGAATCTCTCCAGAAGTCTCTCTCTCTCTCTCTCAGAATGCGTGGTGCAAAAATGTCGCCGACAAAAAAAGGCAGGAAGCGGTCGCCTTTAAATAGCGCTCCCCCAGTCCCTTCCCGACTGCAAAATGCTCCCCTCAACCTGTCGTTGCTAGCGGCAGGCGGTAAGGCAGGAGACGCCACTCAATATCCGGTCCAGGGCGTTGCACGCTCGACTGATGTCACGATCTGCGGGCGCAGGAGATCATGGCGGTAGTGTTTAGCGCCGCCGCAATATGTCTGGTCAATTTCGCAAGCGGCGTAAACATCGGCGCGCCCGGGCGCTAGTTGCTTTGCGCCCCATTAGTGCCCTTAGGGCGCTAACGGGAGGTGCAAAACAACCGAATTTTTCCCCCCAAAAGTCACAGATGTTCGAATATAAAAATGTACATTTATCTTGCCAGAACTACATCATTAAACCACGTGAACCAGGTTACCGCTCCTTGTTTTTACCAAAAGCTTTAGTTTCACTTTTATACACAGCTTTAAATATTAAAATTTTGCCTTAAATATTTCCTTCATGTTTAGAGATAAAAGTGCAATGTTATGCGCAAAAAACATTTTGTTTGAAAAATTTCCTGGAAAGAAAGTGATCACAGTATCTGCTTGCCTAGAATACCAAATAAGCACATGAGGGCACAGCTTTTGTTTTTAGTGAGGAGCAAAAATATAAACCCAATGAAAAGATTACACTAATTTGCATAGTTCTTTTATTACCAAATATCTTGGTACCTAGCATCAATCGAAGGTTCTGTTGAATAATTGTTTAAATTTTGGGTTTTTTAAATTCAGAACCTCCCTCATTCCAGTTACGCTCCTAATAATAGCTTGCTACCTTTTAGTACTGTCAGTACTTATCCATTATTGGACAGGAGTGATGAGGCATACAAATAGTATATGCTGGCACGGTATGTGAATAGTAACTTGGTAAGTTTGCTGATGGTTCAGTTGTGATTTGTTGCTGTTTTATGAATAGGCTTTTTGAGCCAATCATGTTCAAGTGTGTCACAGAAATTGTAGTGCCCAAAGTGCGACTGACAAAATGCACGTTTATCAGAAGTCCCCATAGTAAGGGAGCCTTAATTACTTACCCATTCTTCATGGGTTCAGGCTGTTCCCCTTGCCTGAACCTTCGCCTGGTGAGGACCACATTCCCATCTGCTTCATCCTACTGGGGGGGGCCAGCCTCCAGTAATATGCCACGTCCTGACTGAGTCAGGGAAGCGGCAACTCCCTGTGTAGGGAGTACCTGCTCCAGCTCGACCCCGGGGCTGCCTCTGTTGTCATTGGACTTGTAAAGGTGGTGGGTGGAGACTCTGTCCATAGTGAGTACATCAGAAAACCCTGGAAGGGGGTGGGGACCTGGTGCAGCCAGGCCTCTGCTGTTTTCCAGTGGGTTCCGCTGGACTCCCGCTGAAGCTAAGGTGGCATTTCAGTCCGCCCCCTGTGGAAATTTGGGGCCGATGTATTATTCTGCTGCTAAAGTGCATGTGTGTGTTCCTTTAAGGCTACAAGGAATTATTGCTCTGCATTCTTGGTCAGGCCGAAGATCAGAAGCCTAGCTTTGCTTATGGAAAGGTCAGTTAAGAAAGTGCAGGCATTCTTGAATAAAGTACGATAATTTGCTCCTTAGAAAATAAGAGTTTGATTCAGTCATCGGAAAGTTAAGTTTGACTCCATTATTTTTGTGCGACTGTGTTGTTTTTGCAGTGTCATAACCTGAATGATACGAGTTTGTCTGCACCTGTACTTGGACATAGGAACCATCACAAGGCTCAATGGTACTTCTGTAATTTGAAGTGATTCTGTGTGAAGGAATTAATATCATGAGAAGATGCAGGGAACATATTTTTTTTAAACTTGCTCTACCTACTTAACTTTATATATTTTGGACTATCTCCATTTATGGACCCACAGGGCCCGGAACTTTTTGGTAAAGAGATGAAATAAAGTTAAAACTTATCTTTGAACTGATTTTTTAAAAAAGGATTTGCAAAAAATTGTAGGTGGCCCTTTAAACTTGCTGGACTGCTTTACTAATGGATAAAAATAAGAATTCCATTGCAGAATTCCTTTTGGAAAGTTTAGTTCTGGGAGTGCATCAATTGTGTGAAATCTTTCCACATAAACTGGAACTTGCTAAATCAGCCTGTGTGATCCATCAACACCATGGTGTCTGGCAGCCTGTTTATGGTTTTAAAGATTGCGATTACTGTAGATGCCGTGACTGAAAACACACTGTTTATTCAGAGCTGTACCCCTGCGGCTGCAATGTTTTTTTTAACATAATACCAAAAAAAAAGATTTTCTGTCCTTTTAAAGATTAATATTATAAATGAGCGCTATGTAGCAAGCTATCCAACATTTCATATATGTGGATTTTTGAAATGTAATTTTATACCACTTTCGATTTTGGTTTGAATTTTTACTCCAGGCTTCAAAAGGCAGAAAGAAACTGCTCTGTGGAATGGTTCCTGAGTTCCTCAATTGATTTTACTGGAATGTTTCATGAGTCATTATTTTTGGAGATGTATTAGACTTTTTAGTGTCACTAGCTGGGGAAGTAATGATTTCTCTTGAAAGTCACCCTTGCCTCATCATTATTGGCACCCATTTTTTTCAAGGGTTAATGACCTCAAAGGATTACAGCATATATATTTTTTTTATTTTCATTCCTTTTCTTCACAACATAGATTCATTTCTTTAAGATTATGGGTTTTTTTTTCTTTCTTAAATCAACCTTTTTTTTTAGGTTACTACTTCCTTGGATGATTTAATGTAAAGCTTTATTTAAAACTGTTTGAACATGATTTTTTATATTTCCCTGTGGAAACTTTTCTAAAGGGCATTAGCCATGTAAGCAAAACGGTCTGCAAATCTGTGATTTAATTTTGAACTGTTGTACACCATCTTCCGTATGGAAATGAAGATAATCCAACTCAAGGTTTTTGCACCTCATTTAGGGGAGCCTGAGCCTTGAAGATTATCGCAGGCTCACACTGAGGAAAGATTTTATTCAGCATGGATTGACCAACGCACACTTCCCTAAATCCTGTGCAACAGAGCAAGTTGATGTCAGAGCCTCCATGATAAAGATTTAGAGAAGGAACAAAAAAAGGGGGGGTTCATGGGTAATGTCATAGGTCACGGGGATTTAATATATGATGTGCAAAAGCTGAATGACAGCTGAAGATTTAGGCTGAAATAATCACTGAAGGACACCTCAGTGGGCCTATTTAGTATTCTTTAATGCAGTTGTATTTGAGCAATTACGTACATGGATAAATGCATGAGGATCTAAACAGTAGTCAATATTTTCATACAGCTGCTTGTTCCTCAAATGCAACCCGACTGAACAGAATAATAGTTTTGAACAATTAACCATCATTTCATGTACTTTCTTTCAAAAGCTCAGGTAGGGATAAATTAACATAATCTCCCGTAGCCAACTGGGTCTGATAGAGATATCTATTAACAGGCTCTTATATTCATGTTCTTCATTTGTACTTTGTAAGATGAATTTTGAGCAAAATATATATTCATGATCTTGTGTTGCTAAATAATTCTGTTCCAAATTCTAATTTTAGTCACCTGGAAAAAGTATCTTGTTTTGTAAGGAATCACTGGCAATTAATTTAAAGAAAAACTCAGGAATAAATAATTGAAAGGGGGAAAAAAAAGAGAAAGAAATTAACAAGCAAAAAACACATTTGAAAAAATGAAGTGCCAACTGGTTAAGCTGAATGGAAATAAAGAAAAATGAATGGCTAATTTCTCTAATTAGTAAGGCCGACCCTCAGCTTTGTTCCTTTGATGCAGCCATTAGCATCACAATTTTTTTCTCGGTCCTTTGTGGTGATGTCACTGAAAGGGGTAAACACCCAGCTTCCTCTGTTCACATCTAGTGCTATTTGGGATCTTCGCTTTTGAGCAGGATCTTGTCCCATTGATACCTGGATGTTGATCCTTAGGGTTTTCACATGATCGTAAACATTCCACCTGTAAAAGAAATTTAAGGTTTTCCAGGGGATTCTTACCAAAATAATCCAATAATATCTAGACTTGTGCCTGTCATATTATTATACAATCCAGTAATCTTTACAGGTTCATTTATAGGGTTTGTTCTTCAGATCTACGAGGAGCCTTTTGGAAAAAAAAATACTATACCCAGGATGTCATATAGACTATGTGGTCAGCCCCTTTAATTGTATCTGCTTTCTTTTACACTATGCTTGAGAGTTGTGAATCTGAACTGTGTTACTGAAGGTGAGTGTTGTCCTGCCCTAACTACAACACAAAAGCTGACACATCTCACAGCCTGGTGCTTGGGGTGGGGAGTGGGTGGTGGGTCGGGGGTGGGGGGGGGTTGGTCGAAGATGAGGGGGAACCACTGTTGAATATCTAGTTGACCAGTCGATCAGTCTTCACTGATTGCTGACTGTATTTGGTTGGTAGCCACGGGCCTGCTGAAGGTTTTACTTCCTGCCTTACAGAATATATAATCAATGTGCACGTTTCTAGTGAGCTTCAGCAGCGAGCCTGGATTTATTTATTTTTTGACAATCAAGAAGCGTGCATTTCATTAAAGCTTTGTTGTGTTCATGGCACTTTTTTTTTGCAGTAATTCTTTTATCTTGCACTCACACCCTGGGCATTATGAACATTCATCAAAGCAATTGACGTGGACAAAATTAGTGCTTCCTGCTATGTAGGTCAGATAAACTTTGCTGAATATTGATTTTCGACAAAGAAAATGACACTAGTCGGTCTTCACCCTTTATCTGAACAGCCCAGAAAGACATGGGAAAAGCTCACATAGCGAAAAGTACCCAGAAGAATTACTGTTATCTCGTCTCCCACAAGACGAAGACAACAGATAAGCTCAGGGAAAAAAAATCCCTGAATGCAGTGCTGTGCCAATGGGTGCATTGCAATTCCCAACCCAATTGTTCTGCTTGCTGGCACTGTTCATATTTTAAGTCCATTAGGGAGGTTTATTGTCATGAGGCTTCGAAACCTCATGAGGGTCCGGTGTCAAGGTTTTTTTTTTATCGCTGTCTGTAACTGCGTAATTATAGAGTAAAAGAAGATAATTTTCAGGCAGTAAGCAGATAAAAGAAAATGCAGTGCTACAGTTGTAGCTGGTTATCTCGTGCTCGACAGGCCAGGTAGCATTGTTCGTTTTTTAAAAAAAAAATAGTGAGCTGCAATGGGGATTCACAATGCTGGCAGATTCAGGAAGAATGATAGAGTCGGCATCAGTATGTTTCCCGATAGGAGAGGATTGAGGAAAATGTATCATCAGATCAGCCCTAGCCAACAGTCTTTGTGGGGGGAAAAAAGGCAATCCTTGCTGAGGATGTCGTATCTCTTGCTGACCTAAACTGGCCACATATAAACGGATTTAAAACTATCTGATTTACATAAAATCATCTTTCATATGCTTCAGACTACCCCAAAAAACGCTGGAGGATTTGTTCATATTTATCACTTAAGCAGTTCCGCAGACAGTGCCTAAGACGGTGCAGTGATATTTTATTAAAGTGTGCTGAGTCTAAAACGATGGATATACTTGGAACATTACATCAGAGCAACTACATTATAGTCTTAAAGGGAAGGCATCAGCTCCCAGTGGTGGTGAAATTCACAGAGACTGACATACTGCCACTCTGTACCCTCAGACGTCAGGGCTTTCTATCCCACAGTTTTGCCTTTATTCCAAAGCCTTGCTTAGGATGTGGCTTTCATGACTTTGCTCAGAATCAGGATTTTTTAAGCCATTTTGTGTGTCACTGGGATTTTGGGGAAAATACAAACTGCTGTTAATGTCATTTTCAGAAATATGCTATTAAAAGATAATCACTACAAGTAATTTTACAATATAGGATAGTTTCGGAGGCACTAACAATACTTCTGTATATTATAGAAAGAAAGACTTGCATTTATATAGCGCCTTTCACGACCACCGGACGTCTCAAAGCGCTTTACAGCCAATGAAGTACTATTTGAAGTGGAGTCACTGTTGTAATGCGGGAAACGCGGCAGCCAATTTGCGCACAGCAAGCTCCCACAAACGGCAAATGTGACAATGACCAGATAATCTGTTTTTTTTGTTATGTTGGTTGAGGGATAAATATTGGCCAGGACACCGGGGAGAACTCCCCTGCTCTTCTTCGAAATAGTGCCATGGGATCTTTTACGTCCACCTGAGAGAGCAGACGGGGGGCCTCAGTTTAACGTCTCGTCTGAAAGACGGCACCTCCGACAGTGCAGCACTATTGCAGAAAACTGTGTTTTTTCTCTCTTTTTTTTGTCTCTCCCAGGAGATCACATGGCAGAGAAGGGTGGGGGGGGGGGGTGGAGGGAAGAAGTGTTTGACCATGATGCTCCGACCGTCGTGGAGTGAGACGGGCTTGGTGGGCCGACTGGTCTTTTCTTGTCCGTCGATTTCGTATCTACACACGAAGCCCATCTAATATTCAGAGCTTCACCTAAACAATATAATTGCGTGGCCAAAATTGCAGCCGTAACATTTTATATTGCTGTCTCAAGAACTCACTAGCTGATACCCTATGTGCACTTGTCCCCGAATGGGTTGCAGCACCATGGAGCAAACCCTAAGACTGGTGCATTAAGGGTTAAGCCAGCCCATGTGCCATGGCAGGAGTTGCACCGCCTCCTATTCGACTGAAAAATTAGATGCATTTAAGCAGTTACAAAGGGGCATTTAGTATTCTGCGTTCATTTGAGCAATCACGCACAAATATTTTTAAAACTCATACATTTTGTGGGAAACTTATTGCTACATTTTATTTTATCATGTAGCCTTTTCAGGAGGATGTTGTTTTGCGAATTGTTTTTTTTTAAAAACAACTTGATATAGCAATATTCAACTAAACTGTTCAGTGTTTGATGATGCATGTGAAAAAGCCATTTGCGAGTGACAGGGGGTGGAAATATAAGGTTTTAATTACAAACTGCACCATGCAGTTGTCATGCTGCCAATGTTGGGATTGTCAATACACTATTTCCATCATAACAGTATTGTTGTGTTATTGAAAGTGTTGGCTGGCAATACCAACATTGGCGCTTAACCCTTTGAGCTGTTGTGCGTGGAATTCAGATCTCCAACTGAGGACAAGCATTCCTCTGAGTTTATTTCGAGAATACTGCCCATTTTAAAGGGCCGGTGCCGTCATGTTAAAGTATTTTTGCAACATAAGTTGCTATGTTCACAAGTGGAGGTGAATGGCCTCAGGTGGCGCTGCAGATGTTTTTCTTTTGTCTCCTTTCTATCCTGAAGATGCGGACTTATGCTCGGGTGCATTGCCATTGCTGGCAGCAGCCCTTTTGCACCTCACCCAAGTGGCCATTTTTACACCTGAGCTTGGACAGTTAATGTTGCTGGGCTAACCGACAAGTGGGAAAAGGGTGAACCTGATCCTGTTCTCATCCAGCGTCCACACTGGAACACTTTCTAGCTGCGTTCACTGGATAGAGCGGGGACCACAGCAAATGTTTTTCCTCTCACAGCCCAGGGATGCTGAGGTGCTAGTCGGCAGATGGTAGCTGGGACCTTCCTGCTCTACGTGACTCTTTCTCCGGCACCATATGGCGCATTTATCCAATAACCTGTCAAACACCCTTCCTTACTCGTTAATTTTAGATTATATTAACGCTGCATTGAAAGTATTTGTACAGCAATGGAAGTAGCGTTGGAGATTGATGTTGTGGCCCACATAGTAGGACAGCAGCAAAAAGGTTTTAAGCTGCTTTTATGTTGTCGCTCAGGTCTTGGGAGAGTGAGCTAACTGTGCTGCTTTCCCACATTTACCTTTCTATAACTGCGGCTGGTCTTGTAAATTGGCTGCGCTGTGCTGGCCGACCATTCAACACTCACGCTGACTGGCTGTGACATTTTGGGCTAGTAGGCATGTGTGGAGCAGTGATGTCAGGATGTTTCGGCGTGGCAACACAACACGTGCGATGACATCATGCTGCTGCCGGAGCAATGTGCTTCCTGGCCTCTGGCCAATTGAAAAAGGGGTCTTAATGCCGCCCCCCCCCCCACCCCCCCGAGAGCTTTCCATTCATCTGGCTGTAGGAGATGATTCTCAAAGCAGCTTGTGAACAGGGTGTTCCAAGGATTTAGCCGATCTGAAGACTCCCCACAGAGGTGATAATGCTTCATTATAAAACATTCGATGTTGTACACTTTTCAACAATTGTGATTAATCACACAAATTAGTCGGCAGAAATTCACTCCTTTCCTTCGCGACCCACATTTGGGAAATAAGCAAAGTCCATTCAGTGCTCAAAGGGTTAACTCGTAGCCCTGTGAAGCTCGTGTCTATTAAAAGACTTCAGTTTACACCATTACCTCATTCAGCTAGGACTATGCTGAGCAGCCACTGCTATTTTGTTTGGATCACACTACAGTTACTTAAAGGCTCTTCAGCATAACAGAAGTGACATCAGCAGGTTTTTTTTTTACCAGGACTGAAATACCACAGAGTTCTGGTGCATTATAGAGCAAAAATGAACACCCAGCTGCTACCAGAAACACAACAGCGACAGCTATATTTTCAGAAATTATTACAGGGTTCCAGAGGCTTTTGCTCTTTTTTTTTTAAAAAAAATTTCACACAAAAGGTGTTGGTACCATGTGCAGAATTTTCAAAGATTTTACTTGTGTGGGGTGGGGTGTAACATGAGGTTTTTGAGGTGGATTCAAATTGAGAGAGCAGCTTGGCACAGATGCAACTCATTCAACTGTTGTCAAAAGGCTAGAAAATCCACCAATTCCCCTTTTAAGCTATTTTCCTTCTACCAGTTTCAGTGTGGCATAAAAACAGCACAAGACAACTCCAAACACTTTTTTTCTAATCAAATTATGAGACATATTTGAACACTTCTCTTCTGTTCCAGAAGCCACGTCTGATGAATCTTTCTCACGAGTTAGGGCATGGTGCGCAGTCTACAGCCCTGCATTATTTTCCCTGGCGGGAATTGTCACCTCATTTGAATATAAATGCGAAGCACACATTGGAGGTTTGGTAGCGTAGTCTACTGAAGTACGACATGCTGTGCCATACAGCAGGAGGAATGTTGGCCTGGGGCTCCTTTGAAGGCTGCAGTTGGTGTAAAGGAAATGTGTAACTGAGCCATGCAGGCCAGACGATCCCAGGTTCGATTCTTGATCTGATGTGGGCCCATATCCACACACAAGCCTGCCTGGGGAGTTCCCAATCTCAGGTGATCCACTGAGGGACGGTGAAGAAATTCAGCAGAGGAAGGAAAGGAAAGTCAGAGATGCAGCTTTTGCTAGTTTCTAGATTAGTGGGTATGTTGCTGCTCAAAAATTGCTGTGCAACTACATTACCTTAGACCCAGTAATACGATGTGCACAACATAACACCACATGATTATGCCAGAGAAAATAACACATTAAATGTTGCTAATGCTTTAATCAAGTAATAGAATGTATATATTAAGAAGGAGAAATCACTGTCCCTGCCTAGTAGTGGAGGCAACTTTAACAGTACAATGTCAATTAAAGGCAAGTTTTTACAACAGTAGGCAGTTTGCCAATACAGATATACAGTGAATACTACCTCCACTGAGTGATCGTAGCACTGATTCCTTATTGATCAGACGACTGGAGAAGGCAGTGATCAGAATAGAGGAACATTACCATAAGACAGTGGACTTGTATTATCATGTAGGCTGCAATCAATTATTAATCAAATCATTTAATCTACAAAATCAACTGAAAATCTCAATTTTCTTCCCCCCTCTTCTGACGTGGTGATTCATGCTTGGGTAGTCATAGAAATCATAGAAATTTACAGCACAGAAGGAGGCCATTCCGCCCATCTTGTCCGTGCCGGCCGACAAAGAGCTATCCAACCTAATCCCACTTTCCAGCACTTGGGCCGTAGCCTTGTAGGTTATGGCACTTCAAGTGCATATCCAAGTAATTTTCCACTGGTGTTGGCAGTCCTCCAGTACCTCACCCGAATGGTCGTCCTTCACTGGGCAATGCTGCGTTAGCTGATTTCAGCCAGTCCAGCCGCGGGCTCACTATCTTCTTACTACAGAGAAGAAAATTCAGCCTACTTTCATGCTCATGGTCACTGTTCAGTGCTTCCCATTGGAAAGTGGGTACTTGGGGATGGTGGGGAGGCTTGGCTGTGATGCCCTCCATGGTAAAATGGCCTGCTGACACTTACTGCCTTGGCTCATACATGGAGGTCACGTGTGCATGGTAGCAAATGGCTGCCAGCGACCATAGAACCATAGTCAGTGTCATCAGGAGAGGAGCGGAGATATTGGTTGGGGGGGGGGGGGAGGGGGGTGGGTGAGTGGAGGGTGTAAGGGTTGGTTCAAGATTGATGCTGTGCCACTAGAGGACTGAGTTTACAGCCCCAACACTGAACCAGTGGAATGAGGACACACAAACCTTTGCACTCACTGAAGCTATACTGAGCTGACCAATCAATTCTGCATAGTGAACTGGGTTTGCTAGTGGGAGCTCACATCAGCGGGAGGCAGGAAATAGGATGCAGCTCTTAAGAGTGCAGCTACCTCTTAATGGGGCTTCTTAATTCTTGCCAGACCTACCCTGGAAAAGGCTGGTCAAGGATAGAGAGTACCTTCTTTTTACGATACGGTTTTGAAGATGCTTGTGCAAGAAGTTCAAAAAAGAAGGGTTGTTCATTTGGGACCTGTAGGCTCCCTCCATATAGAAGTCCCATTCGGTCAGTTTGACATGAGATGGCAGACAGAGTCAAGGTTACTGCAATCAACCATAGGTTGTGTAAGCAGATTTGTAAAAAAAATATTAGCAGCTTAAGGAAGTCTGCCAAGGTTAGGCTAGATAGCAATTTATTATTCTAAGTAGATCGGCAAATTTATGCATGCCATATTGAGTTTTCTCTCACCTTGTTAAATCATGACTGAGGCTGTTTGTTAAGCTGTCGCAATCCATCCTTTCCAAGTTTCACGTGTTTTGTGCTCCTGCGATGGGTACATGTAGAAAGGACTGTTCCTGTATCGGGTGAATGTGGAATTTAGTTGAAGTCTGTTCTATGAGGGTCTCCTTTTGTCTGCAATAGGTGTTCAGCAGGAATGTTTTCCGACTGATCATTAGTGTCTTGCTGTGCCCTTTGGCTGTGACTGAGCCTCTTCCTCCTCCATTGTTAGATCTCTTTAGATGTCATAGTTGTGCAGCATGCAGCTGACTATGTTAATCATGGCGATCCTGGCGGAACTGTATTGCAAGATGTCCCGAGATCTGTCCAGGCATCTGAAACAATGCTTCAAGGTGCCTATAGTATGTTTGCTAAGGATCATGGTGCCTACATCGGCCCCACTGTACCTTTGATCTGCTGCTGTTCATGGTTGCCTCACTGGTGTAACAAGCCAGGGCTGAATAGGATACTCTTGTTCTTCTCCAAGCCATACTTGTTGTTTGCCTTTCCCTGCAAATAGCCCGAGCATAGAGGATTGTCTTAGATGAAGGTGTCAGGATTGCTGCTTGGGAAATGTGCATTGACCTGCGTGATCCTCTGCTATTGGTCATTGACCACTGACCACTGACACTGATGAAGTGGACTCCTGTGGTACATGAAGGCCATGAGATTGTGTGCGGGGGGCTGGATGGCACATTCTGCTTTCAGGTTCCTGTGATCAAAAAGCCTGCAGACTCACTCTGTTTATTCATTATCAGCTTTAGATGGCAGGTTTTATTGTTTGTGAATGTAAATAACATCAAAATATTATTGTTAAAGGCAGCCACCTTTGGGAGACATTGATGATCTGTGGCTCACTGATGACCTCTGGCCCATACAGAATATGAGCCCTGTCAAGCACTCCTTGTCTATTAAATTCAGAAATATCTTATTTTGGTGTGACATAAATATAGTTACCATGGGAAATGAAGGGGTTAATGTGGACTTGTTTTAAATCAATGAATTTTTCCTTTGGGGTATAAAATTAATCCTTATTTTTGAATGAACTAGATATATTGTCAAGCTAAAGTCTATGTTACAGCCATACAGAAGGATCCCAGGATGCTGAGCACATTACTCACACGTTGTAATCCTTTTCTCTTTTTAACATGCTGCATTTTGATTATTCTGCACATCAAAGCTGTGTGACAATCACAGCCAATGTTGTTTAATACCAGCCTCCTTTAAAATTTCCAGACGTTTAAATTCAGCAGCCATAACAGTGACGCTTATTGACAGAGTGACTGAAATCCATCCATCCTCTGCCTCAGGCTAATGTCTGGGATAAAGGTTACAAATTACATCTTCAAATATCTTTGACGGTAGAAGTCGTGGGCAATTCATCAGTCCTATGCAGAACTCTGTAGCTTATCTTCTGAAAACTAAAGACACAGAAAAAGGCCTGGCAGCTCTAGCCACAGAGTGTTGGGCTCCAAACCCAGAGGGCCATGAGTTTCAGTTCCATTCTTGAATGACATTCGAGCTCACCTGCCTTCATTGGCTGCGCTTCTATATTTTCTCAGCCAGGCTGCTAAATGGAGAGCTCTGTCTCAGGAGGAATATGAACTGGCATAAGGATTCCTCCCACTTCCTGAATCACACCGCCTAACAGCTTATTATACAGCATCAGTGATAACCGGCATGGTAAAAGCCTAGAGCCTAGACAGCTGCCCACCCTCATGACCAAAAAAAAAATGATGGACTTGGTGGCAGCATTAGAAGAACAGTGAAGCCTACCGTTGTGGATGGCAGATTCTCTCTTTTTCTCTCTTTCTCTTCCCTCTCTTTTTCTTCACTCTCTCGCTCTTCACTTTCTCTCCCCTTGTAAGAATTCTAAAGGGTTAATGCAGAAACTATAAGGTTTTTGTAAAATTAAGCTAGACTGCCAAACGAGCAGTTTTTGCAAAAGTAAGCTGCAAACCACGGCTAAAGCCGTTGCAAAGCCTATGTCACACGCGAGGTCGAGAAGGAACATTGAGGTTGAAGATGCTGGACAAGATAAAGAAGTGTCAATAAGTGCCGAGCGCCAACTTGCTGGTTAAGCGAACCTGGTGTTGACAGACACGATTGGACTTTGTTAGTCAAATGATCAGAACGTTGGGGGATAAAAGAAGAGGGATTGTGAACATTCAGCACAGAGATAGAAGATCCACGAGGGATGTCGAGCTTGTGTAGGTGGATGTAATGTTGGCCGGTGCCTAATACCTACCTTGCTAAAGAAGAAGATGACGCACGCTACTCTGTCCAGCGACTGAATGGGTAATAACCATTCAGAACTGTAAATTACTGTCATCATACATAGAAATGTATTGATCTCTGCTGTGTGTACTAATAAAAGATTTACTGTAACCAATTGGTATCAAGTCCGAATCCTTAAGAATTCTTACACCCTCTCTTTCTCTCCCCTCTCTCCCTCTCCTTCTTTCTCTCTCTCCCTCTCTCTCTTTTCCCTCTCTCCTTTCTCCTGCCCTCTCTCTCTATCTCTTCCCCCCTCCCCCCCAATCTCTCTCAAACAAGACCAGCACCGTCCATTTTAAATCTTGGAATCTCTCTGCGACAGTCATTAGATTCGTGTCAATCAATAGTGAGATCTATGTCTTTGAACTCCAGTTCCCGTCTCCTGCTAAGAAATTGGTTTAATGCCATTACTTAATGAGACCAACATATTTGGATTCCATTTACTCTTGCTCTCTCTGTTTAATAAGTTAGATCAAGTCATCCTCGGGTCCGAGGGACTGCCTAAGAAGAAGGAGAAGATCATTGCATGCCTAGATGTCTCTGTGGGGAAGAATCTGATGGGAGTTACATCAGAAGCATGAATCTACTTTTCTCTTTCAGATGCTGACTGATCTGCCATACATTTTCATAATTTTCTCCTTTCATTGTTGTCTCCTTGGTCCTATTCACTTCCTGTAGACCCCTCTCTCTGGTTCCATTATTGGTTGAATTACTCCCTCTAACAAGCTGGACTCATGCACTTCAGAGTAAAGGTTATCCCTATTGGTCCCATTTACTCTCTGCTTCTCTACGAAGCTGAACTCTCCAACAACCTAGAATAGTTCCAATCCATAGGGAGTCTGTCTCAGTGGAGTCTTATTATTTTCCCTCTCTCACTTACTGTGGCTCGCTTTCTAAATTCCAATGATTGCAGTTCTGCATTCTCAGATTCTTTCTCAATCATATTGGGAACTCACGGTGTGGGTACTGGTAGGTGGAGGAACTCTGTTAGCATTCCTGGACACAGCACAATACTGCACCAAGTCTCTCTTTAGAAGCATGTTATTCAACACTATCACAGACGGAGTGATACAAAAGAGAAACTGGAGCACTGAGTTCTTTAACATAAATGACAATCGAAGCAGCTTAATCGTCTGACTGTAACCAAATTTAGGCACTTCTATTAAACTGTGATCATGCAATTGAGTCCTGCAGTGATTGGCATCCAACCCCCATCTGCCATTACACATTTATGTTTTTATTATGGCATTATTTACTTAGGATTCTCTACTTCATAGCATGAATTGGCACTGTGTGCTTACCCCATTTCAGCTCTTCAAATTAGGGAAAACTGACACTTCATCCATGTCATTCCAGACTCCCACTTGTTTCCTATTATCTAAACCATGGTATTGAAAATCACAGAGATATCTATAACCTTTCCATGCATCTTCCTACCAATTATCCACCTTGAACATGCTGCTCAACAACCCATAGATGTACTGGTTGTAGAGTTTCATTGCCGACCCATGACCTCTAGAATGGAAGCCTCCAGAAGGTTGACCATGTACTTGCTTGGCTGATCAGCAACTGAAGATAGCCGGATGTTCTATCCAGATTCCTTTTATGAGTCAGCTGATCAACATGGCACAGAATAGAAGCATCTGCCATCATTTTGTTTCCCTACAACAGTATCAGCCATGTAGAAGCTATATAGCTAGAACAAATAGGGTGCTAGGGTGTATTTACAGGACTATTAACTACAAAACAATACATACAATTTTGTCCTTGTACAGGACCTTGGTTATGCCTCAGTTAGAATACTGTGTCCAGTTTTGGTCTCCTCACATGGCTGGTAATATTGAGGCTTTGGAAAAGGTTCAGAGGAGGACCACAGATTAATTCCCAGTATAAAGATTTTTAGTTACCAGATAGATTCAAAGAGCTGGGTCTCTATACTTTAGAGAAGCATAGACTTAATTTGATTGAGGTTTATAAGATGATGAAGGGATTAGATTGTGTTTGTGCAGACAAATTGTTTCAACTGAATAGGCTAGGGGTTCCGCTCTCAAGTTATGTAAGGGCAGAACTAGGTTAGATGTTAGGAGGTTCTTCTTTTCCCAGAGAATAGTGGTCCTGTGGACCAGTTGCTGACACGTGTGGTAAATGCTGATTCGCTGTATTTGTTCAAGCGAGAGCTGGACCTGTTTCTGGCTGGGGCAGAGATCACCTTGTACAAGAGGTAGGTAACTGGTAACATTAACACTAGTCTCCTGGATTAGTTTTCGATCGCCTAAGGTGGTCTGAGACATTTTATTCCCCTAATTGGCCTGGGCTTTTATCTGGTTTTTCACTTCTCCCAGGAGATTACGTGGCTTCCAGTTAGGGTGGGGAGTGCACAAGACATCACAACTGCATGGGACAGGCTAGATGGACCAGTAGGACTTTTCCTGTCTGTCATTTTTCATATATTCATATGTAGAATAGATGGAATTTTAGCACTGGGAGAATGCATGCAGCTCAGTCGCCACTATAATGATCAAGAGAAAGTATAGAAATAAGCAATACAATAAAGCTTTTTCCTATAGTGTGCATATGTGATTGATCCTTGGGTATAGCTGAAATGTTGAGTCATAATACAGAATAGAGTCCTGTGGATCTGTAATGCTAGAGAGGGTTTCTCTTGTACTTTTCACTATGCCAGCCGTGGCTCAGTGGGTAGCACTCTCGCCTCTGAGTCAGAATGTTGTGGGTTCAAGTCCCACTCCAGAGATAAAAATCTAGGCTGACGCTCCAGTGCAGTTCTGAGGGAGTGCTGCACTGTCAGAGGTGCCGTCTTTCGGATGAGACGTTAAACCATAGGCTCCGTCTGCTCTCTCAGGTGCACATAAAAGATCCCATGGCGCTATTTTGAAGAAGAGCAGGGGCGTTATCCCCAGTGTCCTATATTACAACTGTGACTACAATTCAAAAGTACTTCATTGGCTGTAAAGTGCTTTGGGACAACCTGAGGTTGTGAAAGGCGCTATAGAAAGGCATGTTTTTCTTTTTTTTTAAAGTCAGTAGCATATTAGTCGAAAGACTGATCCAGCACCATTTTGAATTGAACAGTTCACTGTCATTATCTTGAAAGTGGTGTTAATGCTAACTGTCAAGGTAACACACATGATTTAATACGTGCAAAGATTTTCTATCCTTACAATTAATTGTCCAATATTACTCGTTCATTTATTTGCATCTTAATTCATAAACCCATTAAATTTATTAGCGAAAGAGCCTATCTATTGTTTACTGACTGTCCTCAGTCACTTGATGAGTAGGTGATGATTTTTTTTCCACGGCTCTGTTCGGCAGAGATAACCTCCAAGCAGATTCATGCAAAGATAAGGAGAAAGCAGGAAGAATGCAATCGAGGAGGCTGAATGTCGCATATTACATGAAAAAACATTTGCCGGGCTTTGTTCAGCTGCTTGGCAAGAGCTGTAATAACACTGAGTGGGTGAAAAGGGTTAATCTATGCTATAGCAGCGAGGTTCTGCAGTGGCAGAACTGAACAATTGCTTGTCTATTCTTTTGTGGGCATCTTTTATGCCGCGTGTGAAAATGAAAGCTGCAGTAACCAGATGTTAACTTTCTTAAAAAGGCATCCCCTTATCTCCGATTATGGCATTTTACGTTTTCATTTTGCTTTTTGTTTCCAAAAAAAATTAACGTGAAGAGGAGCTGGAAGGTTTAATAAGAGGAGGTGCTGATTATACAAGAAATTAGAACAAATTTAAGCTGGAAGATCTACATAATACAAAATAATGGTTCGTGGCAAATTTCCTAATGCCCTTTCACAGTCTTCATGAAAGATGATGAACTGAAGGTGCTAATATTGAGACTCGGCAGTGTGTAAAGTTAATGCGTAAGAGAATTAAAAAATTCGTATTGATTACACCTCGTCCTCCGCGGCCATGAAAATCAATTATACAAGTGGAAGAGCTGTTTTTTTATTCTTTCTTTTTGATGAAGGTGGCGTTCATTTTGATGGCCCTTCATATCCTTAATATAGATATTACTGAAGAGTGTGCAAAAAATGCAGTACATATTACATCATGCACATGGTATATCAAATGCTTTATATAATGACCTCACTGCGGTATAATTTTTTACATATGACATGAGGTTTTATTTTGAAGTGTACAATATTGTGTGTTATATGTAAAAAGGATTGTTACTTATAATCTGTAAAAGGAGACTTTCACCATCCACATCCTTTTCAAGAATCAAACAGATTCAAATAATTCTTATTGTTCTCCACTGTTGGCTCAGTGAGTAGATGTCCCAAGATGAGTTATCTGATCTCAGCTTGTCCCATGGTAGGGCTACTACAACTGGCACTAGCCTCTCAATTAAGCAAGGGAAAATTGGCCAGGGTTCCTGCTCCTGATCTCTAATCACCGACCCTTGTTGAAACTGCATGTGTGCCCATTAAGTGAAGACAGGATTGAGCTTGGCAATAGCCTGGCAAGACACACTGTCAAGACTCACACATGCACAATGACCATTTGAATGATATACCAAAGATTACACACCACACTGGCCTCCGGGAGAGGAGCAGAAGGAAAAATATTTGCAAAACATACAGTAATAACAACAACTTGCATTTATATAGTGCCTTTAATGTAGAAAAACATCCCAAGGCACTTCACAGAGGTATGAGGAAACAAAAATGGTCAGGAGATGTTAGGAAGGGTGACCAAAAGCTTGGTCAGAGATGGGTTTTAAGGAGAGTCTTAAAGGAGGAGAGGGATGTGGAAAGGGGGTGTGGTTTAGAGAGGCAATTCCACAGCATAGGACCTAGATGGCTGAACACACGGCCACTGATAGTGCGGTGAAGGGAGGACGGATGCACAAATTCCAGAGCAAATGAAACGAAGGCCGGAATTTTGCCGGCGCTCAGAGTGCGGGTTTGGAGGCGGGATCACTGTCAAAATCGCAAAGATTGACAGCGGGTAGGAAACCTGCTGTCAACCCACCTCCAATCAATCTTCCCATGTGTCGGGTCCCCAATTTGCGCATGGACCCGACACCTAGTGGCGGGAAGAGGATTAAAGCCACATACCTGCCCGTTAACAGGTACTTGATAGTTGTTAACAGGCTCTTTTTCAATTTTTCCGCTTCTGCCTCGGGTTTTCCGACATCCGGACACCACGCCAGGTAAATGTGGCGTGCTGTGAGTCTGCTGTAATGTTTCTGCATTGATGACAGCTGCAGAAGTGGTGTGAAGGATCCAATGGTGCACTGGTGAGTTTCAGAGGTAAGAAAATTTTCTGTAGGTAACAAGTTTTGAATTGGCTGTCTAGTCCCACCTCATTGGGAGAACCTTTCTCACCAGTGACAGGTCGCTCTGTAACCTCACCTGCAGCTACCATCTGTTCTAGCCTATGGAGGGAGTCATTGGAGAGCCTGGGTGCAAGAGCTCACCTTTGTACAGTGATTGTCAGTGTTTGCAGCACCTCAATGCTGTCAAACACTGAGAAATGAGCTGTCAAAAAAACATTGTGCATGGTCCCTTTAAGAACACCAGCAGATGCCGCGTCATCAAATGACGTCATCTGACCGGCTTCCTCTTAATTGGCTGGCAAGCCCGCAGAGCGGGCTTAACAAGGTCAATCAAGGGAAAATCACGTCCGTGGGCCGGATGGAGTTGGGGCGGGACTGGAACCTGGAAACCAGTTGACCCGCTTCCAAGCCACATCCATTTACAAAATCGCGGCCGAAGAGTTTGAGGGAGGGTTGTGGAGGAGGTTACACAGATAGGGAGGGGCAACGCCATGAGGTGATTTAAACACGAGCATAAGAATTTTAAATTTGAGGCACTGGTGGACCAGAAGCCCATGTAGGTCAGGAAGAACAGGTGTGATGGGTGAGTGGAACTTGGTGAGGTATAGGATACGGAGCTGGACAACAGAGAGGAGGTAGGGAAGGAGGATGGTGTGGTCGACCATGTCAAAGGCTGCAGCGAGGTCAAGGAGGACGAGGAAGGAGAATGCACCGTGGTCACAGAGCATGCCATTTGTGACTTTGGTTAGGGTTGTTTCAGTGCAGTGGCAGGGATGGAAACCTTATTGAAGCGATTCAAATAGAGAGTTGCGGGAAAGATTGGCACAGATTTGGGATGCAGCAACATGTTCAAGAACTTTGGAGAGGTTGGAGGTCATGTACAGTAATAATTATCATAAGATAGATTTAGGTAAGGAAGACCATTCAGCCAAGCCTCACTGATCCATCCAGATAAAGCCTGCAGTCCTCCCATCAGAGTGTTCAACAGTTTCTTAAATGATTCCAAGGCATTTGCCTCCACTCCCCCACCCAGAGATCTTCTTGACAAAGTGCAAAATTTAACCTTGGCATAAATTTGAAATTGTGCCCCCTTGTTTTATAGTCACAGCTTATTTTGAAGTAGCAGTCCAGATGTACCTTTTCTATACTGTTTGCTATCTTATATACCTGTCGAAAGTCCCCTCTCAGTTGCCCTCTTTCAAGCTTAAACGGTCCAAGTTTGGAAGCACTCTCAGACTGAGCCAGAAAGTTGTGGGTTTAAGCATCATATTAGGGTTTGAGAACATCATCTGGGTTGACAATTCAATACTGCATAGTTGGAGGTTTTGTATTTTGGATGAAATATTTAACCAAGGCCCCTGTTCTGATATTTTAGGTGGACACAGAAGATCCAAAGACAGAGTTCAAAGGAGTGAAGGGAGTTCAGAGGCTGACGTTGCTGTGATTTCGGTGGTCAGCTTGATTTGCATCATTTAGGCATCTGTTATTGGGAACTTGCCTGTTTGGAGTTGGGAAATAATGTGTTGCTTATCATATAAACACCTGCAGCAGCTTAAAGAGGCCACATCACTGAAGTTTATTTTGTTTGCACCAAAGCAATTTCTTCATTGAAAAGTGTAAGAAGGGACTGCTGCAGGGCACAGAGCTTGCTGCTTTGCAGATTCTAATATTGAAGCGTTGCTTTAGGAGGACAGGTTTAGGAGGGAGTCCCTCTTTGGAACTGAAAAAAGGAGGGCCCCAAGGAGAACTGCTGTAGGTAAGTGGAAGGGGGTGGCAAGTGCCAATTCTACCATTTGGCACACAGCTTCTCAGTGACATGAAAAGTTTAACGACCCGACCAGGTCAGGCAAGATAAGGAGAACCAGCCACACCTTCTAAGAACGTACTGTGGTAAGCACATCTACTGCTTACAATCACCTCGCCCTCATTATTTTAAGATCAATAAGGTTTTAATTGCTGTTGATATACTGGGGGTGAAATTCACTTGGGCAGTACTGCAAAATGGGCGATAACCAATTGGCAGCTCATTTTACACTCTGCCCGATTTTCTTTTCCATTAACTTCACCCCGTGTGCCAAAAATGAAGTATTTTTGTCCAGTTTTTTTTTGCCGCTGTTCCTTTAAATCCAGTCATGCTACAATAAAGTAGTTTAAAAGAACCGACTGCCATTCTGATTCTTGCACCAAACTTACTTCAATACAATTTTGCAAGTTTTGTTGGTTGCAGGCTGGAGAAAGTAAGTGGGGAAAAATTGGGTTGCTTTGCGCCTCCCGTTAGTGCCCTAAGAGGGCGCTAACGGGGCACAAAGCAACTAGTGCCCGGGCGCAGCGCCGCCAATGCCTCCCGTGAAATTCAGCGGGAGGTTAGCGGCGGTGGTAACCATTAGCGCCCCGCGGCGCTGTGCCGCCGGCGATGACGTCATCGCCGTGCGCAGCGCCCCACTTGCACCCCGGCCGCAATCTTCAGTAGCGTCCCCTGACTTACCGCCGGATGCTATGTCCGATGGGGTCAGGGGGGCCTATCTGTCGCCGGGGCGGCGCTATTTAAAGGTGAGGTGCCAGGCGGCCATTTTTGTTGCTGGACGCCTGCCAGCACCTGCCTCCGCTCCCGTCCTGGCCTCCTTACCCGCCACTCCGCAGAGTGCCAGCTGTGCTCCAGGAGCCCGGCACTTCTCTTGAGTGCCAGGCTCTTTTGCCGGCACTCCCGATCCACGGGGGCCCAGGGTCGCGCTACACAAAGCCCCTCCCCTTTAAGAAGGGGAGGAAGGCCTGCAATACCGCGGCGCGACGTGCCGCAGCGCCGCGATATTCGCTCGGAGTGCCCCAAGAGGGAGGTGGGGCGCTTCCAGTAGCGCCCCGCCTCCCTCTTGGGGTGCAACCACTCAATTTCGGTCATGGGGGTGCTAATTTTTCCAGGGCGCTAAAAGTAGCGCCCCGGCAAAGTTAGTGCCCCAAAGGGGCTGCGACTCAATTTTTCGCCCAGTTTAAACATAAACAATGCTGTGTGTTTAGTTCAGTCTATATATGACTGACAGTACCTTTTTAAATTAAAGTGGTCAGGGATTCAAAATCCAGAAAATCCCTGTAACTCTTGTCTGCGATATTTGAAAATAAACGGTTCTGTTTGAATCAGAGAATCAATTTGAAAATCTCTGAGAGGTGGAACCAAGGAAAGGCCCTGAAATTCCCAGGGAGACCTTGGGTGTTGGATCTGGGCTGGTGAAACTCCTGCCCAACTGTTGCCTACGACCCTGAACCCCTCCGAAATCCTAGGGACACTGGGGTGTCTGCTTGAATGAGGGGGAAGAGATTTTGCTGTGGCACATTACCACAGCATCACCAGGCCCGTGGAGCTCTGGGAAGCAGAGTAAACATTTTTAAAATCCTATGTTTGGTTCTCCTGTTGGTTTTGCTTTGCCAAAACTGGTCTTTAAATTCCCCCCATGGTCCTAGTAACAGTTAACATCTGCAATGCACAGGCGTCTTGGCACTCAGCATTGCCTCTGCTGCTTCTCATCCCTTCACCTTGGCCACTAAGCCAAGACTCTCCCCAGGTCCGCAACTTGACCTATCCCTGAACACCCCCATCTCTCTCTGGCTTCTTTTCAATCTCCCTCCAAAGCCCTCTCCAAGCTCATCTCATCTACTGCTCCCTTGGCACCATTCTCACTAAACTGCTGGTGACCCAAATTCCACTCCTGGGCCCCGTGCTAGCTGACATTGTAAATGGATTCCTCCACTCAGGCACTGTGTTACCTCGCTTTTAAAACCACAATCATCATCACCCCTCTCCTCAAAAATAAAACCCATCTTCAACCCCTTTGTCCGTGCAAACTATCATCCCATCTCCAAGCTCCTGGTTTTTTTTTTTGCATGTTGTGACTCTGAAGTCAAATTGGCTATTTTGTTTTTCTTTTTGTGGAACAGTGGAGCCCACGACATCAGGGAGAAATTGGCAATAGGTGGCAGCCCCTGAACCTGCGACTTCAAACTCCCTACGAGGAGAAAGTGCTGCATATCCTGGAGTGGGAGGTCTTTGAGTGTATTGGAGATGGGAAGTACAGAGGCATGTCCAACTGAACCCTCTTTAATTATCAATGAGCTGTATCATGAGATCCTCATGTCACTACTGAAAGTGGTTTGTGAGCTTGACTCCTCTCAGTAAATTATTCTAACCTCTCTTCCTCTTCTATCTGGGTTGCAAGGCCAAGAAAACAGGTCCCTCGACATTCAGCAATGCCAATTCCTCACAGCACATGCTCTCACTCACTCTATCCATTCCATATACTAGCCCAGACACATTCACTGCAGGAGAGTTAGAGAGTGAGGAAGAGGGGACAGTAATGGGCGACACACAGAGCACAAGTGGGCAGCAGCAGCTGGTGAAGACATAGGCCCTGATTTTAACAGAGAGGCGGGGAGGGTGTGGGGGAGCGCGGATGCGTGTGTTAAACCCGGCAAGGCTGTATTACATGCTGGAAACTCCCACCTGACAGCCAGCCAGATTGACAGCCTGGCCAGCAGGCAGGAGCGCAAGCAAGCAGCAGGAGGCCGCAGCCAGACCGAAACTACCCCCCCCCCCCCCCCACTCAGGCCTGGTTGCTATTGTTGATCGGGTGCTGATGACACCAGCGAGTGTCCTGCTCACCTGCTCAAAAGAGCAGGTTATTATGGGCACACGGTGGGAAGCAAGTAGGATCAGTGAGAGTAAGTGACTCGGGCTCAGGCTCAGGTGTACTGGTCCCCTACCATCAAATAGCCTGTGGACACCCATTGTTTAGACTCATACATGAAAAATAGTCACTTGGGTAAAGCACCAGATGGCTGCTGGTGCCAATGGAACAACATTCAGACTTCAGTTAGTACTTTAAGGAGAAGAAGGGAGAAAGATTTTGAAATAGGATTAAGGCAGCTATTTTATTATCCCAAGCTGGACTATTGAAGGTACAGGAACATAGCAAACAAATATGACTTCACTGTAAAAGACTTTTTCGCCAATTACTTGGTCTATAATCTTTACATGTTTTGGGTTTGCTGTCAATTTTCTTCTTCCTCATTGCTTGTCTATTTGGCTGTTTTCTACTTATTTGCCAATCATATTATTATGTAAAACCCTTCTCTCAATAATATTCTTCCTACTGTCAGGCCTCAGTCATCTCACTCTCCCTTGGCCTCAGCAGCAAACCTCCCCATTGTCTCAGACTCACCACTTTCATTTGTTCCTGGACCCAGAAACACCTCTTCTCTGCTCCCCAGACCCTGGCTCAGCCTCTGTCCTGCTCCCTCCTGTCCTGCTCCCTCCTGTACTGTCCTGGATAGTTAGTGTTTATAATATTGTAATTATTCCTCTATTGGCTAGTTACACTACCGACTTCTAATATTGGAATAATTTATTGAGTATATAATAATTTATAATATTAGTTGACCTGTGGCATTACTCATTGACAAAAATATTAAACATAATTTTAAAATATTAAACAGAATATTAAAATCTTTTATGCTCTATTTATATTTTGTTTGCTCAGCAAGTCAATTTTTTTACATTTCTTATTTCTCTCTAATATTTGGCTTGCAATCCTCAATTTATTTTATTAGCCAATGTAATTATCTTTTTTGTGATTCTTTTTATTGCTTTAAAATATGTTTACTTGAGTAAGATTACATGATCTTTGTATTTAATAATCTCTGTGTATGTTCCTAAATGATGTACTTAACCCTTAACAGCGTAAATTGTGATTCAATCTTGTTGGCCCGAAAATGACACTGTAAAGTATGAGCATAAAAAGACTAATGTATGTAGTCACCTGAAATTCTTCTCTCTCACATTTTAATGGAGGCACTTAAAATAAATGAGGTTAACATCTTTGTTAAAATAGTACAGAGAGCAATTTTAGACAAACATATTAGCCATTGTTGAGAGGGGATCTAATGGAGGTGTTCAAAATTACAAGGGGTTTTAGTAAATTAAATCAGATAAAACTACTTCTACTGGTCAGTGAGTTGCTAACTAGAGGGTATAAATTTAAGATAGTCAGAATGAAGGGGGAGGTTAGTAGAATTTATGCAGGGGTTTGTTATGACATGGACTACCCTACCAGAAACAGCGGGGGAAGCAAAGTGCGTAATAGCTTTTACATTGGAAGTGCATAAATATTTGAAAAACAAAAATTTAAGCAGGTGTGGGGATAGGTCATAAGAATGGGACTAAGTGGATGATTCTTTCAGAGATGGGATGAATGGACTCTTTCTGTGCTGTAATCATCTATGATTCTATTTTAGTATCCCGCAGTGTTATTTCAGGTCCTTTGATTTTTTTGTTTAATTAAATCACTAAATCAATTCTATGATCCCACTCTTCCATCAGGGTGCCACGCTCAGAGGGAACGAGGGTGAGAGAGAGGACTGCAACAAGGTAGCTCTAATTTTATGACTCAGCCTCCTTGCAAGTACGGTTCACCGATGGAAAACAGGATTGTGGAATTAGGCATTTAAAAAAATATGGGGAAAAGGGAGTGAGTGATGAAGTCTGGAGCTGGCGCAGGACCTGAAGCTTAAATAGGGAGCAATGTTACGTCAGGGATAAGAACATAAGAAATAGGAGCAGGAGTCGGCCATTTGGCCCTTCGAGCCTGCTCCGCCATTCAATAAGATCATGGCTGATCTTCTACCTCAACTCCACTTTCCTGCACTATCCCCATATCCCTTGATTCCCTTAATATTCAAAAATCTATCGATCTCTGTCTTGAATATACTCAACGACTGAGCCTCCACCGCCCTCTGCAGTAGAGAATTCCAAAGATTCACAACCCTCTGAGTGAAGAAATTTCTCCTCATCTCAGTCCTAAATGGCCGACCCCTTATTCTGAGACTGTGGCCCCTGGTTCTAGACTCCCCAGCCAGGGGAAACATCCTCCCTGCATCTACCCTGTCAAGCCCTGTAAGAATTTTATATGTTTCAATGAGATCACCTCTCATTCTTCTAAACTCGAGAGAATATAGGCCTAGTCTACTCAATCTGTCCTCATAGGACAATCCCCCTATCCCAGGAACCAGTCTGGTGAACCTTCGTTGCACTCCCTCTATGGCAAGTATATCCTTCTTTAGGTAAGGAGACCAAAACTGAACACAGTATTCCAGGTGTGGTCTCACCAGGGCCCTTTTTAGTGTAAACCTTGGAGTAGAAGGCAAAAGAGGGTCTGAAGTGAACAAAGCAGGAATGGACTTCAATTGGGTAGTCAGAGAGGATTGAGTGGATCCTGTAAATTGGGAGAGGAGGCTTGGGAGCAGGAGGTAGCCAGGTTAGATTTGAGGCCAGGGAGAGGTTGCAAGATGCGGGGCTTGATGCAGCTGCAGTGTCGGAATGGCAAGGTTCTGGGTCTGGTCCTGCTGAAAGTTGTAATCTAGTTACTTGGTTATTGTGATAGCAGCTGTGTCATGCAGTGACTTGTAGGAGCTTTAGTGCAGTTGTTCGGCTGAGAATATTGGACCTGTCTTTGGTGGGATAATATTGGTGGAGCATGTACCTGAGGTCTGGATTATACAGAGGCCTGGTAAATTGCAGAGGTCGTGTATGGCAAGGAGAAGCTGGTTCAAGCCCCACTTCAGCACTTGAGCACATAATTAAAGCTGACATTTTCAGTGCAGTCATGAGGGAATGCTGCATTATCAGAAGTGAGAAGTCGCACAACACCAGGTTATAGTCCAACAGTTTTATTTGAAATCACAAGCTTTCGGAGCGGCTGCCCCTTCGTCAGGTGAAGTGAAGGAATACGAATCGGCAAAGCATATATAGACAGAGAACAATGCATGTGTAGCGTACAATGTCAGACGATTACATTTAATCCTCCTGACTGCCTTTCGTCACACCTCGGCAGAGAAACAATCAGGTCAGCCAGGAAGGCACCACATCAAAGACATAGCAAGATACAACTGAGACAATGAGTGGGGTCACAGGGGGTCTAATGTGTCAAATGCTGCAGTCTGTATGGAAAACCATAAACTTTAAAATTTTTACTTTTTTTTACTGGAAATCACATCTGTGAACAAGCCAACGATGACTCGAGTCTGGATGACTCTACGTCATGTAACGTGACATGAACCCAAGATTCCGGTTGAGGCCGTCCTCATGAGTGCGGAACTTGGCTATCAGTTCTGCTCGATGATTTTGCGTTGTCGTGTGTCTCGAAGGCCGCCTTGGAGACACACGACAACGGCAGATCCGAGGCTGAATGTCCTTGACTGCTGAAGTGTTCCCCGACTGGGAGGTAACAATCCTGCCTGGCGATTGTTGCGCGGTGTCCGTTCATACGTTGTCTCAGTGTCTGCATGGTCTCGCCGATGTACCATGCTCTGGTGCATCCTTTCCTGCAACGTATGAGGTATACAACGTTGGCCGAGTCACATGAGTATGTACCATGTACCTGGTGGGTAGTGTCCTCACGTGTGATGATGGTATCTGTGTTGATGATCTGGCATGTCTTGCAGAGGTTGCCGTGGCAGGGTTGTGTGGTGTCGTGGTCGCTGTTATCCTGAAAGCTGGGTAATTTGCTGCGAACGATGGTACTTCTGAGGTTAGACGGCTGTTTGAAGGCAAGTAGTGGAGACGTGGGGATGGCCTTAGCGAGGTGTTCGTCATCATCGATGACATGTTGAAGGCTGCGAAGAACATGGCGTAGTTTCTCCGCTCCGGGGAAGTACTGGACGACGTAGGGTACCCTGTTGGTTGTGTCCCGTGTTCGCCTTCTGAGGAGGTCTATGCGATTTTTCGCTGTGGCCCGTCGGAACTATCGATCGATGAGTTGAGCGTCATATCCTGTTCTTACGAGGGCGTCTTTCAGTCAGCGTCCGTAGGTGTCCATCGCGTTCCTCCTCGTCTGAGCAGATCCTGTGTATTCGCAGGGCTTGTCCATAGGGGATGGCTTCTTTAACGTGGTTAGGGTGGAAGCTGGAGAAGTGGAGCATCGTGAGGTTGTCCGTGGGCTTGCGGTAGAGTGAAGTGCTGAGGTGTCCGTCTTTGATGGAGATTCGTGTGTCCAGGAATGAAACCGATTCTGAGGAGTAGTCCATGGTGAGTTTGATGGTGGGATGGAACTTGTTGATGTTATCGTGTAGTCTTTTCAGTGATCCTTCGCCGTGGGTCCAAAGGAAGAAAATGTCGTCGATGTATCTGGTGTACAGCGTTGGCTGGAGGTCCTGTGCAGCGAAGAAGTCTTGCTCGAACTTGTGCATGAAGATGTTGGCGTATTGGGGTGCGAATTTGGTCCCCATGGCTGTTCCGTGTGTTTGGGTAAAAAAATGGTTGTCGAAGGTGAAGACATTGTGGTCAAGGATGAAGCGGATGAGTTGTAGGATGGCATCTGGAGATTGGCTGTTGTTGGTGTTGAGTACTGAGGCTGTCGCAGCGATGCCGTCATCGTGGGGGATACTGGTGTAGAGTGCCGATACGTCCATCGTGGCGAGGAGTGTTCCTGGTTCAACTGGTCCGTGGGTACTGAGTTTCTGTAAGAAGTCTGTGGTGTCGCGGCAGAAGCTGGGGGTTCCCTGTACGATGGGTTTCAGGATGCCCTCGACGTACCCAGGGAGGTTCTCACACAGGGTTCCGTTGCCTGATACGATAGGACGTCCGGGTGTGTTGGCTTTGTGTATCTTTGGGAGGCAGTAGAAGTCTCCCACGCGGGGAGTACGTGGGATGAGAGCGCGTAGGATGCTTTGAAGGTCTGGATCATCACGATCCTTGCCACGATGGACGTATCGGCACTCTACACCAGGATCCCCCACGATGACGGCATCGCTGCGACAGCCTCAGTACTCAACACCAACAACAGCCAATCTCCAGATGCCATCCTACAACTCATCCGCTTCATCCTTGACCACAATGTCTTCACCTTCGACAACCATTTTTTTACCCAAACACACGGAACAGCCATGGGGACCAAATTCGCACCCCAATACGCCAACATCTTCATGCACAAGTTCGAGCAAGACTTCTTCGCTGCACAGGACCTCCAGCCAACGCTGTACACCAGATACATCGACGACATTTTCTTCCTTTGGACCCACGGCGAAGGATCACTGAAAAGACTACACGATAACATCAACAAGTTCCATCCCACCATCAAACTCACCATGGACTACTCCTCAGAATCGGTTTCATTCCTGGACACACGAATCTCCATCAAAGACGGACACCTCAGCACTTCACTCTACCACAAGCCCACGGACAACCTCACGATGCTCCACTTCTCCAGCTTCCACCCTAACCACGTTAAAGAAGCCATCCCCTATGGACAAGCCCTGCGAATACACAGGATCTGCTCAGACGAGGAGGAACGCGATGGACACCTACGGACGCTGAAAAACGCCCTCGTAAGAATGGGATATGACGCTCGACTCATCGATCGACAGTTCCGACGGGCCACAGTGAAAAATCGCATAGACCTCCTCAGAAGGCAAACACGGGACACAACCAACAGGGTACCCTACGTCGTCCAGTACTTCCCCGGAGCGGAGAAACTACGCCATGTTCTTCGCAGCCTTCAACATGTCATCGATGATGATGAACACCTCGCTAAGGCCATCCCCACGCCTCCACTACTCGCCTTCAAGCAGCCGCCTAACCTCAAAAGTACCATCGTTCGCAGCAAATTACCCAGCTGTCAGGAGAACAGCGACCACAACACCACACAACCCTGCCACGGCAACCTCTGCAAGACATGCCAGATCATCAACACAGATACCATCATCACACGTGAGGACACTACCCACCAGGTACATGGTACATACTCATGTGACTCGGCCAACGTTGTATACCTCATACGTTGCGGGAAAGGATGCACCAGAGCATGGCACATCGGCGAGACCATGCAGACACTGAGACAACGTATGAACGGACACCGCACAACAATCGCCAGGCAGGATTGTTACCTCCCAGTCGGGGAACACTTCAGCAGTCAAGGACATTCAGCCTCGGATCTGCCGTTGTCGTGTGTCTCCAAGGCGGCCTTCAAGACACACGACAACGCAAAATCATCGAGCAGAAACTGATAGCCAAGTTCCGCACTCATGAGGACGGCCTCAACCGGGATCTTGGGTTCATGTCACGTTACATGACGTAGAGTCATCAGACTCGAGTTGTCGTTGGCTTGTTCACAGATGTGATTTCCAGTAAAAAAAAAAGTAAAAATTTAAAAGTTTATGGTTTTCCATACAGACTGCAGCATTTGACACATTAGACCCCCTGTGACCCCACCTCATTGTCTTAGTTGTATCTTGCCATGTCTTTGATGTGGTGCCTTCCTGGCTGACCTGATTGTTTCTCTGCCGAGGTGTGACGAAAGGCAGTCAGGAGGATTAAATGTAGTCGACTGACATTGTACGCTACACATGCATTGTTCTCTGTCTATATATGCTTTGCCGATTCGTATTCCTTCACTTCACCTGACGAAGGGGCAGCAGCTCCGAAAGCTTGTGATTTCAAATAAAACTGTTGGACTATAACCTGGTGTTGTGCGACTTCTCACTTTTGTCCACCCCAGTCCAACACCGGCATCTCCGCATTATCAGAGGTGCTATGCTTTGGATGACACATTAAATCAAGGTCCCATACCACAATCAAAGAAGGCTAGAGAGATCTCCTGGTCTTCTGGCAAATATTCTTCCTTCAAACAATGCCACCAAAATTGGATTAACTGGATAGATAAAAATAGATTATCTCATTGCTCTCTGTGTGACCTTGTTATACATAAAATAGCTGTTGTGTTAGCCACATAGCAACAATGACTGCACTTCAAAGTGATTCATTGTATGTGAAGCACATTGCCATGTTTCTGAGAATTATGATAAACTATGAATGTAAGTTCTTCTAGCATTTTTTTTGGTGAAATGTGTTTAGGAGAATAATGGAATTAGGCAGAAAGGATTACTTGAGTTATAACAATAGATAATAACTAATTAAAAAGGATATTTAAACACTTAACCAATGAGGAAAATAAATATTGACCAATGTCTTGACAGACTTGATGTACAAGAAATATTGTTATAAAGATTTCATGATCTATTGGGTGTTTATATAAGCTTATAATGTTTATTAATCTATTAGGTGTTATATGGCAGTTTATAGTGTTGGAATCATGCATCTATTGAATAATTATATAATTATTTCGACTATTTAGAAAGGATTCTCTTCCCGCTCCTGCATCGTTACCTCTGGTGTCCCCCAAGGATCTATCCTTGGCCCCCTCCTATTTCTCATCTACATGTTGCCCCTTGGTGACATCATCCAAAAACACAGCGTCAGTTTCCACATGTACGCTGACGACACCCAGCTCTACCTCACTACCTCTTCGCTCGACCCCTCCACGGTCTCTAAATTGTCAGACTGCTTGTCCGATATACAGTTCTGAATGAGCAAAAATTTTCTCCAATTAAGTATCGGGAAGACCAAAGCCATTGTTTTCGGTCCCCGCCACAAACTCCATTCCCTCGCCACTGACTCCATCCCTCTCCCTAACATCTGTCTGAGGCTGAACCACACTGTTCGCAACCTTGGTGTCATATTTGACCCTGAAATGAGCTTCGGATCACATATCCGCAGCATAACAAAGACCACCTACTTCCACCTCCGTAACATCGTCCGTCTCCGCCCTTGCCTCACCTCATCCGCTGCTGAAACCCTCATCCATGCCTTTGTTACCTCTAGACTTGACTATTCCAACGCACTCCTGGCTGGCCTCCCACATTCCACCCTACGTAAACTTGAGGTCATCCAAAACTCGGCTGCCCGTGTTCTAACTCGCACCAAGTCCCGTTCGCCCATCTCTCCCCTGTGCTCGCTGACCTACATTGGCTCCCGGTTAAGCAGCGCCTCGATTTCAAAATTCTCATCCTTGTTTTCAAATCCCTCCATGGCCTCGCCCCTTCCTATCTCTGTAATCTCCTTCAGCCCCACAACCCCCCGAGATATCTGCGCTCCTCTAATTCTGCCCTCTTGAGCATCCCTGATTATAATCGCTCAACCATTGGTGGCCGTGCCTTCTGTTGCCTAGGCCCTAAGCTCTGGAATTCCCTGCCTAAACCTTTCTGCCTTGCTACCTCTCTTTCCTCCTTTAAGATGATCCTTAAAACCTACCTCTTTGACCAAGCTTTTGGTCACCTGCCCTAATTTATCCTTATGTGGATCGGTGTC
Organism: Squalus acanthias; assembly: GCA_030390025.1. Lineage (NCBI taxonomy): Eukaryota > Metazoa > Chordata > Chondrichthyes > Squaliformes > Squalidae > Squalus > Squalus acanthias. The sequence continues at coordinate 67,998,586 of CM059437.1, forward strand.
AAATTTTTTGTCTTAAAATACTCCTGTGCAGCGCCTTGGGATGTTTTACTATGTTAAAGGTGTTATATAAATACAAGTTGTTGTTGTTGTTGTTGTGTTTCTTCACCAATTGGGTGTTTATATCATTTTTAAGAAGTATTATTTGATTGGATACTTATATAATAAATTATAATATTGGAACAATTGATCTATTCAATAGCTATACAAATAATAAGATTTTGCCATGGTTTATCAATCTGTAATGAAATATGATAGGTCCGTGCTAACTCTGACTATTAATGGATCATCAATCACGTGGTTACAAGGGACTGATCCACATACTGTCCAGCCTAACACTCTGCAGCCAAGCTAAATGTCTTGGAATTTCAGTCAGCCTCCTCACTCTCTCCAAGGCCCAAGCCCAAGTGTAAGGCATAACATTCCATGCTTCCTCCAAGATCCAAGTCTCAAGTCTCCGCCCTGAACTCCATTCCACTCCAGGCCCAACACCAATGACTGCTAAAACAGCTTAACACACTGCATACAGTTAATTACTTGTAGAGCAGGGACTTCTGTTATTTAGGAATTATTTGCTAGGGCTATGCCTTCTTAATTACTTAAAGTTGGAATGAAGAAGCTGGTATGCTTCATTATGCCAGATGTTTGTACACAGATAACTAGGAGGACTTGGGGTAGTTAGGCCAGCAGTGCAAATGTTCTTTAGCCATTGCTTTCTCGCTCCAACTGTTGAAACCACCCCACACTTTGCAAATGGGCTAACTTTACCAGCAGGAGGTCATTTGCAGAGTACTATCCTCCCTGCTCGCCTTCTGTTGTGATGCTTCTCATCAGTGAATACAAAAACAGTATTATATACCTGTCAAAATATCAATTGTTATTCCTGAATGCTGTATTGAGGTGACATCAGAATAAGAGTTTGCAATGACAGGGAGTGCAGGTCCTCAGCTGTATCAATCATAACACCTAAAACGTGGTCGTTCTCCTTTAATCAATTCAACAAAGTTTAAGGTTTAAAATGTTTTTAAATTTTAGTAGGTTAGTGCTTCCATCTCCAGAATCAGATGTTGAATCCACCCCCAACTAATGAAAATGAAAATTTTCTTTCTCAACTTTCTCCAACTGAACATGGCACGGCTGTAACCATCCTGGCTGGGTCTGACCAAAGACTATCCACCCTCACCCCCGACTCTCATCCCACTCACCAGCTGTTCACTCAAGCATCTGACAGTGCACAACCTCAGTGTCCAAAAAAACCCCAGATGATCTGGTCATTATCACATTGCTGTTTGTGGGAGCTTGTTGTGCGCAAATTGGCTGCTGCGTTTCCCACATTACAACAGTGACTACACTTCAAAAAGTATTTTATTGGCTGTAAAGCGCTTTGGGACGTCCAGTGGTCGTGAAAGATGCTATATAAATTTATTTATTTATTTACTTACTTACTTACTCTCTTTCTCCTGGAGTCCTAGTTCCTTGTCCTTGCCCTTCCTCCTTCTGACTTTAGTCTCTTATGCACGCCTGCCCCCACTCTACCATTGGTGGCAAAGCTTTCAGTCATCTCAGCCCAATACTCTGGAATCTCTTCCAAACCCCTCCATCTTGTTACCTCACTCCCCACCTTCAAAAAGCCTCCTCAAAATCTATCTGTTTGGTCATCTCCCCAAACCTTTCTACTACTGCTTGGTGTCTGTTTCTTCCCTTGAAGAACCTTGGCTTATTTAATACATTAAAGGCACTATATAAATGCAAGTTGTTGTTGTTTGAGCATGGACCGTTTTAGCCCAGTTCCCAGTAGGTGCAGGACCAGAGAACAAACCTGCCCAAAACTTGTCTTAAAATTGAAACTGGGTTGACAATCTCACTCAGGGAGGTCATGGGTGGTTGGTGGAGGAAAAGTCAAGGTTCACACAAATACATTTTGGGATTTTTTCTGAAGTTGGGGTTTGGATATGTTGTTGACAATGAGAGCTTTAGTCTGCAACTGGATGTGTTTAAACTTCTCTGAGGCTGTTTGATCCACAAAAGGAAATGTAGAAATAAAATTCAGCATGCAAGAGATTGTAATACTTAAATAAAACCCATTAATTTGGTGTCGATTGAAAGTCCATGATGTGTCAGAGCGCAGTGCTGTGGTACAGTAACATATTATAGTTTGTATCACATGATGTATCACAGTGGTGCATCACCATAATTATACGGTGGTGCATAACAATTATTAAAGTGTACATTGCAGTGGTGCATTACAATAATTATTACAGTGTGTATTGCAATTACAGTGCGTATTACAGTGGGGTATTATTTTGTTCGCAAGACATCAGAATTCGTTCTTACCTGAGGCATTCATGAATATCTGATTCTTTCTCTCTCATGAAATATACCCAGTAATGTTACACTCCCAGGACCACTTTCTGTATGAAACAGTGTTCTTGTAAAAGCATTGAAAGGACCAGAACCATAAATAAATCAATATTAAAAGAATCATTAGTAACGTGATGAATTATCATCTTCAGTACAATCTTCCCCCTGTATAGTTGTGTCGATGGGAAGGTTACAAATGGTTCAGAAAATCTATTTTAGATGTATCACCTCTGATTTACAAGCCCCACATTTCAGAAATAGTACTTGGCTGCACCATACAATATCAATGAACTGTTGGTTCCTGACCCATTATGAACCCCAGCCTCTACTGACAGTCATACAATAACTTTCCTTACAGGGCAAGTGAAGTGGGGAGAGGGAGACAAAACTGGCCAGAGGTAACATAATATACCATTTGTGTGTGTGTGTGGTATACTGAGCAAAAACTCATTTAGTAAGTTAAGATGGGACACCGAGCTTTCCCGAATTTCTTGACCTCACCCATCTGGCACAATGACGTACGCTATGATTGGTGATAGGATTGCCTGCAGTTGATTGTCTGCCGTGGCTCAGTTTGCAGCACCCTCGCCTCTGAGTCAGAAGGTTGTAGGTTCATCCCACTCCAGAGACTTGAGCACAAAAATATAGGCTGACACTCCAGTGCAGTGCTGAGGGAGTGCTGCACTGTCGGAGGTGCCGTCTTTCGGATGAGACGTTAATCTAGCCTCTCAGGTGGACGTAAAAGATCCCATGGCAATATTTTGAAGAAGAGCAGGGGAGTTATACCCGGTGTCCTGCCCAATATTTATCCCTCAATCAACATCACTAAAACAGATTATCTGGTCATTATCACATTGCTGTTTGTGGGAGCTTGCTGTGTGCAAATTGGCTGCCGTGTTTCCCACATTACAACAGTGGCTACACTTCAAAAGTACTTCATTGGCTGTAAAGCGCTTTGGGACGTCCCGTGGTTGTGAAAGGCGCTATATAAATGCAAGTCTTTCTTTCTTATTGCCATTGGCTGGTTAATGTACCAACTCAACTGCCTGAGATTTTCTTTACTGCTTCCAAAAGCTCTTCCTCCTTATAGTGTAAGCCACTGACACATTTTGGGTAATGTTGTTAAAGTGTCACTGTCACCTCTTAAATAGATGACTGCTGTGTTAGAACATAAGAACATAAGAAACAGGAGCAGGAGTAGGCCAATCGACCCCCTCGAGCCTGCTCTGCCATTCAATAAGATCATGGCTGATCCAATCTTGTCCTCAGCACCACTTTCCCGCTCTCTCCCCATACCCCTTGACTTCCTTGTAGTTCAAATGTCTGTCAATCTCCGCCTTGAATATATTCAGTGACTCCGCCTGCACAGCTCTCCGGGGTAGAGAATTCCAAAGATTCACGACCCTCTGAGAGAAGAAATTCCTCCTCATCTCCGTCTTAAATGGGCGACCCCTTATTCTGAAACTATGCCCCCTAGTTCTAGATTCCCCCACTAGGGAAAACATCCTCTCAGCATTCACCCTGTCAATCCCCCTCAGAATCTTATACATTTCAATAAAATCACCTCTCATTCTTCTAAACTCCAATGAGTATAGGCCCAACCTGCTCAACCTTTCGTCATACGTCAACCCCTTCATCCCAGGAATCAACCTAGTAAACCTTCTCTGCACTGCCTCCAATGCAAGTATATCCTTCCTTAAATATGGAGACCACAACTGTTAGTCAGGGTTTACTGCCATTGCAATGTCCCCTCCTTTCTAATGGATAAACATATATCGTGGAAGATAGGAAAACATTTCAATTAAAGAAAACAAAGTAGCTGATCTGGAAACATTTATCCCTTTTTTTTAAAAAGACATCTTACTTAATGTTCAGGTACTGAATGAATTAGTAACATGTGCTTATAGATGATATTAGCAGACAGTAATAGACAACATTCTGTTAACAGGAAATTTAGAACTATACAAACCGAGTCAAAATGGGCCCATTTCTTCCCAACGCAAATCATTGTCTGCACAAAGCAAACTGGCATTATTTCACCTATAGACATGAAAGTTGGGAGCCCAGAGCACTAAAGATTGGTAGATGCTGGCACTCAAAGAACCACCGAAAAGAAACCACTGCGGGATATATTTACCTGAGCCTTCCAGCAGCACTGTTCCTGGTACATTATTGATTACATTTTTTTTAATTTTCAGCCCTTTTATAATTATTGAACATTATACTTTTTAATGTATCAGTTGTCATCAATAGTAAGTGTTGGAATCACCATTGGTATGCGATGGGGTGAAAGTCAGGACTAAAAGGGTTAACTGACCAACTCCTGGTTAATCAATCTGCTCCTTGCTAATCACGACACCTGGAGTAATAATAACATTAGAATAGGAAGGTAATTCTCTTCTTTTTATCGTGTTTTAAGTGTAAAAGAAAAAAAAAACCATTCCACAACTTCCTCCCTCTCAGTTTCATAAATTTTGATCAAAATCACTTACTTTCTTATAGCACAATCATCTCCAAAGAGGTGGTTAGGTGTAATTATGGATATTTTTAGTGGAAAAACATTTCGTCCTTCTTTGTGATTTAAAATACCATTTTGTGTAATTAATAGTTCCTCATCTAGCTCATTACAGTGTGAAGGAGAAGTGAAACACAACAGCCTTATAGGTACTTAAGCTTGCCTCTCAGCTGGGCATTTGTAGGTGTATTAGATGAGGAGCTCACTCTGTGCTGTCAAATTAAATCTTACCCAAGGGTGTCAATATAGGAGAGCACCAGGGGTCCATACATAAATCAAGGTTCTAGCATTCATATTTAACATGTTCTCCCCATCAACTTGTCACTGAAACCATTAATTAATTAACTGATTCAGAGATGAAGAGTTTTTGAATGATCCCCATTTAGGTAATTACTACTGAGGGACATTTGTTGGAGTAATTTACTGCAGGCTAGCTTGTCGGCAGCTGTAGTTTAGAAATGGTTTTTAGAAAATGATAGAGCTGCAGTCATTTTTATGAGAATGAGAGGGCAGTTTGTAGCCAGTGAACTTGTGGTATGTTGTAAATCTCTTCATTTTTTTTAAAGGGCGATGTTAATTTTTTTATAAGAATCCAACAGAAGTGTTTTTTTTATAATGGCAAGTGAGCAGACAACCTTATTAACTCAAACAGTGCTTGTATTTTAAGAGCAGAATTGAATAAATTGACACAGTTGATTCCACTTAAGTAAGGTGCAGTAAGTAAATATTTCGGTGAAATGAGTAAATTGGACGCACAACTCTTTCAGCAGCGGCCATTGTCTTCATCCCCTTCCAGTAACTGCTTTCAACCATGTACCTTACAGCATTAGGCGTGTTTTTTTTAAAGCAAAGGTGCCCATAATGTGCATTTACCATGTTTTACAGATGAATTCATAGGTAGCTACATCATGTACCACCTCCTGCTCCCCCACTGTACTGTATATTTGGACTTTCCATCAAAATATAGCGAATTAAACAGCGTAACCACAGAACAGAGCTTTCTGACTGCTACACATAACCTGCTAGTCACACTTTTGATCTCAAGCAGGTTGTACCAGTCAGCTGCGTGAAAATAACGACTGAGCAGCGGTGAATAAAATAGGACCAAAAATGGAATCAAAAGGACATCAAAGAAAGCCAGAAGAGGCAGATGCACTCTGAGGAGGTCAAATAAAGGAGTGTGAGAGAGAGGGTTGTAGAAATGTTGCAAAAACAGGTGTGAGGGGCTTAAAGGATTAACTCAATGGTCAGGGTTATTCATATGCTAATGTATTCACAGGGCTAATGACAGGATAATTCACACATAGGCTAAGTGTGAAAGGGTTGAGGCGTGTGCACATATTAAATTCAGGTTAGCTCTAGCTAGCTGAGGTGCTTCAACCTAGAAAAATCTGTGACATTAAGCAGACTCTATCATGACATAAAACAGGATAAATGACAAGAGAACTGAATAGGTGATGATTTAAATGTTTTGGAATCCTATAGTAATATATGCAGATTATGGTATCGAATGGTTTGATAAACAGTGTTTTTGTGTTTAAGACATCTTTCGTTTCACGTAAAGCACAACAGACATTATTCTCTGTAACGTGCTTATGCTTCACCAATTAAAACTGAACACTAAGCGGATGAGAATTGTATTAGATAAGCTAGACGCATAAAGCTGTTTTTATGTGAAATTCTTCTTTGTCGCTTTACTTTGATAGCAGCATTTTATTCCAAGTGTTCCAAGTGCGTACATTTACATTTTTTTAGGAGTTCATTTTGCAATCAGTCTGCCTTTTAAAAAAAATCAAACAGAAATGATTTGGAACATAGAAATTGATGAAGCAGTTTTATCCTTTTTTCGTAAATCAATCCCACCTACCTGCCTCCTCACCATATCCCTCTATCACTTCTCTCTTTAGAAGTCCACCCAGTTGTCTCTGGAACCCATTTAGATGGTTCGCTTGTTAACTTATTGAATAACTCTGCTAGAACCTTGGGTGAAAAAAACTCCTGCTCTTGCTTTTAGTTTCCTAATTTTTAAATCATGTCCCCTTTCATTTGAACCCATTTACCATTGTTAACTTTCATTACTGCCTTTTCATTTTTAAAAGCAATGAGTGCTGGCAACACCGGGCTCGCAGGAATTACTCAGTCTGATGGTGCGGGAGTTCTGAACTAATAGGACCTGAATTCGTTCAATTGGAATCTGTACTAAGATTAATTCAGTATCCTCACCCTGTAGAACCAGAGCTTCCAGTCGGGCCCAAGCCTGATCGGAAGTAGGGTCAGGAGCACTGGCCCCACTGTAATTTTCGGGGTCAGTCTCGATTTAATATCTGGACTGAACTCCAGGCACCTGGAATGCCACTGATTGGGAATTCACCCACTGGGTGTTCAGGACACACTGTGGGGCTGCAGGAATTATAAGGGCCTGCAGCAGCTTAACTCATAGTCAGTTTTGTGCTACCCAAGCACCTTCTTTGCCAACGAATATCTTAAAAGTGAGCTGCAAAGAAGACTTGCATTTCTATAGCGCCTTTCACAACCACCAGACGTCCCAAAGCGCTGTACAGCCAATGAAGTATTTTTTTTTTTGGAGTGTAGTCACTGTTGTAATGTAGGAAATGCGGCAGCCAATTTGCGCACAGCAAGCTCCCACAAACAGCACTGTGATAATGACCCAGATAACCTGTTTCAGTGATGTTGATTGAGGGATTCATATTGGCTAGGACACCAGGGATGACTCCCCTGCTCTTCTTCAAAATAGTGCCATAGGGTCTTTTATGTCCACCTGAGAGAGCAGACAGGGCCTCGGTTTAGCATCTCATCCGAAAGACGGCACCTCTGACAGTGCAGCACTCCCTCAGCACTGCACTGGAGTCTGCCCAGATTTTGGCGCTCAAGTCTCTGGCGTGGGAATTGAACCCACAACCTTCTGACTCAGAGGCGAGAGTGCTACCCACTGAGCCACGGCTGACACAGGGCAGATAGGCCTGTGTTTTGCAGATGCAACTGTAGAAGTGCTGCTTCAGGAGATCAAAAGAGAGGAGGGAGGTTCTTAGTGGAACAGAGTGATGCAGACCTGTCCCAAAGTAGAGATGCTCAAGAGCAATAGAAGGAGGTAAGCAGGACAGTAACTGCTAAATCCAACACCCCATGCTTGGGCGCTCAGTGCTGGAATGATCTTGCATGATCAGGCAAGGTAGGAGGACTCAGCTACATTTTCAATGCAATACACTGAGCATGTCTGCCACTTCCAATGGCCTACTGTATTGAAGGGCTTGAATTGCTTACCATCAATGTCCAGGTGGTAGTGTGTTACTCTTTACACCCTAGGCTTCACCTGCAAGTGTTCCTTCACTCGCATTCTTACATGCTTTCAAGCCACTAAAAGTATGTAAATGTTTAGTGCATGCACCCACCATCACCCCCATTATAGACTGCATGCTGACACCTGGGTTTGAATGCATTTCATGAAAATCAAAGGTCATTCTCACTTTTTCTATTCTTTTTAAAAGAGAAGAGAGATACCAGCGGAGAGAGATTGGCAACAGATGGTCAACCCCAAACCTCTGCCATTTCATCTTTAAGAGGAAGAAGCATTGGAGCTCTGGGTAGGGAGTCAGAGACAGGAAATAGGAGGGCAGGTTTTAGCTTCATGATATTCTGCTTCTCTTCCTTCTCATCCTAATGTTGGCAGACTATATTATCAAAATCTCACGTTAATCTGTCTGAAGGTGACCTGTGACCTCTGCTCCTCAGTAAACCATTCTAACTTCTCTTCCTCTTTTCTTCCTCCAGATGTACGCAAGGAAGAAGTAGGAGGCCTCTCTGCATCTGCACGTCCCGCACTTTAGAACACATCCTATCACTCCCTCCCTCCCTCCCTCCCTCCCTCCCAAGCACCAGCCCAGAGACATCCACCCCAGGGCAAATAGAATGTGGGCCACAGCAGAGTGCACAGGAGGAAACACAGAGCACATGTTGAGCAGGAACAACTTGGTGATGGAATATAAGGGGACAGATGTTGCTGATCTGAGGATCAGGAGACATTGTCCCTCGGCTGAAGAGCCTACGGATCCAGCTCTCACGAGCGCTGCTTTTAAAAGAAGTCTGCTTACAGAGCATCAAGTCTATATGTAGGCATGAGGGGAGCTGAGCCTGACAGTACGCTGCAGATGGTGGATTGAGTGAAGAAGTTCATTACCTAGATGCGCAATGCTGTGAAGCATAGCTTTGCAGCCCTGCAGCCCACCATGGAGTGTGTGGCAGCTTCACATGGATCTGCAGCAGAGGGCTCCACCACAGAGGCCCGAGGAGCTGTCCGTGCTGCCACCATGGATGTTCAGACTGCTGCCATTGAGGCCTGGGGCTCACATTGTTCAGGGGCATCTCTTTTGGTCTCCAAGTGATTGGGACTGGGATACAGATACGCAAGAGGCCTGTGACCTGCAGCTGGTCCATTTCAGGACTTAGCTGCTGTGAGATGAGGACCCCTTTAGCCTCTTTGGGACTGGGGCTACTCTTTTCCACCTTGTAGCTCGAATCTTGAGAGCCATTGCACACTTCCCTTCACCATCCATTTCTGCTCATGTTGTGGTGTCACAATTACAAAACTGATGCTTCAGTCACTGTTGCACATTATTTCGCCAAGATTATAAATTGAGCTCTTTATCAAAGCTATACGCAAAACGAATGGAAATTAGAAAATCAGTGCATATTATTCAGCATATACACCAGGAGAAGTTTTCGAGCTGGTTCTTTGTGTAATAGTATAAGCTTTTGAAAATCTCGCAGAGACAGTCAGACAGAGTAAAATTGGCATGAGAAGCTTAGTAGTGACTTCTTTGAAAAGAAAGGAAAAAAAGAAGCCTTATGTGGTGGGAGATAATTGTAAAGAAAGCAGAGAACAAATGCCAGGCTATCCTTAGGTAACAAAAAAGTGACACAGCAAAACCCATCCAAACAATTCTAGAGTTAACTTTTTGACCTTACCCGTCTATTTTTTTATATGTATATTTTGTATTTGAAACAATTACAAATGGAAGAACAATGGGTTAAATTAGATTTTAGAATTATAGACAGACTTGACCTTCATCAGACAAGCCTCACTTTTTCCAGTACCTCTGGGACTCTCGGTGCTTTCAGTTCCAATACAGCACAGTGTCTGTCCATTGCTGGCCTTGTCACTATACTGACCCATGTCTTTTTAGATGTAGCAGCACTGCGCAATGACAATCAAATTGACTTGAACTCCCTTCTGTCTTCTGTTCAGGATAATGAAGATATTTGACAGCTCTTTTCATGACTCTTCTTTAAGTGCTAGGTTAGCAAAATACCTTCTGTCAGCCAAAGCAGTAAACAAGGTCAAAGGTGACAGGAGAATGTAATGAAACTATTGGATAAAAACAATAGGAAATATCCAGCCACCAGGAAGGGTTGTCTACAGAAAGACAGGTCATCACTGATTGGTAGATAGCAATTCGGCTATTCCTTGATTCCTTAAATATTCCTTAAGATACTTTGAACATTGCATTTTTGCCAACCTTAATAGAAATGTATGAGTCCATAGAACACACAATTGCAAAAAAATTGTTCCTTTGTTTTGTTATAGCTCTTAAATAACCATTTTGCGAAAAAAAGCTGTGTATCATATTGAGCAACACGCCACAAAACTAAACAGTTGTACAAAATTCTGATCAGCCATTTTAGAAATTTGGAAAGTGATCAACTGATTCCCTTCACGTCCATCTCCTGGCAGCTAGCTACGGAACGGCAATGGCTTAAGACAAGGTCACATGCCCACTTCCTTCTCATGAAATGGAAATGTAAGAGTGAAGAAAGCTGTAATGGGAAAAATGAGGAGAAACGTGTCCTTTTTTGAGCAATTAAGCTATTCTTTTCTCTGTCTGCTTTTCTTTTCTCCCTTCCTATCGTGTTGACCCCTTATTGAATATAGCTCCACAGGAGCCAGTTGCCCTTCAGTACCTCACCCAAATAGCAATTATTCATGTGTGAGCCTTGCTGGTTTGAATGTTGGCAGGGTATTAGACTGGGCATCACAGCCAAAATCAATCTTGCCCTCACCCAATGTCCATATGCATGCATTCCAGCAGGGATAGCAATTAGGAGTACAAACTGTGCCCTAAGCTATCTCAGCACAGCTAAAAATTGAACCCACTATGGCTGCCAGCACAGTGGAGAAACTCACTGAGCCATCAACAGAACTCTAATTCTTCAGTGTACAAGATCTTTTATTCATTTGACCCCATTTTCCCAGAGGCTGACTCCTTTCCATTAAGTGAAATCAAAGTTGACCTGGGAGAGAACATCCTTTCTTTTCGCTTTCGTAAGTCAAATGTAAATTCAGGTCTACCAGTCTCACTCTCATGACATCTAGAGGAGTTCTAATTCTACATGACATTACTATCAAATTCAACTGTGAGAGATTCAACTTTGAAAGCATGCAGAACAGAAAGGTGATAATGGGTCACCATTAATTAGAAACTTAACTGGACCAGCCACTTAAATACTGTGGCTATGAGAGCAGGTCAGAGGCTGGGTATTCTGTGGCGAAGCATCCGGGAAGGCGCCGAACACCTCGAGTCTCTTCGCCGGGAGCAAGCGGAAGCCAAGCGCAGGCAGCGCAAGGAGCGCACGTCAACCCAAGCACCCCACCCACCCGCCCCTTCAATCACCGTCTGCCCCACCTGTGACAGAGACTGTAGGTCCCGCATTGGACTCATCAGTCACCTGTGAACTCATTTTTAATGTGGAAGCAAGTCATCCTCGGTTCCGAGGGACTGCCTAAGAAGAAGATTCTGTGGCGAGTGACTCACTTCCTGACACCCCAAAGCCTTTCCACAAGGCATATGTCAGGAGTGTGATGGAATACTCTCCACTTGTCTGGATGAGTGCAGCTCCAACACTCAAGAAGCTCAACACCATCCAGGACAAAGCAGCCCGCTTGATAGGCACCCCATCTACCACCACCTTAAACATTCACTCCTTCCACCACCAGCGCACCATGGCTGCAGTGTGTACCATCTACAAGATGCACTGCAGCAACTCACCAAAGCTTCTTCAGCAGCACCTCCCAAACCCGTGACCTCTTCCACCTAGAAGGACAAGGGCAGCAGGTGCATGGGAACACCACCATCTCCAAGTTCCCCTCCAAGTCACACACCATCCTGACTTGGTAATATCGTCGCTGGGTCAAAATCCTGCAACTCCCTAGATAACAGCACTGTGGGAGTACCTTCACCACACGGATTCCAGCGGTTCAAGAAGACTGCTCACCACCACCTTCACAAGGGCAATTAGGGATGGACAATAAATGCTGGCCTTGCCAGCGACACCCACATCCTGTGAATGAGTAAAAAAAGCAGGGAACACTGGATAACTACCCTTATGCTGAGAGGGTTAGATGAAGAGTTGTTGGAGGGGATTCATGTGGAGCATAAACACCGGCATGAACCAATAAGGCCGAGTGGCTTGTTTCTGTCCTATACATTCTATGTAAAGAGTGAGAGTCCTGTCTACTTTTTTCCCCCAGTCTCAAAATGTTGACAGTAGGCAGGTGACCTGGAAACATCAATGCAAAAGGATGCGTCACAGCTGGGGATATCAATAAAAAATCATTGAAGCTGATAAATTTGCTTTAAGACTTGTAAGACCAGCGAAAACTAATTTCCAAATAGCAAAGGCTTTGATTCTATCAGGAACTGAATCCCTCCTCGCTACACTCAGCATAATGTCAGGATGTCACCCTACCAAATCCTTTTCAATGTTTCCCCCCACCCCCGCCGCCCCTTCCATTTCTCTCCTGATGACATGAATCATGCTGGGCTACAGTTCCACGTGCAGCAGCCACATTCCAGTACTTTGCCCAAGTGACCATTCTTCATACGCATTTATAGACATTTTCAGCAGGACAGTCATTCACAGGGGAGAGTATCACAGCTGAGCACAATCCTCTCCTCACTTGATGTCCATGCAGGTATATTTTCCAGCAGGGGTTCCTGGATAGCGATCGATGGCTGATTTATCACTCCGTTAGCCTGGGGACACTGCAATCAATGATACAGCTGCCACCAATACCTCAGCTAAGATCAGTTCCTTTCTTTAAAAAAATAGAAAAATGGCTTTGCTCCCTTTTTTTCCCCGAATCCTCTTGCTCTTCTGAAGACTCGTATTGAGGGATAAGTTCCATTCCTAATGTAGCCCTTAATTCAGCAGTCATTACAAGTGACTTACTATTATATTAGTAAATTTTAACAGTTTGCATCATAGAATATTGCTGGGAAGCATTCTAAAGCATGTAATCTGAAACACCAAATCTGAAATTACTTAAGTAGATGTTGCTAAAATTGATATTTCTGTGAAAGGATTTTCTGAGTGAGCTAAAAATGTACCAGTTGTATGGAATAGAAATCCCTCTGCAGGCCTCAATTTAAATGGGAATGATGAATAATGGCAGTTTAGTCTCATAACTGAATATTGTGCCAGAAAGTATTACTGAATGGCTGCTACCAAGGAAAAGGAATTCAGTTCTGTGGGTTAAGTATGTATTTTATTAACTTTAGAAAGATGATTCAAAACAGGTTAAAATGTCAGTAGGATTTCATAAAGACTAATTTTATAGTTGGTGTATTGCATTATCATATACCTGCTAAATTACATTTCTTTTGCTACCTTCAAAGAGTAGAGTGATGTTAAGGTGATCCTGTTATGCTGTGAAGGAGAAAGTGTAGAAGACCAAAAATAGGAAGGGAATGTATAGTGCAATGACATACATGTATTAGATAATAAATGTAGTGTTTCTATAAGCAAACACTTCATGCAAAAGCTAATCTGATGAATTTTGCCAAGCAGGTTTGTTTTTGCAGTCTTTCAGAGATTTCTGTTGAATTAATGATTTGCTCTGTTTGGAGAGCAAACACACTAAAATGAGCAGACTGTGGCAACTTTAGGGAACAAGCATCCTCATCTGCAGTAAACTGTGTCCCTATATAATACTGAACCAGTCTGCCGTAGTCAGAACATTTCATTGAGTTTTTAACACTTTGAATGCTCTGGTTTGGTAACAAAACATATAGCACAGAAGGAGGCCATTCGGCCCATCGTGCCTGTGCCAGCTGTTTGAAAAAGCTATCCAAAACACTCTCCCTGCTCTTTCCCCATTGTCCTGCAAAATTTTTCCTTTTCAAGTATTTATCCAAATCCCTTTCTAAAGTTACTATTGAATCTGTTTCCACCACCCTTTCAGGCAGTGCATTCCAGATTATAACAGCTTGCTGCCTAAAAAAAATCTCCACATCTTCCCTCTGCCAACTATCTTTAATCGGTGTCCTCTGGTTACCAACACTCCTGCCAGTGGAAACAGTTTCTCATTATTTTGAACACCTCTATTAAATATTCCATTATCCTTCTCCGCTCTAAGGAGAACAGTTCCAGCTTCTCTAGTCACTGCACATAACTGAAGTCCCTCGTCCCTGGTATCGTTCTAGTAAATCTCCTCTGCACCCTCTCCAAAGCCTTGACATCCTTCCTAAAGTGTGGTGCCCAGAAATAAAAACAGAAAATGCTGGAAATACTCAGCAGGTCAGGCAGCATCTGTGGAGAGAGAAACAGAGTTAACGTTTCAGGTCAATGACCTTTCATCAGAACATTGACCTGAACCGTTGACTCTGTTTCTCTCTCCACAGATGCTGCCTGACCTGCTGAGTATTTCCAGCATTTTCTGTTTTTATTTCAGATTTCCAGCATCTGCAGTATTTGGCTTTTGTTGTCGTGCCCAGAATTGGACTCCGTGCACCAATGATTCATACAACAATTGGTTACCCCATTTTTTTCCTTTAGCCACTTCAAAGTGCAGGGTTCATTCACTGTGCTTGTGAATGGTGTATTTCTGGGACCTAATGGCATTTTTATCGATTAGAAAAAGATTTTCCCCTAAATCGAAACACTGTCAATTTCATGGACTACCAGTAGTTCCCATGGCATTACTGATGGTGAGTCAGAGGATAAACTAGTCTATAATGACAGGAGTGTCATGCACAAGATTGTAATCTATTATAGTGTTGAATCCATTGAGTGCCCAAGGATCTATCATTGACTCACTCCTCTTCCTCATCTATATGCTACTATGTGTTGAAAATATTCACAGGCATGGAGTCAGCTTTCACATGCATGCTGATGACAGCTAGCTCTACCTCCCCACCATTCTCTTGACCCCTTGACTGCTCCCACAGTGTCAGCCAAATTGTTTGACATCCAAAATAACAACAGAAAACACTGGAAAAACTCAGCAGGCCAGGCAGCATCCGTCGAGAGAGAAACAGAGTTAACGTTTCAGGTCGAAGACCTTTTGTCAGAACTGGAAAAAAGCAGGAAATGAAATAGATTTTAAAGCAAGTTTAGGGCTGGGAAAAGGGGGAGGGGATGAAAGAACAAAAGGGAAGGTCAGTGATAGGATAGAACGCAGGAGAGATTAAGAGACATTGAGAGACATTAAGAGATATTCAAGGCAAGAGGAGGTGGAAATTGGACAGGTTAAGGAACAAAGGATGGCTCTAGATGAAGTGTGAATTGTGCTGGCAGAATGAAGGACAGCTGCCATGTGGGAGGGAAGAAAAAAAGGCCAAACATTTCATCCCCTCCCCCTTTTTTCCAGTTCTGACGAAAGGTCTTCGACCTGAAACGTTAACTCTGTTTCTCTCTCCACGGATGCTGCCTGGCCTGCTGAGTTTTTCCAGCATTTTCTGTTGTTATTTCGGATTTCCAGCATCCGCAGTATTTTGCTATTGTATTATTGTTTGACATCCAGTTGTAGACGAGTTGCAACTTCTTCCAGCTCAACATCAAGAACACTGATGGCATCATCTTTAGTCCCTGCTACAAACTCCAGTCCCTCGCCATTGATTCCATTCCTCACCCGCACCCCCCCCCACCCCCCAAACTCCCAACACAGGGCTTTCTCTCAGACTGGAGCTATTGGTTCACAATCTTGACACGCTATTCAATCCTAAACTTAGTTTTGAACACAACATCACAAGTACTGCTTATTTCAACTTGAACAATATCACCCACCTATGCCCCTACCTCAGCCCCTCTGCCTTTATTAGCTCCAGACTCAACTGCTCCAATGCCTTCTTTACAGGTCAGCCATCCTCCACACTCCATAAACTCCAACTTGTCCAAAACCCTTCTGCCTGTATCCTGTACAAGATCATGCTTACCAACTCAACCCCATCCTCAGTAATCTGCATTGGTTCTCTGACTCACAACCATGAAATCGACAAATCTCTCTCTGACCTTGCCCAACGCTATCTCTACAATTTACTTCTACTCCACATTCCCAGCCAAATGTTCTGTTCTGTATATGCCCCTCCCTTCACCCTGCCATTTGTGGTATATTCTTCAGCTGCCTTGGCCCTACTATCTCTGGAACTCCCTTTATAAATTCTTCCAGCTCTCTCTACTCCTTTGGAAATCTTCTCAAAACTCATTTCTTTGATCAAGCATTCTGTCAGCCTTCCTAAATACTCTCTTCCCGGCTCGGGGTCTGCTCAGCTTACTTGCATTTGTTTGTGAACTTTTTTTAAGCTAAAGGCGCTATATAAATGTAAATTGTAGTTGTTGCTCACAGTAAATTGGATCAATGCTGTTTTATAAGGACAGAAGCGTTATACCATATCATGTAGAATGTATTAATCTGCTGCTGAAGTGAATCTGTGCCCCTTAAGGCCACAAAGTTAAAAGCTTTTAATTCCTTGTCCCACAATTTGAGTGAGATCAATCAGTACTGGGTGGTTTCATTCAGAATATAGTTGCCAGTCAGGTTATAACCCTGGATTTGTTTGTCATTTTAATGTGATGGCTAAGGTGAACTAAGAGGCTGTAGATATTCTGACTCTGGCTTTTTTTGTTTCTGGGAAGTTTCTCTTTACATTGCAAATGCCTGCCTTTGTTTCTTACAGCAAGTTAAAGGGTGTGTCCTAAGGACCGTAATATTGTGCCATGTAAAACACAAGAGGGTAGATTTTCCACTTGCCACCCGGGCATAAATCTGACATTGCAGATTGGCCACTCATTATAGAAACTACTCAATTTTCATTTCCATTTTATGCTCAAGCAGCAAGTTGAAAATCTATCCCAATGTATTATTCTTCTGCTAAACTGTAGGTGTGTGTCTCTTTAAGGCTAAAAGATTTTACTGCTGCTGAGTGAGCACAGGGTGAGTTCATATTGATGTCAATTAAGAGGCAGTTGCTGTTAACTAGATAAGTTCATACTGGGATAAATTAAGAGGGTGTAGACATTCATGCTTCAGTATTTAGTGTGGCGAGTTCCTTTGTTTCTTTATTTTGTTTTTGAAAATGTGACTGAAGTTTGAGCGTAACAATTGAGTGTAATGGACAATAAATGAGGTTGAAGTGTGGGGGGTTGTAGCCAGGGATGGAGTGGGAGAAGGGTTGGACCCAGGGTTAATTGGGTGTGGGAGATTGGGGGTTTGGGAACACGGCAGGATTGTAATCTGCAACCAAGAACATAGGAACAGGAGTCGGCCATTCAGCCCCTCGAGCCTGTTCTCCCATTCAATTAGATCATGGCTGATCTGTATATTAACTCCATTTACCCGCATTGGTTCCATGACCCTTAATACCCTCGCCTAACAAAAATCTACCAATCTCAGTTTTGACATTTTCAATTGCCGTAGCCTCAACAGCTTTTTGGGGAAGAGCGTTCCAGGTTTCCACTACCCTTTGTGTGAAGAACTGCTTTCTGACATCACCCCTGACCGGCCTAGCTTTAATTTTAAGGTTATGCCCCCTTGTTCTGGACTCCCCCACCAGAGGAAATAGTTTCTATCTGCTCTATCAAATCCTTTAATTATCTTAAACATTTCCATTAGATCACCCCTTAATCTTCTATATTTAAGGGAATACAAGGAAGAACTTTTGGGTCACTGGATTTTGGCAACACTCATGGAGGGAAGACTGGCGTGGGAATAAATGTGAGAAT
Organism: Squalus acanthias; assembly: GCA_030390025.1. NCBI lineage: Eukaryota > Metazoa > Chordata > Chondrichthyes > Squaliformes > Squalidae > Squalus > Squalus acanthias. Next base: position 68,016,473 of record CM059437.1, read on the forward strand.
CAGAGAATGATACAGCACAGAAGGAGGCCATTCGGCCCATCATGCCTGTGCTGACTCTTTGAAAGGTTTATCCAATTAGTCCCACTCCCCCTGTTTATTCCCCATAGCCCTGCAAATTGTTCTCCTTCAAGTATTTGTATAATTCTATTTTGAAAGTAATTATTGAATCTGCTTCCACCAACCTTCCAGGCATTGCATTCCAGATTATAACAGCTTGCTCCCGAAAAAAATGTCCTCATCTCCCCTCTGGTTCTTTTGCCAACTATCTTTAATCGGTGTCCTTTGGTTACCAACCCTCCTGCCAGTGGAAACAGTTTCTAATTATTTACTCTATCAAAACTCCTCATAATTTTGAACACCTCTATTAAATATTCCATTATCCTTCTCTGCTCTAAGGAGAACAATTCCAGCTTCTCTAGTCACTGCACATAACTGAAGTCCCTCGTCCCTGGTATCGTTCTAGTAAATCTCCTCTGAACCCTCTCCAAAGCCTTGACATCCTTCCTAAAGTGTGGTGCCCAGAATTGGACTCAGTACTCCAGTTGAGATCTAACCAGTGTTTTATGTGTGAGGTGGCTATGAGGCCCAAAACACTGAGGGAAAGGAGGCTAATACCTGAGAGTATTTGGGAGGGGATGATGAGAACACTCAAGAAGGATACTAAAATTTGGGTGGACTCTGAAGGTAGTTTGGGAAAACTGGGAGTCATTGGGATGTGTGGGCAGTCAGGAAAAGGGGTGAGGGTGTGGGTGGGCTCAGAGTGTGGGGCAATGAAGTATTAGCAGCACTGGGGACTGGGACCAGTGGGGACAGCTGAGATATGGGAGGATTGGGGTGTGGAAATATTATGGATGAATGCACTGGAGGAGGTGTACTAGACTGTGGGAGCACCTGGGGGTGGGAGTTGGGAGCATTAAGAGTGAGATTGCAACTGGATGCACAGAGGGGTCTAGAAGCACTTTGGTAGTGGGCCTCTCCAATAAAGCATTGTCCCATTAATTAGAACTCTGTACAGGCAACTCTGAGTAAAAATAAGCATTTCATTCTGAATTGTTTTAAGTTTTTTTTATTAGTTTGTTATTTTGGCAATGTTTGTTTTCCAGGTAAATTTTGTGGTCAGTGAAAAATTCAAGATGACAGTTCAAAACAGCCGCCCAAAATTATTTTAGTGATCTGATTAGTTGGTCGCTGCTACTTGCCAGTTTGAGATTGCTGGTTGCAAAAGAACACTGAGTGATTTGATTGCTCAGTTTTCTCTTGCTTGCTTATTGGTAGTTCATAGCATAATCAAACTGCTTTAAGATTTGTTCATATTTAGTCATTCGGATGCACATCTTTGCCCTATGCGCATGTGCCAGTCTGAAGTGTGACAAAATGAAAGGTGTGGCACGACGAGCGTGTTCCAGAGGTAAGGCTTTTAATTATATAAATTTGTGTATCTTTGACAGTTCTTTTTCTATTTTTTATAAATATGGTGAATTGAGTTTTCCCGAAGGCATTTAAAAATCCTTTCCTATCTCCGATCGCAGCTCTGAAAATTGAAACATTGCAAATATTGCTGCGTTCAAACGATGCAACAACAATTACCATAGTCCTTGAGGGATGAGAGATGAAAGCAACATAAAGAAAGGAATGACAAAGGGAGCTAGAAGACCAGAAGCCAAACTTGCTCAGCTTATGTCATTGGGACACTGCACAAATGGAGCAGCAGTGATTATCATGCCGATGTTACTGTGAAAAGAAAGACTTGCATTTATATAGCGCCTTTCACGACTACCAGACGTCTCAAAGCATTTTACAGTCAATGAAGTATATTTTTGAAGTGGAGTCACTGTTGTAATGTGGGAAACGCAGCAGCCAATTTGCACACAGCAAGCTCCCACAAACAGCAATGTGCTAATGACCAGATAATCAATTTTTTTTTGTTATGTTGGTTGAGGGATAAATATTGGCCAGGACACCAGGGATGACTCCCCTGCTCTTCTTCAAAATAGTGCCATGGGATCTTTTACGTCCACCTGAGAGAGCAGACGGGGCCTCAATTTAACGTCTCATCCGAAAGACGGCACCTCCGACAGTGCAGCACTTCCTCAGCACTGCACTGGAGTGTCAGCCTAGCTTTATGTGCTCAAATACCCTGGATTGGAACTTGAACCCACAACCTTCTGATTCAGAGGCAAGTGTGTTACCCACTGAGCCACAGCTGACACTGCTGTGCCACAATTGCAAACTATATTTTCAAAGGTGATTTGTTTTACAATGGTGGTCTCTCCTGTGCTTGGGGAGAGAGAATATCTGCTCCGGAAAATACAGTGGCTCTATTTCTTGCAGTCAAGCTTTCCTATCATCTAGTCTCCAGGTTATATGCCATAAACGTACTGTAAGCCCTGAAAAAGCAATGAGCAGTAAATCTACTGATCCATTCAGATGCTTTCATTTTAGCCCATAAAATTTGACGTGTTGAGGTACTGCGCACTCTTAATTTCTCACATTTTGAAAAAAAATATAGATGCCAAATATTCTGGAGGTTACTTGGCACAGTGAAGACAGTTTAAAAATGGTTACAATCATTTTCAGTGACTCACAATGAATTTCTGTTACAGTACGACCTGTCTCTCTGTGTTTGTGCCTGTGTTAGTAATGGATGTTGCCATTACACAGGCCCTGCTGGTTCAGTACTGACAGCATCTGTGGAGTCTTAGGCCCCGATTTAAACCGGGCGCCATTTTTTTAAATTCGCTTATGGGATCTGGGCGTCGCTGGCAAGGCCAGAATTTATTGCCCATCCCTAATTGCCCTTGAGAAGGTGGTGGTGAGCCACCTTCTTGAACTGCTGCAGTCTGTGTGGTGAAGGTACTCCCACAGTGCTGTTAGGTAGGGAGTTTCCGGATTTTGACCCAGCAACGATGAAGGATCGGCGATATACTTCTAAGTCAGGATGGTGTGTGACTTGAAGGGGAACTTGGAGGTGGTGGTGTTCCCATGCGCCTGCTGCCCTTGTCCTTCTAGGTGGAAGAGGTTGCGGGTTTGGGAGGTGCTGCCGAAGAAGCCTTGGCGAGTTGCTGCAGTGCATCTTGTAGATGGTACATACTGCAGCCACGGTGCGCCGGTGGTAGAGGGAGTGAATGTTTAAGGTGGTGGATGGGGTGCCAATCAAACGGGCTGCTTTGTCCTGGATGGTGTCGAGCTTCTTGAGTGTTGTTGGAGCTGCACTCATCCAGGCAAGTGGCAGGTGAGTTTTGATTTCAGTTCAAAGCTCACCTGCTCGAGACAAAAAAGAGGGCCGGGGGATTTTAACTCCCGGGCTTCATTTAAATGCCGCTGACTGGTCGCGCGGCCTGGAAAGATTCTTGTAGCGCCCCCTGGCCCCACAAAAAATCATTTTTAAAACTCGCCTGCAATGTTTCCAGAGCGGCCTCCAGCAAAAATCGAGTCGGTCGGGCCTCAGTTGGTCAGTGGGCAGTTAGGTTTAAAAAAAATGTTTTGTCTGTCTGGCGCCCCACTCTTCAGTGTGAATGGAACAGTCGGCAGGCGGGAATTACCCCCAGAGTTTCGGGTGTCATCCTGGCTTCCGTCCAAGCATGTTTGATTTGGTGCACAGACCACAGACACAGGCAGTGACCCTGGCATATTCCTGCAGCTGTCTACTGGGCTTGATCATATTTGAGGTTTCCCGTCCAAAAGCCAGTCTTGCAACAGACTGTAAAATAAAAAAAAAAGCATATATCTGAAAAGATATTTCACATCAACCAAAATAGTGCCAGTGCATAATTGGACAATGACTTATTTAACTCTTATTCAGGTCTGCTACATCACTGTTAGTATCAGTTTAAGTTAAAACTGTTTTTTTTTTACTGTTCTGTATCAAAGACAGAATTTCAGTGACACCGGAGATTATACTGAGAGAATGCTGGAACATTCCATGTAGCTAATAGAAAATCCCCATAATTTGTTTTCTGATCAGCAAAGAAGAGTCCAGCACTATATTTCTACAGCCAAGTGTGTCACTATTACAGTGCGATCTCAGGCCTGTGTTTTTGCATTCAGGTATAAATTATTCTTAGTCAGGCCCTCGGGCCTTTTTAACTGCACACTGAAATGCTGGCAGCTGTATCGCATAGAGGATAGCAGATGAGTGAGATATCAATTTTTACTTCACTTCTCAGAAAAGCTGCATAATTCACGAGTGCCACAGGTCTAATTGAGTTATACAGGCAAAATAAAATCGCTATTTCACTTCTTTCTTCTATTATACTGTTTACTGTATGAGTGGGAACTCTAATTAGCAATAAATATTTCTTTTTTTTCCTCGACTCAATTGCTGGCTGCCTTTTGAAGTCTTACCCAAGTGCCCTTGCTTCTTGTGCGTGAGCCCAGACAGTAAGTGTTGTTGGGCTGCCGATTGTGGCGTGCATGACTGCTGAATTTGATCGTGTCCATGCCTGGCGCCCATACCTGTGCACTTTCCAGCAAGGGTCGCTGGATAGCGATTGGAAGAAATTGTGGCCAACCGTGGTTCCCGAACCACCATCCTACCTAGATCAGCTACAAGAGCATAGATTGGCGACTGAATTTAGGATCTTCTCAATCTGTACGGTTCGATGGCGCATTAGACAGTGCTCCTACCAACTGAGGTTTGGGGAGCTATTTTTATATTATTTAACACTAGTACAAAAAAAAGGATAAGTGGATAAAAAAAACGAACATTTATAAGGATACGGGGAAAGAGCAGGTGAATTAAATTAACTGGATTGCTCTTTCAGAGAGCCAACACAGGCATGATGGGCCGAATGGCCTCCTTCTGTGCTGTAAAATTCTGATGAAAGGCCATCGACCTGAAACGTTAACTCTGTTTCTCTCTCCACAGATGCTGCCTGACCTGCTGAGTATTTCCAGCATTTTCTGTTTTTATTTCTGGGCACTACACTTTAGGAAGGATGTCAAGGCTTTGGAGAGGGTGCAGAGGAGATTTACTAGAACGATACCAGGAACAAGGGACTTCAGTTATGTGCAGTGACTAGAGAATCTGGAATTGTTCTCCTTAGAGCGGAGAAGGATAATGGAATATTTAATAGAGGTGTTCAAAATATAAATTCTATGTCAAACTCTCCGACAGGCCAGAATCTAACTTCCCAAAGATTGAGCTCTACACCTACCACAGGCTTCAACACCAAAAAAGTAAGGAAGAAACTCAATATTCAAATTACCTGGCATTGACTCAAGGCAAAATTACTAGCTCACTGCATTTTCCGTTAGGTGAGGATAAGAAAAGTGTGTTGGAGTTTAAGGTTTGGCCTAACTTGCTCAATAATCTCTCTGATATTCATTTGTGGATCTTGTCAGCCCTGCTGTGGTTTGGGATTGACTAACATTAAGACATTTGCCTACAGATTCTGCTTTGTCACATTCAACGTTCGAGACTGACTGATACTCCCTCTCATGGGTGTAGTATGACACTGGATGTGTGTACTTTGAAAGCTTCAAACTACACTGGGTCCTGAGAGAGCGGGATTTTGGTTCTTGTGCTTGTGGACATTTGCAGTTTGTGTATGTGGAATACCATTGTCACACAAACAAAAAGACAACACAAAGACATTCAGAGTAGGGCATCCAAATATGTTCCAATTGGTTGAGCATGTACTGCACACAAGGGGGAAAACAGCAATTTTCTAAATGTGCAGGGTAGCACATGGATTTGCAAATCATTTTTCACATGGGAGATGAATGATCCATCCATAGATCAATTATTATATCTAATGATAATATTTTTCCACTGTGCTTTATAGGTTGTCCCTTGTTTTTGTCACAGATTTTCTTTAACTCTTTCTTTGCTGGAACCTTATTCTGACACAGACTCGTAACATTCGCCGTAATGTTGCAGATGGTCTGATTTGTTGCTCTGTTTCTGATATAATTTTCTATTTCCCATCTCCTTACACCAGGTAATCAATGGAGTCTTAAAGCAAAACCCCAGCCCCCTTTATGTTATTGAGGTCAGTGTGAAAATACTTGGAATAGGTGCACAGAAAGTAAAGAATAAAACACCTATGGGGGGTTGAATTCACTGTGTGTGCATTCCTGTTAAATTCCTGTCTGAGCTATTTTAGCACATTTAAAAAGAAACGGGTCAACGGCTGATTTAAAATAGAGCTGACAGGAATTTAAAGCCAATGTGTTAATAACTGTGCTAAAGTTAACAAGCAGAGGGACTTGAATCCTCGTCGTTTTGTTTTACTTGTTACACTGTTTGTCTGAGTTTGGCCATTTAGTTTGGCTCCCCTCTTTCCTGCGCGCAGGCTGCATATTCCCTGGGATTTTGGAGGCTGCACTGTCCCTAATGGTAAAATTAGGAAACAATGAGGAAGGGGATGCATTTATGATTTCACTACTTCTAGTAAACAGAGGGAATCATCCCCTGGCGCAGGAGAAGCTGAGTGCGTGTGTGAATTCCCCCTGGTGTAACCACACCAGTTATTGTTTGGGTTCGAGGTGCTTTTCCCCCTTACACAATGCAATGTAATGGAAATTTTCTGAAAACCATCTCTGTTTAACCCTTATGAATATTTAATCACTTCCCTGAGTTCCCTGTGGAGGCATTGGTGGCATGAAATAGTATAACATATTCTTGGAAGGGAAGAGGTAGGTAGGGGGTTGGCATCCCCACTGCCAGTTTGGCCTGTTAAAAGTTAAAGGCAGTTTCATTGTTTTATACCTTTAATCAGTAAAAATGCTAATCTTTGGTTTGCCTTTAACTGCAGGCTGTTGGCGTTTGGCTTCCACTGCCTCATACTCAGTACCAACAACATTTTTACTTACAGTTGTGATAAGTAATTAAACTGATACACGGGCCTCGTATATATTCCATCGTAACTCCCTTGAAGCTCGTAACATTTGCGAACGTAAATTAAAAGTTGAAGGATGTCTTTAAGAAATGTGGAAAGCTGTCTTTTTGAGCCTCAGAGGTAATGCTTCTGTCTCTGGCCCATACAGACTAGGCCCCTGGTCTGTGCTGAATTAGCTAACCTAAGGCAGGGTGGCACTGAAGCAAACCTGGATTGCTGCTGTGCACAAATTGGCTGCCACGTTTCCCACATTGCAACAGTGACTACACTCCAAAAGTACTTCATTGGCTGTAAAGCGCTTTGAGACGTCCGGTGGTCGTGAAAGGCGCTATAGAAATGCAAGTCTTTCTTTAGGGCGGGAAAGTCATCCAGGAAACTTCATATTGGGACTGTACGTGTGTGGACATTGGTTAAGGGAGGGATTGGGCCCTCCTCAGTTGGATGTCCTGCCAGTTCTCGCATTTACAGCTCAAATATGAGTAATGGCCGAATGGATGGGGTGTTGGAGGGTGCCCGGTGCCTGTGAAACCGTACTCCACGGAGGGAAGTCAATACCTTCAGGAAAGGAAGGGAGGGCAGAAAATTGGATAATAAAAGCAACAAAAAAAAAGAAGCATGGTAAAGAAATGAGAGAAAAAATACAGAATTTCCCAGGGGCCTTACCAGTGACTAGGTAAATGAAAGGAATGTCTGCTATTTATTATCTTCTAACTTGCTGCACAGACACTGCTGGTAGACAGTGCGTGCCTAAGTGAGGAAGATTGGAGTATAATGAAGGAACCACTTTCACACAACATTTTGTTGGGAAAAGACAGCACCGTGTTTTGAAATAAAGGTACCCCTCTGTTTAGGTAGGCATTAACCAGTGCATTTCTGAATTCTATAAACATCAGAAATTCATGGAAACACTGCTGATAAATTTGTAGATTTTGTATAATAACGCCTCTTTCTGAACTGTTCATAACCACAGTAGTGCTAAACTGAAAGTGGTTAGAACACAGAGCGAGCCAAGCTTTTACAAAGTCTGGTGACACAAGCCCGGAATGTATTGCACTCATTGAAAGATCCAAGATCTGCGCCAATTGGGATCAGCTGTTCTTTTCTAGTTATTAATGCATGTGTATCTCCCCTATGTCTCTGTCGGGTTTGGTATCTTTAGTTTGCACCATCATTCACGTTCATGTTCATCTTATCATGCACACAATTTGCAACTGAACATATATCTCCTGTCTCTCTACTTTCTTTGTAACCTTTTGCCAACAATAGCACTGATTGGCAATTTAAATGTAAGCAGAATGCAGTCAGTGGTAGCCTTTTTGACAGTGTGTAACTCAATCTAACAAGATAAACATTTTTCAGTTCATCCGGAAATTACTATCACTGTAAGAGTATTGTATATACATTATGTACAATTTTGTTACACGGTTTACATGGCTGAGTGTCTGGGAATGATAGCTCTGTGTCTTCTAAATCTTCACCGTCTCTTGATTGTGGGGATGTGTAACAAAAGACAACCCTCTACGCTGGCATTCAGACAATCAGTGGCAGACCAGACCAAGGTCTTAACGTTATGCTGTGTGAATATTGGTGTACAAATGATTAATGCTTTCATATGAAATTCCTTTGTTTGCTGCTTTAATGGAGATGCTAACCAGTTTACTTTCAACGGGCTAATACCTCCACTAAAATAAGGCATAAAAGAATTGCGTCTAAGCAAGTGAAACATTCATATGCTAATATATGCACAGCATAATTTCAAGGCCCAAAACTGGGTGCATTGGATATTCCTGAATACTATATCCAAATTTTTTCCACCTTGAAGCTCCTCTTCTGAATGTGATGATTCACTGTGGGGGACCATTCCACAGGTACTGACAATCCCGCCAGTGCTTCACCTTGAGTGGCTGTCCATCACATGTGAGCAAAGAAAGTGAGTGTTGGCTGACTGACCATGGGGAGCATCACAGTAAAACCCAGTCCTGTCCACATGACACTGAACCATCAGGGGACGGAGGTACCTTTTGCTCCCCAACCACCCCGAAATAATTCCCTTTTTTTTGTCCGTCGCCTTCTAAAGGTGGTGATTCGTGCTGCAATATAGTTCCTCAGGCATTGGTGGCCCTCTGGTGCCTCCTCCAAGGGGCCAATCTTCATTGTAAGTTGACAACAAGTGTCAGCAGGCTATTTAACTATGGTGCATTACAGATGGGCCCGATCCTCCCCTGCCCACACACACACAGGAATATAACATAACACTGCATATGATAGCAGTCAGACATGGCAACTCTATTTGATTTTTCCCTCCTCCTCTTCAGCCCAGTGACTCTGTGACCCAAGGCTATATGATTGAGGTCAGCTAACTCAGCACAGACCAGGAATCAGACATGGGATCTTCCTATTCTGTATTGGTCAGTACTACACATCATGGTGTATTTATTTATCTCAACCCATTGGGAGAAGTTCTTTAAGTTGATTTTAGCTATTTTAAATCTTGACCTTGTGCGATGGTGTAAAACAGGTGATAGTGAATCGACAGACTGTTTCACATCTCTCCTGATTTTTATCTGCATTGACGTCAATGGAAATAAAAATCAGCCGAGATGCGAAGCAGGCTGCCGATTCGCTATCACCCACTTTACACGATCGCACAAAGTCAAGATTTACCCCTGCTGGTGTTCTTCCTGTCAACTCATCCTAGATACATTGGCAAAACAACAATGGAAGTGGCACAAAATTTTGAACCATTCACTTGTTTGTCTCTATACGAGATTTCTGCGCTCCTTCAATTCTGGTCTCTTGCGCATAACCGATTTCTTTCACTCCACCATTGGCTGCCTCGGCCCTAAGCTCTGGAATTCCCTTCCTAAACCTCTCCACCTCTCTCTTCTCCTTTAAGTCGTTCCTTAAAACCTACCACCTTTTTGACGCTCCTGTGAAGGGCCGTGGGACATTATTACTACGTTAAAGGCGCTATATGGACGCAAGTTGTTGTTGTCATACCCAGGACCCTAGGGTAGATTTTCAACTTGCCACATAGGCGTAAGGCGGACGTTATGAGTTGGCCGCTCGTTATGCAAACTGCTCAATTTTCATTTCTGTTGGTTTCAATTTCCACATATTACCCTTCTCTGGTCTAAGCTCTTTCACAGCAGACTTTGGCTCATGTGACAGCCAGACTCTAGTCTAGCCTAAACTCTACAGTGGTGAAATTCCTCTTTTAATGAATAAAATAGGAGGATGCCTGTTCTTTTCTCCATAATTAATGTCCTGCTTATTAAATTGCGTTCTCAGAAATTGGTCATATCAAAGCTGCACATTTTGACAATTTTGAGAACGGGCTGTTAATGTGAAAAAGAAAGACGTTCACCCATTAGATTCCCCCCCCCCAAAATAAGCAATTCGTAAAAGGTGCTCAAATGTCATTACAGTGATGTGCAAACAATAAGACCTAGGCTGTGCTTTTAAACAATAGCACAAGCTGAATCATTCAAACATGTTTAACATGTGCATAATGCTCTCTGTGAGGGTAAGGAAAGTTACACATACGTGTCCACACTTTACGCAGGGAATTTCACTTGCTAGGAAAGATATTCTGTGAAAAAACCAAGCAATCAAATTGTGTGGCAGCCCAAAGCTATATTTTGTTCCTGTATCTGGCACCAAAATATGCTTTATACCAGCGGACAAAAGAAGAATATGTAACCATCAAATAAAACCGTGACTAATAAAGCCAAGAGTTTGGTTTTGTTCTCAACTACACTACACAAAACCCCTCACAATGCTGGAGGATTCATCACTATTTGCTCAAGTGTTTTGCGGTAAATTGCTATTTTACTGTGTTTCTTTGTGATGCTGTTATTTCTTGTAATGTCATGAGGCTTTCCTACTGAGCCCAGTCCAGCACAGTGTTGTCACTTCTTCACACTCTAATCTTGCTACATCTTTGCATTGTCATTTTAAACAAAAGTACACAGCCCCCACAATGTTTTCATCGGCGTGCACAAAGCCGACTGTGTCCATAAAGCAAATCTTTCCCTTTTGGACCTTGTTTGCAGAAAGCTTAAAATGTCAGGTGGCAGAACAAGCATTTCAGCTGCTCTCTGTCGGCAGAGAGAGGAGAAGAAAAAAAGAAGCACTTTGAGCCTTGGACAGCGCTTGTTGGTGGTAGGACACTGCGAATGAAGAAAAAGTGGGACTTTTTGGTTTATAAAGAAGACTTAACATGCTTTCACTTGAGAAGAATCAGCTGAAGAATGACATCAGAAGAAAAGTAGCAAGATTTTGGACAAGGCCTCCTGAATAGGCCCTGATCTCCTTAAGCTTGTACTCTTCTCACTCTTTCTGAGAACAAATGAAATGTGAGAGAGAATGAGTCTGAAAACCATAATCCGCAGCCACTTTGCCCTGTGGTTATGCTTCAACTGACCTTTGATTTACATTTACTTGCTAGTTTCCTAAACCTCCCAGGGTTCCTCATGGTGAAGGCTTCAAAAACCTGATTAAAAGCCTACTGCACTGGAATTCCACCATTCAAATGTGGTGAGAAGGATGAAAAGGAGATTCTTTGTGTCCGTTAATTCTTGTTAAGAACCCTATTTGGCTAGTCCTGACGAGATGCATCTCTGCTGAAAGCAATGTCACACCAAGAGAACTTGATGTCACTTTTCCTGTGCAAAGGTTTTTTTTTTAAAAAAAGGTTTTTTTTGCAAAGTTTTAACTGTGAGATCAATAGCGCCCAGCCTATCTTTGAAACCTATTCATCAGTTTTGTAGACAGTTATTAAGTCACAGAGCAATGTATTCTTGCTACATATTCCAAATGATACGTGAACAGTCAAGCTACTGTATAAACAAGATAAAAATATTAAGCTTGCAGTACGACAGAGCTTGCTGCATGTTGCTGTAATCCTTCAGGTAGAGTGTTCGAGTCAGCCGTAATACCCTTTCACTTATGTCACATTGCCTCCATGTCCAAACCACACTAAGGATGCCTGAATCTATAATGAGAAGAATTTTTTTTTTTAAATTGTTAACATATATTGTTAATACATTGGAGGGCGTTAATAGGTTGGGATACAAGCTCAGGGTTCCAATAATGTTCACAAACTGATTGAGCTTCACATCTGTACTGCATGATCTCTTCTGCACTTCTTGATGCATTTAAAGTCTTCTGATTCCTTCCTGTACATCTATTATTTTATATATCATTCATAAATCAGAATGCATCTGTCTTTAACTGGTGGTGAGCCAAATTAAGGAGGTTTGGGTACAAGTTAGTTCCCATGCAAATATCTTTAAAAGACTGTATGGGGTAGAAATTGGTATACGTTGTGCTCGTTTCTTGGGCACAGAGCGGGCGCGAGGCATATCAATTTAGCAGTGGAATGGCCTGCGCCCAATCTGCACAGGCATTGGTCCCACTGCTAAATTCATGGGGTCCTTTTTTAGGTGTCCCAGAAGGATGCCTAAAACAGGCCCAAGGCCCTTTCGATATGTAAATTAGGGGCCTAACAACTATTGAAGGACCCAATCCAGAAATTGAGATTCTTCAGCCGCCTCCGTGGCCACCAACTCCAAGTAAGTTTTTTTTAAAATTTAAATGGGCCCAGACTCATTTCTAGGCCTATACGTTATTGACAAATCCAGAAGAAAATGGTACACTATCTCCAACCTCAATCACAAATGATAAGGCAATGACTAGAAAGTAAAGAGGATTGATGCTGTCTCACAACAATTTCAATGTTCAGTGCAGTCAAAAAATGAAGTATTAGAGTCTATAATGACTTAGTCAACATTATGGCATCACATGACCAGAAATCTCTAAAGAGGCCATTTTCATGACTTGTGAAATAATTTGTCCCACAAATACCCAGCTAATACTATTACCAGAAATGGTTTTATTTTATATTGGCCCAGAAATTGATCTCGCTCTGTTCCCGCGGGGGTAAGGAGCAGGCGCGATCTCTCACTCGCGTTGGCTTTTTCAGATCCAGCTCGCACGAACTTGATGTTCTAGACATCAGCTGGGCAGTGCTTGCGTATCCCACCGGCGTAGTGAATTCGTGCGAGCTGTGGGATCACGTGACTCAGTTAGAGCCAATGGCAGCACACCATCTTCCATTCATAAGTTTCACATAAGTGCTGTGAAAGCTATGAATCTTACACACCCCCAAAATAACAGCTAAACCTCAATTAAATTTTTTTTAAAAACCATCACATTAATAAAATAAGTATAGTTAAATAAATTAACCATTTTAAATAAAAAATTAAATTTTTGAAAAAATTTAAAATCTTTTAAAAAGTTATAAAAATAAACTTACCTGTCTTTAAAGTCTCTAAAAAAGATATACCTGTTAAAAAAAATTCAAAATAATACTTAATTCACTACTTACCTTGTTAAAAGTGGGTCTTACTCCTCCTTTTTTCGTTTCTAAAATCTTCCGTCCTTACCTGCGCGTCCAAAGCACTAAGTGCACTGCGTGCGCGCAGCCTGTAGCGCGCACGCGGTGCACCGAGGAACCGCCCCCTTTTTCAAAGACCAAGTGCCGGTTTTCAGCGCATGCGCAGTGCATGCAGAAAACCGGCAATTGGAGAGAGAATACGCGAGAGTACGCAGCGGGATCAATTTTTGGCCCAATATTTTATTTTCAGAACAATTTTATTCCCAGTTCTCATAACATGCTGGGTTATGGCTTCATGTCCACTGGCACCCCTCCGGTACCTTGCCCAAGTGAGCCTAGACATCAGCCTTGGCTCAGTGGTAGCAATCTCGTCTCTCAAGTCAGGAGGATGTGTGTTCAAGTCCCATTCTCCGCTTGAGCACATAATCTAGGCTGACACTCCAGTGCAGTACTGAGGGGTTGTTGCAGTTTTGGATGTGCCGTCTTTCGGATGAGATGTTAAACTGCGGCCTCATCTGCCCACTCAGGTGGACATAAAAGATCCCATGGCACTATTTGAAGAAGAGCAGGGGGAGTTCCTCAACCAACATCACTAAAACACATGATCTCATTACTGTTTGTGGAACCTTGCTGTGCGCAAATTGGCTGCCACAATTCCTACATTACAACAGTGACTACACTTCATTGGTTATAAATCACTTTGGGATGTCATGAGGTGGTGAAAGGCGCTATAGAAATGCAAGTCTTTCTTTCTTTATGGACAGTGTTCTAGACAGAGTGTTAGCAGGCGTAGGCCGATTACAGCCAAGCCTGATCCTATGTTTGCCTGAGATCCAAATGTCTACAATTTTCAGCAGTGATAAGTAGAGAGCTCTCAGGAGTACAAAACCATGCTGACTTCTTTTTCTGCCTCTAGCCCTGGGATGCTGAATCCAATTGTGGCTCATCTGCTAGTTAAGACTGGTTAGCTCAGCACAGACTGCAGACCGGGTCTGTACCTTCTCGGTCTCTCTGGGTCGGTATCGCTCCTCTCGGTCTGTCTGGGTCGGTATCGCCCCTCTCGGTCTGTCTGGGTCGGTATCGCTCCTCTCGGTCTGTCTGGGTCGGTATCGCTCCTCTCGGTCTGTCTGGGTCGGTATCGCTCCTCTCGATCTGTCTGGGTCGGTATCGCTCCTTTGGTCTCTCTGGGTCGGTATCGCTCCTCTCGGTCTGTCTGGGTCGGTATCGCTCCTCTTGGTCTGTCTGGGTCGGTATCGCTCCTCTCGGTCTCTCTGGGTTGGTATCACTCCTCTCGGTCTGTCTGGGTCGGTATCGCTCCTCTCGGTCTCTCTGGGTCGGTATCGCTCCTCTTGGTCTGTCTGGGTCGGTATCGCTCCTCTTGGTCTGTCTGGGTCGGTATCGCCCCTCTCGGTCTGTCTGGGTCGGTATCGCTCCTCTCGGTCTCTCTGGGTCGGTATCGCTCCTCTCGGTCTGTCTGGGTCGGTATCGCTCCTCTCGGTCTGTCTGGGTCGGTATCGCTCCTCTCGGTCTGTCTGGGTCGGTATCGCTCCTCCTGGTCTGTCTGGGTCGGTATCGCTCCTCCTGGTCTGTCTGGGTCGGTATCGCCCCTCTCGGTCTGTCTGGGTCGGTATCGCTCCTCCTGGTCTGTCTGGGTCGGTATCGCTCCTCTCGGCCTGTCTGGGTCGGTATCGCTCCTCTCGGTCTCTCTGGGTCGGTATCGCTCCTCTCGGCCTGTCTGGGTCGGTATCGCTCCTCTCGGTCTGTCTGGGTCGGTATCGCTCCTCTCGGTCTCTCTGGGTCGGTATCGCTCCTTTGGTCTGTCTGGGTCGGTATCGCTCCTCTCGGTCTCTCTGGGTCGGTATCGCTCCTCTCGGTCTGTCTGGGTCGGTATCGCTCCTCTCGGTCTGTCTGGGTCGGTATCGCTGCTCTCGGTCTGTCTGGGTCGGTATCGCTCCTCTCGGTCTCTCTGGGTCGGTATCGCTCCTCTCGGTCTGTCTGGGTCGGTATCGCTCCTCTCGGTCTGTCTGGGTCGGTATCGCTCCTCTCGGTCTGTCTGGGTCGGTATCGCTCCTCTTGGTCTGTCTGGGTCGGTATCGCTCCTTTGGTCTGTCTGGGTCGGTATCGCTCCTCTTGGTCTCTGGGTCGGTATCGCTCCTCTCGGTCTGTCTGGGTCGGTATCGCTCCTCTCGGTCTGTCTGGGTCGGTATCGCTCCTCTTGGTCTGTCTGGGTCAGTATCGCTCCTCTCGGTCTCTCTGGGTCGGTATCGCTCCTCTCGGTCTGTCTGGGTCGGTATCGCTCCTCTTGGTCTCTCTGGGTCGGTATCGCTCCTCTCGGTCTCTCTGGGTCGGTATCGCTCCTCTCGGTCTGTCTGGGTCGGTATCGCTCCTCTCGGCCTGTCTGGGTCGGTATCGCTCCTCTCGGTCTGTCTGGGTCGGTATCGCTCCTCTCGGCCTGTCTGGGTCGGTATCGCTCCTCTCGGTCTCTCTGGGTCGGTATCGCTCCTCTCGGTCTGTCTGGGTCGGTATCGCTCCTCTCGGTCTGTCTGGGTCGGTATCGCTCCTCTCGGTCTCTCTGGGTCGGTATCGCTCCTCTTGGTCTGTCTGGGTCGGTATCGCTCCTCTCGGTCTGTCTGGGTCGGTATCGCTCCTCTTGGTCTGTCTGGGTCGGTATCGCTCCTCTCGGTCTGTCTGGGTCGGTATCGCTCCTCTCGGTCTCTCTGGGTCGGTATCGCTCCTCTTGGTCTGTCTGGGTCGGTATCGCTCCTCTCGGTCTGTCTGGGTCGGTATCGCTCCTCTCGGTCTGTCTGGGTCGGTATCGCTCCTCTCGGTCTGTCTGGGTCGGTATCGCTCCTTTCAGTCTGTCTGGGTCGGTATCGCTCCTCTCGGTCTCTCTGGGTCGGTATCGCTCCTCTCGGTCTGTCTGGGTCGGTATCGCTCCTCTCGGTCTGTCTGGGTCGGTATCGCTCCTCTGGTCTGTCTGGGTCGGTATCGCTCCTCCTGGTCTGTCTGGGTCGGTATCGCCCCTCTCGGTCTGTCTGGGTCGGTATCGCTCCTCTTGGTCTGTCTGGGTCGGTATCGCTCCTCTTGGTCTGTCTGGGTCGGTATCGCTCCTCTCGGTCTCTCTGGGTCGGTATCGCTCCTCTCGGTCTGTCTGGGTCGGTATCGCTCCTCTCGGTCTCTCTGGGTCGGTATCGCTCCTCTTGGTCTGTCTGGGTCGGTATCGCTCCTCTCGGTCTGTCTGGGTCGGTATCGCTCCTCTTGGTCTGTCTGGGTCGGTATCGCTCCTCTCGGTCTCTCTGGGTCGGTATCGCTCCTCTCGGCCTGTCTGGGTCGGTATCGCTCCTCTCGGTCTCTCTGGGTCGGTATCGCTCCTCTCGGCCTCTCTGGGTCGGTATCGCTCCTTTGGTCTCTCTGGGTCGGTATCGCTCCTCTCGGTCTCTCTGGGTCGGTATCGCTCCTCTCGGTCTGTCTGGGTCGGTATCGCTCCTCTCGGTCTGTCTGGGTCGGTATCGCTCCTCTCGGTCTGTCTGGGTCGGTATCGCTGCTCTCGGTCTGTCTGGGTCGGTATCGCTCCTCTCGGTCTCTCTGGGTCGGTATCGCTCCTCTCGGTCTGTCTGGGTCGGTATCGCTCCTCTCGGTCTCTCTGGGTCGGTATCGCTCCTCTCGGTCTGTCTGGGTCGGTATCGCTCCTCTCGGTCTGTCTGGGTCGGTATCGCTCCTTTGGTCTGTCTGGGTCGGTATCGCTCCTCTTGGTCTTTGGGTCGGTATCGCTCCTCTCGGTCTGTCTGGGTCGGTATCGCTCCTCTCGGTCTGTCTGGGTCGGTATCGCTCCTCTCGGTCTCTCTGGGTCGGTATCGCTCCTCTCGGTCTGTCTGGGTCGGTATCGCTCCTCTCGGTCTGTCTGGGTCGGTATCGCTCCTCTTGGTCTGTCTGGGTCGGTATCGCTCCTCTCGGTCTGTCTGGGTCGGTATCGCTCCTCTCGGTCTGTCTGGGTCGGTATCGCTCCTTTGGTCTGTCTGGGTCGGTATCGCTCCTTTGGTCTGTCTGGGTCGGTATCGCTCCTCTTGGTCTCTGGGTCGGTATCGCTCCTCTCGGTCTGTCTGGGTCGGTATCGCTCCTCTCGGTCTGTCTGGGTCGGTATCGCTCCTCTCGGTCTGTCTGGGTCGGTATCGCTCCTCTCGGTCTGTCTGGGTCGGTATCGCTCCTCTTGGTCTGTCTGGGTCGGTATCGCTCCTCTCGGTCTGTCTGGGTCAGTATCGCTCCGCTCGGTCTGTCTGGGTCGGTATCTCTCCTCTCGGTCTGTCTGGGTCAGTATCGCTCCTCTCGGTCTGTCTGGGTCGGTATCGCTCCTCTCGGTCTGTCTGGGTCGGTATCGCTCCTCTCGGTCTGTCTGGGTCAGTATCGCTCCTCTCGGCCTGTCTGGGTCGGTATCGCTCCTCTCGGTCTGTCTGGGTCGGTATCGCTCCTCTCGGTCTGTCTGGGTCGGTATCGCTCCTCTCGGTCTGTCTGGGTCGGTATCGCTCCTCTCGGTCTCTCTGGGTCGGTATCGCTCCTTTGGTCTGTCTGGGTCGTTACTGCACCATGCAAAGTACTTATCAATTATTATAAGAAACATTTAAATCTTTGCTGCAATGGATTGCTTCTGGAACCTGTTTTTAAAAATGGTTGTGGCTCCACGTCAGCAATTAATGAGATTCTTATTTAAACTGTTGCCTTTTGATTATGTCATTAGAGTCCATAACCTCAATTAATTGCATCTAAATAGTAAGAAACTGATGATGAAACGATTACTTTAGGCATGTTGACAAATTTGAACACTGACCATCAAAATCCATTCATACTTTTCAAATGATGTCTGTAAAGAGTTGGTGTCATTAACACAGTCTGTTCAAAGCATCAGAGGGACTGGGGAATAGTGGGTAATGGACAGCTTTCAGAACAGTCTTCCACGTGCATGCTTAGCATGTGCAGTAAACAAACATCTTCAAACAGCGAGCCTTTACTACAAATAAATTTGGAATCCTCAGTGACGAATGGAAAAAAATTCTTTGTCAGTCTTGTTAATCCTTAATTAATTTTGATTATAAATAGCAATGTAATGGTTTCTGTCATTCCGTTTAAACCTAATACTTAAAACACCAGTCTGCTTTGGCACTGGGATTCCTCATGTGGAGGCATCAGCCTCTGAGTGTTTGGCACAATGTGCCTGTACATCATTATGTGAGAATGGATCTCCACAGGTCCATTACACTTTCTTTGTCTTGAATACACTTACACATTTAATCTAATTTCCTGACAACCTCAATTAATGGAAGAGGTAGCAATTAAGAATTAATTAAAGATCCTGGCGTTATAGGGTATGTTAAATACCTGTAAATGTGAACCATGGAATGGTACCAATAAAGAACCCCAGTAACTCTGGAAAAAGTCTAATTATAGAGCTGCATTTAATTTAATTAAAGACAAACTACATTGGTTGCATTTTAACCCCTTCATGGCTACAATGGTTTCTGTGCCTCAAAATACTTTTTATTTTAAGAATAACAATACAGTTTGTTTGTAGTTTATCCAGAGGTGACTGTAATATATGAACTGTTCTATGCTCTATGTATTTTTGAACTCTTAATATATCGAAGATATTGCAGAAAAAGTTTCAAAATACAATGGCATTAAAATTCCATGGGAGCTATCTCAGTCACCTGCTGCAGTCTTGGCAGGAGACCAGCGGAACCCCCAGAGAAACAGCATAAACAGCCACTTACACTGTTTCTCTGGGGATTCCACCCGTTTCCTGCCGAGGTTGTGATGGGAGACCAGGAAAAGCCCCAAAGAATTTCAGGGCCAATTTTTATTACGCAAGTGAAAGAGACTGTACAAACACCTTATTTAGGTTGCCTGATGTCCCAAAAGAAAGAAAGATGCGCATTTATATAGCGCCTTTCATGACTTCAGGACATCCCAAAGTGTTTTACAGCCAATGAAGTACTTTTTGAAGTGTAGTCACTGTTGTAATGTAGGAAACGCAGCAGCCAATTTGTGCACAGCAAGCTCCCACAAACAGCAGTGTGATAATGACCTGATAATCTGTTTTAGTGATGTTGGTTGAGGGATAAATATTGGCCAGTGGGAGAACTCACCTGCTTTTCTTCGAATAGTGCCATTGGATCTTTCACATCCACCTGAGAAGGCAGACGGCGCCTCGGTTTAACGTCTTATCCGAAAGACGGCACCTCCGACAGTGCAGTGGGTTTATCATTGCCGAGTTTATCACTAAGCCATATAAATTTATTTTATATTATGACCTAGAAATTGCTGTTGAGTGTGCTTTGTAATGTGGTGAGACTAGAGAAGGTGAGATTATTCTCCTTGGAGCAGAGAAGGTTAAAGGTAGATTTGTTCAAAATTATGAAGGATTTTGATAAAGTAAATAAGGAGAAACTGTTCCCAATGGCAGGGGGGTCAGTAACCAGATGACAAATTTAAGATAATTGGCAAACGAACCAGGGGAGACGAGGAGAATTTTTTATGCAGTGAGTTGTTACGATCTGGAATGCGCTGCCTGAAAAGGTGGTGGAAGCAGATTCAATAATAACTTTCAAAAGGGTATTGGATAAATACTTGAAAAGGAGACATTTTCAGGTATTTGTGGAAAGAGCAGGAGAGTGGGACTAATTGGATAGCTCATTGAAAGAGCTGGCACAGGCACGATGGTCCCAATGACCTCTTTCTGTGCTGTAAGATTATATGATTAACTGTGAGTAACTAAAAGTTTCTGGGAAAATTTACTTCTGCTAGTTAACCCTTGATATTGCTGGTTTCCGTGGCGGGAGTAAATCATGTGCAATAACACCCACAAAGCTGGCTGACTGATGGAGTGGTAGCTGTTGGGGGTTGATTTTCCTCTCTATCGACACCTGCTGAGCTGAAGCTACATAGTACCTGTCATCAGACAGCAGCAGCCACCACCTACCCTCCCCCTGAAGATGTAGATAGTGAGACTGAGGAGACAGCGTTAGCCGAGTCACCGTACATGGGCGAGAAGAAGCAAGTGGTGGTGGCAGCCAAAGATACCTCTGTTGCAGGGATTCTGACCTCACAGGGCTCCCTTATAAAAGGAGATTTCTCTTTGAACATGATCATCTACATGAGTCATTTGTGCATCTGGAAAATACCCTCAAATATCTGGCAAGCAGTATGGAGGAGTCAACTAGCTGGATCAGCGCAATCATGGATAAATATTTTTCTGCAATGCAGTGCATGGCAACCCCTATGGCATTGGCCCAGGAATGTTGCAGGTTCTAAGCACAATGTCAGTGTTATTAATGAATGTTCAGACTGCTGTGGTAGAGGCCTTGGGCTCGAATTTAAAAGAGGCTCTCTTGTCCAGCTGCGACATGTTGGGTGATTGGATTGAGAGGACCTTAAGGCAAGGATGCACAGACCTCATTGCTTCACGGAGGTGTTCTCCCATGTGGATCAGCCGACACACTGAGAGAGTGCCCAGCAGCAGTAGGCTATCTGGAGTAGGCATAGATGAGGCTGTTTCCTTGCAAGGTGATGCCACTTCGCTTCCACCAGCCATCACTGTGTAAGTGACAGTAGATGTGGCAGCAAATGTGGCAAGACCAGCCAGTCACAGCTGCAGCACTCATGGCTGAATCAGTTGCAAGATCAGCAGCGAAACAGTCCAAGGAGGCACAGAGCCACCCAAATCACAGCTGTCTTGTCACTGAAACCCTGCATCTAGCCAGCCTGCACGTGTACTGCTTTGACAGGGGAATCATTTAGAAGAAGCATTAGGTTAGCGGCCAGGCATTGCACACTTGGGCTACTTGAATGGCAGCCCGAGGTCCACATCCAGGCTGGAAAGTCGCTAAATCTGGACTGCAGCTCCTTCATGTTCCACTTCACCTATTCACGGTCATGCTTGCAGCAAGTGCTCAAACCTTAAACAAAGCAGCCGGAAAGTGTTGGGAACAGCAGTGAGTGGTAAATTGGAGGATGAAGAGTACCTCTGTGAGCTTGGCAGGAGGGAGGGAGGAGAGAAATAAGTGTGCCTCTATCAAGTGAGCACTTGTAAAACATGTTATTTGGCTTTGACAGTTGAAAATTAGAAGGGAACCGGACTTCAGAGAAGCAAACCAATGGAGTGCGAAAGAGGAGGATTGTAGAAATATTACCAAACAGGTGCAAAGGGATTAAAGGATCAATTCAAGGCTTGAAATTATTCTTCTTTTAATATATTTAGATGGATAATTACAAGCTAATTTATACCAATGTTTAATGTGAAAAGATTTAGG
This sequence comes from Squalus acanthias, assembly GCA_030390025.1. Classification (NCBI taxonomy): domain Eukaryota; kingdom Metazoa; phylum Chordata; class Chondrichthyes; order Squaliformes; family Squalidae; genus Squalus; species Squalus acanthias. The sequence goes on from CM059437.1 coordinate 68,038,015, forward strand.
TATCTTAAATTCAGGTTTGCTGTGAATACTCAGGTATTTAATCTAAAAAATTATATGACAGTCAAGGAATTCTATTACAATTTATTGAACAGAATCAATTATAGTGAAGTTTATTAGATTGGTGTTTTGGAATTGTATAATAATAGATTATTCTATGAAATAGTATAATAAATGGGGTTCACACGTACACTGTGAGTTGCATTTAAATGATGTCTGTAGTCTTATACCTTGGACTAATTCAGTTCTACGATACAGAGCATTAGAAAGTACAAAAATCATTTGTTACAGATGTCATACGTTTATAAACATTAAATTCAGTTAATGAATCCATTCAACAATAGCAAGTCAATTATAATTAGCTAATTATATAGTTAGTACTTTATTAATAACAACATATCTGATATAGCTTGCTGATTCTCTAATTGGAAGATGAAAGCATTTATTTTGTTGTTATCCAATTACGCTGGTTGCCTCTCAAAAGATTTCCTCCTCTGCATTATTTACTGTTGTAAGATAAGGTCTTGTTGTTATTTGAGATTGAACATACATCCAATATTACAATAATTGCTTCCACTATATATATATATACACATATATATATAAAATGCAACCTAGAGCGAGATTCTGATTGCAAAATTGACAGTGTGCAGAGATGCATTTTAAAATTTTGCCACATATTTATATTTGTGCCATGGTTTGCATTGTACCTTTAATTATTTGCACTGTTAGTTTTCAATTTGAACACCAATGAATAAGTTTATTTTGAGAGATGATGTTAATATTACTTCCCAAGGTAGTTGGTCCCAAACATTCATTGCTAAGAAACATGACCAAGAGCCGCTGCCATTTTTCAGCTGGTTTTATTAATACTAAAGGCCCATAAAGATGGTTTTACATTAATTGAATGTTGACTATGATACTCTTTAATATAAATGACCCAATTTCCGAAGACCCAGTGGAATTGGAGATCTATATTTTCATGGATCTTTTGCACTGCCTTCAGGTCACCAGTTTAAAGTAAAATCACAGAACAGGTTCCCTCGCTTTTCGCAATGGTAAACACGGGTCTCCAGTGGTGGTTTGAAGAAAAGTTGATAAGGGAGAGCGGCACAGGTCCCTGTTTGAACGCTATTTCACCAGGGCCACTTCATATAATACAAAGGAAATATGAGGGAGCACATGAAACATCAGCCAGCAGACATTTTGTTGCAAGTGGCAGTTGCTGCTCATGAAAAGAAGAGAGCAGAAAAGGCTATGCCTAATGGAATGTGTTTATCAACCCCACCAACATTTTGTGAAATAGCCGTACAACATTTTCAGACATCAGATGAGGCCTGGCCGGAATTCAACGTTTCCACATTGATATCTTCAGGGTCAGAATGACAACAAACCATCAGGATCTCTGAGGAACAAAAGGGAAAACATCCTGGTGTGATTGATGAAGACATGTCGACTGAACCTATGTATGATCACAGACTCCCGAGTGTACAGTAAAATGACAGGAGGAATCCTTTATCTTTAGATCTCCATGCATGGAGCTATCTTCCATAAAGCCAACACGGATAAGATTTGGCGTGGCTCCCTTATAGCGTTACCTTTATCTGAATCCTATGACTCTCTCCCTTATTTGCACGTTCCTTTAGATTAGTTCATGCAAAATATCACGGATTCAATGTGAGCTAAGCTGGAAGGGAAAACTGAGTTTGTGACGTCGTGGAAACTCAGCAGTAGCACAGAAGTTAATGCTGATACCATGGAAGGAGAAAAATGTGCTGAATCTGAAAGGTATATATTTCTTAAATAGTCTTTGATGTGCTTGCCTTTCCTAACGTGCCAGAACTGAACACTTAAGCATCCTGAGGAACTTCACCAAAATAGAACATAGTGAATGACATTTATCGAAACACTGATTATCCATATTGACAGAATAATTGAATGAATGAATGACCTTTCCATTGCAGAATAATGCATACTTTTTCAAATATATTTTTAATTTAATGGTCTGAAAAAATGTAGCGTTTATTCATCCTTTTTCTATTTCTTAAGTAGGCATTGATAACTAATCTATTACTTATTTTAACCACATTTTCCCAATCATTTTAACTAAGTGATGGTTCTCACTCTCCTCTTCAACTCTGTTTGGGATTATTTGAAGTCAAGAGTCAATCTTTAAGGATTTGGAGAGCTTCAGCATAAAGGCATTATTTTTTTAAGGTCTAAATAGATAGGAGTGGTCTCACGAGGTTTTATTTTTAAATGTTAAAGTAATGGCAACATGCTCCTCTAGTTCAAATTGTTAGATCATCTTTCTTCCACTATCAGACTTTTTGCCAATCAGCATTACGGCTGCAATAATAATAATGATCTTGAATTAATAATTAAGGGAGAGACTAGAATACAAGAACATAAGAAATAAGAGCAGGAGTAGGCCATACGGCCCCTCAAGCCTGCTCCGCCATTCAATAAGATCATGACTGATCATCGACCTCAACTCCACTTTCCCACCCGATCTCTATATCCCTTGATTCCCCTAGAGTCCAAAAATCTATCTATCTCAGCCTTGAATATACTCAAAGACTCAGCAAGCACAGCCCTCTGGGGCAGAGAATTCCAAAGATTCACAACCCTCTGAGTGAAGAAATTCCTCCTCATCTCAGTCTTAAATGGCCGACCCCTTATCCTGAGACTATGCCCCCTATTTCTAGACACTCCAGCCAGGGAAAACAACCTCTCAGTATCTACCCTGTCAATCCCCTTCAGAATCTTGTATGTTTCAATCAGATCACCTCTCATTCTTCTAAACTCCAGAGAGTATAGGCCCATTCTACACAATCTCTCATCATAGGACAGCCCTCTCATCCCAGGAATCAATCTAGTGAACCTTCGTTGCACCACTTCCAAGGCAAGTATATCCTTCCTTAGATAAGGAGACCAAAACTGTGCACAGTGTGGTCTCACCAAGGCCCTGTACAATTGTAGCAAGACTTCCTTACTCTTATACTCCAACCCCCTTGCAATAAAGGCCAACATGCCATTTGCCTTCCTTATTGCTTACTGTACCTGCATGCTAGCTTTCTGTGTTTCTTGCACAAGAACACCCAAATCTCTCTGAGCACTAATATTTGAAAGTTTCTCACCATTTAAAAAATATTCTGTTTTTCTATTCTTTCTGCCAAAGTGAATAACCTCACATTTCCCTACATTATACTCCATCTGCCACCTTACTGCCCACACACTTAGTCTATCTATATCCCTTTGCTGCCTCTTTGTGTTCTCCTCACAGCTTACTGTCCCACTTAGCTTTGTATCATCAGCAAACCTAGATACATTACACTCGGTCCCTTCATCTAGGTCATTAATATAGATTGTAAATAGCTGAGGCCCCAACACTGATCCTTGCGGCACCCCACTAGTTACAGCCTGCCAACCTGAAAAAGATCCGTTTATCCCTACTCTCTGTTTTCTGTCCGTTAACCAATCCTCTATCCATGCTACTATATTACCCCCAACCCCATGAGCCCTAATCTTGTGTAATAATCTTTTATTTGGCACCTTATCGAATGCCTTTTGGAAATCCAAATATACTACATCCACTGATTTCCCTTTATCTACCCTGCTAGTTACATCCTCAAAAAACTCTAATAAATTTGTCAAACACTATTTCCCTTTCATAAAACCATGTTGACTCTGCCGAATCATGTTATGATTTTTTAAGTGGATTTGTAGAATTTGGATCTAAACAACCCATCTACTGATTTGGAGACACTATTCAACACATTTTAAATGTTACTGAACTTATTTGTTAGCTGTGACACAATGAAGTCAATATCTATTCAGCTCAGTACATAGGTATTCCATTTTGACTCTTTGATCTTTATCTTTTGCAGTCTTCAACATACAGTGGAAGCTTCTGAATGTGAATCCTCCTCCCTTTTATCCAGTTGTTTCTAACACTTTGGAAGTATAGGAAATTAGTTAGTGCCTCTGCAGATGATTCTTTTCAAGCGAATGTTCCCTTCAACAAGATGTTGTTTGGGTAAATGCACTGCCTGCTATGATATTGAGCCAAAGAGGGAAGGGAAGGGCCATAGTTTGGTCCTTTGGAGGTGCTGAATTAGCTCACCATGGTAGGGTGAGAGCGACGCAGTACATTGCACGAGACCCACACTATTGCTGCCAGTTCCAGGAAGTGCAGGGCTCCCACAGCGAGCGGCAAACCAAATGTAAAACTGTCAGGCTCTCACTAATACAATAGCAAAATACTGCGGATGCTGGAAATCCGAAATAACAACAGAAAACGCTGGAAAAGCTCAGCAGGCCAGGCAGCATCCTGCTTTTTTCCAGTTCTGACGAAAGGTCTTCGACCTGAAACGTTAACTCTGTTTCTCTCTCCACGGATGCTGCCTGACCTGCTGAGTTTTTCCAGCGTTTTCTTGTTGTTATTTAGGCTCTCACTAAAACTGTTTGCTGTAAGACCCCTTTTTAGTAGGTCTTTCAGGCCTCCGATCTTAGCAGGTCCTAGCAGATTTACATGTGGCTTGCAACCAGCTCCACAAAATCTGTAATTCCAGGACCCAGCAGCTCCAAAGCAGAATGTAAAAGCAGCCTGCAATCACTCCCAGCACCATTAGCTGGAGATGGGTCAAAGCAGCCTGGGATCCTGCTGCTGATCTCTATCCAGTGAGTCTTGTTGGAAAGGAGACAACTGTAAACATTGGTTGAAGACAAAATTGGGTTCAGCCGAAGTTCCCCACTTAGTCAAGTAGCTTACCAGCACTTAATGGCCCGAAAATTAGACCTAATACGCGAGAGTACGCACTGTGTACTCTCGCGTTTTAGGTCTCCAATTGCCGGTTTCCTGCATGCACTGCACATGCGCGGGAAACCGGCACTTCGTGAATTCAAAAGGGGGCGGTTCCTAAGTGAACCGCGTGCGCGCTACAGGCTGCGCGCACGCAGTGCACTTAGTTATTTTTGCAGCTTTGAATGCGCAGGTAAGCATGGAAGATTTTACACATGAAGAAAGGAGGCGTAAGACCCTCTTTTAACAAGGTAAGTAGTTAATTAAGTATTATTTAAAAAAATTTCAACAGGTTTATCTTTTTTAGAGACTTTAAAGAAAGGTAAGTTTATTTTTATAACTTTTAAAAAGATTTTAAATTTTTTCAAAAATTTAATTTTTTGTTTAAAGTGGTTAATTTATTTAACTATACTTATTTTATTAATGTGATGGCTTTTTTTTATTTAATTGAGGTTTAGCTGTTCTTTTGGGGGTGTGTAGGATTCATAGCTTTGACAGCTCTTGCTGTGAAAACTATGAATGAAAGATGGTGTGCTGCCATTGGCTCTAACTGAATCACGTGATCCCAGAGCTCGCACGAACTAATTGCGTCTCTGGGTCACGCAAGCACTGCACAGCTGCATGTGGGACTGGCCTTGAAACTAAAGTTTGTGTGGGCCCGGAGGAAAAAGGTAGGCGCGGAGTGAGATATCGCGGGGAAGCCTTACCCCCGCGGGAACACTCACTGTTTAATTTCTGGGCCAATATCTTGTCTCAGTCATAAAGAATGGGCACTTGAAGTACTGCCAGATTGTTGCCACTCGTAGAACTGTACCTCAGCATGTGTTTGCATCTTCAAGAGAGGAGGAGAGAAGAGGGGGGAATTTGAAAAAATATAATAGGGTGTTCATTAACTTGAAAGCACTGAACATGAAGAACGAGTAGTTGGGGTTTAACCTTTGCTTCACAACATCATCAAGGAACAACCAGAGGCTGTAGAGTGTTTTGTGCTCAATTTCTTCTGTCTACGAACTTATTAATGCATGAAGTTCTCTCATGTCTTCCTCAGATGGTGACAGTTTCTCCTTAAAACCTGTCCACTTTCTGTAAACAATTCAAGGATTCAATAATTTCTTGCCTTCAGACCTCTATTCTCATTTGCTCTTTCTTAAGACTCATAGCAACACACTGAAAGGTGAAATCTTTTTGGTTCCCTGTTATGAACCTGTCTGATTACTTTCTTAGATTTTTATTTACATATTTTCAATCACTTTTGGTTGTTACAATTAGACTTTTCATCAGCCTCTGCACCAAAATCCTTTCTATTCTGGATGTACAGTAGCTCGATACCTATAACTGTAGTCCAAGTGGGGGTTTACCCTAGCTATCGCCATTAAGGATTTGCACCTTGAAACTTCCACTGCCTGGTAAATGTGTTATATTCATCAGAGGTAAACTAGGTTATCATCTGATAAACAGGAATTGTTATTGCAGGTCTTGCAAATTGAACTTTGAATTTTCTTATAGTTGTCACTGGACTGTGCCACAATTTTGGATTTGTATACTGGATATTATCTTGGCTTTAGTGTCACTGGTCACTCTCATAAGGGGATCTCAACTCCCCTAGTTCATCTTTTTGTGCTCAATATTCATATAAACAATATGACCCAGGGATCATAACAGACAACCTTCACTTTGTATACCACTAAAATGCATCACATGCCACCAAGTGATTCTCCTTCCTTGAAAGCCAGACTGAACATATATTTTTACCAGACCAAGAACCAGAGAATGGTATTATTTATACAAGAATAAACAGTATAACACAGAGAAAGACACATTTCTTTACTCTCCACCATACATAAAATAATAAAAATGGCACTCACTTTCTCTAAACATAAACTTTAAACAGAGGATACTTGCTGTAACCCCAGTCTAGTTTAACTCCCTGGTTGAACAGGCTGCAAAACTTTAAAAATACACAGCTGCTGACCGCAAGACTCAAACACTCCCTGCTAACTGATTCCTGTTGTGCAATATTAATCTGTAATAAGAGAACTCTGACCCTTAACTGTCGATCAAAGAAGACTGCAGCCAATCAGTGACTTTGTCCCCCTTCTCAAAGGTCACAGACAGAGCTGTCAATCAAACCCACAACATCAGACAAAGACCTGATTCAATGATCTATGCCAAGGTGTTCTGAGGCAGCCCCTTTAAAGTCATCCTGAGACAAAATGCTGCCTTTCTCTTATAAATGTTAAATGGTTAGCCAATCTTTGACAGTGGCATAAGAATCTTGACATTGAATATGATAGCTCTGATCAATTAACACCTTGAACTTTCTACTGTTCTCAGCCTTACCAATTTGTACTTGCGAAGACCACTTCAGCCAACTCATCTTGAACTGAACTAATGGAAGAAAAAGGGGAATTTATCTTCTTCTTCTTAGGCAGTCCCTCGGAACCGAATATGACTTGCTTCCACACTAAAAATGAGTTCTCAGGTGACTGATGAGTCCAATGCAGGACCTACAATCTCTGTCACAGGTGGGGCAGACAGTGGTTGAAGGGGAGGGTGGGTGGGGTGCTTGGGTTGACGTGCGCTCCTTCCGCTGTTTGCGCTTGGCTTCCGCTTGCTCCCGGTGAAGAGACTCGAGGTGTGCGGCGCCTTCCCGGATGCTTCTCCTCCACTTTGTGTGGTCTTGGGCCAGGGATTCCCAGGTGTCGGTGGGGATGTTGCACTTTTTCAAGGAGGCTTTGAGGGTGTCCTTGAAGCATTTCCTCTGTCCACCTGGGGCTCTCTTGCCGTCTCGGAGCTCCGAGTAGAGCGCTTGTTTTGGGAGTTTCGTATCGGGCATGCGGACGATGTGATCCGTCCATCGGAGCTGATCGAGCGTGGTCAAAGCTTCAATGCTGGGGATGTTGGCCTGAGCGAGAACACTGACATTGGTGCACCTATCCTGCCAATGGATTTGCAGGATCTTGCGGAGGCATCGTTGGTGGTACCTCTCCAGTGCTTTGAGGTGCCTGCTGTACATGGTCCATGTCTCTGAGGCATACAGCAGGGCGGGTATCACTGCTGCTCTGTAGACCATGAGCTTAGTGCCGGGTTTGAGGTCCTGGTCTTCAAACACTCTCTTCCTCAGGCAACCGAAGGCTGCACTGGCACACTGAAGGCAGTGTTGGACTTCATCATCGACGTCTGCCCTTGTTGACAGTAGACTCCCGAGGTATGGAAAGTGGTCCACGTTGTCCAAGGCCTTATCATGGATTTTGATAATCGGGGGGCAGTACTGTGTGGTGGGGGCAGGTGTTGGTAGAGGACCTTTGTCTTACGGATGTTTAGTGTAAGGCCCATGCTCTCGTACGCTTCGGTGAAGGTGTTAACGATGGTTAAAAAGGGGAATTTATATAGCACCTTTAACATAGAAAAATAAGCCAAGGTGCTTCATCGAGCCATAAGGGAAAAACATGGGTAAACAGCCCACAATTACACTGGGTATTTCCTTTGAGAAATACTCTGTGATCTTGGATTGTTAACTCCTTACCTACTGTTTCAAGCAATAAACAATACAAGTTCAAAATTGCCACACTCTAGTATCATCTGAGAGCTCAGTTTCTCAATAATGAGTAATGGTCATTACCATAAAAATTAAACCAGTCGATTCCAGCCTTTGACTCTTGGTGATCAGGTACTTCATAAGTTGCACCACTTTTATTGCTCCTGGTTCCCATTATTCACCAGGCATCACATTTCTCAATGTAAGCTTTAAGATCTGCATTCATACTCGGCCAATTGAGACATTTGTGTATTCTTCTCAAGCAATCTTATACTCTAATGTGGGTTGAATAAATACACTCTATACGCCCTTTCTCAATGTTTTCAGAATGATGACTCATTGTCCCCTAAATAAGATGCTATTTTGGATATTACGTTCATCTGTAAAATTAAAGAATGGAGCGATTGGTACTACAACCTATGTGGCCAACCGTTCAATAAAGGTTTCTTCAGAATCTGTAGGCTTTCATCTTTTGCAGCATATGATTCAATATTTGATTGTCGTTGTTCAGCTTTTATATAGCACCTTAGATGACCTCAGGACGTCCCACAGCCAATGAAATACTTTTGAAGTCTAGTCACTGTTATAATGTAGGCAACGCGGCAGCCAATCGGTGTACAGCAAAGTCTCACAAACAGCAATGAGATAATGATCAGATAACCTTTTTCCGTGATTTTAGTTGACGGATAAATATTGGCCAGGACACTGGGAAGAACTCCCCTACTTTTCTTCAAATAGTGCCATGGGATCTCTGGCGTCCACCTGTTCTAGAATGCAATGTCTTACAAATGGAACATCAAGGAGCCTTAGTTTAGCCTTTTTTTGTAACAACAGCAACCTAACATTTCTACAGTACTGCTCACATACAGCAGATGTCTGAAAGCACTGCAGAAGAAAGGAGACATTGAGTAGAGCAAAAAGTGAAAATCATGAAAGGAGTTAGGAGGTTGAGCCAAAAGCATGTTTTTTTTAGAAGGTTTTTGAAAGAAAGGAAGAGGTGCCAAGGTACAGAGAATTAGGGACAGACCTCGAGAGGGTAAGGATGCAATGGTTGAAAGAATGGTGAACAGATGCTGAAAAGGATGAGTAACCTGGTGTTAAAGAAATGGAAAACACATGCAGGAGGTGGTTGTTGCCTTAGGGTGGGGTGCAGTCATTCAGGGATTAGAAAGAAAGAACAAGCATCTTAAAATCAATTTACTGGGGCATAGGGAGCTGGTGGGATTTGTCAAGGTCAGTAGATAGCGGACAAGTCGGAGGACAAGACTTTGTGTGGGTGAGGACAAGGACTCTGGCATTCTAAATGAAATTTTGATTTTGCTCATGGCATCTTTCCGTGTGGGCTGTAAACATTCTACCATGATCAAGTGTGTCTCCTGCGCCATACACCAGTACCTCACTTTCAATGGTGTTTACTTCTGGCAATTCCTCTATTGTTTGATCCTGACTGTGCTGAAACTTATCCGATGCACTGAGTATAACATAAGTCATATGCAATGATCGTACTTATCAAATGGAGTACGAAAATTGTTTTATTAGGAGTTCTTTTCATCCTGACTGCATACCAAAATCCATTTTTTTTGGCATCCAGAACACTTAAGGGTAGATGTTATGAATCAGCGCCCCCAAGACAGAGCATTGCGTACCAGAAGAGCACATTGGGACTTTTGAGGAAAAGATCAGCACACTCGGCATAGGGCACATTGACCTCCACATCTGAGTTACCAATCCACACTTCTGTTATGCAAAGTTCTGCATTGGGAGCACTAATTCAATAAAATCTACTCCCGACTACTTTTACTAGCTTAGATATGATCGTATTTTCCTCAATGGTAGTCATTGGATGGTGACTTCTTCTTACAACTTTCTTCAAATCTCTAGGATCTATGCAGGTAGTTCACATACCAGGCGTATTGATGAATGCCAGACTTGATACCCAAGGTGCCATATTGGTTACTGGACCTATTAGCTTACAAATTTGATGGCACAACAACAACAACTACAACAACTTGTATTTAAACAGATGCCTAAGCATCTACTATGGTGGGTGTGCACGCTCATTATGCACAGGAAGTGCGCTGCCTTCGTTATTGGCTCAGGCTACTCCTTAGGCGCACGCCAGAACTACTTAAATCACAGGCTAAAATATTTAACTAAGGGCCCTACACTTGTTGGGCTGCCCCAATGCCTGACTCGCCACGTGATCAAACTTGCCCAGGAACTCGTGGCGTATTATCAGGTCAGGCTGTGCTTTGAGTTGGGTGGTTTCTCTTACGTACTGGGTTATGAAACAGTCATGCTTTATGTTTAAACAGTTTAGTCTCCAAACCCATTGCATATTCCAAATTTATACTGAAGTCACCCATTGACATAACTTCCTATTTTCATACACTTATTATCTCTTCCTAAAGCAAACTGTTATCCTTCTTATGGCTTCTTGAGGTCTGTAGTGTGCCACAGAGTCAATTTGTCCTTTTCTCTTTAAAGACATCCAGCCAGAGTATTTAAATGTGCAACTTTGCACCTCCCACAGAACCAACTTCTTTAACCTCCCATGTGTCCCTGACATGTAGAGCTGTGCCATCTCTCCCCCAGTCTATCTCTTCTGAACGACAACAGCTTGTATTTAGCGCCTTTAACATAGTAAAACGTCCCAAGGCACTCCACAGGAGCGTTAACAAACAAAATTTGACACTGAGCCACATGAGATATTAGGGCAGATGACCAAAAGCTTGGTCAAAGAGGTAGGTTTTAAGGAGCGTCTTAAAGGAAGAAAGAGAGTTAGAGAGGCGGAGAGGTTTAGGGAGGGAATTCCAGAGCTTAGGTGCCTAGGCAGCTGAAGGCAAGGCCACCAATGGTGGAGCGATTAAAATCGGGGATGCTCAAGGCCAGAATTAGAGGAGTGCAGATATCTCGGAGGGTTGCTTAACTGGGAGCCAGAGGTGATGGGTGAACGGGACTTGGTGCGAGTTAGGACACGGGCAGCCGAGTTTTGGATGACCTCAAGTTTATGGGGCGGGGGGGGGGGGGGTGGGTAGAACATAGGAGGCCAGTCAGGAGTGCGTTGGAATAGTCCAGTCTAGAGATAACAATGGCATGGTTGAGGGTTTCAGCAGCAGGTGAGCTGAGGCAGGGGCGGAGTCGAGCGATGTTCTGGAGATGGAAATAGATGGAAACGCTCCATACCTCTGTTTGTTGTCTTCATTACTTGCCTCTGGGGTCAGCCATGTTTTGAATATTCCCACTAAATCATAGTTCCCTACTGCCATAACAATCTCCCGTTCTGGCATTATTCCTAATGCTTCTAGTGTTCATGCATACACATTGTGTTGTAGATTTGCCTCCTTTGTTGGCCCCCAATGTCGGTCTGCTCCTAGTATCTGGTTCCTGTATGTCTCTCTTATGCTTTGTGATATCAGCATTCGAAAACTTAACAAGTTCGCATGGCATTCATCTGTCTACTATTTTAGCAATTAATCTATTTATTTTAAGCTTTCGTATACTGATATCACAAATAGTAATTTCTAAATTTAAGTCCTGAGAGTGTTACACAGGTTGTTCAGAGTTTTGCATCTGGAAGTAAAAAGCTCTGTGCAAATGAGATTAAAGTAGCTGCCACAGTCACAGAGTGGCACAAATGATGAAAGTCCTGGACTGGAGGGGTTATATGCCAGTTCAAGTACCCTCTGTTGTAAGCAAGTCATGTGGATTAGTGGCTAGCATGATGGTGAACAGACTTTAAAAAAAACACAGAGAAAAATAGGGGGAAAATGCTTTAAAAAGAGGAATTTTATTCTTTTGCCACATCCCCCAATCTCAGTATGCACAGACAGTTCTCTAGTGGCCACCCAGTCTTTCGAGTACCCAGATGTTATGCTATCAAAGCTGTTCACATGCCAATAAATCGAACAAAGAAGGACAGTAGCACTGCCAGGAGCTGATGCCGGGGGAGGGCTTGTTGATTTTCCTAGCTTTGTTTATGGCCTCAGGCCCAGTGGACAACAGTGAGACAACCTATTGTCAAACGGTTGGAATCTGTCTTTCACATCCTACACACAGCGCATCAGTAAAGAATCCCAAAGCTCCACAGCCCATTGAAATGGAAGTTGTACTAAATTCCTGCATTTTTCCTGGCTCCTCCCTTTTCAAACTCATCTCCTTTTCATTCAGAAAGCAGCATAGCCTGTCAGCTGAGCTGTAGGGGGAAAAACAAAAAAAAACTTTTGCTTTTGTAACTGTTTTGCAAACAGGACACTTAACAGCACAGGTTGAATATATAATACAAAGCGTTGAGTCAGCAGGGGCAAAATGAAAGATAAAAGGTAAGTTCCAGAAATGTTACTGGGGTGAATTGCATGATTAAATAGTTTGATATGAACTGATTGTGCTTTCTTGCATTGTGTTGCCCCTGTGGACATGTTTGTTTTCCTTAATTGCTCTAAAGAGTGCATGTGAATGCAGTCATTAGTGAAGAATGGAAATGTTCATGTGAACCTTAAACTTCATCCACCCGCACTTAGTAAAGAAAAGACCTGTCAGCTTATATTGTTCATCGTTCCAAAGATCACTAGTAAAATGCAAATGACCCGCAATGGTGGCTTTTGTATATCGTTCTTTTAAAGAGTATTTTGAAGGAAAAGTATGGTAAAGAGAGCTTGTACCTGGCCACCTCCCATTTTCTAATCAAAAGGCACTTTTATGTTGCCTAGGAGGGTCCAGGGCAGTGGGCAAATGGAAGCCCATGACTCCCATACTCCGCTCTTCCCTGTTTACTTCGAAAAGAAAAGAAAAAAAACCTCAAAATGCAGTTCTGATGAAGGGTCTAACCCCAAACAATAGCAACATCTTTAACAAAGTAAAAAGAAAGATTTGCATTTATATAGTGCCTTTCACGACCTCAGGACGTCCCAAAGCACTTTAGAGCCAATTAAGTACTTTTGAAGTGGAGTCACTGTTGTAATGTGGGAAACACGGCAGCCAATTTGCGCACAGCAAGCTCCCACAAACAGCAATGTGATAATGACCAGATAATCTGTTTTTAGTGATGTTGGTTGAGGGATAAATATTGGTCAGGACACCGGGGATAACTCCCCTGCTCATCTTCGAAATAGTGCCATGGAGTGTCAGCCTGGATTTTTGTGCTCAAATCTCTGGAATGGGACTTGAACTAACAACCTTCTGACTCAGTAGTGAGAGTGCTACCCACTGAGCCACAGCTGACACACGTCCCAAAAACATCCCAAGACGCTTCACAGAAGCATTATCAGACAAAATTTGACACCGAGCCACATAATGATATATTATCCAGAATTTTTCCAGCATTTTCTGTTTTTATTAAAGATATATTAGGACAGGTGACCAAAAGCTTGGTCAAAGAGGTGGGTTTTAAGGAGCGACGTAAAGGAGGAGAGAGAGAGATGAAGAGGCGGAGATGTTTAGAGAGGGAATTCCAGAGTTAAAACATTAACCCGCCTTTTCTCTTTTTTGATGTTAATGGACCCGCTGTTTAATTGGAATATTCAAACTGTTTCCATTTTACACCGTTTACCATTCCTGGTGTTGCTGCTCCAGCCAAACCTTGTTGGAAGCTGGCAGAACTGTAATTCTCATTAGTAATAGGGATGAAATCCAGCTTCCCGGTTTTACATTTAAGTGTAGAACCCAGTGGCAGCTTGTGAACTCTATGCAAATGTGAATCTCCAGTGCACTCAGGTCTCCAGAGCCCCTCCCCCCCATTTATATTGTAGAGTGCCAATGGATAGCAGGAGTACTGCACGCCCATAGCCAACAGCATACACCTAATGTAAAGGTGCCTAAGCATTTTATGGATATTGTGACTGAAGACTTATTAACTAAAAATAAACATTATTTTTTTTAATTATCGCTTGCCGCGTTTTCTTATTAATACGTTACCCAATGTAACATACTGAAAACCAAAACCAAATGAACATTTGGGAATTGAAAATGTAAAGAAAATGCAGGAAATGCACAACAGGCCTGTCAGCACCTGAAAGAGAAAAGAAAGGTTCATAATTTGGATGGTATCCTTTGACGGAACGTTTCTGTGCATTCAAATGAAAGGTCCCACCCAAAGCATTGACCTATATTTCCTCTTTCAGACACTGACCGACCTGCTGTTCATTCCCAGCACTTTCTGCTTTTAAAACTAAATGCAATGCAATACTAATGGCAGAGAAGCATGCATAAAAAATGAAATGAAGAAATTACATTCACTCATTCATTGGCTCTGAAGTATTTTGGGATATCCTGAAGATTGGAAATGCACTAGATAAATAGAAGGTTTTTTTTTAATATATGTTCTGTCCAATAGATTTCCCTCTCCCCATATATTGGGTAATGGTAAAATTTCTACCTGTTTTCTGTCACATCATATTACAGGAAGGGTCAATGTTGCAGGAGCACTTTTTTTGCTGCAATCAGCAGATGAATGTAAAAGATCTCGTGGCATGATTCAAAGAAAAGCAGAGAGTTCGTCTTGTATCTTGGCTGACATTCACCCTTCAACCAACACCACCAAACAACAGCTTAACTGATAATTTATCTCATTTGCTCTCTGTGGGACCTTGCTGTTCTCAATTTGGCTGCTGCACTTTCTTACATAACAATGACCAAAAAAAAATCATCTATTATGAAGGACTTTGTACTGTCCTAAGGCATTATTTAAATGTTAGAGGGTGTCCAATCTATAGCCCATGGGCCCTAGGTGGCCTATGAGCTGTGACAATGTAATTCTTAAAGCTCCAGCAACTCGGTTCCATTTGTATTTATATTTCTTATTTGATGATTGGTCCTGTTTGGATTTCATGGATCTGGAGATTTGGAAACGACTATCGCCTCACTGATGGATAAATCCTACGCCAGAACACTAAGACCGGTTCTTATCCACAGCTTGACGTGTTAGCAATTTAATGTGCACATTGAATTAAACTTCACATGTGGCCCAGAAGTTTCCATGATATGTACCTAAGTGGTTCAATGAGACAAAGCACAACAACAATCTCTCAGTCTCAGAATAAGGGGATAGGCCATTTAGGACTGAGATGAGGAGAAATTTCTTCACTCAGAGGGTGGTGAATCTTTGGAATTCTCTACCCCAGAGGGCTGTGGATGTTCAGTCGTTGAGTATATTCAAGACAGAGATCGCTAGATTTTTAGATACTAAGGGAATCACGGGATATGGGGATAGGGCGGGAAAGTGGAGATGAGGTAGAAGATCAGCCATGATCGTATTGAATGGCGGAGCAGGCTCGAAGGGCTGAATGGCCTACTCCTGCTCCTATTTCTTATGTTCTTAACAATAATTTGCAGTTATATAGCATCTTTGAAACATCCCAAGGTGCTTCAAAGAGACGCAAGAAAAAAATGGGCACTGAGCCAAAGAAGAAAATACTAGGAGGGGTGACCAAAAGCTTGGTCAAAGAGTTAGGTTTTAAGGAGGGTCTTAAGGGAGGTGGCGAGGCAGAGGGGTTTAGAGATGGAATTCCAGAGCGTGGGGATTCAGTGGCTGAAGGTACAGCTGCCAATGGTAGGATGAAGGGAGTCAGAGAAAGCGAGTGAGTTGGGTGGGGGGGTAGGGGGGAGGGAGCAGCACCTGAGACGGTTACAGAGCTTGGGAGGGGTGAGACCATAATGGAACTTAAACACAATTTGAAGCACTGGGGGGACCAGGAACCAATGTAAAGCTTGGACTCTGCTGTACTAGGGTATTACATTCTGGGGCTGACTTTCCGAGTTTGCATTATTGACACTGGGTAGCTTTAACTGTGTGTATTTAAATATCACAGGCAAATTGCTCACGATGTTCCATCCATTCATTTTAATGGACCGAATACTGTGGGGAGCATGCCTGTGATTTCCAGGTATGTGTAGCCAGTGGGAGTGGCTCCTCGCTGATAACATCCAGTGAGTATACAGAGAATAATGGATATCCAGGAATAGGCATAAAACAGTCATAAAAAATTTTAGATGGCTGCATAATCCATGGCAGCATCACTGAAGGAACTGCTCTGATATTAAGGTGATGTTAGAAACCAGGATAATGAACACAAGGAGATCAGAGCAGTCACCTGAACTTGAAGATTAGATGAGTGCTTGAAATGACGCTATATTATTGTTGACTTTATATTGTATAACATAAATTGTATGAAGTGATTTATTCACTTTTTTTCCTTCTTTTGATGCCAGCTGCTTCTCTCGGTCATCACCGAATGCTTTTGTGCTCCATATCAGTGAAGCATGATAACATCCTCAATGGAGGGCTAATGAATCTGACGTCGTCACTTTAATGTGAATTTGCCCTGCGTATATATTCAAATAAATGTTACATCTTAGAACAAAGAAAAAAAATAAAGGAAAAGCTTTGTTTTGTTTTCAGAAATCATTTCAGACACTTTAATTTCATCTTTCTGCAGCCTTTCCTCGACAGAGGATTCCAGTTACTCTGAGGTTAAATCAGCTTTAGGCCTGCACTGCTGACCTAGAAAATCACAACACAGCAGCAACAAACGACAAAGATATAAGAGTTGCAGTCAAGCTGATTCTATATGTTACATCCACAAAAGATATGGATAGAAGAACATTTCAGTGTTGAAAATCGTACACAAGCTATCTTTTTGTTTCCAAAGCCTTCTGCCCTTTTATTAAAAAAAAGAATGTGTTGTGTAAAAATGCTTTGAAGAGCTCTTCGCGGCTTCCATGACAATGCCACACTCTGGTGCAGTTGTGGAAATGACCCAGCTACTATTTAGTGGTATAGAGAAGATTAATGCATTGACCCTGCACTTTCAGTGCAGCACTTACTGTAGAAGCTATCATCCATCCAATCAAGAGATTTAAATAGACATTAACCCTTTTTGGTTTTCCTACCTAGATTAAACCACTGGGCGTGCAGGAGTACGATCGCGTTGAACTGAGGCGAGGTAGTCTGAATAAAGGTCTAGACTGCTGGGTCGAGTCCCTCAATCATGTTTGCCGAACTGTAATTCTATGTTACTGTATGACTGCGACAGTCTTATTGCAATTTGATTCGAGTTTTGTTCTAAAAGGCTCGTCTTTTTCATAGTTACAGAGGATTTTCTTTTCAATTTAAAAGCCAATTTTGTTTCAGAGCATTTGAAGTGGAATTAGAGGAAGATGATGGCACGACCAGAATTACTTTTTATTTTGCTTGGTTTTGGCGATCGGGGGGGGAGGGTGTCGATCGGGGGGGGAGGGTGTCGATTGGGGGGAGAGTGTCAATCGGGGGGGAGGGTGTCAATCGGGGGGGAGGGTGTCGATCGGGGGAGGGGGAGGGTGTTGAAGGGGGGGGGAGGGTGTCGATCGGGGGGAGGGTGTCGATCGGGGGAGGAGGGTGTCGATCGGGGGGGGAGGGTGTCGATCGGGGGGGGAGGGTGTCGATCGGGGGGGAGGGTGTCGATCGGGGGGAGGGTGTCGATCGGGGGGAGGGTGTCGATCGGGGGAGGGGGAGGGTGTCGATCGGGGGGGGAGGGTGTCGATGGGGGGGAGTGTGTCGATCGGGGGGGAGGGTGTCGAGAGGGGGAGGGTGTCGATCGGGGGGAGGGTGTCGATGGGGGGGGAGAGTGTCGATCGGGGGAGGGGGAGGGTGTCGATCGGGGGGAGGGTGTCGATCGGGGGGGAGGGTGTCGATCGGGGGGGAGGGGGTCGATCAGGGGGAGGGTGTCGATCGGGGGGAGGGTGTCGATCGGGGGGGAGGGTGTTGATGGGGGGGAGGGTGTCGATCGGGGGGGAGGGTGTCGATCGGGGGGAGGGTGTCGATCGGGGGGGAGGGTGTCGATCGGGGGGAGGGTGTCGATCGGGGGGGGGGAGGGTGTCGATCGGGGGGAGGGTGTCGATCGGGGGGAGGGTGTCGATCGGGGGGGGAGGGTGTAGATCGGGGGGAAGGGTGTCGATCGGGGGGGAGGGTGTCGATCGGGGGGAGGGTGTCGATCGGGGGGAGGGTGTCGATCGGGGGGAGGGTGTCGATCGGGGGGAGGGTGTCGATCGGGGGGAGGGTGTCGATCGGGGGGGAGGGTGTCGATCGGGGGGGAGGGTGTCGATCGGGGGGAGGGTGTCGATGGGGGGGAGGGTGTCGATCGGGGGGAGGGTGTCGATGGGGGGGAGGGTGTCGATCGGGGGGGGTGTCGATCGGGGGGAGAGGGTGTCGATCGGGGGGAGAGGGTGTCGATCGGGGGGGAGGGTGTCGATGGGGGGAGGGTGTCGATCGGGGGGAGAGGGTGTCGATCGGGGGGGAGAGTGTCGATGGGGAGGGTGTCGATGGGGGGGAGGGTGTCGATGGGGGGAGGGTGTCGATCGGGGGGGAGGGTGTCGATCGGGGGGGAGGGTGTCGATCGGGGGGGAGGGTGTCGGTCGGGGGGGGAGGGTGTCGATCGGGGGGAGGGTGTCGATGGGGGGGGAGAGTGTCGATCGGGGGGAGAGAGTGTCGATCGGGGGGGGAGGGTGTCGATCGGGGGGGAGAGTGTCGATCGGGGGGAGGGTGTCGATCGGGGGGGGGAGGGTGTCGATGGTGGGGGAGTGTGTCGATCGGGGGGGAGTGTGTCGATCGGGGGGGAGGGTGTCGATCGGGGGGGGAGGGTGTCGATGGGGGGGGGGAGTGTCGATCGGGGGAGGGTGTCGATCGGGGGGGGAGTGTGTCGATCGGGGGAGGGTGTCGATCGGGGGGGGAGTGTGTCGATCGGGGGGAGAGTGTCGATCGGGGGGGGAGTATCGATCGGGGGAGGGTGTCGATCGGGGGGGAGAGTGTCGATGGGGGGAGTGTCGATGGTGGGGGAGTGTGTCGATGGGGAGAGTGTCGATCGGGGGGGGGGGGAGTGTCGATCGGGGGGAGGGTGTCGATCGGGGGGAGGGTGTCGATCGGGGGGGGGAAAGGTGTCGATCGGGGGGAGGGTGTCGATCGGGGGGAGAGTGTCGATCGGGGTGGGGGAGTGTCGATCGGGGGGAGGGTGTCGATCGGGGGGGGAGGGTGTCGATCGGGGGGGAGGTTGTCGATCGGGGGGGGTGTCGAAGGGGGGGAGAGTGTCGATGGGGAGAGTGTCGATGGGGAGAGTGTCGATGGGGAGAGTGTCGATGGGGGGGAGGGAGTCGATGGGGGGGAGGGTGTCGATGGGGGGGGAGGGTGTCGATGGGGGGGGGAGGGTGTCGATGGGGGGGGGAGTGTGTCGATCGGGGGGGGAGGGTGTCGATGGGGGGGAAGGTGTCGATGGGGGGGGAGGGTGTCGATCGGGGGGGGAGAGTGTCGATCGGGGGGGGCAGGGTGTCGATCGGGGGGGAGGGTGTCGATGGGGGGGGAGGGTGTCGATCGGGGGGGGAGGGTGTCGATCGGGGGGGGAGGGTGTCGATCGGGGGGGAGGGTGTCGATGGGGGGAGGAGGGTGTTGATTCGGGGGGGGAGTGTGTTGATTCGGGGGGAGGGTGTCGATGGGGGGGGAGGGTGTCGATCGGGGACTTGATCAGCAGGGTGGAACGGCCCGCATTCTTTTAATGTGGTGACCCCACCAGGAAGACTCCTGCTCCTCCCGGCTCCACATTCAGGGGGCATTCCTGCCAGTTGGCACCATGTCGTGCCGTGCGAGTTCAGCAACTGGCAAGTGAAGCACTGGGGCATTCCAAAATCAAGAATTTAAATCATTGATATCCACCTTTGAATGCTCGTGACATGCGTTCCTGATGTCAGTGGTACCACCTTATTCAATATTGTGGGTGACTCATTTCCAGACGGAAATGTGCCCTCGCTTCCAAACCGCCATATTGGGGGACTAGGAGGCCATTTAGCACCCGTAAAATGGCCGCTGCGCAGCCGAATTTCTGGGCCATGATGGGGCGAGTGGTCTCTTTCTGTGTTGCATACTTCCATGGTTCTGTCAGTGCCCAGCATATCTAATCAATCCAGTAATTACTGCCATTTGCAAATAACAGATGTGGTAACTAATGATCTATATGGTTATCTGACTAAGTGTCAGCTTGGCTCAGTGAGTAAGAAAGTTCTGGAATCATGCCCCAATCCAGAGACTTATCACATAATCATGACTAACACTTCAGTGTAGTACTGAAGGAATCCTGCCGTCTTTTGGATGAGACGTTAAACAGAGGCCCCATCTGCCTATTTAGATGGACATAAAATATCTCATGGCAGTATTCAAAGAAGAGCAGGAGAGTTCTCCTGATGTCCTGGCCAACAATTATCCCTCAACCAACAAAAACAGATGGGCTGGTCATTTAATGCACTTCTGTTTGTGGGATCTTGCTGTTGGCTGCTGTATTTGCCCAGGTAACCACAGTGACTATATCTTAACGGTAATTAATCAGCTGTGAAGCACTTTGGGATAGGAAAGGTGCTATATAAATGTGAGTTCTTTCTTTCTAATGCAGGAACTGGGGACTACCACTATCTGACCTAGTCACTGGCCCACATAGTTTACTTGCTGCATGTGACCAATGTGGCTTAAAGTTACCTGATCAGAGATATGAAAGGAGAGTATGGTTGAAACAATAACAGTGATGTGCTTGGCTATAATAGTGTTGTAAAATCCTTGGTACAATCATTCAGGCATTTTTTAGTGGATTGATCCTTTTGGTGCAGCTGTCATTGTTAGTTTAAACTCTGTTTAGGTCAGGATTTGTTCTTTGATTTAAGGACATTGAAAAAATTAGAACAAGATCCAAGAGCAATAAAACATGGGAAGATCTGTGTTTACCATGTCAGCCTTCCTTTCAGGAATTAATTTTTGCTCCCTGCCAAAATAATCATTGGCCTGACATGCACACATCTACATCTAATCCAAACCTGCCGCAGTGATGGCCATGGTGCATGGGTGTGGGGGCACTGAGTGAGGAGGTTGAGGACAGAGAGGAAGAAGCTATGTGCACTGTCACGCTAGGAGTAGGTACAGGAGCAGCGACAGCTCAGCGCTATAGACAGAGAACTCAACAGAGAGGGAGGGAGTGAGAGCAAGTACCTGGGCTGAGACAGTGGACGTCATTCAGGCTCAGGACACCAATTTAAAAATGAAATTTATTCATTTTGGCATGGAACTAATTTACAACTAGTAATGAAATAAAAGCAAGTCTTGCATTTATATAGCGCCTTTTACGACCTCAGGATGTCCCAAAGCGCTTTACAGCCAATGAAGTACTTTTGACGTGTAGTCACTGTTATAGAGTTATAGAGCACAGAAAGAGGCCCTTCGGCCCATCGTGTCCGCGCGGCCATCAAGCCCTGTCTATTCTAATCCCATTTTCCAGCACTTGGTCCGTAGCCTTGTATGCTATGGCTTTTCAAGTGCTCATCTAAATGCTTCTTGAATGTTGTGAGGGTTCCTGCCTCTACCACCCTTTCAGGCAGTGAGTTCCAGATTCCAACCACCCTCTGGTAGAAAAAGTTTTTCCTCAAATCCCCTTTAAACCTCCTGCCCCTTACTTTGAAACTATGCCCCCTGGTTATTGACCCCTCTACTAAGGGGAAAAGTTCCTTTCTATCTACCCTATCTATGCCCCTCATAATTTTGTACACCTCAATCAGGTCCCCCCTCAGCCTTCTCTGCTCTAAGGAAAACAACCCCAGCCTGTCCAGTCTCTCTTCATAGCTGAAGCGCTCCAGCCCAGGTAACATCCTGGTGAATCTCCTCTGCACCCTCTCCTGTTGTAATGTAGGAAACGCGGCAGCCAATTTTGTGCATAGCAAGTTCCCACAAACAGCAATATGAGAATGACCAGATAATCTGTTTTTTAGTGATATCAGTTGAGGGATAAACATTGGCCAGGACACCAGGGAGAGCTCCTGTGCTGCTCTTCAAATAGTGCCATAGGATCTTTACGTCCATCTGAGAGAGCGGATGGGGCCTTGATTTAACGTCTCATCCGAAAGTCAGCACCTCTGACAGTGCAGCACTCCCTTAGTACTGCACTGGAGTGTCAGCCTAGATTTTGTGCTCATGTTTCTGGAGTGGGACTTGAACCCACAACCTTTTGACTCAGAGGCGAGTGTGCTACCCACTGAGTCATGGCTGACACTGTAATGAAATGTATGTGTTAAATAACATTCCACCTGTTTAACTTTAATAGTACCTTGGATAATGGGAACTTTTATGGCAACAGCATCACGCAGAAATTATTTTGGTAGTATGAAATTGGTCATCCTTGTTGCTGAACCAATCACAAATGACATAGTCGACAACAGTCGGAAGTAGTAGAACTACAAATACCAATCCCAAACTGTAAAAATGCTGCACCAATCAGAAAAACCTTCACTGAATCAGTCAGAAAGTTCCTGCCTGAGACTTTAGGCAGACACAAACAAAAAATGATAGGTAGTTAGATATGAAGCTCTTCTAAATGATTGTTCAAGTTGGCAAATATTGACACGTACAGAGGTTGGGGTGGCACGGACTGTGATATGAGATATGAGGTCATATATAGATGTGCCCAGGCCATTTTCACAGTTGAAATAAAATATTGATTTCATTGCCATTGTATTTATGCATATCTCTTGATATTTATTCTTGAAATAAATGCAAATGATGACTTTCTAATTCAGTTGCATTTTAGCACAAACCAAATTTAAACAGCGGACATCCAGCTCCGCCTGCAGGAACCTGTGGTTGAGAGAAATTTCAAGATCCTTACTGGCTGGCCAGTAATCATTAATTGCTTAGAAAGACCTCAGGATTGAAGAGCTAATTCAAATTTGGAAACAGTCTGAATGAAGAAGCAGAGGCTAAATTCACATTCTAAAGACAAATGCAAAGTTGCTCTGATGGTTCAGTGAGTTTATACAGTAAGTAGCTGAGACATACAGACCAAGAAGTTCCCAGGTTCAACCCCTGTCTCTGGTGAATTATCTGACCTCAGCCAGTGTGGTGTTAGGCTGCTACAGCTGGTGTCTGTGTCCCATTAGGGAGGAGAAAATGAGACAGGGTTCCTGCCACCTAATTGTTATCCAGAAAATCTTATTGAAAGTGCATGTGTATAGAAGTCAAGTGAGTACAGGAATTGGGATTGGTTGCAAGATCCCCTCCTGTCAAATAGCTTCTCAGTGCTCAGGGCCTGAAATTCTGCAGGGGTTCCCCTGCCCCCCACCAGTAATTTGGGTGGGTGTAAACATCTGGAAACCCCTGCAGAATTTCAAGGCCTCAATATCTAGGCTCTCAAAAATGGCCGCTTGGGTAGGTACCAAAGAGTTACAGCTGCCTATGGGACCACAATCCAGCTTTCAGGAGAGGAACACGGGAGGAGAGAATATAGGTGGAGAAGAAAAGGAGAACACACGTTAGTTCAAAAATTGTACTTGATTCTATTTTTTTTTCTATCAACAGAAAAGAATATTAGCAGAAGAAAAGTGCTGCACCTCTGCCAAGGCCAGTAAATCACATGTAAAAATGACTCATCCTGAATCAAATTTTAATGGCTAAAGTGAATAATCTGGCAGGATTACTGCTGGAACTGAGGACCTTCAGCTAATGAAAACACTTGGCACTCACCTCATGCTTTACCTTTTTATACCTTATTCCAACATAACTGTAGTTTTTATTTGCTACTTTTCTCCCTTTTGCGTGCCTCTTCTCCTGAGGACACTGACTTGTTGCTGGAGTATGGTTCCACTGGGGCCAGCAGCACTCCACGACCTCACCTTAGTGACCATTCTTCAAGTGAGGACCTCGTCAGTGAGTTTCTGCAGGTTATTCAAAATGGTTGCAGGACTTCAATTGCGTGGAGAGACCAGAAAGCTGGGGTTGTTCTCCTTAGAGCAGAGAAGGTTAAGTGGAGATTTGATAGAGGTGTTCAACATCATGAAGAGTTTTGATAGAGTAAATCAGGAGAAACTGTTTCCAGTGGTAGGAGGGTCGCTAACCAGAGGACACAGATTTAAGGTAATTGGCAAAAAAAAGAGGCGAGAGGAGAAGAATTTTTTTAATGTAGTAAGTTGTTATGATCTGGAATGTACTCCCTGAAAGGGTGGTGGAAGCAGATTCAATAATAACATTCAAAAGGAAATTGGATAAATTCTTGCAGGTGAAAAACTTTCAGGACTATGGGGCTAGAGCAGGGGATGGGCCGAATGGTCTCCTGTGCTATATCATTCTATGGAGAACAATGAAGGCAAGCCTGATCCTGGGCTCCTCAACCCCACCTGATATCCGCACATGCACTTTCAAGCAAGAATCACTGGGTAGGGTTCAGGAATTTTCCCCTCCCTCCAAACCCAAAGGGCACTGAGGCCAACTGTAGCACCACAATGTCTGAAGTCAACTAACTCAACACAGAATAGGGCTTGAACCTGATCCCATCTGGTCCATGTGACCTAATACTATAAAGGGGGTGCAAGCGCCACTTATTGATGTCTGTCAGAGCCTGGGATTTTATTCTGAGGTTTTGACACAATTAAGATTGGATTTACACCCTCAATATCAGACTGGCAGACAAAATGAATCCCGATAACTGTACTGTCCCTTAGTTACCTTTTGCTTGGACAAAGGCCTTGACAAAATGGCAGCTTATTACATCAAGCTTTTGATTAATTTTCTATGTAAACTTGACTTGTCTGTGACAAATGCAGTTGATTTATCAAGTCAGTGTTAAATTTAAATATTCAGCAGTCTTTCCACCCTGGAAATGTTAAGTAGAAAACTTTGCCTAATTGCACGGTTAAGAAGCAACAAAATCTGGGTTGATATTCAAATAATCATTCAGCTTCAGTGCACATATTTTCCTCAGTGATATACAAAACATTCTGCTCATTAGTGCTGTTTTCAGAGATAGACAGAATTTTATGCTAGCTTTTACAGATGGACAGATAAGGTCCACATTATCAGCATAAACCAGACAATTAACATAGTGGCCAGCAACATCACATCCCACGGCAGTTTCACATAGTGCTACATCAAGGTCATGCACATAAGCATCAAACAACGTGGCTGAGAGATTTTTCTCCCCTCACTTTATGCAGGTGGTAGATAGGAGGAGGAAGAGATAAAATGGAGATTGAGCATTTTAATAGGTTCCTATGTATCTTGACCTGCTGTACACTTTGCTGTACTCTGCTGTAGAATTAGCCTGAGGTCCTTGAGTTCAGCAAGCAGCATTATGGGAACACAAATAAATAAACAGAAATAACACTTTTTATTAAAGGTGGGAATTTTGCAGTATTACAGCATTTCAATTGGTGTTAATGGAGATCAGCAGTGATGGTGTTAAATAATAGAGCATTTGGCAATATGAGAACAGCTGAAAAATTGGTGCATTAATCATCTTCCTGTACAGTATCATAAAGGAAGAAAGAACTTGCATTTATATAGCACCTTTCATGACCTCAGGGTGTCCCAAAGCACTTTACAGCCAATGAAGTTCTTTTGAAGTGTAATCACTGTTGTAATGTAGGAAATGTGGCAGCCAAATTGCACACAGCAAGGTCCCACAAACAGCAATGAGATAATGGCCAGATAATCTGTTTTAGTGCTGTTGCTTGAGGGATAAATATTGGTCAGGACACTGGGAGGAACTGCAGGAAACACAACCAAGAGATAAAACATTTTTAATGACTACTGTGGGACAGCTTACAAAATTAAACAGAAACACATCCAATTGATTTGGAGACCTAAAATCATGGGGAACAATATGACCTAACAGCATCCATAACTTTACCTGAGAAGAAAATAAAGACTTGCATTTATATAGCGCCTTTCACAACCACCGGACGTCTCAAAGCGCTTTACAGCCAATGAAGTACTTTTGGAGTGTAGTCACTGTTGTAATGTGGGAAACACAGCAGCCAATTTGCGCACAGCAAGCTCCCACAAACAGCAGTGTAATAATGACCAGATAATCTGTTTTTGTTATGTTGGTTGAGGGATAAATATTGGCCAGGACACCAGGGATAACTCCCCTACTCGTCTTCGAAATAGTGCCATGGGATCTTTTACATCCACCTGAGAGAGCAGACGGGGCCTCGGTTTAACATCTCGTCCGAAAGACGGCACCTCTTACAGTGCAGCACTCCCTCAGCACTGCATTGGAGCATCAGCCTAGCTTTATGTGCTCAAGTCCCTGGAGTGGGACTTGAAGCCACAACCTTCTGACTCAGAGGCGACTGTGCTACCCACTGAGCCATGGCTGACACGAGAAGACAAAAAGAAGTCACAAAGGCGGATGAATCTCAAACATGAAGTACAGCAATGCTCTGGCTGAATATGGTAGCCTTGGTGCCTACTGGTAATCAGCTTAACTGTATGGGAAACAGCCATTTGCCAAAGGCGAATGCAAGTACAAATGGGCCACATCAGACATAATGCAGTCCTTTTTTCTTTCCTTTTGTTCCCATCACAGACAAACTGCCGTTTGAGGCTATGGTTAGAATCACCATGGATATGAATTTACAGATGCTGTAATATAAAGGCTGCAAGGATATAAGCATGTCAGATGTGTGGAGCAATATTTGAAGCCTTTTGTGTGAAGTGAATTGAAGGCAGCTACAGTGCCTATTTGCACTTTAAAAATTAACATTAAGCACTGTGTATCTTCAACAGCAGACAGTCCCAGGGAGAGGAGGCCGGGGCTCCAGCTCTGAATTCTGGGTTGACATACAGTGGGATAATCGTGTCTGGTGGGTGTAGTTGCCCCACTCCAACTCTTCCCCACCCCCTCATCGTATGGGTTGTGGGAGCCCATAAATCCTGTATTTCCTGATTTTCATTCTAAAAGTTGGAAATATTTATACTTTATTATGCAACTCTGATTTGTACACAATTTCCTTCTATTCCCATCACTTTACATAATGTATCATTTGCAGATTATTTGTAAATAACCCATCGTGACATAAAGTATATAACCAGGCTACACCAAGTATCAAAATGTAATGTTTCATTTAAAACGTTTTGGGGCCATTTCGCTGTACAACAACAACTTGCATTTATATAGCGGATTTCACATAGTAAAACATCCCAAGGTGCTTGACAGATGCATTATCAAACAAAACTTGAGACCGAGTCATATAAGGAGATATTAGGACAAAGAGGTAGATTTTAAGGAGCGTCTTAAAGAAAAGAGGTGGAGAGGTTCAGGGAGGGAATTCCAGAGCTTAGCGCCTCATGTACATCATGAAGCCCCAAGAACATAAGAAATAGGAGCAGGAGTAGACCATTTGGCCCTTCGAGCCTGCTCCGCCATTCAATAAGATCATGGCTGATCTTCTACCTCATCTCCACTTTCCTGCACTATCCCCATATTCCCTTGTTTCCCTTAATATTCAGAAATCTATCGATCTCTGTCTTGAATATACTCAACGACTGAGCCTCCACAGCCCTCTGGTGCAGAGAATTCCAAAGATTCACCACCCTCTGAGTGAAGCAATTTCGCCTCATCTCAGTCCTAAATGGCCGACCCCTTATTCTGAGACTGTGACCCCTCGTTCTAGACTGCCCAGCCAGGGGAAACATCCTCCCTGCATCTACCCTGTCAAGCCCTGTAAGAATAGAAAACATAGAAAATAGAAAAAAAAATAGGAGCAGGAGGAGGCCATTCGGCCCTTCGAGCTTGCTCCGCCATTCAATATGAGCATGGCTGATCCTCTATCTCAATACCATATTCCCGCTCTCTCCCCATACCCCTTGATGCCTTTTGTGTCTAGAAATCTATCTATCTCCTTCCTAAATATATTCAGTTGACCTCGACAGCCTTCTGTGGTAGAGAATTCCACAGGTTCACCACCCTCTGAGTGAAGAAATTTCTCCTCATCTCAGTCTTAAATGTCCTACCCCGTATCCTGAGACTGTGACCCCTCGTTCTAGACCCCCCAGCCAGGGGAAACATCCTCCCTGCATCCAGTCTGTCTAGCCCTGTCAGAATTTTATACGTTTCAATGAGATCCCCTCTCATTCTTCTAAACTCTAGTGAATACAGGCCTAGTCGACCCAATCTCTCCTCATACGACAGTCCTGCCATCCCAGCAATCAGTCTGGTGAACCTTCGCTGCACTCCCTCTATGGCAAGTACATCCTTTCTTAGGTAAGAGACCAAAACTGCACACAGTACTCCAGGTGTGGTCTCACCAAAGCCCAGTATAACTATAGTAAGACATCCTTGCTCCTGTACTCAAATCCTCTTGCAATGAAGGCCAACATACCATTTGCCTTCCTAACTGTTTGCTGCACCTGCATGTTTGCTTTCAGTGACTGGTGTACAAGGACACCCAGGTCCCTCTGTACGTCAACATTTCCCAATCTAGCACCATTTAAATAATACTCTGCCTTTCTGTTTTTCCTACCAAAGTGGATAACTTCACATTTATCCACGTTATACTGCATCTGCCATGCATTTGCCCACTCACTCAACTTGTCTAAATCGCCTTAAAGCCTCTTTGCATCCTCCTCACAACTCACAGTCCCACCAGGTTTCGTGTCGTCAGCAAACTTGGAAATATTACATTTGGTTCCCTCATCCAAATCATTGATATATATTGTGAATAGCTGGGGCCTAAGCACTGATCCTTGCGGTACCCCACTAGTTACAGCTTGCCAACCCGAAAATGACCCGTTTTTTTCCTACTCTCTGTTTTCTGTCCGTTAACAAATCCTCAATCCATGCTAGTATATTACCCCCAATCCCATGAGCCCTAAATTTGTTTAATAACTCTTGTGTGGCATCTTATCGAATGCCTTCTGAAAATCCAAATCCACCACATCAGGTGGTTCCCCCTTATCTATTCTGCTAGTTACAACCTCAAAAAACTCTAATAGATTTGTCAAACACGATTTCCCTTTCATAAATCCGTGTTGACGCTGCCCAATCCTATTATTATTTTCTAACTGCCCTGTTACCACGTCCTTAATAATAGATTCTAGCATTTTCCCTACTACTGATGTCAGGCTAACTGGTCTGTAGTTCCCCGTTTTCTCTCTCCCTCCTTTCTTAAATAGTGGGGTTACATTTGCTACCTTCCAATCCACGGGAACCGTTCCAGAATCTATGGAATTTTGGAAAATGACAACCAATGCATCCACTATCTCTATAGACAACTCTTTCAAAACTCTAGGATGTAGGCCATCAGGTCCAGATTTATCTGCTTTCAGTCCCATTAATTTCTCCAGTACTACCTTTTTACTAATACTAATTTCTCTCAGGTCCTCTTTCTCACTAAACCCTTGGTTCTCCACTATTTCCGGGAAGTTTTTTGCGTCTTCTTCCGTGAAGACAGACACAAAAGTATTTGTTTAATTTCTCTGCCATTTCCTTATTCTTTATGACTATAGGAGGGTGAGTCACCAGTGCTTCACGGGCTGGACAGTCAGTGCTGCTAGGCGTGGGTTGGAAGTATCAAAATGATAAAGTATATCATTAAAAATAATTTTACTACATTGGCATTAATAAACCTATAGAAATAGTTGTTTGCAATTTAAATATTGAATTAAGATAGTGATCTAAACTAACCTGAAAATGGATTATTTTCATAAAAATATGAAGCAAGTAATAAAATAATAGGCACAGGCATTAATATTAAACAATTTAACAGGGCAGCTATTATAAAATACATACTGATTTCATAGTTGTTATTATAATTGCTAAAGTAGTAATCTTTCAAATATGAATCAATTTTTGTTGCTGTGCAAAGATTATTTGTGGTTTCGGTAAATTTAATTTTATGAATCTGAACTTTATCTTATTTCTCAAACTCCCATATCTTACTCCATAAGTTCATCCGTTTTCAGATTGGTTTGGGTTGGAATAAGCACAGAGGCAGATTCACCTGCTTTCAAGAAATAGATCCCATTATCGAGCAGGGCTTTATAGAAATTGAACATGATATTATTCCAGATATTTTTCTTCATTCTTGGATCCCATCCCATCCCATCTTCCGCTGCTGTGAAGCCCCAGGAAAAAGAAATGCAAGTAGCAGGACTGTCGGAACCTCGGCTGCTCTGATGGCTGCAATCAGCAGGAGAGAGGCATATGTCAGTCTGAAGGAACTGGATTCCAGTCAGTTTTCCCTTTTAATTCCCAGTCACCTCTGTTAATACCTGGTGGGGAAATACATCTCAAATATAGTTGGCACTTGACAGACAGGAATGATAATCTCTGATGGGGGCTCTAACCTACCATCATAGAGGTGTGAATGGACACCTTCCTGCTACAGATTTGCACCACTAATTAACAGTAGTTCATAAATAATCTGAAGAAAAAAATCTCTCTTGCCATGACGCAAATATACTGCTCTATCCTTAGAGTGTTAAAGGGAGCTCCCAAGCATTGTTCGACTTGCTGTTCAAAAACAAATATACTTATTTGCATTTCAGTCTAATCATCCTTTCATTCAAAGCAGTCTTGGCTTTTTATCTGTTAACTGTAAATACATCTTACCCATGCATTTACTGGCTGTTATTGTACATAGTGCTTTAAACTGCATTCAGCTGCTAATGTTTACCATTAAAACTGCTTTAATTCAATGCTGGCCTGAGTATAGTGTTGCAAAGAATGTCATATGGCATTATATGCTCTCCTTGTAGGTTTCACGCACTTATCTTCCTTCCAATAGGAGGGCAGAACAGTCTCCCTCACACAACCCACCATCATCACTGTTTCCCACGATCAGCCAGCAGATGAAGACGTTTAAGGAAGACAATAGCAATTTTCTCTGTCACTCCCCTCACACTACCAAAGATAGAAAACTCATTTTTTGTAATTTTCTGTTGACTTTCCTCTCCTCTGCAGCTTTCCTCATTAGTGAGGGTGGTAGGGTAACGTGAGCTATAACTACCTGTGTCAGTCAGTGGCTCACTTGGTAGCACCCTTGCCTCTGCGTCAGAAGGTTGTGGCTTCAAGTCCCACTCCAGAGACTTGAACACAAAAATCTAGGCTGACACTCCAGTGCAGTACTGAGGGAGTGCTGCGCTGTCGGAGGTGCCGTCTTTCAGATGAGACGTTAAACTGAGGCCTCATCTGCTCTCTCAGGTGGACATAAAAGATCCCATGACTCTATTTTGAAGAAGAGCTAGGGAGTTATCCCTGGTGTGCTGGCCAATATTTATCCCTCAATCAACATCATTAAAACAGATTATCTGGTCATTATCACATTGCTGTTTGTGGGAGCTTGCTGTGCTCAAATTGGCTGCTGCATTTTCTACATTACAATAGTGACTACATTTCAAAAAGTACTTCATTGGCTGTAAAGCGCTTTGGGACGTCCGGTGGTCATGAAAGGCGCTATATAAATGTAAGTCTTTCTTTCTTTTAGATGCCATGAATATTGCTCCTTGGCTAACCTCACAATGTATGTTTGAGGAGGATAAGGAGTTGTAGTAAAAGAGCTACAATCATTGATAATCCATTTCAGACTAGTGAACTGTTCTCCCTCTCTTCCAACCCAAATGCCCATATCAACCAAGGCAAATCTGGGTCAAAATGTTCAATGTGGTAGCTACAAAGCAATATGACATTGCTGTGTCTTGAAACTCCATCTTGAAACTTCATCTAGCAGTTTAAAAATGAATCTTCCAAACTCCACCCACTGACATGTGAATTGGAGTGGCGAGTTAGATACTCAAATCTGTGACTTTCTTGAATACCTCATGCAGATCAAGTCTTATAATGAAAGGTACATAGCTCGGCTGATAAAGGCAGTGTGCAACTGAGCCAGACAGACTAGGAAGGTCCCAGGTCTGATCACTAGTCTAGGTTACGTTTTCTAACCTAAGACAGAGCAGCAGTAGGGGTGATGCAGTTGGTCTCAGCACTTCAGAGCTAAGGATGGGAAAAATCAGCAGCGTTCCTGTTCCGCATTGAGCTCCTGTGATCTCTGCTAGAGAGCACGTCGTGTGGATGTTGCTCGGGGGTATGATCAGGTTTGGGTGTAATGTCTGCTGGCATACACGCTCTAGACTCACCCATGAAGAATGACTATTCGGGCGAGGTACCAGAGGCTGAACTGTGGCCTAAGCAATTTCACTCCAGCATGAATTGGTGCCTTCAGGAGAGGAAAGGGGAGGGGTGGGGTGGTGAATGCAAGGGTACATTAACTGCTTTATGTTTAATTTCCAAAATCCTAACAGCTTAGGAACAAAAAGGCTTTGTTTTCTGAGAAACGGGGTCCCCATTGAAAATATACTTGTAAACATTTAATAAAAATGAATACAGGAAAAGCTAAAAACAAAAAAAAATACCTCTGTGTACATATTGAAGAAAGAGGAAAAGTCCGATCTGTATTATTTTTGGATTAAATACAGGAAAGGCCAGTAGAGTCGGCGAAGGGTTAATTTGATATGATTGCAAACTATTGTTCTCATCTGACATTGCACCCTACTGTCCGCGTGTGTCTGTGTGGCACAGATCCTGCGACTGCTGGCATGGAGTTGAAGACAGAACAAGTGCAGGTGCAGAGCAGCCCGTGTGGTTTCAGAGTCTGGGAATGAGTTCAGTGCCGCTTCCTCTGTCATTGAAGCTACACTTCTGAGAGTGTTTGAGTGACGCACCTGGTGGTTATATTAGCCCTGGTGCTGAGAACTTCTGTCTTTTGGCACCAGCCCATCCTGCATGCGGTAAACCGTGCTGCAGTGGTTCTCGACATTAATAAAGGAAAGCTGTCTGGTGGATCAGTCTGAAGCAGTAATTGGATACGGTGGCAGTCCACAACATCGACTTCTGCTGCTCTTTCTAGAGACCCAAGTAGAGTTGTGTATGTATTTTCTATCTCATAGATCTGAAATAAGCTGGATTAGAGCAGAGCCAAGACATGATCAGGGGGGTAGGGGTTGGGTGAAGTGGGGGGTATTGAGTCCCTGAACTGCCTGATAACATTTGAATTCACCTGCCATGGTTGTAATGAGTTTAATCAACGCTTGGCTAGGTCGTTAAGTGGAATAAAAACACCACAGGAAAAATGGTCCTACCATGGCTAACAGGAGAAATTAAGGATAGTATTAGATTAAAGGAAGAGGCTTATAATGTTGCCAAAATGAGTAGTAAGCCTGAGGATTGGGAGGATTTTAGAATTCAACAAAGGAGAACCAAGAAATTGATAAAGAAAGGGAAAATAGAATATGAGAGTCAACTGGCGAGAGACATAAAAACAGACTGTAAAAGCTTCTATAGGTGTATAAAAAGGAAAAGATTAGCAAATGTAAACGTGGGTCCCTTACAGGCTGAGGCAGGAGAAATTATAATGGGGAATAAGGAAATGGCAGAGAAATTAAACAAATATTTTGTGTCTGTCGTCACGGAAGAAGACACAAAAAATCTCCCGAATTAGTGGAGAACCAAGGGTCTAGCGAGAATGAGGAACTGAAAGAAAGTAGTATTAGTAAAAAAATAGTACTGGAGAAATTAATGGGACTGAAAGCCGATAAATCTCCTGGACCTGATGGCCGACATCCTAGGGTTTTAAAAGAGGTGGCTATAGAGATAGTGGATGCATTGGTTGTCATCTTCCAAAATTCTATCGATTCTAGAACGGTTCCTGTGGATTGTAAGGTAGCAAATGTAACCCCACTATTTAAGAAAGGAGGGAGAGAGAAAACGGGGAACTACAGACCAGTTAGCCTGACATCAGTAGTAGGGAAAATGCTAGAATCTATTATTAAGGAGCGTGGTAATTGGGCAGAGTCAACATGGATTTATGAAAGGGAAATCGTGTTTGATGAATCTGTTAGAGTTTTTTGAGGTTGTAACTAGCAGGTTAGATGAGGGGGAACCAGTGGATGTGGTGTATTTGGATTTTCAGAAGGCATTCGATAAGGTGCCACACAAGAGGTTATTAAACAAAATTAGGGCTCATGGGATTGGGTGTAATGTAGTAGCATGGATTGAGGATTGGTTAACAGACAGAAAACAGAACGAAGTTCACCAGATTGGTTCCTGGGATGGGGGAATTGTCTTAAGAGGAGAGATTGAATAGACTAGGCCTATATTCTCTAGAGTTTAGAAGAATGAGAGGTGATCTCATTGAAACATACAAAATTCTTACAGGGCTTGACAGGGTAGATGCAGGGAGGATGTTTCCCCTGGCTGGGGAGTCTAGAACCAGGATTCACAGTCTCAGAATAAGGGGTCAGCCATTTAGGACTGAGATGAGGAGAACTTTCTTCACTCAGGGGGTGGTGAATCTTTGGAATTCTCTACCCCAGAGGGCTGTGGAGGCTCAGTCGTTGAGTATATTCAAGACAGAGATCGATAGATTTTTGGATATTAAGCAAATCAAGGGATTTGTGGATAGTGCAGGAAGGTGGAGTTGAGGTAGAAGATCAGCCATGATCTTATTGAATGGCGGAGCAGGCTTGAGGGGCCAAATGGCCTACTCCTGCTCCTATTTCTTATGTTCTTATGTCTCTCAAGAGCCAAGCTGAGCATTTCATTCTGGAGAAGGGGGATAAAAATCAATATTTCCCATCCTGCCCAGAGGCAAACACATTTCCTGTCAAAAGATCGTGGTAAAAGGTATGGTCATGGCCCTGGACTGGCAACCCAGAGGTGGTGAATTCAAATCCCACTATGGCAAGTTGTGAAACTCAATTCAATAAATGTGATCATTTGTGTGCTGGCACCAGTAAAAAGGGGTACAGTAGTGTCGTGGTTATGTTGCTGGACTAGTAATCGAGAGGCCTGCACTAGTAATCCAGACAAAGTGAGTTCAAATCCCACCGTGGCAGTTTGAGAGTTTGAATGCAGATTTGAAAAAATCTGGAAATTAATAGCTGGTATCAATAAAAATGACCAAGAAACTGGCAGATTGCCATAAAAACCCAACTAGTTCCTTTAGGGAAGGAAAACGGTCCTCTTCCCTCAGCTTACATACGTAGTGTTCTGGGAGTGGGGGAAATGAACACAGCACGAGGGGGAAAGGAGGTAGCATTAGTATAGGGCTTGTAACTCTAAGCACACCTGCATAAGATGAGACCAGTGGCTGAGAGGAATGAAATCAATTATTCAACTAAATGTCTGCACTGGGAGGTTTGTTGGAGACTGCAGATAGATCCAGGTGGGCCCACGTGCTCAAACACAACGCCAGTTTAAAAACATTTTGCGTATCCTAACTCGCACCAAGTCCCATTCACCCATCACCCCTGTGCTCGTTAACCTACATTGGCTCCCGGTTCAGCAACGCCTCGATTTAAAAATTTTCATCCTTGTTTTCAAATCCCTCCATGACCTCGTCCTTCCCTCTCTCTGTAACCTCCTCCAGCCAACAACCCTCCGAGATCTCTGCGCTCCTCCAATTCTGGCTTCTTGCGCATCCCCCATTTTAATCGCTCAACCATTGGTGGCCGTGCCTTCAGCTGCCTAGGCCCTAAGCTCTCTGGAATTCCCTCCCTAAACCTCGCCACCTTTCTACCTCTCTCTCCTCCTTTAAGACACTCCTTAAAACCTACCTCTTTGACCAAGCTTTTGGTCGCCTGTCCTAATATTTTCTTCCAAAAGCAAAATACTGCGGATGCTGAAAATCCTGGAAATATTCAGCAGGTCAGGCAGCAACTGTGGAGAGAGAAACAGAGTTAACGTTTCAGGTCGATGACGTTTCGTCAGAACTGGAAAATGTTAGAGATGCAACAGATTTTAAGCAAGTGCAGGGTCAGGGAAAGGGGGGAGGGGAGGAAAGAACAAAAGGGAAGGTCTGTGATAAGGTGGAAGGCAGGAGAGATTAAATGACAAAAGGTATGATAGTACAAAGCAAAAGGAGATGGTAACGGGACAAGTAAAGAAACAGAAGATGGGTCTAGAAGAGGTGTAAATGGGAATGGCAGAATCATCAACAGCTGCCATGTGAAAAAATAGGGGCAGAGGTTATGGTCTGAAATTGTTGAACTCAATGTTGAATCCAGAAGTGCCTAATTGAAAGATGAGGTGCTGTTCCTCGAGCTTACGTTGAGCTTCATTGGAACAGTGTAAGAGGCCGAGGACAGAGAGGTCAGAGTGGGCGTGGAGCGGAGAATTAAAGTGACAGGTCACGCTTACGGACTGAATGGAGGTGTTCCACAAAGCGGTCACCCAATCTGCGTTTGGTCTCCCCAACGTAGAGGAGACCACATCCTGAGCAGCGAATACAACATACTAAATTGCAAGAAGTACAAGTTAATCGCTGTTTCACCTGGAAGGAGTGTTTGGGGCCCTGGACAATGGGAAGGGAGGAGGTAAAAGTGCAAGTGTTGCATCTCCTTTGCTTGCACGGGAAGGTGCCGTGGGAAGGGAAGGGGGTGTTGGGGGTGATTGAGGAGTGGACATGGGTGTCTCAGAGAGAACGGTCCCTTCAGAATGCTGAAAGGGGAGGGAAGGGGAAGATGTGTTTGGTGGTGGGATCACGCTGGAGATGGCGGAGGATGATCCATTAAATGTGGAGGCTGGTGGGGTGAAAGGTGAGGACAAGGGGAACCCTATCGTGGTTCTGGGAGGGAGGGGAAAGGGGTGAGAGCAGAAGTGCGGGAAATGGAACGGACACGGTCGAGGGCCATGTCAACCATGGTAGAGGGGAATCCTCGGCTGAGGAAAAAGGAAGACATATCGGAAGCGCTAGTATGGAAGGTGGCATCATCAGAGCAGATGTGACGGAGAAACTGAGAGAATGGAATAGAGTCCTCTTATGTCTTCTAATATCTTATGTGGCTCGGTGTCAAATTTTGTTTGATAACGCTCCTGTGGCATTTTTACTATGTTAAAGGCACTATATAAATGCAAATTGTTGTTGTTGATATCAAACACTGGCACGGTTGAGATTTCGTAAGAGTCTGAAGCAGCAACCACTGGAAAATGACAGCAAGATTCGGTTTAGATCAGAATACAGATGAAGTCAATAGAAGTTCAGGTTAAAGAATGGATCTCAGTTCAATAAAATATGCAAAACTTAACACTGAGTCAGGAGCACCACGTATATAAGAGGAAGCACAGCTTTTTAATATGTTAAGTGCCTTTCTCGGTTATTCATGTAAAATTCAGGTTTATCAAATGGTTTCAGGGCTTCAAATATTACCTGTAATTACCGTTACCCAACCACAAAAGTAGGCCAAACTTCTGAAAAATCAGGGAGCTTTTTACCGGCTGACAAACCATTAGACAAGTGAATGTGGTTTCAGGCCGCTGGCTCTGTTCTGTGGATCAAACAGGATTTCTGCCAGTTTTTATAATTGCAGAGATTGTGCAATTCAACAAATTCGAGACACTGAGACCCTTAGCTGGCTCACAGTACTCTTGGAAAATGAAACGAGCAGAACAGTGGATTCTGGAATAGTGGAGAATGGAGAGCAATTTTCCTGTCCCTACCACACCATCTCTGTTTACAAATGGGGTGGTAGTGGCACCACAACAGCGCCTCCTCTCTCTAGATCACCAAGGATCAAATGCATACTCCACTCACTAGATCACCAAGGATCAAATACATACTCCACTCACTAGATCACCAAGGATCAAATACATACTCCACTCACTAGATCACCAAGGATCAAATACATACTCCACTCACTAGATCACCAAGGATCAAATACATACTCCGCTCACTAGATCACCAAGGATCAAATACATACTCCACTCACTAGATCACCAAGGATCAAATGCGTACTCCGCTCACTAGATCACCAAGGATCAAATACATACTCCACTCACTAGATCACCAAGGATCGAATACATACTCCACTCACTAGATCACCAAGGATCAAATACATACTCCACTCACTAGATCACCAAGGATCAAATACATACTCCGCTCACTAGATCACCAAGGATCAAATACATACTCCACTCACTAGATCACCAAGGATCAAATGCGTACTCCGCTCACTAGATCACCAAGGATCAAATACATACTCCACTCACTAGATCACCAAGGATCAAATACATACTCCACTCACTAGATCACCAAGGATCAAATACATACTCCACTCACTAGATCACCAAGGATCAAATACATACTCCACTCACTAGATCACCAAGGATCGAATACATACTCCACTCACTAGATCACCAAGGATCAAATACGTACTCTGCTCACTAGATCACCAAGAATCAAATACATACTCTGCTCACTAGATCACCAAGGATCAAATACATACTCCACTCACTAGATCACCAAGGATCGAATACATACTCCGCTCACTAGATCACCAAGGATCAAATACATACTCTGCTCACTAGATCAGCAAGGATCGAATA
The DNA here is from genome assembly GCA_030390025.1 of Squalus acanthias. Classification (NCBI taxonomy): domain Eukaryota; kingdom Metazoa; phylum Chordata; class Chondrichthyes; order Squaliformes; family Squalidae; genus Squalus; species Squalus acanthias. The sequence continues at coordinate 68,076,500 of CM059437.1, forward strand.
CATACTCCACTCACTAGATCAGCAAGGATCAAATACATACTCCACTCACTAGATCACCAAGGATCAAATACATACTCCACTCACTAGATCACCAAGGATCAAATACATACTCCACTCACTAGATCACCAAGGATCAAATACATACTCCACTCACTAGATCACCAAGGATCAAATGCGTACTCCGCTCACTAGATCACCAAGGATCAAATACATACTCCACTCACTAGATCACCAAGGATCAAATACATACTCCACTCACTAGATCACCAAGGATCAAATGCGTACTCCGCTCACTAGATCACCAAGGATCAAATACATACTCTGCTCACTAGATCAGCAAGGATCGAATACATACTCCACTCACTAGATCACCAAGGATCAAATACATACTCTGCTCACTAGATCAGCAAGGATCGAATACATACTCCACTCACTAGATCAGCAAGGATCAAATACATACTCCACTCACTAGATCACCAAGGATCAAATACATACTCCACTCACTAGATCACCAAGGATCAAATACATACTCCACTCACTAGATCACCAAGGATCAAATACATACTCCACTCACTAGATCACCAAGGATCAAATGCGTACTCCGCTCACTAGATCACCAAGGATCAAATACATACTCCAGCTCACTAGATCACCAAGGATCAAATACATACTCAGCTCACTAGATCACCAAGGATCAAATACATACTCTGCTCACTAGATCACCAAGGATCAAATACATACTCCACTCACTAGATCACCAAGGATCGAATACATACTCCACTCACTAGATCACCAAGGATCAAATACGTACTCTGCTCACTAGATCACCAAGGATCAAATACGTACTCTGCTCACCAGATCACCAAGGATCAAATACGTACTCCACTCACTAGATCACCAAGAATCAAATACATACTCCACTCACTAGATCACCAAGGATCAAATACGTACTCTGCTCACTAGATCACCAAGGATCAAATACGTACTCTGCTCACTAGATCACCAAGGATCAAATACGTACTCCACTCACTAGATCACCAAGAATCAAATACATACTCCACTCACTAGATCACCAAGGATCAAATACGTACTCCACTCACTAGATCACCAAGAATCAAATACGTACTCTGCTCACTAGATCACCAAGGATCAAATACGTACTCCACTCACTAGATCACCAAGAATCAAATACGTACTCTGCTCACTAGATCACCAAGAATCAAATACATACTCCGCTCACTAGATCACCAGGGATCAGATGCAAACTCCTCTCATTGGACCACCAGGGATTGGATGTGTATCTCTCTCATATGTGATGCCCAACATTAACTGCTACTATACACAACTATTTTCTACAGGGACGGGCCATCGGAAACATCAATTGGTCCATAAGACAAGCATTTGAATGCATGTGAAAGAACCCTGATTTGGTTAATTCAGTGAGTTTGGATCAGTGTTTAGGGTTTGGTGCTTATGTCAACATAACATCTGACATGGTTCTCTCCAATTAATTGATAACAGGTGCTACAGCTTTGAAATAAGGTCGATGTTTTTATTCTCATTTCAATTTTAATATTTAATATTTTAGGGCAGACAATTTTTTCACACAGATGAAAAGTCAAACCATATGATGCTGGTGGAGATTGTCAAACTCCCATTACTTCTACAGCACTCACTGGCACCAGCAAGGCAGATTGAAAGATCTGAGGCCTATGCCCAAAATTGTGAGAAGCCCTCAGGCTTGTTTTATTTCTTCAGTCTTTTGACTTTAAAATCAATCCATTTTTAGGGGAAGTGTGTGGGTTAGGTTGATTTGGCTATGATAAATTGACCCTTAGTGTTAGGGGGGATTAAATATGTGGGGTTATGGGGATAGGATGGGATATGTTAGGGGGAATTAAATACGTGGGGTTACGGGGGTAGGGTGGGATATGTGTACTGTGGGGATTAAAGCAGGGACAGGGTACTGGATTTGGATGATCAGCCATGATCGTATTGAATGGCGGAGCAGGCTCGACGGGCCGAATGGCCTACTCCTGCTCCTAGATTCTATGTTTCTATGTCTATGGTGGGTAGGGAGGGAAGCAGAGAACAAAAAGAATAGCTCACCAGAGAATTGTTAATGCAGATCTTTCTGACTGGTGGTTTCTGTTGAGATGGTCCATTTACCAGCCCAGCAGGGGGGGGGGGGGGGGGAGTTGCCAGGTTTGGTGTGTGAACTAATGACCACACAATATTTGTGATAAGGTTAGGCAGCTTCACCAAAGCTTACTTTCAAGTTCCTGCCCTTATTGAATTCCTTCATATTATTTACTCCCATAAGAAAACTGAAAGGACCATTCTTTCCCCCACCCACAAAAAAAAGAGGCAATGTCATATCAGGCACCTTTTGAAACATCAAAAGTTATAAATAATTATGTATGCAGCTTCAAAATCCTTTCCATTCCCTTTATCTTTTCTCTGCAGATAGTTAGAATATTTGTGATTAAACAGCGAGTGCTCATCACCTCGTTGTGGAGACTGGGTGGGAGTAATTACTGAGCCTGACAGCACCAGCGAGCTGAATTATCATTAGGAGATGCAATCCTTAACCAAGGGTGCTTTAGCAATTGCGGTAATTCAACTCTGAATGTTAATTCAGCTGCTTGACCTTGTTGCACGCATTCCCCCAGTGATGTCATCAGCACTTCCTGTTTGATCATCAATTTGCAGAAATCTAGAGATGGAGGGAGGAGAAAGAGAGGGAAAAAAAAAACCACGTCGAAGACAAGCTTGATGCTTTAATTTTCTTAAAAGGGGGTTGTGACGGTTAGTCTCTTCTAGGTTTTCCTATCTTTGTGTTAACGTAACCATTTTAGACAGCTCGATTCAATTTAAATAATAAAGCAAATCGGCAAGTTTCGACGTGTCAGCTCGCAGCTGCGTTCTGAACTGTTACAGAGGAAGGATTTTTTCAGAGGGATCTCGATGAGAGCGAGGTTAAATTGCGATGGATGGCTTCATTGAAGGCTCACAGTGACCCGTCTCCACAGCAGCGCATTTCATGATCAATTTCGTGTTTATAGATTTTCCATTTTTCATTCAGGTTAACTTTTATGCTGACTGACAATTGCTCCAGCCTCTGCCATTACCTCTTGATTTCTTTGAACATCATGCCCGCTGGGCTGTCAGAGCGTGCATCATTTTAGCACTCGACTGTCAGTCAGGCTCCCCCATTGCTAGTGACAAACTGATAGACTGGTTTGCATGCAGCCGTAAGGAGCATTTTACTTTGCTCCGTGATAGGTGTGACATCACCGATATCTGGATGAGGTCCAAAAGTCCCGGCCAAGAGTCAGCAGAACTCACGGAACGTTTCTGCGAAGCCTTGTCAATTTCATCGCCCCGGCCCCAGTGACAGTGATTGGCTGCGAAGTGCCATGCCCTGGGTGAGGCAAACACTGATGGGTCCTGATAAATGCTGTGATGGACTGTGATGGCTCAGCTCGAAGAGTATTTGAATTACATTCTAATTTCAGCCACCTAATCGGGAATAAAGTGCAATCATCTCGGCCTGTTGCAGAGCCTGCGATGCTTGTCTCCCACCAGAGCTGTCTGCCAACCTTGTCATTATTCAATTAAGATTTTTAACATTTTCTGAGTCACGGGATGACACGGGTGGCACAGTGCATTTCTTATGCATGAGCTGGGATGGCCATGAATGCTCCAGCCTGCAATTTGCTGATTGGAAGCCTTCAAGTCATAGAGAGAAAAAATGGAGACACTTAATACAAAGCATGTGGCCTAATATTGTTTTAATGAACTCGCAGAATCCAAACAAGGGCCAGCTGCTCATTTTCTCATTCTGTCTCCCATTTATTTCTCATTAAGGAAATCGCCTGCTTGTCAAATAAGATATTTATAATACTATAAATTGATAATGCAGCTGATAGATGTTAAAAAAGAAAAGGGATTTAGGTGCGTTATCTTTATTGTGAGCTGAGATCTGCATTGTAATAAAGGGCGAAAGTACTGGTGGAATAGAGACTGGTTGCTCAGAAAAAAGGCTTGCTTTATAGCCCTGTCATAAACAAAGGCTGGGCTGGCTCCTTTCATTTTATTCATCCCTTTATGTTCTTTGCAAAATTTGGTTGCAGGAAGACTGCTTTTATCAAACTACTGATCATACAAGGTCATATATAATACAAAATCTGATTTCCACTAGAGGTAAGCAAAACTCCAGAATGGAAACTTGTGCTCATCTCAATTAGGTTCGTTTGATGGGGAAAGGGCCAACTCTACACTTTAGTGGAGTCTTTATTGACAAGGAATAGTTTTTTCCTTCTTGTCCGAAAATGTAATCCGCGCTGTGTAACATTCCTCATTTAACAGGTTCCATGAAGGGCCCCGATTGAAGTTGCACAATATATTAGGGGAAAAAATGCTTCATCTGTATTTAGTGTAGAGCCTTCCTGATGCATCAATAATTAATGAAGGCAACATTTTGTGAGTCTTTTGCACCCTGATGCTAAAAAGAATTGATGTAGTAGCTGATACTTGAGACTTAGCGAGCATTTATTCTGCAGCATGTTGGGTGTAATTACATAGAATTACTTAGAATGTACAGCACAGAAACAGGCCATTCAGCCCAGTAGTCTGTGATGGTGTTTATACTCCACATGAGTCTCCTCCCAGTCCACCTACCTCATCTCAGCCTTCCAGCATATCTTTCTATTCCCTTTTCTCTCATGTACTCGTCTAGTTTTGAAAGCATCTAAGCTATTTGCCTCGATCACTTCCTGTGGTAGCGAGTTCCACATTCTAACTACTCCTCTAAGAAAAGAAATGTGTCCTTATTTCCCTATTGGATTAATTCGTAGCTATCTTGTATTTATGGCATCTAGTTTTGGATTCTCCCACAAGTGGAAACATTCTCTTCACATCTACCCTGTTAAACCCATTCATAATTTTAAAGACCTCTATCAGGTCACCTCTCAGTCTTTTATCTAAAGAAAAATGCCCCAATCTGTTCAATCTTTCCCGGTAGCTGTAATCTCTCAGTTCTGGTACCATCCTTGCAAATCTTTTTTGCACTTCTCCTGTGCTTCTATGTCCTTTTTATAGTATGGCGACTAGAACTGTGCTCAGTACTCCAAGTGCAGCCTGACCAGGGTTCTATACAAGTTTAATATAACTTCACTACTTTGGAATTCTATACCCCTAGAAATAAATCCCAGTGCTTTGTTAGCATTTGTAATTGCTTTGCTGATCTGCAATGCTGCTTTTAAAGATTTGTTCACCCTAGATCCCTTTGCTCTCCATCCCCTTGAGTTTTTTATTTTCTAAGATGTTCCTATGTTTTCTATCAAAGTGCATTACGTCACATTTAGGTTCATTTGCCACTCAACTGCCCAGTCTGCAAGTTTTCTAATGTCCTCTTGTATTATGTTGCATTCTTCCTCAGTATTAGCTATTGCCCCCAGTTTGGTATCCTCTGCAAATTTTGATATTGTGTTACTTGTTCCCAAGTCCAAATCATTAATGTAATTATGATCAACAGTGGTCCCAGCACTGATTCTTGTAGAACACCGCTTTCTAACATCCTCCAATCTGAATAACACCCCTTTACCCCTATTCTCTGCTTTCTATTTTTAGCCGATTTGCTATCCATTCATCTGTTTGTCCCCTGACTCCACATGCCCTAACCTTTGTCATGAGCCTACTGTGTGGTACCTTATCAAAGGCCTTTCGAAAATCCAAGTATATGATATCTACTGCATTACTCTTGTCTACTCTTACCGTTACCTCTTCAAAGAATTCTATCAGGTTAGTTAAGCATGACTTAGCCTTTCGGAATCCATCCTGAGTATTTTTTTATTAGATTTTCTGTCTCTAGATGCTCTTCTATCACTTCTTTTAGTATAGATTCCAGTATCTTTCCTATCACTGACATTAAGCTGACTGGTGTATAGTTCCCAGGTTTTGTTCTATCTCCCTTATAATACCATCCCCTGCACCCATTCCTCCCCAATTGCTACTATACTCAAAATGGGAGGCATAGTTTAAGCAACTCTGTAATTCTTCTTTACATTTTCCTTTCTTGTGCTGCAGATACTGGCTTGGCATCAGATCTGTTCTAGATTGGTGGGAGCCACAGCACTTATTTCCACTCTCTCCCCCCCCCCCCCCCCTGCATCACACTGTACATGGGTAAAGTAGAAATCTACGTATGCACACTCAAGTACATGCACAGAGCTCCACTCCTCAATGCCAGGATGCCAGTGGCGTCGTTAATGACTGCTCTGTCACTTTTTACTAACATGAAAAGTTTAAAGGTGATCCAGGAGACCATCTGGGATCTTTGTTAGACTTTAAAACTGAAGTTTGCGCAGTGCCTTTGTACTGGTTGCAGTTATAACGTAGCCAGTGACTCAGTGGGAATACTTTCGGCTCGGAGTCAGAAGGCCGTGGATTCGAGTCCCACTCCAGAGACTTGAGCACAAAATCTAGGCTGACACTGCAATGCAGTACTAAGGGAGTGCTGCACTGTCGGGGGTGGTGTCTTTTGGATGAGATGTTAAACCGAGGTCCCTCTCAAGTGGAAGTAAAAGATCCCATGGTGCTATTCTGAAGAAGAGCAGGGGAGTTCTCATCGGTGTCCTGGCCAATATTTATCCCTCAACCAACATCACTAAAACAGAATATCTGGTCATTATGCCATTGCTGTTTGTGGAAACTTGCTGTGCACAAATTGGCTGCCGCATTTCCTACATTACAACAGTGAGTACACTTCGAAAGTATTTTATTGGCTATAAAGTGCTTTGGGACATCTCGAGGTTGTGAAAGGCGCTATATAAATGGAAGTCTTTATTTTTTTTCTTTTAGTGTGAAACCCAGGAGACATGAGACTACCTGCTCATGGTGCTCTTGTGCTGCTTGCTAGAATCTGAATCCCCTTCAGACCGGCGAATTCAAACAACAGTCAGATTGCACTCTGTACGTCGATGCAATGCAAAGTCCTTGTTGCATTGATGCAGAAATACTATGTAACTGGCCCATAACAGATGCAGCAGTTGTCATGGTAAGACTGCCACAGTTGAATTATGCCCGAGATCTCTTTTTCCGATTGCTACAGGAGTCATTTTAGAATCCGGGAGCCATTTATGAAGGAATGCTCTCTTAATAGAAATCCAATCTTAAACCAGGGAAAGTCAGCTGGAGCGGAGCCAAGTTTCCCTGTCTGCTGCTGATTTCCACAGAGATCTTAGCCATTCAGTTCCAACTCTTAAGTTCGATGGCTTTGGCCATTCAGATGAAACCAAAGCCATTTAATCATTCCCCAGTTATTTCATTATTATTAATAGTATATAGTATTCAGCATTTATGCTGACTGTTACTGAGTTTTCCAGTTATCTTTTTCTTTAAGATCGCCGCGATTTTTTTAAATGCTTTTCTCCTGGAAATTTGATCAACTTAATGTAGACTGACACCATGAAGTTTAACAGTTCTAAATTATAATGACTAGCATCTCTTTAATTTGCTTTGTGCATGCGCCTTGGGACGTTTTACTACATTAAAGACGCTATATAAATGCAAGTTGTTGTAGAAGCTGCTTGATTAACAATTGGTTTTGCAATTCTTCAAGTGAATGTTTGTTTATAAAAACAAACAATGTAAAAAGAAAACAGTATCTTTTAAATAATGAACATAATATCTGCTATATTAAGATTTTGATAAAATTGAATTTATTGCTGAATGTTTTGACCAACGTGAACTAAGATTTAATGTAGTTTTCAAGCAGATACCTTCAGTCATCTTGTACTGGTTGTGTGTAAGATTCTCTGAACTGATTTGTACTGCTATAAATTAATACAATTATCATATTCATTCATGGAGTGTTGAAGCCTTTTTTAGGATGTGTAATCAACCCACATATTACTTAATATTTAATCACAGAAGTAAGGACTGATGCTTTAAGGCCTAATCACAGAGACACTTATGGGTCACCTTGAAGCAGATGAGCTCAAACCTTGCTATCTAATCTGCATAGTCCGTTATACATTGTGTTATACATCAGAGTTAAAATGGCTGGTTAGCCAAATAATTAAATGCTAGTCACAGTTACATTTGGCTATATATTTTCTCTATCACTAGTCATATTAATCCTTGGCGCTTTACAGACATTTTTACTGATACGGCAGCAGTCCTTTCCTTTTAGTGCATTTTGACTTCATCACATCTGTGACCCAACCATGTCACTCTACAGTATTCCGGCTTTTGATTGGCTACAAAGCCAAAAGCTTTGGAGCTGTTTTTTGGCCAATCAAAACCAAGTCTGTGTCACAAGGCCATAGATTCAAACCCCACTTCATGACTTGAGTTTATAATCTAGGCTGACATTTCTAGTGTATTACTGGGGTAGTGCTGCATTATCAGAAGTGTTGTCTTTCAGTTAGATCAAGGCCCCATCTGCTCAAGTGGATGTAAAAGATCCTGAGACATTATTCAGTATCCTGGCTGATATTGCTCCCTCATCAACAACAACTTGTATTTATATAGCGCCTTTAACATAGTAAAACGTCCTAAGGTGCTTCACAGGAGCGTTATCAAACAAAATTCGACACCAAGCCACATAAGGCGATATTAGGGCAGATGAAGGACGGTTTTAAGGAGCGTCTTAAAGGAGGAAAGAGAGGTAGCGAGGTGGAGAGGTTTAGGGAGTGAATTCCAGAGCTTAGGGCCTTGGCAGCTGAAGGCACGGCCACCACTGGTGGAGCGATTAAAATCAGGGATGCTCAAGAGGCCAGAATTAGAGGAGCGCAGATATCTCGGAGGGTTGTGGGGCTAGAGGAGATTACAGAGATAAGGAGGGGCGAGGCGAAGCCATGGAGGGATTTGAAAACAAGGATGAGAATTTTAAAATCGAGGTGTTGCTTAACCGGGAGCCAATGTAGATCAGCGAGCAAAGGGGTGATGGGTGAACAGGACTTGGTGCGAGTTAGGACACGGGCAGCAGTGTTTTGGATGACCTCAAGTTTACGGAGGGTAGAACATGGGAAGCCAGCCAGGAGTGCGTTGGAATAGTCAAGTCTAGAGGTAGCACAGGCATGGATGAGGGTTTCAGCAGCAGATGAGCTGAGGCAGGGGTGGAGTCGGGCGATGTTCCAGAGGTGGAAATAGGCGGTCTTCGTGATGGCGCGGATATGTGGGCGGCAGCTCATCTCAGGGTCAGATATGACACCAAGGTTGCAAAGAGTCTGGTTCAGCCTCAGACAGTTGCCAGGGAGAGGGATGGAGTCGGTGGCTCGGGAACAGAGTTTGTGACGGGGACTGAAGACAATGGCTTCAATCTTCCCAATATTTAGTTGGAGGAAATTTCTGCTGTTGGACAAGCAATCTGGCAATTTAGAGACCAAAATGGCTGCTTTGTTTCATTGCATAACAACAACGGCCACACATCAAAAAATATTTCATGAGTTGTGAAGTGCTTTGGACATCCTCAGAAAGCAATGTAAGTGTTAGACCTTTCCTCTCGATAATTAGAAATTAATCTTTGGACGTATTCAATTCTATTATAGTGCACAGCTGTTAACGTGCTTATATGGTAATCGTGTAGATTTTCGGGTATATTACTTACACATCAACCATTAAAATATTGCACCAGCCACAGCACTGCAGTATTCCATAGTTACAGGGTGGTAAAAGAAAAGATTAAAGTAATGTGGGAAAACCTATTAATGATAAATAATTCAAATGGACTAGAATGGTTATTCATGGTTTTGTATTTGTAACAAAAGCAAAGATAAGTGTATTCATTATATGTCTATTAATTTGGCACAGCTGATCATTCCAGCACAATAATTAGCATTTTACAGCAACAAACATGAAACAAGTCTATAGCCAGTGTGTTACCATTAATAAAGATATTAGCCGTAAATTTTCTCAGGGCTTATCCTGCCCCACCACCGTAACTTCAGCAGAAACCCCATTTTCCCCGAAGTCCCATTTCAGCAATTCTGGGGCCTACAATTGGGGCAACTCACTTGACTGGCCAGCAAATTGGGGCAGCATCCGTTTCCACCATTATCCACCCTCAAAAGAAAGAATCTAAATTCCCAACAGCGATTTGGCGATCTGCCTGTTGAATTTGCATTCACTTCATTGCTGTATATTAAAACGAGGGCCAATGGTGTTGCAGCCCTGGACTTCTTGTATAGTTGCTCATAATGGACTAGGGGTAAATTAGAATGAGAAACTTAAGGCGCAGCTGTTGCTAGGATCACCTGAGACTGGCAGAAGTGAGGAGGTTTTAAGCCTGAAAAGTTTGAGTAGCGACTACTGAAGCTGGGAACAACTTTTTGCAGTGTTTTTTTGGTTGTCATTGAGCCTAGACAGCCATGGACTTGCTTCTGACTACCCGTGGGACTGCGAGACCACCAGTATATTTTAAGCGCCTGCCCTATTCCTCAGGTATGTCATTTCCTATGGACATGATGTGGAGATGCCGGCGTTGGACTGGGGTGGACAAAAATGAGAAGTCGCACAACACCAGGTTATAGTCCAACAGATTTATTTAAAATTACAAGCTTTTGGAGCTGTCGCCCCTTCCTCAGGTAAAGTTACAATGAGTGAATCTACAATATTTCACAGTATATAAACACAGAAACTGCAGAGATACAATCTTTCAGGGAAGGTGTCCTTACATCAAAGACACACCAATAGCACAGCCAAGACAATGAGATGTGTCACATGGGGTCCAACGTGTCAAATCCTGCTGTCTGCAGTTTTTTTTTGTTTGTTTTTTTGGGGGTTTTTTTAAAACTGGAAAGACAGACAACGATGTCGAGTCACGTTCTGTAGCATGACATGAACCCGATATCCCTATTGAGGCCGTCCTCATGGGTGCGGAACTTGGCTATCAGTTTCTGCTCGATGATTTTGCGTTGTCGTGTGTCTCTAAGGCCGCCTTGGAGAACGCTAACCCACAGATCCGAGGCTGAATGTCATTGACTGTTGAAGTGTTCCCCGACTGGGAGGTAACAATCCTGCCTGGCGATTGTTGCACGGTGTCCGTTCATACGTTGTCTCAGTGTCTGCGTGGTCTCGCCGATGTACCATGCTCTGGGGCATCCTTTCCTGCAACGTATCAGGTAGACAACGTTGGCCGAGTCACATGAGTATGTACCATGTACCTGGTGGGTAGTGTCCTCACGTGTGATGATGGTATCTGTGTTCATGATCTGGCATGTCTTGCAGAGGTTGCCGTGGCAGGGTTGTGTGGTGTCGTGCTCGCTGTTCTCCTGACAGCTGGGTAATTTCCTATGGACATATTGTTGTACGCCATTATCATGGAAAAGCTGGAAAGGAGAGTGATGCAGTATTTAAGGAGGATGCATCCACAAGGTATTATCTTCTCCCCTCCCCCCACCTCCCAGAATATACGGCAACACAAGCCTTAATGAAGAGATGTATGTTAGAGCCATGCGATTCACCAAAGAGGCAATAGAGGACCTGCGCCACCTACTGCATAAGGACTTGGAGCCACAGTCATGTGCCAGGACAGCTCTTTCTGAGGCTGCGAAGGTCACAACAGCACTCAACTTTTATGGCACTGTGCCATTTCAGGCAGCCATGGGGATCCCTATAATATTAGCCAGGGTGCCTTCCGGGCATGCATTTGTTAGGTGGATGATACACTTTACAGAAGAGCTGAGGAAATTCATCCAGTTTGGCATCAAAGCAACACAGCAGTGAAATAGAATTGTCCAGTTTTATGGGGTTGCTGGATTTCCCATGGTTCAAGGTGCAATAGATAGCAGCCACGTTACTTTGCAAGGTCCTACAGTGAACTTCTTTAACTTCCTCAACAGGCAAGGGTTCTACTCCCCGAATGTCCAGATTTTCTGACAACATACAAAGTCAGGATGTGTTGATCCTTCAGAATTTGGCCCTCCCTGACCTCTTCCAGAAAGAAAATCATGTCAATGGATGGCTGGTGAGTGACAAGGCAATATTCCTGCTTCCATGGGGAATGATTCCTTTTAACTTGGCACATCCTCACACAATCCCCAGTCCTCCAGCTGCCTCATGCTCTATGAATCACCTGGTGCCACATCCTCATTATCTAATTCATCCCCAGGTGAAAGTATCTGAGCAGGTGCACGGGAGTGAAAAATCAAGTGACACATTGGGTAAGATGGAGGAGGCTGTGACAAAGGAACATAGGGCATGTTCAGGGTCCAGGGTCTCATGGCTTGGCCTTTACATAATCCTCCTCATCATCTTCCTCCCCCTTCTCCTCCTCATCTGCCCTCTTGCTGCAATGGATCCACAGGAAAGGTAGGTAGAAGTTAGAATGCTTGAAATTAAGGAGACATATGGAAGCTTGTGGCTGTATGCTGCTTCACAGGGAAGCCGTGGTGACTGTATAGCTGTGCACCCACTAACCTGGTGCCTGCATAGTCCTCACAAAACTCGCCATCTCCTGTGGCGATAGCAGAGTATCTCCCCAGCAGCTTCATGGCCTACTACTTATAGGAGGTGACCAACTTAATGTCAGGGATGTTGCTTCCAGTCCTCTGCCTCTCACGGGCTTCATCCACGAGTTTCCCCTGCAACAGGGGTCACAGTCTAAGGATAAGGGGTAAGCCATTTAGGACTGAGATGAGGAGGAATTTCTTCACCCAGAGAGTGGTGAACCTGTGGAATTCTCTACCACAGAAGGCAGTTGAGGCCAGTTCATTAAATATATTCAAGAAGGAGATAGATACATTTCTTAAGGCTAAAGGGATCAAGGGATATGGGGAGAAAGCAGGGACAGGGTACTGAGTTTGGATGATCAGCCATGATCTCATTAAATGGCAGAACAGGCTCGAGGGGCCGAATGGCCTACTCCTGCTCCTATCTTCTATGTTTCTAACAAGATTTGAGTAAATTAGATGATGCCTAGCAATTGAGGGATGTCTTCCAGATAGCATCAGGCAGCTGATGTAAGAGATCTGGTGGTGTTATCCTGTTAAAGTGGAAGAAGGGGTTTTAATATTCTTCATGCAAGTAATTGCTGTTAGAGAAGATGGCAACACATCCTGCAAGATCTGGGGCTAGAAATTCACCTGCTGGCGCTAATGGGAGGCACTAAGGGGACGAGTTAGTGCCCCCATTAACCGAAGAGTTTTGCAAAGGGTTAGTTGTGTAATTCTTAATATTAAACGGTGAAGAAAAGGGAAATCATGGTGTGTTACCTTGCCTGCCCTCATCTTGCGGCATTGGTCCACAGTTCTGGGGGTGGGAGAGATGGCACACAGTGCCACATTTTATGGCTTCCTCTCATGAAGACCCAACAGTCTCTCTTTCCTTTGCTCAACCTCCTCGGAGAATTTTAGGGGTTTTGATAAAATTGTGAGCTCTTCTTTTGTTCCTCTTTTCAATGCCAATGTCCCTTCATCAGCTGCATCTGCCAGATCCTCCAATGATAGATATTCTTTAAAAGTTAGCTAAAATCTCACATGAGCTATCAGTCCAGCTACCTGACAATTAACTCACTGAGCCAAGCATTTTCTACTTATCTGCCTCTCCCTCAACCTGCCGTTGCAATCTTGGGCCAGATATAGCCTTTGAAAGGCTTCACTCAATTTTGCTCAGCACAGTACTCCTATTTTACACAGGATTTACACTACAGAACTGGCAATGAATATTTAGGAACATAGGAACAAGAGTAGGCCGTTCAGCCCCCTTAAGTCTGTTCCGCCATTTGATTAGATCATGGTTGATCTGTATAAATGAACTGACCCAATACAGGCTTCTTCAGCAGCACCTCCCAAACCCGCGACCTCTACCACCTAGAAGGACAAGGGCAGTAGGAGCATAGGAACAGCACCACCTCCAAGTTCCCCTCCAAGTCACACACCATCCTGACTTAGAAATATATCGCCGATACTTCATCGTCGCTGAGTCAAAATCCTGGAACTCCCTCCCTAACAGCACTGTGGGAGTAGCTTCACCACACGGACTGTAGCGGTTCAAGGCGGCGGCTCACCACCACCACCTTCTCAAGGGCAATTAGGGATGGGCAATAAATGCTGGCCTTGCCGGCGATGCCCACATCCCAGGAACGCTCTGCAGAGCAACCTCGGCGCAAATCTGACGCTACTTGCCATGTGGAATTTTGGGACCGCTATGAATGCATCATACTTGACATTTATTGGTAGATAGTTTATGAAATGTGCAGTTTGGCTGAGATGTTCACAAAGGTGAAGACAATGTAAAAGTGCGGCTTCATTGTTTACTTAATGGAACCACGTATCACATTACCAAGCAATGGCAATCATGTAGCAACAGTTAAGTTCTATTTTGGTCTTGTGGGGGAGGGATCTTCTACTTCTGCCTGAAACGGGTGAGAAGTTGGCGGAGTGTCCGCTTGCCCGATGCCGGTGTCTGGAGACCCTGAACCGTTTTCCGGTTTCATTTTAAATGCTGCCGGGAAGCTGCACCTCATCGGTTGTGGGAGGGCAGGAAATCAGCCACCTCCCTCACTGAGCCAGCCTGCAGGCAGGTTGAGTCCTGATGCGGGTGGGGTGGGGCCGGAGGGGGGAGCGGGTTGGCGGGCAGGGGGAGGGATTGATACCGGAGGAGGCCGTGCACGGGTCCTGCTCCTCCTAGCCCCCCACAAACAAAAGTAACATTTCTTCAGTTGTTTTTTGAGCTGCCTTCAGGACTCCCTTTAAGGACCACTGGTTAGGCCACTCAACGCCTTATACCTAACAATTGAAGTCCTACAATAAGCGTAGATAAAACCCCAAGTTGCATATTTAAGCAGCCTCCCAATGGAAAAAGGCAGGCATACTGCTTCCCCATTTACAGGCTCGCCTGAAAATTGCCTCAGGCAGGCCTTGTGTGTCCAGGTTGTCGTCCTCCGCTCCAATTTTCAACTGCTGGCTGCCCATTTTTCAGGCAAGAAATGGGCAGCCAGCAGTTGAAAATTGTCCCTGAGATCCTCAGGCTTACTGCAGTATGAGTCGGTAGGCCTCTGATAGACTGTGAGTAGCTATAGCCAAGTTTGCACACATGTATTTAAACCTACAAGTCTCTTGGCTTTTTAGATTAAACTGCATGTAATTCTTGGGTGGACTGCCGTAATATTTTACACTACTTCCAAGAATAATCCAAGGTTCTTGTCGGTCTGTCTCTAAAGAGACAGAAAGCTGCTGGGGTTTCTATCCTTCGATATATTTTTGTAGAATATTTTAGGAAACAGCAGTGAACATGAAGCGTGTTTGTTTTCACCATTGCAAAATTCCTTCAGCCCTCAGAACATTGTTTGTGGTGATATATGAGTGATAAATCACATTTCCAAATGACACAAGGCTACATTTCTTCCACCACTTCAGACAGTTGTTATCAACCTTCTATTTTAGATCAAAATAGTCTGTATGATGCCTTGGATGCAGGATTTTATTGTTGTGTGATTTATCTTCTCCCCGAGCATGTTAACTCTCTGAGTACCTGTAACAGAACCATTTATTTCCTTTTGTGAAAAATGTTAACTTGTTCTTAAAAAGAATTATTGCAATGTTAAAAGTGTGCAACAGGCTGTTTAAATAATGGATAGCGGGCAGTGAGAGGCAACACTGCGACATAATTCAGAGGTTTGGGTAAAAAGAAAAAAAACTGCAAATGGTAGAAATCTGAACTAAAAACAGAAAATGCTGGAAATGAGCAGCAGTGCATCAGCATTTGAAAAGAGAAAGGACAGGTTAAGCTGTCAGCTGCACTAGTACAGACATTCTGACAAAGGGTGTAACCCTGAAACATTACCCCATCTTTTCTCTTTGGACCTGCTGTGTAATTTCAGCACTTTCGCTTCTCAGAGGTTTGGATAATGTTCTGAACTGCGACAGCAAAGTTCAATCTGTTCTAAACTGTGTGACTGAATTTATCTCCCTCCCATCCTACAGTTTTAATTTGTTTTCTTGTTTGTTCAATTTGAAAAATGCTGGTGGTTTACAAACAGAGAAGGAACTTGCATTTATATAGCGCATTAGCACATCTCTCAGGATGTTCCAAAGTGCTTCACATACAGTCAGTTACTTTCAAATACAGTCCCAATTGCTGTGTAGGTGAATACAACATCCATTTTGGGCACAGCAAGGTTCCACAAACAGCAGTGACATGAAAGGCCAGTTGATCTATTTCTTTTAGATTTTTTTTTAGTTTTAATAAAGAATGTTGTTATGATCTGGAATGCACTGCCTGAAAGGTTGGTGGAAGCAGATTCATAGAATCATAGAATAGTACAGCACAGAAGGAGGCCATTCGGCCCATTGAATCTGCGCCGGCTCTTTCAAAGAGCAATCCAGTTAGTCCCACTCCCCCGCTCTTTCCCCATATCCCTGCAATTTTTTCTCCTTCAAGTATTTATCCAATTCCCTTTTGAAGGCTACTATTGAATCTGTATCCACCACCCTATCAGGCAGTGCTTTCCAAATCCTAACCACTCGTTGCGTAAAAAAGTTTTTTCCTCATGTCGCCTCTGGTTCTTTTGCCAAACACCTTAAATCTGTGCCCTCTCGTTATCCACCCTTCAGCCATTGGAAACAGCTTCTCTTTATTTACTCTATCTAAACCCTTCAGGATTTTAAACACCTCTATCAAATCTCCTCTTAGCCTTCTCTGCTCCAAGGAGAACAACCCCAGCTTCTCCAGTCTATCCACGTAACTGTAATCCCTCATCCCTGGAACCATTCTAGTAAATCTCTTCTGTACCCTCTCCAAAGCCTTCACATACTTCCTAAAGTGTGCTGCCCAGAATTGGACATAATACTCCAGCTGGGCCAAACTAGTGTTTTATATAGGTTTAGCATAATTTAATAGTAACTGTAATAGTAATAGATTCAATAGTAACTGTCAAAAAGGAATTGGATATATACTTGAAAAGGAAAAAGTTTGCAGGTAAGTGGGACTAATTGGATAGTTCTTCCAAAGAGCTGGCACAGGCACCAATGACCGAATGGCCTCCTTCTATCATTCTATGAATGTTGAACAGGAAATTGGGAGAACTGCTCTTCTTCAAGTGGTGCCTTTAGTGTCCACCTGAACAAACAGATGGGGCTTTGAATTAACATCTTATCCAAAGGGCACACCTCCAACAGTGCAGCACTAGCTCAGTACTGCACTGAAGTGTCAACCTGTATTGATATCAAGTCCAGAAGTGGAACTTGGCTGCAGTGTTTGAGTACCCAGATACAAGAACACTGTAGAAAATAAGAAATCAGTAAATGTACATGAAAAGACTAAGAAATGCAGATGTGAATTTATTAATAACATGACTGTACAGTAGAGCATTACATGGTTAGTTTTGTATGTTACAAGGAGCTGCTTAGTAACATTACTGACTATACAGTGAATAACCCTGCAACCTGTAGGATTATAATTTTTTTCTTCACTCTTATGCATTATGAATCTATTGTACATTTTGGTTACACATGGGGGCAGTGTACATTGCTGCATTGAGACTTCTTTGCATGGTTGTGTCTGTACTGGAAGCGATGCAAGTCTAAGGATGGAAACAATTTCATTTGGGGTAAGTTTTATGGCAGGCGGGGGGGTACAGGGGTCCTTCCTGCTGATGGAGTTAGAATCCGAGCCTCTCTATGGGTAGCTCACTATTATTGGCCTGCATTTACCTCCTGAGAGATGACCGCAGGGGTGGTGCCATTTTCTTTCCATTAACCGATGGGGTAAGCCTTGTTCCCAAGTTTTCTATGCTGTCTTTTGTCATGATTGTGAACATGGTAGAATTGTGCCTGGGATGTTTCTGTTGGGAGGTGGAGGAAGAGTTCCAGGAATGGAGGGCTAAGAGATTTGGGGGAGGGGGAGGGTGGCTTGCACTGGAGTCTGAGAAGTATTATTTGGCTTTGGAGGGAGTGTTAAATCTGGAGGAAGTGGTATTTGACCATGTTGAGTGAGATGGAATTATTTGACTAACGACTGGGATTATACAATTTGGCTCTTGTGGAAGAGTTGGCCTAGTCAGGTGATTCCTTTCTCTCAATCCACTTACAGGAAGTGTTTCTGGGAGTTCCCATTGTGCCAGATTTGTGAGAGAGCTGATAGGCCTGAAGGAATCTGCAGGGAGGTACAGATCTTCCTCCAAGTTGGGAGCTTTAGAGTAACAAGGTGATACTTCTGGACCCTGGTCAGCCTTTTATGAAGATCTATGAAGGGTAGGCTGTGCAGGGGAATTGGTGGTGAGATCCTAATCTCCTTTCCCAGAGAAATATTTTCCTGAGAAATCTAAGACCGGGCCACAATTCCTTATATCTGAGCTGCCCAATGTCCAAGGTATGGCAGGTCAAATTCCCTTTCTTGTTTTGGGAGCTGAAGGTGCTTAAGACGTATTCATGGCCCTTGTAGAAAATCTTTGAGATGTAACTGTACCAGGTCTCAGAATTGCTGGGACCTTGACAGGTAGCATCTGAACTAGGTAGAGGAGGTGGGGGAGGGTGTTTGGTGCGTATTCCCTGCCTAGAAGTGATCGCGGCAGATTGTTCAGTCTCAGGGTTGTAATTTGTTTGGTTTTGAGCCTCAAACCCAGCTCTTGAGTGGGCTGTCTGGAAATTTTGAGAATGCAAACTGGTTTGTTTCTTTAAAAAAAAATTGAAGGCCAATTTTCCAACTCTGTGTTTCATGGTATCGAGGCATTTGTTAATAAGTTTAGAAAAAAAAAAAGAATCTTCATCAGCAGCGAAGGATCAAAACCTACCCCCTGCCCTGCTCCATTCTGGCCCCTGTCTGCTTTTGGATTTGGCAAAAGGTGGTAATGCCTAGTAATCTGACGAAGCAGCTGTGCGAGCAGCTTGTTTCCAGGTCTCTGAAAATGCCTCCAGGAATGTGTCACTTGGAGGTTTGTCAGGCTGATGTAGATTAGCTTGTTGTCCCTTGTGCAAAGCACCTCACCTCCACCCACTATAACCCAGATATCCCAGCTTAGATCAGGAGCTCACCACGGGAAGAACTCCAGGGGAGAGCCTATGCTTTACCTCTGGTTGGTGGGCCGTCTCTGCATTAATGCTCAGCATCACAAAGGTCTTGATCTACACACGATGCCTGACACAGATGCACTAATCAATTGCATTTACTAATTGTGGTTTGCTTCATTGATCAATGAAAATTGTCACTGAATTATGCATTCTTTCAGGACTTAGTTAGAATATCTTTCGCCGATTCATTTGTGTGACAAATGTAACTAATCATGCAATAGAAATGACCAGAGAGCAGCTCTGGACATCAGCTTGAGCATCAGCAGCTGAAGTGTACTACTCCGATAGTATGTGTGATCTGTAGTATACTAAGCCTGCTAGGGTCACCACTGGGGCTGCCAAGCAAATTCACAAGAACTGACAACTGAATCATTGCAGCCAGCATATGAAAAGAATGATAGCGTGGGTGACTGACAGTTTAAGAGTGCTTATCTATCGTTTGCAAATTTGCTAGTTAAAGCAAAAACGATCACTTTTCTTATAGTACATTTTGCCAGTAGCTATGCCTTTGATGAATCAAAATAAATTGGGATGTTTATGCCCAAAGTGCAAGACTTGTTTCTTCTGAGAATATGAATTAACTTGCAGAAAACGCCACCTTTTTTGAATCATATTTTAATACTGGATATACAAGGAAATTGGCAAAAGAAAGCAGAGGAGAGAGGAGGAAAAACATTTCTACAGCGCGAGTTGTTTCGTTCTGGAAGGGTGGCGGAAGCAGATTCAATATTAACTTTCAAAAGTGAATTGGATAAATGCTTGAAGGGGGAAAAGTGGCAGGGGAGTGGGACTATTTGAGAGTGGGGGGCGGCAGGGGGCTCCGATATCACGTGGGAAACCCGGAAGTAAGATCAGCGCGTCTGTCAGTAGTATTTTAACGCAGCCAGCTCATTATCATTTTACCTCCAGGTTTGGCGTCGATTGTGCGGCAGCGGGCGTGACGAGGACCCGCCTGATGTGATCTCAACTCCAGTATTTAAAGGGCCAATCCACCGATGGAATTTGGAGGAGTTGGGAGTTGGAAGCACGAGAAGACGATCTGTGCGAATGGATTCGGGACGCTCAAAGGCTGCGCCCCGCTTCAATAATTCCTCCCTTGATTTACTGCTGGAGGCTGTGATGAGTCGGAGAGAGATCCTCTTCCCCAGCATTGGGATAGAGAAACCTGCTGCTGCCACAAAGAAGGCGTGGCTGGAGGAAGCCCTGAAGGTCAGCAGCAGGAGCATTGCGCCACGCTGCTGGATTCAGCGCAGGAAACGCTTTAATGATCTACCCAGGTCAGGAAAGGTAAGTACAGTTACACATTCACCTACATCCTGCTGTGCGCATCACCCCACCCGCCCATTCTGCCTTGTCAAACCTACAACAACAGCAACTTGTACTTATATAGTGCCTTTAACGTAGTAAAACGTCCCAAGGTGCTTCACAGGAGCATTATCAAACAAATGACCAGATGACCAAAAGCTTGGTCAAAGAGGTAGGTTTTAAGGAGTGCCTTAAAAGAGGAAAGAGAGGCGGAGAGGTTTAGGGAGGGAATTCCAGAGCTCAGGGCCTAGGCAGCTGAAAGCAGGGCCACCAATGGTGGAGCGATTAAAACCGGGGATGCGCAAGAGGCCAGAATTGGAGGAGCGCAGATATCCCAGAGGGTTGGAGGGCTGGAGGAGATTATAGAGATAGGCAGGGGCGAGGGCATGGAGGGATTTGATAACAAGGATGAGAATTTTAAAATCGAGGGATTGCTTAACCGGGAGCCAGTTTAGGTCAGCAAGCACTCCATCACATCACTCCTCACAGCCACTTACCTTGCAAGCACAGCCATCATTCTCTTTCTATGCACTTCCTCACATCCCCATCTATCTATCCACCACTCCCACTCAGCCTCATCATTACGCAATTTCATGCCTCTCCCTGATAGTCACCCTCACCAAATGCACTGCATCCATTGGGTGAACACATACCATCACAGTCACTCATAGGTTTGTTCTTTCCCTCGTTGTAGGAGAGGAGAGTACAGAACACTAGGGAGAGGGAGAGAGCTGAAGGAGGGCCTCCACAGATTTCCCAGCTAACAACTGCAGAGGAGGAAGCGCTGCAGATCATTAGCATTTCTCTGTCCTTTGCCATCGGAGATGGGGACCTCCCAGCTACCTGGTGACACAATTAAATATCAGCGACCGACATGTCATACAACTCTCAGTCACGTTGACTTGATTTCAACAGCGAGTGAAATATGATCATCTTCATAATGATAAGTTGCAACATATTTACCTTGCCAGTGCTAATTCATATCTTTTCTCTCTGCCAGGGCTTTCACGCGTGCAGCAGGAGTTGCTGGAGGTCGCGGACAACGATTCCTCAGAGGAGCTCAATCCTTCTGAGGTTGCACCGTCACAGGACTCAAGCTCACCGTGCACCAGCTCGGATACTCGCACTTCGGTGTGACCAGTTAGACAGATAGTTGGGTCTTCATCTGGTGACTCACACTTCACAAGCGAGCAAGAGCAGATGGTGGTGGCAGGGACAGCTGTGGAGAGTCCATGTCAGAGAGCACAGCCCTCTCCAAGCTCTGCTCAGCTGGACACAGATGCTGTACTCCAAGGGCCGTCAATGAAAAGAAGAATGATTGAGGAGCAGCAGAGAATGTGCGATGTACAGACAGGCCTTCAAAGTAGACTCACCACGATTGCAGAGAGAATGGAACAATCCACCTGAAGCATGAGTGCGTTGATGTCGCAGAGCATTGTGACAATGTCTTCGTGTATGGATAGAGTGACCAACTCTGTGGAACGTCAAACACGCCAATCAAATGAATCCATGCATGCCTTGACCACAACTCTGGATTACAACATGTCTGCTGCCTTAAATAGGATGACAGATACCTTAGCCTTGGCCTTACAGCACCCCACTGATCTGGACCAAAGTGTTCTCCAGCACAGTGGTAGCAGTAAAGTGTGGCTGGCCCATGAAAGAGATGCTGGCGAGAGGGTACATGGAAGTGGGGACTCCACTCTAAGTGCTCCCACTTCTCACCCATTGCCCCCCCCCCCCCCCCACCAGTCAGTACCCCACATCCTGCCTCGTGTCCTGTTGGCTGAGTCTGTCCCTGCACAGGTGCAGGCGGAGCAGTCTTTAGCGGGGCCCTCACGGGCTCTAAAACCCAGAGGTCATCAGCCAAGTGTATTTCAGCCGGCAGAGCAGGGATGTGACCAGCCTGCCTCTAGATCTACAGAAGCCACAAGGGTTGCACCATGTAGGAGTGGTAGGAAAAGGAAGAGTAAAGCTTTGTAGCTGCATTAGGGTATGCACATGGGCGTTTCAGAAAATGTTACGTTGTGAAGTGTCCGTCTTTCGTAGAATCACATAAATTTTATTAGATTACACCATTTTCTCGTCTTGCCTATTCTTGGTTGCTGGGTGGCAAGTCGCCTTTTAACTTGTTTGATGATGAATGGGAAGACATAAATCGATGGGGACCAATGGGGGGAATGTTCAAGTGCTGGTTGGTTGTTTGCAGGACTGCTTTGTGTCAGTGGCATTGGTGGTGGCGGCAGGGGGGGGAAGAGTGGCCATTGCATGTACTTGTGATATTGGTCCATTGGTGCAACCTAAGTGAACATTGCATTAATAAGGACATCCTGGGCAGCAATGTGAGCAGCTGGTGCTGTATTGCCCTCATCACTTTTCTCCTCCTTGTCTTCCTCGTCTTCCTCCTCCTCATCCTTGGAATCATCCACTACGATCTGTGCTCTGCGCCTTGTTTCGCCTGCAGGTCCAAACCTTGTTGTGCAGAGCGCAGCACACCGCGACCATTTTGGAGACCCTGGCTGGTATGTACTGAAGGGCGCCTCCAGATTTGTCTCGGCACCTGAAGCGCATCTTCAGCATGCTGATGGCCTGTTCAATCACACACCTGGTGGTCATATGGCATTCATTATAGCGCTGTTGGGCTTCATTGGTCAAGTTTCTGACGGGTGTCATCAGCCAAGTTTTAAGCGGATATCTCTTGTCTCCTCGCAGCCACCGCTTAAGTGTGCTTGGATTGCCGCAGGGCGAAAGCATCATGGCAGCTCCCAGGGAATCTTGCGCACACGTGTAGAAATATCTTTTTGTGGTTGCACACCAGCTACACATCAATGGAGTCGAAGTTCTTGCGGTTCACGCATACTGCTGGTTGATCTGGGGGGGCGCGGTATGCCATGTGTATGCAGTCGATGATGCCCTGCACCTGTGGGAAGCCAACCAGAGACGCAAACCGGAGCGCCCGCTCATCCTGACTGGCATCATCACAGGCGAAGTTGACATAATTGCCAGCCCTGGCAAACAATCCTGTCTTATGCATTTATGGGTTGCCGACTGGGTGATCCTGGATATGTCTCCTGCAGAGCCCTGGAGGGATCCGGAGGCAAAAAAGTTGAGGGCGGTGGTCATTTTGACAGGCACCAGTAATGCGTGGCCACCAGGTCCAGCAGGGAGAAGGTCTTCTAGGGGGCTACAGATGTCTGCCACCACCTGACGCGACAAACTGAGACTCCTAAGGCACTGCTGCTCCAACATGTCAAGCAAACTCGGCCTCTGCCTGGACACCCTATGTCACGGGTAGTGCCTCCTGCGAGCTGCACCCCTCTCTGTTGCCCCCCTCTCTGCTGTCCAGCTGCAGGTCTCTCAATAGCAGGCTACTGCTGCTGGTGGTGGTGCTGGTCATATTGCTCCTTGTCCGAGGTCCAATCTAAGGCAGCCATGGTGCCACCCATCCTGATGTCATTCAGAAAACCTTCAAAGTATAGAAGGTAAACTCTCAGCAAAAATACTGTGAACGAACCCTTTCTCACTAGTAGGTAAGAAATCAGCCGTGAGCAGTGTCCCCACTAAGCTGTGCGGCCGCGCAGTCATTTGCAAGGTCCTGCGCAGGCTGCTCACCGGCTTTTACATTGGAGATACCGCACATGTGCAAAAATTTGAATGGACCGCGCATTGGGGGAGGCAGTGCAGCTTCTGATGACATTGGCTGTGAGTACTGAGTATTTATTACAGTATTTCCATGAGTTTGAATCAGCTCCTCGATTGCCGTTGTGTTCTCGCCTTGCTTTCAATGACGAGTTACAGGAAGCCTGGGAAACCCGTGGATGCGACGTAATATTTAAAAGTGCGTTGAAATATCGCTCCAATTGGGCAATGTTAATAGGCAACCCGCTCGCATTTTTGCCGGATTTCACCCCCTACCCGTACCCAAACCCACACCGCCTCCAGGTTAAAATTCCCTCCTTTGTCTTCCTAACGCTAAATACACCTCCTCTTTAAGATGCTACAGCCGTCCCTTCAGATCCAGCCACCCCACCTGACTTCTCACCTCCAGATCAAGAATCTGTATAGTGGGGAGTACGTTTCACTCTGACAGTTCACCGACCACATTAAATGAGGGCCCAGGACTTAAATCAATCGGATCCCACGCTGACCTCCCACCGCAAGCACGAAACAAAGATGACCCCCATTCTGTCAGGATGGTCCTATTCATCTGGAAACAGCCAGATTTTAGCTTCTAGGCATAATCCCTGCCAGGCAGCCCTACTGGCCAATGCCTGGACAGGGAAAGCTGGGAGCAGGTCAGAGGTCAAGCTGTTCATTTCCTTTCCAACTAGGAAACAAAGGGCCGGGAATACATGGTCTAGTTCGGTTCCGTAAGATCTGGGAAGGGAAACACAAGTGAGCAGATCCACCTCAAGATATTGCTGTTCAGGATTAGAGAAATGGCTGACCGGAAAATTGATATTTGGTCTGCTAAATTTTGTTATTTTTTCATATTATGAGGAGTGATACTGAATTAAGTTGAAGTACAGTGAGATTTATTATACATGTTACTCTGTCAGTTTTGTTGATTTACTTTTGGCCTTGTCTCTCTAAAGTGTTATTCAGTCCCCCTTTTGAGATTAGAAAAGTGCATTTGGAGGCACATGCTAGATCACAGAATCACAGAATCCCCACAGTGCAGATAGAGGCCATTTCGGCCCACCGAGCCTGCACCGACACATATCCCACCCTATCCCCGTAACCCCACGTATTTAATCCCCCCTAACACTAAGGGTCAATTTATCATAGCCAAATCAACCTAACCCGCACATCTTTGGACTATGGGAGGAAACCGGCGCACCCGGAGGAAACCCACGCAGACACGGGGAGAATGTGCAAACTCCACACAGACAGTCACCCGAGGCCGGATTCGAACCCGGGTCCTTGGCGCTGTGAGGCAACAGTGCTAACCACTATGCCACTGTGAGATTGCAATACTCAATTCATATAACAAAGAGTTTCACTGTTACAACTCCCTGAGTCATGCTATCGTATGACTATTGGGTAGTAAAGGTAAACTCCAGGCCCTAAGGGATATGGGATCCACTTACATGAGAGACCAGTGATGCTGTACCTGAGAGGATATCTAGAGTAGGCTCGAAATTTGTAACACTGCTCCAAGTGCTATCTCTGTTACTCCCTCAATCTCTCCCAACTGCATCCTTTGCTCCAATCACCTTTCCCAACTCTCCCCGCCCCCCCCACGCCTGTCTCTCCCCGCCACCCCCCCACCCAGTGGCTGTCAATGCACTATTACCACTTTAGCAAGGTTGAAAAGATAAACTACCTGCTGAATATGATTTATGTAGCTTGATACCGCAGAATTCCTAGGTACCTTTTGTCAGCAGTTAGGAGTCCTTGTGTCCCATAATCAAGGAAGGTTTTGGGACGTGGCCTGGCAGGGTTAACTCAGCATTCTGAGGGGCATAAAATTAGTGCCGTGTCTTAGGATATGGGGGTTGGGGACGGTGGGGGGAGCGGTGGAAACAGGTGTATAAACTAAACAGTTTTTGCTGCATTATTGCACTATTGCTTTACTGTTTGGTGATAAAACAGGGATCACTGCTACACGCAGTAGATATTCTGTTGCCGATGGAGACCAACCTTGACTGTTCATCTTTCTCTAAAAGCAGCGCAGTATTGGACAAGTTTTCAAGAGCAATACAAGTGAGCACTGAGTAGGGGTGATTGTACTGGCTGGTCACATTACTGGAAATAGTTGGAGAGCTGGTAAAAGCTGTTCATCTCTAACTATTTCCAGTTCTGATCAAAGGTCATCGACCTGAAACGTTAACTCTGTT
This sequence comes from Squalus acanthias, assembly GCA_030390025.1. Taxonomy (NCBI): domain Eukaryota; kingdom Metazoa; phylum Chordata; class Chondrichthyes; order Squaliformes; family Squalidae; genus Squalus; species Squalus acanthias. The sequence continues at coordinate 68,102,661 of CM059437.1, forward strand.
TCTCTCTCCACAGATGCTCCCTGACCTGCTGAGTATTTCCAGCATGTTTCTGTTTTTATTTCAGATTTCCAGCATCGGTAGTGTTTTGCTTTTGTTCGAGAGTTATTAGATCTGTGGATTTGCCAGTAATGCACTTCTTATGCAATACAATTAATTCTAGATGAGCCAATTTTTGATCCAAACGTAATAGATTTGCAGTCCACCAAACCGCTTCCTATTCACTCTCATTGTAAAGAATTCTTGATTCAATTATAACATTTAAATAAAAGAAATCCTCATAAAATATTCCCCAGTTCTTTGAGGCCCTGAAATGATGCTATAAGATACTGGCAAACGAACGCTTAACTCATCTGGCTGGAGTTCCTCTCTCTGCTATTTTAGCAGCAGTATTAACCCATTAGTTAATGTCTGCACTAAAATAGCTGAAAGGGGGATTGCAGATGAATGTGTTTGGCATTGTCTGTAAAGGAATAGCCATATTTCAGAAAAATACACCATCCTATGAACAGAGTTCTGACATTATTAAAATATGACAAACTGGGTTTAAAAATCTAAAAGCCTCAACGACACAAAGCTATAAATACAGGCTTCTGAGATAAGATGAGCTTGTTAACACAAAGCTGTAAACACCATACAAGCTTTTGAAATGGGAAATGGTTATTGACACTGAGACAATGGCCCTATTGAAGAAGCAAAGGCTTGCTTCCAAGGAGTCTGCAGTTTGGAACCAACACAATGCTATACCCAGTTTAAAGTGTTAAAAAATAACACTTCGAACAGAAACACAGAACATTAAAAAACCATGTGTCTTTGTAAAAGTAACATCAAATGAAACAGGAAACACAATTATATATACAACCAATTGAAGTAGCTAAGAAATGCATGGAACACCCTGGTTGAAGTCGTTTTGATTTACATATTGTAAATATGATACCTACAGAACACTTTGAAGATATAATATCAATAGATGACACCAAGCAATCACATTGTGTTTGTATTGAAAATGGAACAGTTAGTAGACATAACGTCTGCTTATAACTAGTCAAGGGGATATTAAGAATTGAATTGAAGACCTTCGTAAGAATGGCATCAAAGAGATAAATCTGTAATAACCATTTTATATGATAAGTTATGAAACACCTATACAGCAGACAGGATTCTGAGAGTTAGCAGCTGAACTAACAGTAAGAATAGAAAGAAGTCAACAGAGGTATGGCTAGAGATAATTAGCTTACATCAGCAGAAAACTTCAAAGGAGATACCACTGCAAAAAGAGTATAAGATATGGGATTTTCAAATGGGAAAACAGAAGTTGCTGGAACGGGCAGGCGATTCTCAGCTTCAGAGGCAGGCTCTGTAAGTTTTTAACTCTTTGAGTCTCAGGAATCAAACGGTACTTTTATTTGATTTTGGTGGATATTCTGGATTAAGAATAAGTAGAAATATAAAAATGTAACGAAGTTAAGATTTGAGAATAAGGATCTCTGAGAATAAGAAATGTAAGCTATTTGTATTTTGAACTGTTAAAGTTACGATTGACTCACCAGCTGTTAATTAAATGTCGGTTCCTTAATAAATCTATATATTTTTAGAATTGTCTCAGAGTATTTCTGTATCAACCTCGCGAACTCAAATCTCTGTACGCTCTTTTGTGAGGAGTTGCAGAATTCTGGGGGGTTTTCCGGACCCTCATAATATCCGGAAGGTTACAGTCTAGTTAAACTTATTAAAAGTGCTATCTGGAGGACGGTAATATCTTCAAGTCATTTCTTTCCTTTAGGGAGAGATAGTCTGGACCTTTAGACCCAATTAAGCGTCTTATAGGATTTGGCTATCTCTAACTTTAGTTGAAGGGGAACGTCTGGGGAATACACCTGATCTGGGGTAGCCCGAGAAGGGCTAGGACTTGTAATTATCCCTTCATGTCCACTAGTGTCTCACTGTGTAATTTCAGGACCTAACTTTTTAATGGGTAGACATTAGTCAATCAGCGGCAGAATTGGGATAAACTGGGACAGCGCAACTCTTTTGGAATTGAAACTATAACTGAGTAAAAAGATAAAATGCCACAATTTAATGCTTACACTTTTAATTATGGGAGTAGTTCACTTCATGATATTAAAAGGTGAGAGAGAATCAGGTAATTCTTCTTTGACTTTGTTTGCACTTTTGCCAGTAGACACACATCTCAGAACAGCATTCAAAGGGTTAAATAGCAAAAAAGCCCCGTAAACACATGTAGAGTGACAGGGCTATTACTGACCTTTCCACTCTTATAATTCATTTACAAAGTTGTTAACAACCTGTTAGGAAGGAGGCAGGCAGCCCTCCCACAGCTTTCCTTTTTTATGTGACTGTTGTCAAACAAGAAAGCAGAATGGCTCGCTCGCTAGATTTGTTGTCTAAATGACCCTTAATCAACTACATGAGCTCAAATCAAAGAAACATTCTGACTGTTGAACAAGGCTGTGTAAAGCTTTGACGAGATAGCTCATGGGAATCCAGCCAGTAAAATAACCATTCTGTAATTCTGTTATAAGCCACAGACAAACCAAACAGTTTCCGTAACATACTTTTGTCCCTAGTGGTTTAGTGGGTAAATGCACCACTTGAGGGTTGAAATTCCTCTGTGTGCTATTTTTAGCTCACTGATAAATGCATTTGTGTCAATTTCTTGTGTGAGCTATTTTAATGGAGTCATTGACCCAATTATTTTAAACAGGTTACCGGCTTAAAATAACGGACACATGTGTTTGGCACGAACACGTTAAACTCGTGTGCTAACAATAGCACACAGAGGAAGTGCAACCTCACACCCCACCATACAGAACTATACAAACTAGGAAGTTCCCAGCTCCGATCTCCATTCTGTTCTGCGTTAGCCTTTGGCTTAGTGGTAGCATTCCCACCTCCACAGTCGGAAGGTGCAGGGTTCGAATCCCGCTTCAGACAGTCCCGCAGCTCTGACTCTGAATTCTGGGTTGGAATCCAGCGGGATACTTGCGTCGGGTGGGTGTGGGAGCCCATATAGACCTTCGCATTGTATAGGACTAGCCGCCCTGGTCTAAAGATCGTTATGGCCATGGAAGGAATGTTCACGTTGCATCCTGTCAGACTGTTAATCAGCCTGCTAATCCTTTCACTACTTTGCACTATTCATCTAAGGGAAGAGTGTGAAGATACAAAAGCAAACCCAGCTCAGCAGTAGGGGCACTACATTAGGCCTTAGTGCCTCTGAGCTCGGGAAAGGAAAGCTGGCCTGTGCTCCTGGCTCAAATCACTATCCAGTGACTCCTTGGAAAGTGTGGATTTTGGTTATTGGGATTTTGATGGAGGTTGGCTGCTCCCCATGGTTGAATAAGCTGCTAACACTCACCAGTCAGGCTCACGTGTGAAGAATAGCCAATTGAGTTAAGTATAAAACTAGACATTTCTGGATAAAAAGTGGAATTTAAAAAAAATGTATCTTTCTCAAGGGATTCAAATTAGTTTCTTCATTTCTAGTCAATAGGATTGGCTCCTATAATTGATTAGAGAACTTAAGTACTTCAGAAAAATCTCACTAATCTTTTGTAAATACTGGAAAAAAACCTGACAGATAAGATCATATCATTCAGTTCGAATTATATTGTGATTTCAAGAAATGTGTGGCCTTAACAGCTTCATACCACCTCACTACCAATAACACCATCTCCAACCATCCAACCGTCCTTCGAAACAGATTTAGAAAACGTGACTACACCGTATTTTAATACATAAAAAAATTACTGATAGGGTTAGAAATGCAGGAATCAACAACAATTTCTGAATCAATAGCAATTTATTTAAACAGAGGAAATGTGCTTGCACACACATTGTTATTTATGTACAATGGATGGCTCCAGCACTGCACAGGCTGAATACGATGCTCAGCATTCTGACTGCAAATTACATCCTCCATATGGACTAATGTAATAGGACGATTCTTCATATAAGCTACCAGAAGTCAAGTAAGGTTAAAGCATTGTTCAGTAAGGTTAAGTGAGCTATACACCTTAAATATGGGCCAAGAAAACGCTTTTAACTAAAGGCATCTTTGGAATGCTTGCCCTTGGTACTTTCCAACAGCAAACTACATTATTTAAAGTAACTCTATAAATTGTGTAAAAGAAAATGTTTCTCCAGTGGCTCAGTGGATAATTGCAAAGGGTGGTGTGATAATAAGGATTGGCTCGGGAATGTTCTCGATTTGATTTCTGGTCTGTGTTGAGTTCAACTTGAGCAGAAGTGGAGGGTAAGGAAAAGTATAGCACAATTGGCATTAGGACCTCTGAGCTACAGAGGGAAAGAAGTCAATCAAGGCCCTTGCTTTTAATTGCTAGCGAATGAAACTGAATGTAAGTGATGCCTCTGAACAATAACAACTTGCATTTATATGTCTGATTCCTTTGTGTCTGGTCAAGATGCCCCTTTCTGAGCTTCTCTTCGACTGTATCCGTGGTCATCCACGACCGTCCTTTGCCCTTTCTTCCCCCAATCTCCTCTCTCCCATTGCTTAAAATACCCTGGCTCTGATAGTGAACAAAATTGAGAGGTCGCACAACACTAGGTTATAGTCCAACAGTTTTATTTGAAATCACAAGCTTTCGGAGCTATCGATTTGCTCCTTCCTCAGGTGAAGTAAATTAGATACAGAATCGCCAAAGCATATATAGATAGAAAACAAAGCATGTGTACTTTACAATTGCAGACCAATAAATTAAATCATCCTGACTATCTGCTGAGGTGTGATAAAGTTAATTAAGTCAGCCAGGAAGGTACCACATCAAAGACATAGCAAGATACAACTGAGACAATGAGGTGTAGTCGCAGGGGTTCTAACGTGTCAAAAGCTGCCGTCTGTATACATTTCAACCCAAACTACAAGTTTAAAGCTCCCCCTGCAGAGTCCACTGCCCATCTCCCGGCGAGTCTTTGTTCTCACTGATCTCCTTCAACTGCCGGAACTCTGCTGAAACTTGACGTCCATCACTGGATTCCTCGCGGACAGGACTTTGTCGCTCTACTGACTACACGGTTTGACTCAGCGGCTGTGGCTCCGCTCTGCTTTTCAGTCGCTTCAAGTCTTATGCTGCTGAATTCTTTTGTCAAATTGGTTTCCGATCTCCTGGACTTCTCTGGACATCTAGACAATGTTTCTGCTTTGAACTACGCTGGATTATACCACTACGTTTCTGCACTGGATTACACTGTAAGACTTACCTGCTGTGTCTCTATCTCTGCTGCGAACAGATTTTTTACCTTTTAAACTGTGGCTGTGTCTCTGCTGAACTGGTTCTACTGGTTTTTCAGCTCTGCTGGCTCCTAGCTAGCAGCTGCTGCTTCAGTTGCTGTCCGGTGACTCGTTCCACCGGTTTTCTGCTTTGCTGGTCTCTGGCTTGTGGCTTTACTTTTTCTCCGCCGCTTTGATCTACGGTGACCTCCAACTTGCGTCAATTTCCGTCATCATCTTTCTGCACCGCTACCGACTCTCATTCCTATGGCAACAACCTCCATCCTCGAACTCTCTACCCTTCAAATAGCTTCTGGACTTCACTCGCCTGCTTTGGACAGCGGTTCATCGATGCTCTGTGCCGGCCCCATCCTGCGTACGTCGGCTTTGTCCCTCCATGGGACCTCAGACTTTGACCCTGGTCTCCCGACTATTGTCTCCAACCTATTCGCTGCTACCAGGAAATATGTATCCCATTAATTACTACATTTAAACAGGCCTATGTAACCTGAGCTTTTCCCCTGTGTCCATTCACGTGTGCACTTTGGCTGCCACTCCAGACCTGAGCCATTCAATACTTTTCCACTTTTTCCCCCTCTTTTCCTTTTCCTTCTATCCCTCCCTGACCGCTCCTGTTGTCATGCCTCCTTTCATCTCTCCTCTCTCCGATACTCTGCCCTCCCAAATCCCTACCCCAGTCCTTCATTACTCTTCGACCTTCCTACTCCCCTACCACTGTCCCAGGCTTGACGCCCTCTTAGATAAGCCTACAGCTTCCCTCTGTGCCTCTCTGGGCATCCTACGAAGGGCCCATTGAGGCACACATCGCTGCCTCCTTACGAGCAGCAACTCCAACTGTCCCATCCTACTCTCTCGCCGACCTTCCCACCCAGCGCGCCCACTGGGGGCTAATTTTGCCAATCTCCTCCCCGTCCAACTCACCCCTCCCAGTGCTGACCCTGTGGACTCTGGCAGTGGGTCAGCCATCACTGACCCTCTCCGCATCTCCCTGCAGAATGTCCGTTCACTTGCGAACAAGGCCCTTGCCATCCATGAGCTTATCATGGATGATTGCATCGAAATCATGGCCCTGACTTGGTTGAGGGGTGATGACACCTTACCCTTAAATGAAGCCTCCCCACCTGGCTATACCTTCCACCACTTGCCCTGCTCAGACTGCCGTGGTGGCGGTGTGGCTCTCTTCACCAAATCACACCTTGGTCGGTCCCCCTACTCGTCCTGCACTTTCTCCTCCTTTTTAGCATCTCACCTTATTCCACCCCTCTCACCTCTCGTTCTCTACTGTCCACCCAGGTACCATAAAAATTTTACTACCAAGATATCTTCACTGCTTTCCTCCCTGAGCCTCTGCACCGAATGACTTCTCATCCTCGGTGATTTCAACCTCCATCTCAATTCATCATTCTCTCTCTCCTCTGAGTTCACCAGCCTCCTATCCTCCCTTAATCTCCCGCTCCATGTAAACTCCCCAACCCATATTCACAGGCCACCCCCTCAACCTCGCCATCTCTCGTGGCCTCGCTCCTCCCATCGTGTCAATCACAGATAAGGCCATCTCTGACCATTTCCTCGCATCGCTCTCCACCCACATCCCCCTTCCACCCTCCCCACCCCACTCCCCCCAACTTCTGTGTCCGTCCCTGGGAAAAAAACTCTCTCCCAACTCTCTTACAACTGCACCTATGAAATCCCAACTGTCCAGCCTTTGGCCCTCCCTTCACCATGACATTTCTGCAGCGACCAATCTGCTCAATCCTCACCACCACCTTGTGCCCTAGTCCCTATTAAAACAAATACTCTCTCTCACCCTGGCTGTTCCCCCGGTACAGGCCCTCATCTTCGCTCCCTTAAGTCCAAGGGACAGATATGGCGGACAACTGGTTTAGCCATTCACTGCCAGATCTGGCTAGACCACGTAAAGCATTATCGGGTCCTGCTCTCGTCTGCCAAAATTGCTCACTATTCCAGAATAATTCTGGAATGCAAAGATAAACCCCGGCTTCTATTCTCCACTGCTAACCATCTTCTTAAACCCCTCTCCCCTGTCTCCTCCACCCTCACCTCCGACAACAAGTGTGAGGAGCTCATGGTCTTCTTTGTCTCTAAGATTGAGACCATCTGTTCAGCTGCCTCTGCCACTTCCCTTCCTTCCCCTAGCCCACTGGGCCAAACTTCCTCTAAGGTTCCCCCCTGCCCTAGCCCTGAACTCACATCTTTCTCCAGTTTCTCTCCGATCTCCCCTCATGTCCTGTCCATGCTCATCTTGTCCATGAGACCCACTTCCTGCTCCCTCGACCCTATTCCCACCAAACTGTTGACCACCCAACTTCCTTTTCTGGCTCTCATGTTAGCTGACATTGTTAACGGTTCGCTCTCCTCAGGTACTGTCCCCCCTCTCCCTCAAATCTGCCATCATCACCCCTCTCCTCAAAAAAACAACCTTTGACCCCCTCCGTCCTTGCAAACTACTGCCCCATCTCCAACCTCCCTTTCCTCTTCAAGTCCTTGAGCGTGTTGTCGCCTCCCAAATCCGTGTCCATCTTTCCCACAACTCCATGTTTGAATCCCTCCAATCAGGTTTCCGCCCTTGCCACAGTACCGAAACGGCTCTCATCAAAGTCACAAATGACATCCTTTGTGACTGTGACAAAGGTAAACTATCTCTCCTCGTCCTTCTTGACTTGTCTGCAACCTTTGACACGGTTGACCACTCCATCCTTCTCCAATGCCTCTCCACTGTCGTCCAGCTGGGTGGGACTGCACTCGCCTGGTTCCATTCTTATCTATCTAATTGTAGCCAGAGAATCACCTGCAACAGCTTCCCTTCCCGCTCCCGCATCGATACCTCTGGTTTCCCCCCAGGATCTATCCTTGGCCCCCTCCTATTTCTCATCTACATGTTGCCCCTCGGCGACATCATCCGAAAACACAGCATCAGTTTCCACATGTACGCTGATGACACCCAGCTCTACCTCACTACCAGTTCTCTCAACCCCTCCACGGTCTCCAATTGTCAGACTGCTTGTCCGACATCCAGTTCTGGATGAGCAGAAATTTTCTCCAATTAAATATCGGGAAGACTGAAGCCATTGTTTTCGGTCCCCGCCACAAACTCCATTCCCTAGCCACTGACTCCATCCCTCTCCCTAACATCTGTCTGAGGCTGAACCACACTGTTTGCAACCTTGGTGTCATATTTGACCCTGAAATGAGCTTCTGACCACATATCCGCGGCATAACTAAGACCGCCTACTTCCACCTCCGTAACATTGCCCGTCTCCGCCCTTGCCTCAGCTCATCCGCTGCTGAAACCCTCATCCATGCCTTTGTTACCTCTAGACTTGACTATTCCAATGCACTCCTGGCTGGCCTCCCACATTCTACCCTACATAAACTTGAGGTCATCCAAAACTCGGCTGCCCCTGTCCTGACTCACACCAAGTCCTGTTCACCCATCGCCCCTGTGCTCGCTGACCTACATTGGCTCCCGGTTAAGCAGCGCCTCGATTTCAAAATTCTCATCCTTGTTTTCAAATCCCTCCATGGCCTCTCCCCTCCCTATCTCTGTAATCTCCTTCAGCCCCACAACCCACCGAGATATCTGCGCTCCTCTAATTCTGGCCTCTTGAGCATCCCTGATTTTAATCGCTCAACCATTGGTGGCCGTGCCTTCTGTTGCCTAGGCCCTAAGCTCTGGAATTCCCTGCCTAAACCTCTCCACCTCTCTACCTCTCCTCCTTTAAGCTGCTCCTTAAAACCTACCTCTTTGACCAAGGTTTTGGTCACCTGCCCTAATTTCTCCTTATGTGGCTCGGTGTCAAATTTTTTGTCTTATAATACTCCTGTGAAACGCCTTGGGACGTTTTACTACATTAAAGGCGCTATATAAATACAAGTCGTTGTTATATAGCACCTTTAGCATAGTAAAACGTTCCATGGCACTTCACAGGAGTGTTATCAGACAAAATGTGACACCGAGCCACATTTGCCGATATTAGGACATGTGACCAAAAGCTTGATCAAAGAGGTAGGTTTTAAGGAGCATCTAAAAGGAGAAGAGAGAGGTAGCAAGGCAGAGAGATGTAGGGAAATCCAGAGCTTAGGGCCTGGGCAGCTGAAGGAACAGCCATCAATCGTGGAGTGATTAAAATCGGGAATGCGCAAGAGGCCAGAATTGGAGGGGCGCAGAGATCTCAGAGGGTTGTAGAGGTTACAGAGATAGGGAGGGGCGAGGCCATGGAGGGGTTTGAAAACAAGGATGAGAATTTTAAATCTGTGGCATTGCTGGACCGGGAGCCAATGTAGATCAGCAAGCGCAGGGGTGATGGGTGAACGGGACTTGGTGCAAGTTAGGACATGGGCAGCAGAGTTTTGAATAAGCTCAAGTTTATGGAGGGTGGAAGTTGGGAGGCCGGCCAGGAGAGCGTTGGAATAGTCAAGTCTAGAGGTAACAAAGGCATGGATGAGGGTTTCAGCAGAAAATGAGTTGAGGCAGAGGCGGAGTGGGGAGATGTTACGGAGATAGAAGTAGGCGGTCTTGGTGATAGAGCCGATATGTAGTCGGAAGCTCATCTCGGGGTTAAATATGACACCAAGGTAGTGAATGGTCTGCTGCAGCCTCAGACAGTTGCCAGGGAGAGGGATGGAGTCGATGGCTAGGGAACGGAGTTTGTGGCAGGGACCGAAGACAATAGTTGAAGGAAATTTCTGCTCATCTAGTACTGGATTTCGGGCAAGCAGAGTGACAAATCAGAGACAGTAGAGGGGTTGAGAGAGGTAGTGGTGATGTAGAGCTGGGTGTCATCAACGTACATGTAGAACCTGACCTTGTGTCATCTGATGATGTTGTTGCGGGGCAGCATGAAGATGAGAAATAGAAGGGAGCCAAGGATAGATCCTTAGGGGACTCCAGAGGTAATGATGTGGGAACGGGAAGAAAAGCCATTGCAGGTGATTCTCTGACTGCAACTGGATAGATAAGAATGGAACCACACGAGGGCAGTTCCACACAGCTGGACGACGGAGGAGAGGTGTTGTTGGAGGATGGTGTGGTCAACCATGTCTAAGGCTGCAGACAGGTCAAGAAGGATGAGGAGGGATAGTTTGCCATGGTCACAGTCACATAGAATGTCATTTGTGACTTTGATAATGGCCATTTCAGTACTGTAGCAGGGGCGGAAACCTGATTGGAGGGATTCAAACATGGAGTTGTGGGAAAGGTGGGCACGGATTTGGGAGGCAACAACATGTTCAAGGACTTGGGAGAGGAAATGGAGGTTGGAGATGGGGCGGTAGTTTGCAAGGGCAGAAGAGTCAAGGGTTTTTTTTTTGAGGGGTGATGATGGCAGATTTGAAGGGGAGGGGGACAGTACCTGAGGAGAGGCAACTGTTCACTGGATATGTTTCTACATCAGAATAGTTACGATTATACAATTTATTTTATTCATCTCGGGGTTGTGGGTGTAACTGGCAAGGCTGGCATTTATTGCCCATCCCTAGTTGCCCTGAGAAGGTGGTGGTGGTCCTTTTTGAACGGCTGCAGTTTGTGTGGCGAAGATGCTCCCACAATGCTGTTACTTAGGGAATTTCAGGATTGTGATCCAGTGACAATGAAGGAATGGTGATATAAGTCCAAGTCAGATGGTGTGTGATTTGGAGGAAAACTTGGAAGGTGATGGTGTTCCCATGCACTTCTTACCCTTGTCCTTCTAGGTGGTGGAGGTAACTGGTTTGGTAAGTGCTGCTGAAGAAGCCTTGGCGGGTTGCTGCAGTGCATCCTGTAGATAGTACACACTGTAGCCACGTTATGCCAATGGTGGAAGGGGGTAGATGTTTAGCCTATATGGATGAGGTGCCTATCAAGAGGACTGCTTTGTCCTGGATAGTGCCAGAAGATGGCCTGTGGAACTGGACATTATCTCATTCTCCGGGAAGTGGTCCTCCTGCTCTGTGAACCATAACGCAGGAAAACTTTGAGTTAGGGATGCCATTTTAAACCAATTCTGTAATTGGTATGATGAAAGGTCTGACGAAAGGTCACCGATGCAAAACGAACGGTTGGAATTTTCTGGGGTCCGTGCGGGTGCGATCGGAGACGGGCCAGGTGGGAAATTTGAAAAAAGTCGGAGCGGGTCTGGAACCCACTGTCATCCCGCTGCCATGCGCCTTTCCCTCAGGCGCAGTTGCCAGTGCAACAGCGACCCGACTGGCAGAGGCGGGCGATCTAATTGAAATCATTATCAGCTTGTTGTCAGACACTTAAGAGCCTTTCAAATTTCCCTGCATGGCCACTGGATTCACGCAGCTCGGGAACCATGTCGGTCAATCTGAGGTGGGAGTTGAGTGGCCATTGCTCCAGCTGATTACTTGACAGCATCAAATGTACTATAAAAGCGCCGACCTCACAGCTGATCACTTTCCTCAGGCAGAAGCTGTTGCTGACTGTATTCTCAGCACAGATTGAGCTTTCTGCAGGCTGCAAGTATTTCCAGCAAAGTCTCCATCCAGTGTCACCTCATTGGAAGAACCTCTCTCACCATTGACAGATTGCTTCTGTCGACTCTACTTGAGTCGACAGAAGCAAGCAGACCATGATCAGCCCCAACACCAGCATCACTGGGCACACCAGCAACACCAACAACAACACCACCAACCTTCTCCTCAACCACCTGATGCTGCACAGGACAGAGGGCATCAGCATCCGTGCACATTGCTGCCTGGGAGGCCAGGGATTGCCTCATCATGTCCAGATTTACTTAACTTTACGCAGTACACCCATGTGGCTGCCACATGCTGTGCCAGGTTGGCACCACTCCACATCAACACAATAAAGGATCTCTACAATAACCAAGCCATTTCTTTCACACTGACCACCATTGCTGGCGGTTCCATTATGTCTCACCATTCACTGCAACTCACTAAGCCACTTCCAAAGGTGCACACAAATGTGTCCAAGATAGGAAAGTGGTGCAAATAAAGATTTTAATGGTTGACAATACATTAATGGAAACTTGCCATTAACATTGACTAAAACATTCAAGTGGCTACCCTTGTGGATCTACTTGTATGTCATCTTTCTCTTTCGCCTGCTTCTACGAGGTGCTACCCCTGTGGCTTCAGCAGAGGCAGAGGCAGCCTGCTCACTTCCCTGCTGTGACTGCTTAGACACTCTTGGCGGACATCCTCTGGGTTTTGGAGCCTCTGATGGCCCCGCCAAAGTCTGCTCCTCCTGCGACTGTGCAGGGGCAGACTCGGCCATCGCGATCCCAGGAGCATTCTGGGGCTCTGACTGAGGGGGCGGCGGCAACGGGGGAGAAGTGTGAGCGCTTCATGGGCCACCCGCACTTCCCTGCTAGCAAGGAGCTGGAGAGCACCTTGCTGCACATCAGTGGGGCCATGAGGACCCACATCTACGCTGACGTCCCTCCTAGACAGGAGGTCTATGAGCCTCTGGTATCTATGCTCCATAGATAGCCATCGATTCTCCATAGAGACCTTGTGCTCCTGTGAGTGGCGCATTAGCTGCTCCATGCAGGTGGCCATCCTATCTATGGAAGAGCCTACAGTCAATATCGCCTGTGACACAGTGGTGCTCATGTTGGAGATGGACTCCTCCATTCTCTGAACATTTGCAGACATCGAGCTTGCAAAACTTGTCAGAGCCTCCTGCATTGTTTCCTGCACCTCCAGGATTGCCCTCTTTCTGGATTTGCTCTTGTTCACTTGTGACTTGTGACAGACCCGGTGACAACACTACTCTATTTTGCGTTGGACCCACCAAGGTGTGCGTCTCTGCGCTGGTGCTGGGTGCGCTCATGTCTAGTGACGCTGCACCCTCAGAGGCTGGAGGGTCCTCTGAGGAGTCGTCTTGCCCTTCCTCCTGGACAGTGTGGGGTGGTGGGGCGCTCTTGAGGGACCTGTGGGAAAATAAATAGATGAGTTAGATATGTCATTACAAGAATGGGTACAGATACCATTATGCACATGATGACCATTCAGTGGCTGATGACATCAGTCCCCATATGAATGACTGATGTATGCCATGTAGCTGTGTGAGATGTAATTCTGTCACCAGGTTGCTGAGATGTCCCCCTCTCTCCATCTCCCATCTGCAGCTGCTCGGCTACTCCCAAGACTTCCAACGCAGCCTCCTCTGCTGTTGTGAGGGTCGCGAATGATGGAGGCCCACCTCCAGTTACCTCCCTCTCCCTCGTATTGTGCACTCTCTTCTCCTGCAAGGAGGGAAAGGAGAGAAGGTTGAGTGAGAGTGATGAAATGAGTGTAAGGAATGGCTGGTTCACATCTGTAGAGGGTGACTATGATGGATTGGGGTGGCAATGCCAAGTGGGCTCCTTGCATGTTGTTAGTTGGTATGATTGCATTAGAATGAGGCTGAGTGTGAGGGGTGGCTAGTCAGATGGGGATAATGTAGAGAGAGAGAGGGATGGGTGGACGTGCAAGGTATGTTGGTGTGAGTAATGATGTGCAGGAGTAGGCTTGGGAAGGCAGAGTGATGGGGATGTGATGAGAGGCACAGCAGGATGAAGTTGAGTGTGGCTTTGTACTCACTTTTCCTGATCTAATGAGATAATTGAAATGTTTCCGGCACTGCTCCCAGGTCCTCCTGACAACATCCCTGATGTTGACCTCCTCTGCTATTTGGAGCCAGGCTCCTTTTGTTTCCTGGCAAAGTCTCTTCCGCCCATCGGAAGGGAAGAGGAGCTCCCTGCGTGCTCTGACTCCCTCCATAAACATATGGAGGGAGTCATGGGAGAACCTGGGTGCAGCCCTCTGCCTCTGTGCAGCCATCTCTCCAACTGTTTGGAGCAATGAAAACCTCCAGTGTGCTGCCTGCCCACTCCTAGATGAACCTTCAAATGCAATGTGGCCACGGATCCTTTAAATATCCCGGCTGAAAACGCATCATGGGTGACGTCATCAGACCCGGGTAACGCACAGGGCGGGCTTAATAGGCCTCATTAACGCAAAGCCGATTTCTGCAGTGGGATGGAAGCAACAACGGGGTCGCGACCCACCACGCCGACTGCCCGCACCCGACCCGCCCAGGTACAGAAAATTCCGGCCGTTAACTCTGTTTCTCTCTCCACAGATGCTGCCTGACCGGCTGCATATTTCCAGCAGTTTCTGTTTTTATTTCTGTAATTGCTATTACAATGTGGCTAATTACAGGGATCAAGGGCCACATTTGTGGCTTGTTTGGCGATGTAAATGTAATTATGATTGGTCTTTGATGATCGGGGGGTTTAAATTTTAATCAAGAGCATAACAAAAATGGATGGAACTGAAAAGAGTGCTGATTGGTTCAGTGTGAACAATATGTAATTAATGCTGCAGAACTGTCTAATAGATATAATAGATAAGGTACTAGATAATTGATAAACATGCTCAAAGGCTAATAAGATGAGGCTCCCCGGAGTGCAGTGATATCTGACTGTTTGAAAATAGCCGCCAGGTTCCAAAATGGAAATCATAGAAACATAGAATGGTACAGCACAGAAGGAGGCCATTCAGCCCATAGTGCCTGTGCCGGCTCTTTGAAAGAGCTATCCAATTAGTCCCACTCCCCTGTTCTTTCCCCAAAGCCCTGCAAAGTTTTCCCCTTCAAGTATTTATCCAATTCCCTTTTGAAAGTTATATTCAATCTACTTCCACCACCCTTTCAGGCAGTGCATGCCAGATCCTAACAACTCGCTGCTTAAAAATATTTGTCCACATCTCGCCTCTTGTTCGTTTGCCAATTATCTTAAATCTGTGTCCTCTGGAAACAGCCTCTCATATTTACTCTTATCAAAACCCTTCATGATTTAGAAAGCCTCCATTAAATCCCCCCTTAACCTTCTCTGCTCTAAGGAGAACAACCCAGCCTCTCTTGATAAGGTTTGGAGATCAGAACAATGGAGCAAGATTGTTTAAAAGAAAATCAAAAATATGCTTTTATCTCAGATTGTTAAGTCAGGAAATGGATTATTACTCCATTTAGTAATTTTATTTATAATATGATATACCTCCTTTAATTAGTATTGGGAGGCTGTTCAACTGTGGTCTGCATATGTATTTTATAAAAGGTCTCTCTGGAAAGCAATGGAGCCAAAGCTGAGTTTCCCCTCCCTAATCTAGGGGCACTAGGGCCACTTATAGGACCCTTATTGCCACCCCAACTGAGATCAGCTAACTCACCACAGACCTGGGGCCTCCTGGTCTGTATGACTCAGCTACTCACTGTCTTAATCATTTGACCCATTCATCAGGTTTTGAACTTTTTTACCAATCATCTCATACCCTATCTATTATATATTAAAATTACTGAGTGCTCTCAACATTCCAGAAGTATTACATCTGTAAATGGTCCCTTGAGCATAACGTTATGTGACATAACATTACATGACAGGGTCACCTAAAAGAAAAAGAAACAATGAACCTTTGGGTAGATGTAGCATAGATTTTTTTTTTCAAAAAAGGTTATTTAATAAAAGCAAAAAACCATTAAAAAGCCAAATGCATTGTCTCTAGAACAAAATGAAAAAGCAAAAATCAGAAAAAGGAACTAGCAGGTGGTCACGGCCAAACAGGGCCTACACAAAGACGGCTCTGAGAACTCTGCATTCGAGGAATGTTGGCGGTGTCCGATACTTGTTTAGTGGGGGAGAGGGTGACGGTAACGCTCCAGCTAAACTGCGTGGCCGTGCAGCGGTCTGGAGTCCCGCGCAGGCCGCTCACCGGCTTTTCAATGGAAATAACCGCGCACGTACAAAAATTTGAATGGGCACGCAGCCACTTAAAGGGACCGTGCATGAAAAAAAATTACAGGGATCATTGGGTGGTGGTGTCTGTTTTAGTGAGGGAGGGGGTGGCAGTGTCTGATATTTGCCTCAAGGAGGCGGGGGTTTGCTGGTTTGGGATTTCTGTCTCAGCAGGGATGAAGGGTTGTTTATTTCAGCGACCTGTCATCACCTACCAACCTTTTGCTTCGACCATTTCATCCATGTCTTTGGCTGTTGCTTTCATATACTCTTGCTCCTTAATTTTTAATTATCTGGTCATTATCACATTGCTGTTTGTGGGGCCTTGCTGTGCGCAAATTGGCTGCTGCGTTTCCTACATTACAACAGTGACTACACTTGTCTTTTGACTTTTCTTTTATGCTTGGGGGAGTTTGCAGTTTTGCCCAAACTAGCATGCCTTAACCTTAGCAAGGAGTTCAATTTACCCTTCTGACAAATTTTGCATGCTCTGCTTCAATTGCAGAGTTCTCAGAGCTGTCTTTGTGTAGGTCGTGTTTTGCCGTGACCACCTGCTAGTTCCTTTCTCTGATTTTTGCAAGGTTCCGCACAGGCCGCTCACCAGCCACTGCCGCTGGAAGAGATACGGTGCAGTAAATTTAAAGGGAGCCCACAGGGAAAAAATAAATTAGACGGAACATTGGACACTACCACCCGCGCTCCCCCACTAAAACAAGTATTGGCCACCGCCACCCAATGTTCCCTCTAAGCTGCGCGGCCACGCAAGGGAAAGGTCCCGGGCAGGCCGCTCACCGGCTTCTCCATTGTAAATACCGTGCATGCGCAGAAATTTAAAGGGACCGCGCACTAAAAGAACCAGGCCTCGCAGAACAAAGCGCTGCTTACAGGGAACATTGCCGCCACCCCCTCCCCCACTAAAACAAGTATCGGACAATGCCACCCCCTCCCTTCACCTTTCCCTCCTCCCCACTCCTCTCCTCCTCTCCTTCCCCATCGCATCCCCTCCATCTCCTCTTTCTCTCTCCAGCCTTTCCTTTCCTCTACCCTCCTCTCTCCAATCAGCCCTCTTCTCCCTCTCATTCTCTCCAGATTCTCCCTCTACCTGTCCTCCATGTCCCCTCTCCCCCTTCTACACTCCATCCTTTCTCCCTCTCCCCTCCTCCTCTTTCTCTCCTCCACTCTCTCCCACCTCTCCTCCCCTCTTCTGTCCTCTCTCCCTTCTCCCCATCCCTCTCTCTTCCTCTCCCACTCTCCACCAGCCTTTTCTCCTCTTTGACCCTCTCTTCTCTCCTTTCCTCTCCTCCTCCTCTCATCTCTTTTCTCCTCTCCTCTCATCCCTCATTTCCTTTCCTCCCTTCAACACATCCCCAGTTCCCCTACGCCCTCACCCTCTCCACCCTCCCTTGTCCTCTCTCCTCTCCTTCCTCTCCCTCCCATCTGCCTCTTCTCCCCTCCCTGCTCTCGAACCCTGCTTGACCTGATCAGTCCCCTTGGTCTTAACTCCTCATGCGCAACAACACGGGTGATTGACTTTTATTATAAAAAGGTAGCACCCGCTGCTCAGGATGTTATGTTCATACCAGGACTTATTACTGACACCAGAATGTGTGATACAATGACCTCTTTAACTGCTTTTAAGAAGACGCACAAACCCTTTTCTTAACTGTTGCAAAACTGGCCAAACGCACCAGAATTTAATTTTGAGCAAAAAAATGCTTATTTTAAATATAACCCTCGGTTCTTTTTTTTTATTTCTATGAAAAGAAAATCACAACTGTACTCTTTGTGTGAACCTGCCTCTGGTTCTTTGTCACTTACCCCAGTTACAGTCCATAATACCTGTCCATTTACAAGCAAATTGATTAAAGAAGTTCTGTTTATTTTCTCTCAGACAACAAGCTAACTCAAAAATCATCAGTGCTCACTCATAATAATACAGTTGCAGTCATTGCCACAAGGACTAGCTCACTGTGAAGAAAATTGGATGAAACACCCTTCTGTAAAAGTCACACATACACAGCTCCTGCAAGTGCAACCTCGCTGCATCTACACGTTTCCTCAGAGCCTGTGGGCTTATTTCATTGCATTCTGTAGCTTTCTAATCCTTGACATCATAAAGTAAAATTAGAGAAATGTGAGAGAATAATCAAAAATCTGTTATAGCAATAGCTAAACACTGAAGTGTTTTAAAATATTGCACTTACATTTCCATTATGCAATGATTAAATGTTATTTTAGTTGTCTCAATTCTGTATTGCAATGGTTTTATTCCACTGCTTTATGTAAGCAACATTACCTGTCTCCATTTATACATTTTGACAGGGAAAGAGTTAACTGTGTAGACAAACAGCCCGGTGATAATTGTGCACACATGTCTTGTGTCTCTTATTTGCCCATCTTTCATAGTGTGCATGTGAAAATTTGAATTTGCATTCCTATTTCTGTCTTGGCAAGGCATGGGATAAATCCCACAGCCAAAAGTCATCTAGCTCAGGGCTTTCCCAGCTATCCAAGTCATGAATATTTAACAGTTGCTGCTCCGAAGGCGATAAGCCTGTCAATCCTTGTCAAATATCGCCTAATCTTTTCAATTTCTGGGTGCAAATATTCACACTGGGTGCTGTTTGTCACCTGGATTAATGACCAGTGGTCCCATAATCCTCTAGTGCTAATTCAAGTGGCAGCTAGGAAGGATTGGGAGAGAGGGATGCTGGGATACATATGCAGAGAAGATTACAGAGCTCCTGCTTCATCCAGTTTCCTTTGGATGTTTAATAGGCGCTATCACGTAGCCATGCATGACTGAAAAATATTAATTTCAAAAATAGAAAAGATGGGATTTTGGAGTAGAAACATGGTGAAAATACAGGCTGGAAACTTTACTTTCCAAATATTTTTGCTCTTGTTCGCAATGCAATCACACGCGGTCATTATTTTCTCAAACGACACGTCAGCCTTTTTGATACTTGCATTAGTCGTTTCTAGCAGGCGATATATTGTAGCAAAATTAAAAATTAGCAGCAGAAAGAAAAGCAGATTGAAAAAATGTGACCTATTATTGGAATGTATGTTTAAGTCCGTGCGCCTGTACATCAAAGTGGGGGATAAGTGTGAATAGAAACATTTTCCTCCTTTCTTACCCAATTCACCCAAATGCTCAGTGGCTCGGTGACTCCGGACCCCCTGGTAATCTGCCTGAACTCTAATATCTTCATGTACGCAGCACTTATGTGAGTCTCTCTTTTTCTGCATTCCCTGTCTTTATCATTAAATTTACGCTGAAGTCAGTTTTGCACATGGACCTGTGTCTCATGAAAACCCTACTGGGAATGTCTGTCATTTTTCATTTATACCCCTTTAGCGTGTGGAGTGAATATTAACACCAGTGTAAGGGGAGGGATTTACGTTTATGGACACTTTACATTCGTGATGTCAGCAACAACAGCGCCCCCCACCCCCCGTCCCCCCCCCGGTTTACGCGGTATTGCCAGAATGTAAACACAGTGGCGGTTGTGTCCAGAGACACATCACTATGGCACCTCCTGCTGGCAACAGCTATACGTTCTGCTGCTGAATAACAACGGACACCATTTTTTCAGCCTAATTGCTCACCCTGACCTTAGAGTCTAGCAATGTGGTTTCCTTACTGATGACCTTTACAGCCCTATCATAGAAACATAGGAACATAGGTACAGGAGTAGGCCATTCAGCCCCTCCGCCATTCAGTTAGATCATGGCTGATCTGTATCTTAACTCCATTCACCCGCCCTGGTTCCGTAACCCTTAATACCCTCGCCTAACAAAAATCTATCGATCTCAATTTGGAATGTTCAATTGACCCCCAGCCTCAACAGCTTTTTGGGGGAGCGAGTTCCAGATTTCCACTACCCTTTGTGTGAAGAAGTGCTTCCTGACATCACCCCTGAACGGCCTAGCTCTAATTTTAAGGTTATGCCCCCTTGTTCTGGACTCCCCCCGCCCCCCAACCGGAGAAAATCATTTCTCTCTATCTACCCTATCAAATCCTTTAATCATCTTAAACACCTCAATTATATCAACCCGTAATCTTCTATACTTCATGGGAATACAAGCCTAGTCTGTGCAACTTGCTCTCATAAGTTAACCCTTTTTAACCCCGGTATCATCCTGGTACCCCCTCCAACGCCAATATATCCTTCCTGAGATGCAGTGCCCAGAACTGAACGCAGTACTCCAGATGGGATCTAACCAAATATTTATACAACTGTAACATAACTTCTACCCTTTTGTATTCCAGTCCCCTTGAGATAAAGGCCAGCATTCCATTAGCCTTTTTAATTATTCTCTGTACCTGTCCGCTCGTTTTTAGTGATTTCTGTACATGGACCCCGAAATCTCTGCTCCTCCACAGTTCCTAGCTTCTCATCATTTAGAAAATACTCCGATCTCTCTTTCTTAGGTCAAAAGCGGATGACCTCACACTTCCCCACATTGAACTCCATCTGCCACAGTTTTGCCCACTCACTGAATCTATCGATCTCCCTTTACAAATTTCTGCTCCCATCTACCCTATTTACTGTGCCACCTAACTTGGCCATCATCAGCAAACTTGGATATACGGCTCTAACCTAGACATTGGACTCAAATGAAGTTGGAACTGATGCCTTTCGAACAACTGTGTGTGTTTTTATTTGAAATGATAAATTGACTGCTCAGATCACAGTTAAGGAATGCAAAGCTCCCCCACGTGTCTGTAAATGCACGTACAGAGGTGGTAGGACAGTCAGCTCTTTTTGTCAGCACCTTATAATGTGAGTGGCGTCACAGTGGCCATCAGAGAGTTTGCTTCCTGCTAACATTCAGGCCTTTGCTTTGGCCTAGACTTTGCATCGGCTGCATTTATACTGCAGCTGTTGCTCTCTATCTAAGACCCCCTTTTCCCGGTGCTCTTGCTACCAGCAATGTGTAATTGGGCATTAAAGGTAGTTTCATATTTTTCATTTTCGTGGTCCAGGTTGCTGGAGAGTGACATCCGTGTTCCGCTCTCACACTTTTCCCCTCGGAGCGGGGAGCCAGTCTTTGGAAAGGTGCAGGGCTCCACTGTTGTGCAGAGCCTCGGCACAGAGCAAATGAGTGGGAACAGGTTCACAGGTTTACGTTGCTCAAACCAGCTCCCTTGTGCTGACAGCAGAATCTTCGACCCACATTGCGTATGTTATAATGAGGTAGATTCTTTAGTGATTCATCCCATCATACAGCATAAATGAAAGATGAAAACATTTGGAGCCAACCCCAGTAGCATTGTGACAGAGATAGTGTTATAACTGAGCGATCTATAATGAGGGTGAGGTGTATTATGAAAGTCTCTTTAAAGGAATTTATAATGTTGCAGAGAAAAACTGACATGTAGTGTCATTGTTTCATACTCCTTGTGTAAATGAGCCAGGCTCTCTTATCCCAACAGCGTCCTAGACCCACAGACACACATGGGTCTCGGATGCTGTTGGGACAAGAGAGCCAGGCTCACTTACACAAGGAGTGCAGCTGATGGAGTGAGGCCCAGCCTTCCTCCACTGGCTGCACTCATCCAGTGTAAACACACCTTTATATGCTATACTTCTGGTGTCGGTTTGACAGCTAAGACATCGAGCATGGATGCCAGAATTGTAACATAAAAGAAGCATTAGAACCCTCGAAAGCAGCAGTGAGAGGTGACCTTCATCCCAGCTGTCCAGGACTAACCACAAACTTGGGCCCCAGAATTGTATTCATAAATACATTGCCTTTTTCAGTTTAACAGAATTGCACAAAATGGCTGCTCCAGCCTTCAAGAGTCTACAGATCGCTTTCAACCATTGTGAAAGCTGGCGAGTTTCAAGTCAAAGTTGCTACTTTTTATGACACTAGACTTTTTTTTAAGTGGGAACCGTCACAAATCAGCGGCTTGTTGCAGTGGGATCCAGGGCTATCTTCAAGTACATGAAATGTTTGATTCACTTCAAGTACCCCCACTACACTATGAAACAATGACACTACATGCCAGTTTTTCTCTGCAACACTAAATTCCTTTAAAGAGACTTTCATAATACACCTCGCCCTCATTATAGATCTCGCAGTTACAACACTATCTCTGTTACAATGCTAATGGGGTTGGCTGCAAATGTTTTCATCTTTCATTTATGCTGCATTATGGGATGAATCACTAAAGAATCGGCCTCATTATAACATACGCAATGCTCGGCTCTCACGGATGTTGTTATCCTTTCCTCCGATGGCTCAGCGAGAAAGTGCAGCATGTGACATGGTTCTGAGCGATAGACCCAGTGGCCCCCGGTTCAAATCCTAGTCTGTTAGCCGATCGCAACAAGGCCAAAGGCGGGTGACAATTCAATTGGTCTCAGCACGCCTGAGCGAAGGAAGTGCGCATCATATCAACTGGGCAGAGACCCAGAGTTACAGAACGACACCCGTTCTTCATCAGAGTGCACCAGAAACTGGTGCTAACGGGGGGGGTGCTCTGATGGAGAAAATTAGCCCCTGACCGTCTAGGCACACGCACTTGGCTTGAATGCCAGAAGAGCTGCTTCCACATGTAGAACTGTACTCCAGCATGAATCACCAGCTCCAGGAGAAAATTCCCCACATGTATTCTGCACAAGGTAGTCCTTTTACATGTGTTTTTGTCTTTAGCTCTTATCGACATCATAATGTTTCAAAGCGAATGCTTTCCGTTTACAAAGAATGGCCATTAACAGTTTTGGCAAAGTTGTTAGTTGCTTTTTGTCACAATATGGTCTTGTTATATGATTTGCTGTGGCTAGCTAAAATGTATAGGGAATCCAGAAATGTCAAGGTACTAAAGAGCTGTTTAATTAGGAGTTATTTACAGCAGGTTTTAGTAGTGAGTAAACAGGACAAGATTGCTTTATGTATTAATTGCCTTCATGAAAGGAAAATAAATTTAAACCAGACACAACTCATTTGATGTGAAACCCATTGCATGAGTGCAGATAATTCTATTTTTTGGTATTATATATTTTAAAAATAAACTGTAAAATAGAAATTTGCTCTTTCATATCTGAAAAAGAATATTAGTACAAGCATGGAAGAATTAGCAATTTGCTGAGATGGAATTAAAAAAAATGGTTCTACCTAATTTAAATTTTCAATACACTTTACAAATATCTGCTCTCCCTTCTTCTTAAGTGTTGTTTTGAGGTGTTGGTTGAGGAATAAAATGTTGGCTAGGACACCAGGGAGATCTCCCCAGCTCTTCTTCGAATAGTGCTGTGACGTCCACCTGAGAGGGCAGACGGGGCCTCGGTTTAATGTCTGAACTGAAAGACGGTACCTCTGACAGTGCAGCACTCCCTCAGTACTCCACTGAAGTGTCAGCCTAGATAATGTGCTCAAATCTCTGGAGTAGGCCTTGAACCCACAACCTGCTGACTCAGAGGTGAGAGTGCTATCACTGTGCCACTGCTGACACTATTTCCTACATTACAACAGTGACTGCACTTCATAAAGTACTTCATTGGCTGTAAAGCTCTTTGGGGACGTCTTAAGGTTGTGAAAGGCGATATATAAATGCAAGCCCTTTCATTTCCTTTCCTTAGCCCAGCAACAGTGAGACCCACTTTTATTCCCCACTGCGCACCCCCCACCCCCCTTCCTCAGCTGATATCAGTCAACTCAGCACAGATCATGAATCAAACCTGGGATCGTCCTGGTCTGTATGCCGCACTTTCTGATTAATTTAGGCCCTGAGCCAAGGGAACGCCTTAACACCGTTATACATGTATAACTTTCTGTAAGCGTTTGTCATGTTGGTATTCTTGTGCTTTGCTTTCAAATGTTGCCTTGTCTACTTCCACTCATTGTACAAGTAAATCTTGCCATGTGTTCTCAACAATGCCTCTCATCAAGCCTCTTAGTGATTCTCACTTTTAATTGAGAAAATTTAATTGATGGGATTTAATGCACTTTAGTTATCAGTGTTTATCCTTGCATATGTCTCAAGCACTCGTTACTCTCCTCATGCTGTGCTCTTGAGTACTGCTCATGTTTCTATATTACATTCTCTTGACTCTCATGCCTGTATCTGCACAACACACTTTAGCCCTCCACAGCACACCACGTTTTTGACTCATCTCATGCTCCAGTAGCTGGCTTGTGCCCATGTCCACTAGCTATGCTGCAGTCTCACACCGACATCTGTGTTCAAGCATGGGACCTTTCTCTCATCCTGACGTCTGTGTCCACGAGCAATGCTTTCCTGGCACCAGATCACGTCTGTCTCTCATCTAGCCTTTGTCTCTTTTTACTGCTCTCTGTGTTTATGGGCTATGCTCTTGACTACCTTATGTCTTTGTTCAAAGGATTTGCTCATAATGAGATAATGCCAGTATATTTATGCTATTTTTCCCAATTTATTTGTTCACGTATCATTCTGCTATCCTTTATGTTCAGCTGTTATTTATTCCTCTTTCCCACACACCAATATCCAGAGCTATGAACTAAGCTTTTTTTAAACAAAAATCGTCTGCTGTTTCATGTCCTCTCTGCTGTATATCACTTTAGTTATTTCTGAATGCCATGCTTATAATTCTTGACCATATCAGTCTCCTCTCCCATGAACTTAACTCCGGGTGTCACCCTTTGTTTATGCTATGTGTGGATTCCTTTAAGGTTTCAATCTCGGGCTGCATTCAGGCTCTATAAATCTCATCCTCCAGTGCTCATTTCTTACATTTTGATTCAGTATTGATAGGCCATATAGACTTCAAATGGATTTATTCATTTCATTCATCTATTTATCAACCGTGGGTTCATTTTGACCGTTTTTTTAACCCAACTCTGTCAAAGCATGTTCTCCCTTCCTCTAGCAGTAGCATCATTGTCTTATTTATATTACAACACTGCTACCAAATTCAGGGCTGCCACACTGGCAGCAGCACTGTAATATAAAGGCAGTATTAGGGACAAGCAAATAAGGAAATTGCTTTTCCTTGTTCTCCCAGCTTTGGTGGATTTTTATGCTTAAGGTACTTGGAGTTTGTTCACTTAAGATGCGTTCTATTTAATCTTAAGACTGGCATAACTGGTAATATAGAACTAGTTTCTAATTCATTTCAATTTAATACTCAATCTGCTTTTCCCTAAAACATGAAATCAAATCAATAAATAATCTTAGTCAAGACAAATCAACAGGATTTCTCACAGTAAGTAAGAGACCGATATTAAACAATTGCTGTGCGGAATACATCTTGTGGTGTTAACAATGCAACAAATACTTCTGCTCTGTTCATTCCTTTGTGGGCAAGTGTGGTTCAGCACAAATGTCTGTGGGTATGTTCCTGCTGTGCTTTTGGACAGAGGTCTCCAGAGTTAGTTCACTTTATTCTGTGTGTTTGTTTGTTTCCCCTCCAGAGTGGCATAGCGTGTCATTTGAGCAGTAAAAGTCCATGTACAATTATGCCTGATAGAAATCTTTCCCTACGGGCTCTGCTTGTAAAAGTGGTTGGTTGCACAGTTTGATTCATTCAACCTAATAATCCTTTAGCTGCATTCAGTGTTCCTACTTTCACCATGAAAGCTCATCTCATTTAATAATGCAAGCAAATAAGTTTGTAGCCAGACATTTGTTAACTAAGGGCTCATTTTGCATCTCAGTGCTCTTTACATCTATATGGAAGTTCCAATTAACATCTATGTAACATTGTTCCATTTGCATAGAGCTGGGCGTCTTTTCTCCTCAAACAACAAATGATATAAAGAAAATAGCCACTTGGAGTGTGTGCTTCGTTTGTTTGAGACAAGCCTTCAACGGATAATAGCAAAAATATTTCTCGAACAAATATACTCCTCATCTCTCAAACAGACATGGGTTCAATAACAAGGATTTTTGTTATTCTAAAACTTATATTCGTCAAATTGTTATGCTCCCTATTCAAATGCTCTTTTTAATTTCAAATCCACTATTTTCAAATGGGTTGAAATCACCGTGTAATATTAATAACAAGCACAATAATATTGTGCAGTGTAATAATTTCATAAATGACTGTATCAAATATACAATATTTGTCCATTAGTTTAACTTTATTGATACAATTTTAGTGTATTGCCTTAGATATTCTCTCAGGTACTGGGCTGCTGATCACTCCAATAAGCGGCCTGAGCAGCTTTTCTGTTATTCATTCACGGGATGTGGGCATCGCTGACAAGGCCAGCATTTATTACCCATCCCTAAATGCCATCTTACATTTAAGGGTGTATCCATGCTAAAAATATCTAACAATATGATAACATAACACAGTAGTGTAACAATAGTATTCCCTTGTGATCTGAAGAGGATATTTATATCTATTGGACATGTCCTCACCAATGTTCCCTCTAATTTTTTTTGGGGTGCGCGGTCCCTTTAAGTGGCTGAACGGCCCAGTCAAAATTTTGCACATGCACAGTTTCTCCCATTTAAGAGCCGGTGAGCGGCCTGCGCGGGACCGCCAGAACGCTGTAGGGCTGCGTGGTCGCGCAGTTTGGCGGAAATGTTGGTCCTCACGTACCTCTGAAACTCTTTGAAGGTGGACTGAGAAAACGCCTGGTAAGATGAGGCCAGATAAGAATCACTGAGCTGCTTTGTTGCACAGAAAGTGTACATTCAGAGCAACAGCAATGGGAGCGGTACCATAGTGGTTATGTTACTGGGCTAGTAATCCAGAGGCCTAGCCTAATGATCCGGAGACGTGAGTTCAAATCCCACCATGGCAGCTGGGGAATTTAAATAAATCTGGAATAAAAAGCTAGTATCAGTAATAGTGACCATGAAACTACCGGATTGTCGTAAAACCCATCTGGTTCACTAATGTCCTTTAGGGAAGGAAATCTGCCATCCTTACCTGGTCTGGCCTATATGTGACTCCAGACCCACAGCAATGTGGTTGACTCTTAACTGCCTCTGCAATGGCCTAGCAAGCCACTCAGTTGTAAAAAAACACTACGAATAAGAATGAAACTGGACGTACCACCCGACATCGACCTAGGCACCGGCTACAGACACAACAACGGCACACCCAGCCCAGTCAACCCTGCAAAGTCCTCCTCACCCACATCTGGAGACTTGTGCCAAAATTGGGAGAGCTGTCCCACAGACTAGTCAAGCACCAGCCTGACATAGTCATAGTCATACTCACAGAATCATTCCTTTCAGCCAATGTCCCAGATTCCTCCGTCACCATCCCTGGGTATGTCCTGTCCCACCGGCAGGACAGACCCACCAGAGGTGGCGGCACAGTGGTATACAGACGGGAAGGAGTGGCCCTGGGAGTCCTCAACATTGACTCCGGACCCCATGAAGTCTCATGGCTTCAGGTCAAGCATGGGCAAGGAAACCTCCTGCTGATTACTACCTACCGCCCTCCCTCAGCTGATGAATCAGTACTCCTCCATGTTGAACACCACTTGGAAGACGCACTGAGAGTAGCAAGGGCACAGAATGTACTCTGGGTGGGGGACTTCAATGTCCATCACCAAGAGTGGCTCAGTAGCACCATTACTGGCCGAGTCCTAAAGGACATAGCTGCCAGTCTGGGCCTGCGACAGGTGGTGAGAGAACCAACATGAGGGAAAAACCTGCTTGACCTCGTACTCACCAATCTACCTGTCGCAAATGCATCTGTCCATGACAGTATTGGTAGCAGTGACCACCACACAGTCATTGTGGAGACAAAGTCCCGTCTTCACACTGAGGGCACCCTCCATTGTGTTGTGTGGCACTAACACCGTGCTAAATGGGATAGATTCAGAACAGATCTAGCAGCTCAAAACTGGGCATTCATGAGGTGCTGTGGGCCATCAGCAGCAGCAAAATTGTATTCCAACACAATCTGTAACCTCATGGCCAGGCATATCCCTCACTCTACAATTACCATCAAGCCAGGGGACCAACCCTGGTTCATTAAGGAGTGTAGAAGAGCATGCCAGGAGCAGCACCAGGCGTACCTAAAAATGCAGTGCCAACCTGGGGAAGCTGCAACACAGGACTACATGCATGCTAAAAAGCAGAAGCAGCATGCTATACACAGATCTAAGCGATCCCACAATCAACAGATCAGATCAAAGCTCTGCAGTCCTGCCACAACCAGTCGTGAATGGTGGTGGACTATTAAATAACTGACAGGAGGAGGAGGCTCCATGAATGTCCCCATCCTCAATGATGGTGGAGCCCAGCACGTGAGTGCAAAAGACAAAGCTGAAGCGTTTGCCACCATCTTCAGCCAGAAGGCTGAGTGGATGATCCATATCGGCCTCCTCCTGAGGTCCCCACCATCACAGAAGCCAGTCTTCAGCCAATTTGATTCACTCCACGTGGTATCAAGAAACGGCTCAGCGCTCTGGATACAGCAAACCCCGACAACATCTCGGCTATCGTGCTGAAGACTTGTGCTCCAGAACTAGCTGCGCCTCTAGCCAAGCTGTTCCAGTACAGCTACAACATTGGCATCTACCGAACAATGTGGAAAACTGCCCAGGTATGTCCTGTCCACAAAAAGCAGGACAAATCCAATCCGGCCAATTACCACCCCATCAGTCTACTCTCAATCATCAGCAAAGTGATGGAAGATGTCATCGACAGTGCTATCAAGCAACATTTACTTACCAATAACCTGCTTACTGATGCCCAGTTTGGGTTCTGCCAGGACCGCTCGGCTCCAGACCTCATTACAGCCTATGGACAAAAGAGCTGAATTCCAGAGGTGAGGTGAGAGTGACTGCCCTTGACATCAAGGGGGAAAAATTAGGTCGCGCCCCATTTGGGGCGCAAATATCGTCTGGACGCAAATATTAGCGCCTGGCGCTAATTATCGCCACTGACTGGAAACTTCACTTTTACCGCCCAGGGAGGTGAGTGGAGCGCTAAATCAGGCGCTGCACACCTGTCTTAAGGCGCAAAGGCCGAGCAGTGAGGTGCTAACTCAGCGCACGAGCGCAGCGCAGCTGCTGCCAGTTAGCGAGGGAACACAGACACACTGGCGCCGGCCAGTTCTTAAAGCAGGGGGGGGGCCAACTGTTAGGATCAGTAGGCAAAACTACCTCACAAAGCGTTGAGTCAATGCAGAAGTCTCTCTTTCTCTCTCTCCGAATCTCTCTCTCTCTCTCTCAGAACGAGTGGTGCAAAAATGTCAACCACAGAAAAAGACAGGAAGAGGCCCCCTTTAAATAGCACCCCCCCCAGCCCCACAGCGATTGATAGCGTTCCAGTCTTCCGGTCGTTGGATGCGCCAGGCGGTAAGGCAGGGGGCGCCACTCAATTTCCGCTCCGGGGCGCAACAAGGGCGTTGCACCATGGAATGACGTCACAATCTGCGCGCGCAGGTGGTCGCAGCGGTAAAGTTTAGCGCCGCCGCACAATCTCTAGTTAAGTTCCCGAGCGGCGCAAACATCGCTGCGCCCGGGCGTTAGCGGCTTTGCGCCCCATTAGCGCCCTCTTAAGGCGCTAACGGGAGGCGCAACCAACTGAATTTTTACCCCCAAGACTGCATTTGACCGAGTGTAGCATCAAGGAGCCCTAGTAAAACTGAAGTCAATGGGAATCGGGGGGGGGGGGGAAGACTCTCCACTGGCTGGAGTCATACCTAGCACAAAGGAAGATGGTTGCGGTGGTTGGAGGTCAATCATCACAGCCCCAGGACATCGCTGCAGGAGTTCCTCAGGGCAGTGTCCTAGGCCCAACCATCTTCAGCTGCTTCATCAATGACCTTCCCTCCATCATAAGGTCAGAAGTGGGAATGTTCGCTGATGACTGCACAGTGTTCAGTGCCATTCGCAACTCCTCAGATAATGAAGCAGTCCATGCCCGCATGCAGCAAGACCTGGACGACATTCAGGCTTGGGCTGGTAAGTGGCAGGTAACATTCACACCATACAAGTACCAGGCAATGACTATCTCCAACAAGCGAGCGTCTAACCACTGCCCCTTGACATTCAACGGCATTACCATCGCCGAATCCCCCACCGTCAATATCCTGGGCATCACCATTGACCAGAAACTTAACTGGACCAGCCACATAAATACTGTGGCAACAAGAGCAGGTCAGAGGCTGGGTATTCTGTGGCAAGTGTCTCACCTCCTGACTCCCCAAAGCCTTTCCACCATCTACAAGGCACAAGTCAGGAGTGTGATGGAATACTCTCTGATTGCCTGGATGAGTGCAGCTCCAACAACACTCAAGAAGCTCGACACCATCCAAGACAAAGCAGCCCGCTTGATTGGCACCCCTTCCACTACCTTAAACATTCACTCCCTCCACCACTGGCGTACTGTGGCTGCAGTGTGTACTATCTACAAGATGCACTGCAGCAACTCGCCAAGGCTTCTTTGGCAGCACCTCCCAAACCCGCGATCCTCTTCCACCTAGAAGGACAAGGGCAGCAGGCGCATGGGAACACCACCACCTCCAAGTTCCCCTCCAAGTCACACACCATCCTGACTTGGAAGTACATCACCATTCCTTCATCATCGCTGAGTCAAAATCCTGGAACTCCCTCCCAAACAGCACTGTGGGAGTACCTTCACCACACGGATTGCAGCGGTTCAAGAAGGCGGCTCACCACCACCTTCTCAAGGACAATAATGCTGGCCTTGCCAGTGACGCCCACATCCCAGGAACGAATAAAAAAAACAGTTATGATTGGATTAAATTAGTTCAGTCAGTAAACATTAGGGAACATTTTCAACTTGTCGCCCGAGCATAATACTGGTGTTACGGATCAACCTCCCATTATAGAATCCGCCTCTCCTAGTTTGATATCATCTGCAAATTTGGCCACATTAAGTTTCTGTATTTTCCTTACATTACAACAGTTACTACACTTCAAAAGTATTTCATTGGCTGTGAAGCTATCTTGGGCATCCTGACAAAAAAATCCAAATCGGGATCATGTTGTCCTACATAGTTCAGTTGGACATCAGTCAGCGCATTTCCCATTGAGCAATAAAGGAAGCTTGATCACCATAATATATACAAGAACTTTTCTGTGTTATAATGGGAAGTTCAACATCGGTTCGCCCTGATCGACCACCAGAACTTCAGCAGCAGATTGGTGGAAATCCCATTTACCCGGTGACATGAATCTTGTCATTCATGTGGAAATGACTTATGAAATAATACTGGGCGGCCTGCTGGTGGCGCTGTCCAGGGAGAGTATAAATACTCGGGCACGGGCCCAGCTTGCGTGGGACATTCTTAACAGGAACTAGTGAAGGACACAACTAGACCTCCATGTTGTAAAACAGTTGATTAAAGCTTTGTTTAACGCTTAGACCAAGTGCCTAGTAGTTTTCTTATGTCATCCCGTGTATCCGGGGTTTCCACCAGCTGCAGCAGCCAATCAGGAAAACCTGGCAAAAGAGCCAATAACAGTAATCCCATGTTAGAAAGGCGACAGAAATTAATTTCAAAAAATTATCCCTCTCATTTTTTTCCTCAGAACCTTTCTCTCCTCGTTGATGTTGGAATGTGGTTCTATGAATGACAGCAGCACTCTTGTACCTCAACCCAAGTTAGTATTCCATCAGCCACAATCCAGTCCTCACCTAGGCCCTGAATTTCCACAGAGGTCGTCCCAAGATCTCCCAAAATAACTCCGGCCGGAGATTGGCAAAGCTCCTGGAGAAACAGTATAAATGGCTATTTCTGTGGGAATTCCAGAATCTCCCAGCAAAGTTACAGCAGGAGATTGGGGGAACCCCCTGCCAAAATTGGTGTCTACATATACACAATTCCAACAGGAGTCATTGGATGTTAAACTGGCCTGAGATCCCTGGCTAAATTCGGCCCTTCAACTTGGGACACTGAGCCCAATTGTAGTGCATCGCTGGGGTCAGCTACTCAGCGCAGACCAAAGGTCAAATCTTGGAAGGAGAAAAATCAGCCAGGATTGTTTCCTGCTGGAAAATGTACATTTGGATGTTAGATCAGGACTTCAATCGGACTGAGCTGTGATGCCCAATTGGCTTGCTGTCACTTGTAACCCTCCTCACCTGGCAGAAACTGGGCAAGTGGGCAGTTAACGTGGCTGGAGCAACTTACTTCCTCTGATCCCGCTGCCTTCCCACAGGTTGCAATTTTAACCTGGTCAGGCAGCATCTGTGGAGAGAGAAACAGAGTTAACGTTTCAGGTCTGTGACTATTCGTCAGAACTGGAAAAAGTTAGAGTGCAGCAGATTTTAAGCAAGTGCAGAGGCAGGGAAAGGGGGGTGGGGAGGGGAGGAAAGAACAAAAGGGAAGGTCTGTGATCGGGTGGAAGGCAGCAGAGATTAAATGACAAAAGGTATGATTGTACAAAGCAAAATGAGATGGTAATGGGACAATCATAACTTTTGTCATTTAATCTCTTCCAAAATCAATTCCAAAATATTTAAGAAGGAGATAGATAGATTTCTAGACACAAAAGGCATCAAGGGGTATGGGGAGAGAGCGGGAATATGATATTGAGATAGAGGATCAGCCATGTTCTTATTGAATAGGCTCGAAGGGCCAAATGGCCTACTCCTGCTCCTATTTTTCTATGTTCTATGTTTCTTTCACTTGCTTAAAACCTGCTACATTTCTAACTTTTTCCAGTTCTGACGAAAGGTCATCGGCCTGAAACATTAACTTTGTTTCTCTCGCCACAAATGTTGGCGGGCCTGCTGAGTATTTCCAGCATTTTCTGTTTTTATTTCAGATTTCCAGGATCCGCAGTATTTTGCTTTTGCAATTGTAACCTGCTCTTTTGAGCAGGCAAGTGGGACACCAGCACGGTCTTCTTTTAGATATGGAGATCAGGCTTCAATGACGTCATCAGAGCTGACTGCAATTTTAACCCAAGCCCTGCGAGGGGAAGCCATGGTGGCCAGAAGAGGTAAAAAGTACGTTTTTGTTGGTTTCCTTGTCAACCAGGAAGAGCAGGATTGCTGCTCCGGCTTCCACAAGGAAAGCTTTTGCCTCCCCTGCCTCCAGCATCCTAACCCCACTTCCCAATCGCAAGGCCTTTCTGCCCCCTCCTAACTACTTACCTGACTGCCATTCCTTCAGGGCCCTGGCACCAGCCTCCAGCCACCCGAAATCACCTCCCCCGCCCACTGGTCACAGAATATACAACACAGAAACATACGAACATACATAGGAACATACGAATTAGGAGCAGGAGTAGGCCACTTGGCCCCTCGAGCCTGCTCCGCCATTCAATAAGATCATGGCTGATCTGATGACTCACCTTTCACCCCCTTGCTCACCAAGAATCTATCTACCTGTGCATTAAAAATATTCAAAGACTCTAGGCTGGATTTTCAATGACCCGTGGAGTCGGGTTTGGAGGTGTGTGGGGGGTTAAAATAGCGAAAAGTGGCGGGCGGACCTGATCCCGACTCCATTCCGCCTCCACGCAATTTTGACAAAATCGGTCGCGGGGTTCCCGACTCCGTCCGCCTCCAAGAGGCGGGAGAGGCCATTAAAGCCCTTAACAAGCCCTAAATTGGCTCTGTAATGCCATTTTGAAACGTTTTAGCTAGTTTAACCTTTTCCGACGTGAAGCACGCCTGATGTGAAACACGCCAGTGAAACCTGGCGGGAGCACAAGTGGATAGCTGACTATCAGCTGCAGGTCCACTATTACAACGGAGATTCTCTCTCTCTCTCTCTCTCAGATGCTGCTCATTTTGCATCCAGGTCCTCTCACAGCAAAGGCCAGGAAATCTCTGAGACCAGGCAGTCTCTGACCTACAATGATGACATCATCAGAGGCGACTTTCAGACTGAAACCACTAATTGGTTCATGGCTTCGCACATGCTGGAACTCAATTGCCCAATTAAGTGAAAATTGCATCAATCTCCCACATCCAATTGCAGGCGGGTGGATAACACGAAATGCGGATGACACGACCCCAACCCGACCCAGTATCAAAATCCAGCTCTGCTTCCACCGCCCTCTGAGGAAGAGAGTTCCAAAGACGCGTGACCCTCTGTGGGGAAAAAATTCTCCTCATCTCTGTCTTAACAGGCTATTCAGTCCAACCAATCCAAGCCAGCACTTCCTGCCAGGTTAGGACAGGAGGCTATTGGGGCTTATGTCATTGAGCCCCGGGCGTTAAAGCCTCCTGGGGCTCACGCTGCTGAGGGCCGGACAGTTTCCCATCCGCCTCGGTCCCCACCCGCACGACTCCCGCTGGGACTTAAATTCGGGGCTTCACTGTCTAGAATCACACAGGAAGAATGGTCACTTGGGTCAGGAGAGCCACTGGTACCGCTGGTATGGTACTCCAGCAAAGAGTCAACATCCTCAGGAGAGGAGGGGAGAAATTTGGCAGGTTATAAGCTCTCCTCCATTATATCCATGACACCATGGAAAGGTTTAAACAGTAACTTGTGCTGGAGGGCAGGGTACCTTTTTGCTGGGGTGAAGTTAGCCACACGTATGTGAAACATTTAGTCCTGGGAGTAATTTGGAAAATAAATCAAATGCATGATCATGCTGGAAATTAAAGGACATTATGTACATCTTGCAATAGAAGCAATGCTTACTCAGCCTTCGTAATATTTAAAAAAACAAGCACAAATATGATATTTTTCCCAATGGTATCATGCTATGATTCACAGTTAAGCATATTATGTGTCAATTAAATGCCAGCAGTGGGATTTAGTAGTTTTGGATTGTACCCAATCAGTTTCTGGTGTTTTCAAACAGTTCTGCAGAAAACTAGAAAATCAAAATGCTCCGTGGATAACACCTTTATTTTATTTAAACAGTAATTAATTTGAAGATGTTCATTATTAGTAAATAATATGTGTTGTGGAGCTTAGTTCTCATTATCCCAATCATAAGTTACTTATATTATTTCTATGATTTGAATCGCTTCCACATTGTTTTCTACTGGCTCTCTGGAGCAATTTGCTGATCAATTAACATTACCTATTTTAATATTAATTCACACCCTTTTTTTGACAGTTTATTTTTTGCTTTTTGCCAGAGGTTCACTTGACATTGAGCAACACAAAAAACCGAACCTTCTTATCCATTAATTCGGAATGGTTTCGGAACAATTACGTTTTCTTTGATTGCAGGGAGATGTGATAGGTTTGCAATCCAATAATGCTTCCTAGAAAGAGAAGCTGGGGAATGCAGAATGCATAATTAAAATCATTTGATTGCTCGAGATATATATATTTTTTGTTTGTGTTCATTTATACATTTTGCGTAATGTAAGTATATAAGTGTGTATGTTCATTAGGGCACCTTCTACAAGGGAAAAATGTTCCAATGGAAGTATAATTAACTTTAACATCCTTTTTTTTATTAATTTGTGAAGCCATTGTACATTTTGATAGCATGATGCTTGCAGCAACATACATTGTGTACTTCAGGTTTCCTGACACGATATGTGTATAGCAATTTATATTTTACAGCACCTTTCATGTAACAAAACAAACTGTCCTACAGTGCTTTGCAGGAAATAGGAAAGAAGTTTAAAGAATTAATAGAAGTTTAAAGAATCAATGCGTAATTTACAACAAATATACATTCCTTTAAGGCACAAAAACCCCACAGGAAAAGTGGTCCAACCGTGGCTAACAAGAGAAGTTAACGATAGTATTAGATCAAAGGAAGAGGCTCATAATGCTGCCAAAAAGAGTAGTAAGCCTGAGGATTGGGAGGATTTTAGAATTCAGCAAAGGAGGACCAGAAATTGATAAAGAAAGGGAAAATAGAATATGAGAGTAAACTAGCGGGAGACATAAAAACAGACTGCAAAAGCTTCTATAGGTATGTAAAAAGGAAAAGATTAGCGAAAGTAAATGTGGGTCCCTTACAGGCTGAGACAGGAGAAATTATAATGGGAACAAGGAAATGGCAGAGAAATTAAACAAATACTTTGGGGGGAATTTTGCCGGTGCTCAGGGGGCGGGTTTGGAGGCGGGACCGGTGGCAAAATTGCAAAGATTGACAGCAGGTCCCAAACCGCTGTCAAGCCGCCTCCAAACAATCTTCCCGGATGCCGGGTCCCCGATTTGCGCATGGACCCGACACCTCGCGGCGGGAAGAGAATTATAGGCACTTAACTGCTTGTTAACAGCAGTTAAGAGGCTTTTTCCAATTTTGACAGGTCTACTGCGGGCTTCCCTGTAATGGAATAGCCATATTTCAGAAAAATACACCATCCTATGAACAGATTTCTGATATTATTAATACATGACATACTGGGTTTATAAGTCTGAAAGCTTCGGCGACACAGGCTGCAAACACAATACAGGCTTTTGAGATAAAGATTGGTTATTGACACTGACACAATGGCCTCATTGAAGAAGCAAAGAGTTGGTCCCAAGGTGTCTGTAGTTTGGAACCAACACAATGGCAATGCCCAAGTAAATTGTTAAAAGCTAACACTTCGAACAGAAAACAGAACATAAAAAAACCATGTGCCTTTGTAAAAGTAACATCAAATGAAACAGGAAACATGATTAATTATGCAACCAATTGAAGTAGCTAAGAAAACAAGTAAACACCCTGGTTGAAGTGGTTTTGATTTACATGTTGTAAAAGATACCTACAGAAGACTTTGAAAATATTACATCAATAGATGTACCAAGCAATCACATTGTTTTTGTATTGAACTTGGAACACACGGAGACACGACGTCTGGCTTACAAGCAGTTAAAGTGGTTTAAGAATTCAATAGAGGAACCTCCTAAGAATCGCATCAAATAGATACAACTGTCAAATTGTTTTTTATGATAAGCTATGAACACCTAAAGGTAGAGACAGAATTCTGAAAGCTAACAGCTGAATTAACAGTAAGAATAGAAAGAAGTCAACAGGTATGGCTAGAGATAATTAGCTTACATCAGCAGAAAACTTCAAAGGAGATACCACTGCAAAAAGAGTATAAGATATGGGATTTTCAAATGGGAAAACAGAAGTCGCTGGGAAGGCAAGCGATTCTCAACTTCAGAGGCAGGTTCTGTAAGTTTTTAACCCTTTGAGTCTCGGGTAATCAAGGTATTTGATTTTGGTGGATATTCTGGATTAAGAATAAGTAGAAGTGTGGAAATGTAACGAAGTTAAGATTTGAGAATAAGGATCTCTGATAAGAAATGTAAGCTATTTGTATTTTGGACTGTTAAAGTTGCGATTAAATCAACAGCTGTTAGCTGAATGTCAGTTCTATAATAAATCTATATATTTAAAAATTGTCTCACAAAGAGTATTTCTGTATCAATCTCACAAACTCAATTTCTGTACACTCTTTTGAGAGGAGTTGCAGAATTCTGGGGGGTGTTTCCGGACCCTCATAATATCCGGAAGGTTACAGTCTAGTTAAACTTGTTAAAAGTGCTATCCGGAGGACAGTAACATCTTCAGGCCATTCCTTTCCTTTAGGGAGAGATATTCTGAACCTTTAGACCCAATTAAGCGTCTTATAGGATTCGGCTATCTCTAACTTTAGTTGAAGGGGAACGTCTGGGGAATACGCCTGATCTGGGGTAGCCCGAAAAGGGCTAGGACTTGTAATTATCCCTTCATCCCGATGTCCGAAAACCACACCAGAGTAAGTGTGGCATGCTGTGGGTCTACTGTAATGTTTCTTCATTGATGACAGCTGCAGAAGTGGTGTGAAGGATCCAATGGTACACTGGTGAGTTTCAGAGGTAAGAAAATGTTGGGAAAATCATTTTTTATGTATTTAGACTTTTCTGTAGGTAACAAGTTTTGAAGTGTTTGTGTAGTCCCACCTCATTAGGAGAACCTCTCTCACCAGTGACAGATTGCTTCTGTAACCTCACCTGCAGCTGCCATCTGTTCTAGCCTACGGAGGGAGTCACTGGAGAGCCTGGGTGCAAGGGCTCATCTTTGTACAGTGATTGTCAGTGTTTGCAGCACCTCAATGCTGTCAAACACTGAAAAATCAGCTGTCAAAAAAAATTGTGCCTGGCCCCTTTAAGAAAACCGGCAGTTGACGTATCATCAACTGACATCATCTGACACCGGCTTTCTCCTAATTGGCCGGCAAGCCCACAGGGCGGGCTTAACAAAGCCAGTTGACGCAAAATAGCGTCTATACATCGGACGTCATAGGGGGCGGGATCGGAACCCGGAAGGCAGCTGTCCCACCCCCAAGCCACATCGAAAGGTAAAATCCAGCCCTTTGTGTCTGTCTTCATGGAAGAAGATGCGAAAAAACTTCCCAGAAATAGTGGAGAACCAAGAGTCTAGCGAGAATGAGGAACTGAAAGAAATTAGTGTTAGTAAAAAGGTAGTACTGGAGAAATTAATGGGACTGAAAGCCAATAAATCCCCTGGACCTGATGGCCTACATCCTAGGTTTTTGAAAGAGGTGGCTATAGAGATAGTGGATGCATTGGTTGTCATTTTCCAAAATTCCATAGATTCTAGAATGGTTCCCGCAGATTGGAAGGTAGCAAATGTAACCCCACTATTTAAGAAAGGAGGGAGAGAGAAAACAGGGAACTACAGACCAGTTAGCCTGACATCAGTAGTAGGGAAAATGCTAGAATCTATTATTAAGGACGTGGTAACAGGGCACTTAGAAAATAATAATAGGATTGGGCAGAGTCAACACAGATTTATGAAAGGGAAATCGTGTTTGACAAATCTGTTCGAGTTTTTTGAGGTTGTAACTAGCAGAATAGATAAGGGGGAACCAGTGGATGTGGTGTATATGGACTTTCAGAAGGCATTCAATAAGGTGCCACACAAGAGGTTATTAAACAAAATTAGGGCTCATGGGATTGGGGGGTAATATACTAGCATGGATTGAGGATTGGTTAACAGACAGAAAACAAGAGTAGGAATAAACGGGTCATTTTCGGCTTGGCAGGCTGTAACTAGTGGGGTACCGCAAGGATCAGTGCTTGGGCCTCAGCTATTCACAAGCTATATCAATGATTTGGATGAGGGGACCAAATGTAGTATATCCAAGTTTGCTGATGATACAAAGTTGGATGGGAATGTAAGTAGTGAGGAGGATGCAAGGAGGCTTCAAGGGGATATAGACAGGCTAAGTGAGTGGGCAAGAACATGGCAAATGGAATATAATGTGGCGAAATGTGAAGTTATCCACTTTGGTAGGAAAAATAGAAAAGCAGAGTATTTTTTAAATGGTGAGAGATTGGGAAATGTTGGTGTTCAGAGGGACCTGGGTGTCCTTGTACACGAATCACTGAAAGTTAACATGCAGGTACAGCAAGCAATTAGGAAAGCAAATGGTATGTTGGCCTTTATTATAAGAGGATTTGAGTATAAGAGTAAAGACATCTTACTGCAATTATATAAGGCCCTGGTGAGACCAAACCTGGAGTATTGTGTACAGTTTTGGTCTCCTTACCTAAGGAAGGATATACTTGCCATAGAGAGAGTGCAACGAAGGTTCACCAGACTGGTTCCTGGGATGGGGGGATTGTCCTATGAGGAGAGATTGTGTAGACTAGGCCTATATTCTCTAGAGTTTAGAAGAATGAGAGGTGATCTCACTGAAACATACAAAATTCTTACAGGGCTTGACAGGGTAGATGCAGGGAGGATGTTTCCCCTGTCTGGGGAGTCTAGAACGAGTGGTCACAGTCTCAGAATAAGGGGTCAGCCATTTAGGACTGAGATGAGGAGAAATTTTTTCACTCAGAGGGTGGTGAATCTTCGGAATTCTCTACCCCAGAGGGCTGTGGAGGCTCAGTCGTTGAGTATATTCAAGACAGAGATCGATAGATTTCTGAATATTAAAGGAATCAAGGGATATGTGGATAGTGCAGGAAAGTGGAGATGAGGTAGAAGATCAGCCATGATCTTATTGAATGGTGAAATAGGCTCAAAGGGCTCCTATTTCTTATGTTCTTAAGTTAGGGGAAGTGACCTATAAGGCACAGATAAATGGGTACATTTTGAGGTGGCTTTTGAAAATGGGAGCGAGGTAATGAAAAATGCACATGGAATTCTATAGCGCCTTTAAGGACCTCAGGACATCCCAAAGAGCTTTACAGCCAATGAATTACTTTTGAAATGTAATGGGGAATTTTAACCCCCAGAAATGGGTGGGTGTGGGATGGGTGGGATGTAAAAAATTTTTAAATCTCAAACCCGAACCCAACCCGCCTCAAACTCAGCCACTTCCGGTTTTAACGGAGGCAGGACAGGGGGCATGCAACCAACCCGCTCCCAGGAGGCGGGATGGTCATTTCAATATTTTAATGAGCCTGCGTGCCTCAGATTTTACCTCTCTTCCAGGTTTAACCCTGGCCGGCCAGGTTGCCCATGAAATCGGTAAAGCCGGCAACTAAAAGGAGGTGGGGACTGCTGCATGGAAGAGGGTAGTGTGTGTGTGCTTCGCCCCCAGCTCACCAAGCTAACCTGCTTCCCTCCCCGCACAATTGGACGCCCCCTCCCCCCCGCGATCGGACCCCCGCGATCGGACCCCTGCAATTGGACCCTCCATGCGATCAGAACCCCGCCCACGATGGGATCCCCCTGCGACCCAACTGTGCGACTGGACCCCCCCCTCCCCCACCCCGCGCGATCGGACCCCCCTCCCCACCCCACACAAATCAATCAAGCTGGCTTCTGGGTGGGAATCCTGTTGAAAAAAAAACACGCACGCTATGGAGTCTATACTCAGAGAAACCCAGACTTCTCCCTGCTGCTTGGAAATCCCGTCCCAGTAAAGATCGGGGCCATAGTCACTGTTGTATTGAAGGAAACACAGCAGCCATTTTTGCACATAGCAAGGTCCCACAAACAATAACAAAATAAATTATCAGATTATAATCTGATTTTGGTTGAGGGATTAAGGTTGCCCAGCATCCCGCCACACTCTGCTCCAATAGCACAATGGAATCTTTGACCTGAGAGAGCAGACAGGGCTCTAGTTTAACATCTCATCCGAAAGGTGGTACTTCCAACAGTGCGGCACTTGCTCAGTACTGCACTGAAGTGTCAGCCTGGATTATGTGTTTAAATCTCAATCGTGGGGCTTGAACCCACAATCCTTCTGACCCACAGGCAAGAGTGCTACCACTGAGCTAAGTAATCATACTTCAGAAGTACTTCATTGGCTGTGAAGCGCTTTGGAAGTTCCTGAAAATGTGAAAGAGATTACGCACCTCGTACACACCCGTGGGGGTCGGAATATCCGGCCCATTGTGTTATGGAATTAAGGGGTGGACAACAAACTGGATTAAAAATGGGTTAGAAGAGATAAAACAGAGAATAGGAGTAAAGGGCAGTTTTTCCAGAGAGGGTGGAAATGGGTAGCAGTGTCCCACAGGGTTCAGTTCTGGGGCCACTTCTGTTCACTGCGTATATCAATGATTTGGCTATAGACCTAGAGGGAGTGGTGTTCAAATTTGTAGATTATAACAAAATAGGAAGTGTAGTTAATAGTTCAGAAAACCAAGGGAAGCTACAAACGGATATTAATGAAATAGAGTTAAAAGTGCCAGATGGAATTCAATGCCAATAAGTGTGAGTTGATTGGTAAAAAATATATCAGCAGTAATTATACTCTAGATGAAAGTAGGCTTGGTGCAGTAGAACAGCAGAGGGATTTAGGGATACAGGTTCACAGGACATTAAAGGTGGCACCTCAGGTGATGAGGCTGTTAAAAATAAGCTAATGTAATTCTAGGTTTCATCACAAGAGGTATAGTGGGAAAAATTCAGTTAGTTTGCGCCTCCCGTTAGTGCCTGGCGGGGGCGCTAACGGGGCACTGATGCCGGGGTGAGGCTAATCCAGCGA
The DNA here is from genome assembly GCA_030390025.1 of Squalus acanthias. Classification (NCBI taxonomy): domain Eukaryota; kingdom Metazoa; phylum Chordata; class Chondrichthyes; order Squaliformes; family Squalidae; genus Squalus; species Squalus acanthias. The sequence goes on from CM059437.1 coordinate 68,144,455, forward strand.
TGCACAGCAAATCCGACCAACCCCGTGGTGCTGCCGCTAACAATTACCACCGGGGACTTCAACGCCAGGCAGATCGTGACGTCAGTGAGTGTACAACCTTCACTGGGCGCCCGATCTGCAAAATTCATTTTCACCCTCTGCCTTAGCGCCTCACCCCGACAGCGACAGGGAGAGGCGGCGTCAAGCAGGCAGATGGCGGCTCCAGGGGCGCCACTGAAAGGGATCATGAGTAATGAGTCGCAGCTGTCAGGTTAGTGGTGTTTCACTGCTTCCTTGTCAGTTTGAGATAGTTCAAGAGTTGAATTCAGTCATTCAGAGTCTCCGGAGTGTTGTGGCTTCTAACAATTAGTTACATTTATTCTCACAACTTATCAAAGTGCTGCATTTGGTTGCATTAATGGGGGCTGTACTGGCAGTCGACCTCGCCCTCCAGGATCTACAGCGGAGGCAGCGAGAAAGATTGGAACACGTGGCCAGAGGGAGGAGAAGGGCCATCAGGCCTCTCAGCAGGAGGCCTTACCCTCCGAGGGTATTCCGACAACATTTCTCCTACCTTCAATTAAGCGAGGAGCAGTGTATTAGATGGCTCCGCTTCAGCAAGGAGGTGGTCACAGAACTCTGCCACCTCCTCCAAACAGACCTCCAGCCTCAGATCAGGGCGACCAAGGCTCTCACAGTGGCAGTCAAGGTCACCGTCGCCCTCAATTTCTTCACCAGAGGATCCTTCCAGTCTGCAACAGGAGATATAGCTAACATCTCGCAGTTCGCCGTCCATCGCTGCATCCAGGAGGTCACAGAGGCTCTCTACAGTAGGAGAAGGGATTCCATTTCCTTCCTCATCACCAGAGAGAAGCAGGACGAACGTGCATGTGGCTTTGCCAGGATAGCGGGCTTCCCCATGGTGCAGGGCGCCATTGACTGCACCCACGTGGCTTTGCGGGCACCGCATAACAATCCTGAGATCTTCCGTAACCGCAAAGGCTACCACTCGTTTAATGTGCAGTTGGTGTGCGACCACAAACAGCGAATCCTCAATGTGAATGCCCGCTATCCTGGCAGCAGCCACGATGCCTTCATCCTGTGCCAGACCGGTGTGCCAGCACTCTACCAGCCACCACGTCAAGCTCATGGCTGGCTGCTCAGAGACAAGGGCTATCCGCTCTCCACCCAGCTCATGACTCCCCTCCGCAACCCCAACACTCCTGCCCAGCACTCAAAGACACAAAATAATCCAAACTGAATTAATAAATTCATCAATAATCAGAGAACACATATTTACAGCAACATTATTACCTATTCACCCTTATGCAATCCCTTAGTGCCTCTCGTTACTGTGCCTTTGCCTACTCTAGTGCTCCTACGAAGTGTTGGCCCAGTGGCTGCAGCACGGCTGGTGGAAGGCTGCTGAGTGTCCATGCGGGAGACTTCAGATGGCCTTGCAGGACGCCCTCAACCAGCTCTGGGCCTGGCGGCCCGGCTGTAGACTGCACCACCTCAGCATGGGCGGCAGCAGTCTGAGCTGGCTGGATGACAGGCAGTGATAAGGGCAATGGCAGAGTGGCAGTGGTGGGAGCAGAAATGCTGTCAGCCTGATAGAGGAAAGCAGCTTCCTGCTCCACTTACTCACTGCCACTCCCCCAGGTCAGCACCTCAGCATCCCTAGCAATCTGTTGCTGCACAGATTGCTGGCCTGCTGCGACACCGTGAAAGCCCCGGTCGACGGTGGTAGACCCAGCCATGATGGCAGCAATCAGAGCTTGCATTGCATCAATTGAATGCCACCAAGCATAGACTGCATTACAGTAGTCAGACGTTGCATCGCTTCCGCCTGTGCTGCAATGGAAGCTGCCAGATCGCCCATCATATGCAGCATCAGGTCTGGGTCCTGAACACCCGAGTGAGGTCTTAAATTTCTTCCTGCACTGTGTGTGGGTCCTGGGGACCACAGTGCTGCCCGAGACATGCTGGGCTACCTCCCTCCACATGGTGCAGAAGACTTGAGGCGAGGGCCTCCTGCCACTTGCTGGGTAGAGCACCGCCCTCCGTCTTTTCACTGCGAACACCAACGCCTCCAATGCATGGTCACAGAATCTGTGGGCTCTCTCCCTGGGGCGTGGATCTGCCATCAATACGGCTGTTTGAGTCATCTGGCTCCTTCTCCTTGACCTGCTGCTGCTGGCTGAGACGGCTGCACAGCCAGCAATGATGAGAATGAGAATGAGGTTCTGCAGCATCAATGAACCTCCCCTTTAAGAACTGGAAAGAGCCTGTGGCAATGATGACTTGTGATTAGACTGCACCTGATATTGGTCAGCTAGGCCATTAGCGCTTGATTTAGTGTTGCAATCCTTTGTACAATGAGACTTAACTTTGTGTGCAGTCTGAAGCATTAGCGCCTGGCTAACAGTTACCGCCCATTCCTGGGCGATAACGAATTTCTCCCCCATAGAATATAAAAGCCAAGAGATAATTATGAGCCTATATAAAATCTTAATAAGACCTCAGTTAGAGTATTGTGTGCAGTATTGGGCTCCGCACTATGGGAAGGATATTGAGGCTTGAGAGAGGGTAGAACACAGATTCACCAGAATACTGCCTGGTATGAGGAAATACAAATACAAAGAAATACTTGAAAAATTGGGTCTTTTTGCATTAGAACAACACAGATTATGGGTCAATATGATAGAATTGTGAAAGAATGGGACAGGGTAGATACAAACAGTGTGTTTCCAGTAGTTGAGGGAACTAGAATGAGGAGCCATAGATACAAGATTAAATGTAAGAGATTTAGAACAGAAGGCAAGAGAAACGTCTTGACACGGAGAATTGTGAGGCTGTGGAATTTACCCCCAGGTCCACACTGTCGGTGGGTGTGGGGGTGGCGTAGGAGTAAGCCGATTTCCCGCCCTTCCCGATTATCGAGATGCCTCGGAGAGCCCAAGGCTCGCTGGCTGCATGTTAATGAGGCCCGACCACCGAGATGCTTCAGGCCTCTCACTGCTGCGATCAGGTGCACAATCACAATCACAACACCCACCACCCGTCCGATTACCGCAGCAAACCAAAATGAGTCCTTTGTCAACATTCAAGCTTAGATTGGAAAGTAGAATGAAAGAAAAGGAGATGAAAGAGTATGGGAACATGGTGAGTAAATATGATTAGGACTATTTGCTTGTGTGAAGAATAAAACCCCAGCATGGACTGGCTGGGCTGAATGGCCTGTTACCGTGTTATAATTTCTCTGTATCTTGCTTGCCACTACAAATGTATTATTTCATTTTGAAAAAATAAGATAGAAATTCAAAAGCTGTATTGTATAAATTTAAGCTGTTGGAGTAGGAACATTCCAAGCTGGTGCCAGTGGAGCTCAGTTTACATAGCAGGTTACTCCTGACTGTTCGAACAACTGATTCTGCCTGAAAATTCCCCACAGTACAACATCACTATTCCTCAAATTAGTGTGAGCAATATTTCAAAATATTGCAATTCTGGTACTCAAATGCCAAGTAGGTGAATATACATCTTTTGATACAATGGGGTAGGTTGTCATCTTACTGCCTGGGCATTAAATATCGCACGGGCAGAGCGCAGAGGGAAAAACCTGGCAGGAATGATTGCCAGACAGTAACAGAACCCTGCTTGATTTTCCTTCCATTTGAATTAAATGAAATGAAAGGACAAGCCTGCAATTCCCTCCCCGCCCACCCGCAGCCCCCCCGCCCCCACCCCCCCCCGGCAATTTTCCTCTCTGCGCTCCACTCGGGCGATGGTTAAGACCGTGGTAGTAAAGACAAAAATTTATCCCAACAATTGGAGTGTATAGATAAAAAGAACTTTTTATGTTTTTGCAGGATCCTTAGCGTACAAAATGAGGATGTTTTGCTATATGATTCTAGACAGAAAGCATAATTGGCCTTTTCACATCAGACTCTAATCCCTGCTGCATTGACTTAATGTGCACTATGCTTTGGCATTGTGATAGAATTGCTCTCCATGTGGTTAGATTTCACAGTGTTTGGTGAGGAATCTGCTGTGTGGATGGGTAATGTTTGTCTCGGATATTTGTGGCAATGCCCAAGCACTAGTGACAGCCCTGGGAGCAGGGCCAGAGTACCCCAGGGAATGGGACACAATGTGCACCTGATCAGAACCAACAGCTGCTGTTTATTTGCCTCAAATAAATCCCAACAAACTTAGCACATGGTCGTCCCCAAAGACATGCATGGAGGACATTTGAATGGGCCAAATGTATTCTGGCACATGCTTTAAATGTAATCAATTTAATCCCATCATCTCATACATGATTATATGGAAAAGAGATGTCATTTTAAGTACTACTGGAAAACTATCTATTTTCACAGTAAAATAATTTTAGTGCTATAAAGGAACAACCCACTGAGCATGAGATTTATCACTAACATTTACATTACCAATACATTTAAAAATAGAATATTAACGAGAAATGCAAAAAATAACCTAAAAATTGGAGCGTGAAGCAGAATATTATTAACACTTGTTTCCAGTTTATAGTACGGTCTGAGGATAGTTTTCTTCAGTAAGGGAGGACCATATTTCTTCAGAGATATTTAAAAATATTTTTTTTTTGCCCTGGTTTTACATTTCTCCAGTCTGTTATACACCGATGGCTAGCAGGAGGCCTGCTCCCAGGACTCTGTGCACTCTGAAACCAGTCATTAGGAGATGGGGTGAGCGACATTTGATTGTTCATCTTCAACTCAACTTAATGGGCCAGATCTTGCTGGAAAAATAATGGCGTGTTATCAACACACGCCATTATTAATACACAAATCGGCCAGCAAGCTCAAGGGATTAAGAGATATGCTGTGAGTTGCGAATCTCCAGAATTTGCTAGTCAATTTACGCTGCTCTGCTGTTTGCTTTGCACAAAAGGCATTTCGCCCTTAGCCTCCCCGTTATTTTTAAGAACTTAATGGATTTGCACATTAATTGCTCATTAAACTCGACCCAGAAATTTAGGGTTGGAACTTTACAGCGTAAGTACCTTTTTAACAACATGATAATTGTTAATACAATGCCAATCCACTTCACTGGCTTAGAAAGGGAACAATTTAAACTGCCCAATCTCATTCCTGCATGTAGTAAATTGTTGTTCGAGATTTTTAAAATGTCAAATGTTTAATTTTTTTTCTTACTTTATCCTTTCTGTTTCTTTTTTCTCTCTCTCTTAATCCAATCTTTCTTTCTCTCTCTTTATTTCTTTTTCTATACTTGATTGGACTCTAATTCACCCATTCTAATTCATCCTCATTCTCCATCATTCCTCTATTTGTTTCTCAATCCTTAAATCGCATTGGTTAAGGGGATACACTGTTGGTCCCACCATTCACTAAGATCCTAGATGCCCTGTTGCCCCACCACGTACATTATCAGCTCGCACGTCCAGCAAGTTATTGCACAAAAAAATTTTGAGCTGAAGGGGGCAGAAAAAAATTTGTCGAATGGTGTACACCATGAGATACGGTGTGCCTGCAAGATCCAGACCAATATCTTACCTTTGGAGCCTGGCTGAGATTAGGAATTCATCATCTAAGGAATTGTGAGTTGGGCTTATTACGATGCCGCTCCCTGTCATGATAAAATAACTTGCTGAAACTTACTGTCTAGGCTCTTCTGAAAATTGGCTGCTGGAGAGCTGGTGGCACCCATGGAATCGTACTCCAGCATAGGTCGACTCCTGCAGGAAAGGGAAAGAAACATTGGGTCGCTCCAGGGCACCATGTTTGTTCACCGCCCCAAGTGCTACTTTTTCAATCCTTTGTATAAGGGTCAGACGTAGGGTGACATAAGGATATAGACTTTCATCATTCCTGTGTAACATCCATGCAGAAATTATTATGTGTGAGGCTCTGATGGACCCCAGTAATGGTGTTAGGGTGAGCGTCAGGCTGGTGAATAGCGTCTGATATGGTGTATATAGTAGAATCAGTAGAAGGCTTACATTGGATGTTGCAATCATTAAGTAATAAGATCTTGGAATATGTGCGACAAACCAAAGCCAAAAAAACTCTGATCATCAGCAAAAAATGTGGTGCCAGAGGCTGAAAATTGTCATAATATTAAATGGCACTCTCATTGACCAGGCAGAAACTGTGGCGCAGTGGGTTCTGGCCTTCTACCTCTGGTACCTGGGTTCAAATCTACAACAGGGGGTTAAATACTGGCCTTGGGATCTGGGTTCAAATCCAGCACCATAAGTTAGACCCTGGGATTTCACCTTTGGGAGTTGGGTTTCAAGTCTAGCCCAGTATGACGGGATGCAAGTCTCCCCTGTCTATTGACTTATGTGAAATAATTTGGGCAGTCTCGATCTGGTGTCTTACACTGGTGTAAATATGAGCCATTACAGAAACCAGTATATTGGCTGGACTTATGCAAACCGATAATACTGCATTTGTTTATTGTCTTGTCCAAAGATCGCAAGATGCCATTTTGGAAGGGCACAGGCTACCTGTGTTAGATGGAAATAGCAAGGTTCAGAACTTTGTTATTTGCAATGGAATGTGTGTATCTTGTTGGAATCTGATATCAGAAATATTAACTGTACACTTTAGCTGAAATGTGCCAAATGTTGAAGAAGTGCCATAGAAGTCGTCAAGCATCTGATTGTGCAAATGAGACACAAGGGGCTAAAAATTTGTTTGCCCCCGAAAACGGGCACGGGGATCGCATAGAATCATAGAAGATAGGAGCAGGAGTAGGCCATTCGGCCCCTCTAGCCTGCTCCGCCATTCAATGCGATCATGGCTGATCATCCAAATTCAGTACCCTGTCCCTGCTTTCTCCCCATATCCCTTGATCCCTTTAGCCTTAAGAAATATATCCAACTCATTTTTGAATCTATTTAATGAATTGGCCTCTACTGCCTTCTGTGGCAGAGAATTCCACAGGTTCACCACTCTCTGGGTGAAGAAATTCCTCCTCATTTCTGTCTTAAATGGCTTACCCCTTATCCTTAGACTGTGACCCCTGGTTCTGGACTCCCCCGCCATCAGGAACATCCTTCCTGCATCTAGTTTGTCCTGTCCTGTCAGAATTTTATAAGTTTCAATGAGATCCCCTCTCATTCTTCTAAACTCCAGCGAGTATAAGCCCAATCGACCCAATCTCTCTTCATACGTCATTCCTGCCATCCCAGGTATCAGCCTTGCGAATCTTCGCTGAACTCCTTCCATGGCAAGAACATCCTTCCTCAGATAAGGCGACCAAAACTGCACACAGTACTCAAGGTGTGGTCTCACCAAGGCCCTGTACAACTGCAGCAAGACATCCTTGTTCCTGTACTCAAACCCTCTCGCTATGAAGGCCAACATACCATTTGCCTTCTTAACCGCCTGCTGCACCTGCATGCTTACCTTCAGCGACTGGTGCACAAGGACACCCAGGTCTCGTTGCACTTCCCCTTCTCCCAATCTATTGCCATTCAGATAATAATCTGCCTTTCTGTTTTTGACACCAAAGTGGATAACCTCGCATTTATCCACGTTATATTGCATCTGCCACGCTTCTGCCCAATCACCCAACCTGTCCAAATCATCCTGGAGTTTCTCGGCATCCTCCTCGCAGCACACATGCCCACCCAGTTTTGTGTCATCTGCAAACTTGGAGATATTACATCTAGTTCCCTTGTCTAGATCATTAATATATATTGTGACTAGCTGGAGTCCAAGGACCGATCCCTGCGGTACCCCACTAGTCACTGCCTGCCACTCGGAAAAAGACCCGTTTATTGCAACTCTTTCCTTTCTGTCTGCCAACCAGTTCTCTATCCAAGTCAATACCTTGCCCCCAATCCCATGTGCCTTAACTTTACACGCTAATCTCTTATGCGGGACCTTATCAAAAGCCTTTTGGAAGTCCAAATACACCACATCCACTGGTTCTCCCTTATCTATTTTACCAGTTACATCCTCAAAAAATTCCAATAGATTATTCAAGCATGATTTACCTTTTGTAAATCCATGTTGACTTTGTCCGATCCTGTCATGATGAACCCATGCCCATTTAAAGTAATGCAGACAACACGCTAACTTTGTGCTGCCCAGCGCTAAATGCGTTGTTGAGTGGCTGAACACTCAGCAAGAGGCCCGAGTTTGTAAGAGGCTGGCACTAATTAAAGCTAGCCTGCAATTGTGAAAGGCAGTCTGCACTTCTTAAAGGGGAGGTACATTCTGCAGCAGGTCATTCAACTGGCTGGGAAAGAGAGTGAGAGCAGCAAAATAAAGTCAATGATATCACAACAGAGGAGAGAGCATGCTCCAAGGTTCTCCAATGCAGCACTGGAGGCCTTGGTCCAGGAGGTGAACACTAGGAGAGAGGTCCTGTTTCCAGAGAAGGCTAGGAGGCCCTTCAGGCAAATGCATAAAATCCAGTGGGAGCAGATAGCCGTTGTGATGAATGCCAGCAGTATAGCCTCGAGGACCTGGATGCAGTGCAGGAAGAAGTCTAATGACCTTACACATGTGGTAAAGGTCAGTGAATTCATCTTCAAGTGCCATATCCTACCATCAGCACCATTAGCCTCACACACTGCTCAATGCAGCACACCCACATCACTCACCGACCAACAATCTCTGCCAAACATGACTCATACCTCACATTCATAGCTTCACCTCACCTCACCACTTACCACTGCTGCAAGCCTCATACCCACATCTCACAGCTTGCACACACTGTCAGCTACTCAACCTTGCCAGACATATCACCCAAACACATTGAACCACACTGACTGACACACTTCCCTTTTTCTTGCAGAACAAGATGGCTCACAACTGGCGCCACCAGGACCTAACCAGTGGGGGACAGGCATGCCTGCATTACCTGACCACAATGGAGGAGACGGTGCTGGCCATTACTGGGAGGGTCATCGCTGAGCCCGTGGCCAGCGGCGCAGTTGAAGGAATACAAGATGCCAGTATCCTCATACGTAATCTTCCTTCTCACATCCCACTTCCACCTCATCCCATAATCTCTTCTGATTTACAAACTGCAGATGGTGTAAGCATGCACCTCTTGCTTTACCCCTCCCCTCACCACAACCTTACCCTTGTGCCTTTCTCCTTTCATATAGCCAAGAACTTGACACCTGGCCAGGCACTGGTGGAGGAGCACAAAATAGAAGAAGACACAGCATCGTCACTCGATTTCACACTCACAGCCACCAGCTCAGATATTGATACTCCGCGCACTTTAGAGGATAGGTTAGAGGTGGGGTCTACACGTGGTGAGACACCGGGCAGGAGCGGCCTGCAGCCAGGGCAGGGAGAAAGGTACCAGTTCCCCGGAGGGCAAGATCGCACACGTGTTCCGTTGTAGAGGACTCGGATGAGGATTTCGATGGGGCGGCCTACAGAAGAACGCTGATGGATCGGCACAATGAAATGCTTGGTACATTGGCAGGCCTGCCAGAAAGCCTGAGTGGAATGTCAAGGAACATGGAGGAGTCCGGCACCATCCTTGCAGAGGGCTTTGCGCAGAGCTTGGAGCCCATAATTTCCAGCATGGACGTGATAGGCAACTCCATTAGCGCACTTGTGGACACAACCAAGATGCAGCGTCTGATGGCCAATGTCTCAGCTTCCATTGCAGCACAAGCAGAAGCCACCCAACGTCTGAGTGCTGCAGTGGAAGCTCAGACTTCTATCCTGCAAGATCAGACTGCTCTTATGCAAGCTCACACTGCTGCCATCATGGCTGCGTTTACCAGTGTGGAAAGGGGCTTGCAGGGTGTCACAGCAGTTCAGCAATCTGTTCTCCAACAGATTACAAGGATTGCTGATATGCCACCCTGGGGGAGTGGCAGTGGCTCCATGGAGCACAAACCTGCTGTCCTCTCTCAGGATGACAGCATTCATCCTCCCACCACTGCCACTCCGCCAGTGCCCTTGCTGTTGCCTGTCAGCCCAGACTGCAGCCACCCATGCTGAGGCGGTGCAGTCTAAAGCCGGACCATCTAGGCCCAGTGCTGCTCAAGGTTGCCCTGCAAGGCCATCTGCAGTCTCCCCCACTGAAACTCAGCAGCCTTCCACCAGCCATGCTGCAGCCACTGGGGTAGCACTTCGTAGGAGCACTCGGACAGGCAAAGGCACATGGAAGACAGGCACTAAGGGAATGCACAAGGGTGATTAGTTGACTTAATGTAATATTGGATGGATTGATGTATAAAGTTGGATTGGAATGTTTGTTTTATGGTGGCTTTTATTTCAACATTGTGGCCAAGAAGACGCTGCGATGGTCAGTAACAGACAAAAGGTAAGGTATGGGATTATTGTTGGATGGGGAATTGGGGTTGCATTCACTGGTACCGCAGTCGGATGAGTCGATCACGGACTGCCCAGGCAGAAAGGGGTTGTCTGGGTTGCCTCCTCCCTTCCGCTTCCTCCTCCTCCTCTTCTCTTCCTCCTCAGCTGGTCGCCGTATGCCTGGTGCCAAGAGCAGTGCCTTCATGATGGCAAGGTTGTGGAGCATGCAGCAGACCACGACGAATCTTGACACGCACTCTGGTGTGTACTGCAGGGCTCCTCCAGAGCGGTCCAGGCAGGGGAAGCATTGTTTAAGAACGCCAATGGTCTGCTCTATCAGATTCTGAGTGGCAGTATGGCTTTCGTTATATGCAGGCTGCCCACGTGTGCGTGGGTTGCACAGCGGAGTCATGAGCCAGGTGGTCAGCGGATAGCCCTTGTTGCCCAGTAGCCACCTTCTGGTTTGTCGTGGTGGCTCAAAGACTGAAGGAACAGCAGAATGGCACAGAATAAAAGCATTATGACTGCTGCCAGGATATCGGTATTTCACCATCATGATGTGCTGAGCATGGTCATACACCAACTGCACATGCAGCGAGTGGTAACCTTTGCGGTTGCGGTACATTTCAGTGGCAACCGCAAAGCCACGTGCGTGCAGTCAATGGTGCCCTGCACTATGGGGAAGGCCGCTATCCTGGCAAAGCCACGTGCGTGCTCCGCCTGCTTCTCTCTGGTCAGAGAGAAGACAATGATTACCCCTCTCCTGGCCAAAGAGCATCTGTCACCTCTCTTATGCAGTAGTGGACGGCGAACTGGGAGATGTGACAGATGCCACATGCTCCAGCCTGGAAGGATTCCAACGTGAGGAAATTCAGGGCCACGGTCACCTTCACAGCCACTGGAAGCGCTGTCCTTGCCCTGGAGTGAGGCTGCAGGTCTGGTTGTAAGAGGTGCCAGAGGTCTGTGAGAACCTCCTTCGTAAAGCGCAGACGCCTCACACACTGCTCCTGGCTCAGGCTGAGGTAAGAGAATTGCTCTCGAAAGACCTTAGGTGGGTAAGGCCTCCTGTTGAGAGCCCTTCTCCCCCTCCTCCCTCTGCCATCAGCTTGTCCTTTTCTTTGTTGCTTCTGCTCCATCCAGGGGGATGACAACTAGAGCACCCATGACTGGGAGCAAGTGGTCTGACCAGAACCTTGAGTCAGAAGCAAGGCCTTCTCCACTTGCAGCACCACTCCCTGTCACCTCACTAACTTTGAACAACTCTAGACAGCTCCAAACACTTCCACAAACTTACAAAGAGCCAGTAGAAATTAATCAGCAACTAACCTGAGAGTGGTTGCTGATCCCTTTAAATATCGCTGGTGGGGGGTCCTTGCTGCTGCTGGACGCATGTTCAGCTGTGCGAGGTTACGACAGTGTGTCAACTCCAGCGTTGAGGTCAAAAATGGCAGCTCTGGCATCAATTGACATCACGCTCTGTCCACTCAACATACTTCCGGCGAACACTCCTAATGCCTGAAATAACAACAGAAAACGCTGGAAAAACTCAGCAGGCCAGGCAGTATCAGTGGAGAGAGAAACAGAGTTAACGTTTCAGGTCGAAGACCTTTCGTCAGAACTGGAAAAAAGCAGGAAATGGAATAGATTTTAAAGCAAGTTTAGCAGCTGGGAAAAGGGGGAGGGGATGAAAGAACAAAAGGGAAGGTCAGTGATAGGATAGAACGCAGGAGAGATTAAGAGACATTGAGAGACATTAAGAGATATTCAAGGCAAGAGGAGGTGGAAATGGGACAGGTTGAGGAACAAAGGATGGCTCTAGATGAAGTGTGAATTGCGCTGGCAGAATGAAGGACAGCTGCCATGTGGGAGGGAAGAAAAAAAGGGGCCAAACAAAAAGTGTGGATAAAAAAATAAATAAATAAATATATATATATATATATATATGTGATAGGGGCTGGGGTTATGATATGATCTGAAATTGTTGAACTCTATGTTGAGTCCAGAGGGCTGTAGAGTGCCTAATCGAAAGATGAGGTGCTGTTCCTCGAGCTTACGCTGAGCTTCCATGGAACAATGCAAGAGGCCGAGGACGGTGAGGTCTGAGTGGGAGTGGAGTGGTGAATTAAAGTGACAGGCCACCAGGAGCTCGGGGTCCCCCTTATGGACTGAACGGAGGTGTTCTGCAAAGCGGTCACCCAATCTGCGTTTGGTCTCCCCAATGTAGAGGAGACCACATCGTGAGCAGCGAATACAGTATACTAAATTGCAAGAAGTACAAGTAAATCGCTGTTTCACCTGGAAGAGGTGTTTGGGGCCCTGGACAGTGGGAAGGGGGGAGGTATAAGGGCATGTGTTTCATCTCCTAATGCCTGTCCTACCAATCCTCACCAAGATGGCATCCAGCGCGGCCCGCACCAGAAGTGTGCGCGCGGGACGCGGACGCCATTTTCGACACAAAATGGCACCTGTAGTGCCGAAAAATCGGGCACTACGGAGCCGAATTTCTAGCCCGAGTTATTTGGAGTGATGAATAGCCCAGAGATGCTGATGAAGCAGCTGAGAAGAGCAAACGTATGGGTAAATGAAGAGAATTTTCCACCAGTGAAACTTTGGCTAAAGATATTGGACCTGTTAATTAATTTGATGGCAATAATATGTCAAGATTAAGTCTATTATATCTGGCAATCGTTTGCATGAGGTCCTGGCTGAAAGTACATATCACTTGGATATAAATGCAAAATCTGACCCTGGATCATGTGTTTTGGGAATACCTGCATTTGAAGAGAATGTTCAACAACCAAAACTCTTATGAACTGCCCAACAGTGATGAGCATTTAAATTCACTTGGGCTTTGGAATTGGAGCCTTCAAAACTCAGATATTCATTAATGTGAATCCCATGCCAGATAGAGAAGGAGTTTTACCATCACCATAGAAACACTAATCAAAGAGCTGGGGGAAAATATATTACATTTAAGCTTTTAAAAAATGTTTAAGTAAAGCACAATGATCACATCGAGGAAGCTGGCTTGGAGGAGTTACTGAGCCTCACAGTGCAAAATAACTGAATTAAAATCAGTAAATACAGTTATTGACCCAGGATTATGTCAGCTCAACAATTGTGCATATTAATTCAACTCTGTTATGCCAATGGGCTCAGTAATTTCCTTGAAGGTCAGTACCCCTGATGATGTCATCAGTGGATAATTTCTTAAAAATATACTGAAATATAATTGAGTTTTATAAAGAAATATCTATGGTGAGACTCCCTTTTCAGGAATTGAAAATGCATTAATTTGATGAACGAGGTCTCCGGACCATCAAGGAATCAACCAGCATTGACAGACCCCTCTCGACAGCCAGGGAATCAAATCCCCCAATAAATATAGATTATCCCCTAGACTACCATAAAACCAAACAACAAAGATGCACATCCCTAGCCAACAGCTGCGACAGGCCAGTGGAGTGTGAAAGGCAAGAAGAGTGTGGCCTCAAGCAGAGGTTCCGCATTGAGATGCAGCTGAACAAGAGTTTTATTTCGAACACTCGTCTGAACTGAGTCAGCAGAGTTTGATGCTTGCGAGGGTTTGATGCTAGTGGGAGTTCAGGCTCACAGGATCTACATTTTTACACTTGACCAAATCAGGGATGCCGAGCACGCAACTGTCATGATGTGTGTGGAGGGCGATATGTTGGTCATTGTGGATCCCCAGTGTATTCAGCGTGAGCATCTATGCACTACGTACGGGAAAATTGAGTCCCTGGAGCAGAGGATGGGGTAGATTGTCAACATGCTGCCCAGGGTAAAACTGGCATTGTGGATCTGCCGCCCGTTATAGAAACCAATGATTTTCATTCCCATTGATAGTCATGTCCACATGTTTCCCAATCTGCCACTCACCAATAAACTAAATCTGCCCAAAGACATAGCCAAGGAAAGGGCGGTGTCAGTAGAAAAGTTGGAGAATTAGTGCCAGGCTCAAATGCTTTAGACTGCATGCAAAATTCATGCTCACTGCTCAATAAAATGAATGGAGTCCTAATCAAGTCTTAAATCCCAAGCTCATTGGCGTTACACTCAAAGGGTGGACCAATATCGGGTGCAGTCTAATTGTAACTCATCATTGCCACAGGCTTTTTTCACTTCTTAAAGGGGAGGTTCATTGATGCTACAGCACCTCATTCTCAGCATTTCTGGCTGTGCGGCTGCCTCAGCAAGCAGAAGCAGAACAAGGAGAAGGAGCCGGGCTCTCTCCGTGGGCCATGGCAGATCCACGCCCCAGGGAGAGAGCCCACAGATTCTCTGATGAAGCATTAGAGCTATTGGTTTTTGCTGTGGAGAGATGGAGGGCGGTGCTCTACTCGGCAAGTGGCAGGAGGCCCTCGCCAGAAAGTCTTCTGCACCATGTAGAGGGAGTTAACGCAGCACGTCTTGGGCAGCACTGTGGTCCCCAGGACCCACACACAGCGCAGGAAGAAATTTAAGGACCTTACTCGGTGGTCAGGGTGAGTGAATGTATCAACAAATGTTACATACCGCCATCTGTACCACAATCTTCACACACTGCCCGAAGCACCACAACCCCAGCACTGACCCACCAACAATCTTTACCTACCAACACTCACACCCACATCTCACAACTTGCACACAATGACAGCTATTCAACTATGGCAGGCACATCATCCAAACACATTGCTCCACACTCACTCACACACTTTCTTTTCTCTTGCAGGCCAAGGTAGGTCACAACAGGAGGGAGCAGGAGCGCACAGGTGGGGGACAAGCCGACACACAACCATTGTCTGCGCTGGAGAATCAAGTGCTGAAAATCATTGGGCGCCAGGTGGTGGGCGCCGTGGCCACCGTCGATGTTGACCCCCCTTAGGGACAACAACGGTATGTTCATCCCTACTCCTTCTTCTCACATCCCACTTCCCCCTCACCCCACAAGCATTTCACAGTTTCCAGCTGATCATGCTGTATGCATGCATTTCTCCCTTCCTGCCCCCTTCCCCTCAAATTAACCTGACTCTTGTGCCTTTATGCTTTCAGATAATCAGCAAGCACCTGAGCAGCCTGTCCCTGAGGGTACCGTAGAGAGTGAGGTGGGAGAAGAGGAGGACGAAGAACACACCGCGTCACTGCATGTCTCACCCGCAGACACCAGCTCAGATATTGGCACTACGCGTTTTTTAGAGGCTAGTATGGTAGCGGGATCTGCACAGGGTGAGGCACTGGGGATGAGTGGGCTGCAGCAAGGCCAGGGGGAAAGGATAGCTCGGGGACCAACTCCCCAGAAGGCAAGTTCTGCTGCACAGGAGTCAGATGAGGACCTCGATGGGGAGGCGTTCAGAAGAAGGGTGATGGGCATGCACACGGAGATGATAGGTGCAATGGCAAGGATGCCCGAGACCCTCTCGGCAATGGTAAGGAGCGTGGAGGAGTCCACCTCTAACATTGCACAAGGCTCTGCACACACCATGGAGCCCATCATTTCAGGTCTGCAAAGTAGGGTAGACTCCCAGAGAGACCGTGGCGACCCAAACCTGATGCCGTGTGTAATGGGCAATCTGGCAGCTTCCATTGTAGCACAGGCGGAAGCGACGCAACATCTTAGTGCTGTAATGCAGTCTATGCTTGGTGGCATCCAATCTCAGACTGTTCTCATGCAGTCTCAGCTTGATGCCACGTAAGCTCTAACTGCTGCCATTGTGGCTTGGTCTACCACCGTTGACCAGGGCTTTCACGGTGTCGCAGCAGGCCAGCAATCTGTGGAAGTCCGATTGAGTAACTGCCTCCTCCCTCACTCCTATTCCTTTTCCTCCTCCTCCTCCTCCTCATCTTCCTCTTCCTCTTCCTCCTCCTCCTCATCCTCACCCTCTTCCTCCTCCTGAGGTGGTCCCGCAATCCCTGGTGGCAAGGGCTGGGCCCTCATGATGGTCAAATTGTGGAGCATGCAGCACACCACCACGAAATGGGACACCCGCTCACCCAAGTACTGGAGGGTTCCTCCCGAGCAATCAAGGCAGCGGAACCGTTGCTTCAGCAGGCCGATGTCTGCTCGATGATGTTCCTGATGGCAGCATGGCTCTCATTATATGAGTGCTGGGCAGGAGTGTTGGAGTTGCGGAGGGGAGTCATGAGCCAGCTGAAAAGCAGATAGCCCTTGTCTCCAAGCAGCCAGCCACGAGCTTGACGTGGTGGTTGGAAGAGTGCTGGCACAGGATGAAGGTATCATGGCTGCTGCCAGGATACCGGGCATTGATGGTGAGGATTCATTGTGTGTGGTCGCACACCAACTGCACATTAAGTGAGTGGTAGCCTTTGCGGTTATAGAAGATCTCAGGATTGTTATGCGGTGCCCGCAAAGCCATGTGGGTGCTGTCAATGGTGCCCTGCACCATGGGGAATCCCACTATCCTGGCAAAGCCACATGCACGCTCATACAGCTTCTCTCTGGTGATGGGGAAGGAAATGTAGTCCCTTCTCCTACTGTAGAGAGCCTCTGTGACCTCCCGGATGCAGCGATGGACGGCGAACTGTGAGATGTTAGCTATGTCTCCTGTTGCAGACTGGAAGGATCTGCTGGTGAAGAAATTGAGGGCGACGGTGACCTTGACTGCCACTGGGAGAGCCGTGGTCACTCTGGTCTGAGGCTGGAGGTCTGGTTGCAGGAGGTGGCAGAGTTCTGTGACCACCTCCTTGGTGAAGCGGAGCCTTCTAATACACTGCTCTTCACTTAATTGAAGGTAGGAGAAGTGGTCTCAGAATACCCTCGGAGGATAAGGCCTCCTGCTGAGAGGCCTGATGGCCCTCCTCCTCCCTCTGGGCACATGTTCCAGTCTTTCTCGCTGCCTCCGCCACCTCCGCCGTAGATCCTGGAGGGCGAGGTTGACTGCCAGTACAGCCCCCATTAATGTTACCAAGTGTAGCAGTATGAATCTTTGAATACAAAATGTAGCCACTCTTTAGTTGCCAGAAGACTCCTGATACAAAAGAACCTTGAAATAACTGAATGAAACTATTTAGTGGGTGAAACTAACAAAAAAACACTGAAACTGCACTAACCTGATAGCTGCGAGTGATTACTGATGATCCCTTTAAAATAACATCCCTGGAGCCGGCTTCCTGGTGCTGCACACCAGCTCTCCTTGTTCGTGTTTACACCAGGTGATGAGGTAAGTGGTGAGAATCAATTTTGCAGATCGGGCGGTCAGTGAGCATTGCACGCTCACTGACGTCACGATCTCCCTGGCATTGAAGTTCCCGGCGATAACTCTTACTGGACACTACGGGGATGCCGGATTTGGCATGTGGCGTTGGATTCGCCTCGGCCCGGCGATACTGGTCTAGCACCACATTAACGCCACTGGCGCTAATGGGAGGCGCTAAGGAGACAAATATTTTCCCCATAACATTGATATTTGTGTCACCTGATATTGGAGGGTCAATACTACAGGAACACCGCACACAAAGATTTCTGAAAGGTTTATCATTTTACTGGTTTACATAAATGCCGACACACTATTATTCAAGTGTGAGCCCATAGTGCCTTTCTTATGAGATCTCTGACCTACTCTTGGGATGTTTGTGGTTGGTGACCTCTAGGAACTCGGGGCTTAGAGGTCAAAGCTGCTGACTGCAGCATCTCAATGGCTGCCAGGACAGTCTGACCAGCTGGCTTTCTGGCACAAGGGTGGGCATTGGTTGAGAGGATTGCGAGGGTGCAGGTGTCCTGTCTTCATGAGAGATGGCAACATGTTCCGCTACCATTGCATGACTGCTCCTGCTATCAGGCTGCAGCTCAGCAGTAGAGCAGACTGTAGGACATCTGTGATGCGACTGAAGCCCCGACTCATTCAGTCTCCCAGCCTGTCCAAGGCGGAGGAGTTGGTGGAGCCTGCATGGCCCCAGTATGAACATTCTTGAGAGACGATAATGGTGCCAGGGAGCGCCCAGCTGCAACATCCATTGAGGTGACCATATGCTCCATGATCGACTGCAGAATGTCAATCTTGTGTCCCAGAACCCACACAAGTTAGTAGAGGACCCCTCCACCATCTCCAACAGGCAGCAGGACTTTCCTAGCAGACTGCCCAATATACTGAGCAACTGCTGGTACTCAGAAAACATTTTTCATTTGAAGGATGGCCCCCAAATGTCTTCATTTTTGACCTCTTCAGCAGAACTAGGACTTGAGCTTGCCCTCCAGTGAGCCATTTCCTGGGCCGTCCTTTCTACTGGCGCCTGCTCACTTGTGCTGATTGAATGATCCTGTGCAGACCTCTCTAACTCATTATCAGTACCACCTGGGATGCCGTTGGTGTTTGAAAAAGTATGAGAGTGACAGAGCATCTTCAAGAGAGTTGTTCCCCTCTGTCTGCATGGCTGTAGGGGCCCAAGTCATCTGAAAGACTTAGGAAAAAGGGAGAGGAAAAGGGTTAGAATGTAATGGCAAGGCTAAGGTGTGTGTGAATGTGAGTGAGTGAGGTTTAAAGGGAAAATACCCAAACACCCTGCTACGTACGGCCTCCAATGCTGCATAGGATTACATAGGATATACGGCACAGGAACAGGCCATTCAGCCCAACTAGTCCATGCTCGCGTTTATGCTCCACTCGAGCCTCCTCCCATCTTTCCTCATCTAACTCTATCAGCATAACCCTCTATTCCTTTCTCCCTCACATGCTTGTCTAGCCTCCCCTTAAATGCATCTGTCCTTAAGTGTCAGATGTTGGTAGCACACTCGCCTCTGAGTCAGAATGTTGTGGGTTCAAGTCCCACTCCAGGGACTTGAGCACATAAATCTAGGCTGACACTCCAGTGCAGTGCTGAGGGAGTGCTGCACTGTCAGAGGTGCCATCTTTCGGATGAGACGTTAAACCGAGGCCCCGTCTGCTCTCTCAAGTGGACGTAAAAGATCCCATGGCACTATTTCAAAGAAGAGCAAGGGAGTTATCCCCGGTGTTCTGGCCAATATTTATCCCTCAATCAACATAACAAAAACAGTTTATCTGGTCATTATCACATTGCTGTTTGTGGGAGCTTGCTGAGCACAAATTAGCTGCCGCGTTTCCTACATTACAACAGTGACTACACTCCAAAAGTACTTCATTGGCTGTAAACCGCTTTGAGATGTCCGGTGGTCATGAAAGACGTTATAGAAATGCAAGTCTTTCTTTCTTTCTTCTTTTATCTATACTATTCGCTTCAACCATTCCCTGTGGTAGTGAGTTCCACATTCTCACCAGTCTTTGGGTAAAGAAGTTACTTCTGAATTCCCTATTTGATTTCTTGGTGAGAGTGGAAACATTCTCTCTGTATCTACGCGATCAAAACCTTTCATAACTTTAAAGACCTCTATTAAGTCACCCCTCAGCCTTCTTTTTTCAAGAGAAAAGAGACCCTTTCCTGATAGGTATACCCTCGCATTTCTGGTATCATCCTTGTAAATCTTCTCTGCACCCTCTCCAGTGCCTCTATATATAGTTTTTATAATATGGCGACCAGAACTGTACGCAGTCCTTTCTCCACCAATGGTGTCAATGACGACGTCCTCCATTGAAGTGGGAGTTCACAATGTGGCTGGCACCTCCTCCCATTCTTCTGCTCTCCTTTCTGTTAGGAACGTAGGAACAGGAGTTCAGCCGCTCGATCCTGTTTTGCCATTCAATGAGATCATGGCTGATCTGTACCTTAACTCCATTTACCCGCCTTTTATCTAGATCCCTTCATATCATTACCTAAGAAAGGTCTAGGTAAGAGACAGTTCCAGATTTCACTACCTTGTGTGAAAAAGTGCTTCCTGATTTCACTCCTAAATAGCCTAGCTCTAATTTTAAGATTATGGGGGAGGAGGAAGAAGACGAGGAGGAAGAAGACGAGGAATGGGAGGGAGGAGGCAGCCGGACAATCAGGCTTCCGGACGGGCGCTCCGTGACCGGCTCATCAAACTCCGATTTGAATGAATGAACCCTGTTTCTCACCACATCCCCATCATACCATCCCTGTGTCATGCCATATCACAGCGTCCTCCTGGGCGCAAAGGTGAAATGAGAGAGACCACAAAATATTCCAAACTCTATTCATAAATTTATGCATAAACATATCACATATATCACATGCATTCTAATAACTAATGACCCTTGTGCCTGCCATAGTTGAATAGCTGTCACTGTGTGCAAGGTGTGAGATGTGGGTGTGAGTGTTGGTAGGTAGAGATTGTTGGTGGGTGAGTGCTGGGGGTGTGTTGCATTGAGCAGTGTGTGAAGCTTGTGGTACAGATGGTGGTATGTAGCATTTGTTGAAGCCTTCACTCACCCTGCCCACCTGTGTGAGCTTGTTAAAGTTATTCCTGCACTGGGTGTGGGTCCTGGGGACCACAGTGCTGTCTGTGATGTGGTGTGCCTCCTCCCTCCACATAGTGCGGCAGACTTGTGGCGAGGACCTCCTACCAGTTGGGGGGTACAGGACCGGCCGCCTTCTCTCCACTGCTTAAACCAATGCCTCCAAAGCTTCATGGGAAAACCTGCGGGCTCTCTCCCTGGGGCAGCAATCCGCCATCAGCATTTGTAAATAAGAACCAATATCCTTCCTGATGTTCGGTGCCCAGAACTGAATGCAATATGGGGTCTGTCCTAAGCTCTGTATAACTAAAATATCACTTCATCACTTTTGAATTCCAACCCCTTGAGATAAAGGCCAAAATTCCATTAGCCTTTTTAATTACTTTTTGTACCTGTTCATTCGCTTTTAGTGATTTGTGTACATGAATATGTAAATCCCTTCGCTTCTCCACAACTCCTAGGCCGGAATTTTGCTGGCGCTCAGAGTGTGGGTTTGGAGACGGGTCCGCTGTCAAAATCAAAAAGATTGACAACGGGTCGGTATCCCGCTGTAAACCCGCCTCCTTGTCAGTTTCCCAAGTGTCGGGTCTGTCATTCCTGAACAGACCCAATACCAAGCGGCGAGTCAGCCAATTTAGATGCTTAAAATCTTGTTAAAAGGTAGTTAAGCAGAATTTTACTTACCATTTTACCAGGTTTTTAACGAGTTTCCCGGATCGCGGGGATCACGTCAGGGGTAAGGAGGTCGGGAGTTGTGTCAGCTTGTGATGATTTACTAACTTGACAGCTGCAAATGGTCTATGAAAGCTTCCATTTCATAGGTCTTCACTTTCCAAGGTTAGAAGCAGTTGCTTACTGCATTTAGAAGACAGATTGACCTTTATGCAGCTAGCAAGTGTTTGGAGCAAACTCTCTATCCAGTGTCACCTCATTGGAACAACCTCTCTCACCATTGACTTCTGTCATCTCAACCTCACCTGCCATCGATTCCATCAGCATCGCTGTCCTTGAAAAAATCTCACTTTGGTCCTCAGAATCCCACCACGATCAGCCCCAACCCCAGTATCACCGGGCACACGAGCAGCACCAACATCCACACCAGCCTTCTCCGCAATCAACTGATGCTGCACAGAACACAGGGCATCAGCACCCGTGCACATTGCTGCCCGGGATGCCAGCGATGGACTCACCATGTCCAGATTAGCTTCACTTAACACTGAACACACTGGCTGCCACATGATGCACCAGGTTGGCACCACCCCACACCAGCACCATAAAGCATTCTTACAATGTCCAAGCCATTCCTTTCACACTCATCACCACTGGGGGTGCGGTGGGGGGGGGTGGCGGTGGAGGTACGGGGACGTTATGTCTCACCATTCACTGCAACTCACTAAGACACTTCCAAAGGTGAACACACATCTGTCCAAGAACACAAAGGGGGAAAAATTCAGTCGCGCCCCATTTGGGGCGCAAATATCGGCCGGGCGCATAGATTAGCGCCTGGCGCTAATTATCGCCACCGACTGCAAACTTGACTTTTATCGCCCCTGGAGGTGATTGCAGCGCTAAATCAGGCGCTTCACACCTGTCTTAAGGCGCAAAGGCCGAGAAGTGAGGCGCTACCTCAGAGCGCTGGCAAAGCTCATGTAATGTCAGTCAGCAATGGAACACACACACAATGGCACGGGCCAGTTCTTAAAGGGGATGGTTAATCTTGCTTTCCATCCACATCCTGCTCATTGCAGCCTTGAATCTCGGCCTGGAGAGACCTGCACATCAAATGTGCTGGAAAGAACAATGGAGAGTACCAGGCAAAGAGCTCAGAGTGCAGCCCCCACAGTCTCTGCTAAAACGAAAAAGGAATGGCAAATCAACATGAACCTGCAAAGTGCTGCTCAATACCCAAAACTCCTTCACACAACGTTGAATCTCTCCAGAAGTCTCTCCCTCTCTCTCTCAGAATGCGTAGTTCAAAAATGGCACCAACAATAAAAGGCAGGAAGCGGTCACCTTTAAATAGCACTCCCCCTTTCCCTTCATGACTGCAGAATGCTCCCCTCAACCTGTCGTTGCTAGCGTCAGGCGGTAAGGCAGGGGGCGCCACTCAATATCCGCTCCGGGGCGATACTGGAGCGTTACGCACTCGAGTGACGTCATGATCTGCTGGCGCAGGAGATCGTGGCGGTAGTGTTTAGCGCCGCTGCAAAATGTCTAGTTAATTTCGCGAGTGGCGCAAACTTCGCCGCGCCCGGGCGCTAGATGCTTTGCGCCCCATTAGCGCCCTCTTAAGGCGCTAACGGGAGGCGCAACCAACTGAATTTTTCCCCCAAAGTGTTTAAAATAAAGATTTCAATGTTTGACAGCACATTACCAGAAACTTCACATGAACATTGGCTAAACCACCCAAGTGCCGACCCTTGTGTGTTGTTAGATGGTATGCTTGCAGTAGGATGAGTGTGAGTGTGAGGGGTGGCTAGTGAGATGGGGAAGTGATAATGTAGATAGAGAGGGATGGGTGGAGGTGCAAGGTAAGTTGGTGTGAGTAAGGATGTACAGGAGTACATAGAAACATAGAAAATAGGTACAGGAGTAGACCATTCGGTCCTTCGAGCCTGCACCGCCATTCAATGCGTTCATGGCTGAACATGCTACCTCAGTACCCCATTCCTGCTTTCTCGCCATACCCCTTGATCCCCCTAGTTGTGAGTGTTATATCTAACTCCCTTTTGAATATATTTAGCGAACTGGCCTCAACAACCTTCTGTGGAAGAGAATTCCATAGATTCACCACTCTCTGGGTGAAGAAGTTCCTCCTCAGCTCAGTCTTAAATGGCTTCCCCTTAATCCTTAGACTGTGACCCCTGGTTCTAGTTTTCCCTAACATTGGGAACATTCTGCCCGCATCTAATTTGTCTAAACCAGTCAGGATTTTAAATGTCTCTATAAGATCCCCCCTCATTCTTCTGAACTCCAGAGGATACAAGTTCAGTTGACCCAATCTTTCTTGATATGTCAGTCCGGCCATCCCAGGAATCAATCTAGTGAACCTTCGCTGCACTCCCTCAATAGCAAGAATGTCCTTCCTTAAGTTAGGAGACCAAAACTGCGCACAATACTCCAGGTGTGGCCTCACCAAGGCCCTGTACAACTGCAGGGCCTTGGTGAGGCCACACCTGGAGTATTGTGCGCAGTTTTGGTCTCCTAACTTAAGGAAGGACATTCTTGCTATTGAGGGAGTGCAGCGAAGGGTAGGGAAGGCAGAGTGATGGGGATGTGATGAGTGGCACAGCAGGATGAGGTTGAGTGTGGCTTTGCAGTGACGTTTTGTGATCTACTGAGATCATTGAAAGGTTTGCACCACTGCAGTCAGGTCCTCCTGACGACATCCCTGCTTGTGTCCTCCAGTGCAAAGTGCAACCAGGCTGCGTTGGTGTCCTGGGGAGGTGTCTTCTGCCCATTGAAAGGGAAGAGAACCTCCCTGCGTGCTGTGACTCCCACCATAAGCATATGGAGGGAGTCATGGGAGAGCCTGGGTGCAGCCGTGCACCTCTGTGCAGTGATTTTCAGTGTTTTCAGCACCTCAATGCAGAACACTGACAGCAGAACTGTCAAAATCAATTTGGACATGGCCCCTTTAAGGAAACCGGCTGATGACACGTCATCAAATGACGTCATCAGACCCGCTTCCTATTAATTGGCCGGGAACCTCGCAGGGTGGGCTTAACGAGCCCCATCATCGAAATATCTTGTTGGAGGCCGGGATCGACACAGATGCCAGGTCCCCACATGCCATGGACATCGTCCGCCCCGGACTCACCGAGGGTTGGAAAAAATCCAGCCCCATAGTCTCTCGCTATTAAGAAAATATTCTGATTTGTCCTTCTCGGATTGTGTGCCAACTTGTGCTGAAAGAAAAGTCTTAACCTCTCTTTAAATGTTCTTTTAGAAAAAGTAAAGGAATGATTAAAGAGAGAGTAGGACTACTCAGAGGTGAGGGAGAAAGTCTAATTGTGGAAGATGAAAATATGGCAAAGATATTAAATACATTTTTTGCACTGCTTTTTACAAACAATGTTGGAAGTGAGAATGTAGGTGGTGCAATGGTTAGAGCTAACTGACTAACACACTTGAATTTGACTCTTTTAAATGCTCACATCATTTACACTGACAGGAGGCCCCATTTCCTCTACATACTGTATATATAATATGGACCAATTTTCCTGAATGGGAGCTGTTCAAGGGCACCAGGAGCACTCAGATTTCCCAGTGATGCTCTTTTGTGTGGAGAAATGTGGCTTTGTACACTTTAGGGGGTGCCCAATGAAGCAGACCACCCAAGTAATGGGGACTTTGAGCATACCTCAGGCCTTAATGGCCAAAGGCTGATTAAAGTAGCTTGGAGCAAGTGCAAGGACCTTCTGCGGAAAATTCATTCTTGACTGTCCCTGAGGTTCTTGGAAGAAGGTAAGTGATTGTTTTGGGCTGCTGTTACTTTATGTGTAAATAAATAAAGCTGGCTGAAGGTTTGGTATAAAATGCTTTTAATGTATTAGTGACTGGAGTCTGGCTTGGAATGTACGTTACTCTTGCTGTTTTTCCAAGTTCAATCCCTGGATACAGTTTTTCTGCTTCTCTGGCAGGTTAGGATGGCAGCAGCAAAAAGAGAAAGGCAAAGGGCTCCACAGCTTGATGAGGTGAGCAGAGAAGTGTTGCTGCAGGCTGTGGAAGGTGGAGGGCAGTGCTGTAACCTGCAACAGGCAGGAAAGTCTCAAACAGCTGGACAGCGTGCGTGGCAGCAAACAGCAGAGGAACTGAACCCTCCCGGCTGTACTAGCCAACAAATCTGGATGCGATGCTAAAAGAAGTTCACTGACCTCATCAGAAGGGGTAAGGTGCTATCGATGATATGTTTCTCACTAAGGAATAGGTGATTGTCGTGTTGTGTGCACCTCAATTCATTCTGTCCTTCACAATCACTCTTATTTTACATGGGTCCTGAAAGCCTCCAATCTTCACGTCTCTCACCCTTCTTTCATCACCACCTATTCTGTCAACACAAACATTCCCATTGCCAGAAACTCCCTAGCTTGAATGTTCATGAGCATGATACACATTTCTCTCTTGCCGGACCCCTTCTGATATGGGCTTCTTCAATATCATTTTTCAGCATGTTATAACCCTCATCCCTGTTTCATTTCTTACAGGAGAAATTAGGCCACAACAGAAGGCGGTGCTTGGCAACAAGAGGTGGGGACCTCACACCCTTCGAGGAGTGGGCATTCTCCATAGCAGGAGTCATAGAGTCATAGAGTCATAACAGCATAGAAGGAGGCCATTCGGCCCATCGAGTCCGTGCCGGCTCTCTGTAGAGCAATCCAGTCAGTCCCATTCCCCCGCTCTATCCCCGTAGCCCTGCAAGTTTATTTCCCTCAAGTGCCTATCCAGTCTCCCCTTGAAAACATTGAGTGTCTCCGCTTCCACCACTTCCGTCGGCAGCGAATTCCAGGTCATCACCACTCGCTGCATAAAAAAGTTTTTCCTCACATCCCCCCTGTATCTCTTGCCCAAAACCTTAAATCTGTGTCCCCTAGTCCTTGTATCATCAATGAGTGGGAACAGCCTTTCCCTGTCTAGCCTATCCAAACCCGTCATAATCTTGTACACCTCTATCAAATCGCCCCTCAACCTCCTTTGCTCTAATGAAAACAAATCCAGCTTCTCCAACCTGTCCTTGTAGCTAAGATCCCCCATCCCCGGAACCATTCTGGTAAATCTCCTCTGCACCCTCTCAAGGGCCTTCACATCCTTCCTAAAGTGTGGTGACCAGAACTGGATGCAATACTCCAGTTGTGGCCTAACCAGCGCTTTATAAAGGTTCAGCATAACTTCTCTACTTTTGTACTCAATACCTCTATTAATGAAGCCCAAGATCCCATATGCTTTGTTAACCACTCTCTCAATATGTTCTGCCACCTTCAGGGACCTATGCACATTAACTTCCAGGTCCCTCTGTCCCTGCACACTCTGTAAAACTGTGCCATTAAGTGTATATTGCTTCTCCCTGTTCCTTCTGCCAAAATGCATCACCTCACAATTCTCTGTATTAAATTCCATCTGCCACTTGTCTGTCCATTCTGCTAGCCTTTCTATGTCCTGTTGCAGTCAATTGGTATCATCATCACTGTTTGCCACACCTCCAAGTTTGGTGTCATCGGCAAATTTAGAAATTCTACTCTGTATTCCAATATCCAGGTCATTTATATATATCAAAAAAGCAGTGGCCCCAGCACTGACCCTTGGGGATCATCACAGTCTACCATCCTCCAGTCTGAAAAACAGCCATTTGTCACAACTCGCTGTTTTCTGTCCTTAAGCCAACTCCTTATCCAAAC
The DNA here is from genome assembly GCA_030390025.1 of Squalus acanthias. NCBI lineage: Eukaryota > Metazoa > Chordata > Chondrichthyes > Squaliformes > Squalidae > Squalus > Squalus acanthias. Next base: position 68,171,476 of record CM059437.1, read on the forward strand.
TGCCACTGACCCACCTATTCCATGAGCCTCAATTTTGTTAACCAGCCTTCTATGTGGTACTTTGTCAAACGCTTTCCAAAAATCCATGTAGACAACATCCATTGCATTCCCTTCATCAATCCTCTCTGTTACTTCATCAAAAAATTCAATTAGATTAGTCAAACACGATCTGCCTTTTACAAATCCGTGTTGACTCTCCTTAATTAGCTTAAACCTCTCCAAGTGCCCGTTAATTTTTTCCTTGATATTGTTTCTAATACTTTACCCACCACTGATGTTAAACTGACCGGCCTGTAGTTACTAGGATTGTCCTTACACCCTTTCTTGAACAATGTTGTCACATTTGCCACTTTCCAATCCTCAGGCACCTCCCCCGCATCTAGGGAAGATTGGAAAATTATGGCAAGCCCTTCCGCTATCTCCTCCCCCAATTCCCTTAGCAACCTGGGATACAAGCCATCTGGACCAGACGACTTGTCCACTCTAAGCATACCCAGCCGTTCTAGTACAACCTGTCTATCAATTTTCACCCCTTTCATTGATTCTACCTTTTCCACTTCTACCGATATTTTGTCAGCATCCACCTCCTTAGTAAACACCGATACAAAGTACTCATTGGAAACCAAATCCTGGAGATTCTGGGAGATGGAAAAGCAGGAGGGCAAGTCCGAGCAAGGGGTTTTGCAGGGCACTGAAATATAACATCTTGTCAGAAGGACGGTCACACAATCTTTCCAGGAGCATTAGAACCATGTGGAATAGTTGCCTATTCCATGTTAGAAGTCGCACAACACCAGGTTATAGTCCAACAGCTTTATTTGAAATCACAAGCTTTCGGAGCGCTGCTCCTGCGTCAGGTGAAGTCACTTCACCTGACGAAGGAGCAGCGCTCCGAAGGCTTGTGATTTCAAATAAAGCTGTTGGACTATAACCTGGTGTTGTGCGACTTCTCACATTTGTCCACCCCAGTCCAACACCAGCATCTCCACATCATATTCCATGTTAGTAAGACCATTGTAAGTTCCTTTTTGTTGCTGTGTCCCTTTTGTGTCTTTGCAGGATCTTCTCGGGCTTCGAGTGCCGACCCCTTCCATGACTCATCGGACAGCAGCACCTGGAGAAGTGGCAGCACACCTAGCATCTCATTGCTGCACTTACCCTACTCACTATCCAGCACAGAGATCGCCACCCTGCAAAGTATGGATAAAAAGCAGGAAGGCAGCACAAGTTGTAAGTCAAAGAGCGCAGATGGACAGGAGCAGATGGTGGAAGGGATCTCCTCATGAGAGGGTGAGGTCACCTCCTTCCCCAGCTGCTGAGGCCAGGGAACCAGTCTCCATGGTCCAGCTTTCTGAGCAGGACCAGATGTTGGGGTCATTGGTGGATCTGCTAAGAAGCCTCCAACAAATGGCAACTAATATGGAGGAATCTAGTAGTTGCAAGAGTGGGGTGCTGTGGGTCGCCTTGCAAAATTTGCGGACATCCTCAGATAGAGTGGCAATTCCAAGATCATCTGTAGCTCAGCCCCCCACCAGAGATGACAGTTCAAACAGCTGCCATCCAGGCTTTGGGCTGCATTATCACCACATCATTGCATATGATTACTGATGATCTTAAAAATAAAGAAAGATTTGCATTTATATTCATATCAGGACATCCCAAAGTGCTTTACAGCCAATTAAGTACTTTTTGAAATGTAGTTACTGTTGTAATGTAGGAAACCCGGCAGCCAAATTGAGCACAGCAAGTTCCTACACACAGCAATGAAATAATGACCAGATAATCTGTTTGTTAGGTGTGGGTTGAGGGATTAATGTTGGCCTGAATGAAGAACAAGGGAATTCTGCGACATCATCTTAAAATGACAGATAGGCCATTTAGGAGACAAAGCAGGAAGTACTTTTTCATACAATGGATAGTAGAAATCTGGAATTCTCTCCCCCAAAAGTCCGTGGATATTGGGATAATTGGAGCTTTCAAGACTGAGATCGATAGATTTTTTTTAGGTAAGGGTATCAAGGGATATGGAGCTAAGGCGGATGAATGGAGTTGAGGTGCAGATCAGCCATGATCTAATTGAATGGCAGAGCAGGCTTGAGAGGCTGTATGGCGTATGTTCCTTAGTTCCTAAGACACCAGGGGAACTCCCCTGTTCTTACATAAGAACATAAGAAATAGGAGCAGGAATAGGCCACTTGGCCCCTCGAGCCTGCTCCGCCATTCAATAAGATCATGGCTGATCTTGGGCTCAAAGCAACTTCCCTGCCCACTCCCCATAGCCCTTAACTCCCTTCTCTTGCAAAAATCTGTCTATCTCTACCTTAAATGTATTTAATGACCCAGCCTCCACGGCTCTCTGGGGCAGAGAATTCCACAGATTTACGACCCTCTGAGAGAAGAAATTCCTCCTCATCTCAGTTCTAAAAGAGCGACCCTTTATTCTGAAACTATGCCCCCGTGTTCTAGATTTCCCCACGAGGGGAAACATCCTCTCTGCATCTCTTCTTCAAAATAATGGCATGGAATCTTTTATGTTCACCTGACAGGGCAAACAGGATCTCGGTTTAATGTCTCATCCAAAAAACAGCACCTCGGACAGTGCAGCATTCCCTCAGTACTGCACTGACAGCCTAGATTAGGTGCTTAAGTCTCTGGAATGGGGCTTGAACCCACAATCTTCTGACTCAGAGGCGAGAGTGCTATCACTGAGCCAAGGCTGACCTTGATCTTGGCCTGATGCGGCATGAAGTGGGGACAAGCTTCCATGATTCCATTGAAGCAATCATGTTTGTGCACTCCCAATGAGAGTGAGATAGAAGCTCCAAGTAGGGTCAGGACGGATATGACCATAGAAGTAAGGCTGTCTTTCAGGATAGAAGCACTTCCACACTACTCCCCTATCCACCACGCACGACTGTCCAAGAGCCAGAAGGCAGGCCGTGCCTGCAGTTGCAGACAGTTCACAGTCTTTAGCGGTACCATCCAGCGTCCTTGCTCAAAGATATCAAGGGCCACCTCATTCTAAACATCATGGATTGGAGACACAGCTTTGCCCCCTTTCCTAATCGTCTGTTAGTTCACTTGGAAGGAGCACTAAGATAGGTAGCCACACACCCGGACCATCACCATGGACATAATGGGTAAAAAAAAGGGAAGCATCATGGTAAGAAAGAGTAGGCAGTCACAGAAACACCATACTGTAACAAATCACTCTTGGAACTTGATCAAAGTTGTATCGGTGCTTTTTGTTTTACTGTACAGGAACAAAGAGCACAAATCTGGGTATGTACACTGAATGCTTGGGAATAGAAGCTGAAAGCAGGTTTGACTGTGAGGATTATCTTTGTATTGATTGTATGGAAAGGTGGAAAGAGGATTCCTGCCCTATGCTAGTGAAGCAGTTGACGGGGGCTCTCGAGAGGTTCCCGGAGAATATCGTCAGCAGCTGTCGAGGGAGATTGTGGTTGTTGCTTCTCTTCTGCCTCCAAATAAGCCACCTAACAAAAGGGAGGGGCAACCACTGTGCCAAACATGCCATCTCTGAGTGAGCGGAAATGAGTTCTGAAAAAATTTCTATAGCTGAAAGATTATTATTATTCAAAAGGCCAAAAACAAAGACCTTGCTTAACAGCGGGCTGCTCCATTAAGACAGAACAGGGGAGAAATTCATTATAGCCCCATTTGGGGCGCTAAAACTTCAGAAGCTGAAAAATGATCGCCAGGCACTAATGATGAGAGGCTCCGGCGAAATTCAGTTGTAGCGCTCCAAGGGGGAAGTGGAGCATTAAATCAAGTGCTACCACTTCCCTGAGAGCACTAAAGGGAGTGAGAGGGGCGGTATCGCCAGAGCGCTGATCAATGTTCCGTGCAGCGCTGCCGGATTCACAGGCTCCTTCCCTCCCTTAAAGGGAAGGGCCGATGCTCACAGCAGTTAAAGGGAAGGCTGGGGATGGGTTGGCGACAGCTCCCACGATCCACGAGGAGCAGCCCCAAGCACTCTAAGAGAGTGCAGGACTGATCAATCGCGACAATGAATTTTTTTTTAAAACAGCACAAAGGGGTGAGAAAAATATTTTAGCCTACCTGACCACCAATCCCTTTAATTACCGGTCTCCAGGACGCCCGGCGAAGCTGCAGGGGGCGGAAGCGAATTTAGGATCCGGGGCGGTAACGGGGCGATGACGTCACGATCTCCGGGGCGCAGGAGATCGAGGCGGTAAGTTTTACCGCCGGCACTACCCCCATTGAATTTCGCGGGAGTTGTTTCTTTCGCCGCGCCCGGTTGGTAAGTCGTTAGTGCCACATTATCGCCGCCCCCCCCCCCCCCCAAGGCAACAACAGGAGGCGCAAAGGAGGCCAATTTCTAGCCCAAAGCATCTACATAGCATCTTTGGAAGCTATAGTGCCAATTTTTTTGGGGGGTGAGAGCAGTTTGCCCCTGAATTGTACCCAATGCAAGAGCATGAAATCTGAGTGCACGGGTCTTTGACATTCAGTTACATACTTTTTACATTCCTGCACCCTCGTCAACCACCAAAAAACGCCACACAGGAAACTTAGCTGCTGTTCATAAATGGGAGCAAAGAATTAATAATTTTTTTTCCTGTGCTTAGTATCTGTTTTTCAGGCATTATTTGGGTGCCAAACCCAGGAAAATTGCCACTTTAATGTCTTTTTAAAATGATGTCATATTTTACACAATTTTTTGAATGCTCAGGTCCATGTTTGTCTACAGTACAGGTGAAATGCATTAAAGCACAGGCCATTGTGTCCATATGTTTCCAGTTACTTTATGCATTGCATTGTTTACCTACTGATGCATGTTGCAAGCAAGGTTACAGTTTATAGCAAAGTAAAATTAATTGTCTGTGACAGATTTGTGGTGCAAATGTGTTTAATTACAACATACAATTTGAGTATGATAATGATCCAGGACTCTATAGGAATTAATAATTTTCGATAGTGGTTTCTTGTATGACTTAGAATGAATTGATAGCCAAGTGTGCTGTGGCTGGAGGGCAGGGGGTAATGACTAAATTCATTTGTTGTGGGGGCTAAAGCCGGGTCAGGGCAGAAGATACTATAGTCTAATCTGCCTAGAGCCAACTGTTTTTTTTTCTAGTTTTATTTGTCGTCATGTCGAAGGACAAAGGGGAATCCCATCCTACAGACCTTTCAGGAGGTTGTCATTGAAAACGAGGTACAATCTATTGATGGTTTTTTGTAAGCTTAAGTGTCAGCTACAAATGGGAGACAGCCCAGTGACGTGAGTGTAAAGCTAACTGAAATGCCGTACCAGCATAAAGAGTGACTTCAAAGCACATTCATGTTTTGTGTATAGCCGGGATAAATGTTTAACCTCTGACGGTTCATATGTCAAACCATTGGAGGTTCAAATGCATTTACAGATCAGGGCCGAGAATTGGGACCTACGCGCTTGCTCTAACAAGAGATAGGCAAGAATTGAAAGAGGAGATTATTGAGATCCACGCTGGGGCAAGGCTAGTTTTGGGGAACTGTTATGTCAACAGGTGCTATGGTCCTGCAGTTGTTTTGAGAGCACAGAGAAAAAAAAAGAACTTGCATTTATTTAGCACCTTTCACGTCCTCAGGATGTTCCAAAGCACCTTACAGCCAATAAATTATTTTTGAAGTGTAGTCACTATTATCTGTGCAACATTAGACAAAAAGGCAAATTATCATAATGTATCTGCCGCTGGAAAAGGTGGGCTTTAGTTTCCTTTTATCGTAGATACAAATACAAAGACTGTATACATGTGTATACTTCCTCCATAACTCTAACCCCGGCAATAGACATGAGCACAGTAGTTGCCTGTTATGTGGTGTGACTGTCAAGGATGTCACTGAGAGTAGTGCAGTTAAGCTGACATGATCAGATGAATGGAAGGGAGTGAAATTTTAGCTGTCTTGATGGAGACTGAAGAAACAATAAGTTTGAGCAAGAACTGAAAGTCAACATGATCAATATGGAAGACTTACATCAATTTTTAAAGTACAAAACATCTCCATTCAAGGTTTCAGAATTATCCCAGAGAGGGACAAATTTCTTTGAGCTTGTTTTCGTTTTGTGTCCTTCAACTTATGATCTCATCAAAGTCAAAGATCCAAGTCTAATTCCACTGGCTGGCATGTGGGACTCTTTAGAAATGCAGTGATTGCTGTATCCCTCCTCTTTACCAAAATCATATTCATCGAGCCATTTATGTACCATCCAAGATCAATGAAGAGTTACGCCTCCAAAGCAGATCAACTTGGAAACATTGTCAAAGCGAAGAGGTGCAAGAAATGTAGGAGGTAGATTATAGGAATTACAGAGCAAGCTTGATCATTGGACCAGCAGCAAATACAGACCAAACTCCACCATTGAACCAATAGGAAATACAGAGAACGCTCACCATTGAACCAATAGGAAATGCACCATTGAATCATTAGGAAAAACACAGCAAACTTCATTAATTCACAGAAACCACTCCCAGCCATTGCACGTCCTACCTCCTCTCTGTTCAGTGAGTCTCCTGTGACTCACTAAAACCATTTTACTCCTGCTGAAATATAGTTCCATCGGCACAGGCCACCATCCATTACCTTGGCCACGTGGCCATTCTTCACATGTGAGCCTAGGAAGCAAAATGCTGGCAGGCTATTTAACTTTGGGACACATTCAAGCCTGAGCAGGTGCTGTCCAACATCCACATGCAAACCCTGTCAGCAGTCACTCAATGACGATCAAGCTGACTTGTTTTCTTTCCTAGCCCAGTGGCATTAATGGCAATTGTAGCGTTCCACCAATGCCTTGGCTGAGATTAGCCAACTCTGCATTGGCCAGGAATTAAATCAGCTACCTTCATGGTCTGCTCTGCACCGCATTAAAGCATTTACCCATTGAGCCACCAGAGGTGCATCCCTTCTAAATGATGTTCCAAAGTTCTGACATTATCTCAGCTTTATTTTGATGTCATAAGACATTATCGCAGCTTTATTTTGAGGTCATAAGGCATCTTAATTCTCCTGTTTAAAATGTTTTGTATGTAATATATAAATATAGGTATTCAAAATAGTTTTGGTGTAACATATGATAAACTCATGATTTGACATCAGTTGATATGTCTAAACTTTAGAAGAAGGCCCACCATGACCTTCTAAGGGCAACTAGGGTGGGCAACAAATGCCGGCCTTGCCAGTAACACCCACATCCGAGAATGAATACATTTTAAAAAGACAGCATGTATATTGAGAAATGTAGGACATGTGTCCCAATGTATGAGTAAATTACTCTTTCTCACTGTTGGGATAAACTGCAAATTCTCTTCCTCACCATGTAATCTATGTGTACAAAGCAGTGCCTATTAATAAGAAATAAAAAGAAAAGCTGTAAACACTGGAAATCGAAATAAAAATAGAAACCACTGGAATTGCACAGCAGGTCCAACAGCATCCTACGGATAACAGCAGGTTAAATTTTGGGTGGTGCCCTTTGTCAGAGCTGTTGTGGTGAAGAGTACGCATCTGAAACATTAACCCATCTCTTCACTTTCAAATGGTGATGGGCCTCCTGTGCATTTCCAGCGCTTTCTGTTTTACTGCCTATTAATAAGACTTCAGTAGCAGAAATGTGAGTGACTGAGATTAGCTTGGCTCAGTCTGGCAACCACAACAAGCCCGACAAGAGAATATGTTATTAAAACCTCCTAGAATCCTAATAAAACAGCTTAATCATGCCGTACGAAAAGGGTGTGAAGCAAGCTTGCGATTTAAAAAAAATGTTTAAAAAAATCATTAACAAGGTTAATATTATTCATAACGATTGATTGGAGTGTTTGTGGCTTTGATTATAAAATAGCACTTTTCCTCATTGGAAAGTGAAGATTTGCTGCAAGTTAATATCTATGGAAATTTACAGTTTACTACAGATGCAACATCTTTTTTGTCTTTGGCAATATGTTGGAGTACAAAGCTGTCAAAAACTCGGATCGTCCTGATGTCCCTGCTTAAGTTACTGCAGCGTTCTGCAAAGTTCAGTGTTGTTTCTGTGATCATTTCAGTTGCACTATAATATGGATGGGATCGTAAATACAAATCCTTAGTAATAATGACTTTTTGATTATTAAAATTGTTTCACGAGAAAACATCCAGCTGGGAAGCAGTGCCATATTTCCAATGGGGTCCTGCTGAGAGTATAATCGTAATACGCAATTAAAAGCATTTCTGTAAATACAACTGTTAGTTTGTTTAAATACGTTTACTTATAATATGTTAAAATATAACAGATCTTGAATGTGCAAAAATGGAAAAATAATTGGCAGGCTGTTTGAATTCAAATGAAATCCATACAAATGAAGTCTGTTTTAAAGATACCTCCGTACAGTCGTACAGTCGAGGTTAAGGCCACAGTATCCCTTTTCTCAATGATTCACTTGTCAGTTTCATAAATGTACAATCATCCAACCAGTGCTTATTGTGTACTTGGGCTGACTTGGAGCGTTACCATTAGGAGGTAGATTACTGCAATAAAATTTAAATATCTTTCAAAAGAAAAGCAATTAGGATGAAATAATTACAGAACTTCATATGTGGGATAATGTCATTTTATTGTTTTATTGATTTCAATAAAAGCCCACAAAAGGCCCAAGATGTTCAATTTTTAACCATATAGCCAGCAGTATAAAATGGCTGCAAACATTCTTATGTACCTCTTTAGTTTCTGAATATTTGATAGGATACTGCCAAAGTAACAGCTAATAGAAGGCAGAATTGAATAATTGTGAGAATTAAACAATAGAGAGCAGAGGTATTCATCATCACCCCATACAGAAATGTGCTGAGCCAACAGATGCTTATCCTGGACAAAGACAAGATGTGAAACAGCAGCTTCGATGGAGGACACGCCAGAGCTGAGGAATTTCAGCAAAATTGCAAGGTCTTTTGAAACGTAGAAAACAAATCAAAAAGAAAAATTGTGAAGACCATTTTATTTAATCGGGAAAAATAAAAATATATTTACTTTTTGAATATTAAGTATCGAGCTATTTAACAAACTAGTGCCTGTATTTTCCTGCATTTTACAGAAGTTTTTTTTTTACTGCTTCATATTGAAATCTGATATGTCTATAGTCAGTGGAGAAAAGTGGACAGATTCAGTGTCTAAAAGATTGGTGTCTCTACAATCATCCCACTGGTAATTAAGTCAGGGTGAAAACTACTTGGTGTGGGGATAGGTAACTGAATTTTAAGAAACAAAATATTAATTTCATTAACTTTATCATTGTTTTATATATTAATATGAGGGGAATGTCTAGTGCTCATGATGCACTGACAGGATCATGACATTAACATACCTGAGGATACTTTGCCGATATTACTATAGAAATATCTCTGTACACTTGACCAGAATTACAGCTCCTTTTTGCTATTTTGCTCCTTACAGCATAGCCCACTTAAGATCAACTGTGCTTGGCCACACCATTGTTTATCTGTCTTTCCCTCTCTTCTGCTGATGGCGCTGACTCATGTTGGCTACTGTTGCACAGGTACTGGCCGCTGTCTGGTATTCAGCCACATGACCATTTCTCATGTGTGAGGCCATACGGTGAGTGTCAGCAAACTATTTAATCGTGGAGGGCGTCACAGGCAATTTTGCTCCTATCCTCACTTGATGGCCACGCACATGGAGGAGTCACTAGACAGTAGTCAAGAGGAGCACTCTGGATAATTTTTTCTCCTCCCTAGCTAAGAACTGCTAATGTACATCGAGTACCCCTACTGTCACTCAAACTGACACAACAGCAATTTATATAGCGCTTTTAATGTAGTAAAACTTCTCAAGCTGCTTCACAGGAGCGTTATCAGTCAAAATTTGACACTGAGTCATGTAAAGAGATATTAGGACAGGATAGGTTTTAAGGAGCGTCTTAAAGGAGGAGAGAGAGGTAGAGCGGCGGAGGGGTTTAGGGAGGGAATTCCGAAGCTTAGGGCCTAGGTAGCTGAAGGCACTGACACTAGGGGCTGGATTTTGCCAGTGGGGAGCTTTTGGAGGCGGGACTCCCACTTGTCGGGTTTCAGTCCTGCCTCCATCAACTTCTGGCCAACCCAGGCTATTTTCCCTTGATTGACCTTGTTAAGCCCACCCAGCGGGCTTAGCAGGCCAATTAAGGGGAAGCCGGTTACAGAGAACATCAGGGTATGACGTTTCATCTGTCAAAGATGAATTGTCATCGTTTGATAGCTCTGTGAAGCTGTCAAACACTGACATTCTCTGCAGTTTTCAAGACTCATCAAACCTCTTTATTTAGCAGAAATTAGATGGTTGCTGCATTGGAGAAACATAGAACATAGAAACATAGAAGATAGGAGCAGGAGTAGGCCATTCGGCCCCTCGAGCCTGCTCCGCCATTCAATGAGATCATGGCTGATCATCCAAATTCAGAACCCTGTCCCTGCCTTTTCCCCATATCCCTTGATCCCTTTAGCCTTAAGAAATATATCTAACTTCTTCTTGAATATATTTAATGAATTGGCCTCCACTGCCTTCTGTGGTAGAGAATTCCACAGGTTCACCACTCTCTGGGTGAAGAAATTCCTCCTCATTTCTGTCCTAAATGGCTTACCCCTTATCCTTAGATTATGACCCCTGGTTCTGGACTCTCCAACCATCGGGAACATTCTTCCTGCATCTAGTTTGTCCAGACCTGTCAGAATTTTATATGTTTCGATGAGATCCCCTCTCATTCTTCTATACTCCAGCGAGTATAAGCCCAATCGACCCAATCTCTCCTCATATGTCATTCCTGCCATCCCAGGTATCAGCCTTGTGAATCTTCGCTGAACTCCTTCCATGGCAAGAACATCCTTCCTCAGATAAGGCGACCAAAACTGCACACAATACTCAAGGTGTGGTCTCACCAAGGCCCTGTAAAACTGCAGCAAGACATCCTTGTTCCTGTATTCGAACCCTCTCGCTACAAAGGCCAACATACCATTTGCCTTCTTAACCGCCTGCTGCACCTGCATGCTTACCTTCAGCGACTGGTGCACAAGGACACCCAGGTCTCGTTGCACTTCCCCTTCTCCCAATCTATTGCCATTCAGATAATAATCTGCCTTCCCGTTTTTGACACCAAAGTGGATAACCTCGCATTTATCCACATTATAATGCATTTGCCATGATTCTGCCAATTACCCAACCTGTCCAAATCATACTGGAGTTTTTCGGCATCCTCCTCACAGCACACACGCCCACCCAGCTTTGTGTCATCTGCAAACTTGGAGATATTACATCTAGGTCCATCGTCTAGATCATTAATATATATTGTGAATAGCTGGAGTCCTAGGACCGATCCCTGTGGTACCCCACTAGTCACCGCCTGCCACTCGGAAAAAGACTCGTTTATTCCAACTCTTTGCCTTCTGTCTGCCGACCAGTTCTCTATCAAAGTCAATACCTTGCCCCCAATCCCATGTGCCTTAACTTTACACGCTAATCTCTTATGCAGGACCTTATCGAAAGCCTTCTGAAAGTCGAAATACACCACATCCATTGGTTCTCCCTTATCTATTTTACCAGTTACATCTTCAAAAAATTCCAGTAGATTAGTCAAGCATGATTTACCTTTTGTAAATCCATGTTGACTTTGTCCGATCCTGTCACTGTTTTCCAAGTGCACTGCTATTACATCTTTTATAATGGATTCTAGCATAGCATTTTCCCCACTACCGATGTCAGGCTTACCGGTCTATAATTCCCCATTTTCTCTCTACCACCTATTCTATTTTCCCCCTCTTAATTAATCCTCCTTTGCTGAATCCTAAATTGCTCCCAATCCTCAGGTTTACTGCTTTTTCTGGTCAATTTATATGTCCTCTTCTTGGATCTTATGCTATCCCTAATTTCCCTTGTTAGCCATGGTTGAGTCACCTTTTTTGTTTTATTTTTATGCCAAACTGGGATGAACAAATTCTGTAGTTCATTCATGCGATCTTTGAATGTTTGCCATTGCCTCTCCACCGTCAACCCTTTGAGTGACATTCCCCAATCAATCCTACCCAACTCGCGTCTCATACCATCGTAGTTTCCTTTATTTAAATTCAGGACCCTAGTCTCCGAGTCAACTACTTCACTCTCCATTTTAATGAAGAATTCTATCATATTATGATCGCTCCGACCCAAGGGGCCTCGCACAACAAGATTGCTAATTAATCCTTTCTCATTACATAATACCCAGTCTAAGATGGCCTGATCTCTAGTTGGTTCCTCGACATATTGGTCCAGGAAACCATCCCGTATACACTCCAGGATTTCCTCCTCCACAGTACTGTTACTAATTTGGTTAGCCCAATCTATATGTAAATTAAAGTCACCCATGATAACTGCTGTGCCATTATTGCACGCTTCTCTAATTTCCCTTTTAATGCCATCCCCAACCTTCGCATTACTGTTTGGGGGTCTGTATACCACTCCCACTAACGTTTTCTGCCCCTTGGTATTTCTCAGTTCTACCCATACAGATTCCACATCATCAGAGCTAATATCCTTCCTTACTATTGTGTTAATCCCCTCTTTAACCAGCAATGCTACCCCACCTCCTTTTCCTTTTTGCCTATCTTTCCTGAATATTGAATACCCTGAATGTTGAGTTCCCAGCCTTGGTCACCCTGGAGCCATGTCTCCGTAATCCCAATCATATCATATTTGTTTACCTCTATTTGCGCAGCTAATTCATCCCCCTTATTACGAATGCTCCTCGCATTAAGACACAAAGCCTTCAGGCTACCTATGCACCACGACAACTGGCTGTTCACCCTCCCCCTCCAGAATGTTCTGCAGCCGCTCTGAGACATCCTTGACCCTTGCAACAGGGAGGCAACATACCATCCTGGAGTCTCGTTTGCGGCTGCAGAAACGCCTATCTATTCCCCTTACAATAGAATCCCCTATCACTATAGCTCTTCCACTCTTTTTCCTCCCTTCCTGTGCAGCAGAAACACCCTCGGTGCCAGGAAGTAGGTTGCTGCTGCCTTCCCCCGGTAGGCCATCCTCCCCAACAATATCCAAAGCGATATATCTGTTTGAGAGGGGGATGGCACAGGGGACCCCTGCACTACCTGCCTGCGCCTACTGCTCTGCCTGGTGGTCACCCATTCCTTTCTTGCCTGTGCAGCCTTTACCTGCGGTGTGACCAACTCACTAAATGTGCTATCCACGACGTCCTCAGCATCGCGAATGCTCCAGTATGCATCCATCCGCAGCTCCAGCGCCGCAATGCGGTCTGCCAGTAGCTGCAGCTGGATACACTTCCCGCACACATGGTCGTCAGGGACACAGGAAGTGTCCCTGATCTCCCACATAGCGCAGGAGGAGCATAACATGGCGCCGAGCTGTCCTGACATGACTTACCCTTTAATTAAGTCAAATTAAATTAAATCAAAGCAATCCCACCAATTACACCACTATTAAATGATATACTCAAGGGCCCTTGTTTAACAGCAGTCCCCGCTACACCACAGAGACTCTAGAAACTATAAACCACTGAATTTAAGTATGGAAAAAAGGACAAAGAGAGAAATACTCACCAACCAATCACTTACCTGCTTTCTGGTGACGTCACACTTCGATTACTTTTTACTTCTGTCTCCCGCTCTGAGATTGGTAAACGTACCTGTTCCTCGGGCTTGCTTTTATACTCTGCCGCCACCTCTCCTCCTAGGTCCGCACCACCGCTGCTGTTAATGCAACAGCCATCTGTCATCTCTGCCATGGAGGTGCGAGACTCTCCGCATACCCACCAATTGAAACCTGCAGGAAGAAATAAGGGTAAGTAAACTTTTACTAACACTTTCCACTTACCTCACATACTCACCTCTCCACACTTGCACCCATCACTTACCTTCACAGTGCACTTTTGCACCCCGCAGACCTCCGCAGACCCACTGCTCGCCTCGGTGACCCTGGCGGGGTTCGCAGCCTTCGGGAAGCCCGCACTTGTGTGGGTAAAATGGGGATAATTCTCTTAACTACCTGTTAACAGGCAGATAAGTGGCACTAATCCCCTTCCCGCCTCCAAGGAGACGGGACCCGGCGCGGGTCGGTTACCCGCCTCCTGGCGAGATGGCACGGAGGTGGGTTGGGGGCGGGTTGGGCACCCGCCCCCAGATTCTGCCATTTTCCCGACAGTCTCGCCTCCATACCCGCCTCCCCAGGACTGGCAGGATCGCGCCCTAGGTAACTCAGCACAGACCAAGACACTAGAGGAGCTGATCAAATCATTCTTCAGACCGCAGGTTTGCCTGGAAATGTTAACACAGAAAGGCTTAAACAGAAACAGATTATTCATACCGATTAAACAAAAGTATTTTCTATGCTCTCAAGGCTACCCTGCACTACATTTAAAAGGGGAAAAATGAACTGAGGATATCCAGAACTCTTTCATTTCCATCTAATTTCCACCAGCAGCAGGACATGTGACATGTGGTAAAGAAAAGGCTGCAAATGATCTCACCGTAGCAAACATGGCTACTCATGATAAGTAGAAAACAGTCACTTTGAAACTAGCTGTTCCAATGTAGACGAAATAAGAATAAAAAGCACAGTTCCATGAATTTAATGGCCTAGAAATTCGATTCGGAGGCTTGCCGCGGGGGTAAGGATCACGCGCGATATCACCCACCGCGCCGGCCATTGTGTTTTGGGCCCACGGGAACTTCGGGTCCTGGGCCTCTCCCAAGAGCCGGCGCGCAGTGCTTGCGTGTCCCAGGGGTGCAGTTAGTGCGATGCGACCCCTGGGATCACGTGGGCCATTGAGAGCCAATGGCAGCAGACCATCTTTCATTCATAGATTTGACAGGAGACCTGTCAAATCTGTGAATTGAAATCGACCCCAAAGGAACAGCTAAACCTCAAATAAATTTTAAAAAAACCCATCACATTAATAAAATAACTATAGCTAAATAAATTAACCACTTTAAACAAAAATTTAAATTTTTGAAAAAATTAAAATACTTTTTAAAAGTTATAAAAATAAACTTACCTTTCTTTAAAATCTCTAAAAAAGATAAACCTGTTGAAATTTTTTTTAAATTATACTTAATTAACTACTTACCTTGTTCAAAAGGGGTCTTACGCCTTCTTTTTACTTGCGTAGAATCTTCCATACTTACCCTCGCGTTGAAACCTGAAAAAAAACCTAAGTGTGCTGCGTGCGCGCAGCCTCTAGTGCGCACGCGGTTCACCTAGGAACCGCCCCCTTCGCCATACTGGAAGTGCCGGTTTCCCGCACATGCGCAGTGCATGCAGGAAACCGGCACTTCGGGAACGAATACGGGTGAGTACGCACTGAGTACTCACCCGAGAACGGCCGAATTTTTGGGCCAATATGTTTCTGGGATTGTTCTCCTTAGAGCAAAGAAGGTTAAGGAGATATTTAATAAAGTTGTTCAAATTTATGAGGGTTTTGATAAAGTAGATAAGAATTGTTTCCACTGGTAGGAGGGTCGGTAATTAGAGGACACAGATTTACAATAATTGGAAAAAAATCCAGGGGGGAAATGATCTGGAATGCATTACCTGAAAGGTTGGTGGAAGTAGATTCAACAGTAATTTTCAAAAGAGAATTTTGCAGGGCTACGGGGAAAGAGCATGGGAGTGGGGCTAATTGGATAGCTCGTTCAAAGAGCCGGCTCAGGCACGATGGGCCAAATGGCCTCCTTCTGTGCAGTATGATTCGATGATTTTGTTTATTACATATCAGCAGTTTGGACCATTGAATTTCTTTTTCAGATTATTTGGAAGATTTCTGGTTGGAAACATGATTGAAGGGTAGGGATAAGTGCAAGCTGAGATGATCAAATACTTCAGAAGACCTGATGGATCCTCTGTTGCTGGGGCCATGAAGACAAGTTGGAAGGAGAGTCACCGTGTTTGCTTTGTTTGATTACTGTTATACAGAATTTTCCTTCAGTTGACTAAATGGGTTGGTTGGAGTTTGAGAAATATAGGGCTGGATTTTGATACTGGGGCGGGTTGGGGTCATGTTATCCACTTTTCGTGTTATCCACCCGACTGCAATTGGATGTGGGAGATTGATGTGATTTTCACCTAATTGGGCAATTGAGTTCCAGCATGTGGGAACCCATGAACCAACTAGTGTTTTCAGTCTGAAAGTCGCCTCTGATGATGTCATCATTGCTGCTGCATTGAAGGTCTGCAAAGACTGCCTGGCCTTCACTGTGAGAGGACCTGGATGCAAAATGAGCAGCAGCAGCCCTAAGTCTGCTCCCAGATATTTTTACACACACACACAGAGAGAGAGAGAGAGAGAGAGAGAGCTCCAGCCAGCCAAATGTGCTCCCGCCAGGTTTCACAATCGTGGTTCAGAACAGGCGTGCTTCACGCAGAACAAGGGTTAAAATCACAAAGGCCTTTCAAAATGGCATTATAGAGCCAATTTAGTGCTTGTTAAGGGCCTTAACAGCCTATCCCATCTCTTAAAGGCGGGACGCAGTCGGGACCAGCAGACACAATTTCGTGAAAATTCTGTGGAGGTGGGATGGAGGCGGACTTGTGCCCGCCCACCAGTTTTTGCAATTTTAACCCCCCACACGCCTCCAAACCCGCCTCCACGGGTCAATGAAAATCCAGCCCATATAGTCTGTAGAAGGGCTGGTATTGATGGGTTTTTCTCATTCCATGCTTTTGTGGTTTTGAAGAGATGTGGAACATTTCTGTTCTGTCAGTGGTTTGTTAGAATATTAGGGTGGTCACTAAAAATTGTCATGATGCGGAGATGCCGGTGTTGGACTGGGGTGGACAAAAATGAGAAGTCGCACAACACCAGGTTATATATAGTCCAACAGTTTTATTTGAAATCACAAGCTTTTGGAGCTTACGTGGCCCCTTCCTCAGGTGAAGGGGCCACGTAAGCTCCGAAATCTTGTGATTTCAAATAAAACTGTTGGACTATAACCTGGTGTTGTGCGACTAATAATTGCACAGTGGTTTCCATATAAAACATCTATAATTCCACCCAAAATGTCTTAGTTCATTTAAACTACAATTGTAATCAGCATTCATTTGCCCTTCCCCAATGGAACACTGATATATCAATCAACTCACTGTGGAAGAGTGTCTTTACAGATGCAAATCAAACCTTTAACACTTCTAATGAGTTAACATCAACAGAGTAAAATAAAATGGTGGGTATTGCTTTTCTAGTTTAGGTTATTGAAGGTGTTAAAGGCTTAACACCCTAATCACACAATTTGATATAAAGTGCAAGGCACTTTGAGCTCTCTTTAGCACATTTTGAAAATGCTCTCCAATTTACTAACTGAACTAGTGACATCTAGTGTCAGAATATAGAATCAACACCAATATGTTCTTTATTTTCCCGAGAACGCCTGTTAAGATTAAACCCTGCAAAAGACTAGCTTGTTCCTGTTTAATAAGAATTAATTTTAGAGAAACTGCCCTTTTTAAAAGTGTGATCCTTCATACGGTACTTTATGTGGCCATTAAAAAAAGGATTGAATAGGCTATCTATTTTAACTCTATCCTTCTGAACCCTGACAAATTGACTCGACTTTAATCTATTTGTTAAATTCCAACAGTTGATTTTCTGACTGTATTCTCTGCCAAATGTTCTGAAACACGTGCTGACCTTTTGTGGAGAAAAAACAACTTGTCATTTCCCTTTCATCTTTAGGAATGTTCTTGCTTCTCCTTCCAACAAGGAATTCTGGGTGGAACGGTATCATTATGGCTGGTTTGTGTTCTGCAACTGTATTTATGCAACTTTCCACACGTGTTTCACAAAAATCTAACAAAGACCTTTCAAGGCCCAGTTTGTAGAAAAAAAGAAAGCATTACATTTATATAGCGCCTTTCACAACCACCGGACATCCCAAAGCATTTTACAGCCAATGAAGTACTTTTTGAAGTGTTGTCACTGTTGTAATGTAGGAAATGAGGCAGCCAATTTGCACACAGCGAGCTCCCACAAACAACAATGTGAATAATGACCAGATAATCTGTTGTTAGTGATGTTGATTGAGGGATAAATATTGGCCAGGACACCGGGGATAACTCCCCTGCTCTTCTTCTAAATAGTGCCATGGGATCTTTTACGTCCACCTGAGAGAGCAGACAGGGCCTCAGTTTAACGTCTCATCCGAAAGATGGCACCTCTGACAGTGCAGCGCTCCCTCAGTACTGCACTGGAGTGTCAGCCTAGATTTTTGTGCTCTAGTCTCTGGAGTGGGACTTGAACCCATAACCTTCTGACTCAGAGGTGAGCGTGCTACCAACAAAAGGTCTGCATGTTGTGATGCTCTGCCAGGTAGATCAAGAAGCTCTCTAGTTCGATCCCTCTGCTGAGATAGTGGATCTCAGCTGGGCCACTGGTGGGAGCACAATTGCCCTTACTGTCCTCAGGCTGGGGCTGGTGGGGGGAACTCAGTTAGAGCTTGGGGACATTCTGCTTCTGATTGCTATCCAGTGACCTTTGAAGGAGAATGCACGTGTATTAGCCTGATACATGAGCCTGAGCTGTGATTTTTTTTTTAATGGCTGAACGACCTGTTAACATTCACTGTCTCAGCTCACACATGAAGATTGGCCACTTAGGTCAGGTAGTGGAGGGGATGCTTGAGCCCATGGACCCAATATGAGTGGGTGCCATCAGAAGAGGGAAGAAAATTAGGGCGGAAAGCTTATTTATGGAAAGAAAAATCAGTCACCTCAATATTGTGCCTTTCTACCATCTACAAGGCACAAGTAAGGAGTGTGATGGAATACTCTCCATTTGCCTGGATGAGTGCAGCTCCAACAACACTCAAGAAGCTCGACACCATCCAGGACAAAGCAGCCCGCTTGATTGGCACCCCCTCTACCACCTTAAACATTCACTCCCTCCACCACCGGCGTACCGTGGCTGCAGTGTGTACCATCTACAAAATGCACTGCAGCAACTCACCAAGGCTTCTTCGGCAGCACCTCCCAAACCCGCGACCTCTTCCACCTAGAAGGACAAGGGCAGCAGGCGCATGGGAACACCACCACCTCCAAGTTCCCCTCCAAGTCACAAAGCATCCGGACTTAGAAGTATATCACCAATCCTTCATCGTCGCTGGGTCAAAATCCTGGAACTCCCTCCCTAACAGCACTGTGGGAGTACCTTCACCACACGGACTGCAGCGGTTCAAGAAAGCGGCTCACCACCACCTTCTCAAGGGCAATTAGGGATGGACAATAAATGCTGGCCTTGCCAGCGACGCCCACATCCCATAAAAACGAATTAAAAAAAATATACCAGCACATAATCCAGAACACTTTTCAGAAGGTTTAGTTCAAAGCAAACTATCAAACTGAATAAACAAGTTCTCCTTTAAGAGAGTTCTGCTGTATTATGACAGAAGCACTAATAGGTGTACCAAGTATATTTCCATAGAAGAGTCTCAGCAAGCAGGTTTCTCAGTTTATCTACCTTGTCACATTTAAAATATATAGAAAGGTATATTATTTGCCTGTAATGTGCAGTGAAATAAAATTCCATATGGTGGCAGTTTAAATCACACAGTACAGAAAGAAAGAAAGACTTGCATTTATATAGCGCCTTTCACGACCACCAGACGTCTCAAAGCGCTTTGCATCCAATGAAGTATTTTTGGAGTGTAGTCACTGTTGTAATGTAGTAGAGCAGCACATCAGTTCAAATCATGTGACTGAACCATTGGCTGTCTACCATTGCACCCACAGAATAAAAGGAAAAATAGGTTAAAAGGGAACAAAGCTGTTCCACAAATTCCATGTGATTAAAGTATACATTTTTTGTGCTCTTAAGGTGTCAGTATTGAGCATTTTCAGGACAGGTATAGCAGAGTTAAGCTCCCTGTAGTTGGCTCCAACAGTATAGGGCAGACTTTCATCTCGCTACCACCCCATTTACACTTGTAATTAGGGCAGTACTGAGGCAAAAATTAGGGGGAAAAATATCACCGACCTACCGCTGGAGTCCTGCCCCTTCCACTTTTTGGACAGACTTTGATTTAGTCAGCCAGCGCTCCTGCCACAAACAGGACCATTGTAAGGACCCCAATGTTAATCAGCACTGCCACTGCTACTTCCTCAACCCACCCACAAACCATGGGTGGTACAAGGTCAGGAGATGGCAAAGGGGATCCTTAGCTCAGTCAGAGAAAGCTGGATGCAGGTCTAGTACTTATTTTGTCTTTAGTCTATAGAGATTTTTGAGCCTTAAAGGCTTCCATAAGTTCACCTCCTCGTTTCTTGTGTGTTTTCCATTTGACCTCAAATGCTTCTAGCCCTCCTCTTTTAGATGCTGCTGCAGGCCCTTTATGAGAGTTTGCCCTGTCGAATTTCCCACCCTCCCAAATGGCGAGCTGCCCTGTTTTAGCCCGACCATCAACATCAATTGGGCCTCGCGCCAACAGATCGCGCCTGATCTGTGCGCCACACCAAAATTGACCCCTATATCTTCCCCCCCCCCCCACCCCCCATCTGTCATGAAGGCTACTCATGCTGGGGGTACAGTTCCACAGGTTGCCAGCAACCCTACAGTATCTCGCACCAGAGACCATTCTTTATGTGAGCCTTAGCAGTGGGTTTCAGCAGGCTATTTGATTGTGGTGGATGTCACAGCCAAGCCGGACATGGTTTTCATCCAAAATCCACACACAAGCAGTATCCCGCAGAGGTCATTGAATAGACATCAGGAGAGAGAGCCATCGTTGATTTCACCCCCCCCCCCGCCCCACCCACCTATAGCACAGAGGCCAATGGCGGTGCCCGAACCGGTGTCCTGGCTGAGGTCAGCTAACTTAGCATAGACCAGGAATCAAAGCTAGATCTTGTGCTTTGTATGGCTTAGTGCTGTACAGGGTTGTGCCTTTTACCTATTTGTGTATTAGAAGGATTCATATACTTTAATCCCAATCTCAGAAGAGAATCTACTGCGCACCAGTGTGAATTTGTGCATTTCTGACACCAGGCACCCACTTTCCTCTCTGATTGAGGTTGCTAACTTGGAAAGGGGTTCTCTGCTATGAGCCTCCATCCACAGGGAACTGAGGTGAAACTGTCCACCTTTGTTTTGCAGAGCACCCTTCTAGCCATCACACCGAGTAAACTTCCATTTCATCATTCGGGGCTGGATTTAAACCCAGCTCACAGATGAGAGAAGAGACAATGTACTAACCCCAGTGCTACTCGATTTCTGAAGCCCCCACCTCTACATATATTATAACGTGAAACACAGGTTAGAGAGTGCTTCAAGGACATAACTCATCTCGGGGATTCAGATGACATTGAACTTCGATTGTGCAGTTTATGATGTTTATGCAATTTATCATTTGAACCCGTTCCCTTGCAGCACAGTCGAGCCAGTCCGTCAGGGAAATATCGGTTACATATGTTGTTTGATAATATACAATTTTAAAATAGTGTAGCACAGCCTTCCCAATAGGAGAGAATAAAAGCATTGGCTTTTTGGAGGTTTTGATGGATGGAGCAGTGCATTTAGTTGGAATCTTTTGGGGTTCATTAAACAGTTAATCTTTTTCTGTAAATGTATTGGAAAATCAGTTAAAAGCAACCACACTTAAGCTTCCATACATGGGAGAAGGAAACAAGCAGAGACACAGGGCCAGTGACAGCAGACGATATTCAGAGATTTGTGAAGTATTTACGCACAGTTGCGCGGCAGAAAACGATATACAATGTATAAGTTATAAATAGAGGTGATGGGAAAAGGGTCACTACATATGAGGTTAATGTCTATTTCGTAGGCTATAGGTGGAAAATAAATAAAGCAAATATTCTTGGAAATTCAGCCTTCTTCAGGGCTCCCCCTCCCTCCCCCTCATGCTCTGAGTGTTTAGTAAGATGAATTGAAATGACAAGTACACGCTGGCATGCCTGCCATCTTGATACATTGAGAGCTGTCAGTTGTTTTGCACTGAGCAATACAGATGAGATTCTGACCTCTGTTGAAAAGGTCAAGGACTGTTCAAGGGCAAGGCAGCCAGGACTGAAAACTCAGACATGCTGATTTATTATTTTTTGCTGAATGCTATCCTTTCATCTGTCTGCATTGACTTTGCCTCGTTTTTTTTTCCTCTAGTGATAAAAAAAATTAATCCATGCATGCAAATTTGGGTCCTGTCTGTACTGTCAGAGAGGGTTACTGCTATGGAGAGTAGTGACATCAGAGTCACTTTTAATCGGATCCTGTTCAGGCCTGGAATTCATAAACGCAGCACAGATGTAGTAAGCGCTGGTCATGGAGATTATGAATATATATATATTTGTAATTGTTTTCCTAAAGGCATTTCCCAGGAAGACAAATTCTGTCAGTCGGATTAGGTTTCTTTCTATTTCACTGTGAAAGCCATATGTACTTATATATATAATTTTAAAAAGGTGACAGTTATTTACATATTCATCTATTAACAGGGGTGGTGTGAAAGGTTTGATTTTTATATGTATTGAAACATATCAGGCAGGATTACACCAAACACCAATATTATCGCTTCAATGCAAATATTCTTCATATTGGGATGAAGTGATAATTATCTGTTCAATGTGACATTGCTAAGCTTGTTTGCACAGGAGTGCCTGTGAAATCCCAACCTTTATTTCAATTTTGAACCTGAATATACCAGGAGAGCCTGGGGTGGTCATGAGCTAGATGGTTGTTCCATTCAGGACATTAAGGTTTAGGTGTCTATGTAAGTATAGACAGCCCGATAGATTTTTAAAATAGGCTCAGGCCTTAGAACTAATACTCATTTGCTTAAAAAAAAAATTATTTTAAAACCTCCTTTCCCCCACCCACTCCCTCCCTCCAAATTGATGCAAAGTGTATACTGTACTTCTCTCTGCCACTAAATGTGCTTTTCTTTTCAGAAGGACAATAGCATATTACTTCAGATTGTGCTGCTGATGGCAGATTCCACCATGTGCATCTCATGTGCTAGTACAATGAGACTGGCTCAAACGACACTCCAAGCCTAAATGGCAATGTTTTATTTCTGAAGTTTCCAGCTGTACAAACCACTAGGCCAGGT
Source organism: Squalus acanthias (assembly GCA_030390025.1). NCBI lineage: Eukaryota > Metazoa > Chordata > Chondrichthyes > Squaliformes > Squalidae > Squalus > Squalus acanthias. Next base: position 68,194,570 of record CM059437.1, read on the forward strand.
TTATAAATATACGCATAATGCTACTTCACAAAGGTCTAATTTTAATGTAGCAGTTGATCTCCTATAGCATTGCATATGGGGAGTCAAGGTCAGCTTCAGGTGAAGTGGGGTTAAAGGGCAAAGGCCATTTGGAACCGAGCGTGCAATCATAATTCAGTCTTAAGTCATCTTAGAGTTATACATGCTGTCCATATTTTTATAATTGCCATTATATATTATTATATTCACATTTATAATAGAAACTGCCTATGCTATGCTTTAATTATACTCTCTCAGAAATGACAGTGCCTCCACTGGCAGGAGTCTGTAATTACAGCATGACAAGTTTACATAGACAGTTTCCATTGTAAATTGGAATTTATATTGTAAAAGGTGAGCAGGAACATCACACGGATGTAAGATTTTTAATATAATAGAGATATAGTAATTATAGTAAAACTGCCTTTTTCCCCCCTGAGGTACCATATTTGTGAGGAAAGTTTATTGGTGGGGTGGGGGGGTGGTGGGGTGGAGACTGAGGATGCAGCAGAGCCTTATGTCATATTCATCCCAGAGACATCATGTGCAAGTGATGCAGTAGTGCTTGGTGTCATCTATGCCACTGTATTGTATGCTTCCAAACAACCAAAAATGCTTTGCAAGCACTTTACGAAAGTAGTGCCTTTTTAATATTATTGATATCAACAAGCTATTTATTGGCCCAAACCATCACCTATTTGTCTCTGGGCACTTTGATAGACTGAATTTTTGAATGGCAATAAGCAATGTAAAATGTACCCAAAACAGTTTTTCTTGATCAAAAGTTAGGAGGTCAGGAGGTCAGGAGAAATCCATTTATTTAATCACTGGCACTAGGTGTAACCGTCCCCCCTCTGTTTTCAGGCTAAAAGCTACATATTAAACCGCCTTCCCCCAAAAACTATTCTCCACAATATCGTTGTGTAAATAATGGGAAATGGTATGAAATAACAGCGAGAAGTAGATTGAAATATTGGCCATCAAAATCTGAATATTGGTCAACAGATTAAACATGATTGACATTTTAATATTCTTGTATATTCACACAATTATTTCAATTTGAAATCTCAATTTTCCAATTTCCTGTTCATTTCAATCTTAACTCGTGTTCTTAAACAGGAGCAGTCTTAATACAGACAGGGACCCTGTGACAAGGATCACGTCTTTATTACAGTCAAACCAGGCTTTCAGTAATAGCCCTGACTTTTATGGAACTAAAAGTAATCTTTCTTCCCCTTCCTTGCCTTTTTCACTAATATGCTTCTTACTTTATGTCATTTATATCGCCCTTTCTTTTTCCCTTTCCTTTTCTCGAGTTTTGCAATCTCCCTCATTCTGCTTTTACTTCAACTTTTATTTCCTCTATTTCTACAGTGGTAACAGCAAGGCAAAAATATTGCGCTGGACACAGCAAACAAAAGCTTTAAAGAAACTCAGATATCTTTTATTGGATTAAACCGATAACAAATCACTTAGAGCAGCCCAAGCTGCAATCACAGGCACAGCAGGGGAAAGTGCTTTGCAAAATGAATGGGTGATGGCCGTGCCACAATTTATTTTCCTACTTGCCCAGATCTTAAAAAAACTTCTTATCTATCAAAACATGCCTTTTAAGAATATATTTAATCTTCTTGTTGCTTCTTCTAATATTAGTTTTCAGTTTTGTAAAAGCAATTTTTCACAAATGAAATCAATAGTAAGATGATGGGCCGGATTTTCTGATTGGAGGCTTCCTGCGTGCGGATGCCTCCGATCGGGAAAAATCTATGCACTTACCTGCTGGCTCCGTAGATCCGAGACTTCCGATCCTGGGCCTCTCCTGGTCCCCCACGCAGAGGCCCAGGTATCCCAGGGGCGCAGGCGGTTCGCAAGCGTCCCTGGGATCACGTAGGCCATGGGGAACCAATCTAAGAAGGGAATCCCCTTCATACTTTTGACAGGTCTCTCCGCATAGGTCTGTCAAAAGTATGAATGGGGATCACATTAAAAAACAGTTAAAGATTAAATAATTTTTTTTTTTAATCACATTTAAAATTAGTTAAAATTACATTAAATTAAATATTTTAAAACAAAAATTTAATTTTTTGAAAAAAATAATTAATATTTTTGCGGGGCTAAAAATAAACGTAACTTTTTTTAAAGTATTTTTAAATTATAAATGAGTGAAAAAACATAATTTTTCACTTTTTTAAACTCTTATGCTGGTAAAAACAGGCCTTATGCCTGCTTTTACCAGGCGTAAGATTTTTTAAGGTTTTCAGTGGGCAGAGGTTCTGCAGAAAGCGGAACTCTGTCCGCGGAGGCCCTTCTCTAGGGCATGCGGATGATCTATCACTTGCGAGGCCCCTACGGGTGCGTACACACCCGTGGGGGTCGGAAAATCCGGGTCAATGTCATTTTCTTTTATAACATGTCTGCTTGCCCCTGTTGGTAGTCTCTCAGTCAGAAGCCTGTGGGTTCAATCCCCATACTAGAAGTGAGCTCATAGTCTAGGCTGACACTCCAGTTCAGTACTGAAGGAGTGCTACTTTGTCAGTCTGATCCATTAAACTGAGGCCAGGTGGATGTTAAAGATGCCACTGCACTATGTGAGGCTGTAGGTTGGGTTTGTCAATATACCATTGTCGTATACAAACAAGTATGTTCTTCAAGCTGATGAAAATCATTGTATTAATGAAAAAGCCAGACACACTTCCATTTGTTTTAAATCCTCCCTCCAATTTTGTCCCCTCATTTTCTGAAGGCATTGATGCTTGCTGAGTTATGGTTCCATGGGGGCCCTCCATGCCCAAATGGTTATTCGTCCTTTGTGAGCCTAGAAAGTCAGCATTAGCAACCTACTCAACCAGGGTAGCAACACAGCCAAGTTCAATCATGTCCTCCCCCTACATCCAGTTATATGCATTTTCCACAGGAGTGACTAGATAATTTAGCAGGACTGGGAACCTTGGTTTATATTCCTTCCCTTTAACCTAGGGCCTGAGGCCAATTGTAACATCCCATATTTTTGCATTTAAAAGATCGGACAGGTTTTACATGGAGTTGGGAATAGGTAAGAGATGGCAGTAATAACAACAGAAAACGCTGGAAAAACTCAGCAGGCCAGGCAACATCCGTGGAGAGAGAAACAGAGTTAACGTTTCAGGTCGAAACCCTTCATCGGAACTGAGAGAAGAGCAGGAAATGAAACAGATAAAAATGCAAGGGGGAGGCTGGGGGGAGCAATAAAAGAACAAAAGGGGTGGTCTATGGTAAGTAGAGACATTAAGAGATGCTCAAGGCAAGACGAGATGGTAATAGGACAGGTTAAGAAACAAAAGGTGAGGTGTGAAATGCTGGCAGAATGAGAGACAGCTGCCGTAGGGGGAGAGAGAAAAAAAAAAGGAAAAAGGCACGGACCAAAAGGGTGGATAAAATGTATATATGTGTGGTAGGGGCCGAGGTTATGATCTGAAATTGTTGAACTCGATATTGAGTCCGGAAGGCTGTAAAGTGCCTAAACGAAAGATGAGGTGCTGTTCCTCGAGCTTACGCTGAGCTTCCGTGGAACAATGCATGAGGCCGAGGACGGTGAAGTCTGAGTGGGCGTGGAGGGGTGAATTAAAATGACAGGCGACCGGAAGCTCGGGGTCACCCTTACGGACTGAACGGAGGTGTTCCGCAAAGCGGTCACCCAATCTGCGTTTGGTCTCCCCAATGTAGAGGAGACCACATCGTGAGCAGCGAATACAGTATACTAGATTGCAAGAAGTACAAGTAAATCACTGTTTCACCTGGAAGGGGTGTTTGGGGCCCTGGAGAGTGGGAAGGGGGGATGTATAAGGGCAGGTGTTGCATCTCCTGCGCTTGCACGGGAAGGTGCCGGGCGAAGGGGAAGGGGTGCTGGGGGTGATAGAGGAGTGGACTAGGGTGTCTCAGAGGGAGCGGTCCCTACGGAATGCTGAAAGGGGAGGTGAGGGGAAGATATGTTTGGTGGTGGAATCACGTTGGAGGTGGCGGAAATGGCGGAGGATGATCCGTTGAATGTGGAAGCTGGTGGGGTGAAAGGTGAGGACAAGGGGAGATCTATCGTGGTTCCGGGAGGGAGGGGCAGGGGTGAGGGCAGAAGTGCGGGAGATAGAACGGACACGGTCGAGGGCCCTGTCGACCACGGTAGAGGGGAATCCTCGGTTGAGGAAAAAGGAAGACATGTCAGAAGCACTGGTATGGAAGGTGGCATCGTCGGAGCAGATGCGGTGGAGACGGAGAAACTGGGAGAAGGGAATAGAGTCCTTACAGGAGGCGGGGTGGGAGGAAGTGTAGTCCAGGTAGCTGTGGGAGTCAGTGGGCTTGTAGTGAATGTTGGTCAATAACCTATCCCCAGAGCTGGAGACGGAGAAGTCGAGGAAGGGGAGGGAAGAGTTGGAGATGGACCATGTGAAGGTGAGGGAAGGGTGGAAATTGGAGGCAAAGTGAATGAAATTGTCTAGTTCGGGGCGAGAGCAGGAAACGGCACTGATACAGTCGTCAATGTACCGGAAAAAGAGGTGAGGGAGGGGACCCGAGTAGGACTGGAACAAAGAGTGTTCCACATATCCCACGAAAAGGCAGGCATAGCTAGGACCCATGCGGGTACCCATAGCAACACCTTTGATTTGGCGGAAATGAGTGGAGTCAAAGGAGAAGTTGTTCAATGTGAGAACAAGTTCAGCCAGGCGGAGGAGGGTGGCGGTGGATGGGGACTGGTTGGGCCTCTGTTCAAGAAAGAAGCGGAGCGCCCTCAGGCCATCCTGGTGGGGGATGGAGGTGTAGAGGGATTGTACGTCCAGAGCGGTCGGCAGCGGGGAAGGAGGAGCGGACCTGGTTGGAGCGGCAGAGGCCTGAGGTGAGTCAATAAAGGGAGGCCCGAGGCTCAGGTAGGCCTCAGACCAGCGTCAACAGCAGGGGAGGAGGAGCCTTTCTTTCTTTCTCTCTCCCACAGAGCGGTCGGCAGCGGGGAAGGAGGAGCGGACCTGGTTGGAGCGGCAGAGGCCTGAGGTGAGTCATTAAACTCACCTACGTGGCCTTTTTCCCCAGCGGGGAAAGAGCTTCGTGGGCTTTTTCAAAGGCAGGGGGCGGGGCCAAATCATTGGTACCCGTATATAGGTGGAGCGGTTGCTAAACCCGAGACACTACACTAGTAGTGACTCCCACCCTCCCACCTCCTCTAACCTTTAGGGGTAGAGGGAATTTAAAAGGTAGGTTCGATTTTATATTTTGTTTTCAGGGACTTAACTCCTGGACCTAAGTTAAATAAGTTTAAATTTTAGTAATAAAGTAACATAAGGGTTAAGTCATGACAGGAAGTCTCGGACCTGTTTCATGCTCCTCCTGTGCCATGTGGGAAACCAGGGACACTTCCAGTGTCCCTGACAACTACGTGTGCGGGAAGTGTGTCCAGCTGCAGCTCCTGACAGCCCGCATGGCGGTGCTGGAGCTGCGGGTGGACTCACTCTGGAGCATGCACGATGCCGAGAACTCGGTGAATCGCTCATTTAGTGAGTTGTCCACACCGCAGGTAAAGGCTAGGACAGACAGTGAATGGGTGACCAAGAAGCAGGGCAATATCAGGAAGGTAGTGCAGGAGTCCCCTGTGGTCATCTCCCTCCAAAACAGGTATGCCGCTTTGGATACTGTTGGGGGAGATGGCCTACCAGGGGAAGGCACTAGCAGCCAGGTTCATGGCACCATGGCTGGCTCTGCTGCACAGCAGGGCGGGAAAAAGAGTGGCAGGGCTATAGTGATAGGGGACTCAATTGTAAGGGGAATAGACAGGAGTTTCTGTGGCCGCAACCGAGATTCCAGGATGGTATGTTGCCTCCCTGGTGCAAGGGTCAAGGATGTCTCGGAGCGGCTGCAGAACATTCTGAAGAGGGAGGGTGAACAGCCAGCTGTCGTGGTGCATGTAGGTACCAACGATATAGGTAAAAAGCGGGAAGAGGTCCTACAAGCAGAATTTAGGGAGCTAGGAGCTAAATTAAAAAGTAGGACCTCTAAGGTAGTAATCTCTGGATTGCTACCAGGGCCACGTGCTAATCAGAATAGAGAGAACAGGATAGTGAGATTGAATACGTGGCTTGAGCAGTGGTGCAGGAGGGAGGGATTCAAATTCCTGAGGCATTGGAACCAGTTCTGGGGGAAGTGGGACCTGTACAAAAGGGACGGTCTGCACTTGGGCAGGACTGGAACCGATGTCCTCGGGGTAATATTTGCTAAAGCAGTTCGGGAGGATTTAAACTAATATGGCAGAGGAATGGGAACCTATGTAGCGAAACAGGGGGAAGTAATATGCAGTCAGAAACAAATGTTAGAAGGGTGAGAAACAATAGGGGAAGGCCGAGTAAACAAAGGCAAGAAACACAAAGGGCCATACTAAATCATAAGTCTAAAAGGACAAAGGATGTTAATAAAACAAGCCTAAAGGCTCTGTGTCTTAATGCAAGGAGTATCCGTAATAAGGTGGATGAATTGACTGTGCAAATAGATGTTAACGGATACGATGTGATTGGGATTACAGAGACGTGGCTCCAGAACAATCAAGGCTGGGAACTGAACATCCAGGGGTATTCAACATTCAGAAAGGATAGAATAAAAGGAAAAGGGGGTGGGGTAGCATTGCTGGTTAAAGAGGAGATTAATGCAATAGCTAGGAAGGACATCAGCTTGGAGGATGTGGAATCAATATGGGTTGAGCTGCAGAACACCAAAGGGCAGAAAACGTTAGTGGGAGTTGTGTACAGACCTCCAAACAGCAGTAGTGAGGTGGGGGAGGGTATGAAACAGGAAATCAGAGGTGCGTGCAAAAAAGGCACGGCAGTTATCATGGGTGACTTTAATATGCATATAGATTGGGCTACTCAAACTGGAAGCAATACGGTGGAGGAGGATTTCCTGGAGTGTTTAAGGGATGGTTTCCTAAACCAATATGTTGAGGAACCAACTCGAGGGGAGGCCATCCTGGACTGGGTGTTGTGTAATGAGGAAGGACTAATCAGCAATCTTGTGGTACGAGGCCCCCTGGGGAAGAGTGACCATAGTATGGTGGAGTTCTACATTAGGATGGAGAAGGAAACAGTTAAGTCAGAGACCATGGTCCAGAACTTAAATAAGGGCAACTTTGAGGGTATGAGGCGTGAATTGGCGAGGTTAAATTGGCAAGCGATATTTAAGGGGCTATCAGTGGAAGGGCAATGGCAGACATTTAGAGATCGCATGGATGAACTACAACAATTGTACATCCCGGTCTGGCGTAAAAATAAAAAAGGGAAGGTGGCTCAACCATGGCTAACAAGGGAAATCAGGGATAGTATTAAAACCAAGGAAGTTGCATACAAATTGGCCAGAAGTAGCAGCAAACCCGGGGACTGGGAGAACTTCAAAACTCAGCAGAGGAGGACGAAGGGTTTGATTAGGGCAGGGAAAATAAAATATGAAAGGAAGCTTGCAGAGAACATTAAAATGGACAGCAAAAGCTTCTATAAATATGTAAAAAGAAAGAGGTTAGTAAAAACAAACGTAGGTCCCCTGCAGTCGGAAACAGGGGAAGTCGTAATGGGGAACAAGGAAATGGCAGATCAATTGAACAAGTACTTTGGTTCGGTGTTTACTGTGGAGGACACACACAACCTGCCGGAAATAAAAGGGGTCAGAGGATCTGGTAAGAGGGAGGAGCTGAGGGAAATCCTTATTAGTCGGGAAAAGGTATTGGGAAAATTGATGGGACTGAAGGCTGAAAAATCCCCGGGGCCTGATGGTCTGCATCCCAGAGTACTTAAGGAGGTGGCCTTGGAAATAGTGGATGCATTGACGAGCATTTTCCAACATTCCTTAGACTCTGGATCAGTTCCGATGGAGTGGAGGGTGGCCAATGTAACCCCTCTTTTTAAAAAAGGAGGGAGGGAGAAAGCAGGGAATTATAGACCGGTCAGCCTGACATCGGTTGTGGTTAAAATGATGGAAGCAATTATTAAAGATGTCATAACAGACCATTTGGAAAGTGGCGACATGATAGGTCCAAGTCAGCATGGATTTGTGAAAGGGAAATCATGCTTGACAAATCTTCTGGAATTTTTTGAGGATGTTTCCAATAGGGTGGACAGGGGGGAACCAGTAGATGTGGTGTATTTGGACTTTCAGAAGGCCTTCGACAAGGTTCCACACAAGAGATTGGTGAGCAAAGTTAAAGCACATGGGATTGGGGGTAATGTGTTGACGTGGATTGAGAACTGGTTGGCACACAGGAAACAAAGAGTAGGAGTAAATGGGTACTTTTCAGAATGGCAGGCAGTGACCAGCGGGGTACCGCAGGGTTCGGTGCTGGGACCCCAGCTGTTTACATTATATATTAATGATTTGGACGAAGGGATTAAATGTAATATCTCCAAATTTGCGGATGACACTAAATTGGGAGGCAGTGTGAACAATGAGGAGGATGCTAGGAGGCTACAGAGTGACTTGGACAGGTTGGGTGAATGGGCAAATGTATGGCAGATGAAGTACAATGTGGATAAATGTGAGGTTATCCACTTTGGTGGTAAAAATAGAGATGCGGACTATTACCTGAATGGTGGCAGATTAGGGAAAGGGGAGGTGCAACGAGACCTGGGCATCATGGTACATCAGTCATTGAAGGTGGGAATGCAAGTGCAGCAGGCAGTCAAGAAAGCAAACGGAATGATGGCCTTCATAGTAAGGGGATTTGAGTACAGGAGTAGGGAGGTGATGCTGCAGTTGTACAGGGCCTTGGTGAGGCCACACCTGGAGTATTGTGCGCAGTTTTGGTCTCCTAACTTAAGGAAGGACATTCTTGCTATTGAGGGAGTGCAGCGAAGGTTCACTAGATTGATTCCTGGGATGGCCGGACTGACATATCAAGAAAGATTGGGTCAACTGAACTTGTATCCTCTGGAGTTCAGAAGAATGAGGGGGGATCTTATAGAGACATTTAAAATCTTGACTGGTTTAGACAAATTAGATGCGGGCAGAATGTTCCCAATGGTAGGGAAAACTAGAACCAGGGGTCACAGTCTAAGGATTAAGGGGAAGCCATTTAGGACTGAGCTGAGGAGGAACTTCTTCACCCAGAGAGTGGTGAATCTATGGAATTCTCTTCCACAGAAGGTTGTTGAGGCCAGTTCGCTAAATATATTCAAAAGGGAGTTAGATATAACACTCACAACTAGGGGGATCAAGGGGTATGGCAAGAAAGCAGGAATGGGGTACTGAGGTAGCATGTTCAGCCATGAACGCATTGAATGGCGGTGCAGGCTCGAAGGACCGAATGGTCTACTCCTGTACCTATTTTCTATGTTTCTATGTTTCTAAAAGGAGGCGGTTGGGGCCAGGAAACTGGAAACTGTTAAAGTGGCGGAGGGCGTCAACAATTATTGAGTTCAACAACTTCAGATCATAACCTCGGCCCCTACCACACATATATATACATTTTATCCACCCTTTTGGTCCGTGCCTTTTTCCTTTTTTTCTCTCTCCCCCTACGGCAGCTGTCTCTCATTCTGCCAGCATTTCACACCTCACCTTTTGTTTCTTAACCTGTCCTATTACCATCTCGTCTTGCCTTGAGCATCTCTTAATGTCTCTACTTACCATAGACCACCCCTTTTGTTCTTTTATTGCTCCCCCCAGCCTCCCCCTTGCATTTTTATCTGTTTAATTTCCTGCTCTGTTCTCAGTTCCGACGAAGGGTTTCGACCTGAAACATTAACTCTGTTTCTCTCTCCACGGATGTTGCCTGGCCTGCTGAGTTTTTCCAGCGTTTTCTGTTGTTATTTCGGATTTCCAGCATCCACAGTATTTTGCTATTGTAATAGATGGCAATGTCTTGTGAGGTTTTCCAATAGAGCACAAGGAGTGTCTTTGTGTGAATAACACACTGCAACCATCAGCTGAGCTTCAAATAAGAGCCTCAAAGAGAGCTCAACAAATTCTTATTAATCTCTTAATTAGTTTGCTGGGATGTCAGGTTAAAATATAAATGGAACTAAGATCAAGGTGTCCCTCTCAATGTGCACTCTACAAAAACATTGCTGACAGGAGTTTCCTTCATGGATACAGTAAAATACTCATACATGTCAACCATCTGTGTTTTGTGCAGATAGTCAGTGTTTTGAGGTCAGTGCCACCTTAAAATCAGTGCTAATCCCGGCTCCAATGCTCACTGCCTGTCCTGGCTCCAAAAGGAGGAAGAGAGGAAGAATGCCAACATGAAATGGGGACGGAAATGGGAAAAGGTTGCCAACGTGACCTGGGACAGGCAAGAGTGATCTGCGGGGTGAGGGGGGGGGGGAAGAAAAGAAGTGCCTCCGTCAAATGAGGGAGGGGAAGAAGGGCGTCACTGTGATAATTGTAGAAACAATTTTAAAACACCTTAATTATCAGTGAGTACCAACACATATTCGCAATAGTCTGCAATTTCCCCACAAGAAATTAGAGAAAAAAATCCTTGCAATATTTGCCACAATCTTCCACTATACAAGTGACGAAATGTTGAGTATACCTGCAGCTTAACTTATGATAAGCTCATGTCCCACTGTACTTTTAATGTGAGCAGCTATCATAGCCCTATATTCAGGACTGTTTTTTTGAGTTGTCAGCTGTTTTGACTTTAGCTAGTTTTCTAGATTGGCAATGTAAGCAGTACCTGGGGATCTTATCAGATTGGAAGAAATCCCCTTCTCAAGCAGATTGGAGGAAATTGCAAACGGAGTCACTCAATAGCTTTTCCAAAAGTAACTCCATAATCATAGAAAATTAAAATGAATTTGAAACGGTAGTCATTTCAAAAAAAGTGGACCCAATCTACATGAATGAGATACTAAAAATGATCTTATTGCAAAGTTGGACAGCCAATTTTGACAGAAAATGTTCACACAATTCAATAAACAAATTATTGTCAGGAGAAAAAAGCTTCAGATATCACAAAAAAAAGGTTTTGAAACAAAAATTTCAAGATGGGTTGGCACTGTCTAATCTGCATATATATTAGTTATCCCAGTTCAGACAGGTACTGGAGTGGCTGCGAGTGACACAGGAAATCTCTTGATGGCTACAAATGGAGGAAAGGGAGATCAACCTTAAATTGCCAATTTACATCAAACCTAAATCACTAATTTACATCATACTGCCCACCAGAATCTCAAACTATTATTTTCTGTTAATCCATATGTATTAGGTTAGCCAGACCTCTCTATCTCTAAGTGGATTCTCTCATCTGTACTTACCTTTGTGAAATATCTGTACATTCCCACCACTCAATTTACTCCCCTCCGTGTCTGAAGGTGCTGGTTAATACTTTGTTACCATTCCACAGACAGCAGTAGCCCTCCAGTACCTCGCCCAAAAGGTCATTCTTTATGTAAACTCAGATAGTAAATGTGGGCAGATTATTTTACTCAATATAACCAAGCTCAAACCTATTCAAACTTGACAACCGTTCACTCACTCTTTTCACTAGGAGTCACTCGATAGCAATCACAAGAGGACTCCCTGGTTGATTTTGCTTTCCATCTGTTAACCCAAGGGCACTGAGGGCAATTGTACCGCTTTAAATGTAGTTCCAGCTAAGATATGCAATTCAGCACAAAGTAGAGACTGAACATGGGACCTTCTGGTTTTATGGCTTAGTACTACCCACTGAATTATTATAGAGCCATTCTCTAAATGGCTATGAAGTTTTCCCCGAAAGGGAGTCACTTGTTGATTGTTCCTGTGGAGTGGGCTCCATTCAATCTTTCCAATCATTGGTTTATTTAAAATGGATACTTATATGCACCAAAGAGGGAAAAAACATAGGGATGAGACTTCCCAGGTTGAGGGAGGTATCTGATAAAATTAGCACAATTAAGGTAGACAAATCAGATTACCCCTTGAGCAATCCACAAATCACAACTGAAGAGAAGGTAAAAAGAAATATCACCAGGAAACAGCCAGGCAGAGACATGATTCGTCATCTAATAGGACAGACATCTTCACAGATTTTAAATAGTTGGCTCATAAGCTTTGATTCTCAAATCACATTTTCCTGATCTTTGCAAATTGAGCTTACCCTAAAGTCTCTCGTCAGTCAAAAATTACAAAACCCAGAATTGAACAGACTTGGTAATTGATACGTAAAAGATCAAGAGAAAGGTATCTGGAATTTGCTGTTACTGTAGATGTGTGAGTGACTAATGAGTGCAATGATCTAAATGGGGTAATGTACTACAGCTGTGCTATTAATAAGATGCTAATAGGTAGTAGTGGCCATATGCACAAAGTCCAAGCATAAAGCGGATAGCAGCCGATTTGGAGTTGTGAGTAGCCTGGTGTCTACTTCAGATTGGCCAAGGGCCAGTTCCTATGGGGCAATCAACAAGTGTTTCTGCTTTTGGAGATAACTCCAGAAACATTTATGGAAGGGCAGTTAGCAGTAAACCATGTGTGTTGTTCTGTGTATTTTGAGAATAAAGCCTTATTTGAAGTTGGCACTGTTTAGCACTGATTATATTATAAGGAATGTTGAATTATTGAGCCATTCGCAAAATGCAGAGGTAAATTCGGAGCAAGATCTGGGGCAGATAGAGAAGTACAAGAAAAAGGGTATGGAAAATGTTCACTCTTTGAATACGAATCTCAAATTTGAAATGACTTCAGTTTGAAATCTTACACAGAGCATATTCCACCCCAGCCAGCCTATAAAGGGCTAAAGTTATGATTGGTGATTATTGTTGATATAACTTGGAAAGCGCAGACTTGATTCACATGTGGTGCAGTAATTAGTCATTAGTAGAGAATTTTGATGGGAATATCCCATTCAATCCAAAATTGTCACTATTGGGCACTTTGGAATATTAATAATTTTAAGTAATTGTCTATCCTGAATACTTCTGATGGTATGAAGAATTATTTTAAATTATGGGGGAAATAGATCCCTATCAAATTACTGAGACTGGATTAAACTATCCTGCAACATATTCTCAGTGAAATAATTACTTTCAGACTTAAGAGCCGAATCTGTGTACGTGTAACAGCACAGGGACCTGCAACAGGCAGTGGGAACACAATGGTCTTCATGCTTCATGTTGAGTGATTGGTTGACAAGGAAAGGAGTAAACAGAATGAATAATGAATGGTCAGAAATGAATCAGAGAGATAGGTGCTCCTGAGCTGATTTGAAGTTAATATGCGTATGATAGTTCCAGCAACCTCTGATTCATCATAGGTGTAAACTGCACATTGCTAAACTCAGGCTGCAAGTAAAAAATGATATAATTGTGTGCAATTTCATAGGATTTAATTTTCCAGTAAAGAAATAACACTATCTAAAATAATTTAAATGCTTTAAATCTTTCTTGGCTCCTGTTCCTCTGCTGTATAGAAGGATTTATTTTGTACACAAATGTTTGAAAATTAGGCTCAGATCCAAATTGCTAAAATTACTATTATTTTCTACAAGAAAGAGAAAAGAAACCCAAGCTGTAAGATTTGACATTCGCTACTGAAATCTCCAATTGTACATATATTCAAACCAAGTAAGACTCAGTTGTTGTTCAGGCATTAAAAAGAAAAGAATGGTGACTGCTATCTGAAATACACAACAAGCCAGTCAGCATTTGAAAGATAAAGGTTGATGCTTTGGAAGAGAATCTTCACCGAGAACCAATCTAGCCAAATTTGAAAAAAATTGAGCAGAAAGAGGAAATAGCAGAGGCCCTGACCATCATTTTTCAATTCTCTCTGGCTTCAGGTGTGGTGCCGGAGGACTGGAGGACTGCTAATGTGGTACCCTTGTTTAAAAAGGGAGAAAAGGATAGATCGAGTAATTACAGGCCAGTCAGCCTAACCTCGGTGGTGGGAAAATTATTGGAAAGAATTCTGAAGGACAGGATAAATCTTCATTTAGAAAGACACGGATTAATCAAGGATAGTCAGCATGGATTTGTTAAGGGAAGGTCATGTCTGACAAACTTGATTGAATTTTTTGAGGAGGTAACAAGGAGGGTAGATGAGGGTAGTGCATTTGATGTAGTGTATATGGACTTTAGCAAGGCTTTTGATAAGGTTCCACATGGCAGACTGGTCACGAAGTTAAAAGCCAGGGCAAAGTGTCAAGTTGGATTCAAAACTGGCTCGGAGACAGGAAGCAGAGGGTAATGGTTGATGGGTGTTTTTGTGACTGGAAGGCTGTTTCCAGTGGGGTTCCGCAGGGCTCAGTACTAGGTCCCTTGCTTTTTGTGGCATACATCAATGATCTAGACTTGAATATAGGGGGTATGATTAAGAAGTTTGCAGATGATACTAAAATCGGCTGTGTGGTTGATACTGAAGAAGGAAGCTGTAGACTGCAGGAAGATATCAATAAATTGGTCAGGTGGGCAGAACAGTGGCAAATGGAATTCAATCCGGAGAAGTGTGAGGTAATGCATTTGGGGAGGGCTAACAAGGAAAGGAAATACACATTAAATGGTAGGATACTGAGTAGTGTAGAGGAACAAAGGGACCTTGGAGTGCATGTCCACAGATCCCTGAAGGTAGCAGGCCAGGTAGATAAGGTAGTTAAGAAGGCATACGGAATGCTTGCCTTTATTAGCCGTGGCATAGAATACAAGAGCAGGGGGGTTATGCTTCAACTGTATAAAACACTAGTTAGGCCTCAGCTAGAGTACTGCGTGCAGTTCTGGTCACCACATTATAGGAAAGATGTGATTGCACTAGAGAGGGTACAGAGGAGATTTACAAGGATGTTGCCGGGAGTAGAGAATCTTAGCTATGAGGAAAGACTGGATAGGCTGGGTCTGTTTTCCTTGGAACAGAGGAGGCTGAGGGGAGACCTTATTGAGGTGTATAAAATTATGAGGGGCCTAGATAAAGTGGATAGAAAGGACCTATTTCCCTTAGCAGAGGGGTCAAAAACCAAGGGGCACAGATTTAAAGTAATTGGGGGAAGGTTTAGAGGGGATTTGAGGGGAAATTTCTTCACCCAGAGGGTTGTGGGGGTCTGGAACTCACTGCCTGAAAGGGTGGTAGAGGCAGGAACCCTAACCACATTTAAAAAGTACTTGGATGTGCACTTGGGATGCTCTAACCTGCAGGGCTACGGACCAAGAGCTGGGAAGTGGGATTAGGCTGGATAGCTCTTTGTTGGCCGGCGCGGACATGATGGGCCGAAATGACCTCCTTCCGTGCTGTAACTTTCTATGATTCTATGATTCTAAGTAAATTTTTGCAGATGCTGGAAATCTGAAATAAAAACAGAAAATGCTGGAAACACTCAGCAGGTCAGGCAGCATCTGTGGAGAGAGAAACAGAGTTAATGTTTCGGGTTGATGACCTTTCACCAGAATTGAAAAAAATTCAGATTTGAAGTCAAATCCTTACTTGTCCAACTTTGTGTAAATTTGGATTTGACTTGAACTGAGTGTTTCTATCGCCAATCGTGTTCTGTACTTCTCATATAGCTTTGGAAACAACATTTTTCTTTCGAAGTGCAGATTCCCAGTGGAAGTGTCTTGAAAAACCTTGGCTTGGGGGGGGGGTTATTCTTCTATCAGTTAGCAAATAGCCTCTAGAATACAGTATGTCTACCAGTTTGAAGAAGAAAGTTAAATAGCAACATTTGTATCTGTTTCGGATTAATTTTACAGTTATAAGAACATAAGAACATAAGAAATAGGAGCAGGAGTAGGCCATTCGGCCCTTCAAGCCTGCTCCGCCATTCAATAAGATCATGGCTGATCTTCTACCTCAACTCCACTTTCCTGCACTATCCCCATATCCCTTGATTCCCTTAATATCCAAAAATCTATCGATCTCTGTCTTGAATATACTCAACGACTGAGCCTCCACAGCCCTCTGGGGTAGAGAATTCCAAAGATTCACCACCCTCTGAGTGAAGAAATTTCTCCTCATCTCAGTCCTAAATGGCTGACCCCTTATTCTGAGACTGTGACCCCTGGTTCTAGACTCCCCAGCCAGGGGAAATATCCTCCCTGCATCTACCCTGACAAGCCCTGTAAGAATTTTGTATGTTTCAATGAGATCACCTCTCATTGTTCTAAACTCTAGAGAATATAGGCCTAGTCTACTCAATCTCTCCTCATAGGACAATCCCCCCATCCAGGAATCAGTCTGGTGAACCTTCGTTGCACTCCCTCTATGGCAAGTATATCCTTCCTTAGGTAAGGAGACCAAAACTGTACACGATACTTCAGGTATGGTATCACCAATGCCCTATATAATTGCAGTAAGACGCCTTTACTCTTACACTCAAATCCTCTTGTAATAAAGGCCAACATACCATTTGCTTTCCTAATTGCTTGCTGTACCTGCATATTAACTTTCAGCGATTCGCGTACAAGGACACCCAGGTCCCTCTGAACACCAACATTTCCCAATCTCTCACCATTTAAAAAATACTCTGCTTTTCTATTTTTCCTACCAAAGTGGATAACTTCACTTTTCTCCACATTATATTCCATTTGCCATGTTCTTGCCCACTCACTTAGCCTGTCTATAATCCCGTTGAAGCATCTTTGCATCCTCCTCACAGCTTACATTCCCACCTAGCTTTGTATCATCAGCAAACTTGGATATATTACATTTGGTCCCCTCATCCAAATCATTGATATAGATTGTAAATAGCTGAGGCCCAAGCACTGATCCTTGTGGTACAGCCTGCCAACCCGAAAATGACCCGTTTATTGCTACTCTCTGTTTTCTGTCCGTTAACCAATCCTCAATCCATGCTAATATATTACCTCCAATCCCATGAGCCCTAATTTTGTTTAATAACCTCTTGTGTGGCACCTTATCGAATGCCTTCTGAAAATCCAAATGCACCACATCCATTGATTCCCCCTTATCTATTCTGCTAGTTACAAACTCAAAAAACTCTAATAGATTTGTGAAACACGATTTCCCTTTCATAAATCCGTGTTGACTCTGCCCAATCCTATTATTATTTTCTAAGTGCCCTGTTACCATGTCCTTAATAATAGATTCTAGTATTTTCCCTACCACTGATGTCAGGCTAACTGGTCTATATTTCCCCATTTTCTCTCTCCCTCCTTTCTTAAATAGTGGGGTTACATTTGCTCTCTTCCAATCCACAGGAACCGTTCCAGATTCTATGGAATTTTGGAAGATGACAACCAATGCATCTACTGTCTCTATAGCCACCACTTTCAAAAACCTAGGATGTAGGCCATCAGGTCCAGGGGATTTATCGGCTTTCAGTCCCATTACTTTCTCCAGTACTATTCCCTTACTAATACTAATTTGTTTCAGTTCCTAATTCTCATTAGACATTTGGTTCTCCACTATTTCCCGGAAGTATTTTGCGCCTTCTTTCGTGAAGACAGACACAAAGGGGGAAATTTTGCCAGCGCTCAGGGGGCGGGTTTGGAGCCGGGACTGCTGGCAAAATTGCAAAGACTGACAGCGGGTCCCGAACCCGCTGTCAACCCACCTCCATATAATCTTCCCAAGTGTCGGGTCCCCGATTTACGCAGGGACCCGACACCTAGTGGCGGGAAGAGGATTATAGGCACTTAACTGCCTGTTAACAGGTAGTTAACAGGCAGTTAAGAGGCTTTTAAAAATTTTGACAGGTTGACTGCGGGCTTCCCGACATCCGGACACCACGCCAGGGTAAGTGTGGCGTGCTGTGGGTCTACTGTAAGATTTGTGCATTGAAGACAGCTGCAGAAGTGGTGTGAAGCATCCAATGGTACACTGGTGAGTTTCAGAGGTAAGAAAATGTTGGGAAAATCATTTTTAAAGTATTTAGACTTTTCTGTAGGTAACAAGGTTTGAAGTGTTTGTGTAGTCCCACCTCATTGGGAGAACCTCTCTCACCAGTGACAGATCGCTTCTGTAACCTCACCTGCAGCTGCCATCTGTTTTATCCTAAGGAGAGAGTCACTGGAGAGCCTGGATGCAAGGGCTCACCTTTGTACAGTGATTGGCAGTGTTTGCAGCACCTCAATGCTGTCAAACACTGAAAAAACATCTGTCAAAAAAAAGTGCGTGTCCCCTTTAAGAAAACCAGCAGATGAGGCGTCATCAACAACGCAGGGCGGGCTTAACAAGGTCAATTGACATAAAATTACATCTGTGCATCAGGCGTCGTTGGGGGTGGGATCGGAACCCGGAAGGCAGCTGACCCATTCCCAACTCGTACCGAAAGGTAAGATCGCGGCCAAAGTATTTGTTTAATTTCCCTGCCATTTCCTTATTCCCCACTATAATTTCTCCTGTCTCAGCCTATAAGGGACCCACATTTAATTTCACAAATCTTTTCCTTTTTACATACCTATCAAAGCTTTTACAATGTGTTTTTATGTCTCTCGCTAGTTTACTCTCATATTCTATTATCTGTTTTTTTTGTCAATTTCTTGGTCCTCCTTTGCTGAATTCTAAAATCCTCCCAATCCTCAGGCTTACTACTCTTTTTGGCAACATTATAGGCGTCTTCCTTTAATCAAATACTATCTTTAATTTCTCTTGTTAGCCAAGGGTGGACCATTTTTCCTGTGGTGTTTTTATTCCTTAAGGGAATGTATAATTGTTGTGAATTATGAATTATTTCTTTAAATGTTTGCCATTGCTTTTCTACTGTCATATCTTTTAATCTAGTTTCCCAACCTACCTTAGCCAACTCACCTCTCATACCTACGCAGTTTGCTTTGTTCAGATTTAGGACCCTAGTTTCAGACTTAACTAAATCACTCTCAAACGCAACATAAAATTCTATCATGTTATGATCTCTGCTCCCCAGAGGCTCCTTTACTACAAGGTTATTAATTAACCCTATTTCATTGCACAATACTAGATCTAAAATAGCCAATTCCTTAGTAGGTTCCTCAACACACTGATCTAGAAAACTATCTTGAATGCATTCCATGAACTCTTCCTCTGCACTATTACTGCAAATTTGGTTTGCCCAGTCTATATGAAAGTTAACGTCGCCCATGATTACTGTATTACCCTTGTTACATGCATCTCTAATTTCCTGATTTATACTCTGCCCGACACTACAACTATTGTTAGGGGGCCTATAAACTACTCCCACTAGTGTTTTTTGAACTTGTTGTTTCTTAACTCCACCCAAACTGAGTCTACATTTTGTTTTTTCAAGCCAAGATCCTTTCTCTCTACTGTGTTTATCCCCTCCTTTATTATCGTGGCTACCCCCCTCCCCCCCCCCCCCAACTCCTTTTCCATTCTGCCTGTTTCTCCTAAAAGTCAAATATCCTGGAATATTTAGTTCCCAACCTTGGTCATTCTGCAACCACGTCTCTGTAATAGCTATTAAATCAAACCCATTTATTTCTATCTGTGCTATTAATTCATCTATTTTGTTGCAAATGCTTCATGCATTCAGATATAGTACCTTTAGCTTTAGCTTTTTTCTATTATTCCCTGATGTCACTTTAGTCACTGGTGCCCTTGACGTAAGAAAACTACTAGGCACTTGGTCTGAGTATTAAACAAGGCTTTAATCAACTGTTTTTCAACATGGAAATCTAGTTGTGTCCTTCACTAGTTCCTGTTAAAGAATGTCCTGAGCAAGCTGGGCCCATGCCTGAGTTTTTATACTCTCCCTGGACAGCGCCACAAGCAGGCCGCCCAGTATTATTTCATAAGTCATTTCCACATGAATGACAAGATTCATGTCAGCCCTATTACCTTTATTAATCTCTCTGTCCCTTCCTGACCCACTCTGCTTATCTTTACCCAGATCACTACTCTATTCTACAGCCTTGGCATTTCTCTTACTGCTTTTGAATTTATCCTTTTCTGAATCCTCCCACCACCCCCCCCCCCCCCCTCACCTTTCATTAATTTAAAGCCCTATCTACCGCCCTAGTTATTCTATTCGCCAGGACACTGGTCCCAGCCCTGTTTAAGTGGAGCCCGTCCCAACGGAACAGCTCCCTCTTTCCCCAGTACTGGTGCCAGTGCCCCATGAATCGAAATATTATATTTCTATTTAAATAGTGAGTGCTGGTGATAAGAACTGACTGAGACGAGTGACTCAGCCCAATAGTACAAAGACGCTGATTAATATACACAGCTGAGCTGGCATAGTCTCTGCAGCTCCCTGAGTTAATGCGGCTGCGATGTTCCTTCACACAATGCCGCGCAGTATCTCCTCCAAGCCAGTTCCCCATCCGACTATTGAAACAAGTTTAACAAAAAGACAAATCAAATGAGTGTTAATCACAATTATTCGTAACAGAAGGGCTACTGATTGTTATTTCCTGGTTTTCCATTGTAGTATAAAAACACTGCACAGAACAATTCCTGGAAGGAGCATGAAGTTAATAAAGCTGATGCTTTTCATCTGTACAAATTGGCATAAACTCTATCAAACCCATTGCCAGTAAATAGGCCTTGTAGGGACCTTATAGAATCTTATACCAAACCCCTCCAATATTTTTATAGATTTATATTTATATTCCATATTTTCATAGATTTATATTTATATCCCAGGGCACTATTTCAAAGAAGAGCAGGGGAGTTCTCCCCAGTGTCCTGGTCAATATTTACCCCTCAGCCAACATCACTAAAATAGATTGTTGTTTGTGGCACCTTGCTGTGCACAAATTGGCTGCTGCATTTCCAGCATTACAACCGTGACTACACTTCAAAAGTACTTCATTGGCTGTAAAGCTCTTTGGGCATCCTGAAGTTGTGAAAGCCGCTACATAAATTCTTGCTTCTCTTTTCTTCTGAGAGCACCCATGGAGTATCCCAAAAGAGGGGCGCCTTAAAAAGGCTTGCTGCGCGGCTTGTGCTGGGGCTCTCCACTGACCAGATAATCTGCACTGGTCCCAGAAGCATCCTGAAAATCTTTGTAACTATCCGATAACCACCCCAGAATCATCATCTGGCTTCAAAGCCTTCCCTTGCTTCGGTCCAGCAATAGTTCGAAGCCCTGATGCTCGTGGCCAAGAGCACAGCTGAAAACCTCTCGAGCCTGTCTCACAGGCTCATCCCACCACTGGTATGTTGTGTTTGTCAGGTGCCTAGTGGGGACCAGAGGAAAAGCAGCCCCACCATCTTTCCTCATTCTTATTTGAATTTTATTTTATATATATTCTTGGGCAAACACAAGGCTTTCATTACCGTCATCTGTGTTTTGCTGAGTTAGAAAAAAATAATTAATTGTTGCTGTGCTATTTATGTATCCAAATGCATTGTGTGAGCAAGAATATTCTGCTTCTCCCACTCTCCAGTACCCACTAACCCCCCCCCATAATACCCACTGTCCCCCCAATGCCCATTGCTCAGTTCCCAATTATTCGCTTTCTCTGTGCCATCTTTCGGATGAGACGTTAAACTGAGGCCCTGTCTGCTCTCTCAGGTGGACGTAAAAGATCCCAAAGCACTATTTCGAAGAAGTGCAGGATAGTTATTCCCGGTATCCTGGTCAATATTTATCCCTCAATCAACATAACAAAAAAACAGATTACCTGCTCATTATCACTTTGCTGTTTGTGGGAGCCTGCTGTGCGCAAATTGGTGGCCACGTTTCCCACATTACAACAGTGACTACGCCCCAAAAGTACTTCATTGGCTGTAAAGTGCTTTGAGACGTCCGGTGGTCGTGAAAGGCGCTATATAAATGCAAGTCTTTCTTTAAGTAGAAAGTGCTCTAAATGCATACTGCCCACCCCCTACCTTGCTCACTCTCCACTCACCCCAACCCCAATACCACTACTTGGCCCCCTCCATTACTCACTACCATTTGCTAATATCACTACTTTTCCCCCAACACTAACTGCTCACTCCCCAAATACTTACTACTCTAAGTATATAAAAGACTAGTGTTTTAACACTCTTCCTGTTAGCATCACATTTTCGTCCTGTCACATTTTAGTTAAATTATAATTTATTATATCCGGTGACTCACTGTGAGCAACACCGCAGGAGATCTGCTAGTGTGTGTGTGTTATATACATGTATACATATGCATGTGTGTATATTTAATTAATGATCTTAATTACTTAATTTTCAGCAAAGCAGACAATTTTGTATATACACAGACAATGTTAATACAGACTATGTCAGTATTGTTTCCTGAATGTATAAACAGTTGTTATCAGCAGCTCTGCTGTCTCCTTTGATCCATTGCACTGTCTGTGGGGCTACCTCTGACTAAAGTGTTAAAGCATGCATGTAATTAAATTACATTTTTATTAGAAGTTTTCACAAATCAAATAAATGCAGTATTTGAACATCATAACTATAATATGAAGGTGTCATGAGAACTTCAAATAAAATGTTAAGATTTACTAGACATCAAAGTTCCAAACATTTTTTTCAGATTTTTTTTTTTGGATGTAATTTTTCCAAGTCAGGAATTTTGTCAGAGTGAGGGAGTCTTTTAAAGGATGCGGCACAGGTGTAATCCTTGTTAGACTGTGGCCTATAAAAGGGATGCTGCCACTTTAATAATTAATGGTGATTTATATTGAGAACCTGTTCTTTTTTGTTGCACTATTCACACCTCCAGATTTGCCATGGTAACTGACAGCATTGACGGAATCCCCTAGGATTACGGTGCCGAGCTAGGTAGGTGTCACCAAGGCCTAGTCTCCTCATTTGATGTAAAGTGTGATGAGAATCCAGACAAATCCTGTCAGGTAAATTCACACGTTTTCACCAATTGAGGCTAAAATACCAGGAAGGAGATCTAATTAGCTCCTACGAGAAGAATAAAATCCTAAAGTTTCAAGGACTTGTCGAGTCTCACTGAACTGAAAATTCTAATTAAAGCAAACCTGAAATAACCTGAATTGCATATTAGCTCATCTCACTTCACTGCCTCTGTTAGTCAATCCATGATTTAAGTAAATTATTATGTTATAAAATAATGGAAACGTTTTTTGTTTTATTTTCAGGCATGACAGAAGTAATAAATTTCTAAATGTACCAATCCATTGTGGACCATAAAATGTTAGCCTTTAAAAAGGAAACATATGGTTTAAAAAGGCAACAGCTGGCCCAGAGAGTTTTCTTTTTACTTCATCATTTCTTAAGTCTAACGCAATAGCGAGGAGACTCAGACAAAGTGCACTGCAGATGAGAATTATATTCAAAACACTAGTAATTAATTGAGAACTCTTATTTTCAAGTGAATTCGTATCATTTTGTGAAACCCAGGAAGAGCTGTGGTTCCAATTTTAAGAGGACCACGCTTCAGATTTTGGCAGCCAAATGAAAACGGCTGCCCATACCCTTCTATAGTTCGCAAAGCAACTTGGGACGCTTCTGTGGTGAGATCATTTAGAAAGTCTGAGTCTGTTCTCAAGAGGACTGACCCTGTCTTCGTCAGTACTGCTACCAACACAGCTGCTATATCTGGAATGGAGATAGCCAATCAATTTTGTTACTCAGTGTGATATGGTCATTAACTGACCCAAAGGTGAGATCGTGGGGTAGAAATTCATTTTGGGCAGTTGCGCAAAACAGGCAGTATCACATCGGCCTCCTGCTATACTCCCCGCCCGATATTCCAGTTGTGTTTGCAACAAGATCATCCAACAGCATTGGTGGACAAACAAGGCATTTTCCCGAGGAAATTACAAACAGTAATTTGGAATATTTAACCTTGTGTTAAGACATTGTTATTGTGACCTTAATGCTGCTGTTACAACAGGTACTTGTGCTGTGCATTAATGGCAGCTCACTCTCACCCATCACATTTTTCTGTAGTCAGAAATGTTGTCTTAATGAAACATGAGTGTCTACTGCGGGTGGCCCATTACACCCAACCACACAGTGAAAATTACTTAACAGTTTACCAGTGCAGGGAGGGGATGATGGTCAGACTCGCCCTGGTAAGTAGACTGACCAGTTCCTATGCATGTCATTATATCACAACATGAAGTGTTCTGCCACATTGTGTCGGCGTTAGCTGTGGTACCAGAACCAACACATTGTGAACCTACTTCAGACTCCCACTTTTCCAAAGTCTGACCAGAAGTGCACCAGCAGTGCCAAGTTTCAAAGTACTAATCCATGCCATTGTCCTACCAAATTTTATTCCAAATTAAATTGGCACCAAATTGGTAATGTAATGGCAATATAAAAGACAGAACTGTATTGGTTGACCAGTGTTTCCACTTTGAACAGAGCCACACCCCTACTTGCTGAGCATCAATTAATTGGATCATATTTATTTCAAATACATTGAAGAAGTTGGTTCCTCTCAGTGAGCTATACAATGATGATCCAACCAAAAGGGTCAAATAGGGACATAAACCACAAAAACAAATCTGGAAGAATATGTTTCACTGAATCCCCATATTAGATTATGTTTTAAATTCATTGTAAAGTGTTAGTTATTGTTTAATATGATGTATGTGAATTATTTTTGAAAATGACAACTTTTAACCTTTGTGTTATATTTTCAACCACCCAGTACTCCCATATGATTCCCAATCCCAAACCGGATAAAGGCAAGGAATTTCCCACACCCCCATTTTACAGACTTCCTATTGGCTGAGGAGACTTAGCAAATAGCTGTCACAAATCTGTGCTACCATTTTGTAACCACAAGAAACACTTGCCTCAGGCAGCAAAGGATGGGTTAAAGAATGGGGAGTTGCACATAAACCATCACCTGAGATCAAAAGAGAAAGATAGCCGGAAAAGGAAACAAAATCTAAAAGCAACAGTGAGGGGAAAAAATGAGACTGAGAGAGCAAACAGTAAGTTATAAATTTGATAGATTTTAAAATAATATGCTCACCAGTGAATAGCAAAAAGCATCAGTTTTGATAAATATGGGAGAAATTGGGCTCTGTACCGCCCATTTTTTAGATGCTAATTGGTCGCCTGAAGGTCAAAAATCGGGTCCTAGATGCACACGTACACTTCCGACGGGAAGTGCGCCTGACGCCATCTTGGTATTGTAGTTTGTGCACGCTCGCGCACCTAATGACCGCTGCTAGTATGCAGAGCAGGTGGATTATGATGTCAATCAGTGTGCAACGCTGATATGACACCAGCGCTGCCATTTTCAAAAGCCGCGCACCAACGCCCTTAACCTCACACAACTGAACATGCGTTCAACGGCATGAAGGACCCCCCCATCAGCGCTACTTAAAGGAATCATGAACTACTTACAGATTAGTTGCTGGATTATTTCTTCTGGCTGCTGATGCAATTCTATACATTTTTGGGAGCTTTCCTATACTTGGCTAAAGTTTCAATAGGCCACAAGGAGTGCTCTGGGTGGTGCTGAAGTACTTTTTTGGTGGTTTAAACATAAGAATTAGGAGCAGGAGTAGGCCATACGGCCCCTTGAGCCTGCTCTGCCATTCAATAAGATCATGGCTGATCTTCGACGTCAACTCCACTTTCCTGCCCGACCTCCATATCCCTTGATTCCCCTAGAGTCCAATAATCTATCGATCTCAGCCTTGAATATACTCAATGATTCAGCATCCACAGGGCTTTGGGGTAGAGAATTCCAAAGATTCACAATCCTCTGAGTGCAGAAATTCCTCCTCATCTCGGTCTTAAATGGCCGACCCCTTATCCTGAGACTATGCCCCCTAGTTCTAGACTCTCCAGCCAGGGGAAACAACCTTTCAGCATCTACCCTGTCAATCCCTCTCAGAATCTTATATGTTTCAATGAGATCACCTCTTATTCTTCGAAACTCCAGACAGTATAGGCCCATTCTACTCAATCTTTCCTCATAGGACAGCCCTCTCACCCCAGGAATCAATCTAGTGAACCTTCGTTGCACCGCCTCTAAAGAAAGTATATCCTTCCTCAGATAAGGAGGCCAAAACTGTGCACAGTACTCCAGGTGTGTCTCACCAAAGCCCTGTACAATTGTAGTAAGACTTCCTTACTCATGTACTCCAATCCCCTTGCAATAAAGGCCAACATGCCATTTGCCTTCCTTATTGCTGTGTGTCCTGTATGAGGACACTTAAATCTCTCTGAACACCAACATTTAATAGTTTCTCACTATGGGGGAAAATTTGGTTGATTTGCGCCTCTCATTAGCACCCCCGGAGGCTGCTAACAGGGCGCAAATCCCCTAGCGCCCGGGCGTGGCACCGCTAACGACTCCCACAAAATTCAGCAGGAGGTTAGCAGCGGTGGTAGCCGGCAGCGCCCCGTGGCACGGCGCCGCCAGCGATGACATCATCGCCGTGGCAGCGTCCCGCTCGCGCCCCGGCCGCAAACTTGGGTTGCGCCCTCTGACCTATCGCTGGACGATATGTCCGACAGGGTCAGGGTGGCATTTCTGCAGCCGCGACAGCGCTACTTAAAGGGCAGGTGTTGGGCGGCCATTATTTTTTGGCCGACTGCCAGCACCAGCCTCCTTCCCCTTTTTTCTTCGAGGTGCCGGCCGCGATCGCTCAGCTTGGCACTCGAGGAGTGCCGGGCTGTTTTCACGGCGCCCCGCTCCCCGGTGGCCTAGCAGGGCCCCGGTGCGTGCAGCGCTAGGCCTGCAATACCACGGCGCCACCTGCCAACGTGTGTGGCGCTGTTGCACGTAGCGCCGCGATATTTAGTCGTAGCGCCCCAGGAAGGAGGTGGAGAGCTTCCAGTAGTGCTCCACCTCCTGCTTGAAGCACTATAACTGAATTTCAGGCGGCGGGGGCGCTAATTTTTTCAGGCCACTAAAATTTCCCCCATTCTGTTTTTCTATTCTTCCTACCAAAGTGAATAACCTAATGGCTTGTGCTTCCAGACATGGTGGCCTGGTAGGCCTTCCTCTTGGAATTGAGCATGACTGGGAGAATGAAGTGAGGCCATGCAGAGCAGGACAAGCTGCAGGAAGAGGGAGGAGGTGGAGGGGAGAGAAGGGCTCACAGCAGGAGGCCATATCTGCCCAGGGTCTTTAGGGACTAAGGGGTAAAAATTAGGTCGCACCCCATTTGGGGCGCAAATATCGTCTGGACGCAAATATTAGCGCCTGGCGCTAATTATCGGCACTGACTGGAAACTTCACTTTTACCGCCCCGGGAGGTGAGTGGAGCGCTAAATCAGGCGCTGCACACCTGTCTTAAGGCGCAAAGGCCAAGGAGTGAGGCGCTAACTCAGAGCGCTGGCGAAGCTCATGTAATGTCAGTCAGCAATGGAACACACACACAATGGCACGGGCCAGTTCTTAAAGGGGATGGTTAATCTTGCTTTCCATCCACATCCTGTTCATTGCAGCCTTGAATCTCGGCCTGGAGAGACTTGCACATCAAATGTGCTGGAAAGAACAATGGAGAGTACCAGGCAAAGAGCTCAGAGTGCAGCTCCCACAGTCTCTGCTAAATCGATACAAGGAATGGCAAATCAAAATGAACCTGCAAAGTGCTGCTCAGTACCCAAAACTCCTTCACACAACGTTGAATCTCTCCAGAAGTCTCTCCCTCTCTCTCTCAGAATGCGTAGTTCAAAAATGCCACCAACAATAAAAGACAGGAAGAGGCCCCCTTTAAATAGCGCCCCCCCCCAGCCCCACAGCGATTGATAGCGTTCCAGTCTTCTGGTCGTTGGATGCGCCAGGCGGTAAGGCAGGGGGCGCCACTCAATTTCCGCTCCAGGGCGCCACAAGGGCGTTGCACCATGGAATGACGTCACAATCTGCGCGCGCAGGTGGTCGCAGCGGTAAAGTTTAGCGCCGCCGCACAATCTCTAGTTAAGTTCCCGAGCGGCGCAAACATCGCTGCGCCCGGGCGTTAGCGGCTTTGCGCCCCATTAGCGCCCTCTTAAGGCGCTAACGGGAGGCGCAACCAACTGAATTTTTACCCCTAATTCTCTTACCTGAACTTCAGTGAGGACCAATGCAAGAGACGTCTACACTTCACTAAAGAGGTTGTGATTGAAATCTGCCAACTGCTGTAGCCTCAACTGCAACCTCAAAGCAAGGCAAGGACAGCATTGCCTGTGGCTGCCAAGGTGACCATGGCTCTTAACTTTTATGCTTCTGGCTCCTTCCAGGCTGCTGCTGGAGATATAAGCAACATCTCGCACTTGGCAGTACAGTACTGCATAAGAGAGACAGCTTCGTCTCATTCCCTCTTGCCAGAGACAAGCAGGCGGAGCGAGCACGAGGGTTTGCTCAGATTAAAGGCTTCCCCATGGTGCAGGGTGCCGTTGACTGCAGCTCATTGCGTTGCGTGTGCCTCATGTGAACTATGCCATTTTCCTGAATCGAAAGGGATTCCACTCCCTCAGTGTGCAGCTGGTGTGCGACCATAGCCAGCGCATCATGCAGGTGAATGCCCGTTATCCTGGCAGTAGTCATGATTCCTCCATTCTGCGGCAGTCCTCTGTGCCAGCTGCATTTGACCCACCACGGCAAGTTAAAGGCTGACGACTGGGCGACATGCCTGATGACTCCAGTCCAGAACGCTCGCACACGTGCACAACAGGCTTACAGTGAGAGCCATGCTGCCACAAGGAACATTATAGAGCACATCATCTGCATCCTCAAACAACACTTCTGCTGCCTGTCTGGAAGAGCCCTGCAGTACTCGGCTGAGCAGGTATCAAGATTTGTGGCAGTATGCTGCATACTACACATCCTGGCCATTATGAGGGAACAGCCCTTGCCACCACCTATCGGGCGAGAAGCTGAGAAGCAGGAGCATGATGAAGAGGAGGAGGAGGAGGAAGTGAAGGAAGAGGAAGGGAGGATACAACATAGACAGCCCCTTGCTGCCTGGGCTCTACGTGATCAAATAATTCATGAGCAATACCAGTAACCCCAACCACAACTCCCCATTCACCAACAGTCCCACACTCCTTACCTTTCCTCCATCACTGACCATCACATCGGCCTCTTTCCGACAACGCAAAAATAAAAACCACCAGAAAATGCACATTCCAATCCAAATTTATAAATTAAATTATGACGTAATGCATACAAAAATAAACTAATCACCCTTCTGCATTCCCTTAGTGCCTCTTCCGTGTGCCTTTGCTTGTCCTCGTGCTCCTACGAGGTGCTTCCCCATTGGCCGCAGCATGAATGGTGGCAGGCTGCTGACCTTCAATTGAGGAGACTGCAGATAGCCTTGGAGGATGACCTCGAGCAGTTCTGGGTCTAAAAGACTCAGCTTCAGAATGCACCATCGCGACTTGGGCTGCAGCAGTCTGGGCTGGCTGGCTGACAGGCAGCAGCAACGGCACTGGTGGAGTGGCAGGGGCGGGAGAATGAATGCTGTCATCCTGAGAGAGGACAGCATGTTTGTATTCCATGGAACCACTGCCACTCTCCCGGGGCAATGCCTCAGCAATCATAGTAATCTGTTGGAAAGCAGATTGATGGACTGCTGTGGTGCCCTGGAAGCCCCTTTGAACACTGGTATCCAGAGCCATGATGGCAACAGTCTGAGCTTCCACTGCAGCACGCAGACTTTTGGTGGAAGCTGCTTGAGCTGCAATGGAAGCTGAGACACCAGCCATCAGATGGTACATCAAGCTGGGTTCCACAGATGTGCTGATGGAGGTGACTACCCGTTCCATACTGCAAAGGGTGGGCTCCAAGCTCTGCGCAAAGCTCGGGGCCAAGTTTGTGCTGGACTCCTCCATGCTTCTTGACATCGAGTGCAGGCTTTTCAGTGCACCAAGCATTTCATGTGCACACCAATCAGCCTTCTTCTATAACTTGGGTCATCAAAGTCCTTTTCTGAGTCCTCTGCAGCAGAACAAGTGTGCGACTGCGCCCTCCGGCAAGCTGGTAGGATATCCTTTCCCCCGGCCCTGGCTCCTGAGCATTTGTGCCCGGTGTCTCACTACGTGCAGATCCCTCCTCTATCCCAGCCCCTAAAATGCGCACAGTGCCAGTACCTGAGCTGGTGGCTGCGAGTATAGGATCGAGTGACTGTGTCTCTTCATCTTCACTGTCTTCTTCCTCTTCCTCCACTGCCTGGGCAGGTTCCAGTTCTATGGTATCTGAGATGAAAAAGGGACAAGGGTTGGGTTGTGGTGAGAGGAGAGGAGAAAGTAAAAAGTGCGTGCTTACACCATCTGCAGCCTCTCAGTCAGAGGAGATTGAGGGATAAGGGAGAAATGGGATAAGAGAAGGAGGATTAGGTATGCTGATACCCTCATCATCAATCGCTTCAGCACCGCCAGTGGCCATAGCCTCAGTGATGCCCCTTCCATGATGGCCAGCACTGTCTCCTCCATGGGGGTTAAAACATGCAAGCGTCTTGTCCTCCTCCAGTTCTTTGCTGCTGCCTGCTGTTATGTGCCACCTTCTCCTGCAAGAAAGAGGAGTGTGTGTCAGTGAATGTCGTGCAATATGTTTGGGTGATGTGGCTGTCATGGTTGAATAGCTGCCAGTGTGTGTGAGCTGTGAGTTGTGGGTGCGAGGCTTGCAACACTGCTAAGAACACTACCACCTGCAAGTTCCCCTCCAAGTCACACACCATCCTGACTTAGAAGTATATCGCCGTTCCTTCATCGTCACTGGGTCAAAATCCTGGAACTCCCTCCCTAACAGCACTGTGGGAGTACCTTCACCTCACGGACTGCAGCGGTTCAAGAAGGCGGCCCACCACCACCTTCTCAAGGGCAATTAGGGATGGGAACTAAATGCTGGCTTCTCAGCGATGCCCACATCCCTTGAATGAATAAAACAAAGTGTGTGAGGGTGAGGTAAAGCTTATGAATATTAGGGTTGAGTCTTGATTGATAGAGATTGTTGGTAGGTAAGTGATGGGGGTGTAGTGAATTGAGCAATGGATGAAGCTAGTGGTGCAGTTGATAGGATATGCCATGTGAATAAGAAGTCACTGACCTTGACAACTCGAGTGAGATCATTGAACTTCTTCCTGCATTGCATCCATGTTCGACGAGCAACACTCCTGGCATTGACATCCACCGTTATTTCTTCCCTCTGCCTCCTGAGCATGGGTGTGGAGGGCCCCCCTGTGGATACAGGACATCTCTCCTCCTTTCCACCTCATCCACCAAGTCCTCCAATGCATTAACTGAAAACCTTGGCGCACGCTCTCTTGCAAGTTCAGTCATTGCTCAAAATATCACAGTATTGATTCAGTTTTGGAAAAAACTCCCACCACTTGTTGCAGCCACAATACACCTCCCCTTTAAAAGGTGCAGGCTGCCTTTAAGTAGCGTTAGACACTTGCGATATCGGGCCCACTGTTGGTGCATGCAGCCAATGAATAGCGTGGGTAGCGCTGGCTGCACACAGAAATTATTTAAGAGAGTAGGCAGCACGAATTTACCATGCTGTCTGCAACGCAGTGAACGGGTGCAGGTTAATCACGCACCGCGATGCCTGAGCCCGTTTTCAGGTCTTATCCAAGTTCTCCCCGGTCTCCAGTGTTCTAAACATATTAACACAAATACATAAGTGACATAAGTCGGTCAATGACTGATTTGTTTGAAAGCCACCAAAGACTTTTAGAAATGCTGATTTGGTTTGTGTTTCGGCACACACCGTACAATACGTTTTAATATAAATAACTTTGTAGAAAACCTTTTGTTTCGGATCTTTCAGTCATAAGTGGAAACTCACTGCAGAAACCTCACAAAGACAATAAAAAAGCACTTAGCAAGGTTAGTTGGATTTTAGCAACTCCTAGCAATTTATTTTGTTTATACAGATATAGCCACTGGGAAGATAAATTGTGTGGGGGGAAAATTCCAACCCTGGGCACAATTGAGAAGATTTGCTGTGTTATTTATGCATTGCTGCGTCCAGGAAAAATCAGCACTATCAGCTCTTAAGGATGTGCTCTGCAGAACCACTGTCTTGTTGCGACTGCTGGATCACATCTACCTGGATAGGGATGGTGCATTTTACTAGCTGAGAAGACAGTGGAGGAACTTAGAACTTTATTTTTCCTGAAACAATAATGTAGGCTTATTTGTTTAATATTCTGGTTTTGTGATATGAATGTAATGATGATTTTTCTCCCCTATAACCTATCGTACTATTTCTGTGGAATTTACACATGTTTTCCCCCTAGTTTTCTACCATTTTTCTCCCTTCCTTTCCTGAAATCGCTGACTTGTGTTGCGAGACAACTACACAGATGCCAGCCCTCATCCAGTACCTCACCTAAGTGGCCATTCTTCATATGTAAGCGTTTTGGGCAAGCTATTCAACCATGGAAGGTGACCTAGCTGAGCCCAGTCTCATCCTCGCACAATGCCCACTCATACGCATTTTCCAGTCGGGATCACCAGTTAAAAGTTGGGAGTAGGAACACTGGTTGTTTCTTTTTCCTCACTAGTTCAGGGTTATTGAGATTCACTATAGTGTCCCTTCCAGGTGCTGAGGCCATGTTGTGATTCCCCACCACCACCCTCTCTGTGACCAGCGCACTCAGTTACAGGTCAGGGGTCAGGACCTAGGAACCTCCTGGTCTGTATGGCTCATTTCCACTTTGGGTGGTTGATTTGCCAACTAAGCCGTGAGGGGATTGCCAAGGGGGGTGATTTTATCCCAACTAATGGAAACACACGGGTTGGGTGGAACGCCGATTTGACACTCCGCCTAATATCACTCTCCAGTGACTAAAATCGGGCGGGGGGGGGGTAAAACCAGCGTTGCACCCGATCTCGTCAGTTTCCCGACGGGCGGGTTCAGTGAAAATTGTCCCCAGTGGTTTTTTTCTCTGTAATGTACTGCACTTTTAATTCCAGTACTTCTGTGGATTTATTTTTTAATTCATAGCGCATACCAAGTTGATAAATGATAAGATAAGACAGGTATTAATGTAAACAGCACATAACCAGCTTCAAAGAATATCGATGGTGTTCTGAAACACTTCAAGTACTGTAAACCTATTGGACTGTATGGTTTTGTAAGGAATGCATGATAGTTGAAAGGTGAAAAGAAAAAGAAACATACTGTCTGACAGAGAAGGCATAAACATTGTATTTTTCACAATGGAATGGCCCCTAAACAATATCTTTGCTACAAAGATATAACTGCGTATGGAAATGGGTTTGGTGCGATAAGATTCACATTCATGTCTCTGTGCGGTATGGTGGCTGCCTGATAAAAGAATTTTAAAATGGACAGGCAAACAGCTTTCAGGATGCACTGCTTTTCAGAATGCTGTTTAAGTGTCAGTTTGCTCACTATAAAGCTACTGATTTGATTAGACAATATCAGTAAATACAGAAATAGCTTAAATTCTTCCTATATCTGCTTTAAACTTCCCTGTGGTTTTTTTTTCCCCAGATAATTGAATCCCGACATACTTTCTGGAAATGTGGTGCATTTTCAGTCCCATTGGTATTGGTAAAAGTTTGTCAGTTCAGTTGGTTCTTTTTTAAAATTTTCTTTCTCCTTCAGTTTTTACTCTGCTCTTCACCCCCTTACTCCCCCTCCTCTAATGGCGCTGACGCACGCTGGGATAGAGGTGCTGGTCACCCACTGTTGCCCCACTCAAGTGGCCATTCTTTATGCGCGAGGCCAGACAGCGACTACTGGCAGGTTATTCACCCGTCGGGAGGGGGTGGTATGATAGGCATGCCTAATCCTATCCTCAAAAATCACTGTGTACAAGTTACAACAGTGTTTCCCACATCAGCACGTTGTAGCTTCTCCAGACCGTGACCTGCCAACACTACTCCTGGCTATGTTCTGATTGCATTCCTCTTACTTCTGTCTCTTTTATGCGTTTTTATATAAAGTTCCAGTTCTTCCTCCCCACCCTCATTTTAAAGGTATATTTTTTTCCCCTCTTTAAATGTCCCTCATTCCCTTGTCAAGAGAGCAGGTGGACAACCAGCTACCACCATGTAAGTGATTGGTGTGCCATGGGTGCACAGGGGCTAGTAGAGATGGCTTCCTTCTCTACTTTCATCTCACATCCTTGTACCCAGTCTTCTATAGTAACTTACCACTACATGACTGAAGCTTTTGGTACTGGATCCTATTCTTCTGCTTTATGATCCTTGGATGTTACTCTTTCTCCTTTTCAACTAGACCGTCAACCAGATGCTGTCTGCTGTTTCAGCCCCACCATGACTGAACTCCAGCACCCCACCACTAAGAGTTCCGATCATTGTACCTCAAGGCCCAAAGCCCTACACACAGTTCCCAAAGCTCTGTTCCCCCCCCCCCCCCCCCCCCCCCCCCCACCAGTTGCTGGGAGCCAGTCTAAAGTTCCCTAAGCATGCTTTCAGGTCGATTAATACTTTAGTATTTTCAAAAAGCGCTTTTTATTTCTGTTTCTTGGTAACGGTCAAAAATACAGCTTTCGGGAGTGCTGGTAGGCTTCGGGGCAAGGGGTTCGATGCAGAGCGTCTGGTTGTGCCTGGAGGTTGCCTGCAATAAATGGGAGAGGTCATTTGTTGAAAAGGTTTCCCCAGCAGTGGCCTGGGGGAGGGGTGCTGTATTATTTAAATGAAATATTCAGCAATATCTATTTTAAATAATGTAGGTTTCCAAAAATCACTGCTGGGGAAAACATTTCTTTAAAATCCCCACACGATTGCCATGACTGAGTCCTCCTGCCATGAGAACCCAGACCTTTCTTCCCCTCTTTCTGCTATCCCACTCTTTTCCCCCCCACCCATCCATCCCCAGGAAAACTCTTAATGCTGCACCTTTGTCAGCGGTACCCTACAATCCACTACCCAGTATTCCCTTCCCCAGTGCTCTCACACCTTGCTGCCACATCACAAGTCCACCCTCCCACCACTGCCACACCCAGTGTTCCCAGATCCTGTAACCTTCCTCACAGATCTAAGAACAGTGCACTGATTAGTCTGCTTATTGTGCATTCTTCTGATCTGCACCCTCTCACTGATCACTTCCTGCTGCAGTTGGATGGGGCAGGATTTTCCTCATTGCCGTGAATGGTTGTCCATGTGCAACCACTAATAGGCATGGTTCAAGTGGGCAGATCCCGGCAATGCCATGTTTTCATTCTCTTTCCATAACAGAACTCGCTGCTGCTGGACACAGATCTTGTTTGACCACCTTGAGGTCCTTCGTGCAGAATGGGAATGTGGCTTAGAGTCTTCCCCTGCACCGAAGTCTGTAATCTTCCGCCAATGATACTGGTTCCTTTTGCAAGTGGACTTCTCCCAGATGACCAGAGTTTGTGGTGGGCCTCTTACCAGTTTCTGTGAAATTGGAATTGATTGGCAAAATGGAGTTCCAACCAGACTAAGTGAGGAACCTCAAAATGTGCATTACTGCACTGTAAACCATTACGGGAGCACCAGCCAATGGGATTCTAGGATCAACAATGCAAGTGTACACGGTTATATTACTGTACTGGAACTCCAAGCAGCTAACTGTTCAGCTCTTCTCCTACATGGCAATTGGAAATTCCAATTCTAATTTGGATTTGGCCACCTCTTTATAACCCTCCATTTCAGTTTTTATCCCCCCCCCCCCCCTTTCTCTGTCCCTCAATCTCCATTTCTCATTTCACTTTTTCTGTTCCTTCTGTGTCCGTATCTTTTTCTCTGTTTTTTCCGTATCTTGAAAGGACCATGATTTATAACATGTCTGTGTGACAGGACGCTGCACTGCTTTGCTGGATGGGGATTTTATCTCTCATACTTGACGCCTGTGGGAAGAACGACTCAGCTCAGGCCGCGCCATCCTTTCCACATGCCACGGTGCAGAAGATAACGCTCGGATCAAGCAGCAAAGAAGTGCTGCCTCTCATCATAAATAACGAATGCCAAATCGATCACGCAATAGCCTCCATCTCCTGTAAACTAAAGCTCCTGGCGTTGAATGGGAACTTGAGCATGAACAGTATCGGGAATGGTTATTGAGCTGGAATGGGGTTTTTAAACCAGAATACCAGGATCATTTGCAATGAGCCTTGTAATGTCTGTGTGTAGGTATCTTTTATCGAGAAGTATCCAGAGGGAAAAACATCAGTTTATGCGAGTAGTGGAGATTAGGGGCTGGATTTTCCTGTCATTTCTGGGGAAGCAGCTGGTCAGGGGTTCCACTCACTGCCCTGACCCATTTTCCTGGCTGGGGCTCATTAGATATGCAGGGCGGACTGCCGGCGGGATTCTTGCCACCAAGTGGGTGCCCACTGGGCCAAGACCACCACTGCAGCACCTGAAGAGGTGGAGATGAGTTAAAGGGGATGGAAGAGCATCAAACATCAGGATTTCAAGTTTCGTTTTGTCCTTGGAGTTGTCTGAGGACTTCAGAGATAGGTATTTGGGGCTTATCTGAAGGAAGAGGAGGCCACTACCAGGCCCTTTCCCTCTACAACTTAGACATCTTACTGCTGCCACCCCAGGCTCTACCACCACCCTTCTCCTACAGATCCCTGGGGTTGGCGGAGACAGTAGCAGTAAGGAGGGAAATGAAGTGGCTTGCTTAGTCCCAGCTCCTTTCTGGACATTTAGCTGGAGGCCGGGAGGTGGGGGTCAGGGAAATAGAGCTTGGGGCGAGCATAATGGTGGACCTCACCGCCCGATTTTTCACTTGTTTTCAACTGCTGTCTTGCCAGATTTCAGGTGGGATAGGGCAGGAGAATCCAGCACTCCATCTTTTATTGTCTGCTTTCTGCACCCACTGTACAAATTGTTTCTAACCTGTTCTCATTGGTTTTGTATTTAAGCAAAGTATGTAGGTTACCTCTGAGTCCCTATTGCCAACCTCCCACTCATCCCTCCCACCGCTGACTCCGTGGACTTTGCCAACAGATCAACATTCATCGCCCCTCTCCGTATCTCCCTCCAGAATGTTCGTTCACGTGATTAAGGCCTTTTCCATCCATGACCTTATTGTGGACAATTGCATTGACATCATGGCCTGGATGGAAACTTGGCTCACCAGTGAGGACACCTTCCCCCTTACTGAGGCCTCCCCACCTGGCTATACCTTCTACCACCTGCCCCTCTCAAACTGCCACAGTGCTGGTGTGGTCCTTATCGCCAAATCTCACATTGGTCTGTCCCCCTACTCCTCTAGCACATCTCCTCCTTTGAGCGCCTCACCTTGTTCCACCCCTCTTGCCTCTCCATCAGAATTCTCACTCTCTACTGCACACCCAAGCCTCACGCCATGATTTTCACCGAAATATCCTTCCTCCTTTCCTGCCTCAGCCTCTGCACTGAGCAACTTCTCAGCCTCAGTGATTTGAACCTACATTTCAACTCAACTTACCCTCTCTCCTCTGAGTTCACTGCCCTCCTGTCCTCCCTTAATCTCTCGCTCTATATAAACTCTTCTAACCATATTCCCGGCCACCCCCTTGACCATGCCATTTCACGTGGCCTCTCCATTCCCATTGTCTCAATCACAGACAATGCCATCTCTGATCACTTCCTTGTATCCTTTACCACTCACATCTCCTGCCCTCCATTCACCATGATACTTCTGCAGCTATCGATCTGTTCAATCACAACTACAACTCCACACAAAATCATCGAGCAGAAACTGATAGCCAAGTTCCGCACTCATAAGGACGGCCTCAATAGGGATATCGGGTTCATGTCACGCTACAGAACGTGACTTGACATCGTTGTCTGTCTTTCCAGTTTTTAAAAAACAAACACAAAAAAACAAACCCAAAAAACAAACCCAAAAAGGACGGAGAGAGAGGAAGGGATATGGAGAGAGATCTGCTGCAGACAGCAGGATTTGACACGTTGGACCCCCTGGGACACATCTCATTGTCTTGGCTGTGCTCTTGGTGTGTCTTTGATGTAAGGAAAGATTGTATCTCTGCATTTTCTGTGTTTATATTCTGTGAACTTTTGTAGATTCACTCATTGTAACTTTACCTGAAGAAGGGGCGATAGCTCCGAAAGCTTGTAATTTTAAATAAATCTGTTGGACTATAACCTGGTGTTGTGCGACTTCTCATTTTTGTCCACCCCAGTCCAACGCCAGCGTCTCTGCATCATGAATATATTTAAGGCAGAGATAGACAGATTTTTGAATGGTAAGGGAGTCAAGAGTTATGGGGAGCGGGCAGGGAAGTGGAGTTGAGGCCAAGATCAGATCAGCCATGATCTTATTGAATGGCGGAGCAGGCTCGAGGGGCCAAATGACCTACTCCTGCTCCTACGTCTTATATTCTTATGTTCCCCCAGAACTCCCGATTGCCAACCTCCCCCCCCCCCAACCACTACAAAATGTTAATGAGGCCTGCCGTTGAGCTCGACAGGGCCTCCACGTCGCCGACCATGCCGGGTTCTTTGGCCATTTTCGGCCTCCCCCACGCTCTCCCCATTAACATCAGGGCCGCTTATCACAACGCTCTCCTGGCCGGCCTCCCATCTTCCACCCTTCATAAACTTGAACTCATCCAAAACTCTGCTGCCCGCATCCTAACTCGCACCAAATCCTGTTCACCCATCGCCCCTGTGCTTGCTGACTTACACGGACTACATCTACTATTTTAATGGAGGAGCTACCCCATTTAGCACCTCCATTTAAATGGGGGGACAAAGAAGTTTCATCTGGCCAGGTTACGTGTTTGTATATTAATATTCAGAGAGCCTAATTTCAAGGTAAAGGTGTCTGAGGCCCAAAGCGGAGGGTGTGTCAATGGACATCTCTCACCTTGATCACAAAAATTCAACAGCCCAAAAGAGGGAAGAAATACATTAAGTGATATATCTAGGATTTTTGCAGAAGTCGACACATTGAAATTCATCCAGTCAGATACTCGAATTTGCCAGCTGTGAAGTAATTGCAAACCTCAGCAATAATACCAGGATTTGTGTAAAAATCTGAAACAAATATTGAGATTTTCAACACAAAGGTTTAAATGTGAACTCTTGAATTATTGTATGTGGAAGGCAAATGAGATTTGTGGCTGGAATGTCTAACTGGAAGATAATATGGGGGGGTGGGTGGAGAGAGTCATACAAACCAGCTGAAAGTAAAAGAAAATAACCACATTGAGAAGAAAGGCATTGAATATACTACGTGTACACTGCACACATCTTTCATGGTCAAAGGTTTATAAAAGTGATATATTCACATGTCGTTATTGTTCACAGAAGACTGTTCTCATGGGCATATTTTGGTATCCTTTTTGAAAGCTATGGGTGTGAAAAGTATTGCTTACTGCACTCTCGTCTCCCCTCAGTTCCTATCGGTGGTTCGTGCTGTACCTGTCGGAGCCACAGAGCTGATGAGATGTTGTCAGCCCATGCTGGAGGGGAAGTGCTGGCTCCAGATTTATAGTCACTTTCATCACCCAGTCAAGCGGAACACAGAGGCAATAGTGGTGCACAGAACGGGCAGCAACAAATCTCCCTCTTTCCCTGCACTGCCAAGCATTCACCATTCAGCTGGGAATTGCAATGCCTGCAAACACTAGCTAAAGGAAGACGGATTTCATTGGAAAACTGATTGATCAGTTCTGAGGCAATAGTCAAATGAAAGCTATTTTGTGGCTTTTCCTATAGTTTGCCCAGAAGTGTTTTTTACTTACATTAATCTACAGTATCCGCTCCTAGATCATTTCCTTTGTCCATGAATTCAGTATATTCACCAATAAAAGATACAATCGACCTGACTTGAGATGAGTGTTTTAGGGAGTGAGTTGCATTGTTTCCAGCAGAGAATGCTTCATTGTGAGCTTTCATGGACTGGGCTTAATAGATATCAAAAAATCAAATGCACATTCTACTTCCTTCTAAATATTTCAACCTTGGTGCTATAAATAATGTTTTGTCAAAAAAGATTGTAGTCAATCAAAAACAAACAGTTCCATATATTTTGATCCAGTGAATAATTGCACTCGAGGATCCAGACTACTTTATTTTTTAATAAGCTAAATTGCACCATACTATTTTTTTTTGAGAATACTAAAGGATGTTGTGATGATAAACAGCTGGTATTAGCAGCTGTCGTTTGCAAACCTACAGCGCATGCCTGTTTATACCGGGAATGAGCTTC
This sequence comes from Squalus acanthias, assembly GCA_030390025.1. Lineage (NCBI taxonomy): Eukaryota > Metazoa > Chordata > Chondrichthyes > Squaliformes > Squalidae > Squalus > Squalus acanthias. The sequence continues at coordinate 68,234,471 of CM059437.1, forward strand.
AGAGTTGAGGAACCAATGTGAGGTCTGGACATGCAAAAGCAACATGGAGAAGTTTCTGAGACTAAACTGGCAAATGCTGCAGCGAAATACATTAAACATGTACAGAAGATTCACTGGAGAACTGAATAAAACTGATTTCACTTTTAGCCTGTCGTTGTTTAATTGTGCAGAAAATAAACTGTCAGTTGTCCAAGAGTCAAACAAACCCAAGTGGTGGGTTCCTGTAATGTCCTCTGCAGCCTGGAAGTTGAGGCCAGTCTAGTGACACTTGTCATTTCAGCTTTTTCCTCCATATATCCTTAACAAATACTGTTTTTGTTCATGGCCATATATGTTTCATGCTGATAACTTCTTCTTCTTCTTCTTCTTCTTCTTCTTAGGCAGTCCCTCGGAACCGAGGATGACTTGCTTCCACACTGAAAATGAGTTCTCAAGTGACTGATGAGTCCAATGCGGGACCTACAGTCTCTGTCACAGGTGGGGCAGACGGTGGTTGAAGGGGCAGGTGGGTGGGGTGCTTGGGTTGACGTGCGCTCCTTCCGCTGTTTGCGCTTGGCTTCCGTTTGCTCCCGGTGAAGAGACTCGAGGTGTTCGGTGCCTTCCCGGAAGCTTCTCCTCCACTTTGTGCGGTCTTGGGCCAGGGATTCCCAGGTGTCGGTGGGGATGTTGCACTTTTTCAAGGAGGCTTTGAGGGTGTCCTTGAAGCGTTTCCTCTGCCCACCTGGGGCTCTCCTGCCGCGTCGGAGCTCCGAGTAGAGCGCTTGTTTTGGGAGTCTCGTATTGGGCATGCGGACGATGTGGCCCGTCCATCGGAGCTGATCAAGTGTGGTCAAAGCTTCGATGCTGGGGATGTTGGCCTGAGCGAGAACACTGACGTTCACCAACGCTGCCTCCGCAAGATCCTGCAAATCCACTGCTGATAACTTACAGTAATATTCATGCATTACCTCTGCGCTATTCTTTTAAGTTGTGTCACTTCTTCCAGATCTCCACCAGGTCTTTCAAGTAGCTGAAATCACATCAGTTCTTTCAGTGAGCTATTGCCACACTTATGCTTATTGGGAGATGTTCCCTCCCCCCCAGCCCCAGCCCCGCAAAAAATCTGCTCATATTTCCCCATAAGAGACCTTATCAGCATGTGCAGTGGCTTGTCAGGAAATTGACACGTACTTCACAGCTGGACTCGTGAACTTTTCAACATTTATACCAGTTAAGTGGCTCGTTAACTGCACAAGAAGCATCATTATTGCAGGTGTGTTGTGATTGGCTGCTGGTTTGCCATTACTGTTAACAAATTCACATTCTCAGAAATGCACATCTCCAAAATCACACATTGGAGATTTTGTTAGCTCTTCACTACTTACAATAAAAAATTGGCATTTCTCCCATTTTTCAATAAAAGTGGAATGTCATCTCCAAATGTCTCCTTAAGAGTTATACAAGGCACCTGAAAGGCTGACCTCAGTGGCAGACTTACCCCCATTTGCTCAGCGCTGTTAATATAATCAGGGCTGGTGTGGAGCCCCACAGCTGGCTAGCTCAGACTTCATTTGCAGCAGAGTGATACCAGCATGGGAATTTGACACGAGTGAATTCCATTGTGGAGTCCCGTATCCCTGTAAAACCCTGGATGCTGAATTTTCAACCAGTCTGACCTTTGTTAACAACAGCAACAGCAACAACAACTTATACAAAAGCAAAATACTGCAGATGCTGGAAATCTGAAATAAAAACAGAAGATGCTGGGAATACTCAGCAGGTCAGACAGCACCTGTGGAGAGAGAAACAGAGTTAACGCTTCAGGTCGGTGACCCTCCTCAGAACAACAACAACTTGCTGGACTATAGCGCCTTTAACGTAGTTAAACGTCCCAAGGCGCTTCACAGGAGAGCTATCAAACAGAATTTGACATTGAGCCACGTAAGAGATATTAGGACAGGTGACCAAAAGCTTGGTCAAAGATGTGGGTTTTAAGTAGCAATCAGAAGAAGAGAAGTAGAGAGGTGCAGAGGTTTAGGGAGTGAATTCCAGACTTTAGGGTCCAGAAGGCTGAAGGCATGGCCACCAATGGTGAGGCAATGAAAATCGGGGGGTGCACAAGGGGACAAAATTGGAGGAGCACAGAGACCTCAGAGGGTTGTAGAGCTGGAGGAGGTTACAGAGATAGGGAGGGGCGAGGCCAGGGAGAAATGTAAAATCACGCCATTGCTGGACCAGGTGCCAATGTAGATCAATGAGCACAGGTGATCATTTATTTTTCTCCAGCACCCAGCCAGGCACAATGGAGGTTAATATTCCCAGGGGGGGGGGTCTCCCACTCGTTTGTTGTAACTTCGGTAGAAGGGCCACGGAAACACCAGACAAATGCCGGCGGATGATCGAGGAAGCCCTGTTGAAATTCACCCCCATTATCTTTTCTATTGCCTGGTCCTTTCAAATAATTTGATTTAAATGTGTGTGTGTGTGTGTGTGAGAGAGAGAGAGAGTGTTGAGCTGATCCTTTGAGAATTGAAGACTTTTGCCTGCTGTCAAAAGGAGCAAAAGCAAAATACTGTGGCTGCTGGAAATCTGAAATAAAAGCAGAAAATGCTGGAAACACTCAGCGGGTCAGGCAATATCTGTGGAGATAGAAGCAGAGTTAACGGCCGCAATTTTGCTGACCTCGGTGGGTCCGTGGCGGGTGATGTTGGTGGCGGGTCCCGACCCCGCTGCTGGCTCCATCCCGGACTCTGAAATTACTTTCCGTTGATGGGGCATGTTAAGCCTGCCCAGTGCATTTCCCGGGCCAATTAGAGGAAGCGGGTCTGGTGATGTCAATTCAGACGCGTCATCAGCCAGTTTCCATAAAGGGACCATGGCCAAATTTATCTTGACATTTGTGCTATTCTACAGCATTGAGGTGCTGCAAACACTGACAATGACTGCAGAAAGGCACAGGGCTGCACCCAGGCTCTCCCATGACTCCCTTCATATTCTTATGGAGGGAGTCACAGCACGCAAGGAGGTCCTCTTCCCTTCTGATGGGCGTAACAGACCTCCTCAGGAGACCTAAACAGCCTAGTCGCACATTGCACACGAGGGCACAAGCAGGGATGTGGTCAGGAGGGCCAGGCTGCAGTGGCGCAAACCTTTCAATGATTTCAGTAGATCACGAAACCATAGTACAAAGCCATACTCAACCTCATCCTGCTGTGCCTCTCATCACATCCCCATCACTTTGCCTTCCCTACCCTACTCCTGCACATCCTTACTCACACCAACTTACCTTGCACCTCCACCCATCCCTCTCTCTCTATCCACATTATCACATCCCCATCTCACTAGCCACCCCTCACACTCACCCTCATCCTAGTGCAATCATACCAACTAACAGCACACAAGGGAAGCCACTTGGGTGTTTTATCCAATGTTCATGTAAAGTTTCTGTTAATGTGCTGTCAAACATTGAAACTTTTATTTTCAATACTTTTCAGTCTTGCACAGAATTGTGTGCACCTTTGGAAGTGGCTTAGTGAGTTGCAGTAAATAGTGAGGCATAACGGTACCCCCCACAATGGTGATGAGTGTGAAATGAATGGCTTGGGCAATGTAGGGCTGCTTTATGTTGTTGGTGTGGGGTGGTGCCAACCTGGCACATCATGTGGCAGCCAAGGTGTACAGCGTCAAGTGAAGTAAATCTGGCCACGGTGAGGCCATCCCTGGCGTCCCGGGCAGCAATGTGGTCGGACACTGATGCCCTCTGCCCTGTGCAGCATCAGGTGGTTGAGGAGAAGGTTGGCGGTGTTGTTGTTGGTGCTGCTGGCGTGCCTGGTTCTGCTGGTGTTGGGGCTGATCATGGTCGGATTCTGAGAACCAAGGTGAAACAATATAAACGGTACCCATGCTGATGGAATAGATGGCAGGTGAAGTAGAGATGACAGAAGCGATCTGTCAATGGTGAGAGAGGTTGTTCCAATGAGGTGACACTGGACAGAGAGTTTGGTCCAAACACTTGCAGCCTGCATAAAGCTCAATCTGTCTTTCAAATGCAGTAAGCAACAGCTTCTGAGCTTGGAAAGTGAACAGCTGTGAGGTGGGAGTTTTTATAGCACATTTCAAGCTGTCAAGTAATCAGCTAATTCAATGGCCATTCAACTCCCACCTCAGTTTAACAGACGTGATCCCCGAGCAGCGAGGACCCCATGGGCGAGCAGTTACACAGAAAAGGTAACTTAAAATGTATTCTTAATGATCTCTGAACAAGGCGATAATTAGCTTAACTGGGTCCCCCGCTGCTGCCTGTCGGGTCTGCTCAGCGCTGACAGACCCGACATTGGGAAAGGCGCGTGGTGGCGGGTTGACAACGGGGTCCCAACCCGCTGTCAAAAAAAACCACTTTCCCACCTGATCTGCTACCGATCCCGTCCGCTGACCCCCCACCCCCCACCCCCCCCCAGAAAATTCCAGCCAACGTTTCAGGTCAGACTAGTGTAAGGCACTGATTTCTGATGAAAGGTCATCGACCTGAAACATTAAGGGGGAGAAATTCGGTACCTTAGCACCTCCCGTTAGCGCCTCCAGAGGGCACTAATGGGGAGCTACCGGCTTTGCAACAAGGCACGGCGATAGTACCAACGGCTGCGAAATTGAGGTGGAGGTTTGCAGTGGTGGTAACCACTTGCGCCGCGATCTCCTGCGCCCGGAGATCGTGCCCCGGTAGCGCCCCGGCTCAGTAATTCACTCTCTCCCCCTGCCTGAGCGTCTGCCGTTAGCAACGACAGGTAGAGGAGACGATATGCAGTCGGGTGAGCGCTGGAGGAGCGGTATATAAAGACGTCAACATCTGGTTTATTTTTAGTCAGCAAAGAATGCTGCCGTGTCAGTTTCACATAGGCAAACAGGTGTTTTGAGCGATTTCAGCGTTTTCCAATTGAAGGAGTCTTCTGCCTCAGAAACATTTATCACTTTCATTTCGGTGAGATTTTAAAGTGCAACATTTCCATAATTTAACGGGGGCTGTACTGGCACTGGACCTCACCCTCTAGCATCAACGTCGGAGGCAACGGAGGCAGAGAGAAAGATTGCAAAATGTGGCCAGAGGGAGGAGGCCCAACAGGGCTCTCAATAGGAGGCCTGACCCTCCCAGGATATTCCGGCAGCATTTCTCCTACTTCAATTTCACTGAGGAACAGTGTCTTAGAAGGCTCCGTTTCACCAAGGATGAGGTCACAGAGCTCTGCCATCTCCTGCAACCAGACCTCGAGCCTCACATGAGGACCACCACGGCTCTCACAGTGGCAGTCAAAGTGACCGTCGCCCTCAACTTCTACGCCAGCGGATCCTTCCAGTCTGCAACAGGAGACATATCTAACATATCGCAGATCGCCATCCATTGCTGTATCCGTGAGGTCACAGATGCTCTCTACAGAAGGAGAAGGGACTATATTTCCTTCCCCATGACCAGAAAGAAGCAGCGCGAGCGTGCATGTGGCTTCGCCAGGATAGCGGGCTTCTCCATGGTGCAGGGCGCCATTGACTGCACCCACATCGCTTTGCGGGCACCTCATAACAATCCTGAGGTATTCCGTAACCGCAAAGGCTACCACTCACTTAATGTGCAGTTGGTGTGTGACCACACACAGTGAATCCTCACCGTCAATGCCCGCTATCCTGGCAGCAGCCACAATGCTTTCATCCTGCGCCAGACCGGTGTGCCAGCTCTGTTCCAGCCACCACATCAAGCTCGTGGATGGCTGCTAGGAGAACAAGGGCTATCCGTTCTCCACCTGGCTCATGACTCCCCTCCGCAACCCCAACAATCGTACCCAACAGGCATATAATGAGAGCCATGCTGCCACCAGGAACAGCATTGAGCAGACCATCGGAGTGCTCAAGCAACGGTTCCACTGCCTTGACCGCTCGGGAGGAGCCCTCCAGTACTCGGCTGAGCGGGTGTCACTTTGCGTTGTCGTCTGCTGCATGCTGCACAACTTGGCCATCATGAGGGCCCAGCTATCGCCACCAGGCACAGCGGGACCACCTCAGGAGGAGGAAGAGGGAGAGGAGGCAGAGGATAATGAGGACGAGGAGGACGAGGATGAGGAGGAGGAGGAGGAGGGGGAACAGGAGCACGAACAGCAGTAACGGAGGAGGCAGCCACTCCATCAGCCTTGTGGCCCCGTGACCGCCTCATCAGACTTCGGTTCCAATGATTTCGAGGCCACTTCCTGGTTGCTCAGCCAATCCCCATCATTCCATCAATTTCTCATTCCATACCACAGCCCAAAGCTGAAATGAGACACAGCACCATTTCTGCAACATTCCAATAATAAATTTATCCAAAACCATTAACCACATATATACAATAACAATATGAACTAATGAACCTTGTGCAAACCCTTACTTGCCCTCTTTACAGTGCCTTTCCTAATCTACTGCTCCTACGTAGTGTCTCCCCAGTGGCTGCAGCAGGGCTGGTGGAAGGCTGCTGAGTGTCGGTGCCAGAGACTACAGATGGCCTTGCAGGACGCCTTCGACCAGCTCTGGGCCTGGAAGACCCGGCTGTACACTGCACCACCTCAGGCTGGGCGGCGGCAGTCTGGGCTGGCTGGATGACAGGCAGCGACAAGTTCAATGGTGGGGTGGCAATGGTGGGAGCAGGAATGCTGTCATTCTGAGAGAGGACAGCAGGTTCCTGCTCCACTGACCCACTGCCACTCCCCCAGGGCAGCACCTCAGCATCCCTACCAATCTGCTAGAGCACAGATTGATGGCCTGCTGCGACACAGTGAGATCCCCGGTGGACTGTGGTGGACCCAGTGACGATGGCAGCAGTCAGAGCTTGTGTCGCATCAAGCTGAGACTGCATGAGAGCAGTCTGAGACTCGATGGCAGCAACCATTGACTGCATTACAGCACTAAGACGTTGCGTGGCTTCCACCTGTGCTGCAATGGATGCTGCCACATCGCCCATTACACACGGCATGAGGTCTGGATCCCCACGGTCTCTCTGGGAGTCCCCCATCCTCTGCAGACTGCCAAGGGTGGGCTCCATGGTGTGTGCAGAGCTCTGTGTAATGTTGGAGGCGGATTCCTCCACGTTCTTACCATTGGCGAGAGGCTCTCAGGCACCCTTGCCATTGCACCTATCATCTCGGTGTGCGTGCCCATCACCCATCTTGTGAACGCCTCCCCATCGAGGTTCTCATCTGAGTCGTGTGCAGCAGAACTCATGCGCGAACTCGCCCTCTGGGGAGCTGGCTCCCGAGCTACCCTTTCCCCATGGCCTTGCTGCAGCCTGCTCGTCCCCGGTGCATCAGCCAGTGCAGACCCCTCTACTAAACTTGCCTCTAAAGATCGCGTAGTGCCAGTATCTGAGGTGGTGCCTGCGGGTGAGACATGCAGTGACGCGGTGCTTTGCTCCTCCTCCTCTTCTCCTTCCTCACTCTCAGTGGGGGAGGCTCAGGGACAGACTGGTCAGCTGTTGCTGATTGTTTGAAAGCATAAAGGCACAACACTCACGTTACGGTGAGGGCAGGGGGCAGGAATCGAGCAAAGAATGCAGACATTCTCAGGAGCTGGAAAGTGGGAAAGGCTGGTGGTGTGAGGGGGAAGTGGGATGAGAGAAGGAGAGGGGCTGAACATACCGTTTTTGCCCCCAAGGGGGTCGACGTTGTCGACGGCCACGCCACCCACCACCTGCTGCCCAATGAGTCGCAGCACTCGCTCCTCCAGGTCTGAGAGCTGCTGGAGCTGCACATCACCCCCGCCTGTTCTCTGCTGCTCCCTCCTATTGTGGGCCATCTTGGCCTGCAAGAGAAACAAATGTGTGTGAGTCAGAGTCCAGCTATGAGTTTGGTAGATATGCCTGCCGTAGTTGAATAGCTGTGATTGTAGGCAAGGCATGAGATGTGGCTGTGAGTTTGAGTAGGTGCAGATGTTTGGTGGGTGAGTGGTGGTTTGTGCAGTGTGTACAGACTGAGTTCAGATGCTGGTATGTAGGACCTGTTGAAGTATGTACTCACCCTGACCACCCGAGTGAGGTCGTTGAATTTCTTCCGGCACTGTGTCAGGCTGCATACAACCACACTACTGGCCGAGACCTCCTGGGTCATTTCCTCCACATTGCCCTGAAGACCTGGGGCAATGGCCTCCTTCCAGTGTCCGGAAACAGCACTGCCCTCCTTCGCTCCACTGCCGCGACCAATGCCTCCAATGCCTCGTCCGTGAAATGACGAGCTCTCTCCCTGGGAGTGGGATCAGTTATCACGATCAGGGGATTGAGTTGGTTGCAGGTCGCCTTCACAGCCAGCAGTGCTGATAATGAGGATCTGCACAATGATGCAACCTCCCCTTTAAGAACTGGAAGGAGCCAATGTGAAGGATCATTCCCGATTGCATTGCACCTGAAATTCATTAGCGATCTGCTGGCAGTGCCCCTGTAGTGCCCCACTGAGGTCATTAGTGCTTGATTTCGCACTCCACTTCTTTCTGGGAGCGCTAACACTCAATTTAGGGGGAACCTCAGAATCATTAGCGCCTGGCGCTAATTTTTCACGATTTCAAAAATTTGCGCCCCAAACGGGGCGATACCGAATTTCTCCCCCTAACTCTGTTTCTCGCCCCACAGATGCTGCCTGACCTGCTGAGTGTTTCCAGCATTTTCTACTTTTATGTCATAATCAGCACTTGTGTTACATTGTATGATAATTCAAAAAATGATTGTCTGTAAATTTTAACGTAGTATTTCTTTTCCCACACTTCTCACCTCTCCTGTGCTCTTTCTCTTCTCTCCTGAATGCAACAACTCATCCTAGACACAGTGCCCTAGGTGCCAGCAGTCCTCCAGCACCAAATGCCCATTCTTCATCTGTGATCCTGGACAGTGAATGTTGTAAAACTATTCAAGCATGGGGAGTTATTACAGCCCAGCCCAATCTTATGCTTCGCCACTGTCCACCCAGGTACACTTTACTAGGGGGCCACTGATGGCAATCAGCATCAAGAACCCTGTCTGATTTTTCTCTTCCTATCCCAGTGACACTGATATCAATTGTAGCGCTTCCACTGCTGTCTCAGCTGAGCACAGAGAGGGATCCAACCTGTTAACTCCCCAATCTGCATGACTAAATTACCACACCAAAAGCTAATTGCTATAAAATAGAATGAAAGAAATTTGCAAACCAGAAGATCTTTCTTAATTCACTGTGTTATCACAAAGTGACAAATTACAATTTTTTTTGTAATCTTGGTGAATAAATTCTACTACAGACCCCAAAAGGTTAATTAAAAAATCAATACTCATTGAGCTACACGGCAGTTCAGCTGGCTATACAGGCACAAGTGTAGAAAGGAAACTTATATTATTCCAGCCAAACAGACAAAATGGGACTCGATGAGATGGCAAATTACAAACAGAATATGTAGCTCAGTAACCGTAACTTCACAAGCAGTATTCTGACAGTAATGTAAACCAGATTTTTATTTTGTAAGTAATGGAACATTTGTATCACAATCCATAGAGGGTTAAAGTGACAGTAAATCATCAGTGTCCACTCAGCACTTTAACATGCTCTTTGACTTTGGAATCTGATATTTTCTTTTGTCTGCTTGGCTGGTACATTTTCCAACGAAATGCCAAATTGTAGCAGTTCCAAGCTACTTTTGTTTGTTCAAAAGCATTGTGATATGCAGTGCATTATTGCTGCACTATGCGTTATTAACATTGCAGATTTGTTCCTATTGCTCTTCAAATGGTGAGTTCCAAATTTTAGTCAGGTTGCCAGGGAGAATATCTGCACAGGAAGGGTGCAAAATTGGTAGCCAAGTCATCCTGGAACACTTTAATTGTGCATCTCTTAGTACTGTAGCTGCTTCAAGGACAGGCAGAGGTCTGGGACCAGGTTACCTGTCTGCCCTGTTAGCCAAAGAATGCTATATAGGTTTATATAAAATGGTGTGTAAAATGGTTTTCAAACAATGTAAACTCAACGTTCTGTGGCCTCTTGCATTCTCCACTTCCACATACTGTAACGTTCAACATTATAAAACACTGTACTCAATCACCAATGTTAAAAAGCTACAAGGAGTGCAGTATCAAGTGGTAGTGTGCACATAGTTTTCTCATAGAAGTGTAAAATTCATAATGTTATCTGTCCCCATCCTTCAGTAAAAAGTACAAAAGACTCTGGGGGAAAAATTCAGTTGGTTGCGCCTCCCGTTAGCGCCTTAAGAGGGTGCTAATGGGGCGCAAAGCATCTAGCGCCCAGGCACGGCGAAGTTTGCGCCGCTCGCGAAATTAACTAGACATTTTTGCGGCGGCGCTAAACACTACCGCCACGATCTCCTGCGCCGGCAGATCGTGACGTCAGTTGAGTGCGCAACGCCCCGGTAACGCCCCGGAGTGGAAATTGAGTGGCGCCCCCTGCCTTACCGCCTGACGCTAGCAACGACAGGTTGAGGGGAGCGTTCTGCAGTCATGAAGGGAAAGGGGGAGCGCTATTTAAAGGTGACCGCTTCCTGCCTTTTATTGTTGGTGCCATTTTTGAACTACGCATTCTGAGAGAGAGAGACTTCTGGAGAGATTCAACGTTGTGTGAAGGAGTTTTGGGTACTGAGCAGCACTTTGCAGGTTCATTTTGATCTGCCATTCCTTGTATCAATTTAGAAGAGTCTGTGGGGGCTGCACTCTGAGCTCTTTGCCTGGTACTCTCCATTGTTCTTTCCAGCAGATTTGATGTGCAGGTCTCTCCAGGCCGAGATTCAAGGCTGCAATGAGCAGGATGTGGATGGAAAGCAAGATTAACCATCCCCTTTAAGAACTGGCCGGTGCCATTGTGTGTGTATTCCATTGCTGACTGACATTACATGAGCTTCGCCAGCGCTCTGAGGTAGCGCCTCGCTCCTCGGCCTTTGCGCCTTAAGACAGGTGTGAAGCGCCTGATTTAGCGCTCCGATCACCTTCAGGGGCGATAAAAGTCAAGTTTGCAGTCGGTGGCGATAATTAGCGCCAGGCGCTAATCTTTGCGCCCGGCCGATAATTGCGCCCCAAATGGGGCGATACTGAATTTCTCCCCCTCTGACTTTAATTCAGACAACCATATTGATTGCGCAATCAATTATCCTTTATTGAAAACAATGTTCTATTAATAGAATCCACAGAAATGATTTTACATATCAAATAATTCAACAAAAATAAACAACGTCGATTTCTGTGATGGACTGCAACAGAATGTATCATGCATTTATCTGTTAACCTTCAATGTCATAATGTAGCATTATCTAAACCAAGCCGGTGAATATGGGGATGCTGACAGTGACTTGCCAGATATGACATGAAGATTGTGTAAATGTAAGTAAGGCAAAGACATTTATTAAAGTCTTGAGAGTCACGTAAGTAGATGTGATGTGATTAGGAAAAAAAGCGATGGTATTTTGAAAATTACTAGAGAACTAGCATATCGGAAGGCTAAAGAGAGCTAAGAACTCACCGGAATGAAAGCATTCATTTGCCTTTTCTTCATGTGAGTAGCACGGTGATGATACCTGCCGCACGGTTAAACTATCCTTTCAGCAATAGAAATTATAATTGTAAGTTCACTATCATCACTTTTCCATACAGGGTATTATATTGGGACCCATTTAAAATAATCTCTGGTAAGATTACTAGAACAATTTTGATAATATGATATTTTAATACAATTAGGTTCAATACCTGATGAGATTACATTCCTCTTAACATCAACCGTCTGCTTTGACAAAATTGAGTTGAGCTCATTGGCTTTTGACTGTACCTCTGGAGAATAACATGCTTATCTGAAGTCCAGATACCACATACATTTTGAATATAACTATGATGGGGACTGGGTCTATGACTAACCCTTTATGAACAAGTTGAGCCAGTACAGAGATATCCAACATAACTTGATGCAATTTATATGCAATGAAGAGACTTTCTAGGAAGTGGAAGGCAAATGTTGCCCATGTAATAAAAGTGTTATCTTCAGAGAAATGGGGGTGGGGAGTTGGGGAGAGGGGGGGGGGGGTCAGTGGGGAAGTTGCTAGTGTCTTATAAGAATTCATACATTCTTAACTTTAAATTGCTTTTCTACTTTATATCTAAAAGGTACTTGAAACATAATTGTAATTAAATGTCAGCTTGGCTCACATGACAGCTGTGAATCAGAAAGTTGCGGGTTCAAGCTCTACCCCAGATACTTAAGCACGTAATCTAGGTTGATACTCCGGCCTAGTGCTGAGTGAGCGCTGCATTGTCTGAGATGCAATCCTTTGGCTGAAGCATTAAAACCAACCTCGTCTGTCTGTCTGTCCCAGCGGATGCTAAAGATCCCGTGGCATTATTTGAAGGAGAGTACGGACATCACCAGGCCATCATTCCACCCCAAACCAACTTCACCAAAAAAAATGATTAAGTCATCACTTGTCTCATTGCTGATTCTCAGTTCCTGCTGTGCACAAAATGGCTGCCATGTTTGTCTACATAACAATCAGTTCTGCAGTTCATTGTATATGAAGTGCTTTGAGATGTTTATCAGAGATGTGCTGTATAAATGCAAGTCTTACCTTCTTTGATCATATCCATTAGAGATAGCCACAATCACAATGGTGAACATAAAAATATTTTTTTAGGGAATTTTCAAAATATAATTCATTGACCTACGGTAAAAAGACATTTTGACCAAAGCTATACCTTTCAAATATATCACAAATGCTAACCTGGTTATTTTTAATTGTTTGATTTATGCAGTAGGCTATAGAAGTGAAATTAATTTTAATTTTGAAAAAAAGTATGAAAAATACAATTCCTCTTTTAAAATAAAGTTTACCAAAAAAAATTAACATTTAATTTACAAGACAGTTATCTGAATGGTGTGAAATATCTGAATGGACCAAAAATGTGTTATTCTTGGCAGAACATTAGGCACTACTATGGAAGACAACTATTTATATATGTGACCTAATTTGTTATGTGATAAGGATGGGTATCACTTCGTATTAATATTCAAGTGAATGAGCAGCCTCATGAGAGGTTTCCTCCGTATTCTGTTTGAGATCTCCATTGAGAGAACTGTAAAATTTACTCAGCTGTCACAAGTAAATGATGCTTGTATTAAAAAAGGAATTGCTTTGTATATTAAACATGCTATATGTATGCAAGATAATTCTGACTGAGGTGCATATCTATAATGGAGATTGTGGTTGTGGATGGTTTCATTATATATGTATTTACTTACCCAATTTCTGTATCTCAGACAGAACAACATTGTGTCTTGCCTGCTGTTTTAGTGTTATATCCTGCATTAGGTTTGATTTACATACTTCTTTCTTTGATATGTTACCTTAGCAACAGTTCTCTCCTTTGGTTTTCCTTCCTTGTAAGATTATCTGACTGGAGATTGTTTAACTGGTATTATGCTGAGAGAGGGCTACATTTCTAATGCCTACTGTGTACGTTTACCAGTAGGGAGTTGAACGCAATGCAATTATCTTTGGCTCCTTATGGGCAGAGAGAATTAAATTCCACACAGTAAATAAATCATCACTAAATTATTGCAACTGCTATGGTAAAAGATTAGTGATACTGTGTTATATTGTGTCTTTTCCATTTGTCTGTTTATATACTTACAATCTTATGCATGCCCACAAGAACTATATTAACAACCAGGACCTTGGGGCAGCAACCCTGCCAACTGTAATTACTGATTGTGAATTCCTGCATCTAAATTTATTTTCCTCATCAAAAAAATTACCATTAAAATACAGAACCTTATTTGAGTTGTGGGTGTGGAAGCAACTTTGTTATTATTGAGAATTAATATAATTAGCAGAATGAGATTTTACATAGAAAATTAAGCTACTTTTTTTTATTGTGCTTTTCAAATTCTACTCTCCTCCTTTGAGTTCAATGAATTAGAATCCACCCGACCAACATGACAATACTTTTCTTTGTCTTTTCAGCGATTTGCTCTATTTGTGACAAAGGAAAAAGGTAGAATGTTCTTTAAAGGTGGATCATGTCTTTTAGAACTCTGCTCCCTCGTACCTTCGGTTTTATATCCCCCATTAATGGGCCAGCATGCACTGCAAGTGCCAACTTATACATAGAAATACATAGAAGTTGCAGCATGGAAACAGGCCATTCGGCCCAACCAGTCCGTGTCGGCGTTTACCCTCCATGTGAGCAAATGGTTCTAATCACATTTACCCACCTTGTCCCCATATCCCTTCCACCCCTTTTCCTTCAACCACCTATCCAATTTAATCTTGACCGATGGCATTGCTTCAGCCTCAACCACTAACCCGAGAATTGAATTCCACAGCCGCACAGCTTTCTGTGTGAACCTGTTTCTCCTGGCCTGTCTTCTACGTCTTTTACATTTAAGCTTGTACCTATGGTCCCTCATTCATGGCTGCTCAATGACTTGGCTCATTTGGTAGCACTCTGGCCTCTGAATCAGAAAGTTTTGTCTTCAAGCCTTACTCCAGGACTCAAGCACATAAAGGCGGATGCTCTTGTCCAGTATTGATGAAAATGAGAAGTCGCACAACACCAGGTTATAGTCCAACAGTTTTATTTGAAATTACGAGCTTTCGGAGCTCTGCTCCTTCGTCAGGTACAGTGAGGGAATACACATCGGTGAATACTGCATAATCCTTTGGATGAGATGTTAAATAAATGCCCCGTCTGCCTGTTTTGGTGGTTCAGGTGGATATAAAAGATCCTGTGGTACTATCAAAGAAGAGCAGGAAGTTCTCCCAGTGTCCTGACCAACATTTCTCCCTCACACAACATCGGCGAAAATAAATTAAATAGTCGTTTGGGACTCGTTTAAACGCCTTGGGATGTTTTATTACGTTAATGGCACTATATAAATGTAAGTTATTGTTGTTTTGTTGTTGTTTTCTGTTTGTTGGACTTTGCTATGTACAAAATGGTTTGCCTCATTTGCCTACATAATAACAGTGATTGTATTTCAAAAGTAATTCATTGGTTGTGAAACACTTGGGACATTCTAAAGATCTATAAATGCGAGTTTTTTATTCTTTCTATGCAATGAGGCTGATTCTGGAGTTAATAGGGATAGACCATAAGGAATAATTTGATAAGGAATAACTTGATAGGCTACAGCCTCAAAATAAGACAGCTCAGAGAGGATATGTTTTAGATGTATATAAGATACTTAACTGGATAGAGAAAGTAAACCAGAAACAATAGCTTCAGTTATGCCAGGGCAGTTGAACAAGAGGGCACAGATTCAACGTTCTAAAGGGCATGTTAAGGACAGCTGTCAAAAGGTATTTCTTTACACAGAGAGTGATCAATGGCTGGAATGGGTTGTCAGGAAGGGTAGTTGAGGCCAGTGCACTGTATTTATTTAAGAAACAGCTTGACGCTGTAATAGGAAGATGGCAGGGTGTGGAAGGATGACATCAAATAGGTCAAAGAACCTTCTTCATCTGAAGAAATCTTTTTTTTTAATTCGTTCATGGGATCTGGGCTTCGCTGGCAAGGCCAGCATTTATTGCCAATCCCTAATTGCCCTTGAGAAGGTGGTGGTGAGCCGCCTTCTTGAACCGCTGCAGTCCGTGTGGTGAAGGTGCTCCCACAGTGCTGTTAGGGAGGGAGTTCCAGGATTTTGACCCAGTGACGATGAAGGAACGGCGATATATTTCCAAGTCAGGATGGTGTGTGACTTGGAGGGGAACTTGGAGGTGGTGGTGTTCCCATGCACCTGCTGCCCTTGTCCTTCTAGGTGGAAGAGGTCGCGGGTTTGGGAGGTGCTGCCGAAGAAGCCTTGGTGAGTTGCTGCAGTGCATCTTGTAGATGGTACACACGGTACGCCGGTGCTGGAGGAATTGAATGTTTAAGGTGGTGGATGGGGTGCCAATCAAGTGGGCTGCTTTGTCCTGGATGGTGGCGCGCTTCTTGAGTGTTGTTGGAGCTACACTCATCCAGGCAAGTGGAGAGTATTCCATCACACTCCTTACTTGTGCCTTGTAGATGGTGGAAAGGCTTTGGGGAGTCAGGAGGTAAGACACTTGCCGCAGAATGCCCAGCCTCTGACCTGCTCTTGTTGCCACAGTATTTATGTGGCTGGTCCAGTTAAGTTTCTGGTTAATGGTGACCCCCAGGATGTTGATGGTGGGGGATTCGGCGATGGTAATGCCGTTGAATGTCAAGGGGCAGTGGTTAGACTCTTGCTTGTTGGAGATAGTCATTGCCTGGCACTTGTGTGGCGCGAATGTTACCTTATTATTATCTTATTATTATTCACTCACTAAAACTATTGGGAAAGCTTTTTTCTCTGATTTTAATCATATATGTTGACCTCATTATGGTGCTGTGGACATTAGTACTGTTTTTGAAGACATTTATAGTTTACATTTGTAAGAAAGTGCGACAACACCACAAGTACGAGAATTTGTATGGGGTTTACCTTGGCAATGACTTCAGTACCATGTAGCATCAATATCACATATGAGTGAAGGGAATAGAGCAGTTAACCACTATATTCATATTCATGCAAAGTGAAATGCACCTGAGATTAATCTGGGTATTTTGGATTTAGTATCTATTTTAATTTCAGCTTGTATACTAAGAGTCTGTCTTTAGCTTAAGGTACTTACTGATTGCTGTGCTCCTTGCTGTTTCACTCGTAAAGAGAAAGCTTCACAGATGGAGTTTGAATAAAACTGCCAAATTATTATTTTAATCAAGTATTTGTTCGATATTTCCATTTAAAGAAGCAACAGGGAGTCGGTGTTGATTTTTTCATTTCCCCTGTAGTAGATCTTCTCAGTTGTTTTACTCTGATGACAACATTGGTACCTTTGAGGTTTACAGTTGGCACGGATTTGAGAGTGCCTGAGGTTCTGTAAGCTTTTGAATATAGAGAGATTTTGAAAGTGTCATTCTCTTCCTGCCCTTGATAAAATTAACTCCGTTTTCTAAAAAAAAAATCAAAGAATCTGATCTGGTCAGGTGAGTGTACGACAATATTTTTTTATTTCTCTACAACTTAAGGAGCTGTCCGGCACCTCCTTTTAATTCTCACTTTGCACCTTCCAGTCATTTTCCCCAATATAATAGTAAATCCTTCCTCGCCTCCCCCTGCTTACAGTAAGAGTGGAGTAGAGTTGGAGAGGACCTGTGGACTATTCCAGAGCTTGGAGCAAACCCATGTCAAAACAATTTAAAGTGGCACATTTCTTTCATTCTCTTCACTCTCTTTATCCTCTCAGCACTCATTCCATTGTTCCACCTAAATGCCAAAATATCATGCTGGGTAATCTTTCCACTATAACATACTACATCTTCCTTGTGTATCTGGATGGCAGAAACATACTTATTTTATATCATAACATACAACAGAAAATAGGGTGACGTAACTGATGTTTTATGGCTGCAAGTTATCACTGATGTTAGAAGCATTTCTTTATAGTCAAAATGGTTTGTGAGCATCATAAGATCGAGTGGAAGCAATATATTCTATAGCATTTTAACAATAATATTCCAGGGTTGTGATAGTTTACACATGCAAGGTTATTACTGGTAGTGCAGCTATTTTAGTTTTTAAAACAATCTAACACGCATATGATTATACTCGCATGGGCGATAATACTGTGGCATTAGTTTTAAGACCTGCGTTAGTTCAAAGTTAACGATGAGTAATCTCAGGAGCGTAGAGTACCACAAATATTCGAAACCGTTTGGCACATGCTGCCAAATTGCTGTTGTGGGGAAATTGCTTATTTTCTGAAGACTTGCATTAAACTGGTTGAGATTATTATTGGTGAAATCGGAGCTAATTAAGGGGAAAGCGCACCATGTTGCAGTTCTCAAGGATTGCATGTGCAATGCATTCTTAATGGCGCTGTAGGTTGAGTGTTGCAGCTGAGGCAGCACAGCATTGCTTATAGTGAAAAATGAACGACTGCCTAGTAGAGCTTCAAGACACTAGGGGGAAAAATTGGGTATCCCCCATTTTGGGCCAGTAATATCAGCCGGGCGCAAAATTTAGCACCCGCCGAAAATTATCGCCGGCGACCGGGAAATTGGTCTCCAGCGCCCCTGGAGGTGATTGGAGCACTAACTCAAGTGCTACACACCTCTCTTAGGATGCTAACGTCGGGGAACGAGGCGCTACCTCAGAGCGCTGCTCAAGCTCAGGCAATGTCAATTACCTTGTACTCAGACAGACTGGCGCCTTCCAGTTCTGAAAGGGGAGGGTCCATCATGCTGCACAGCCTCACCCTGATCATTGCTGCTTTTGACCTGGGCCTGCAAGGAGGTGCAAATCTTCACCAAAGATTATCATGGCTACTCAGAGGCCCAAGGAGAGAGCTCGCCGGTTTAGCAACCAGGCATTGGTGGCTCTGGTTGGCCCTGTGGAACGCCGATGGGCAGTGCTGATTCCAGACACTGGCAGGAGGCCATTGCACCGGGAGTTTACAAGGGTGTGGAGGGAGGTTGCCCATTATGTCTCATCCAGGAGCCTGCCGCAAGAAGTTCAACGACCTCACTCGGATGGTATGGGTGAGTAGATGCATGAAATACCTCCACATCCCACCATCTCAACCTTACTCTCCATCTGCCAAACACATGGCTGCACACTCACTTGCACGCTGTCCTTTTTCTTGCAGGCCAAGCTTTCACATAACCGGAGGGAGCAACAACGCACAGGAGGAGGTCAGGCAGTGCTGCACCCCCTCACACAGCTGGAGGAGCGAGTTCACAGACTCATCGCCTGTCATGTCATGGGCACTGTGGCAGTTGGAGAGGTCGACCCCCTTGGGGACAGCAATCGTATGTTCATCATCTTTATGATGTGGAGATGCCGGTGTTGGACTGGGGTGGACAAATGTGAGAAGTCGCACAACACCAGGTTATAGTCCAACAGCTTTATTTGAAATCACAAGCTTTCGGAGCGCTGCTCCTTCGTCAGGTGCTGCTACTTCACCTGACGAAGGAGCAGCGCTCCGAAAGCTTGTGATTTAAAATAAAGCTGTTGGACTACAACCTGGTGTTGTGCGACTTCTCACATCATCTTTATCTCCTCTCTCATACCACTTCCCCCTCACAACACCAGCCTTTCCCACTTTCCATCTGACTATACTGTCTCCATTCCTCGCTCCCTTCCTGCCCCCCTGCCCTCACGTTAAAGCCACTCTTGTACCTTCCTGCTTTCAGATAGTGAGCCACCATCTGACCAGCCTGTCCCTCAGCCTCCCAGTGGCAGCGACGCGGGAGAGGAGGAGGAACACGAAGCCGGCACCTCACCGCCTGCGTCTCCCGAGGGCGAGATATCCGACACTGGGGCCACGTATTCACTGGAGGGGAGCAGAGGAATTGGCTCTGATGTGGGTGAAGCTCCGAGAAACAGTGGGCTACAGCAATGCCATGGGGGAAGGGAAGCTCGGGGGCCATCTCCCCGGAGGGTGAGTGCGCGTACGAGTTCTGCTGCACAGGACTCGGATGAGGACCTCAATATCGCGGCGATGAATACTTAGGTGATGAGCATACTGAGCTCATGGGTGCAATGGCAAGGGTGCCCGACAGCATGGATGCACTGGCTAGGAGCGTGGAGGAGTCCACCGCCAGCACAGCTGTCATCTGTGTGCAAAAACTTGAACCCATCCTTGCCTCGTTGCAGAGGATGGTTGAATTGCAGGGAGACCGTGGGGACCCAGACCCCATGCCACGTGGAATGGGTGAGGTGGCAGCATCTATTGCAGCACAGGCTGAGGCAACGCAACGGCTTAGTGCTGCAATTGAGTCATTGGCTGGTGACATCCAGTCTCAGACTGCTCTCATGCAGTCTCAGATTGGTGCCACGCAAGCACTGGCTGCTGCCATCGTAGCTGGGTCGACCACAGTCCACCGGGGATCTGAAGGTGCCGCAGCAGGCCAGCAATCTGTGCTCAAGCAGATTGCTCCAGATGCTGAGGTTCTGCCCGGGGGAGTGGCAGTGTGTCAGTCAAGCAGGAAGGTGCTGTTCTCTCTCAGGATGACAGTATTCCTGCTCCCACCACTGCCACTCCGCCATTGCACTTGCCACAGCCTGTAACAGCCAGCCCAGACTGCTGCCGCCCATGCAGAGTTGGTCCAGTCTGCAGCCGGGCCCTCCAGGCCCAGAGCTGGTCGAGGGCGTCCTTCAAGGCTATCTGCAGTCTCTGGATCCAACATTCAGCAGCCTTCCGCCAGCCTTGCTGCAGCCACTGGGGCCACATTACGGAGGAGCAGTAGGGTGGGAAGGGGGGAAATGCGAAGAGGAGGGATATCATTCTCGCAGGGAGAATAACTAAAAATTCTCCAACAAATGGGGGGAATGTTTGTCCAAAGTTGGATGTGTATGTAAATATATTGTTCACTCTGTTAAGACTTATCTCGATGTGGTAAGAACCAATTTTGTTTTTCATGAATTGTTGTGTTTGTTTGTTATTAGTTGTGCTTAATAAGACACAATTGGTCAGAAAAATAATTTTTTTATTGAAACATTACAAATTTGCTAATTTTACTCATTGGAGCTTTGCCCGGCAATAGGGGCTGCGGGATGGTTGTGATGATGTGCTTGTTCATCCCAAAAGCCATCTTCTCTGTCATTCATCAGAAGCGGTGTCTTATCAGGCGTTCACGGGCGGCCCTTGCAGAGGCAACATTGAGCGCCTCCCTCCCACGTTGTTGCTGCTCATCCTCCTCTTCATCCTCCTCCTCTGCCTCCTCCTCCTCTCCTTCTTCCTCCTCCTGAGGTAGTCCACCAATCCCTGGTGGCAATGGCTGAGTCCTCAGAAATGCGAGGTTGTGCAGCATGCAGCACACAACAATGAAAACCGATACTCGATCGGGGGAGTACTGCAGGGCTCCTCCAGAGTGGTCATGATACCAGAACCATTGCTTCAAGACGCCGATAGTTTGTTCGATCAGGTTCCTGGTGGCCCTATGGCTCTCATTGTATGCGAGCTCAGCAGGCGTGTTGGGGTTACAGGAGCGGTGTCATCAGCCAGGTGCAGAGTGGAGAACCCTTGTCCCCGAGGAGCCAGCCACGAGCTTGATGCGGTGGTTGGAACAGGTCTGGGACACCAGTCTGGCGCAGGATGAATGCATCGTGGCTGCTGCCAGGATAGCGGGCATTGGCGGCGAGGATGTGCTGTCTGTGGTCGCAAACCAACTGGACATTGAGAGAGTGGAAGCCTTTGCAGTTGTGGAAAACCTCTGCATTTTCATGAGGTGCCCGCAATGCCACATGCGTGCAGTCAATGGCGCCCTGAACCATGGGGAAGCCCGCTATCCTAGCGAAGCCACATGCACGCTCACGCTGTTTGTCTCAGGTCATGGGGAATGAGATGTGCTCCCTTCTCCTTTCATATAGAGCATTTGTGACCTCCTGGATGCAGCAATGGACAGCGAACTGGGAGATGTTTGCAATATCCCCTGTTGAAGCCTGGAAGGAGCCGCTGGCATAGAAATTGAGAGCCACCGTCACCTTCACTGCCACCGACAGAGACATCCTGGTCCTGAGCTGAGGCTAGAGCTCTGGTTGCAGGAGGTGGCAGAGCTCTGTGACCACCTCTTTGCTGAAGCGGAGCCTTCTAAAATACTGCTCCTCGGATAGATGGATATATGAGAATTGCTCCCGGATTAACCTTGGAGGGTAAGCTCTCCTGTGCAGAGCCCTGTTGGTCCTCCTCCCTCTGGTCATGTTTTCCACTCTCTCTCTCCGCCTCCGCTGCCTTCGACGGTGAAGCTGGAGGAGAGGCCCCCATGCTAGTACAGCCCCCATTAACTCTTCTAAATGTGGTAGTAATAAAGCTGACAGAAATGGGAACCTGAAAAGTCTTGCTGAGGAACAAAACTTCTTGTAGGACTGCGTTAAATCTCTCCAGCAGCCTCTCTCCCTCTCTCAGCCTGCGTATGCAGAATATTTTGCCGACAGGAAAAAGCAGGAAACACCGCCTTTAAACAGCGCTCCCCCAGCTCCCAGCTGACTGCAAAACATACCCCTCTACCTGTCGTTCCTAGCGGCAGGTGCAGAGGCAGGGGGCGAGAATAAATTTCCGGTCCGGAACGCTACCAGGGCGATGCGCGCTTCGATGAAGTCACAACCTCCGGGCTCAGGAGATCGTGGCGGAAGTGTTTAGCACCACCGCAAACCAGCAGGTCAATTTTGCAGGCGGCGCTAAAATCGCCTTGCTTGGGCAGTAAGTCGTTAGTGCCCTGTTAACGCCCCCCAGAGGTGCTAACGGGAGGCGCTAACCAACCGAATTTCCCCCCTATAATCTGTCTAAAGTGGGCATTGCCGAGGAAGACAATCGTAAAAAGGAAAGGGCTGCCAGGGTTGCTGGGTGCCACGCAAGGTGTACAGTCTGGCCCCATCGATACGCCACCCTTCAGTTAATGCCTGCATCTGTCGCAGCTGCCATGATGCTTCTTTCAAGTGGGATCTCACTGACAGTCTGATAGGATTCTGGCGGCACTTGATCTCCTTGCAGTACGCATTGCAATGGTCCTGCATCGACGTCAGCCACAATTTATGCTGTTATTCCTGCCTGTTCCTGCACATCTAACGTCACTTGCACAATGATGATTGATGGGCCACATGTGATGTCACCTTGATAGGCAACTTCTTGATTTGTTCCTATTTCTGTGTGAGAGCAGAACTACGCGTAGCTGTGAGATTTGTGAAGTACTGCCTCAAGAGTGTCTCTGCCTGACCTCTCAGCAAGTTAAAGTCAGCCAAAAGAGCTTCTTTAAGATTTGATGCATGACCATTCTCACAGCAATGTGAGCATTCATGAGAGATGCTTCCAATGCAGACTCCTCGAATTCGGTGTCTATGCTACACAGAGTGCCTATTTCCGTGTTGCTGCTTGGAGTGGTAAGAAAAAGTGACGGTGCATCTTCTGGACGGTTTTCCTCCTCAGTTTGTGTGGCTGGAATGCCCAAGTCATCTGCTGGATCTAGGAAAAGGGAAGAGGGACAAAGGCTAGCATGTAGGGCAAGGGTCAACAGTAGCAAATGAGTGGTAGCGCAATGCACCATCAGGTTGTCATGCTCAGTCTGTGACAGTGTGAGTGTTTGACTGAGAGAGTTAGGTAGAAAAAGGAAAGGAAGGAAAGATGCCCAGACAGCCTGCTGTGTACCTGGCCTCGAATCTGGCCATTTCTAATGCTGTGTGACCTTTGTCTGCCAATAATGTCGATGGCGGTCTCTTCCGTTGGTTTCAGTGTCTAGTGTGAGAGGCCTCCTCCTGTTCTGGTAGTCTTTGTCCAGTTGTGTGCCAGGTTCTCCTGCAAGAAAAGTAGAATTGGGTGAATATATGCACTGTTATAAGAATTTTCAACATGTATGAGATAGCTTAGTATAATGTACTTGATGATAGGAAGAAACAGCAAGTGTGGCCCGAAGGGGGAAGTAGTTGTGAGGGCAGATTTTGCCGGTGTTAGTGCAAGCAGAGAGGAGGTGCAGTGAAGTGTTCCCTGCTAACTTCAGCTGAGGCATGAGAAGTGGGGAAAGGAAGGATTAATATTACAAAAGTAGGTTCCCTCAGGACTGTGCAGAGGGAATGAGATATGTGAAGGGGAGTTTTACTTTAGTAGTCCAAGTCAAATCATTAAATTTTTTCTGCACTTAAGCCAAGTCTTGAGGACAATGATGGTAGCATTGGCATTTTCAGCCACCTCTCTTCATGACTGATTTGCCACGACTCCCATCGGCCATCTGTTTGGAAGAGGATCTCCATCCTGTTGGTCACTTGTTCTATCAGCATCTTCACTGCTGCATCGGAGAATCTCAAGGGCACTGTTGGAAGTCATTTTGCCTGCTGCTGCACAATCTCGCCGGTCTTTGTCCTTGAAGATGAATGGCACCTCCCCTTTAAGGTGCTGCTACAGGCCTTTAATAAGGGACTTCCCCAGCAGATTTGCCACCCTCCTAATCAGGCGAGCTACTTCCAGGTCCTGATGGTTTGTAAGACAGCACAGGCTCTTTCAGATGCCTGCTGCATGAGGTATTGTTGGGGGAGCGATGAAGACTGCTAATCTATCCCATAGAATGTATTTCTCTTCTCCATCACTCCTTCAAGAAGGGCTTCCAGAGTTTCTGCTGTAAATCTGGCTTGCCTCTGCCTGGGCGGCTATGTTGTTTTGTAAAATTGCTATAGTTACTGCTAACCTTGGCTCCCTTGCACTGTTTCAGAAGTTTAAATGTTTGATCATTGCACTTAACAAAAGATGCTCTGAATCAATTCATGTTGCTCCCCATTGAATGTCCTGTTGTGCTCACCTATTATAATCAATAAAATTAGGTGTTCAGCAGCACTCTTTGTCATCACAAAAATGTTAAGTAACACTCAGTTAACCTTTGATTGCACTAAGACTAATTTCTAAGTTCTAGTGTATTAAGCAAACCTCCACATGTTTCTGAGCACTGATTGCACATTTCAGAATACCTCATCGAGTATAAACCCATCCATACTTTTGTTACTTTCAGACTCGACTATTCCATTGCTCTCCTGGCCGGCGTCCCACCTTCCACCCTCTGTAAACTTCAGCTCATCCAAAACTCTGCTGCCCAAAACCTGACTCGCACCAAATCGCGTTCAACCATCACCTTCAGCTGTCTTGGCCCGAAGCTCTGGAATTCCCTCACTAAACCTCTCCACATCTCCGCCTCTCTCTCCTCCTTTAAGACGCCCTTAAAACCCCACCTGTTTGACCAAGCTTTTGGTTCAATATCTCTTTATGTGGTTCGTTGTCAAATTTTTGTCTGATAACGCTCCTGTAAAGCGCCTTGGGCGTTTTACTACATTAAAGGCGCTGTATAAATGCAGGTTGTTGTTGTTGTAAATACATACAGGTGACCATGCAAGCTTCTGCTATTAACTGGCCACTGAAGGGTGGGTACGATTTAGGCCTGAGTTCTTTCATTTTGGTCTTGGATTTGCAAACCTGCCTTGTATCTTTGTAAATGCTGAGATGATCTAATGACGTTAGTTAGAGTTAGTGCTGTTTTATTCATGAAATTTAATCAGAAAGTTGGGGGACTTCTGTGGCTTCACAGCACTTTCTAATGATCTCTGTCCTCTTCATCACTTAGTATAGGTTATCAAGGTTAGAGCTTATGATTGCGTGACTTTACAGCTTCATAAGTGGTAGTGCTGCCTAGTTATTAGCAGTTATACAATCAAGCAACCTTCCTTTACTTTATCTGGAAGCCAATGAAAACAAGCCTGGAGTAATTGCTCAACTAAGTCATAACCTCAAAAGGGACATCCATTGTACATTTCTTACAGTGCATTGACAGAAACAAATTAATCATGCACTAGCCATTCATTGTTATGTTCAGTTTTCAGACAGATTTCTATATGAATGACTTAATGAAATTAATTCTATCCATCAATTGTATATTCTATATGAGCATTTATCCTTTCTTGCATTGTAAAATTCAACATAGTTACAACTCTTTTCAGTTTTATACAACCATCTAATAGAAAGGACCAAACCAGCTGAAATTGGGCGATAGTGTGTCTGTGTGTCGTGAGGGTGGGGGTGGCGGGGGGAAGGGGAGGGGATGAGATTAATTTCGTCTAAAGTTTATTTTTAACTACTGTAAGAATTTTAGCGTTCTGTGCTCTATGCTGTGAAATTAAATAAGGAGTCTGCCAGCCTATAAAACCATAAAGACGTTACTGTGTGGGACTGGCGAGAAGCCCAATCGGTTTTGGTAGTTGGGCCTCATTTAAATACAAGAGATGCCAGTGTTAATTGCAGTGCTGATAGTGGGAAATCCAGTGGGTGGCCAGCCGCCACTTAAAGGCAGCCTGCAGCTCTTAACGGGGAGGTGCATTTTTCAAAGGTGGTCAGTGGACAACACGTAACTGAGGTAGCAAGCAGTATGACACTCTGATTCTCCGATACAGCCATGGAGCTACTTGTGGAGCAAGTGAGGAATAAGAACAAGGTCCTCTTTCCTTCAGATGGGTGATGGGTGCCTTGTAGGATTAGTCAGCAACAGTGGAGAAAGGTAGCTAAGCAAATCAATGCCCACAGCATAGTTCCTAGGACCTAGCTGCAGTGCAGGAAATGTAATGACCTTATCAAGATTGTCAAGGTAAGACTGCTCTTCACTTCTTTCTTAACTCTCTGTACAGTACTGTAACATCATAGTTTACTGCCAGTATTAGAAATCACTCCCTCCCCCACTTCCTATTCCTCTTCGCCAATCACAAGACACTCCACTACACCACTTTTACTTGGACTCACACACTCAACACCTGCTACTGCCCTCACTAAGACTTCACCTTTTTGCCCCCGCTTGCTGCTGCTTCCTCTCAGCATGCAGACCGTGCTAAGCTGTCGCACGCATCTTCATAACCCTTCAACAGGGCACACACCAACCTAATACCACTCTTCTTGCAGGAGAAACTGGCACACAATCAAAGGGAGACCTTAAAAACTGGAGGTCATCTCGCTATGTTGCAAATTCTGACTCCAATTAAGGACACTGCCATCAACATTATTGCCAGAAGGAGGACACGCAGCATTGTAGATGGTAAGGCTGGAGCCATGCACAGCAAGGTGTTTGGGCCTCATCTTTCGTTCAGGCACTCTACAGCCCTCTGGACTCAACATAGAGTTCAACAATTTCAGATCATAACCCCGGCCCCTATCACATATATATATATATTTATTTTATTTTTTCATCCACCCTTTTGTTTGGCCCTTTTTTCTTCCCTCCCAGAAGCTGGCAGCTGTCCTTCATTCTGCCAGTGCATTTCACACTTCATCTAGCCTCAACCTGTTACATTACCACCTCCTCTTGCCTTGAATATCTCTTAATGTCTCTCAATGTCTCTTAATCTCTTAATCTCTCCTGCTTTCTATTCTACCACTGACCTTCCCTTTTGTTCTTTCATCCCCTCCCCCTTTTCCCTGCATTATACTTGCTTTAAATCTATTTCATTTCCTGCTTTTTTCCAGTTCTGACGAAAGGTCTTCGACCTCTCTCCATGGATGCTGCCTGGCCTGCTAAGTTTTTCCAGCGTTTTCTGTTGTTATTTCGGATTTCCAGCATCCGCAGTATTTTGCTATCGTATTAGTGTTTGGGCCTTTTCTTTTTCCACTTAATTCTTGATCTCTCTCTCTTTCTATCTCTCTCTCTGTCTCACACTAACACACAGCATGACAATCTGGAGTTGCATTGTGCTGCCACTCATCTGCTACTGCTGACTCTTGCTATTACATGCTAACCCTTGCCCCTCTGCCCTTCTTCTAGGTCCTTCAGATGATTCAGGCCCTGCAGCCAAACAGACAGAGAGGGACTTCTCTCCCAAAGAAGATCTCTCACTCGCTCTTTCCCTTCTAATGACCAGCACAGAAAGCAGCACACCATGCGGTATAACTGGTGAGTTAGAAGGGTCTACACAGTGACTCACTCAGCAGGTGAGCAAGTGCAATTGGAAAGGACAGCCCAAGAAACAGCATGTGTAGGACAAGCTCAGGTCCTATAGCAGATATCCTGCTCTTGATCGTAATCCACTGGTCCCTCCTGGGTGGATGTTGGCTGAAGACAGAATCAGGCTCAGCTGTGATGCCCTTCATGGTAATAGCTTGCCAGCACTCATTGCCTAAGCTGGCACATGGAGAATGGTGATTTGGGCAAGGTACTGGATAGCTACTGGTGCTTGGATAACTGTGCATCAGTATAAATCAGTGATTTCAGGAGAGGAGACGGCAAACACTGGGGAGAACAAGAATGGAGCCATAAACAACAGATTATATAAGAAGTATTATACTGGAGTGTTGAATCAATTCAGTCTTTGCTTTTTCCATTTTTCTTTTTTTCTCTATTGTAATGACTATCAATAATACTGAGACTGAGGGTCACCAGACACTGGCTAATGCTTAGTTAAACTCAAAAAACTAGCCTTTAATGTGAGCTCTAGTCAATAGACATTTAAAATAAAGTACATTGGTATCATTAAATTAATCCTAAAATGCGTATCATAAAATCAAATGTTCTCACTTGAATAAAATATTCACTTATCTTTATTTAGCTAGAAATATATTCTTCAGCAGCACAAATATTCATTTCATGGCAATTTTACATGGGTTATAGTTAGTATAAAAATCATTGAAATTACATAATGTCTTATCATGTCTCAAAGTGCTTCACACAATGAATTATGTGAATAAATGTAGTAGGCATTCCACGTCAGCATTATAACTCACTAAAAACAATGAGATGAATGACCAGTTCACCTGTTTTTAGTAATGTTGGTTGAAGGAAGAATATTGACCAGAACAACAGGAGAAAATTCCATGTCCTTCTTTAAATAGTGTCAGTGTCATCAACGTCCTCCAGAACACCAGTCCAATTCTTCCATTTGGAACTCTATCTGCAAAACTCCTTGGTATGCTTTTCTATGTTAAAGGTGCTATATAAATGCAAGTTGTTATTGTGGCATAACCTTTACTCTAACAGACCACAATTTTTCACTGTTCTTGTTTTGTGTAGCAAATTACAATTGCCATTCCTGCCTGTAATACTCCGAATGATTACATAAAACTAAAATGTTCATACAAATCAAATTCATGTTACTCTAATATCAAGTGTTTTACCTATTTAATGTGGATATCAAGTTGTGGCACTTTATTAAGGAAAGATAGAATATTCAGATAGAAAGATCGACAAAATATTTAGAGCTGATTTGTCTTGTATTTTTGAGCTGATATGTAAATTACCAGTTTATTTAGCCCTTAGAGGATGAGACCGGGAAATTAATGGTGGGAAATATGGAGATGGCAAAAACACTGAATGAATATTTTGTATCAGTCTTTACAGTAGAGGACACTAAGAATATCCCAACACTGGACAAACAGGGGGCTATAGGGGGAGAGGAGCTAAACACGATCAAAATCACTAAGGAAGTGGTACTTGGTAAAATAATGGGACTCAAGGCGGATAAATCACCTGGACCTGATGGCTTACATCCTAGAGTCTTGAAGGAAGTGGCGGTAGGGATTGTAGATGCATTGGTAATAATTTTTCAAAACTCCCTGGATTCCGCTAAGGTCCCGGCAGACTGGAAAACTGCTAATGTAACACCCTTATTTAAAAAGGGCAGTAGACAGAAGGCTGGTAACTATAGACCGGTTAGCCTAACATCTGTGGTAGGTAAAATTTTGGAGTCCATTATTAAGGAAACAGTAACAGGACATTTGGATAATCATAATTTAATAGGACAAAGTCAGCATGGTTTTACGAAGGGGAAGTCATGTTTGACAAATTTGCTGGAGTTCTTTGAGGAAGTAACATATAGAGTGGATAAAGGGGAACCAGTGGACGTAGTGTATTTAGACTTCCAAAAGGCATTTGACAAGGTGCCACATAAAAGATTATTGCTTAAGGTAAAAAATCACGGGATTGGGGGTAATATTCTGGCATGGATAGAGGATTGGCTATCTAACAGAAAGCAAAGAGTTGGGATAAATGGTTCATTCTCAGACTGGCAATCAGTAACTAGTGGTGTTCCACAGGGGTCAGTGCTGGGTCCCCAACTCTTTACAATCTATATTAACGATTTGGAGGAAGGGACCAAGTGTAACATATCAAAATTTGCAGATGATACAAAGATGGGAGGGAAAGTAGTGAGTGAGGAGGACATAAAAAACCTGCAAGGGGACATAGACAGGCTAAGTAAGTGGGCAGAGATTTGGCAGATGGAATACAACACTGGAAAGTGTGAGGTGATGCACTTTGGCAGGAAAAATTCTAGAGAAATTTATTATCTTAATGGCAAGAAACTGGAGAGTACTGAAGTGCAAAGGGATCTGGGGGTCCTGGTGCACGAAACTCAAAAGGTTAGTATGCAGGTGCAGCAAGTGATTAAGAAGGCAAATGGAATGTTGGCTTTCATTGCTAGGGGGATAGAATATAAAAATAGGGAGGTATTGCTTCAGTTGTACAAGGTATTGGTGAGACCGCACCTGGAATACTGCATACAGTTTTGGTGTCCTTACTTAAGGAAAGACATCCTTGCTCTCGAGGCAGTGCAAAAAAGGTTCACTCGGTTAATCCCGGGGATGAGGGGGTGGTCATATGAGGAGAGGTTGTGTAGATTGGGACTCTACTCATTGGAGTTCAGAAGAATGAGAGGCGATCTTATTGAAACATATAAGATTGTGAAGGGGTTGGATCGGGTGGATGCGGGGAGGATGTTCCCGATGACGGGTGAGACTAGAACTAGGGGATATAGTCTTAGAATAAGGGGCTGCTCTTTCAAAACTGAGATGAGGAGGAACTACTTCACTCAGAGGGTGGTAGGTCCATGGAATATGCTGCCACAAAAAGCTGTAGAAGCTACATCATTAAATAAATTTAAAACAGAAATAGACAGTTTCCTAGAAGTAAAGGGCATTAAGGGTTACGGGGAGCGGGCAGGAATTTGGACATGAGTCTAGGTTCGGATCGGTCATGGCCCTGTGGGTAGTGGAGCGGGCCTAGGGACCGTGTAGCCTGATTCTGCTCCTATTTCGTGTGTGCAATTCTGTTAGATGCAGGAGATGGTTCTGTGACAGTAGATTGGCGGTTAGGATCAGATCAGCCATGATCTTATTGAATGGCGGAGCAGGCTCGAGGGGCCGATTGGCCTACTCCTGCTCCTATTTCTTATGTTCTTATGTTCTTATGTTCAACAAAGTTTTACAACTTTAGCTCATTCTACCCTCTGGTAATTCAAGGCAAATTTTGGGAACTAACATTTCATATCATTTAGATTTAAACACAAAAACAATATGCACAGTTTGCCAAAATCTAACTTGTCATTGTGAAATAATCTAAGTGTAGTCATTTTATCACTAATTTCAATGTTTTCTGCAGTGTGAAGGCAATAAATAACACAATAGTTATGCGAGATAGTAATTGCATTCACATACCACCTGACTCTCAGTGAACCCACACACCTGATGCCATGGTAAGAGCTCATTGGAAAACATTTCGCTATAGTAACCAGTAACTCACCTATCACAAAAGGTTCTGGTGCAAACAAAGGCTTTCCTCTTTGTGACACCTCAGTATTGTTGTCAGAGAGCTATTTTGTGCCATGATTATATCTCTTCACACTCCAAGAGTAATTTGCTAACATTTTCATTTCAAATCTGTATATTACATGTTTCCCTGTACAATATGGTCCGGCTATTTTTACCAAACAATTCTGTTATTCATGCACTCTTTGCGGAGCTGAGGAGAAAGAAGTATTGTGTCACCCCAAATAATAATAACCACGTTGATGAATAGACAGCCGTGTGTGTTTGTTTGTCTCTACGGGAAGAAATAAATCTGTTTTCTATTGAGCACTGTCATGCAATTCTCTTCGCGGTCCCCTCCATACAAATCTTTCTGGTCTGTCATTTCATACTGTAATCATCTTTAATGGGGAAATGTATGCACAGCAGTTGCCACAAAGCATTATGAGACAGAAATGCACTTCACAAATCACTTAGAGTTAACCTACAGCCTCTCATAAACATCCAGTGTGCCAGTAATTTAATGACAAACATAAGCTTAAAAAGCTTAGATTGTAACGTTGTATAATCCAAACTTGATTTTGCATTGCTGTATATATATTTAGCAGCCAGATCCCAATATATGTTTTTTTTTAAATAGTTACAATAACTGTTCAACTGACTGGGTATTCATATGTTGACCTTGAGGTGCACTATTTCTGCACATGTACATTTCAGAAATGGGATTAGTGACAGCAATAGAAGCTTACAGTAGTTCTAGTGGAGGTTCATGGGTATGTTCTTAGAAGAGTGCACACCTTTTCAGAGAGTCGACTGTGAGCTTTTCCTTTGAATACAAATGGACCTTTCATAAAATTGAAATTTCTTTTAACAGAAATATTTTGGGAATGTAAGTGTGAGCTGTTTGCGTCTTAACAGCCTCCATCTCCTCAGAACCACTAATAGGTTTTCTTCACACAGGGTGAGTCAGATACACATACATGACAGTTCCTGTTTCACCTTGTATGTAATCGTCCTATAGCAGGTCGCAATGGCTTTTTCATTTTCCTAACCTTTTGATCCAGAACAAGAAATATGCAAAAAGTGTGACACTGAGGCAGTGGGCATGACTGTACACAACTTGTCTCTCTGTTACTTGCAGCAAACAGCCCCACTCTCTTAGACAGGCAGATTTCTCGGAACCAATAGATTCCTAATTTTATCAAAATTATACTGCATCTGGATTAAGCAGCCATTTTATTTACAACACCACAACTATTATTAAAAGTAGTCAATCTCCCATGGTGTTGCTCACAGTAAGTTGGAGCATACAAGCATACAGTCACTATCTTGCTTGTGTCTGATATCTCCATGTTGCTGATTATCTCTGTCTCTCCTCTTCTGCTTCTGTCTATCTCTCTCTTTCTTCTCTGCTGCTCTCTCCCCATAACTCTTCTTTCTGCTTCTCCCTCTGTCCTCTTCTGCTTCTGTCTGTCTTTTTTCCTTTTTCTTTCAGGTGGGTAGTACAGCATGGTGTGGAGGGGAAAGGAGCCATCAATGGGGTGGGGCATTTTGGGGGTGGGGTTGCAGGGAAAATCTGGCACTCTGGCTGCCTTTCCATCCCATCCCCCAATCATGCTCCCCGCCTCCCCCTCCCCCCACACCCCCTTACTCTAAATGTGTCTCCGACCTCTTCACCATTCCACCATCTCCTCCCCTTCCTACTACCGCTCACTCCAATCACTACACCAACCTCCTCTCCTTTGAACTACCCACTCACCCCTATATCCTCCGACCCCCTCTCTTGCTCTGCTGCCACTCAGCTCACTCTTAACCTTCTATGACATTCCCCACCATTCCTATTCGCTCCTCCCAAGGATGGGTGGTGAGAGGCCAGAGGGTCCCTCACCTTCAACCTATGACCCTCCTCCTCTTACCTTCTACCTGTGTCCCTCCTCCCCTCCCTTCCTATCTGTTTCCTTCAAAGGGGTTTTGTTTGCTTTCAAAATTCAACTTTTCATTTTACTTTTCTCTATCCGTCACTCGCTCTGTCTCACGGGTGAAAAGAATGAACAATTACCTTTTCCAACATCAGCAAAACACAGGTAGATAATTAGTTGGCTTCAAAATTCTTCTGGTGTGTTTCTTTTTGAAAATTGAACTAGCATTAACATGATCATTCTCTCTCTCAGGATACGGTAATGTAGAGGTTATGTTACTGGAATAGTAATCCAGAGGCCACGACTGATAATCCACAGAACGTGAGTTAAAATCGCCACCTTGGGCAGTTTGAAAATTTTAATTCAGTTTTAAAAATCTGGAAATTAAAAAACTGGTCTCAGTAAAAGTGACCATGAAGTTATCAAACTGTCGGAAAAATTCAAAAAGGAAATACTGCAAATGCTGGAAATCTGAAATAAAAACAGAAAATGCTGGAGATACTCAGCGGGTCAGGCAGTATCTGTGAAGAGAGAAACAGAGTTAACGTTTCAGGTCGATGACCCTTCATCAGAACTGGAAAAAAGCAGGAAATGGAACAGATTTTTAAGCAAGGGTAGGGGCTGGGAAAGGGGGGAGGGGATGAAAGAACAAAAGGGAAGGTCTGTGATAGGATAGAAGGCAGGAGAGGTTAAGAGACATTAAGAGATATTCAAGGCAAAAGGAGATGGTAATGGGTCAGGTTAAGAAACAAAAGACGGCTCTAGATGAAGTGTAAATTGCGCTGGCAGAATGAAAGACAGCTGCCATGTGGGAGAGAAGAAAAAAGACACAGACAAAAAGTGTGGAAAAAAGGGTTGTCGGAAAAATTCAACTGGTTCACTAATGTCCTTTAGGGAAGGAAATTTGCTGCCCTACCCAGTCTGGCTTATATGTGTCTCAAGTCACACCAGTGTGGTTGACTCTTAACATACATAGAAACATAGAAGATAGGAGCAGGAGTAGGCCATTCGGCCCCTCGAGCCTGCTCCGCCATTCGATGAGATCATGGCTGATCATCCAAACTCAGTACCCTGTCCCTGCTTTCTCCCCATATCCCTTGATACCTTTAGCCTTAAGAAATATATCTAACTCCTTCTTGAATATATTTACTGACTTGGCCTCAACTGCCTTCTGTGGTAGAGAATTCCACAGGTTCACCACTCTCTGGGTGAAGAAATTCCTCCTCATCTCAGTCCGAAATGGCTTACCCCTTATCTTTAGATTGTGACTTCTTGTTCTGGACTCCCCCGCCATCGGGAACATCCTTCCTGCATCCAGTCTGTCTAGCCCTGTTAGAATTTTATAAGTTTCAATGAGATCTCCTCTCATTCTGCTAAACTCCAGCGAGTATAAGCCCAATCGACCCAATCTCTCCTCGTACGTCATTCCTTCCATCCCAGGTATCAGTCTGGTGAATCTTCGCTGCACACCCTCCATGGCAAGAACATCCTTCCTTAGATTAAGCGAACAAAACTGCACACAATACTCAAGGTGTGGTCTCACCAAGGCCCTGTACAGCTGCAGCAAGACATCCTTGTTCCTGTACTCAAACCCTCTCGCTACGAAGGCCAACATACCATTTGCCTTCTTAACCGCCTGCTGTACCTGCATGCTTACCTTCAGCGACTGGTGCACAAGGACACCCAGGTCTCGTTGCACTTCCCCTTCTCCCAATCTATTGCCGTTCAGATAATAATCTGCCTTCCTGTTTTGGCCACCAAAGTGGATAACCTCGCATTTATCCACATTATACTGCATCTGCCATGCTTCTGCCCAATCACCCAACCTGTCCAAATCATACTGGAGTTTCTCGGCATCCTCCTCGCAGCACACACGCCCACCCAGCTTTGTGTCATCTGCAAACTTGGAGATATTACATCTCATTCCCTCGTCTAGATCATTAATATATATAGTGAATAGCTGGGGTCCTAGGGCCGATCCCTGCGAAACCCCACTAGTCACTGCCTGCCACTCGGAAAAAGACCCGTTTATTCCAACTCTTTGCTTCCTGTCTGCCAACCAGTTCTCTATCCAAGTCAGTACCTTGCCCCCAATCCCATGTGCCTTAACTTTACACGCTAATCTCTTATGCGGGACCTTATCAAAAGCCTTCTGAAAGTTCAAATACACCACATCCACTGGTTCTCCCTTATCTATTCTATCAGTTACATCCTCAAAAAATTCCAGTAGATTAGTCAAGCACGATTTACC
Source organism: Squalus acanthias (assembly GCA_030390025.1). Lineage (NCBI taxonomy): Eukaryota > Metazoa > Chordata > Chondrichthyes > Squaliformes > Squalidae > Squalus > Squalus acanthias. The sequence goes on from CM059437.1 coordinate 68,269,664, forward strand.
TTTTGTAAATCCATGTTGACTTTGTCCAATCCTGTCACTGTTTTCCAAGTGCTCTGCTATTACATCTTTTAGAATGGACTCTAGCATTGCTCTCTCATTAACTGCCCTCTCAAGCAGTTGTATCGAACTGTTACAAAGAAGAAGGTCCACAACTACCTCCTCAGGACAACTAAGGATGGGCAATAAATACCGGCCTTGCCAGCGATGCACACATTCTGAAAATGAATTTAAAAAACTTTTTTCTTCCTTCCCTCTCCCCACTTAATGTGTTTTCTGAAGTTAATAGAATGCAAAACAAAAAATGTGTGTAATCAGAACAAAAGATGGGTAATCATTTTCTCCTCGCCCTTTCTCTCACATACAATCAGCTTCTTTTTTTTAAAAAACACAATATAAATTTTATCTCACTAAAGCTGTTCTCTTAATTTTCCAAATTATTTGTAGAAATTACTAGAAGCTAAAAAGAATATTTAATCAGTATAGCTGACTGAATGGTCTTTATGTCCTCTGGGTAATTAGACACCCTGCAGGTGCATCCAATGCAGTCCTTCAGACGTGTAGTCACTGTTGTAATATAGGGAAACGTCCAGGCTTTTGGATGAGGCTGAGGCCTTCGTGTGACAAGTTTAATGAAAGGATCATTAAACGCAAAAGACAATTCAGTGAATAAATTTAACCATGTTATTTTAAATATGTGATTTTTTAATTTTTATTTTGTATTAACTCAAAGGGTTGTGAATCTTTGGAATTCTCTACCCCAGGGGGCTGTGGTTGCTCAGTCGATGAGTATATTCAAGACAGAGATCGATAGATTTTTGGATACTAAGGGAACCAAGGGATATGGGGATAGTGCAGGAAGGTGAAGTTGAGGTAAAAGACCAGCCATGATCTAATTGAATGGCGGAGCAGGTTCAACGGGTCGAATGGCCTACTCCTGCTCCTATTTCTTATGTTCTTAACCTTTATTTTGGACATCTGAAATTTTACTCATTTAAAAAAATGGCAAATAATTTTTTTTCAGAAACCATTTTAAGCAATTTGTGGAAACCCAATGGCCAGATTCTGCAATCAAAGAGTGAAATACTCTCAATGTATAATAGTAGCGATTGTGTGTCACACAGCGTGACACCTTGGACATTGAAAAGGCTCCACCTATAGGAGTAACAGTTACTGCTGTACTTATCATAGGTTTTCAATGAAACACACACCCCACGTACCGAATTTATTCTATAATAGATACGCTTACGATGCAATAAAGATCTTTTATTGGGAGCACATTGTGTTAAGCAAACCTTTCCCTTTATCCGGGCATATCGACATAATATATCGACGATGAATCAGTATCTCATCAAATGACCTCTTTAAAGGAACATTCCCACAAATAGCACACTCATTATCGAAGATATACTGTGTAAAGAGATGGAACCTACAGCTAGATGAAGAGCCAGCCTTAGATTGCTATGTTATACTGTGTTAATGCTGCAAAGCCATGTTAGTATCAATGCATTCAGAGCTTTTCCATCCTATTGGTAATCCTGTCTCATTTATACTGTTGTGATTTCACCAACAAGAGGAAGCAATAGCTGATTGTTGCAATGAAAAGCATGGCTGCCAGCCACCAGGCCATCTGCCTCCTTCTCCTACTTCCATTCCAGCCATTTTCATGCACCCTACCTACTATGTAAACTCAACAAAAAAAACACACCTGTACCAACCCCATGTCGGTGTGTGTGCATCACATTACATATATAGATATATTGTTTAAAATTAGCTATTGATTGAGGTCTTCTACTCAAGAGCCACATCCTTGGTAAATCCCAGAAAAATCAGTTGAAGGGCATCCAAGATAGAAATGGAAGTGAATCAGATTAGCAAGACAGCCACATTACGGCCACTCCATGATTAGAGTTTACCAATATTTATCGTGACAGCAACAACTTACACTTATATAGCACCTTTGACATAGTAGACATCCCAAGGCACTTCACAGGAGCATTACCAAACAAAATCTGACACCGAGCCACATAAGGAGCTATTAGGATGGAAAGTAGTAGGTTTTAAGGAGCATCTTAAAGGAAGAAAGAGAGTTAGAGAGGCGGAGAGGTTGAGGAAGAGAATTCCAAAGTTACGGGCCTAGGCAGCTGAAGGCACGACCGCCAATGGCGGAGCCAAGAAAATTGGGGGTGCGCAAGAGGCCAGAATTGGAGGAGTGCAGAGATCCCGGAGGGTTGTAGGGCTGGAGGAGTTTAGAGATAGGGTGGGGCATGGAGGGATTTGAAAACAAGGATAAGAATTTTAAAATCAAGGCGTTGCCGGACTAGCATAGCATTTTTATGAAAGTTGACAAGAAGTAAGTGCAGAAAATTCAATTTGATGAAATCCACCCAAAATGGGGCTTTTGCATTTTCCAGCTTCTCTTGTTGGCCGTATGAAGGGGCCACATTTTGGTTTAAAAAAAGCAGATGCGAGGAAACAAGAGTGTCAAGGCCAGTAGAAAGTGTTAATGTTTTACCCTGAAATATGTTCATAAATCTTAACAGAGGAAAACATCTTTTTGGCCTAGAAATAACTTTCATTAATATGCACTTTACATGGTGAGATTCAGCTGTCTGCTCTTTCAACAGATCGAATGATTAAAATAATTGAATTAACACCTCCACTAAAATCTCTTCTTCTTAGGCAGTCCCTCAGAACCGAGGATGACTTGCTTCCACACTAAAGATGAGTTCTCAGGTGACTGATGAGTCCAATACGGGACCTACAGTCTCTGTCACAGGTGGGGCAGACGGTGGTTGAAGGGGCGGGTGGGTGGGGTGCTTGGGTTGACGTGCGCTCCTTCCGCTGTTTGCGCTTGCTCCCGGCGAAGAGACTCGGGGTGTTCGACGCCTTCCCAGATGCTTCTCCTCCACTTTGAGCAGTCTTGGACCAGGGATTCCCAGGTGTCGGAGGGATGTTGCACTTTTTCAAGGAGGCTTTGAGGGTGTCCTTGAAGCGTTTCCTGTACCCACCTGGGGCTCTCCTGCCGTGTCGGAGCTCCGAATAGAGTGCTTGTTTTGGGAGTCTCGTATCGGGCATGCGGACGATGTGGCCCGTCCATCCACTAAAATAGCAGATAGAGCAGCGTCGTGTTGGTAAATGATGGCAGCGATCCAGAAGGTCGGAGCTGGGGAGGCCGAAGGCTTCCTTGTGAGGCCTGGAGGTAGCACTCCTGCTCCACCTGGTGAACAAGGAGCTTAAAAATCAGGCAAATTTCTAAAACTTACCTGGGCCTCTTCTGGCCAGTCAGCTCCTTCCGCCATGTTGCTGTTGCCGGGCAGCAGGCAGCCCAGGACTCCTCCATTTTGAGGTTAAAAATAAGTTGCTGCGCCGTTGCCAAAATTGGCCCGCGACTTTTGCATGTTAAGTAGGCCCCCGCCTGCTTTTAGCAGGAGCCTCATCCAGGGCCTGAATTGCCGCCGTAAATATAACCAAGCTGCTTGTAGCAAAATTGTGCACGCATGCCTTTTTGTTTGCGGGTCGCGAAAGCCTATGAAACAAAAAAAATGCATTTAACTACTCTTTTGCAAAAATGTATGACCTTTAGTTTGTAATAGCATAAAGCAACCAAATCATCTGATTTATTTTTGCAAAATTATTTGACAGCAGAAGGGTCACTTAAAAAAACGACACCAAAAAGACCAAATCCAAGGTAAGCCGTATTTAGCGCACAATATCACCGGAAAGTTAAAGATGAAGAAGGCCATGTGGCCCATCTAAATTCATCCATCCCAGAAGATCACAAAGTCACCCCGTTACAGCATCCAGTTATAAAAAACATGAAAGGGACTTACATTTATATAGCGCCTTTCACGACCACAGGACATCCCAAAGCACTTTACAACCAATGAAGTACTTTTTGAAGTGGAGTCACTGTTGTAATGTAAGAAACGTGGCAGCCAATTTGCGCACAGCAAGCTCCCACAAACAGCAATGTGATAATGGCCAGAATATCCTGTTTTTGTTATGTTGATTGAGGGATAAATTTTGGCCAGGACACCGGGGATAACTCCCCTGCTCTTCTTCGAAATAGTGCCATAGGATCTTTTACATCCACCTGAGAGAGCAGACAGGGCCTCGGTTTAATCTCTCATCTGAAAAACGGCACCTCCGACAGTGCGACACTCCCTCAGTACTGCACTGCAGTGTCAACCTAGATTTTTGTGCTCAAGTCTCTGGAGTTGAACTTGAACCCACAACTGGACCAGCCACATAAATACTGTGGCAATAAGAGCAGGTCAGAAGCTAGGTATTCTGTGGCAAGTGTCTCACCTCCTGACTCCCCAAAGCCTTTCTACCATCTACAAGGCACAAGTAAGGAGTGTGATGGAATACTCTCCATTTGCCTGGATGAGTGCAGCTCCAACAACACTCAAGAAGCTCGACACCATACAGGACAAAGCAGCCCGCTTGATTGGCACCTCATCTACCACCTTAAACATTCACTCCCTCCACCACCAGCGTACCGTGGCTGCAGTGTGTACCATCTACAAGATGCACTGCAGCAACTCGCCAAGGCTTCTTCGGCAGCACCTCCCAAACCCGCAACCTCTTCCACCTCGAAGGACAAGGGCAGCAGGCACATGGGAACACCACCACCTCCAAGTTCCCCTCCAAGTCACACACCATCCTGACTTAGAAGTATATCGCCGATCCTTCATCGTCGCTGGGTCAAAATCCTGGAACTCTCTACCTAACAGCACTGTGGGAGTACCTTCACCACACAGACTGCAGCAGTTCAAGAAGGCAGGCTCACCACCACCTTCTCAAGGGCAATTAGGGATGGGCAATAAATGCTGGCCTTGCCAGTGATGCCCGCTTCCCATAAACGAATAAAGAAAACCAACCTTCATGACTCAGAGGCGAGGGTGCTACCCACTGAGCCACTGGCTGACACACTAGCATTTATTTCTTAAACATTTTCATGGTTTTTGCCTCCATGATCCAGCAGTGTATTCCGTGCATTAATCGCTCTCTGGGGTAGATCTTGACTTTGCGCGATAGTGTGAAATGGGTGATAGTGACTCAGCAACCTGTTTCACATCTCTCCCGAATTTTATTTCTATTGAAGTCAATGGAAGTAAAATTTGAGAGAGATATAAAATGGGCTGCCGACTCGCTAGCACGCCTTTTACGCTATTGCGCAGTCAAGATCTACCTCTATGTGAAGAAGAATTTCCCGATAGTAGTCCAAAAAATCATGCTTATTAGTTTTAACCTGTGTTCCTTTGTCCGACTCTCACAATTTAACTTAAAGTAATAGTTCGCATTTACCTTTTCCAATCCCTCAACTATATAATATAACTCTATAAGATCACTGCTGAGATGCAGCCTTTGCAGGGTGAAGTCCAAGTTGCTCCAGTCTTTGCTGATAATTCAGACCTTTGACACTAGGGATTAGTCTTGTGCCTCTTCCCTGCACTGCCTCCAGCACTTGATTGTCTCTCCTTTGTCTGGGCGACCAGAACTGAACACAGTATTCAGGGTAAGGTCTGACCAGAGCACAGTGCAGTTGGTTCATAATTTCCCCTGACTTCTCTTCTATTGTTTTGGATATACAGCTCAACATTTTAATGGCATTGTTGATTGCTGCTGTACATTGGGGGGATGCCTAACTGCACGGAGACAGTGCTAACATTGGAAAATATGGTCTCGTGTATGCGTGCGGTTCCACTGGAAAATTTGCTAATTGTAATATTAGGTACTTGCATTGGAATAGCAATTTTCATGGATTAATTTTTTTTTGAAATTGACATTTCAGAACCACCTCTCACTACTGTAAGCTTTCCAAATTCACAATGCAATCTTGCTGGATTTCAGACAGGCCTGTGACATAATTAAGGTGATTCAATTCGATTACGCTCAAAGGAAAAATTAAGTGAGATCTAGAAAAAAAGTCAAAACGCAGGAGAGAGACAAAAAAACGGTAAATAAAATTATTCAAACACAAGGAACATCTTTTTGCAGCAAATGGAAGTGGGGCGATAATGTGGCTGTGCTACTTAATAAGTACTTGTCCTTATCCTGTGTCTGCAATGGACAGTAGAGAAATATTGTCAGTTCATTTTAACCTTGTTTACTCAGGGAATGAAATAGTGCTTGAATCAACTGCTCTGAATTAAGTACACTACCCTTCGCTTATCTCCCAGTTTGCAATGCAGCAGTTTACATAAAGGAGATTAGAATTTGAATAGTTGCTGAGATATACACTATGCGCATGGTGCTCGGCCCAATGATGTCATGAAAAGACATGCATTACTCTGTGATATAACTGTAAGCCAAGTGAAAAAGATTGAGAATCAGCAATACTTTCATTCATTTACAATCCTGATAAGTTTCCGACACGCTATTGGTATATCTTGTACTTTGTTCACGCTATGTTAAATAAATGGCCTGTCTGGTGTGGAGGGTGGGGGGCTAGGAGAGGATACCGGGGGAACGTGAGAACAGGCCAGCAGTGAGCTGGAAGAATTTTGGGAGGCACGGAGGAACACTCCTGCTCCTCTTGGCACAACAAAAATCTTACTTTTTGGGAGAAGCCTCCAGCAATCCCTTTAAGGATCGCTGTTTAGGCCTCTCAACACCTGGAGAAATGGGGACAGAAAGTGCTGCACCCATTTCTATTTAAAAGTTGCAATCGTGGTCCGGCAACAGATGTAGGACCCTGTTCTACTTAACTGCCCATTTAAAGGCCTGCTTGAAAGTTGATTCAGGCAGGAAAATAGGCACACAGATCCCCACCAGACTTCTTTGGTTGCCCCATTTTTCAGGCGCAAAACAGGCAGCCAGCAGTTGAAATTTCCCCCACCCCCAGCTCCATCTCTGTAATTTACTCCAGCACTACAACTTCACCCGAACTCGCCGCTCCTCTGACTCTAGGCCTCCCTTTTATCCAACCATTGGCAGCTATGCCTTCAGCCACTTGAAAAACAAATTCCCTTCCGAAGCCATTCTAATTTGAATATAAAAGTAAAAATATAAAAAAGTGATATTTGTATTGGCAAAGAACAGTAACAATTTCACAGTATGCAGATATTACAGGCCTACTTTGCTGCTGCATGTGAACAATAAAATACTAGCTAAAGTCTCACCAACCAGATAAGAGCAAGTCCTACCACTTGTAATTCATGAGACCAAGGGTGTTTTCTAATGGAACAATACTCTTCAAACATGAAACATATCCTTTTATTTTCCAATTCGCCATACAAGTGGACCATTATCATGGGTTGTAGAGAAAGGGTGGAATGTACGTTTTTGCCCAATACTCTGGTGAAGTTCAACTTTGGGCCCAACTTAACTCAATGGATCAGAATTTTGTACTTGATGCCTCTGGGGGTCAATTTCAAAAGATGTCTTCCCCAATCTCTCTAAACTGGATGAAAGTGCCTTACAGGCCTGGTCTTTGTTTTTGTGCTTGCATTGAAACTTTTAATGAAGTCTCAAAATCAGGGATTTAATATAAGGGCAAAATTTATATGTGATGAGCTTTTGTTCTTCCTTCAAGATCTTCAATTTCCCTCTATTCAATGTAATTTTGGAATTGGGCAAAAATTTGGGTTAAAAAGTCTTACTACTAATTAGTGTTAGTTCAACAATGATACAAAAGAGAATAATTCTAAATGATCTCCCAAGAGAATGATTAATATTGTCATAATCCCAGCTCCTCATTATTAGTGGAGGTCAAATTGTCTCAGGTGATTGCAAAGATATAGGGAGATCAAACTAGATGGAAGGCTTTATTTCTTTCCTTGAAAGGCAGAGTTAATACAGTTAAAATAAATGTCATGTTCAAACTGAAATATATATATATGATGCTGCCAATTTGATTGCATTGGTTCAAAAAATGTAGACTTTTTTGTGGAAACAGAAGATGCTGTCAATTTGCTTGTCAGAATGCAAACATGAGAGAATACCAGGACCGGGCCTTTCAGTTCCAGGACTATATGACTGGTATTTCAAATTTAAATATGTAGTGCAGTAACTATTCCCACAGGTGAGTGTGCCAGGATGATGGCTGTACAATGAGGGAAGACTTTAGAAAATATTTCCCTCTGGGGTCTTTTTTAAAAATTTCGCCACATCTGGGTGTTAATGTGCCAACAAAATTATTGAGCCTTTGTGCAGCTATCTGTCGACAATCTTACTTGATGACAGGTTGACCTTGCTTGTTGTAAACTGGGTTCATTCTGGGGTAAATCAACCCTTCTTCTAGATTCTAAATCAATGCTATTTATTTAAATTATCTCACCACCAGAACCCCCTTTAAAAATCAACCGGTTAAAAAAGATTTGGATCAACCTTGACATTCCTTTGATTTTTTTAATTCATTTATGTTGTATCATTTTCTATTTTTGTACCTCGTGTATGAGACGAAGGGACAGATTTTCCCTTCCCTGCATAGGGATCACCTGGGTGCAGTGAATAAAGGAAAATCAGGTGGGAGGAGCCCAGCTGATTCTCAATTAGTTCATTTAGATTGATGGGCATTGGGCAGGCTCCATTAGGGGCATCGCTCCTCCCCACCCAGTTTCCCTGTATTTGCTGTGTCCAGCCCCAGGTGTAGGAAGAGGAAAATTTGCTGCTACAAATTTATGTCCCTGTTTGGGGCCAAAGGTTGCAGTTCACTTTATATGGAAATCATATCCTCTTTCAGGTTTTCCCCTTGACTGGGTCCCCTCCCAAAGCGCTGTGATAACAGTACATTTCTATTAGCTATTGCTCCACTCCACTTCTCCAGCGCTGTGGTATTTAAGTAGCAAATTTGCCTCCCAACTCCCAATTTCAGTCCAAGTTCTCACTGCTGCTCTGAAATCAGATATGGCCCAGCAAGATGGGTATAAGTAGAGGAGATTTAAGATCAGCAATGGGAAGCAGGATTGAAGTTTGGAGGGAGAGTATAATATCACACTGCCAAAAGGGCAGAGCAACAATCGGTAGGAATGCATTGGTTGAAATCAGAAAGAACAGAGAGGAAATGGGGGTGAAATTGGATAGCGCTGGCCTGCTGGTGCAACCTGGGCACAGGGAATGGTCCCTGCACTGGAATGGTTGGGCCCGAAGTAGTTGGTCGTTACTGGCATTGAATGTGCCAGCTCTATGCTTTATGGTTGCTGCAGGTATCCTTGCAGCACATGGCACAGCTCTGAATATATGGATCTCTGTTGACCTTGAACCCCCCTAAAGATAATTCCCCGTTATAATTTCCATAGGTGTGCAAGGGCCTGCAGAATTGGTTGAGACCGTCTTGGTGGGTGTGGCCAATCAGGCTGCGCTGGCTACCTTCTTTCCTGCAGTGCTTCTGAAAGTAGAGCTTACTGTGATTGGGATGCCTCTGGGAGAGAGTGAGCATTACAGCTAATCGGGTATTCACATGTCTTGGTGGTGCCATTGGGGTCAGCTTCCTTTGAGAAGAGGAGCCTCCCCATGCCCTAATTGTCTTCCAAAGCAAGGTGTGCTCACCTTTGTCCACATATGTGGTTGTGAAGGTACCAGCAGGTGAGCCCAGAGCATCTCTCAAGCTGCCTGATACGCCTGGCATAGCTCCATGGGTCCTCTTCTTCCAAAAATCATCAGGTAGGGTGATTCCTATCGGGAAACCTACTGTTTTCAGTTATGGTGCGAGCAGATTTATTTTTACAATTGGCACAAAGGCTCATGAAAACCTAGCAGAATTTTTTAAAATTAATCCATTAACAAAAATGGTCAATAAATGAATGCAACAGGAAGGATTGAAGTTACTTACTTCATCCCTTTAAACCACTTACTGCCACAGTTGATTCTCTAACAACCTTGGAGGCCCATTTCGAATGGGAGTCCTTCACGCAAAGATGCCTTGCATGCCCAACAACAGGAAAAGGTTTATAGGACAGACAAGCCCCTAAATACCTTATTTAAATGAAGCACTTAGCTGTTTCATGCACATTTTTCCAATGCTGCTGGTCCCACCCCCTGGAAATTACATGGGAGCACAAAGTGGGTGGAGTTCCAGTGGAATAGAACTCCTGCCCATTTTTCTGCTACCACTGTCTAATTTACCACCATTATGAAGAATGGCCAGCACCAGAACATCTGGGCTGCTGAGTCCAATTATATGGGCGCGATCTTGCCAGCCCTGGGGAGGTGGGTTTGGAGGCGGGACTGCCAGGAAAATGGCAGAATCTGGGGGCAGGTACCCATCCCGCCCCCAACCCGCCTCCGTGCCATCTTGCCAGGAGGCGGGTAGCCATCCCGCGCCGGGTCCCATCTCCTTGGAGGCGGGAAGGGGATTAGTGCCACTTATCTGCCTGTTAACAGGTAGTTAACAGGCAAATAAGAGGATTATCCCCATTTTACCCACACAAGTGCGGGCTTCCCGAAGGCTCCGAACCCTGCCAGGGTCACCGAGGCGAGCAGTGGGTCTGTGGGGGTCGGAGGGGTGCAAAAGTGCGCTGTGAAGGTAAGTGATGGGTGCAAGTGTGGAGAGGTGAGTATGTGAGGTAAGTGGAAAGTGTTAGTAAAAGTTTACTTACCTTTGTTTCGTCCTGCAGGCTTCAAGAGTTGGGTATGTGGAGAGTCTCGCACCTCCGCGGCAGAGATGACAGATGGCTGCTGCATTCTCCAATGCAGCAACCATCTAATGTCTGCTAAATAAAGAGGTTTGATGAGGTCTTGAATTCAAGAACTCATCAAACTACATAGAATGTCAGTGTTTGACAGCTTCACAGAGCTGTCAAATGATGACAATTCATCTGTCAAAAATTTTTGACAGATGAAACGTCATACGCTAACATTCTCTGTAACCGGCTTCCCCTTAATTGGCCTGCTAAGCCCACTAGGCGGGCTTAACAAGATCAATCAAGGGAAAATAATGCGGGTTGGCCAGAAGTTGATGGAGGCGTGACTGAAACCCGACAAGTGGGAGTCCAGCCTCCAAAAGCTCCCCATTGGCAAAATCCAGCCCCATAAGTTAGTATGGATGCAGCTGAAGTTGAAGCACCCTGGATTAATGCATCAATTTAAGCTCCTAATACCACTGAAATCAGTAATTCTTCTGAGCCAGTATCTGCCAGACATTTTCAGACATTAACAGAATAAAATCAAACAGATGTTTAAGTTAATCATAAACGTTAGTAGCACTGTGATTTTGAAAGGGTGTTCTGAGGGTGAGGCTCTCTCTTTAAGAGATGGCAGACATCTGGGATCCAGGACGTTAAGGGGTTTTACGAAACAGAGGGGTGTTACAATCATTTTTATAAATGCTTACAGATCAGAGAGGTCCTGAAGGGCCATTTTGCAGCTGGAACAGGCCTAAAGGGAGAATTAGTGTTCCATCTGTTCATAAAGCAGAAAACAGATAACTTCTTTTTGTACACAAACATCTAAATATGGAAATGAGCTGAGTCAAAAGCAAAGTGTCTCACTTAAGTGATCGTTCTTCACGTATCAGCCTTGCCAGTGAGTTTCAGTTGGCTATTCAACTGTGGAGAATATCACCCTAGTCCACATGCATTTTCTAGTAGGAGTTACTAGATAGTAATCAGTAGTGGGATCCCTGCTGATTTTTCTCCTCCATTGCCTGGGGACATGGAGGCCATTGTCACACCCAGTTGCTGCCTTGGCTCAGATCAGGTAATTCACACAGACTGGGAATGAATCCTGGGTCCTTTTATCTTGTATGCCCCAATACTGTACTGGATGGTGCCATTTTCCACTGGACATGATGCGGAGATGCCGGCGTTGGACTGGGGTGGACAAAAATGAGAAGTCGCACAACACCAGGTTATAGTCCAACAGATTTATTTAAAATTACAAGCTTTCGGAGCTATCGCCCCTTCGTCAGGTAAAGTTACTTTACCTGACGAAGGGGCGATAGCTCCGAAAGCTTGTAATTTTAAATAAATCTGTTGGACTATAACCTGGTGTTGTGCGACTTCTCATATTTTCCACTGGAGCTATAGCTTATTTGCATGTCCAGATCCCTTTGAATAATATTAATCTCCCTACAGTAGTCATTTGTCCCCATAATATGATGACATTGGCAAACTCAGTAATATTGTTAGAAATACCCTCCTTCATGGCATTTAGAAATAAACAGCAAGGGACATTTAACAGATCCATGAAGAGCACCACTGCTCACTATAGAGACCATGTATAGTGTCCATTTATTATCACCTTCTCATTTATGTTGCTAAGCCCATTTTAAATCCAGCTGATTATTTTATGATAAATCCCATGTCCCTTTGTTTTCTTTAAAGGTCCTAAATGCAGAATATTGTCAAAAGATTTCTGAAAATACAAGTATATCTATTGGTTATTCCTCATCCGCTAAATGAATGATCTCCTGAAATAATTCCAGTACATTCATAAAGTATAACCTATTACCGTACTCTTAAATAACACTGACTCTCATGGCTTCTACATTCTTGAAATGACCATTGATGGTCATAATTTTGGTATTTTTGGGCTGGATTTTCATGGGGAAGGCAGGTTGGGGGTTGACTTTAACAGCAGGGCCTGATTTGCATCTGAAGCCTCTGATTCCCGCCCGCAGCCAGCCAGGTGGGGAGGCTGGCTGGCTGCGGGTGGGTAGGCCTGCGGCACTAGGCCACACAGAGGCAGGAGGGAGGGATCAGGTGGGGGCCGGTGCCTGCCTCCGGAGGACTGAGGGAGGGAGGGAGGGATGAGGTGAGGATGATCACGGTCGTCGAGGGACCGGGTGGGGGAGGTGAAGATCAGATCGGGTCCGGCCACCAGAGGAGAGTGGCCGGCCATCGTTGAGGTGGGGGGGGAGGACCAGATCGGGGCCGGCCACCAGAGGATCGTGGCCGGCCTCAGGATGATCGTTGGGGGGAGGGTCCGGGAAGGCGATCAGAGGCCTCGTGAGGGGCTCTCCAATTGCGGGGGATGGGTTAGGTAGGGACCCTGAATCCAGGAGGTATGTGTAAAGGCACTTACCTCCTGGATGCTGCAGTCCTTGCCTTGCTGTAACTGCCGGGTTTACGAAGTGTGTAAAACCCAACCAGATAGAGTTAAAAAACAAAATGGTGGTTAAAGAAGAGGCTTCCAGCCTCATTGTAATATTTAAATTAGTGTCCCGCCTCCTGGCAGCGGGTTGGCTGCCCGCCCCCCCCCATCCCATTCTGCCTCCCGTCCCGCCTCCGTTAAAACCAGAAGTGGGAGGGATGGGATGGGTTCAGGTCTGGATTCCGATTTTTAACAATTTAACTACCCCCACACTCCAAACCCACCCATTTTTTCAGGTAAAAATTCCCCCGTTGGGTGAGTTTCAATTCAAATTAAAATTACACAAATTTGTCGGTTACTCCAGGTGCATTCCCCGCTCAGGCCCGAGTTAAAATTACAGTCGGGTCTCAATGATGTCATTGGGCCGCAACATGCATATGTAAAGAAGGACCCTGTTGGCTCCAGGTGTGTGTCCTTGCTGCCTTGCTCAGGAGAGCAGGTTAAAATTGCAGATGTTGTGATCATGGCGGCTTTCGGACAGGTAAGAGCCAGGGTGATTTTCAGTGCCCACCCGCCAGGTTTCTGCATGAGAGAGTAGGGTTAAAATTGCCCCCTGAGATGATATAGCTGTTTCTGTCATAGGGCTCAAACTGGAACTGTGAAATATTTCTCAGATTTGATTCAAAGTCAGATGTTATCAATGTTTCTGGGATTTGACTGAGTTGAGGTGCTACGTATGTTCTGTGTTGAATTTGATTTAAATTGGGATAGTGAGGATAGATATGGGACCTTTTCATATATATTTCTTTGATGGTTTGATTCAAATTGGGACGGTGTCAATGTTTTTTGGATTTGATTTAAGCCAGGATATTGTCTATGTTCTTTGTGGGATACAATTCAGACTGGGTGGCATTATTATTTCTGACTAGGATTCAATTCACATTGGATGGTCATGATGCTTTGGTGTCAGCCATGGCTCAGTGGGTAGCACTCTTGTCTCTGAGTCAGAAGGTTGTGGGTTCAAGTCCCACTCCAGAGACTTGAGCACAAAGGTCTAGGCTGACGCTCCAGGACAGTACCGAGGGAGTACTGCACTGTCGGAGGTACTGTTTTTCAGAGAAGATGTTAACCGAGGCCCTCTCAGGTCGACGTAAAAGATTCCATGGCACTATTTTGAAGAAGAGCAAGGGAGTTCTCCCCGGTGTCCTGGCCAATATTTATCCCTCAATCAACATCACTAAAACAGATTATCTGGTCATTATCACATTGCTGTTTGTGGGAGCTTGCTGTGTGCAAATTGGCTGCCGCGTTTCCTACATTACAACAATGACTACACTTCAAAAGTACTTCATTGGCTGTAAGTGCTTTGGGACATTATATAATTGCAAGTCTTTCTATTTAGATTCGCTTGAAATTAGGGTGGTGTCGATCTGGAATTCAAATCAAGCTCAGGTGGTATTGATGTTTCTGGGATCTGATTCAGTACAAGATTCTATTTTATTATTTTTTAATTATTTTCTGTAAATAATAATATTGATTCTGATATCCTGAAATTGTAAAGCCTCGATTTAGTTCCTTGGTTTCACAGAAGAATGGTTGCACACAACACTGGCTTCCAAGATTCATCATTTGTCAAAATAGTTTTGGGATGCAAAGTCATTGTCATCCAAAAATTAAGTCTTATTTTAGCTGTAACAAAAGCAAGTTTTTAATAGCTAAAGCAAAACATAAGGATAAGGTCCTGAAAATTGTAGCCCAAATCACATTGGCATCCTGAGGTTGTGAAAGGTGCTATATAAATGCAAGTTTTTCTTTCTATCTCAGAATACCAAATTCAAACGCATGTGTGTTGTGCCAACAATAAAAGTTTTCTCTTTGTTTATCTCAGTAAAAATTGCACCAAAGGTGACTAAATTGGGCTCTTTTGTGTGTTAAATTATGAGATATTAGTTCAGGAAAATGTTATTGATAAATCCTGCTTGATTAGTTCAAAATGAAAGGAAAATGCTGGGCTGCAAAACAAGAACTTGCAGCAAGCAGAAGGTACTTCACCCAATATAGAGTTTCTATTAGTTCAGCCAGTTCCTTTGTACACAATCCTACATAATGTATTTACTTATCAGAATTATTCATTTAGCATAAAAATCACACTAAAAAATGACAGCAAGGTATTAACTAAAATTGTGTGCCACAGCACTGGCACAACACAAATCTTTTATTTATTCAGGAAGAATATAACATTACAAAGACTTGTTGGTGTGATATTTCTGCAGTTATGTAAATTAACAGCGGTGAAATTAATTAAAAAATATGTTTAAACTCTCAACTCAATTCTAAGTTGTTGCTATCTCAATCTAATGTAGGTGTATTGCTTGTAACTCCTAATACAGAATGCAACTACTTGTTATTTGGGCTATTATGTGATTTAAACAAGTGCCATAATCTGCTTTTAAAAAGGAGTTTGAAGATGAAAGTAGTCAGGTAGTGGGAATAACTAAATGGATGCATATTATGTAAACTTGGTTCATCTGTCTATTGAATAATTTCATTTCATGGCAAGATCCACACTGTAGAATCTCAAAAATCCCAAATCACAAATACTCCAAAGGTTCGACCATAATTCTTATCTGCATTCCCAACAGTTAACAACAGACATAAAGAAAACTCTGCCTTCTTTGCTTATTTGGGGTCATAGGTTCTGTGAATCAGCTGTGAAATAACTAACAGCAGTGCTTGATATATACAGCTCTAAAAATGACAAACACCTTTGGACTCCTCTATGTCATTGTTTGGTGACATCATTTGTGCTCGAGGAAGAAGGCTACCCTTTGAGAGCTGGTAAGCTCGGAAGGTTATTCAGTTCACTTTAATGTCAAATAGATATTAGTAGATTTCTTCCAGCTCACAGATATGTTGCATTACATTTAAGTCAGTTCTGTGTGCATTTTTTTTAATGTACATTCTTTGCTGCCGTACTGTTCCCTTGGTGGGCTGTTAGAGCACGAGCATTAATTTTCCCTTTAATATGGTACTCAGTGGAGGCAAAAGTCAGACTGTGACCTTTTTCATTGTGCTGCTGCTGCCTTGCACTGCTCTGCTTCATTGATAGTAATTATTTCATTAGGATTCATTTTTTATTCAATGTGCACTCGGTCTCTTGTTACAGTATTTCTGTCATACATTCCCAGCTTTAGAATAAAAATTAACATTTACAGTAAAATATGAACCAACTAGGGAACAGGCTATTTTAGATCTAGTATTGTGCAATGAGGAAGGGTTAATTAATAACCTTGTATTGAAGGGGCCTTTAGGGAAGAGTGACCATAATATGATAGAATTTTATACTGAGTTTGAAAGTGATTTAGTTAAATCCGAAACTAGGGTCTTAAATCTAAATAAAGCAAACTACGTAGGTATGAGGAGCGAGTTGGCTAAGGTAGATTGGGAAACTACATTAAAAGTTTGACGGTAGAGAAGCAATGGCTAGCAATTAAAGAATTAATACATAATTTACAACAAATATACATTCCTTTAAGGCACAAAAACCCCACAGGAAAAGTGGTCCAACCGTGGCTAACAAGAGAAGTTAAAGATAGTATTAGCTCAAAGGAAGAGGCTTATAATGTTGCCAAAAAGATTAGTAAGCCTGAGGATTGGGAGGAATTTAGAATTCAGCAAAGGAGGACCAAGAAATTAATAAAGAAAGGAAAAATGGAATATGAGAGTAAACTAGCGAGAGACATAAAAACAGACTGTAAAAGCTTCTATAGGTATGTAAAAAGGAAAAGATTAGCAAAAGTAAATGTGGGTCCCTTACAGGCTGAGACAGGAGAAATTATATTGGGGAATAAGGAAATGGCAGAGAAATTAAACAAATACTTTGGCCGCGATTTCGCCAGCGGAGGCGGGAGGGCTGTGGAGGCTCAGTCGTTGAGTATATTCAAGACAGAGATCGATATATTTTTGGATATTAAGGGAATCAAGGGATATGGGGATAGTGCAGGAAAGTGGAGTTGAGGTAGAAGATCAACCATGATCTTATTGAATGGCGGAGCAGGCTCGAGGGGCCTTATGGCCTACTCCTGCTCTTATTTCTTATGTTCTTATGAAAGAAAAAATCATGATCTTTTGGAACTACAAAAATTATAGTAAAAATTTTAGTACCACAGATGTTTTACTCTGTTCTCAGAATTATATAGGATCTACTCACTGGGCTGAAGGTTTTGCATGACAGTACAGAGTGGCCCAGATTTTGCGGTAAGAATAACAGTGAGGCTATCAGCGCTCACCGTTATAAAGGAGTAAATTGGACAGCAACTTCCGGCATCTGCACATGCACAGTTAAACGCGGAAATCAGGAAGTTGCCCTGCTCATCCTGAAGCTGTGCTATATCAGTATCTCGCCAATTGGAACACCCATGACGCGACTGCAGCTGAAATCATGGGGCAAACGTGGAAACCTATAGGCCTAGAAATTGGGCTACTTACCGCCACCCGTTTGCGCCGCTATCCTGGCAAAAAATGGCAGCCACCACTCTAGCGCCCTTCTCTGGTGCGGGACTCAGTGGCCGCCATTTTGTTGAGCGCCGTAGCGCTGCCAATAGCAGTGCTGGCCCTGGAGATGTAAATGAAGAGAGAGTGATGTCAGTCAGCGTGCAACGCCGACTTACCGTCACCTCTGCGAACTTCGACCTTAGCGCTTAGTTCAGCGCTGGGTCCTAAGCTCGCTCTGAAAACCCAGCTTTCAGCAGACTGACAGAGATGCTGTCAGCACTTCTTAAAGGGACACACACATCTTTCAGATAAGTTTGCATTTAAGCTTTTGGACTGGATTTTTAAAATTTTATTCAAGTAGTGTCTTGGTGCAATACATGTTAAAAAAATGTAAATGTGCAGGGAGTGCTGCTGGACGCTTGCAAGGCCTCGGATGGTAAAGGAAGGCCTCTGAGAAGACAGAAAATGCTGGAAATACTCAGCAGGTCAGGCAACATCCGTGGAGAGAGAAACAGAGTTCACGTCTCAAGTCGAGATGCTGCCTGATCTGCTGAGTATTTCCAACATTTTATGCTTTTATTGCAGAATCCACTCGCAGAGGGAAGAGGAAGACACAGAAGAGGAAGACGCAGAAGAGGAGGAAGCAGAAGAGGAGGAAGCAGAAGGAAGGGTGCAACCCAGACAGCCCCTTTCTAGCCGGGATATCCGGGATGGAATCATCCACCTGCAGTCCCAGTGAACACAACCCCAATTCCCCTTTCAACATTTGTCCCACACCTTACCTTCCCTCTGTTACTGACCATCACAGCGTCCTCTTGGCCACAATGCTGAAATAAAAGCCACCACAAAGCAAACTTTTCAATCCAACTTTATACATCTATCCATCCAATATGACATCAAGAAATCAATTCATCACCCTTATGCATTCCGTTAGTGACTGTCTTGTGTGTGCCTTTGCTTATCCTACTGATGTCACACAGTGATACCCCAGTGGCTGCAGCATAGTTGGTGGAAGGCTGCCGACTTTCAGTGGGAAAGACTGCAGATGGCCTTGCAGGCCGACCTTGAGGAGCTGGTGGCTGGGAGTGTGAAATCAAGTGACGATGTTTCTTCTTCTTCTTCTTCAGTCTCTTCTCCCTCTTCTTGGTCACCACTGGCTGGGCAGGCTGCATTTCTTGGGTGTGTGAAATGAGGAAGGTACAAGGGTGCAGTTGTGGTGAGGGGAGAGAGGGAAAGCAAGAAGTGCATGCGAGAAGGAAGATAATGTATGAGGAAACCAGCATCTTGGCCAAGTGCTCAGCCATGCCCCTGCCAAGAGTGACCAGCACCGTCTCCTCCAAGGGGGTGAGGTAAAGCTAGGAATGGGAGGTGTTTGGTACAGATTGTTGGTGGGTGAGTGATTGGGGGAGGGGCGGGTGTCGTGCGTTGAGCTGTGTGTGAGGCTAGTGGTGCAGTTGGTAGGAGACGGCGTTTGAAGATGCATTCACTGACCTTGACCACTGGTCTGAGGTCATGAAGCTTCTTTGGGTACTGGAGCCAGGTGGTGAGGTGACATTGCTGGCAGTGATGGCCTTGGTGATCTGGTCCCACATCGTTCTTTCTGGAGGGCCTCCTGGCCCCTGTGGGTAGAGGACCTCTCTTGCAGTGTTGACCCCCTGCGCAAAGCTGGAGTGCTGCGTGAGAGACCCTGGGTGCCCCTTCCCAGGCTTGCTGAGCTATCTGCGGTAGTGCTGAAGCACTTTTCCCATTTTTTTAGGTGCGGAAGGGAATTCAGCTTTAAGAGACGAAGGGCAGAATTTTCATTGACCCGTGGAGGCGGGTTTGGAGGCGTGTGGGGTGGGAAAATAGCAGATTCGGGGGTCACGAATCCATCCCGCCCCCAACCCGCCTCCATGCCAGTTTCGCTGGAGGCGGGTTCCCGACCTGTGCTGGGAGCTGCCTCCCCGAGGCGGGAAGGGGATTAGTGACAATTAACTGCCTGTTAACAGGTAGTTAACAGGCAGTTTGTTGCCTAATCCCTATTTTTAGCCCTGAAGTGTGGGCTACCCGACGGCTCCAAACCACGCCGTTTTAGCGAGGCAGACCATGGGTCTGCAGGGATTGGCGAGGTCGATATGTCCAGTGGGCAGGTGAGTGATGGGTGCATGTGTGCAGAGGTAAGTGTGTAAGGTAAGTGTAAAGTGTGGAAAAAAGTTTTACTTACCTTAACTTCCTCCTGCAGGTGTCAGCCCTTCAGGTCTCGGGAGTCAGAAATCTCACCGGCACAGAAAGCAGAATGGCCGTTGAGCTGTCAAAAGTTGCAGCCTCTGTTTTCTGTGCTGGATTGATTTCTAACTGAGTCTAAGTGCAGGGACTCACGTTAGAAATCATATTGTCAGTGTTTGACAGCTTCACAGAGCTGTCAAACGCTGAAATTTCATCTGTCAAAAGCTCTTGACAGATGAAATTTCAATGGCTGACGTCACCTGTATCCAAGGGACCGCTGGGCGGGCTTAACAAGGTCAATCAAGGGAAAATACAGTGGGTTGGCCACAAGTCGATGGAGGCGGGACTACAACCCAAAAAGTAGGAGTCCCGCCTCCAACACATCCCCATTGACAAAATCCAGCCGAAGACTCCCATTTGGGAATTCTTTGTAATGTTAATTTTTTTTCAGAAGACAGTTGAGCTGTAAGGGGTAAAAACTGCCTATTTTTACATGATTCTTATTTTTTTCATTTCAGAAGGCAGTTTCCCTTTAGATACTGCTTTCTGAAATAACAGCCTCGCTTTCAGAGCAGGCTGTTCTTGCTGCAATGATGCTACGACCATGCTACATTGAGGCCTCCTGCTGGGACGAATGCCACCAGGATGGTGTTGCACTGTGAGTTTAGCACTGGGCTAATGTTAATTAGTCCCCAGCGCCAATTTTTCAGTCCTGCCAGCACCACCATTTTCGGCGGCCCTTAACACCAGCCCATGGTGGCATCATCAGCTTTTTTGCCATTCACAAATTTCTGGGCCATAGTCTGTATGGCTCAGGTACTTAGGGGGAGAAATTCAGTATCGCCCCATTTGGGGCGCAATTATCGGCCGGGCGCAAAGATTAGCGCCTGGCGCTAATTATCGCCACCGACTGCAAACTTGACTTTTATCGCCCCTGGAGGTGATTGGAGCGCTAAATCAGGCGCTTCACACCTGTCTTAAGGCGCAAAGGCCGAGGAGCGAGACGCTACCTCAGAGCGCTGGCGAAGCTCATGTAATGTCAGTCAGCAATGGAACACACACACAATGGCACGGGCCAGTTCTTAAAGGGGATGGTTAATCTTGCTTTCCATCCACATCCTGCTCATTGCAGCCTTGAATCTCGGCCTGGAGAGACCTGCACATCAAATCTGCTGGAACGAACAATGGAGAGTACCAGGCAAAGAGCTCAGAGTGCAGCCCCCACAGTCTCTTCTAAATCGATACAAGGAATGGCAAATCAAAATGAACCTGCAAAGTGCTGCTCAGTACCCAAAACTCCTTCACACAACGTTGAATCTCTCCAGAAGTCTCTCCCTCTCTCTCTCAGAATGCGTAGTTCAAAAATGGCACCAACAATAAAAGACAGGAAGCGGTCACCTTTAAATAGCGCTCCCCTTTTCCCTTCATGACTGCAGAACGCTCCCCTCAACCTGTCGTTGCTAGCGTCAGGCAGTAAGGCAGGGGGCGCCACTCAATATCCGCTCTGGGGCGATACCGGGGCGTTGCGCACTCGACTGACGTCACGATCTGCCGGCGCAGGAGATCGTGGCGGTAGTGTTTAGCGCCGCCGCAAAATGTCCAGTTAATTTCGCGAGCGGCGCAAACTTCGCCGCGCCTGGGCGCTAGATGCTTTGCGCCCCATTAGCGCCCTCTTAAGGCGCTAATGGGAGGCGCAACCAACTGAATTTTTCCCCCTTACTGCCTTAACTAGATGAGCCATTGGTGGATTGAGTATTTTCAGTTTTCTATTCAGCTAAGGCGCTGAAAAACAATTTTTTTTGTGAGCCTTCTTTGGGAGCATTTATTTAATAATGGTGACTAGCTCTGAGGAGAGCAAAACTACAATATCTTATCCTCAAAAAAAATGCAAAGTATTTCCGTTGTGTTTCAACTGGTGGTAACACCAACAATATTTGTTTTGAAAATGCACACCAGGAATGCTAATAGATCTAGAAAAATCTGACAAATCCGTGTTGTTTGTGGGTTTTGTTGGGTCACTTATTGAATGGTTTATATATTCAATGGTTCCCCCACTGTATATTGTGTTTACACCACCAAAGTACAGAAAGGAAAGTTGTTCAGTGCCCCGGGAACGCTAAATGCAACATTTACATCATCTGTCTGAACCTGAAGCAATCTGTTATTCAGAAAAGATGTACTGTAAATAAGGCTTCAGAGTATAGGAATAAATGATTCAGGTTTTTCAGTTATACATGCTGGATAAATAATGGCTATGTATAATAAGTAGAATGATAGTTGTGTAGGAGTGTGTAAAATGGCTGCCATAAAACCGAGAGTGAAATTTAAACCATTTGAAGATATCACCCGAATCCTGAGATTGTTTCAGGAAGTACACGGCAATTTAGTATTCTATGTATATTATTTTATATTTATATATTGTCTGTAAGGAAAAATCTAGCATTATAGAACCACTCACAGAAGCCCATGTAATGTCAGCTTCAATGTCACTAAAATCTTTATTATCCTTTTACCTACATTGATTTGTATCCATTATGATTGTCAATAATGGAAAGAAATATTTAAGAAAAACTAATGGTTATAAATTATAAAGCATAACAAATGTTTAGCAGTAAGTAATTCAATTGTTGGTTTCACTGACATTCATAAACATTCAAGCTTTTCTCATTATTTATGACATAATTGGAACCACTCAATTGAATAACTGCCTTGTAACTCAGTGCTAGCCACCTCTTAACCTATATATATATATATGTTCACAGTTAAATATATTTGCCAGTGTTTATTTCGAAAATTACCTGAAAAATCAGTGCTGAAATGGTTAATGTCTGTATAAATCCCTTATGGAAAACAACACTTGCTCAAAAGTCTTCAATTGTCCACATGGTCTTTTGAATAGGAGATGATCTGGAAGTCAAGCTGTCCACTGATCAATCAAATGCGATTCCCGAGGCATGTCACTGCTTTATTGTCTTCTGCCGATGGTTTCACCCCTCACCCACCCCCTCCTGTTTCCAGACTTTCCTTAATAGCATCCCTTTCAGTGAAACAAATTGTCCAGCCGTTAGCTGCACCTGAGGGCTTTTAGCGTTTAACAAATAGTCTTTTAATTTTCAGCAGGAGCACCAGGGACCGCACCAATCAGGCATCCATCATCATCAGGACCCTTTTTGGCTTCCTCTCCCAGGAGTCCTTTCACCGTCAAGCCTATGCAAACAGCTCACCACAAGTGATGAGTAAAACTGGCTCAGAAGTAAATATGGTAAATGATAGGGTGACTTTAACTGTGAGACAGAGTGCAAATTGCAAGTTCAGAAATCAAGCAACTATGATATTCTAAACCTTTAGTTTAAAAAATATATATAATTTTTACTCTATATTTTGATTCTATTATAAAATTGGAAAAATTCCTTTTGAAAAATTATCCAAGATGTAGGTTATTGAAAGGAAATATATTGGATAAAAGATTTTCTTGCATTATCCATGCTGCAGCCTGGTACAAGGTCCTTAATTCTGGAATTTAAAATAAATCCCTTTCTCTCTCCTTTCAAAGGAAAAGTTAGGATTGGAAATTAGCTCAAAAATAAAAGGTAATAAACTCACAAATAATTGTAACTATTAAGGCTAGTTTCACTGAACCAAAACTAATGCAAACAAATAGAGGAATTGTTCAGCTTAGTAAATATCCCAAAACATCACAGGATAAAGACACACTGCTGATGGATAGACAGTAGCAAATTGGTAAATCAGGTGCACCAACAGCAGTAGGAATAAGAAGGATAATGAAGGATGTGCTGTTTATTTTCATGATTTTTCTTTACATGCTAACGGTCCATGTTTACCCAGGACAGTTTCAATGTCCTGCACCCTGTTTAAATCATCTTTTGTTCTGTGTACAAGCTGGTGCTCACCTCCATGCAGACTAGCATAGGGTGCTTCTGCAGGGATGTACTACATCTCCAAATGGTTTCAGATCACAAACGTTCTACAGAGCACACCTCATAATCACATCAGGATCCTCCTAACGGCGAGTGCATAGGTGATGTTATCTTGGTAACTATGTAGTGCTGGTACTTGTGTTACTTTCTTTAATATGGTTGCTGTGAACTAAAAAAAAACTTACATTTATATAGCGCCGTTCACGATCATCGGACATCTCAAAGTGCTTTACAGCCAATGAAGTACTTTTTTGGTGTGTAGTCACTGTTGTAATGTGGGAAACACAGCAGCCAATTTGCACACAGCAAACTCCTACAAACAGCAATGTGATAATGACCAGATAATCCATTTTTTTGATTGAGGGATAACTATTGGCCAGGACACCAGGTAATAACTCCCCTGCTCTTCTTCGAATAGTGCCATGGGATCTTTTACATCCACCTGAGAGAGCAGACAGGGCCTCGGTTTAACGTTTCATCCAAAAGACGGCACCTCCGACAGTGCAGCACTCCCTCAGCACTGCACTGGAGTGTCAGCCTAGCTTTATGTGTTCAAGTCCCTGGAGTGGGACTTGAACCCACAACCTTCTGACTCAGAGTCGAGTGTGCTACCAACTGAGCCACAGCTGACAATCAATGCCATAACACCTGTTGATTAATAACCAAGCCGTTCGTAATGTAAATATTTTTTTCTAAAGCTCGACATGAAAAGTGCTTTGCCAAATTTTTCATCATTTGAAAAGGTAGGACATGCTTGGAAATTGGTTCGCACTGGCAGTCCAACGCGAACTGGGCACAGCTACTGATCCTTGCGCTGGAACGGGTAGGCATGAGGCCTACGCAGGCTCGGCACCGGCTACTTTCAGGCCAGCCCAACTTTACAAAGGGGGCTTCAAATAGGCCTATTTATATGTACAAAGGGCCTACCGCCTGTTTCAGGCGCGGAATGTGGATGCCTCTTTCTCTGCCTTTAGCATTATGGCGGGCAGCGCACTTCAAGTGTATAATGAGCACACGTGCCATATTGGATGCTTAGGTCACCGTTTAGCACCTGAAAAACGGGAACGGCACCATCAAATTTTTAATCCATTGTTTCACTTATGCGCAATATCATTGTGCCAAAAAATTACACAAAACTTTTCTACCAACCACTTTTTCCATAAACACAGTGCCCTCTAACTTTGAAAGCTCAGAATGTAACGCTGATGTGACAAACCCAGGACATTTTCACCTTGTCATAAATAGCACATATATAAAAGAATGATAAGTGAACTACAAGACTGCAGTCTTAATAGAAGAATCAAATGGTATAGTACTTGATAAGAGCAAAGCTCACATCATTTGTAAACATTGTGTGAGGGCAGTCTGAATGGTGCATTGTGTTAGCGTGTGATGTATCAAAGACAGCAAACCCAAATTTGAATCTCATTCCCAGTTGACACTCCTACTCAGGCACTCCCTCGTGGTGGGTCGACTATGCCAGTTATGTTGATGGGCACAATAGTAAGTGGATATGAGGGCCAGCCAACAAGAAGGAGGGGAAATCAGCAGTAAATTTTACCTTCACTCTTGCCCTGGTTAGCTATTGAATGGCATTGGTAGAGGCTGTGTAGATGTCCTTAATACCTGATCATTCCTTCTTACGGCCATACATTTAGGTTATAGTATGTACAAAATGTGTGAAAATGTTTCCCGTTTTACAAGGGTACATTAACACAAATACTAATTTTGTTTTTTTTAGAATTTTTGGAAAGTTCTAAGCATTCTTGCTCATTTTTGGGAGCATTCCAGTGTCTCAGTGCTCACAGGAATGTGTTCAGCTTCATCCGACATCAGTGCTCCTCTCACGATACAGAAATAAAGCATTTCAAATCATCTGAACGTCAAGACAATTCTTGCAGCCTTTAACTTGCTCTCTGCTATATTTACACAACTATTGGCCCAGAATTTGCTGCCAAAATACCGGCGAGTTTAATGACGCTCGTCATTATTAATGTGCAAATCGTCCAGTGAGGAAGAGTTACCCCATAAATTGTAAATCGCCACCAGTTTCTGGACGATTTGCGCTGCTCCGCTGTTAGCTTCGCAAAATGGCAGCTCGCCCTCAACCTCCCTGTGAGTTTGATGAAATTGCTGCACATTAATTGCCAATTAAACTCGCCGCAGAAAGTTAGGGCTGGCAATTAACAGCGTAAGTACCTTTTTAATGAGGAGATTTATGTTCCTGCAATGCCAATCAATCTCTCTTGCGCAGAAAGGGAACAATTTAAACTAGGTAATTTCATTCCTACATGTAGTACATTGTTATTTGAGAATTTAAAAATGTAAAATTTTAAATGTTTTAATTTTTTTCTTACTTTTCCGTTCTGTCTCTTTTTTCTCTCTCTCTTAATCCAATCTTTTTGTCCCTCTCTTTATTTCTCATTCTGTACCTGATTTGACTCTAATTCACTCTATTTCCTTCTCCTTCATTCCTCTGTTTCTTTCTCCATCCTTAAATCTCATTTGTTAAGGAGATAGACTGTTGGTCCCGTCGTTCATCAAGGTCCCAGATGCCCCATTGCCCTCATTGCGCAGTTATCAGCTCACACTTCCAGCAACTTATAGGGAAAAAGATTTCGGGTGAAGGGTGAGGGAAAAGGTGTAAATAACGGGCCAGCAAAATCTGGACCCTTGGCTTCTAGCCGCAGTAGCAGTAATCTATTAAGAGCAGGGTTATAAGAGCTGAAAACTGAAGACATTACTGCATACATAAGGTCAATTTTACAAAGAAATTTTGTACACAAGATATGTTACACAACAATAAAATGATTAATTAAGACAATAGAAAGTAATATCCTGCTGATATCGCCCTAGAAGGAGAGTTTGAGTTTAGTTTCAAGATTATCAATCAATGTTTGGTCTAGATGCTGAAGAAAGTTTTGGGACGGTTTAAAGGTCAGTAATAATATTAAAGATGTTACTTTGCTGCACAAATGTATTTTGAAAGACATCTTATTGAGACAGTGCAATGAGAACAAGCTGCACCTCTCTGTTTGAAAAATGCTACCGAATCATACCATGCACACAATCAAAGAAATACCCTGCAGGTACAGAAATTCTGTCAGCAATTAATGTTCCCATTTTAGAATTATATGAGATGTTTTGAGAAGAATGGCATGAAGAGTGTGAAAATTCTGGCATTTTCTTGAGGCTGATTAATAATGAATTAGTCAACGTACAGCAAGTTACCCTTTGTATTGTTTACTACTACTTCTGAATATTTCAGAAGCTGGCTGTTTCCTTATAATATAATTTATAACCTGATTGTGCCACTGGGCCGAAGGAATAATGAACAGGATGCAAAGCGTTAAGAAGGAGGACAGCTTTTATTCTCAAATACTGTAATTCATCCTACCAACTCCAGAGTTAAACAGTAAAGTGACATTCTGAGGTCAGGCGGGTTAATTATTTGTTTACATCCAGCTGTATTCCCCATTTACTAAACTGTGCATTTGATGGTCTTCTACTCAGTAGCACCCTGTTATTTTGTTCTCCTAATTTTGTTTGGTAGGAGGTTGCAGCACTATTTAAATTGTCAAATATCATAATTTTCTCATTGTATGATAGCCTTTAATTAGAGGGTACTCCATTTCCTTTAGCACTACTTTCCTTGTTTACTAACAGCTTACTGTAAGGTTAGAAAGAGAGTCCCATTACTATACAATTGTTATTCGCAGGCAGTTGTAAAAGGTACCGCTTCTCATACTATGCAAGAGCAAAGTAGCACAAGCTTAAATTTTGGGGGAAAAAAACAAATCTTCCACGTTGCATTTTTAATTAAAATGTTTCTTTATTGCATTTCAGAGACTAACGTTCATTTAGTTGCTATATGGTGAAAAACATGTCTATGGCCTGTAAACTTCAGCGGAAATACAGTTCTTAAATAGGTAGACGTGCTTCTAATTTATCATTAAATATATCGAAACTGATATAAAATTAATACATTAGGTTATTTTATAAATTAATATCAGCTGGACAGAAGCTTACTACTCCAAGTTTAAAGAATTAAACTTAAAAGAATTAAAATGATGTTAAAAGGTGGTATTCTTTCTTTAAAAATGAAAGGACGTCTAATTTTCTCCATTAATAATGACTATGGCTGCTGGTTATCAATTTTCACTGAAAACAGACAGAATTGTGGAATGCAATCTCCAAAACACGGAAAAGTACTAATAGCCAATGTAATATAAACAAACTGGACTTATTCAATCAACATAAACCAGCGCCCCTGAATACAGGAAATAGCAGACCCTTTGTATGTTTTAGGCAAGGCCCCGGGTTTCGTGTTTTCACAGAAAAATAGACAAAATTGCAGCATGTGAATTCCCCAAAACACCAATAAAATTCTCAAGATCCTACATAATAAAAATAGAATTGAACTTATTCAGTCACCGTAAACCAGTGGCCCTGTTAATAGCCCATTAATAAAGTCGCATTCTCCAAAATTGCCTGCTTCAAAGCTGCATTATTAGTGGGTTGTTCATTATGGAGAAAAACAGGGATTTTCACACTTTCATTAAAAGAGGAATTTCACCCCAAAGGTATGTCAATAATAAGCTGGAATTTTTATAGCATTTATACTTTGACATTCTCATGTGCAAGAAGTGACACAAACACATTTGAATATTGCTATGAGGATGCTTTACTAATCAACAAACTAAATAAAGGACACACTGTAAGTCATTCTGACTGCTAATAAAAGATTTGTTAAAGTTGTAAGGGGGCGTTTGTCTGTCTGATTAGCACTGGCTGTGAACTCCATTTCTATTCTATTAAAGGCAGGTAATTGCCTTATTGTATGTATGCATTGGAAACCTAATTGTTTTATTTAAAGGAAAACTATGGGGTCATGCACTGCATATTAAAACAGATTTCATAATTAAAATTATTGCTTCACAAATGAGATAAAATTTTATGCTGTTGAGCTTATTGTTATTAAAGACTTGCAATGCATCTAAATGGCTGTTCCAAATCAAACATGTCCCGCTCACCAACTCCCACTCAAAACCTCTATTTGCTTTATTTTGCTGAAAGCAGGCAGCAATCAATTATTTCATCAATACATAATTCCATCAATCCGTCAATCTCTTAAACACTCCTGTCAATAAGTCAATCACAAAGTGTTGACAAATTAGAAGAATAAAATGAAATATTTATAACTTGTTGAGGTCTCAGTTTTTTTTTCCAAACCATGCCAACGCAATTCCAATTTTCCGGAGAGGCTACATTAACAAACAGGTTAATTCAGCAGCTCATACTGCCCTTTCTCAAGAATGATCACTAATGGTCGAAGTCATATCGCCCAAAGGACAAAGTAGTAGTGTTAATATGCCGTAAATGTTAATGGAGACTTTAAACAACCATTAAACTCTTAAATTGATCATAAGAAATGCTTTAAACTGTATGAAGTCAATTAATCTTTTCTAGACCTTGAAAGAATACATATAGTCCAAACAGTACTATTCAACATACTCATAATAGACTTTTCCCAGTAATTATACTTTATTCCTCTTACGTGTATAATCTAATATTAGATCTTAAATTTGATACACTTATCAGATATATAACCATAACAGGAGTGGTGATAAACATCTGATGCATTCTGATATTTCCACTTTCAATAGAAATATTTTCTGGTATACTGTAATCTCTCACCGCCACTTTAAAGAGTTTAAGAGCTGAAAAATACAAGATGCAAACTCAAGAACTCAACCAGTCTATTTAGCGCCCACAACAAATACAGTTCAGATCAACGCTGAACTTTTAGTTGACATGTTTGGTCCTCACATTAAGTCAATGAAAATGGTGAAAAAAATAAAACTAGCAATTTACCACAGGCAAATAAGCAAGAGCGTACAACAATCTACATTTAAACAGTGCCTTTAAAATGACGGGGAGGGAAATTTCAAATGCTGAGCAGTAACTGGGAGAAGATTTAAGGGAGATTACTAAAGGCACGTTTAAAGAAATGGGTT
Source organism: Squalus acanthias (assembly GCA_030390025.1). Classification (NCBI taxonomy): domain Eukaryota; kingdom Metazoa; phylum Chordata; class Chondrichthyes; order Squaliformes; family Squalidae; genus Squalus; species Squalus acanthias. Next base: position 68,299,296 of record CM059437.1, read on the forward strand.
TTGAGGAGGATTTTGAAGGTTGTGACAGATGAAGCAAGACGGAGGAGTTTTGGAAGAGAATTCTAGAGTACTGCACTGTGATTGCTAAATGCTGTGCCGGTGAAGGTGGAAGGGAGCAATTGGGAAAGGCACAGCAGTCCAGACTCAGAACAAGATAAGAGCAGGAATAGGCCATACGACCCCTCGAGCCTGCTCCGCCGTTCAATAAAATCATGGCTGATCATCGACCTCAACTCCACTTTCCCGCCTGATCTCCATATCCCTTGATTCCCCTAGAGTCCAAAAATCTATCTATCTCAGCCTTGAATATACTCAAAGACTTAGCATCACAGCCCTCTGGGGCAGAGAATTCCAAAGATTCACAACCCTCTGAGTGAAGAAATTCCTCCTCATCTCAGTCTTAAATGACGTACTCCTTATCCTGAGACTATGCCCCCTAGTTCTAGACACTCCAGCCAGGGGAAACAGCCTCTCAGCATCTACCCTGTCAATCTCCTTCAGAATCTTGTATGTTTCAATGAGATCACCTCTCATTCTTCTAAACTCCAGAGAGTATAGGCCATTCTACACAATCTCTCATCATAGGACAGCCCTCTCATCCCAGGAATCAATCTAGTGAACCTTTGTTGCACCGCCTCCAAGGCAAGTATATCCTTCCTTAGATAAGGAGATCAAAACTGTGCGCAGTACTCCAGGTGTGGTCTCACCAAGGCCCTGTACAATTGTAGCAAGATTTCCTTACTCTTATACTCCAACCCCCTTACAATAAAGGCCAACATGCCATTTGCCTTCCTTATTGCTTGCTGTACCTGCATGCTAGCTTTCTGTGTTTCTTGCACGAGGACACCCAAATCTCTCTGAACACCAACATTTGAAAGTTTCTCACCATTTAAAAAATAATCTGTTTTTCTATTCTTCCTACCAAAGTGAATAACCTCACATTTCCCTACATTATACTCCATCTGCCACGTTACTGCCCACTCACTTAGTCTATCTACATCCCTTTGCGGCCTCTTTGTGTTCTCCTCACAGCTTACTGTCCCACCTAGCTTTGTATCATCAGCAAACCTAGATACATTACACTCGGTCCCTTCATCTAGGTCATTAATATAGATTGTAAATAGCTGAGGCCCCAACACTGATCCTTGCGGCACCCCACTAGTTACAGCCTGCCAACCTGAGAAAGATCCATTTATCCCTACTCTTTGTTTTCTGTCCGTTAACCAATCCTCTATCCATGCTACTAAATTACCCCCAACCCCATGAGCCCTAATCTTGTGTAATAACCTTTTATGTGGCACCTTATCGAATGCCTTTTGGAAATCCAAATATACTACATCCACTGGTTCCCCTTTATCTACCCTACTAGTTACATCCTCAAAAAACTCTAATAAATTTGTCAAACACGATTTCCCTTTCATAAAACCATGTTGACTCTGCCTAATCATGTTATGATTTTCTAAGTGACTTGATACCACTTCCTTAACAATGGATTCCAGCATTTTCCCGACGACTGATGTCAGGCTAACTGGCCTGTAGTTCTCTGTTTTTTTCTCTCCCTCCTTTCTTGAATAGCGGTGTTACATTTGCAAAGAGTGGAAGATGCAACTGGGGATGTAGGGATAGAGGAAGTGACAGAGATATGGTGGAGGAAGAACACAGAGGGATGTTTAAATGAGGAAATTCATTTTGAAATTGATGCTTTGGAGGATGGGGCACCAATTAAGAACAAGGATGATTGGTAAGAGGGACTTAATACAAGATAGACTGCAGATTTCAAAGTTCTAGATGAGTTGGAGCTTGTGTAGGCTGGAGCTCAGAAGGCCAGTAAGGAAATCACTGAAGAAATTGAACCTAGAGACAATGAAGAGATGAATGAGAGTTTTAGCAGTGGTTGGTTAGGGATGAAGGCAGATAATTACAGAACATCTAGGACAATGCATTACAGGCATTATTTCCTGAATGTAAAAAGTGCAACCTCCAACTGCCTATGGTTCAATGGTAATTGTGCCACTTGTTGTCAGTAATGAACAATACCAACCATGAAGGTTCCAAGTTAAATCATGAGTACCAACAATCTTCCACTCTTTGTTGGACTATACCCTAGCACAAGTCACTACCTTCAGGAAAGGAGGTTTAGGAAGAGAAAATCATTGGAATAGTTGGAGGGAGGAAATGAGTGTGAATGCTTCATTTGCATTTGTGAGGTACGGTTCACTTTGACAGTTTTTTTTCCCTCCAGTTTTCCCTCCTTTCCTGAAGGCATTGACTCATTGCTAGATTATAGTTCCATAGGCTCCCTGTAGTATGTGTGAGCCCAGACAGTGAATGTCAGCAGGCTATTTGACGGTGGAGGTCAAGTCCGTCCACGTCCTAACCTAATGTCCTCACTCTTGCGCTTCCAGCACTCAGGCCAATTATAGTGCCCCACTGCCATCCCAACTGAGATTAGCCAACTAAGCAAAGAATGGGGAACAAAACCTGAGACCTTCCAGGTCTGTGTGCTCAACTGCTTAACTATCTGAGCGATTGTGGGAGCTGCAATATTCTATTTAATCTACTGGAAGCTTCACTTTAAACTGGAACGATATCGGGGCTGTTGATATGATCCCCCTGCAGTGCCGCTGGGGCTGACACTTTACAGCTGCTCCATGCGCCTACCCATGAATGAGCTGACGTGACCTTATAATGCAAGGTCAGCTCATTTAAATATTTTTCGACTGCTCCCAGCACATAGTGCATGACAGAGTGAGAGTGCCGGGAGGGATGGTCAGAATTTCTGGCACCGGCAGTCAGTGAAGGGTTTCTGGTTACTCAAACATTACTTTTTTTTTGTATTTTTTGCAAACTGGGGACTTCTTTTCACATCTGATTATTCAAGGCCCAAAAAATACTATTGAAAACATGGCCCTTTCAGCCAACAGGACTAGGCCATTCAGCCCCTCGAACCTGCTCCGCCATTCAATTAGATCATGGGTGATCTGTATCTTAACTCCATTTACCCACCTTAGTTCCATATCTCTTAATACCCTTACCTAACAAAAATTTCAGTCCCGTTATGGGGAGAGTCCCTGATTTAAAGAAATTATGGGGCCTTCATGAACTTTACATACCCGCGTTTCAGTCCCGCGTTACGGAACGCTGAACAAATTAAAGCTTGTGGTGGACCTCAGGCCTACCACTCTGATAATGCAGGGAGCCCATGTGCAATGAGCTTCAACATACCGGGCACCTACCATCCCAATATCAGCCCATTGTCTAATGTGCTACGAAGGTCAGGAAGTTCATTTTATAATACGTACTTGATACAGAGATCCCTTATAATCAACTACAGATTATTACTTGATAAGCCTACATTAATGATTTTTCAAGCCTTTTGTGAACATCATCACCCATCAAGGACATGTAGCAGCTGATAAAAAATAATTTGAAACTATAGAAAATTTCCTATATATCATTGAAAGAGGACATGTTTAAAAACTAACAAATTCAAGTGAGTGTGTTCAATGCTATAATCTAATCAAGGAGTTTAAATGTGGTTGATGATGCCACCTGAATCCCTCAATTACACTGCAGCCCTGTAACTCACTCCCAGGTATCCATTATTCTCTATTTAATTTCTTTGTAGTGAGTTATTACTGTGCCAAGAAACTATCAGTCACACTCATAGAGCAAAGTGGCATTAAACATCATGTACCCTGATCATATATATAAAGTACCATCTGTGTTCTTTCTGTTCCATTTTACTATTTAGTTTTGTGACTCAAGCCTGATAACTCAAAAGAAAACTATGTGCAATGTACATGTATAGTATAGAGAACTTTCTTTATAACATTTTGAGACCCATGTTAGAAAAACATGTTATGGTGAGGGATGGATGATGTTTAGCATGATTTCCTTATTAGTGTGGGAACCATAGTCAGTGTATGTCATAGATACATAGATACATAGAAGATAGGAGCAGGAGTAGGCCATCCGGCCCTTCGAGCCTGCTCCGCCATTTAATGAGATCATGGCTGATCCTCCAATTCAGTATCCCGTCCCCGCCTTCTCTCCGTAACCCTTAACCCCTTTTGCCTGTAGAAATATATCTAATTCCCTCTTAAATATATTTAATGAGCTGGCGTACACTGCCCTCTGTGGCAATGAGTTCCACAGGTTCACCACCCTCTGAGTGAAGAAATTCCCCCTCATTTCTGTCCTAAATGGTTTAGCCCTTATCCTTAAATTATGTCCTCTAGTTCTGTTCTCACCCGCCAAGGGAAACATTCCTTCTGCATCTAGTCTGTCTAGACCTGTCAGAATTTTATACACTTCTATGAGGTCCCCTCTCAATCTTCTAAACTCCAGTGTGTACATCCCTAAACTACATACGATAGCAAAATACTGCAGATGCTGGAAATCCGAAATAACAACAGAAAACGCTGGAAAAACTCAGCAGGCCAGGCAGCATCCGTGGAGAGAGAAAGAGAGTTGACGTTTCAGGTCGATGACCTTTCATCAGAACTGGGAAGAGCTGGAAATCAAATAGATTTAAGGCCAGGGTAAAGCTGGGAAAAGGGGGAGGGGATAAAGGAACAAAAGAGGAGATGAAGAGACATTAAGAGACATTAAGGGATATGCAAGGCTAGAGGTGGTGTTAATGTGACAGATTAAGGCTGAATGAAGTGTGAAATCTACTGGCTAACTACATAGTCTCTCCTCATAGGTCAATCCCGCCATTCCTGGTATCAGCCTGGTGAATCGCCGCTGCACCCCCTCCATGGCAAGAACATCTTTCCTCAGATGAGGCGACCAAAACTGTACACAGTACTCGAGGTGTGGTCTCACCAGTGCCCTGTACAGCTGCAGCAAGGTATCCCTGTTCCTGTATTGCAACCCTTTTGCTATGAAGGCCAGCATACCGTTTGCCTTCTTGACCGCCTGTTGCACCTGCATGCTCGCCTTCAGTGACTGGTGTACAAGAACACCCAGGTCTCTCTGTACTTCCCCCTCTCCCAATTTATTGCCATTTAAATAATAATTTGCCCTCCCGTTCCTGCACCCAAGGTGGATAACTTCGCACTTGTCCACATTATAGTGCATCTGCCATTTATCCGCCCAATCACCCAGTCTGTCCAAATCGCTCTGGAGCTTCCTGGTCTCCTCCTCTGAGCCCACCCCCCCTCCTAGTTTAGTGTCGTCTGCAAATTTGGAAATGCTGCATCCGACTCCCTGATCCAGAGGTTGTGATATATCACAGCATGTTATAATGAGAGCCCAATATAATAGGTTCAAAGTGCTGAATACAATAGGCTGATAGTTGCTTTGGCCACGATTTTGCCTACCTCGGCAGGTCCGTGTTGGGCAACGTCGGTGGCGGGTCCCGACCCCACTGCTGTCTCCATCCCGCTTTGTGAAATGAATTTCCCTTGATAGGGATTGTTAAGCATGCCCAGCGCATTTCCCAGCCAATTAGAGGAAGCGGGTCTGGTGACGTCATTTGATGACACGTCATCAGCCGGTTTCCTTAAAGGGACCGTGTCCAAATTATTTTGAGATTTGTGCTGTCAATGTTCTACAGCATTGAGGTGCTGCAAATACTGACAATGACTGCACAAAGAGACAGGGTTGCACCCAGGCTCTCCCATGACTCCCTCCATATGATTATGGAGGGATTCATAGCACGCAGGGAGGTCCTCTTCCCTTCCCATGGGCGGAAGAGACCTCCCAGGAGATCAACATAGCCTGTTTGCACATTGCAGAGGAGAGCACAAGCAGGGATGTGGTCAGGAGGATCTGGGTGCAGTGCCACAAATGTTTCAATGATCTCAGTAGATCACAATACGTTAGTACAAAGCCACACTCTACCTCATCCTGCTGTGCCTCTCATCACATCCCCATCACTCTGCCTTCCCTACCCTACTCCTGCACATCCTTACTCACACCAACTTATCTTGCACCTCCACCCATCCCTCTCTATCTATATTATCACATCCCCATCTCACTAGCCACCTCTCACACTCACCCTCATCCTAGTGCAATCATACCAACTAACAACACATAAGGGTAGGCACTTGGGTGTTTTATGCAATGTTCATGTAAAGTTTCTGTTAATGTGGTGTCAAACATTGAAAGCTTTATTTTCAACACTTTGCGTTCTTGGACAGATTTGTATGCACCTTTGGAAGTGGCTTAGTGAGTTACAGTGAATGGTGAGACATAACGGTAACCCCACAATGGTCATGAGTGTGAAAGGAATGGCTTGGGCATTGTAGGGATGCTTTATGGTGTTGGTGTGGGGTGGTGCCAACCTGGTGCATCATGTGGCAGCCAGGGTGTACAGCATCAAGTGAAGTAAATCTGGACATGGTGAGGCCATCCCTGGCCTCCTGGGCAGAAATGTGGTTGGGTGCTGATGCCCTATGTCTTGTGAAGCATCAATTGATAGCAGAGAAGGTTGGCGGTGTTGTTGTTGGTGCTGCTGGTGTGCCTGGTGCTGCTGGTGTTGGGGTTGATCATGGTGGGATTATGAGGACCAAGGTGAGAGAGTATAAAGGGCACCCATGCTGATGGAATAGATGGCAGGTGAAGTAAAGATGACAGAAGTGATCTGTCAATGGTGAGAGAGGTAATGAGGTCAAACTGGATGGAGACTTGTGTAAAGACTTGCAGCACAGTGAATCTGTTGTGAAAATGCAGTGAGGAAGAGCTTGTAGCTGAGGGAAGATATCTCTGTAAGGTGGAAGCTTTTACTGTACATTTGAAGCTGTCAACTCAACAGCTGATTCAATGGCCACTGACCTCCCACCTCAGCTTGACAGACGTGGTCCACGACCAGCGTGGACCCCGTGGGCGAGCTGCCAAATGCAAAAGGTAAGCTGAAAATCATTCTTAAGTGGCTCTAAACAAGCCACTAATTACCTGAATTGGGTCGCCTGCCACTGCCTGTCGGGTCTGCTCAGCGCTGACAGATCCGACATCGGGAAAGGTGCGTGGGAGCGAGTTGACAGCGGGTTCCCGACCCGCTGTCAAAAATATCAAATTTCCCACCCAACCTGCCACCAATCCCACCCGCTGACCCCCCGGAAAATTCCGGCTGATGGGTCGAATGGCCTCCTTCTGTGCTGTAAATTTCGATGATTCTATTCTAACATTGTTTCGACATTGAAAGTGATGACTCCACCATTACTACCCGTTCTCTTTCTAAATCTCCCTCTGTCAATTCAGTCCAATTCATTATATACTAATGGTACATATTTTTGACCAATGTGAAATACTTTTTGAGTGTTAAATGTCATTTGTCTTTTGTCTGCCCAGTTGCATAGCTGATCTAATTCCTTTCTGCTGCAACTTTTTGCTTCATCTTCGGTCTCTACTTTTGTCCCTATTTGTAGTTTTGTCAGCAGATTTGACAAGCATAAATGTAGCCTGGGGAAATCTAAAGAGAGAGAGAGGTAAAACTAAAATTAAATGGCATAAGGCAAACAGAACAATAAAAACTATCACTGGCAGAATCAGATTCCCACTGTATATATAACATACACATTACTCATTTCTGCTCTTTGCACCTATTCAATTAAAGTTAAGAGAACATGATTCAAATGTTTGTAATGTGTTAAGCAAACCTTGTTACCATAATTTAGCTTCTCTAATCTATGAGTTGTATATGTACCAAAATTTCCTGAGAAATAGCCGGCAATTTATGATCTTTTATAAGAGTCAGATCCTGTACCTGCTTTTAGCATCAGATTCCCAGTCACCCTCCTCCACATCACGTTCTTCCCATCTCCCGCCAAACCAACTGTCCTCCGCTCTGTAATCCAGCCCACTGACCGATTCATACGCAGCTCCCTCTCTCCCATTTCCTGAGTTAAGTGTCCCTCCTAACTGTCCTCTTGTGGCAGAGACTCCTCATCTGATACCATGAAAGGCTCCCTCAGTAAGTTAACAGATTGCATGTATGGGCAAATATGCTCAGAAAATTCTCTCCATGCAACACTTAGCTCAATATTTTACGAAGTGGGGAACTAACTACAGTACCAGCTAGGTACTTCCCCTCCCAAAGAATGAGTTGACAGATGGGATGAGGGAGGGAGGAGAATTTCCTTGGAGGAGAGGATGACTAGTTCTCTGGAGGAGGAGGACAGGATTTTCTCAGGTAGGGAAGGGAAGGTTTCCATGTAGCATGAGAAGCACTGATTTCCTGAGGGTGAAGTGGATCTCTTCAGTAAGGAATAGGAAGATTTTCTTAATAAAGCAGGAACAATATCTACAGATAAGATGGGAGGCAGCTGCATTAAAGATGGACAGAAGAGTAATTTGAATATGACACTTAACAGAGGAAGAGGTAGTTGAGGGAGACCTCCTAACGGAGGGCCATAGATGACGGCTTCGTCAGAATTTCATAGACATGAACAGAGAGGGTAATATTGGAGATTCTGAGGGGGTGGGAGATAAAAGAGACGCAGAGTGGTGGTAGAAATATGGAGATGTGGGATTGACAAGCAATCTCAGAGACCGAGGGGGAATTTTGCCAGCACTCAGGGGGCGGGTTTGGAGGCGGGACATCTGGCAAAATTGCAAAGATTGACAGTGGGTCGGAAACCCGCTGTCAACCCGCCTCCAGACAATCTTCCCAGGTGTCGTACCCCGATTTGCGCAGGGACCCGACACCTAGTGGCGGGAAGAAGATTATAGGCACTTAACTGCTTGTTAACAGGTTGTTAACAGGCAGTTAAGAGGCTTTTTGCAATTTTGACAGGTCTACTGCGGGCTTCCCGATGTCCGGACACCACGCCAGGTAAGTGTGGCGTGCTGTGGGTCTACTGTAATGTTGGTGCACTGATGACAGCTGCAGAAGTGATGTGAATGATCCAGTGGGACATTGGTGAGTTTTAGAGGTAAGGGAATGTTGGGGAAATCATTTTTAATGTATTTAGACTTTTCTGTAGGTGACAAGTTTTAAATTGTTTGTGTAGTCCCACCTCATTGGGAGAACCTCTCTCACCAGTGACAGATCGCTTCTGTAATCTCACCTGCAGCTGCCATCTGTTCTAACCTAAGGAGGGAGTCACTGGAGAGCCTGGGTGCAAGGGCTCACCATTGTACAGTGATTGTCACTGTTTGCAGCACCTCAATGCTGTCAAACACTGAAAAATCAGCTGTCAAAAAAGATTGTGCATGGCCCCTTTAAGAAAACCGGCAGATGATGCGTCATCAACTGACGTCATCTGACACCGGCTTTCTCTTAATTGGCCGGCAAGCCCGCAGGGCAGGCTTAACAAGCCCAATTGAAGTAAAATCACGTCTGTGCGTCGGACGTCGTTGGGGGCGGGATTGGAACCCGGAAGGCAGCTGTCCCGCCCCCAAGCCGCATCGAGAGGAAAAATCGCGGCCCAGTGGGTAGTGGGTTGGATTATAGAGTAGGAAGAGAGGAAAATGCTTTGTGCAATGTGTCCACATCATTTTCAAATTTGTGAAAAAATCGTCAACTCTTTAGCAGTACTTAATAATTCTTCATGCCTCTATGAAGTAAAATATTAACCACTTTACCACAAAAAGATCACTTCTATTGTAGTCTACCAATTTACTTCCTTCTCCATGTGTCCATGCCCTGCCTCTGCTGCCCATGTCCTAACTCGTTCCAATTCCCATTCACCCATCTCCCCTGCGCTCGCTGACCTACATTGGCTCACGGTTAAGCAATGCCTCGATTTTTAAAATTCTCATCCTTGTTTTCAAATCCCTCCATGGCCTCGCTCCTCCCTATCTCTGTAATCCCCTCCAGCCCAACAGCCCTCCGAGATCTCTGCGCTCCACCAATTCTGGCCACTTGAGCATCCCTGATTTCAATCGCTCCACCATTGGCAGCCCTGCCTTCAGTTGCCTAGGCCCTAAGCTCTGGAATTCTCTCTCTAAACCTTTTCGCCTCTCTAACTCTCTTTCCTCCTTTAAGACACTACCTCTTTGACCAAGCTTTTGGTCATCTCCCCTAATATCTCTTTATGTGGCTTGGTGTCAAATTTTGTTTGATAATGCTCCTGTGAATCGCCTTGGGATGTTTTACTATGTTAAAGGTGCTGTATAAATGCAAGTTGTTGTTGTTGTGGAAGAGGTGGAGAAGGTGTGTTTGAGAGTGAGGGAAGGGAGAAAGATTATCTGCTTGTGCATGAGACCAAAAAAGTGGCGTGATAGAGACAAAGGCAAAGCAAGTGCAGATGATTGACACTGATGTAGATGGTGCAAGAAACACAGAGGGAGCATGTGTGTTAAAGAGAGGTGGGAGGAAATACTGCCACCTGGTCACTTGTTCTTTTTAAGTAATCATTATATCAGATTTTTATTCCATTAATATGCTGTTGTAGGTAAGTTATACAAATGAAGGCTGTAGAAACAAAAATCCTAACCAAGCTGGCAATTTAGTAGTGATAGAAATGATCTGGTTTTAAAAAGTCTCCCATGGTTCGTTCTGCTGAAGAAAATGTTTGTGCAAAAGCTCCATGTTGCCATTTCATGTTGCCATTTGGCTGTACAGCATTGTAGGTTAGAGTGGAAATAGGCAAGTGTAGCTACCATGCACAAGGAGAGCAAAAGAGCCATACTCTGTAACTAAAGACCCATTAGGCTTGAGTTCAGTAATCGGAAAACCAGTGGAATCATTCATCAGAAACAAAATGGAAAAGTATCTGTATGAAAATAATCTAATAATTGAGAGCCAACACAAGTTTAGAAGGGGTAAATCTTGCTTGCCCAACTTCATAGACTCTTTTGAAGAGATGACATTGCAAATTGACAGTGAGAAGCCATATTCTGAAGGGTACCTTCATCTCCAAAAGTACTACACAGGAGATTCCATTACAAGAAAGGTCAGCTGGTAACAAAAGTAAAGTGTGGATGTGGAATAGTAACTGGCTAAAGAGAAGGACACAGTTAAAAGTGACATTGGGTGATAGTTGACTCATGGAAATAATCAAAGCAAACGGAATGCTGGGTTATATTGCTAAATCAGTTGAGTTCAAAGGTCATGCTGAAGCTGTACTGTGCCCTGGTCACGCCCCACCTGGGTGCTGCTTATAGTTGCAATGGTTGTGACATAAGGGAACAGCCAGGCCCAGAAAGAAACAAAAGTTGCATTTATATAGTGCCTTACCATCCTTACGATACCCCACAGTGCTTCTTTACTAATTAATTACTTTTGAAATATGAGCACTATTATATAGGCAATGTGGTGGCCAATTTGCACATAGCAAGGCCCCACAAACAGTAAGTAAGATGACTAGTTAATCTGTCTTTTTGGTAGTGTTGGCTGAAGGAGGAATATTGGCAGGGCAGTGAAAAATGTCATGCTCTCTTTGAATATTGCCATAAGATCTTTTACATGTTCCTGAATAGGCAGATATGGCATTGGTTTAACATTTCTTCCAAAAGATGGCATCTCCAACAAAACAGCATTCCCTCGGTACTGCATTGGCTGTAAACCTAGATTATGTGCGCAAGTTCTGGGTAGAGCTTGAGCCTAGAACCTCCTGATTCAGAAATGAGACAGGCTATCACACTTCAGCCTCAAAAAGAGGCATCTCTGAGGGGATGTTAGATTCTTAACAGGGTAGAGAAAGTATGCCCGAAGCAATGCTTTCAGATATGGCAGGGAATCAGGACAAGAGGGCACAGATTTAAGGTTATGAAGAGCAAATTCAGCACAGTCATCAGGAAGTGTTTCTTTGCACAGAAGGTAATCAACAGCTGTTGCCAAGAAGGGTCGTTCAGACCAGGGCCCTAGATTAATTTAAGGAACAGCTAGATGGGTGAGTAGGTTTGGTATTGTGGAAAGATGGGATCAAATTGGCGGAATGACTTTCTTCATTTGAACTTATCTTGTGAAAAATATCTGGATGGAAGTCAATGAATACAATGGGTTATGAAGTAGTGACCTAATTTTTTTCACTCACCCATTTTTCCCCCTCTTCTGAAATGATTGATTCCTTGCTGGGACACGGATCCACAGGTGCCAGCTCGCCTTCACTACTTCACCCAAACAACTATTACTGATATGTGAGCCTTGACAGCGAGCAACAGCAAGTTATTCAACAACAGTCACATCACAATTCGGTGCAATCCTGTTCTCACCTGATGTTCACAGACTACCTGCCAGCAGAGGTGACAGGATAGTGATCAGGAGCCATTTTTCCTCTCGTTTATCAAGGGCTGCTGAGGCCAATTGTAACATCCCTGCCACCATCCTGGCTGAGGTCAGCTAACTTAGAATAGACTAGGGTTTGAACCTGTGACCGTCCTGATCTGTATGGCTTAGCTATCCACTGGATAAATTCACTCAGCCATTAATGGAGCCTAACAGTTTTGATCTCAAGTGAAATTTTACTTTTGATAGAATTGGTCTTAGCCCTATGATATAATGGTGAGTGGAAATGCTTTGTACATGAAACCATTCAAACTTTAAACAGCACTTGATCTCATTGGAGAGAAACCTACAGGGCTCGATTTTGCCAGGCCCGAGGAGGCGGGATTAGAGGTGTGTGAGGTGGTAAAATCGCAAAAAATGGCGGGCGGGCCCGATCCCGCTTCCATCCCGCCTCCGAGCAATTTTCCCAAATGCGTGTTTTCTGACCTTGTTTCCATCCCGCCTCCAAGAGGCGGGATAGGCCCTTAAGGCCCTTAACAACAAGTTAAGTGCCTCTATAATCCCATTTTGAGAGGCCTTTCTGATTTTACCATTTTTCCCACGTCCTGCACGTCTCCTCTGGAACACGCCAGTGAATCCTGGTGGCCTCACAAGTGGACTGCTTACTAACAGCTGCAGCTCCACCATTAAAAAGGAGTTTTCAGCAATCATCATTTGCAGGTGGCAGAACTTTGTTGTCTCAGGTCTGGGGGAACTTTTAGAAGGCATACCCATTGTTGTGGAAGTTTGGAGTCTGACACCCATCTCCAGTGTGACCTCCTGGGAAACCTCTCTCGCCACCTTGACTGAGCGCTTCCTCAACTGAGACATATACCAGAAGCATTGGAACCATTTATTTCCTTTCCTCCTGGCCTTCAGATTCGGACGAAGACCAGCCTTGGCAGCAGCAGAACCATGAACAACAGCACCACTAACAGCAGCAGCAACAACAGGAGCGCCAAGCTGCTGCTCATCCACCTGAAGCTGCACAGGCCAGAAGGCGCCAGCGCGCGACCACATTGCTGCCCGGGATGCAAGAGACGCACTCATCTTGGCCAGATTTGCTTAGCCTGCACAATCAAACAATTGTGCCTCGCACCTTCTTATCAGACCATCGACAATGGCCAAGAACCTGCGGATTCCTATCACTCTGACCATCATACTGACAATTGCAAGTCGCCCTAAGCCCTCAATGTGGAAGTCCCATAAGCGAAATGACACATGCCACAACTGCAACAGTTTGCCATCAGAATTTTTTATGACAATAAGCAACTGATGGCTTTTCAAAATTAAACACAACATTACACCCAAGGTGACTACGGTAGCCAGCCTTATCATGGAGGTAGCCAGCCTTATCATGGAGGTAGCCAGCCTTACCATGGAGGTAGCCATCCTTTCCAAGGAGGTTGCCGTCCTTTCCGTGGTGTTGCGTTCATGCACCTAAACCTCCACAAAGGCTCTGCTCATGTTAGCGATGGACTCCTCCATTCGCTCCACACTCGCAGCGACCCTGGAGACAAAACCTGCCAGAGACTCCTGCACCTGTTCCTGGAGTTCCAGCACCGCTCTCCTTCTGGATGGACCTGGAGGCACAGGGTCGACATGCAGCAGAGCTGAGCTGGGAGCATCCTCTCCACTGCGACGAGGACTCTCCACTGCTGTCTCTGTCTCCACCATCTGCTGATGCTCACTTGTGAGCTGTGATACACCAGGTGACAACTCTACTCTATGTCCCGAAGGTCCCACCAAGGTGTGAGTGTCTGCGCTGGTGCAGGGTGCGCTTAATTCTGCTGACGGAGTGCCCTCAGAGGTTGCAGCTTCCTCTGAGGAGTCTGGAAGCTCAGGCTCTTCCTCCTGGACAGTGGGGACGAGGGCTCTCGATGGTCCTGTGGGGGAGTAAAGGAAAGAGTTAGAGATGTGAGGTAAAGGTTGCATGCACATTGAATTGTGCAGAAGATCATAAGTCAATCTGTTAGAGCATCAGAATCATTATCAGTCAATCATGCAATGTCAATGAGAGAGATGCCAAACTATTCTGTCACCAGCTTGCTGTGATGCGCCCGCGTGTCCGTCCCCCACTTGGGAATCCTCCTCGATCCCGGCAATTTCCAGGGCCGCCTCCTCCGAGGTGGTGAGCTGGGCTACTGAGGGTGGCCCTCCTCCTGTCCTTACTCTTTCCCTCTTATTGTGGGCTCTCTTTTCCTGCAATGAGGGACACAAGTGAAGTTTGAGTGAGAATGAAGGAGTGAGTGTAGAGAATCCATAGCATAGATGCTTAGAAGGAGACAAAGGGCCCTCCCTGTGTGTTGTAAGTTGTTGTCATTGCATCACAGTGATAGGGAGTGTGAGGGCTGCATGGTCGAATAGTTAAGTGAATGTGACCATAGAGAGCGAGGGAATGGGTAAGGGTGCAGGGATGTCAGTGTCAAGTGGGATGTGGAGGAAGAGGTTGGCAAAGCAGAGTGCTGGTGAGGAGAGGCGATAGGGATGAGATTGAGGGTGATGAGAAAGTCATACTCACTCTTCCTGTGCGGAGAAGGTCATGAAACCTCTTCCTGCACTGCAGCCAGGTTCTGCGGCACATAGAGATGGCATTGACCTCCTGGGCCACTTGCAGCCACACAGCTTTAGTCTGTTGTGGTGGCTTTTTCTCCCTGAGGAAGGGAAGAGCACCTCCTTATTAGATCTTGCTCCCTGCACCAGAGCTTGGAGGGAGGGCTCATCAAAGCGAGATGCACACTTTTGCTTGCTGGTGGACATGGTCGGTAAATGAAGTCCTTCATACAATATCCAAAGCGTTTCCAGTCTCCAGAAGAAGCAAGGTTGCTTGCAGGCCTTAAATCCAGCAGCACTGATGACGTCATCGGAGGCGACTTTCAGGATGGAAAGACTAATTGGGCCAGGGGTTCCCACACGCTGGAAATCAAGTGCCCAATTAGGGGAAAATCGCACTTTTTTCCCACTTCACATCGGAGTCGGGGTCCTGACACGAAAACCACCTGACACGCCCCAGCCCGACCCCATGGCAAAATCGAGCCCACAGACTCCGATGGATTGGTTACCAATTGCTACTAATACATATTTACAAATTTCCACCAATATACCCTTTAATACTTCATATTAAAAGTCAATAAAGAGTTATGTAAGATTTTTTTGATCAGCTGAAAATTCGATGTGCGCAGAAAGCCATTATCATGCTTAAGGGTCTCTGAACCAATCTAAGAGAAATCGACACCAGTAAAATTAGTTTACTTGATATGGAGTGCACACTCTCTCCCCATTGAGACACACCCTACTTACCTAAATCCAGAGAGTTTAGGTGCAGGTTGGCAAAGTAAAGGTTCAGGGACCTCCAAATGTACATAGATAAAACCATGCAACTTACCAATACAAACTACTGGTAAGATTCCTGCTGCTTGTCCAGCTAGGACCACCCACACGTAGGAACATTGGCATACAGGGTTATCTAGAGTTGAGTGGGAAGAATCTCAGCCCCCAGTGACAGGTCTTATATAGGATTACATAGGATATATGGCACAGAAACAGGCCATTCGGCCCAACCAGTCCATGCTGGCATTTACGCTCCATTTGAGCCTCCTCCTGTCTTTCCTCATCTAACTCTATCAGCATAACCCTCTATTCCCTGCTCCCCCATATGCTTGTCTAGCCTCCCCTTAAATGCATCTATACTATTTGCTTCAACCACTCCCTGTGGTAGCGAGTTCCACATTCTCACCACTCTCTGAGTAAAGAAGTTTCTTCTGAATTCCCTATTTGATTTCTTGTTGACTATCTTATATTGATGGCCTCTAGTTTTTCTCTTCCCCACAAGTGGAAACACTCTCTCTTCATCTACTCTATCAAAATCTTTCATGATTTTAAAGACATCTATTTGGTCACCCCTCAGCATTCTCTTTTCAAGAGAAAAGAGACCCAGCCTGTTCATCTTTTCCTGATAGATATACCTTTGCATTTCTGGTATCACCCTTGTATATCTCTTTTGCACCCTCTCCAGTACCTCTATTTTTATAATATGGCGACCAGAATTGTACACAGTACTCCAAGTGTGGTCTAACCAAAGTTTGATACAGGTTTAGCATAACTTCTCTACTTTTCAATTCAATCCCTCTAGAAATAAACCCTAGTGCTTGGTTTGCTTTTTTATGGCTCTGTTAACCTGTGTCGCTACTTTTAGTGATTTGTGTATTTGTACTCCCAGATCCTTTTGTTCTTCTACCCCATTTAGATTTGTATTTTCCAAGTACTATGTGACCTCCCTATTTTTCTTACCAAAATGTAATACCTCACATTTATCTGTGTTGAATTTCATTTGCCAATTATATGCTCATTCGGCAAGTTCATTAATGTCTTCTTGTAATTTGTTGCAGTCCTCCTCAGTATTAACTATCCCCCCCAATATGGTGTCATCTGCAAAATTAGAAATTGTGTTTTTGATTCCAAAGTCTAAATCGTTAATAACAACAGTGGTCCCAGCACTGATCCTTGTGGAACACCACTTACCACCTTCTGCCACTCTGAATAGCTACCCTTTACTCCTACTTTCTGATTTCTGTCTTGAAGCCAGCTAGTTATCCATTCTGTTACTTGTCCCCTGACTCTGCATTCTCTGACCTTATTCATTAGTCTATTATGTGGTACCTTATCAAAGGCCTTTGAAAATCTAGATAAATTATATCTACTACATTACCCTTGTCTACTCTCTCTGTTACCTCTTCAAAAAAAATGTTGAGGTTGGTCAAGCAAGACTTTCCCTTTTGAAATCCATGCTGACTATTCATTATTATATTTTTGGTTTCTAGATGTTCTTCTATTTTCTCCTTTAGTAGGGATTCCATTATTTTCCTACCACCGATGTTAAGCTGACTGATCGAAAGTTCCCTAGACATGTTTTATCTCCCTTCTTAAATATAGGTATTACATGAGCTATTACAGCACTGTGGGAGTACCTTCACCACACGGACTGCAGCGGTTCAAGAAGGCAGCTCACCACCACCTTCTCAAGGGCAATTAGGGATGGGCAATAAATGCTGGCCTTGCCAGCGGCGGCCACACCCCATGAACGAATAAAAAAAAATCTGCCAGTCCTCTGGCACTATCCCTCCAGGTTGCATTGGTGAGTCAAACTGGCTGGTCAATCATCAACGCTGCCCTGGATTATTACGTATCTGCTTGTTTCAGCTATTGGATTACCAAGTTTGCCACACAAGTTTGACTTAGTTCTGAACTTCTATTGCCAGGCATATCATTTTCAAGCCACCCAAAGAGATCCACTTACAATACAAAATCTATATCTAATCTATAGAACAAGTAATTAAGCCTTTTTATTGTACATCAAATGCTATTTGTACAGTCAATCACATAATGTAATACAGCAGGGTTATCCAAATTGTGGCTTGTACCACATGTAGCCTTTGACACTTAGATATCCAGCTCTTGAAGCCCAGGTAACTCAGTTCTACTTGCGTTTGTATTTCTAATTTACTGGTTTTTCCTGTTTAAATTTTGTGAGCCTGAGGGTTTGAAAAGGATTGTTTTTGTTGACTTTTGTTCTCATTGTTAGTTCATGGGAATGCACAAAGTGATACACCTCACCCATATGGCATTTGTTTTCCAAAATATATTGAGGGTGGATTTCGCCCTGAGCAGACTTCGGGTGCCTTACCGGCTCTGGGCCGCCACAATATCGGACAGCCCAGCCGGCCTGTGGACCTAAAGAAGATAGATCTGTGGGAAGGACCCTGATGGTCTGGGGGTGGGAGCTGGAGTGGCAGTGGCCCAGACTGGTGTTGTGGAGCCTGGAGGAGCACTACTACTCCTCCTGGCCCCAACAAAAATAAAGAAGAACTTACCCATTTACCTCTTTGGCCAGGCTTTGCCTCATTGGTAGATAAATGATAAATCAGAACATCAAGATCTATTAGTATCAGCAGCTTAAGATATATATAAGTTAATGGGAACAAGGAGTTAAACTTTATATAATATAAAAACAGAAAATGCTGGAGACACTCAGCAGGTCAGGCAGCATCTGTGAAGTTTTATATGTTGCCTCAGGGCTCCATGGTATGTATTTGTGCAGCCTATGAAGATAAAAGACTTAGACACCTTTGTAATAGAGCTGTGTAGTTTCTGGTGACCAAGCTCAGTACACTCATCACTGTTGGGGGGGAACTCTGTTTTAAGCAAACACCGGCGAGAGTGGGGGGGTTAATTTCCTCTGGTTGATCCATTTATGTAAAATTTCTTTGTGCACTAAGTTAACACAGTGTTTATTACAAGGCTTATTTACATGAATGCACTAACCAATCCACAACCAGAGAAAATTAAGTCCCCTAAAGGTCACAAGAGTTACCAATAATGTATTGTGCACTGACATTATATTGGAGTTAAATATTTTAATCAACCTGGTTTAAAAATACATTTGCTTATCTGTACTAGAGTATAATACTGACACACAGTAGTAGGATCATGTCAATGGTTAAGAGTTTCTCTTTCTCTGTTGTCTTGTTTAATATAGCATCCTTTACAAATCTATCAAGTAAGATTAACATGGAATGCATACAAATGTATCTTCACATTTTACAAATTATAAAATCTATGGGGTGACTTTTCAGGCCTCCCACCCAGTGCAATCGGGCGGTAGTGCCCTGAAAATAGTGGGCAATGACCTCCTGCCCCATTTCTGCCATTGCTGTGGCCACGGCAATGTTTCCCTAGGCATACCACTGGCCGACCGGAGCAGCCCCCTGAATCAGGTAGTAGGCCCAATTAAAATGCAAATCGGGGTCCGACAATGTACATAGGACCCCGATTGCCATTTTTGGACTGAACAGTATTAGCTGGCTACAACAAAAAGAAAATACTGCAGATGCTGGAAATCTGAAATAAAAACAGAAAATGCTGGAGATACTCAGCAGGTCAGGCAGCATCTGTGAAGAGAGAAACAGAGTTAACGTTTCAGGTCGATGACCTTTCATCAGGTTCTGATGAAAGGTCATCGACCTGAAACGTTAACTCTGTTTCTCTCTTCACAGATGCTGCCTGACCTGCTGAGTATCTCCAGCATTTTCTGTTTTTATTTCAGTATTAGCTGGCTGCCTGGCCAAAGAGGATCCCATGGGTAAGTTCTTCTTTATTTTTGTTGGGGCTAGGAGGAGTAGTAGTGCTCCTCCAGGCTCCACAACACCAGCCTGGGCCACTGCCACTCCAGCTCCTACCCCCCAGACATCAGCGTCCTTCCCACAGACCTACATTCTTTTGTTCCGCAGGCCGGCTGGGCTGCCCGATATTGTGACGGCCCAGAGCCGGTCAGGCACCCGAAGTCTGCTCAGGGGGAAATCCACCCTCAATATGTTTTGGAAAACAAATGTCATATGGGCGAGATGTTTCACTTTGTGCATTCCCATTAATTAACAATGAGAAGAAAAGTCAACTGTAAAAAAAGTGCTTCTGGTCCTGGCCAGAGTTTCTTTACCATTTTCAATCATGCTCACATTGTTTTCAATAGTAAATGGAAAGTACCCATGTGAACAACCTCCATAACTGATGTTGCTGTTGTACTAGCAGCTTTGTACCAATTTCACTCATTTTCCTATAAATCTGGCGCTAAATTGGTCCTATAAAACAGGGTGCACCAACTCTTCTAAAAGTAATACTCACATTTTCCTTCTGGTCACACCCTCCATAAACATTGCATTTTCTTATTGCCTTAAGTCTAATGCAGTTTGCACAATGTGAATGGAGTCTAATTAACCTTATTACCCCACCACAAGAGCCAGCAGACTAGTGCATTATTGAGATTGAGTTGTGTGCACTTAGGAAAAATGGACAACAGAGAACGAGACACACCTAACAACTGAAACTTGAGGTGCAAACAAGTCAGTACTGTAAATACAACTTTGGAGTGCACATTCTTATATTGCTCTTGGAACACTGGATTAATCACCTAGAAAACCGCAGTTGCTATTTGCTTTTTAATCTACAAATGAAAAATTCACAAATCATGACAGCCAACAAGATGCGATATGAAAACATAAATGACCAAAACATAGTTTTAGTAACTTGAGGAGATGATGGAAGGGCCTCACTGCACTTGGCCTTATGTTTGCAATCCGCCCTCAATCCCAACATGACATCTCAGCCGATAATCTGTTATTCTAAGTTGTTGAAGTGATAATATTAAAACTGATTACTGTATGCTAACTGATCTGTTAGCTTTTGCTGGTGAAAGCAGAGATTAATAAAAAGACCATTAATACTTAATAAGAGATTAATGCTGAATATTTTATAGGCCTTTATTATACCCACTCTTATAAATGGGATATTTTTTCCAAATAACTGCTCTGATCTCAGCAGATTGCAAAAATTACAGAAAAGCATATTTTGTAATACCGCAGAGGAAAATGATTGCCTATTCACAGTTATACAAATCTATCAACCATACCAAGTCTCCAAGGTACCAAATTCCAGGTTTATGAAGTATACCCACGAGACTCTGCCACCAGCTCCACCCACACTAAATTCAATGCTTCAACATAGCAAAGTTCATAATAGCACAATTGAACTACAGTAATTCAATGATATGATGAAACCAAACATTAGTAGATTTACCCACTTGTATTGATATAAGTGTTATAGTAGTTCACTTACTAACTTCCACCAACTTCAGTTTGAATTTTTAAAGATTCATTATACAAATTACGCATGTGTGGCTGCTTTTGTGCAAATTTATGTGCACAAATCGTTGCTTCATTAAAATTTGGTTTTGTCTGAAAAGAGCGTGTGCCTAAATTTTAAAAATTCAGAAAGTATGCTGTGCAGTACAGACATTATACATCAATTGAAGGCACACAATGCTTGTATTTGCAAAGCGTACTCATAAAAAATGAGCCTTGGATGTGTTGGTTCTCATACTATTGCCAAAACAACAGAGTACTCACTGAACAGTAAAAGACAGACCTGGGTGTAAGTAATTACCCTGTCAATTGAATGTGCTTCGAGATTCATTGTACTCCCATTCTGTGTAAATTTTGTGGATCCATTATGCCAACTGTCATTTTATGCCTCTGTCACCCTATTTCTGTAATTTATTTTGCACATGGGTAAATGTTTTAATATGTTGCTGTCCACGGAGATTCATGAAATTTACCAATTTCAGCTTTATTTCAACATATAAAGCACCATAGTAACATCTTCGGATTAACATAAAAATATGACACAGTTGGAATTTATTTGGGTTACAGAGATAGTGAATTGTCATTTAAAAACATGTAAAGTATTATTTTGCTTCATCATCCCATTGTGATCATTTATATCCCATTATGCTGAATTACATATTTATAGTATGCCCATCTCAGAAGAATTATATATAGTTGATTATATATAGTTTATAATTTAATACAATAATCATTTATTTTCAAAATAAAAGCTAAAGATTCTCAACTATTGTGTAGTTTTAGTTGCAAATCAGTATTTTGCCCAGACCTATAAAGAGCTGCATTTGCTATTTGAAACATGGATTCATAAAGTCAATGAGTAGAAGAGACAAAGGCAATCTACTAACTGTAGTGTGGAATTGAGGAAGGCATGAAAGCTGAAATATAAGAAACCCATGACATTACACTATTAAAGTAAAGTATATTGAACCAGATCCATTTACAATTCTTAGCACACCGACTTCAGTTTGAATTTTTAAAGATTAATTCTTCCTCTGGGAAAATATTTCATCACTTGATGCTTTTGCCAAAGAAGTTCGAGATATCAGTGTATCTTGGCCACATGCTTTGGGGAAAAAAGAATGAATTTAAAACTATTCTTTGTACACCATTTTCAATTAAAGTCTGGCTAGTTTTCTAAATTATTTGTGTTTACCAGTTTTCTGTTTCTACTAATACTTATTTTTATTGCTCAACAACAGTTTAGCTAGTACATTTAGTAAAACGAGTCATCAAGAAAAAGCTTGCATTAATATAGTGCCTTTCATGCCCTCATGACATCTCAAAACACTTTACAGCCGCTGAAGTACCTTTGAAGTATAGTCACTGTTGTAATGTGGGGAAATGCGACAGCCAATTTGTGCACGGCATAAAAAATACCCCAAAACGTTTTAAATACTCCAGTGTACCCGATGCAGACTTGTCACTCAGTATTGAAGCAAGTTGGGCATTAGACATTGCAATCTTTAGTGCAGATAAAGATTTCAAAAGGATGTTCATGTGAATATATTGAAAATGGAAAGTGATTGGGAGCCCCAATCCAAATGATTGATATTGAACTTATTGTAGTTGCAGTGTAGAGAATATAATATGAGTATGGGTTAGAAAAAAACAGGCCTAGACTGACAGAAGACCCAAGGAACTGTTCTCAGCTTAATTACTGACAGGCCCAGCTTGTAATTTAATTCATTTTACCGCTGATACCGCCTTGAACCTAATTGGAGGCGGTATCAGCAGCAGCGGTACTTAAAACAGCGAGAGACATGGCAGCGCGGACCTAATTAGAGGCGGTATCAGCAGCAGCGGTACTTAAAACAGCGAGAGACATGGCAGCGCGGACCTAATTGGAGGCAATATCAGCGGCAGCGGTACTTAAAACAGCAAGAGACATGGCAGCGCGGACCTAATTGGAGGCAATATCAGCGGCAGCGGTACTTAAAACAGCGGGAGACATGGCAACATGGACCTAATTGGAGGCGGTATCAGCGGCAGCGGTACTTAAAACAGCGGGAGACCAGGCAGCGCGAACCTAATTGGAGGCGGTATCAGCAGCAGCAGAACCTTTGATGATTTCAAAAAAAACAAGGCGTGACATCACAGGACAGCAGGTAAGTGATTGGTTGATGAGTATTAAGGATTTTTTTTCTCTCTTACCTAGGACAGTGGTTTAAACTAGGTGCGGGAAACTACAAAGTACTGTATTAAATTTATAACTTAACTAGTTAAACTACTTAATATAACTATAAATAATTGTTCAATAAATACTTTAACTAATTAAATAAATAAAATAAGGCTAGACTAAGATATGGCAGGGCAGGTTGTGTGTTTGGACTGCAGTATGTGGGAGTTTGTGGACAGCGAGACTGTCCCGAACGAACACGTCTGCAGGAGATGTCCCCATCTCGAATCTCTCCAGCTCAGAGTCATTGGGCTGGATTTTCATAGGGCCGTGGAGGCGGGTTTGGAGGCGTGTGGGGGGTTAAAATTGTGAAAAGTGGCGGGCGGACCTGATCCCGCCTCCATTCCACCTCCACGCAATTTTGATAAAATCGTGTGCGGTGTTCCCGACTCCGTCCTGCCTCCAAGAGGCGGGAGAGGCCATTAAAGCCCTTAACAAGCCCTAAATTGGCTCTGTAATGCCATTTTGAAACGTTTTAGCTAGTTTAACCCTTTTCCGACGTGAAGCACGCCTGATGTGAAACACGCCAGTGAAACCTGGCGGGAGCACAAGTGGATAGCTGACTATCAGCTGCAGGTCCACTATTACAACGGAGATGTGATGAAGGTAGTAGTAGTATTAGGTCTGAAGTATTAGGTCTGAAAGTCGCCTCTGATGCTGCTACATTGAATGTCTTCAGAGACTGCCTGGCCTTTGCTGTGAGAGGACCTGGATGCAAAAAAAAATCCTCTCTCTCTCTCTCTCTCTCTCTCTCTCTGAGCTGCTGCTCATTTTGCATCCAGGTCCACTCACAGCAAAGGCCAGGCAGTCTCTGAAGACCTTCAATGCAGCAGCAATGATGACATCATCAGAGGCAACTTTCAGACTGAAAACACTAATTGGTTCATGGGTTCCCACATGCTGGAACTCAATTGCCCAATTAGGTGAAAATTGCATCAATCTCCCACATCCAATTGCAGTCGGGTGGATAACACGAAATGCGGATGACACGACCCCAACCCGCCCCAGTATCAAAATCCAGCCCATTGAGTTGAAGTGCAAGTTGGAGACACTCCGACACATAAGGGAGGGGGAGGATTTTTTCTGGCCAGTTTTATCCAGAATGCAGTTGCACCCCAGAGGAAAGCACAGGTTCAGGAAGGGGAGGGTGTGACTGCTAGGGAGCCGGGTAGCGGGGATTTAGGAGAGGTTGCGAAGGAAGTCCCGCAGACACTGGCCCTGTTCAACAGGTACGAAGTACTCGCCACCTGTGAGGACAAGGAGAAAGACGGCAGGGAGGACAGCCACAATGCAGACCAAGGCACCATGGCTCAGAAGGCTGTCCAAGGAGGGGAAGAGCAGAATAGAAATGTGGTAGTGATAGGGGACTCTATAATTAGGGGGATAGATAGCGTCCTCTGCAGCCAAGAACGAGAATCCCGAAGGGTGCATTGCCTACCCGGTGCTAAGGTAAGGGATATCTCATGGCGGCTGGGGAGGAACGTAGAAAGGCAGGGGGTAAATCCAGTTGTCGTGGTCCATATTGGAACAAATGACATAGATAGGAACAGAGAGGAGGTTCTGCTGAAAGAGTATCAGGAGTTGGACTCTAAATTAAAAAGCAGGACCTCGAGGGTAATAATCTCTGGATTATTGCCCGAGCCACGTGCAAATTGGCATAGAAGCAGACAGATCAGTAGAATTAACATGTGGCTAAAGGGTTGGTGTGGGAAAGAGGGGTTCCTTTTCATGGGACACTGGCACCAGTTCTGGGACAGGAAGGAGCTGTACCGATGGGACTGGCTCCACCTGAACCAGGATGAGACCCGTGTCCTAGCAGAAAGGGTAAATAGGGAGGTGGCAAAGGCTTTAAACTAGTAAGATGGGGGGAGGGGCCTACAAGAAACGTAACCAGCCTAATTATAACAGGAAAAGAGAGCATAGGAAAGAATAAAGTAAGGGAGTAGCTGTACTTATTAGGGATAACATAATGGCAGTAGAAAAAAGTGACACAGCTATCAGCAAGACAAAAATAGAATCCATATGGAGAGAGATAAAATATAATAAAGGATCAATCACACTAATAGGTGTAGTCTACAGACCAGCTAACAGTGGAAGGGAGGTGGAGGAAGAAATATGCAGACAAATTAGGGAAATGACTAAAAAGCATAGAATAATGAATCATGGGGGATTTCAACTACCCCAATATTAATTGGACAAAAGAGGTAGGTAAAGGGGTTAAGGGAATTGAGTTCCTACAATGTGTACAGGACTCATTTATAACCAAATATGTAAAAAGCACAACAAGGGAGGATTCGCCATTAGATCTAGTAATGGGGAATGAACCAGATCAGATAAGAGAAGTAAAAGTAGGGGAACACCTAGGCAATAGTGACCATAATATAATATGCTTTAAGATGATAATTGAGAAGGACATAAGTATGACAAAAAAACAGGGTAATAGATTGGAGAAAAGTTGATTTTGAGGGGCTGAGAATAGAACTTGGGAGAATAAAATGGGCAACAACATTGGGAAACAACGATGGGAAACATTTAAAACGGTGTTCAACAGAGTGCAGGAACAATATATTCTGCTAAAAGGAAAGAACAAACTAAACACTAATGAGACTCCATGGATAAATAAAGCCATAAGGGAACAATTGAGGGTAAGGAAAGAGGCATACATTAAGTATGTAGACAGCAGGGGAGTGCATGATAAGGGAGAATATGAAGAGATTAGGAGAGAAGTCAAAAAAACAATTAGGAAGGCAAAGAGGAACTATGAAATTAAATTATCAAGGAACATAAAACAAAATAATAAAATATTTTACAGGCATATCAAAAAAAAAGGAAGGTTGGGATGGGAATAGGGCCATTAAGGGATAGACAATACCACAGGTAACGATAGAGAGATGGCAGAAATATTAAATAATTATTTTGCTTCAATATTTACTAGGGAGCTAGAGCAGGTGCAAAAGCAAAATACTGCGGATGCTGGAAATCTGAAATAAAAACAGAAAATGCTGGAAATACTCAACAGGTCAGGCAGCATCTGTGGAGAGAGAAACAGAGTTAACGTTTCAGTTCGATGACCCTTCGTCAGATAGAGCAGGTGGACATGACATTGGACATGATGAGATTAGTAATGAGATAAGTGCATTTAAAATAAAAAGATAGGATATATTACATAGAAACATAGAAGATAGGAGCAGGAGTAGGCCATTCGGCCCCTCGAGCCTGCTCCGCCATTCGATGAGATCATGGCTGATCATCCAAACTCAGTACCCTGTACCTGCCTTCTCCCCATATCCCTTGATACCTTTAGCTTTAAGAAATATATCTAACTCATTCTTGAATATATTTAATGACTTGGCCTCAACTACCTTCTGTGGTAAAGAATTCCACAGGTTCACCACTCTCTGGGTGAAGAAATTCCTCCTCATTTCAGTCCTAAATGGCTTACCCCTTATCCTTAGATTATGACCCCTGGTTCTGGACTCTCCAACCATCGGGAACATTCTTCCTGCATCTAGTTTGTCCAGACCTGTCAGAATTTTATATGTTTCGATGAGATCCCCTCTCATTCTTCTATACTCCAGCGAGTATAAGCCCAATCGACCCAATCTCTCCTCATATGTCATTCCTGCCATCCCAGGTATCAGCCTTGTGAATCTTCGCTGAACTCCCTCCATGGCAAGAACATCCTTCCTCAGATAAGGCAACCAAAACTGCACACAGTACTCAAGGTGTGGTCTCACCAAGGCCCTGTACAGCTGCAGCAGGACATCCCTGTTCCTATACTCAAACCCTTTCGCTATGAAGGCCAACATACCATTTGCCTTCTTCACCGCCTGCTGCACCTGCATGCTTACCTTCAGCGACTGGTGCACAAGGACACCCAGGTCTCGTTGCACTTCCCCTTCTCCCAATCTATTGCCATTCAGATAATAGTCTGCCTTTCTGTTTTTGACACCAAAGTGGATAACCTCGCATTTATCCACGTTATATTGCATCTGCCACGCTTCTGCCCACTCACCCAACCTGTCCAAATCATCCATTAAATAAACTAATCAAACTCAAAGAGGATAAAACCCCTGGTCCGGATGGATCGCATCCATACATTTTAAAAGAATCTAGGGAAGCAATAGCAGAGGCATTACTACACATATTTAATAATGTGTTAGAAAAAGGTGTAGTGCCAGAGGACTGGTGGATAGCTAACGTAATACCTACATTTAAGAAAGGGGATAGAACAAGTCCAGGGAATTATACACCAGTTAGCTTAACATCGGTGGTAGGAAAAATAATGGAATTCCTATTAAAGGAGAAAATAGAAGAACATCTAGAAACCAAAAACATAGTAATGAATAGTCAGCATGGAAAGGGAAAGTCTTGCTTGACCAACCTCATTGAATTTTTTGAGGAGGTAACAGAGAGAGTAGATAATGGTAATGCAGTAGATGTAATTTATCTAGATTTTCAAAAGGCCTTCGATAAGGTACCCCATAATAGACTGATGAACAAAGTCAGAGAATGCGCAGTCAGGATATAAGTAGTAGAATGAATAGCTAGCTGGCTTCAAGACAGAAAGCAGAGAGTAGGGGTAAAAGGTAGCTATTCACAGTGGCAGAAGGTAGGTAGTGGTGTTCCACAAGTATCAGTGCTGGGACCACTGTTGTTCACAATTTTTATTAACGATTTAGACTTTGGAACCACAAACACAATTTCTAAATTTGCGGATGACACCAAATTTGGGGGGGGGGGGATAGTCAATACTGAGGAGGACTGCAACAAATTACAGGAGGACATTAATAAACTTGCAGAATAGGCATATAATTGGCAAATTAAGTTCAACACAGATAAATGTGAGGTATTACATTTTGGTAGGAAGAATAGGGAGGTCACTTATTACTTGGAGGATGCGAGTCTAGGTGGGGTAGAGGAACAAAGGGATCTGGGCGTACAAATACACAAATGACTAAAAGTTGCGACACAGGTTAGCAAGGCCATAAAAAAAGCAAACCAAGCACTAGGGTTTATTTCTAGAGGGATAGAATTGAAAAGTAGGGAAGTTATGCTAAACCTGTATCAAACCTTGGTTAGACCACACTTAGAGTACTGCATACAGTTCTGGTCGCCATATTATAGAAAGGATATAGAGGCACTGAAGAGGGTGCAGAGAAGATTTACAAGGATGATACCAGAAATGCGAAGGTATACCTATCAGGAAAAGATGAACAGTCTGGGTCTCTTTTCTCTTGAAAAAAGAAGGCTGAGGGGTGACCTAATAGACGTCTTTAAAATTATGAAAGGTTTTGATAGAGTGGATACAGAGAGAGTGTTTCCACTTGTGGGAAAGAGCATAACTAGAGACCATCAATATAAGATAGTCACCAAGAAATCCAATAGGGAATTCAGAAGAAACTTCTTTACCCAAAGAGTGGTGAGAATGTGGAACTCGCTACCACAGGGAGTGGTTGAAGCAAAAAGTATAGATGCATTTAAGGGGAGGCTAGACAAGCATATGAGGGAGAAAGGAATAGAGGGTTACGCTGATAGATTTAGATGAGGAAAGATGGGAGGAGGCTCGAGTGGAGCATAAATACTGGCATGGACTGGATGGGCCGAATGGCCTGTTTCTGTGCCGTATATCCTATGTGATCCTATGTAATCCTATGATTCACTGCCACATTTTGTTTAGTTCATTTATAATAAAGTACATTAGGTTTCAACTTTGGCACATATCCCTTGAATATTTTCATTTCTTGGTAGAAAATTTCAGTAGACCTTTTTTAACAACAGCCAATAATATGATCTGACTACCTTAACACACAAGTCTACTTCTACCTACACCATCAAAAACATAATTTTGATTTGACACCTTGATGACTGCCATATCAGTGCTTGGATATTGATTGAAGTCAAAATCCAACCAGATGTGTGCATTATTTGCACAAATAATCTTACAATGCAACATCTTTTTGTTATGCCTAAGATGTTATGCTACAAATCCCAACTTGGAAAACTGTGATCCAAATATAGGTACACCAAAGCAAAAGTGAACACCCAGTCAGCATCTGGGTAGCTCCCACGTAGACAGTAGAAGATCACATTGAACTGAAGATATACAGAAAAATTTCAGCTGGAAAGACAGATATTGAAACATTATTCTGCAACCACAAATTAAGAACAGCAATTTCTAATCTTTATGACAAAACTATGGAAGTTCATACTATTGAGAAAGTACACCCCCAAACAGAATGATAAGCAGGCATATTAAAGAGGAAGACTTGTAACAGTGAACTTTCTCAGTTCTATAGCAGCTAGCAAAGATGTATTCCTATATATGGCCCTGCCTTTTGCACTCTAGTTCCATTATAGATCATGAACGATACTAAATCAAATAATTGGGGTGGATTTTAACCGTGCATAAAACTAGCATTGCGGTTGGGCCACCAATTACACAGACTGCCTGATTTTTATTTTCATCCCCAACGCCGGTTTTATGCCCGGATGGTAAGTTGAAAATCTACCCAAATATGTCATGAACTTACATTACCAGCAATATAGATACAAAAGCAAATAGAAAGTATCACCAAAAGATGCAGTTCTGCTGCCATTTTAACATAACTGCATCTTTTGGTGATACTTTCTATTTGTCTTTGTGGTTTGAGATGCATATACCTATAATTGACAATATAACTTGGCAATCAGATCCTGATCAGACTTAGTGCACTAAAGCCAAGTGATGTTAAATCCCTGCCAAGAGACCATTTCACACTAATTTGAGTTTACACATGGTGCATTATAACTCCAGCCAGAGCAAAGCTGCACTTTTTTAAATGTCTAGGTGATCCCATTTACTTTTTGATGTTTTTAATGGGAGGAGAAAGTGGACTCTGCCACTTGTGTTCTTCTAACATTAAAATTAACTTTCTAGGGACCACCCTGGCATGCATACCAAAACCTCCTTTGTCTCTGATCTCAGTGCAACCTGCAGTCAGTAGTATAACTCTGATCTGCCAACTGTGCTTCACATTCTACAGATTAGACGGCTAGCTTGAGTATGACTAAGAGCAGTATCTGTTGGCTGCTGTGCACTGTCAGAAGACTCTTGTTACACTATAGACTGATCTCAGTGTGACTGGATGTGAGGTGCAGCAACAATAATAATCTGCTCATATCCTCATATGTGCTTTGCAAAATGTTGAGTTCCCAGCAGCTAGTTAGAAAATGTGTGCGTGGGAGCATCTATTCTTCTGTAACATTAAAAAGGTTCCATATTAAGTTTTGAAAGTTCCCAAACAGTCTAATGGACCACCTAGGCATGTTTAAAATGAGGCTTCACACTGGATTTGAGTTTTACTGAAGAAGGTGCAAGTTTGAGATGGCTTCTTGGAGAAAGTTTTGCTTAGCTTTAGTGTGGTTACTCTGTTGCTCTAGTGAGTTCTACTGAGTTTACACTTCACGGTGTACCTGATACTACTTTACGTCAACACAGAAGAGATAATATAACTGTCCCCCAGAACTGCCTAACATCAATGGAGAACTTGCTTTTGGCTCCATTTTTTCAGCTCTAAAGAAGAATGGTAAAGGATAGTTAATAAAACAGTTTAAACTAGAAAAAGGGATAAGTACATAGCTATTGTCGAAATTATCAAAAGTGTCAGTACATGTAACATAGAGGAGGGAAATCTGGAATCATTAACATGTGTAATATTGATCAATTTGCATTATGAAAGTTGAAAATCTCGCCCCTTTTTAAGAAAAATATACAATTGCATTAGAACATATAAATAAAATCATAGAATATAACTACTCAGAAGTTAATTTGATTTTGTTGCATTTAAAAGCATTGTTAGATTAATAATGATACATTACTGGAATTTACATCAAAAGAAAACTGTTTAAAAGGCTGTTCAATCCAAAACGTGATTATACAGTGTCGTCTCTGTAAGTGTTTGAAAACAGCAGAGAGTGATGCAGTTTAAACCATAATAACAGCTTGACTTACTGAATGTGTCGTACGACGTGATTTTCCTCTTTGTTTCTGTTCTGGTAGCGAATTAATAGGGAATTAAATTGACAAAGGTAGTTCATGACATATGTTTGATTTAGTATCGTAACAGAACCACAAACTTTGTCACTGAAGTCAGAGAAATTAGAGACATTTAACTATTGTCAGCAATCTGCTCTTTTAGGTTTTCTGGTATTGCATTCCATCAGCACAGTATTTAGTGATCTGTTAACAAATACAGGTATGTATATAGACACAATTAAGTGCCCGTTCTACCGTGTATTTTAAATAATAGTTTTTTCCATAATAAAACTAATTCATCATATGCAGAAATACTTCATTAGCACATAAACTTCGATATACACGTATTCATTTTTTTTAAACCTGGAGGCATTCTTTGACAATCTAACTAAATATGTTATTAATGAAAGCCGATTTCAGGTAAAATCCACACAAGGTCAAAATCGGCTGTTTAATAATTTGTAGTGTTGATGATAGCGTTGCTGGCTGTTGAGATTAGGTGGTTAAACAAGATCGACTCCTTTGGTATTCACTCTGTTATGGGTCAGTGCTTCAGTCAAAAAATGCAGCACTAGTCATAAGTGGAATTTGCATAGGTGAAAGCAAAGTGCTGATGCAAGCCAGAGCAGTCAAGTATTGTTAATGACAAACACAGTACATGAGCAGAATGCATATTTAATTTACAAAATGTGGAAATGGGGACAAAATTGAGGCTATGCATCACAGCGGCGATTTTTGTTAAGTATAAAGCTCGCAGAAAAGAAGGTACAGTACTTGCAAATAAGTACAGCACAATAATTTTAATCCCAAGCAATTGTAAAACTAATGGACAGCAATTTGTTAGGATTTCAGCCAAACTGAACACTTTTCAAATAATACAACTGCATGCTTCTAGGTAGTTTAATTGTGTGTGTGTGTGTGTGTGCGCTGGACATCCAGTACACATCTCTTGTTTAAAAAAATTGTTTAAATTGCAAATTCTGTTACTTTAATATGATTAAGTCTCGAAATAAGAAATTCTATTGAAAGTGAACTTGATTTTACTGGAGTGTGCGAGAGAGAGAGAAATTGCAAGTATTCTGCGCCTGTCTTTATGTTTGCGTGCGATCTGTGTGCGCTTGTATTATATGCGGGAGAGTGTGTATGTATGTCTGTGTGTATGTATGTGGGAGGGTCACCCCTGCGCGCGTTAGACAGCGGTGTCTTTGTCTGAAAGAGGTATCTGTACTTTTGTGTGCTATATTATTAGCTGTTAACCCCCATCGTCCATACTTCTCTGGGGGCTGTCCTGCAGGACCAGGGACAACTCCTGGAAGCCTATTGATGTTTCTTGTGCACGTATGTAGGCCCTTCGTGCGGTGCAGTCTTCTTATCTTCAGGGCTGACTTCCTTACAATTAGATTGCAATCTTTATCTTCTGAGGCAATAAGATATGGTAATCAAATGAAGACCGTGAATATAATTGTTTCAGTTCGAAGTACAACTTTCGATAACACGCATCTATGCAGGAAGTATGCTGTACATCAGTGCCTTCTTTTGACTTTCCATGTTGATGTGTGAACCTATGAATAGTATTGGTTGAAGGAGTAGTTGAGAATTTTCAGGGGGAAAGCATTGTAAGTAGAATGCTAATTGGGGTGCTACTAAGCAATACGGTTGCTGAATTATGCACAGATGATTAGTTTTTGCATCACATGATGTAGAAACTAATCATGAAGTGCAGTATTCCACAATAACACACAGTCACATGAAAAGAACAGGAACTAGAGTGAAAGCATCACTTTATATACATTTACACATATACACAATGAATAGTATACCTTTATCTTTACAATGTACTGCCTGTGGCATTATTCCAAACATCACTCCCAGTGTTGTGTCATTAAATTCAGAAAAAAATAAGTCTGCACCTCATTTAATATTTTAAAATAATATAGGTTAGTTTCAACACGAACACGAAAGTTGATGCATATCGAGACATTGGGTAGGTTAACACGTTGATGGGGTTGGTCTATGCATTTGGCAACGGAAATGCACAAACGTGATATTGGAAACAAAAATAAATTCCAGTCAGGCACTGGTTCACACAAGACTGGAATACAGTATAACATCGTCAGCAATAGTCTCACATTAAAATAGTGAACCCAGCATATGTTATATTTAGTTTTACAAGGTGATACTTGTTAAAAATTATAATTGTATGTTTAATTCCATTTTGCTAAAGGGCAGTGGGTAAGCTTTCCCATTTTGTATTAAAAATGTAAATTTTTTTAACACATTTGCATGTACTGAAAACCGGTCATACATTTTCACGTAATGTGTTACACAGTACAAAATATGATTTCGAGGCAGGAAAATAGATTAATTAAGGCATATTTTACTATTTAACATTGAAATCATTTCAGAATATTAAGCTGAACTTAAAGCAAAATATCTTTCATTTGCTTTTGCTTGTATTTGATTACGAGCAATCACAGAGGATATTTACATAAATATATCATGTAAATATTTGGTATTGTTTTCATTTTAATGCGCCGTTGGAAAGTTCACAATGCTGAAACACGTAGCCTTAACAATGCTCTTGGAGGTCACTTGGCATGATGGACACTGAGGCCTTAATCTTTGTAACCAACTTTCACTGCAAATTCCAAATAAATCACGATCACACCTATTGGTGCCAATTAACACCTTTTATATTAATTCACCCAGCCTGGTGTGGAAAAAAAACTAACATCTTAATGTCTAATTAGCATAGGAAGTGCACACCAAATTACTGCCATTCTGTCGTGATACAAGCGCAGGAGAAATACCACCACACAGATCTGTGATCCCTGGTTTCCCCGTGTAAGCAGCTTTCCGGGGTGGCTTTTGTAAGATCCATTGCGAACATCACTGTTCAATTTGCTTGGGTGGATCGAAGTTTTACACGGCAAATGCGATTGGAAAATTGGAGCGGTCCAGAAGTATGTTACTTAACTATAAATACAATGATAACTACAAGCAAGCTTATTTGTAGCAGCTATATTGTGGTTATTCGGGAAATTACACCAGTGGTGCACAAGTTTATACCAATATGGCTACCATTTTTCGTTACTAGTGAAACAAAACAGCGCAGTAAACGTCGGTCACTGTGGACTTTCGTTTAAATGGAACCGGTGTTCAGGCCTAGATTCATGTCCCACACTCTATAATGACAGATGGCTGTTTTATAGACTGGAGTGACTAACTACTTCATTGGAATGATTCTTCACCGGCGCTGTAACAGGATTAACAAATAAAAAATTATGTTAACCAAAAGCCATGGTCACTTTAATTTCCGTGTACTTGACATGTATTAGGTTTCTTTGTGACGAATTCTGATTCCGTGCCTTGTCGGCGCTGATTTGGAGGTAAACTCCTCGTAACGCTGTACAATGCAGTCAACGCCCAAGGCGTTCGGTGTGATGGTTATAATCTGCCCACTGTTAGACAATAGGCCTTACCTCTTGGCTATATACTGCATGTTATTTGGCTGGCGGAGATCACTTTGCGCGGTCTTTACCCAATGAGGGAATTGGATAAATGGGACGTTCCTTCAGCATGTAGGTTATTCATATTGGGAGTCTTCTAAACTTATTTTGATGACAACTTAATGCATTTTAAAAGCTGCTTTGGTGACCATATGTGTTCTGGAGAGTTTTGTAAAGCGTGTGAATATTAACTAATTCGGTATGACGGATACAAATATGGGTCTCGGATTTTAAAACAAATAATGTTCACACCAGTTCAGTGAGCTAAAGTCACTGAGCAAAATATTTCAGGAAGAGATTTAAAAATTCGGAAAAGAATTTAAGAATATAATTGGTCGGTTAATCGAAAAGAAAAGCACTTGGGGCAGTGTGAAGGTACAAAAGCAGCCGTATCGTATTGGTTGATAACAGACGGTCCCTTCTCCTTGCAGCTTTCCTGCAGAAGATCGGTACTCAGGGTTTCTGTGGGTCTGCTGCCAGGTTCCTGTTCAGGGACATGACTCTTCTCATTTTTCTCGCGTGACTGCCTCACATTCAGTGGCAATCCTGATTCCGCGTCATTTTCGTGTATACACTCCCTGTTATAGGGTGCGAACAACGTGTGATGGCCAATGAAGCTTTCAAATTATCATTGGCAAACACAATAGGGTTGTGCTGCGTTGTTCTTAGGCAACATTAGCCTGACGAGTCTCTGTAATGTGACTTAATAATTATTGCTCATTCCCTTCTTTTGTTTAGTTACATGTTTATTTTCAATTAAATGTAGATTAAATTTCTAGCAGCAATGCAGATTGCTGTATCTGCAACCAATTACCCTACTTGGCACTTTTATTTTGACAGAAACTGCTGTAACAGGATTAGACCATTTAACAAAAACACCTAGCTATTTTATTGTTTACTCTCGAATATATAGCTTATGAAAGCAATTGTAAAAAAGTAGTTTCTTATTTAACAAAAGCGCTGTTCGTTGGTTTTATTCAGCTTTCAAAATGTGCCTCTTACTACCATAAGCAAAGGTTCCCCATTAATAAAAAATTATGAAAAGCAAATAGTCTCTCATTTGCGTTTATGTTTCAGGTGCAATCTATCAGTTGTGATGTATTAACAAATTAAAAAGTATGTGACGTAAAATGCAGTCTTCAATAGTCTGAACAGACACATCAGATTCAGATAATGTCTGACATCGCTGAAGGTCTCCAAAGCTGAATCTTGTTGTGCCAAGATGCCAACTTGTGGTATAATACATGTATGTTGAGAAACGTGTACTATTTGGCATTTGTTACTTATTAATGTACTACAGCCTGGTATCCTAGCCACTTACTGACTCTGTTACAGTGCCATGAATGTTGTGATATTGCAAAAGCAAAACCTATTTCACTAATTCATGTAAATCTTCGAAAACGTACGTGCTACATTGTTACCTTTGAGGGTGGTGGGGCCTTTGTGTTATCTGTTCAGTTCGTCTTTGATTTGACAGGCTTCTGTGCTGTGAAATTAAAACGTGTGTGTTTGCCTTTGTTTTGTTCAATGTTCTGTGACAAAATGCTCCTCTGCCAAACTCCTTCACACATTACAAGCCTTTGGGGATATCAAGGGCAGCTATAGAAGGGCTACCTGGAGAAAGGTTGCTACGGCAACCCTTTTAGCCCACAACTAGATTAGCATATTCATGAGGCTGTAATTTAAACCAGAATTGTCCACACTTGCATAGTGGCCAGGATTTACTATGCAAATAGACTGGTTTTACAGGCTGCTGCTTAATTAACTCGTCAAGGCCATCTTCTCACTAAAAGGCAATCTAACTACAGATTAATCTGCCTTTGTTTGCTGCCGTTCCTTCCTTTTGTGGTAAACATCAGGATTTGTAAAGAGAAGCAAGAGTCATTGCTCTGCACTTATTCAATGTTATTTTCAGCTAAGCCTTTCCTTACAACTAGCTACATGACCTGAAAGATTTTTTTTTCCTTAACGCAACATTGTCATCCGGCCATGAACTTCTAGTGTAACTACATTTCCTCAGTCGCTGCGTGATTTTCAACATAATTGGTGAATCAGTTATCATCAAGCTTCTTATAATCCACCAGCGATCATTTTACCTTCATTGAAGATTGTTGTAACCTGTGTCTTCATGTAAAGTCGGCAATTTTGTCTGGGGTTTGTTCTCAACCCTGTTTAAAATACATTTGTTTTCTCTTGCGTTTATTGTCTTACCTTTTATATAACCATAGTATTGTATTCATTGTCTATCAATATTTATTAAGATGCACAGCTAGTATTGTCATTTGCATAACTTGTTCTTGCTTTCAAACGGTATTACGTCTTTAGACAAAAGAATAAAAAAGGCTAAAAGTGTAATAAAGTAAAAGGAGGTGCAGAAGTGTTCATCCTTTGTCTAGATCAGATTTTCTGTACTATGGTGATCTTTCTGGTAACCTTATTATTACGGCGTTTGAATGATTGTTCTTATCTTAGGAACTCTTGTGTCCCAACTATCATTAGGTTTCTGATACAGAAAGGCTCAAAGCTGAGTCAGCTGGCTCTGTGACATGGGATTCCCTCCCTGATGGCAGCCAGTTGAGGATTTGGCTTTGCAAAGATATTATTGAGCGACGTTGGAATAATGAAATAGTTGATTTTTACATTTTCAGATAATGATTTGGACTATTAATGTTCGTTAAAAATACAATTTTTATGTAACAAGTGATATATGTGTCTCGAAGTCTCCTCCCCCCCCCCCCCCCATCATGGGCTAAAAAAAAAATCAAGATGTAGACAATAATGTATCGAATTCGTTAATGTGCTGGAAGTAATTGCTTGATTCTGCACTTGTCAAAATATGGGCTCGCAGTGGAATTTGTGTTGAAACATTTAAGCCTCATTAACGGTATCATTTGGATAATATTCTGATGCCGGGGCAGCGCAACCTGTGAGAAAGGAGATGCGGTGGTGGTCACCGAGTGCCTTTAGCCCCTTTGGCATATGGAGAGAGAGAGAGAGAGAGGAGCCCCGCCGCCCTGCCCTGGGCGAGCAGCAGAGCCGAGCTGGCGGGAAGCTAATGAGCCGCGCGCCCCCCCACCCCCGCCCGCCGCAGCCGGCGCGCCAATCAGGTGGCCCCCTCGGCTGCCGCGCGCTCCTCTCACCTGCCCAGCTCTCCCGCGAGCGCCTCTCGAGCCGAGCGTCCAGCTGGCGCGAGGCTTTCCCCTGCGTGCGCGCGCTCCCTCCTTCCCACCTGGCGGACCCTCACCTCAAACCCAGCAAGCTGCTCGCCGCCCTTAAAGGCACAGTGTCCCGGCCATAGGCGTGCAACAATTGCCCATTGATCAGCCAATGGACCAATGTGGACTCTCAAGCCCAGGAAATTGTCTTTCATGTTTCACACGTGACAATATCCAGCCAAATAGTAAAATATTACACTGGTCACTACAACAAAGGAAAAGTCTTGTTCCTTTACATAAGATGCAAAATCGAGCAATTGGCAATTGAATTTAACGCCAGCAATATACTTGAACTGTATAGTGAGAACATGTACGCAAAGTTTTACTTATGTACTTTTTCTAAATGTAATCAAGAAAAGTGTAATTCTCAGTACTCTTAAAGAGTCGGTGTTCTTTCTGTTCGTTTGCACTCAGCATTAAACGGTTAACACATAATCCCTGTCACCCACTTGATGTCATCAGATCAGGAACTACGGGAAAGAAGGAACTTTTCATTTGGTGCTCCGAGTCTTTATTTCAAGGGATGATGCAATCCATTCTGTAATGTTAATGTCAGATATGGTTTCGGTTTGCATTGAAACGTTATCAGGTTCCTTTGCATAAAAAGCATTGAGCAAACCGAAAATGGATTGAAAGACTACATTATAAATAAATCAATACAGGTGTGCAAAATCTCTCTGTTTGGATCAGCTTTTCTGTAATTACTTCAGCCATCTACCCTAATTAGCAGAGTTACTGAAAATGCAACACTAGTGGGAGAAGGGACTCGTCAGATGGCAGCTTTAACACAGTTTGTTAAGAACCAAAGTAACTAAATAGCAAACTTGACAAATGTAACGAATGTGACATTTACTTGGATATTACAGTTCTGAGTATTTTTTATAATGTTTGAAGTTTAAGTAAAACTGATCAGAAGACAGGAAATGTGGCATCATATCTCATTGTTTACAAAGTAAGAACTACTTGGGGCTACTATTCTAATCGTTGCCAATAATAAATACCAAGGATTTTACTAAGCCAGGACATGTTTGGATCTGGTAAAATCCTTGATACCTGCATATCTTGAAGTTCGTTATTGCTAATAGATCACTAGGCTTCTTCAAAATCAAATATTGCCTTTTTAGGTAAATAAAATACGTACGATTTAAAACGAAAGTTGGCAGATAGCCCAGAGAACAACCAAACTTCGAAATATGTGAGTAAACTGGGACTGTCAAAGACAAACCATCGCATTAATATTGTTCTGGTACTGATTTTTTTCTGACAACCGATTGTGAATGGCTAAAATAAGCGGTAGTTGATGTAGTCAGGTGATGCAATATAATAACGAGTTCATGTCCAGATGGTCGGTTTTGATTCGCTAATAATAAAACATGCAAAAAGTGTTGATATTTAACTTGGACCATAGGATGCAAAGGGGGCGTGAGGGTTACTTCTCGCAGCAAAGGCTAATGTTTCGCATATATGAATCCGCAGCCTTAACGAGTCCCTAAATCCTGGTTCAGCGCCGAAATACCATTTTTTGTTGTTCTTTTAATTATATCGTACAGTATGACATATATTATGATGCCAAGTTTGAGCTTCCTGCTGGGCCTACAATATATTAATCATTTAAAAATATATTTAGAAACAAGATACCGAGTCATGGAACTCTTCAGTTTTCACAAGCCAAGTTTTGGAGTGTCTCAGGGAAAACTGAACAGTTAAATTCTAGAACCTTAGATCTACTCTCACAGAATGTTAGTGCAAATACTTTATAAAGTAATAGTTAGATTTTTAAAGAAATAGATTAATAAGAAATGTAGTCGTTTTAGAAACGATGTCGTTTAATTTGTTTGGGACATATTGGAAGTTAACTCTATTCCCATTTTCGTTACTTTCTCCCTTCCTTTAGTTAATTGCATACCACCACTCACCCCTTTCCCGAATCAGAAGATGGAGAACGCATCTTTTCCCAGGGCTGTGCCAATGTTGCTCTTGACCCAGTCATTAGAAAGTGCAGGGGGTTGGCACAGGTTGGCTCACCCTCCAATGTTCTATTCACCGACAGGATGCACCTCAGAGGAATCTGGGTGACTCCCTCCCCCCCAGAGACAGAAAACTCACGAGATGGGAACTGACTGGCCCAAGCCTATATCACCTGGCCACCGTACCAATTCACTTCTTTAAAATTACAATTAAAGGAAATACCTTGGTGTTTTAAAAGTCGGGAAATAAGCAACATGGCGTCTCCTTGAATTGCGTTAGCTTCAACTTGCAGTTTAATTTAAAAAAAATCAAATTTATGATTCGATGATGTTTTAATAAGAACCGGCAATTTGTTATGTTAGTCCAATAGTTAACTTGTTGATAATGCATTTGATTGAGCCTGTTATGAATTGCCGCCCCTTAGAGTCTTGCTTCTAGGACCAAGAAGGATTCTTTATCAAATGGAAAATGCAAAAGTGGGGGATAGTTACAGTTACTCAAGCAGTGGATACCAGAGCATGTGATCACGGTGAGAATTGTTTACCTTTATATTTGTTATAGGTTTTTGCTGAAAGAAATCATAGCCGAAAGACACAAAAAGCAAAATACTGAGGATGCTGTATATCTGAAATAAAAACAGAAAATGCTGGAAACACACAACAGATCAGGCAGCATCTGTGGAGAGAGTTAACGTCAGAACTAAAGGTCAGCCACTGGAAACGATAACCTTACCTTCCTCTCTCCACAGATGCTGCCTGACTTGCTGAGTGTTTCCAGCATTTTCTGCTTTTCTTGCATAAACAAATGATGTTATTGTGTAGGATTCTAAACCCTAAAAACTATTTTTTTCCTAAATCTTCTTTAAGCGCACAATTGAGACGGAAAATGTGAAAGGCGTTAAACACGTCTTTGTCGAAAGATGAAGGACAAAACTTACTCAAAATTGCATCTATCAATTCTAAAAACATTCCAGTATCAAAGAGATTTTGTACAATCAAATACGTCAGCTATGACATAAAATGCTAAATATGTATAAGAACAGATAAGGAATTTTAGATAGAAACGATAACCGCATACTATTCCAATTTGGAATGGTGGCATGTTTGCCAACATTAATTTAGATGCGACAGTAATTATTCTACTATCACCGCGTCTTCTGAATCACAGCGCAAGCTACCTCAACTGGTTTACTTATTTCATAACTTTTACATATTTGAATAAATCTGAGCGTAGTAACTGTGTGTGCAATTGTCCATGTAGTGTTACTCGAATCACATTCAAGGACTGTGAAATCCAAAGTCTTGTCATTGATGGGTAAAAAAAATCTTTATAACTCACTTTGTCACTCTTGAGTTATGAGATCTTCACTCCAGAAATATACTCAATATTCAACTGTTACTCGTCCTGATGCCTCTATACACTACTTTCTGCTTATAACGACACAATGCCGTTTCCGTTGGCCTTTATGGTGTCTGGAATTAAGCAATTGGCAAGTAATTATTGATCAGACAATAATGTACTTGTTCTCTTAACGATTTGCGAAATAGACCCATTTTCTGATAGGTTGCTTTATACACTTCAATGATTTCTACCTTAAGACTTAAATCATTACTATAAACCCCACTATAATAAATAGTTAATACTAACCAACCACATATTGATACAAACTAACTAAACACATTTTGATACAAAACTTTCTATGGCCTGGTACACTTTGGGATGTTCTCACTGGAGACTCTATTTAAATTGAATCGTTCATTTTTAGAAAGATACTATTACGGATATTACATTGTAAATCCCCTGTTGGGGGCTCCCAGTGACGCCAGGTAACTGCACCAATTATCTCTTGTCCAGAGTTTTCCAAAAGTTCCAGTTCTCCGACAAATAAAGAGATCTGAAGGCCATGAGATAGCCTACAACTTTATATGGAATATCCGTGTTTGTTGAGAGGCAATGTTACATTTTGTCTTGAATGACAATTCTGTGCTAAGTAAAAAAGCCATTGGGTTCACTGTTGCAGTAATAACAATTCACCTCATGTAGACCCCCAAGGAGCAGCATCTCTACTTTAGGCTCTTAAAAGTGCATTTACATAACAAGTGACTTATTAAATCTTCAGAAACATTCTCGCGGGAGTTCCTTCCATATACTACAGTTAATGTTTAGTGTTCCCGAAACTAAAGAAGATATTTTGAATGATAGTGTTGTGTCGAGCTTAATAAATAATCTTCATATACCAGTTTAGGACGAACCGACCTAGAGGTCTTTTTATTTGAATGATTGATATAGGCTTACAAGGAAGCGCTTTCTCTTTAAGAATGAAATCTCGATATATCTTAGATGTAAACATATAGATTTTTCTATATGAATAATTATGCAAAATTCCTAGTACCGCAGCAGTATTCAAATCTCCATCGCGTGTCCTTTGTTCCTGCATAATAAAAGTTAAAAAAAATGTTCCATGCATGTTAAAACAGATGGCATTTATATATCTCATCCTTATTCAACGGAAGATAATGACCTTTTCTTCTTTGAGAAACATTTGAAAGCTACAGTTCAATTGGCTGAAAACAAACGGAGTATTTCCTTTCCAACCGGTTCGTTGCCTCGCATTGGGTTGATTTATAATCTTGGAAATGTTTACTACTATACTCGTGTTTGCCTTTTTCATATTTCATAACACTTTCACCTCAATTCGAGAACAGGGATGATGAAACATCAAGAAATGGCAAGCAGGATAAAGATACGTTTTCAAGCCATCGCAGTTACTACCTTTATGTTTCTTTAAAAAAAAACTTTTTTCAATTTAAAACTTATTTCCAACTTCTTTTAAAATATATGTAATTAATCGTAGCCCCGAATACTATACTGCGCAAATATAGCACAACCATAAAATTTTCTTAATTTTAATCAAATCTAAAAATATTTCCGCCCCATAATATAATTATAATTTCCCAATAATTTCATTTTTGTTACAAAGTAGTTTTTTTATTTTTTAAATGTAGCATTTGTGTAACCTAATATATTATTTTGCCCTGTCATTTCATAGGTTAAACTATTAGCCATCATTGTGCTTTCCCAATGTACGATGGCTAGTCAGTATTTTCTTTGGCTTTTCACCTACTTAATAATTACACCAAATAACCAAGATGATGGTAAAACGCGAAGGCTGGTGTTGACTATGTAAAGAAAGGTCGTCTAGATCAAATTCAAAGTCATTTGAGTTTAGGTCACTGGCATAAAATCAGCAGGTATTTGCATTTCTTGACAGACTGTAGAATCTTCTGTCGTCCATCCCCAAGTCCTTGTAAACTTTAGGACGAAGATACTGTATGAAAGAAAATCAATTATCAAAGCACATTTGCAGATAAGGTAAGGACACCGGTTCTTTAAAGGCGGGACATGTGTAAAAGCACTAAACCTATAAAAACAGTGCTCTTTTTAAATACAGTTCTAGACTACTCTCTGGCAGTAAATCAGAGGGGCGCTGCATTTGAGGTGTCAAAACTTCTGATAAAACACCAAACATGTATCAAGAGCGCAGCACCCGTGAGTGTTTTGACGCTGAATCTATTCGACCAAAAGAATGACAATTACTTTCGCTAAGTGTTGCTGTATCAGCCGTCCACAGACCATTATTTGGAAATACTGGGTTGCAAAAACTAAAATAAAAATGCCTTGCTGTTAAGAAGCTACTGGGAAAAGCTTTCAAAATGGCATCTGAATTGATACAAAAGGAGATTTTTCTCTTGTAATCCCTGGAAGCAAATTCTTCTGATACCATCTGAGTCTGTGCTGCTTGCCCGAGGCGAGCAGCTCCTGCACTTGACTTCGATCGCTCTAAGCTCTGAGCGGGTGCCAGCCAGTTTAGTGGTGCGCTTCAGCGTTTCCCAACACCTTCTAAACAATAGTAAATGGGGCAGTAACGCTGTATCACCTTCATTTACAACAAATCCAAAATACCAGGTAAACACAAATTTAGCAGTCTCTATTATCACTGAAAGCACGCCTGAAATATATATATTATGCTATTTAAAGATTTGTGTACGTGCATACATATTTTACTCTGCATATTTTTCATAAATAAAACGAGCAAATAATGTTTCTGAAATACTTGATCTGTTTATGACCTTATTTAGTTTCAAGTATTTCCTTTTTTTCTCAAAACAATGTTACTTAAAATCTGCGCATATTACCTTACGTTGTTTTCCAGTCACATCATTAGGGAATACTGAAAAATCCTTTTCAGTTCAGCTCTGCAATATGACTGCACACGCTCACAGTGCCTCTGTTTTTCTTTCTCATGCTTTCTTAATGAGACAAGTAATTGATTGATTTTAATATACATGACTGATTGTTTCTCCCTTGTTTTGTGAGTGAAAAGATTTCTGGGTAAACTGACGTTCCTACCGCAAAGTGGGACGAGCTAATTATATCTGACCACATAAAAATAAATGTTATATGTTTTAAAGGAGTCAGAGCTCTCCCAGAAGAATTGATCTGTTTACTATAAAATTACTTAAGGGAATTGCATTTTTGAAGAGATTCTAGCAGTACGATAACAAACGTACTGATCTTGGTATATAAAAATTACCAATGTAAAGAGATAAATTCTCAAATGATGAAACTTACGTTTAATGCCGAGGCAGTGTTTTTCCCCCTCGGTGAGGGATTCAAATGTTGATTGTCCTCAGTTCTTGGTTGAAGCAGTCGTGCAAGAGTACTATATGCAATTTCTCACGCTTCGCTGATATCAAAGCAGTGGTAATGAATGCTGAGAACTATTTAAATTTATCATTTGTAAAGCAGTCACTTATAAAAGCCTAGACGATTTACAAGGGCCATGCTGGGTTTGTTTAACTTTAAAATTG
Source organism: Squalus acanthias (assembly GCA_030390025.1). Classification (NCBI taxonomy): domain Eukaryota; kingdom Metazoa; phylum Chordata; class Chondrichthyes; order Squaliformes; family Squalidae; genus Squalus; species Squalus acanthias. Next base: position 68,343,947 of record CM059437.1, read on the forward strand.
CACACACAGAGCAAAATAACTGCTCCTAATCGCTTTGCTAGTGCAGTTTTTTAAAAATTGATTTTTTTTAAATTAGAATTACGCTCTTACTCGCTATTTCGATAAAAAAAACAGTCCGCAATGTCTTTCCTTTTGTAACACATGCCATCCCCAAATATTTTATCTGTAGAATGATCCCCAGTATTCTGTAATCTGGAGACTATTATACAATGTGCATTGGGTTTATTGATTTATAATCATTTACCCACTGTATTGTAATGATAATTACTAAATAAACCGGCTTCAAAAATAGGGCTGATTGGCATTTTACATCAATTACAAATCATGTTTTGGTCTCATTATTCAAAACATTTACAACATACGGATTCCGAAAAACATAAAGCTTTATGTCGGCGTTGTTGAAAGGTATGCAAGGGTACAGCAATATGCACGGCATAAAGATCTAACTAAACATAAATTAAATTGTTCCATTAGGATAAAGAACTAAGGCATCACAACATATTAAACCGTTCCTGGAGATGCAAGGAGGTGTCCTTGAGTTGCTCAGCCACGCGTTTGTTTGTTAATAATAGGGACAGTGAGGCAACGGTTTTATTTTAATAATGTACACCTTTTATTTTGATCTTAGTTTACTTAGCTACAATTCGGGAATATTGAGTGTACTCCGTATGTTTGCTATTAATTCTGGATGGCGAGTAACCGGCGATGTTCTTTTAAGGCTGAGATGGGGCGCCAGATTACTTCTCAAATGTACAAATAGTTAATACCGGAATTTTGTCACACGGCATCTTTGCTCTTTTATGCAAACGAAATAAAAGTCTTTCACAAACAATATTGCCTGGGCCAGGAAAAGTTGGAACCCAGTTCACCTTCTCAAAAGATAATTTGGTAATGGTTTCACCGACCAAGGCTCAAAAAGACCTGAGTCTTTGCCTCACAAAATGCACATATATGTAGCACTCTGATCTTGCAGCTAACCTAACCCTTTTCAGACTTTTGTTCTTTTCTGAAACGTCACAGAAACGTGACCTCGGGTTCATTACACTGCAGATTTGAAACGACTTGGGGTTCCATGTCAAAATAATCACTTCCCACTACACATGAATTAACATGAATGAAAACGGAACCGTTTGTTGAACGTTGGGAACGTAAGCATAAAATTGTCTTTAGCTGTGTTATGTAGATGATCCGTGGCTATAATGCATTGTTGTTTTATTGCATCTGTTAAATAAATGCTCATTCCAGTTTCAAAATAACTCATCGGTTCTTCCCTCCAGTCTCTGTCAGGAACTATAAGAAACGACGAGAACATTTTGAAGCTATTGCGACGCCTTATGCTTTCAAAATAACACTTACTTTTATAAGGAGATGGCTATCTGTTGGGCACTGCCTCCCAATCAAATACGCAAATAGAAAGATAACCTGCCGTTATTTGCAAGTATAACATGTCTCAAAAATGTAATCCAAAGTTTAGTTTAAATTATAATATATATATATATATATATATATATATATTTGGCACGGTATGTGATTTGCCCAATGTGGGTTATTGTTTCTACTCGGCATTACCTTCTCTACATACAGTTGCCTAATCCACCATAAATTGATGGATTGTAATACACAACCTATGCATAATGAGAACTAACTCGTGCCATTTTGTACACTCGCGTGAATACTTTGTTTTGAATCGTAATTAAACAGCCTGATCCATGCTCGTTTGAACATGCACAGTGGCGATTATGGCATCGGGAAATGAGGTCCGCGTACTACGCCTGGTAAATGTAAATTGCATGTATTTGATCGGTAATCAGGTGTAACGTGCTGTTACCAAGATCAAGTCAGCCAGCCATTGGTGAGCACTCTGAATATTTGTCCGCATTGAATCAAATAAAAACGGCTGCAACTAACATATAACACGGTAATTAAATATTACATATACTGCATATTACTGACCCAAAGAAACATTTTTATTATAGACACGTCAATTCTAAACATATATGTTTTGTTCCATGCTACTGTCACGTCGTAGTGCCAAAGCTAACAAAATGTATGCAACTGAAGTACTGTACTATAATCAAAAGTTGTAGTGTTGGATAGTAGTTTATAATTGGGGATTTCAAAAGTTTTCTCTCGCTGTCCCCTTCCCCGTCCAAGAGTTAGGTCATTTCCAGTTACCGAAATTCAACTCAGGAAAGTGCAACAGATCAAGTTTCAGATGTTATATCAACACCCTAAATGCCTAAGCTGTTAATTACTTAATAACCCCACAGTGCCAATTTATACGTTACCCTAGATTTCTGATTTTTTAAATCAGAGTTCTTAGAGCACAGGCTATTCTCTTTAAGGCGCGGTGGAAAGATGGGTAAAATATGTAACTGTGAGTAAATACAACATGTTTAGTTTGTTATCCTGCAAAGGTGATAAAAACCAAGACAGTAAATGAAATGACTAATTAAACAGCTTCATTCTGTTCCCATTAGCAGTTGCTTTGTCAGGCACTTGTCAGCCCACCCTTTTAACTGTGAACTTAAGTCTACAAAGTTAATCCACCCTGTATATCTTTCTAATTACCCTACAAGACAACAGGTAAGACGTTATGTATCGAAATCGCTGCTCTCTCCAAAAATGAACCATATATTTTAGTTCGTCACCGCACCCAAAAAAGCTATAATGCAACTCAACGACCCATAGATGTGTGATTTCCAGAAACGATTTTAGTTTGTAAAAAAAACGCAAGCCTGCTGATTCTTATTTTTCAGATTGTTTTGATTTTATTTAGCATGTAATACAACTAACACAATATATGAGAAGGAAAACATCTTAAATGTGCTTGTTGGAAAGTCGATTGGACACAATCAAAAAACAATTCACTTTTCAGAAAAGTTTTACATGCGGAATTTTCTCCAAATGCATATTTAAATCAGTAGCCTACGACAAAACACACTCCACTAAATCGATTACCTCGCAATTTATAACGATTAGTACCAATCAGATAAAGTTGCCTTTACAAAGAAACCGACGGACAGATCCATCCCCAGGCTAGCAGCTAGACCTAGCGTTTACTGTACTTAGCTTCTGAATTCTGTATATCACCCCGCAAAGAGCATGGATTCTGATCTTTACACTTATGCAAAGAGACCTTTATCCCTTAATTGGCTTTTATTTGGGTACCTAGTCTCTGAATCTGTTTCTGGGGAAGATAAACGCTGTTCACAAAGGTGACCCGACCTAGAAGATGTTAACTTACCAAAAACAACGTCCTTTACTTAGACAAAAGAAAAATCTTCGTATCAGAAAGAGGGGAATAGGAGGAAATTGTTAAAATATTAGGCACCGAGTAAACCTAACACCCACAATGATAATGGGCTGTTTTCCTCTGTGCGGACACAACGTTGCATTCAATTTAGATATGCTATAAATTAGGCGTTTCTATGGTAGCATGTCTCTGATTGGGCGACATATCCCGTACGTGGCGGCAAACGTCACCAAATCTGAATAAGGATGCGCGAATTACAGCTTCGTACACAAAGATGATGGAGACAGCATGAGCGCCGAGAAAAGTCCCATCCACCCCAGATAGGATGAATTCGAGTTGATTGCTGAATGTGTAAGGATAGCTTCAAGAAGCAAGATGAGCTGCTAGCAGGCACATCTGAAAGTAAAAGAGGATTATTTTTTGCATTTTCCAGCTCCACCAAACTTCAGGGAGAAAAATCAATCCTACCCATCGCGTGCAGCTTCGGCAGAAGGGGTAAAGTAGCAGCTGCGAACCTGACAAGAGGAACTTGAACGGAGCAACTGGATTTTTGAAGTGCAATCTGCAGTCACTTGAAGTTACGTTTTTTTTCCAAAGGAAAAGCGAGATTGTATCCCTGAAGCAGACCGCGATGGTGCACTGTGCTGGTTGTGAGAGGCCCATTTTAGACAGGTTTCTCCTAAACGTGCTGGACAGAGCTTGGCACATCAAGTGCGTCCAATGTTGTGAGTGCAAGTGCAACTTGACTGAAAAATGCTTTTCAAGAGAAGGGAAGCTTTACTGTAAAAACGATTTCTTCAGGTGAGTTAGATGAACTTCCATTTTCATTTTAAAGCGACAGGGGTTCTTTTTTTAAACATCAATCTACGTATCATTGTGTTTCTGTGTAGTTCATCTCAAAATATCAAACCCACCAGTCGGGTGAATACTGCTTGTCCACTGGATGTGCTTCGTCTTATTCGTACACAAAGACCATCTATGGAGCTAAGTTTGAATAACTCTTAAAAAGATAAATAAAGGCACATAATTAAATAATAACAGCAGCATAAACCAAGAAAAACGCATTTTGATTTTGATTCCAGTACAGGCCTACAAAGGGCTTAGATAGGGCCGTGTAACTTTAATGATGTATTCGGTGTTACATTGTTTTTTCAAATACCGCAATATGCAATATAAAACTATTTAGCGAAACATCCGTAACTGTTATTTCCAACCCACCTGGTATCTAATGCGCTAACTGGATCTAATTGTTTCCGGGTCTACTCAATGTTCCGTGCACCTTCTAATGCACCCGGCCAACACGGAGGACGTTTAACCGGGGACTTCAGGTATACGGCAGGCTCCAGTGTGACCCATTCACAATCGTAATGGTGCATGTCGAAAGTTTAGAAACTTTTAAAGGTTTTAGGGAGTACCAGGAAAAGAAAGTCCGGAACAAGTTGTAATTCAAAGGCAAAACGGTAGATTGTACGATGTTCTTATGTTTCAGTAAGTGATGGAGATAACACAAACGTTTGTTATTTTTTTTAAAAACTGCAAGTGCCTGGAAATAACATTTGCTTATTGGGCCTAACCAACGTGCATTTAAATAGGAAGACTGGGACTTGGCTCTTTCTGACTCCTTCCAAATGCAAACTGCTCACCAATTTGAGGATTCTTTTGAGGTGCCTAATGTAGCAACACTTAAACGTATTTAATGATTCTGTTAAGCTGCAGATGAACCAATTACACCTCGCGGATAAGACAAAGATGACTTATGATCTCTAATTCTTTTACTAAATCAACGTCATTGTCACCAAAATCGGCCTGTACGGCAGCTGTGGTATTGAGTGTACGGAAATAATCACGGGGATAGTGTCGGGCGATGCATGACTTTTGGTGCTCTAGTCTCAGAGCAATAGAGGTCGGAGGCTGTTGGCCTCTCTCACCTCCTGTCCCGGAATCCCCTACATTTTTCCGGCCCAGAGCCGGTCACCTTAAAATAATAACAACTGAAAAAAATCTTTCGCCCAAGTTAAGCATTAGGGGAATATGTTCACAAGTATCTTCTAATATCCCTTACTTTTCTCAGTGAGTATATATGTAGTGCGTGCTTCTGTGTATGTGACAGCGCTTTTATGAAATCTAATGCGTTCACCCCTAAAGGGCGACAGTTATTTTGATATTCCAACTTTATATTGTAATTTTGTCACTTTAAACTATTTCAAGATCTATTCTCACTTATGGCTTGCTATTGTGTTTCCATTCCAATTAATTATAACGAGTATAAAAATCTATTCAGAATTCAAAAGGAGTTTTTTTGTTCTTCAAAAAAAAGACAGAAAGATACTTTCACAACAAGCATGAAACAGTGAGGTGCAAGTGAAGACAATTTAAATGTAAATGCGAGCCCTCTTCAAGTCTCCTTGAAACCCATTTTATTCATAACAGGAGGAATAAACTGGCGCGTTGCTGAAGATACTCTGGTCGCTTCCGATAAGCAAAACAGTTCTGTCAGATTCCGAGAACTGTTTATAATTATTAAGTCCTCGTGACCGTCCTAATTGCACAATTTTCTCAATGAGATGGTAAAGGCTTATTTAATTATGGAGGTGGTATATATTTACATGGCGCCCATTTCTGTTTACAGGCGGTTTGGTACAAAATGTGCGGGATGTTGTCAAGGTATCTCTCCCAGTGACCTCGTAAGAAAAGCCAGAAATAAAGTGTTTCACTTAAACTGCTTTACTTGTATGGTTTGTAACAAACAACTGTCCACTGGAGAGGAACTATATATCATTGATGAAAACAAATTTGTGTGCAAAGAAGACTATTTGAACACCAGCAGTTTAAAAGATACCAACTTAAATTCAGGTAAGGCCCGACGCTGGAACTTGTATTAAAACCTATTGTTAATGCTTGTAGAGGGCGGGAGTTGTTTTTTTTTGTCTTTCTCCCTTATGGGGTGTCACTAATTCAAAACGCCTTAAAACATTTCCCCCCCTTGGCCCCTCATTTCCAGCCTGTGTGATGGGAAGCTTTCTACAATCTTCATCGCCTCTTTGCTATGACTGCAAAAATCTCATTTACTTTGACCACATGCCGCGCGTTTGATCTCTAAAACTGTATTTACAAGAAGATTTTGAGATAATTTATTACTTTGGGGTATCAGCCATCGGAAATACCTCTCAGGGTTTCCATTTGGATTTGATGTGGTTTAAAGTCAAATACACGACCACTATATTTTACAAATACAGCATATTTTAAGCAAATGCTGTTTTCATGGATTTTTTAAAAATCCGTGTGAAATTGCAACTGCATTATCTGAAAATACATGAATATATCATTTCGTTAAAAATAAAATAAAGTTTTAAAAGCTTTTGAATGTGAAACTAGAAAATGAAAACATTAAACACGTGTTTCGGGGAAGCGTAACTATACACATTCTATTGGAGGAATGTTCAAAATTGTGCTAATGACTTGGATTATTACTTTGTAATTTTTGTAAAGTCATCTCCCTTCTTTCGTAATACTTGCCGAGTTTATTTATATAGTTTGTTCTTTGCCTGCTTTACCAATAGAAGCTTTCATCGAAGCCTGCTTCTGACAGGTTAATAAAAGCCGTTTATGTCTTTCAGTATCTTCGTGTACAGATCGGAGTTTATCGCCTGATATCCAGGATCAGAATATAGACGATACAAAGGAAACGGACAATTCCACCTCGTCAGACAAAGAGACGCAGAATAATGAGAACGAGGAGCAGAGCACGGGCACCAAGCGGAGAGGACCCCGAACCACGATTAAAGCCAAGCAGCTAGAAACATTAAAAGCCGCCTTCGCCGCTACCCCGAAGCCCACCCGACACATACGGGAGCAACTTGCTCAGGAAACAGGCCTCAACATGCGGGTTATTCAGGTACCACCACGTCGTTGCTTTTTCGGCCCAGAGCCACTTCATCTGTATACCGTGACCATCACTCCTAACTTTATTTATTGGGTGCTTTTTAAAAAAAAACAATTTCTTGGAAATGAATGAAGTTATTTTGCAATATGACCTTTATTTGTTCATTCAAATATTTTCATTACATGTTTAAATAAAGGTGCAAATATTTCGAATCAATATATTTTGTTGCAAATGTGATTTTTACAGGAGGGACACTTAATCCACAGAGTACTTGTCTTTCATTTTATCCCAGGAGGTTTATCAAGAATTCACATTAAACTTTGACTATCTAAAGGACAGTTCAGTACTGCACGGGCACCAGTGAGAGAGTGCGGGCACTCTCTGAACACATTGCCATTATGTTCAATACCCGGGCTACTTTCGTGCACGTGCATAATCAATCTGATGCTTTGTCTTTACCCACAACATTTACACTTAATGCTTTTTAAGATCCTTCGTGACGCGATCGATTTCCTCCTAACGTCAATCTTTCAGGCGCGTCAGAATGATGTTATTACCATCAAATTGTTAACTTTTTTTCAGTTTTAAAAAAAAGAATTGAACTTTTTTTAGGGTTTGGCGTTTAACGTGAAATCGTTGTTTGCAGCATCATTTTCTTCGCACAAAGGAAAGGTATTGGTTTAATCAACAGACACAGAGTTAAAGTGATTTCTGTGAACTGGCTTGCCCTACAATTCATTGCGCACATAGGTAGGTGTTAGTAAACGCACTTGCTATATTTCCCATTAAAGAACGGGCCATTGTTTTGGCAGGTCTGGTTTCAGAACAGAAGATCTAAAGAGAGGAGGATGAAGCAGTTGAGTGCTCTGGGTGCGCGGCGGCACGCTTTCTTTCGAAGTCCCAGGCGCATGCGTCCTCTGGGAGGGCGCCTGGACGAATCGGAAATGATGGGCTCTGCTCCCTACAATTACTATGGAGGTACTTTCACAACACTCAACTTCCAAAAGAGTTTGGCTGCTTTTAAAGCGGCAGTGTATGGACGGGGTCTTTTATATCCCCAGTACTGTAATATCACTGTTTTCCTCTCACTTCTCGTTTATGTCATTGGGATGGCAGAGAAGGATGCGAAATGTGTAATCTTTCGGCGTTAAATCAGCCACTATATACCGCTCTTTTTTTGCAATCAGAGCTTAAATCATAAAGCACATTGGACAGGTCCCTTTGTAATTCGGCTGCAAAGGAGGCTCCTGCTTTACATCTATTATTTTATCAGGTGATTCACATTTCGGAATATAGGGCTGTCTCGGGATTTTATTTCGCGCGTTCAACCGCACTAATTCGGAAAAGGCAACATCGTTTTAACGCTTTTGTTACAAAATGTAATAGTTTTCGAGCTTTAAAATAATCCAGATACATCACTTAGGGAAAGGACAGTTCGGATATGCGTTTGTCACTTTGCATTGCGTGAATCAATTGTTTGTGTAATGACCACCTCCCTTCACAAGAAAGCATTTTTTAAATCCCCTACAATTATCTCGATGTTTCACTGGAACGTTTATCCAATGCGTTCACTTTTGCGAATTGTCACGACTGCTCCAGATATAAGCCAAGAGTTCATTTGATAACCGCCTAGTTTACGTTCTACACGTTCGTACGATCCGAGTGGTCTAAGGTGCTCCGGTTGCTATGACTTTCTCACTCGTTTTGTGGCATCTGCACGGGTATTGAGTGAATGATCGCAGCCTGTTGAGCTCTTTAATCCCCCCCTGTAAGAGATTCCGCTCCGGCGCTGGCCAAGTTGCGCCCGATAAAGCAATGCATTGTGATGAAGCTGTCTTTTTGAAGAGAAGCCTAGCCCATTCAGCGTGCACTTTCTCTTGTGTTTCCGCGAACAAAGCTACAGCTGCAGTCTTTTGTCGGATATTCACCCAGGATTTGTTCCAATTACCTCGAACTCTTCGAGCATATGGAGGGTCACTTGCAGAGCGCCGCGACTCTGCTCTTCGCCGTTTGCTGCAGCCTTCTGCTTCCAAATTTAAAACAGCACCTTCACTAAATTAACGCATTTCACATTTTTTGGCGAAGTAAATATAATAATTTTATTCTAAATATATCTTCCTTAAGCACCCACGATAAGAAGTTCCCAAATTTACCTTAGCGCTGTAAAGTACAATACTATTAATATGAGTTAAATCTCGACTGCAGTAGCGCTAAGAGGTTCCAATGCTATGCTCAATCGTCTAACATAGCTGTACTTTATCAATCCAAATTGAATACCAGTATAGTGAATTATATATTACAATTCGTCTCCTATTGCTGAATGGTATAAGTGTTAAGAATGCTTTAGGTAGGATGTATTACGTATGTTAATATGAAATCTCATATTACTGCACGCAATACCTAATACCCAATAGTAGGTATAGATATGAATGGCTTTTTTTAGTTACATTTAGTTAGCAGGAACATTATTGACACTTCTATAAAGTACAAAACCTTACTAGGAGCAGGCACTATTATTTCTATTAATTTGGTTATAAATTAGCTGCAATTTTGTGGAATACCAAAAAGAACAACACAGAACCAGCATCAACAGGTTTCAATATTAATTTTTCTGTTCCATTCATTGAACGCGTTTATATACATTTGGAATCCATACTTTACACGTTCACGTACAAACATTCGATTTTATAGGTATATAGATAGTGATCTCACATTTTACTGAGGACTAACACTTTGCTTAAATTAATGGAGTTTTTATTGCAGGCATAATGGAATGAGTCATATAACCAGGAAGTATTCCATTGACTGCTGGCGTTGGCGTTTACCAATAATAGCAATTGCTCCTTCTAAAATTATGCATACAAATACTGTTTGTTATTTACTCCAGTGTTTCTTTAACCAGCCTTAAGAACCAAAGTTTAATATGTAACGGGGAAGTCAATTGATTTACGTTACTATAAGGTCACTCCCATTGGTTAACAGTAATAATTATCAAGTGATGAACAGTAAATCACAAATCATGTTGGCTCTGACTGTGTGGGGATAGGGGATGGAAAGCGAAGAGTAAAATTCTAACCATGGTCATCATACTCAGCTGATTATAAAATCCGAAAGATACAAATTTTGCCTTTTTTCAATGAATACTATAGCGTGTCATCCACGAATTGTTTGTGTACTGGGCTTCACTTGGGTGACCCTGGATTTTATATGTCGGCCAAAAATGAATGTTGGAAATGAAAGCCGGTATCAAAGTCCTGCTATCAAAAAAAGTCAGCGCCATCCTCCCGAGCTTCACTTGTTAGTGATAGCATGAACATCACACTCCTGAGTGTGCACTTAGTAAGATTTACTTGTCGTTATGATGAATGAGGAGCAACAAGTCCTCACTACACAACTAAATCACCCATTTTATTTTAACTTCTGGTAATATTTTAAACTGAATTTACTTTTTTCTTTCATTACATTTTAATAGGTAATTATATTACATTTCTGTGCATTATATTTTTTTGATCCAAAAGTTACATGATTGGTGGTGTGGTAAGGAATTCTCCTGGAATATAAGCTGAAATTGTTCCTTTCTTTGTCTGAAGAATCGACAGAAATTATTATGCTGCATGAATTAAATTGGAATTTAATTGCAAAGGTAGACACTTTTCTCTTGTTTTTTTATCCTATGTAGATTATCAAGGAGACTACTACGGCCCAACTGCAAATTATGACTTTTTCCCGCACGGTCCACCGTCCTCTCAAGCACATTCGCCGGCAGATTCCGGCTATATGCAGTCCTCAGGACCTGGAGGAACCTCACTCGGAGTACTTGAACCTCCCCTTTCCGGCCACCATCCTCCCACTATCGGTGGCAGCGAAAACCAAAGGTATACGGACATGATTTCCCACCCTGACACCCCGAGCCCTGAGCCAGGCATGACCGGACCGCTGCACCCGATCCCGGGCGAAGTGTTTAGCGGGGGACCCAGCCCGCCCTTCTCGATGTCCAGCAACAGTGGCTACAGCGGCCCGCTTTCACATCCAAGTCAGGAGATGAACGAGACCGCGGTCTGGTAAGGCGGATCAAACCCACAGTGAATCCACGCGGCTCGCCTACCCAACCAATGGTAATGATCACAGCACTCTGGCATTAGGCTACTGAACTCTAACCTCTTTGAAACACTTTCTTAAAGCCCCCACGGCCGTAACCTGGGACACACCCTCCACCCCACCCTCTCCCACACCCAAAGAGGCGGAGATGATGTGACCGATTGCCAAGACAGCAACACCGCCTGGTGCAAGTGACCTCAGAGCAGGGGGGGAGGAAGTTGGTGTTGCGCATGCGTAATTGGTGCCGCAAAGATGGCGGCACGTCCGGTATGCGCAGTGAACTCTGGGAGAGAAACTGCCTGCTCGAAACCTGGAGCTGCCACTGCCCCGCTTGGCAGTGAGTTTGAAGAAGGCACTGGATATTAATAGAGTTACTGGTTCTGTTGTTAATGTGAATAAAGGTCGTTTTAGTTTCCACCCACCCCACCCTCATCTGACAATCCATGTTTCCATGAGTCATAGAAAAAGAATCTGGCATCGATGATGACAATCACTTTTAGTGCTTTGAATAGTTAGTTCCCATCCCACAACCTTGGAGATCCCTGCGTGACACCTTTTTAAATTTCTTTAATTAACTGTAAAATTGTCACCATTGATGTTAAAAAGTAAAACTTGAATAAATATCCTTTTTTTACAAACAGCGATTAGAAAGCTTTATTTCGGGAGTCCTATTATTATGAAAATGATTATGAAAAGTGTGTTTGGGTGATGGGATTTATTATAGATGTGCGCTCATCCACAAAGGGAAAAACTCAAAATACCTCAGTGCAACTTTGGTTCATTATTACATTGCCAGGACTGATAATAGGTTGAAAGATCGTGACTCTTCCTGTCGTTATATGCCATCCAACTGACCTGATGCATAAAGCTAGAAATTAAATACAAATAGATTTGAAGAAATGATGCAACAATAACCTCGCCTCACTCAGACATACGGCTTTAACCATGTACACAAAATTGCTGGATACTTCAGTGGACACGGATGATAAAATCACTGTTAAACCTTTGGCGGTATATTTATGCAAACTATTATTTTACAATCTATTGCCATACGATAAATATATATATATAAGCAATAGGACATAAGAACTAGGAGCAGGAGTAGGCCATTTGGCCCTTCAAGCCTGCTCCGCCACCCCCCCCCTATATAGCGCCCCCTTTACCCCTCCTCCTACCAAGCTCATTGTGTACGTTATCGAAATGAAGTAAATGGGAGCACATGTTAATTCGGCATAAAACGAATATATATATTGCTTTAGGCCGTTAAATATGAATGATAGTCGTTTTGTTCCTACATGCCTAAATATATACATGGTTTAAAAGGTGTTACAGCCACCATTTATAAAATGAACATAACTTGGCCTCAGTTTCCGAGATAGTTTGCTAAATTAAAGCAATAGAAAGACCAACAAAGATATGGCCTGACTGAAACGATTTTACTTTAGAGGTTGTTAAAATCTCCAATATATTTTGTGCTAACCAGACATTGTGATTCGAACAACTTCATCCTAAGGATACATCTTGCATTTATTTTATGAATGCAATAATTAGATCGTGTTAAATGTTAGCTCGTTCTTCTGAATTGAACGCAATTTTACTCAAATCGCCTTCTGTGTTTTTGCAGTACACTTGAAGCACATTTTTGGTATACATAGTAAAAAAAATCACAAGTTAAAAGGTGGTGGAGGGCAGAATTATCGGTTAATTAAAGCATGGCCCCCAGTAAGAGTTATAAATAGCGCAGTTAAAAGGGTCACTCCAGGCAAATAATTATGGGGATATGATGAGCGAACTGCTGCAAGTTTTCTTTTCATATCTTATCACTTTTTTCGCAGATCTATTTCACCGAAAAAGAAATCTGCGAGACGTGATATTTAACCTAATAGTAATTTCTTCGAACTGAAATAATGCGAATGCCCCGTGTGTGAATGCAATTTTTAGTCACAGTGCAGAATAAGACGCCTGTTTAATTTAAATATGCAGTTCAGAGGCCAACTGCCAACAGCGCCTTGTTGTCACCATTAACTTAATCGTTTTCACTGATACTCCTTCACAGGACGTATATTTAATATTGTACTGTAATTTCCTTCAGAATCTTTGCAACCCAGTTTCCAGTTGGGCGCATTCATTGTAAGAGTGTTTAAGCTGTGTTGGGTTTATCATCAATGAGCCATCAATCAAATGAACCCCAATGGTGTGTATGAAAAGGGAATAGGCGATAAGCTTTATGAAGACTAATGACTTAAAATGTACATTATCCAAGTGTCGCGTAAATGATTTAAACCCAAGTTTACAGAGGGAACCCCAACCTTTTAATGGTATTCACCTGACGACACGTTGATTTTTGTTAGCTTCTTGGGTATTTCTGTAAATCATCTGTTCACCTGAGCTTTAATCAGTAGATTTATGCAAATCTGTTTTCCCACAATGTAACCAAGGCTTGTTCCATTTGTGGATGCCCTAAAACAATGACAACGTTATGATCATGTTTAGGTCTGAAGGGAGAGAGTTGTGCTAACTATGTGCTCCAAATTCATAAACGTGCACTAATACAATAATCCAATCTGAAATAAGTTGTATTGTCATTAACCAGGTGCAGCTGTTCTGGTGTGTCAAGATATAGTATAAATTCCCTATAAACATTATATAAGGAAACTAAACCAAATGTTGACACAAACTTTATTGTTTCCATTTTGTTTTCCAAAATGGTGACCTATTTAAGAAGCGGATTCCACTTTCAGGGCCCACTATATGTGTAGGTCTTTTGTTGCCGATTTGAAGTTCGTTTGCCAGTACCTCTCCTAGCTTTAAGCCGACAGTCTCTTTAACCACGGTGCTCAGCACGGTTATGTAGACACATGTAGATAGTCCCAATTAAATTATTCTGCATTTGGTATGACCTTGACTGTTTTCACTATTTTCAAACCTCACAACGACTTGTATATGTATGTGACATATGTGTGTGTGGCGAGGGGGGGCATATGAGTGAGTAAGTCTATGCGTGTGTGAGCGAGAGAGACAGAGAGGGTGTATGAGATGAACTGTATGTGAGTGTGTCTACTCTGAATGTGTTCTGTATGAGTGTGCTTTAGTTCGCGTATATAGTGATATGTCTTTGTTGTGTAAACTGTGTGTATATTGCATGTATTTGTACACATCTGTGTCTGTGTACTATGAATGTGCATATTGGCGTGTACGTTGTGTGTGTACGTGTACGGTGTCTGCGAACTGTGTGCTTGCGTGTGTTTTGAAGAGGTACCGTATAATTTTTCAAGCTTTCGGTGAAAAATAGCAGGATTCAGTTTTGTCGACTTTCTATAATTAATGACCTCAGTTGTAATAGGATTTTGCAGCCTTTGGCACTGACTGGAAACACCTTTTTGCATAAGATGTAGCATACAATAGGGAGCTGCCTCTTGATTTATGGGTTCCTACTCCGGAATGAATCTCCCGGGTAGCTGGCCAGCAAAAATTCATCAGAAGAGACACAAACGGCTTTTGTGTGGATGTGTTTTTTTTTTCTCACAGTACCTGAAAATTGATACCTACTTGGACTAGAAACGCAAATGAGAAAGTGAAAAACAAAAGTATTTGACGATATTAATGGCATTGCGGTTTATCGCAGTTGGTATTGCAAGCTAATGTTGTCTTAAAACAGTAGACGGTATTCACCTGAACCTGCACTCCAAGCAGTCGCTTGTTTCTGTTCCAGCTGTTACACCACAAAGCATTAATCAAATGCAAATCCAAAAAGGTCATTTGTAATGCCTAAAGGCTGGTTTAAATTCCCCAATATCCCTACTCCTGGGCTCTTGATAGAACTGTATTGAAATTTACAGCAAATAAAATGGTCTTCCCACCTGCTTGGAGTTCTGTAATTATTTTTCTGACGTTTTCCTTCAAAGTAAATGCGGTTTGATTACAGGTTTTTTTTAGAAAAATAATACTTTGCCTTTTTACAATTTTTTTTGGCTTGGTTGAATTTGAATGCATAAAGTGGACTTGGAATTGACTGGCGTTTGGTTTGAGTGGAAATTGATACTACACCATTAAGAGAAGCGTTTATAGTCTGTCAGCGCTTCAGATGTGTTTAATGTAAGGATGCCTGCTAGATATTTGAAAATAAATGCTCTCACCTGCAGTTGCTATATACAAGAGCCATCTAAAGCTGCTGAGCATTTTGGTTTGTGACATTTTTCAAATGCATATGTGCCCTCAACGAAAATCTACCGATATATATATTCTTTATCTATAACAGGCAACCTTTTTGATTGACATTGTAATTATGCATCTGTAATCTGTTGCATTTATACACACGTTTATATTTTCAAGGACTGTAAATAAGATGGTTGGTGATGTCACGCGGGTTCTGTCGCGATAAGGCATTTAGATAACTGGTGGTGATCCCATAATGTAACAGCACGCAGTTTATTTATCAAATGTTTATTCAGTGTTAGTCAAAATGTTCAAACTTTGATGTAAACAACAAATGGACCAATGGAAGACTTAGCCCTACATTTTCGCGGGCCATGGTGGCGAAGCCAGAGCGTGTACGTGGTGGTTCAGAGAGCCTATTGGTTGTCGGTGTTGGGTCTTTGTGGTACTTTGTGGATTTAAGAGGCCAGAGTTTTCACTCTTTCTGGTGCCTGCAATGTGCCAACATATTTGACTTGATTAGAGTATTTTTGTTCTGGGATAGTTAGGTCTTGTTGTTCAATAGTGTTACAGAAAAGAGTAATTTATGCGCCTAAGGTACAGGGACCGGCCTCACTATCGTTAAAAGTGGGCCAGTGAAAAGTTGCACTTCACTAAGGTTAGGATGCAGCTCTGCCCCAAGCGTGGTCTAATGAAGGGATACTGTGTGGAGTTCCTAATGCAATAGTGGGGTAAACCATTTCCTGTTTGTTTGGGGTGTTTGGTTGCGATATGTTGATTGATTCGATTCGTGCAGGTCAGCACAAAGCACTGTGGATAATAAATCATGTAATTATGGCGGGTTTCATGGTGAAGCAAATACCAGGAACCTCCATTAATCACTGGTAATTGTTAACTCAGAAAGTTAATGCTTGGATAACCGGGCAGTCCGGGTACTTCAACTAGAGTAATTCCCTCATCTTTATAGTATTTAGTCCATACCGTGGGACTTTATTTCACCAAATAACGATCTTCTCATTTTTTTAATAAAGTTCAACTAAAAAAAACTCTAACCCAGAAATGAAAACTGCGTTCTAATTTTGTAATAAATTAAAATGTATAACGGGACTGGATGATTTCGTTTCTCCAGTGACTGCTGTGACCCACTAACTATAATGTGAGCCTTTCCATTTGCTTAATTCGATGTAAGACGTTAAAGGAAATGTGCCTTTAAACAGCCTTTATGTGATATGAAAACTTGTAAATGAAATGACGCACTGGAAAGTGCAAAGGAGAGAAACCCATTTTATTATGTGTTCCTTAATAAAAACGCATGATGGTGATAAATTAAACCGCGCATTATTTATGGCACAAGAGTTGATCCTCCAATGTGTTATTAGGTAATGTATAATGTCAAAAATAGTAGATCTTTGGTATGAACAGCAAGTGGCTGTTTTGAAAAATATCAGAGTTCTTTTTCCCTTTTGACAAGCAACTCAAAAGATTAACTGGGTAAAGCTACAGAGGTGGACGAGGGGGAAATCAAGATATTTCTAGAAGCTGGAAGCTTTAGCGAATAAGTGGAATATGCGGAAATAAATTATGGCTCTTCATGGCTCCTGCTTTGATGATTTACAGAACGTAGGATCACGTCAGATAGATCTAACTTTAACAAACACCAAGTACTGCAGTCCCCTGCAGCTTTAATGAAATGCATTGTTGCTTGCATTACAAACAGTGCACTTTGCTTAGTCCCAAATGCAGACGTGGACGGTAAGCTGTGCTGACCGTGTAGTCAGCACCGGTCAGTCGGTCAACAAAGGTATGCTAGTTTCGGAGCGTCTGCCGAGGATGTGCTGTGCAGGACCACAGACAGCTCCTAAAGGCCGATGTGGTCTAAGCACATACAGCAGCCGCTCGGTATATGACACCACCCCAAACGTGATTCTCTTTCCAAGAACCATTTCCATCCAGTCGCCTTCGATTAAAAAAAACATCTTGATCATCGGGATTCGGTTGTGGTGGAATTTGGCTAAAGCCCTCTTGCTTTAACTCACGTTTGTTTATTTTGTTACATTTCCGCCGAGTATTTACGATACTTCCAGATAAAGGTTGCAACCGTTGCTTATTGCAGTTGAGCTAAATCCACAGCAACAATATTAGTCGACTTCAAAGTAAAGTTTAGAATCCAAACCCCAAACAGAGATTACGAATCCCCTCACTTTGATTTGATTTGTCGTTCAGCTTAAGTACAGGAAATACAGAAAAGGACTCTCAACACATTACTGATGCCGATATTTGTGTGAATTAATACGACATATCGCCGTAAATGCTGAATGTTAAGATTTCTTCCACATGTCTGCCTTTTGATACTGAACAGTTGTCTGTCCCCTGATACCGGGGCTGGTGAAGGTGGGTAAATGGAGTCGAGATACAGATCAGTCTTGATCTAATTGAATGGCGCAACAGGTTCGAGGGGCTGAATGGCCTCCTCCTGCTCATACCTTCCTTTGTAAAGTGCTGCAAGAGATCTGATAACGAAGTCTCGGTCCAACATACGTTTATCAAATTGTGCTGCTTGGGTGGTTTGAGATTTAATGATCAAAAATAATGAACAGTTTCCCCGGGAAACTGGACGAGCTTGTTCTATCTGGCCGTGTCCTGTGCAATAATTTCACCATTAGAGAAAACGCTAGTGCCTTTTTCTTATTTCAGCAACCTCAGCCTGCAGTTATACTGACCACCCACTCACTCCCCCCTTTGCAAAGCGTTTCGGTGTGCTGTGTGGAAGTGCCAGTATAACACGGGAGCCTGGCCCG
The DNA here is from genome assembly GCA_030390025.1 of Squalus acanthias. Lineage (NCBI taxonomy): Eukaryota > Metazoa > Chordata > Chondrichthyes > Squaliformes > Squalidae > Squalus > Squalus acanthias. Next base: position 68,362,137 of record CM059437.1, read on the forward strand.
ACTGCTGAAATGCAGTAAGCCAAAGTGCGAGGCCCTCCAGGAAGCCAGCTAACACCACTTAGATTTGATACCGGTGGAGTATAATATCAATCCAGTGTGAAGCACGGGTTCAAAAGTGCCCGGGGATCCATTAAAACATTCCTGGGCATTATATAAACAGCAACGATTCTTTCTAATATAATCTCCTAACACAAACATAACCAGAGGGAAGCAGAGTTCTGCCTTTGTATCCGCTTGCGCAGAGTTCGCTCTGGTAGAGTGCAAGCCACGCCCCAAAGTATAACTTCAGTCTTGTCAGCGGCACTCTGTAGCTGCCCCCGGGCTTCACAGTGGGTTATACAATATTCAGTGCAAATTCAAACCTGGAGGAGTCTCTCACCGCTTGGCTTTGTACCCCTCAGAAGTCAGATTCGGATGGGAGTTCGCAGTTATACGTCCACTTTTGCATCAAGCCCACATATAAATCACTGTACTCATACAAACGTGGCAGTGGAAGTGGAGCCGCCGAGTTTATGTCGGCCCTGTTCTGGTTTTGAGGTTAGAATGCAACCTTAAATCAGCACAACATGGGGAGTTGTTGATCAGTTTTAACGCATGTTTTTCTTTTAAAAGTGCTAACTTGTATAACAATGTGCACTGAATTTTCAGCTATGTTAATATGAAATGTGCCGTATACGCAACTGTGTCAGGTTACAATACTCCACAAACTAAAGCTAATAAATGTTCAAGTAACTGGCTAAACTGGAGGAAACTGACCAAGCTAATCTTGTAGTAATGAAAATGTTGCAAACCTTAATTTTCCCTGCACGTCATTGTCTTACTGTATAACAGGTGTGTTAAACCATGTGCGTGTTTCCTGACCGGGTTCCCATAAGTTTTGCAAAAATGTTGATTAGAAATTAAGCTGCTGTCTGTAAAAGAGAGAATGCGGCCTGCAGGTTGGACAATTATGTGAGGTATAAACGCACCGGGGTGCTCTTTAAAAGACGATCAATGTAGAAATGTCAGTCAGTTTATCAGATATCCATTAAGATCTATTCCCATTAAGGTTTTATTTATTTAGAGTCTGGTAATGCGAGATAAACAGAGGTGGTCCTAGATATTGGATCGCGCTGTGCCCATTTTACAGGGCCCGAGGGACCAATATGGCAGGTGGCATATGCACTCATTCCACGTTGGTCGAGTGGCCGCCCACCATATTCGATCAGGCGCCCCCATAAGCTTCCAGAGCGCACGCCAGAACTATTCAAAACGTTCATTATAATATTTAAATAAGGGTCCTATGCTTGTTGTAGAACCCTTTTGTGAAATTGGTTCGCCCCAGTGCCTGAATTGCCATGTGATAAACTCGCTCAGCAAATCATGGCAATAACAGGTAGCAAGGACCCCACAGCAGAGCTATTTAAGGAGCTCATTCAGAGTTGTTGCTGGTTTGTCCTTTTAAGCAGCTGATTAACATCTGGGCGTTTTTTTGTTGTTGCCTATTTTCTGCATTACAACTGAATTGTAACTTCTGCTCACAACCTTTTTCTGGTGTTGGACTGCTATTGTCTGCCTTCAAAACAGTTGGTCTGGTAAGTCTGCCTTTGGGGCTGGAGGATGGGGGTGGGGGTGGGTCAGGAGAGAGCAGGAGCAGCTGGGAGAAGAGGAAGGAGGAGGGCACTGCACAAGAGACCATGCCTACAGAGGATCTTCAGGGAGCATTTCTCAAACCTCAACTGCACAGAGAAGCAACATGTCGAGCGCCTTCACTTCACCAATGTGGCTAAGACTGAACTATGTCACCTGTTGCAACCACAACTGGAGCCTCAAACCAGGGCATGGACAGCATTGCCTGTGGCTGTCAAGGTTACCCTGAACCTTGTCTTTTATGCAACTGGCTCCTTCCAGGCTGCAGCAGGTGACATTACTAACATCTCATGGTTTGCTGTAACCGGGAGGTCACCAAGCCTCTCTATGCCAAGAGGAACACACACTTCACTTACCCAATGGACAGAGTGAAAGCAGGAGGAACGAGCACTAGGCTTTGCTGGCATTGTAGGCTTCCCAGGGGCGCTAAGGTTCAATAGACTGCACTCACATTACCTTGTGTGCTTTGCATCACTATCCTGGCATCTTTCTCAATAGAAAGGAATTCCACTCCCTTAATGTCCAGCTTGTCTGAGACCACAGGCAGCTTGGATCTGTGTCTGTTTTTCTGGCAGCAATCATGATTCATTCATTCTGTGCCAGTCCTCTGTGCCACCTTTATTCCAAACAGACCATCAGGCCACAAGCTGGCTACTGGGTGACAAGGGATATCCCCTTCAGACATGGCTCATGACTCCTGTCCGGAACTTGGTCACAGCCACAGAGGTGGCATAAAACAAGAACCATGCTTCCACCAGAAATATGATCGAGCAGACCATCTGCATGCTCAAGCAATGCTTCTGCTGCCTGAACCATTTGGGAGGAGATTTGCAGTACAGCCCTTACTGTGTATCCAGATTTGTGGTTGTCTGCTGCATAAATTTTCCATAATGGGACACCAGTCCTTATCACCACCTGTGCAGCAAAAAGTGCAGGAGGATGAGGAGGAAGAGCAACATTAACCACTAGTGCCCCCTAGCTGCCAGAGCTCTTGGAGAGCAATTCATCCAAAAGGACATCACGTGAACCATCCCTCCCATCGTCACTACACCAACAGTCCTGCCTACCACCATCTGATTGACTTCCTTCAATCCAGCCTTATGGGACTTGCCCACACTTCACTAAAAATATTAACACCAACACCAAATCCAGAAAAAAAATCCAACAACTGAATGCCATCTGTGTATAGTATTTAACAGGAATAAGTAAGACTCACCTTTGTGAAACCCCTTAGTGCCTGTCTTGTGAGCTTATTTACCTATCTTTGGTGCTCCTACAAAGTGTTTCCCCAGTGACTACAGCTTGGGAGATGGAGTGCTGCTGAACTCCTATTGAGGACACTTCAGATGGCTGTTGTAGGTGACCTCAAGCAGCTCTGAGCCTTGAGGGCCCGGCTGCAGACTGCAGTATCTTGGTGTGGGCAGGGGCAGTCTGGCGCAGCTCGCTGTATGGCACTGATAAGGGTGCTGGTGGAGTGGATGGTAGGGAGCAGACATGCTACCATCCTGAGAGAGGACAGCAGGTGCATCTTCCATGGAGCCAAGGCCACTCTCCTGGGACTGCGCCTCAGCACTCGCAGGGCTCTGTGCAAGAACAGAAAACAGGAGTGATGTGACACTCTGGAAGCCCCTGTCAACATGGGCCCCCAGGGCCAAGATGGTAGCCATCTGACCTTCCATAGCAGCAGTGTGAGACGCCATCATGGTGGCCGCCACTGTCATGCTAATGAAGCTAAGCACTCACTCCATGTTGGACAAAATGGTCTTCATGCTCTGCGTAAAGCCCCAACACAAGTTGGAGCTGGACTCCACTATGCTCTGAGCCATTGCATGCAAGCTTGCTGCCAGGCTGCCCAATGTACCTAACATTTCTTGATGTATCCCCATCAGCTTTCTTCAGTAGCCTGGGCCCTCGAAGTCAGCATCTGAGTCCTCCGGCAAGCTGAGACCTGTGGCGTCCTATCGCCCTGCCCTAGCTCATGCATACTTGTGCCCATTGATTTACCATGTGAAGACCCTTCCTCGAAGCTATGCTCTAAAATATGCATGGTGCCAGTTACTTGCTTGGGTCGGATCGAGTGACACTGTATCTTCAGGGAAGCTGGTCACCTCTTCATGAAGTGGCACAGGGGTGTTGATATTTTTAGCATCTGAAATGAAAGAGAGGGACAAGGGTTAGTTTTTAGTCTGAAGGGAGAGCAGAGGGAGATAAATGGCTGGTGAAAGCAGCTGCAGTTTGTCATGGAGAGTGTGTATGATGTGATAGAAGTAAAAGGGAAAAAAGAGGATAAGGTGTAAAGTAATACTGTGCAATGTCTCCTCCACCATCACCACTCGCCACGCCATGACTCTTCCCCCTGCTCGTGATGGCCAGCACATCATCTTCCAGAGGGGAGAGGGTGTGCAGACAGGCTCTGCCTCCTCTGGTCACTTCCTCCTGCCTCATGTTGTGCGCAACCTTGTAAGAAAGAAGGGAGTCTTTTAGTGAAAGCCCTGTGAGGTGTTTTAAGAATGTGCCTGTCACAGTCAAATAGTTTATATGTTGTGTGGAAGTTGAGGTGTGGGGAAGCGAGGGTTGCAAAAGTGGTGAGAGTAGGAGGTGCAGAGAGTGTGAGTAAGAGGAGAAGGAGGTGGAGTGAAGTGATGTTCTCAGTGATATCACAGAGGAAAGTAACCCAACATAAGCGTTAAGATTTTAATTTGCTCAATTTATTTTCTTTACAACTTTTTAAACAGGACCCAAGTAAATGTTTGAACAATACTCCATATCACTTGCTAATGTCTCCTTTTTCTAATATTCATACACCTATACATTGTATTTCCTATCTCACAGTAGCTTTAAGGACAACATAATATGAATGCTTAACAAATAGAGATATGTTGTTGTTTACTCTTGTTAACTAAAGGGAAGCTCTTTGGTGCTGGATATTAGCTACAATAAACTTCGAACAGTTTTGTGATATCTGTGATTTGCCTGCTGATAGTCAGTCAAGTTTCTCCAAGTATATCCAATAGCTATCATGCTCAAATCTGTGAGACATCTGTCTCTTGCAGCATCCTATTGTTATGATACCCCCTATACAAAGAAGAACAAAAACTGTGCCATAGTTTAAAAGGAGGGTCATCGTCAAGGCCACTGATTTGCATTTTTCATGAAAAATGTACAGAATCGCAGAATACAAGACCCAAAATACTTCTAAATGCTTGGGAAAACCACATTAAAAAAACAGAATTTAAACTTATTCAGATACCATAAAGCAATGAGCCTAATTTTAAATAGACATAACCTAAATACCAGTAAAAACTCCACAATCCCAGATAATAAAAATGAAATTTGATGTATTCAGTCATTGTAAACCAGTGCCCCTGGGCACCACCAATGCCCTTTAAAAAGAATAATGAACATCCTTTTTATTTCTTTAATTTTTCTGCATTATTGTTTAGTGAGTGTTAACACCTGGACTGGAGGATTGGTTTGGAGAAGTGACTGAACTCGCCAACATTGAATTCACCCCCATACATATATAGTCAAGCATTAATTCAGTACTATGTCACTGATGATTTTAAAATTCTCATCCTTGTTTTCAAATCCCTCCATGGCTTCGCCCTTCCCTATCTTTGTAACCTCCTCCAGCCCTGCAGCCCTCCGAGATCTCTGCGCTCCTCCAATTCTGGCCTCTTGCGCATCCCCAATTTTAAACACTTTGCCTTCAGCTGCCTAGGCCCTAAGCTCTGGAATTCCCTCCACGTCTCTACCTCCCTCTCCTCTTTTAAGATGCTCCTTTAAACCTACCTCTTTGACCAAGCTTTTGGTCACCTGTCCTAATATATCCTTATGAGGCTCGGTGTCGTACTTTGTTCGATAAAGCTCCTGTGAAGCGGCTTGGGGTGTTTTACTATCTTAAAGGTGCTATATAAATGCAAGTTGTTGTTGCTTTATTTGTTGACGACCAGTTTAATAACTTAAACAAACAGGTTTTTCACAGTTTAAATGAAAGTATTGAACTAAACAATGAGAAAGAGAGAATAAGCTAACAGGTGTTAAGGTTCATTGTAATACTTAGTGTCAAATTCTTAGGAGGGCACCCTGATGGCTCAGTGGGTAAATGTACCATGTGCTGTGGTGCTGACTTGATGTCCTATTTACTGCCAGGTATGAGCTTTAACTTCAATGGCAGTGTGGTAAAATAAACAAGTCAGCACCATCTCCAGAGGTGCTGAGACCTACCTAATGAGCTGGATTTTGCTTGCGCTTCCTGATGGTTACATAACCACTGCTGCCCAAGGGAGAGGCCATCAACTGGAGAAGCATGGGCTTTTCATCCTTGATCCTTGATCCTTGAAAGCAACTGAAAGGTGACCTTACGCAGGTATAAAGTAGATAGATCTGGGATACGACTTCAAACTAAATCATGACAAGGGCACACAGGTTCAAACCAGTAAATGGCAAATTTAGAATTTTTGTCAGGATGTTCGGCACCCACAGATTGCTCAAAACACGGAATGGATTTCCAGATAGAATAGTGGAGACAATAACCCTAAAGTTGTTCAAGAAACAATTGGGTGTCAGGATGTGAGAGACTATAGGGTCTTTCTTCATGGATGAGCTAGTCTTCCTCGTCTGTACCTACTGTACTTATTTTATGATCTTGTGATCTTTGCTAGCTATTTGTATGTTGGGTGGCTCAGCTCACTTGTACAGGTACAGCCCAGTGCTATGTTTCTCTAGTACTTGGCTTGTGCGAACCTTCCCAGCCATTGGTGGAGGGGGTGGGGGGGGGAGCATTATAGTGCTAAGAAACAAAGTTACAAAATGTAATATTAAAACAACTATGGAGGCATAGCTTGTACATGTACAGTCCTTTTTCTGGTGCTTTGGCATTCACCATGCAATATAAATGGGGCAGCTTTGATGGCACCATGAAGCTATAGCAATACTGCAGCACCACATTTCACAACATAAAAAGTTACTTTTACACTGCTGTTTATTTAGGGCAAGTTCCTGGTAACCAGCATTCATATGTAAGCACTTCTAACTCCAGCACCCATATCCCAACAGCAGACGTGCAGACCCACAATAAACTAGGTCATAGGAGTTTGTTACCTAGCTAAGATAACTAAATTTAGTATTTTAAATGTAGGAAGCTAACTCACAGAGGACGATCTCCTGGAATTCAACCAAAACAACTACCAGTATAAAGTTTATTTTTTATTGAGTTTAGTGGGATGCAAGGACCACTAGTTACTGAAGTACAGGTTTCCACAGCTGACAGAAATCCCAAAGTAAAATCCTTCAATTGGGATACATTATCACAGCACACATTTAGAGCGTAGAAATCAGAGGTTTTATTGCATTAAAAAAACAAATGACTGGATATGATGGTTGTATTTTGGCACTGAATTGATAGTATAAACAGAGAATTGGATAACATTTGACATTCATTAAATATATATACATTATAGCTTACACATGTGTAACATTGATGCTTTCCAATGTCATCCCAAAAGAGGATATTCCCCTTGGATAATGGACATGAAGAGGTGACGTTGGCAGAAAAACTAAAGAATCCAGTATATGTTCACCCATTCCTCTTTTCTGTAAGTGAACATCTTGTACTCTATAATTAGGTTTTCAGGATTTTGATGTTTTTTGAGGTTTGGGTATTATTTGAGTGATATTTCACTTTCATCAAATTCGGTGTTTTTTCAATGTAAAAATTGGGTTTAAGAAAGTTTCACTCATAATCATTCTATTGATGAACTTTTTTTTAGTAAAACAGTAAGAGAGTAAAAGGGTAAAACAGTAGCTCTATCTACATCTTATTTAAATGAGGCATTTTTCACAAACTGAGCTTGTAATAAATCATTTCAGTGTTTCCTTGGACATTCTTGCTCTCTCTTTCTGACCTGCAATGATTTTCATCTCCGAGATCAACTTTTCAACATTGGCACTTGACAACGACAAGGCCAAGATAGCAAGTCTGATAATTCAGGCCACTAGTAATGCTTTCCTCACCAGAACTTGAAGGCCATTGTTTGCGGGGATGGGCTCAATCAGCAAACTATATACATATCATGGCAGAGGCATTAATGTCATGAAAAATAAACATGTGGGCCGCGATTTTATCATTGGCGGCGGGTTGGGTGCGGGTCAGGTGGTCGGTGGGTTCCGGTCCCGTCGCCACTTTCAGCCGGTCAGAAATTGCAATTTTGCCTTAATTGGCCTATTGAATCCCTATGTGCGCGCTACCCGGCCCAATTAGTGGTTTCGGGTCTGCTGCGCGCCTCTGCTGACGTCTGTCAGCCAGCTGCATGTAAGGGGCCCATGCAGCCTTGTTTCATTCTCTCATTATTTGATGGTGGATTTCGTGTTGCCGACTGCTCCCATGACTGCTGAAAGAGCCAAGGCCTCTCCCCATTTTGACGATGACTCCCTCCATGCTCTTGTGGCGGGAGTGAGAGGGCGCAAGGAGGTATTATTCCCATCCTCCAGACGGAGGAAGCCTCCTCAGCAAAGCAAAGCAGCTTGGCTGCAAATTGCTGAGGAGGTGAGCTCCAGATCGTTGTGTGCTCGCTCCTGGGTCCAGTGCAGAAAAAGGTTCAGTGACCTGGTACGCTCAGGAAAAATGAGTGTAACATCACACTCACCCTCAATCTGCTCCCCATCTCCTCTCATCACCAGCACTCTGCATTGTCAACCTACTCCTGCACATCCCACTTTACCCTTACATCCCTTGCACCCTTAACCATCCCTCTCTCTCTATGTACACAATCACTTTACTATTCGACTATGCTGCCCTCACACTCGCTATCACTGTTATGCAATGCCAACAACTAACAACGCACAGGGAGGGCCCTTGGTATTGGCACCTCACTCCATCTTTGTCTCCTTCTAAGCATCTATGCTATGGCTTCTCTACACTCACTCCACCATTCTCACTCAAACTCCACTTGTGTCCCTCATTGCAGGAAAAGAGAGCCCACAATAAGAGGGAGAGGGCTAGGACAGGAGGAGGGCCACCTTCCATTTCCCATATGACCAATGCTGAGGAGGCGGCCCTGGAAATAATCGGAGGTGATGAGGATCTGGAAGTGGGGGACGGTCAGACAAGCGCAGCAGAGCAAGCTGGTGACAGAATAGATTTGCATCTCTCTCATTTACATTGCATATATGGCATCTGATGCTCATACAGATTGACTTATGATCATCTGCACAATTCGATGTGCATGCTACGTTAATATCACATGCCTAACTCATGCCTTTACTCCCCCACAGGACCAACGAGAGCCCCCCCTCCCCACTGTCCAGGAGGAAGAGCCTGAGCTTGCAGACTCCTCAGATGAAGCAGCAACCTCTGAGGGCGCAGCATCAGCAGAATTAAGTGCACCCAGCACCAGCGCAGATACACACACCTCGGTGGGACCTTCGCGAGATAGAGTAGTGTTGTCACCTGGTGTATCACAGCTCACAAATGAGCATCAGCAGATAGTGGAGACAGGGACAGCAGTGGAGATTCCTCATCGGAGGACGCAGGGTGATACCAGCTCTGCTCAGCTGCATGTGGACCCTGTGCCTCTGGGGCCATCCAGAAAGAGAGCGGTGCTGGAACTCCAGGAACAAGTGCAAGAGTCTCTGGCAGGTTTTGCATCCAGGGTTACTGCGAGTGTGGAGAGGATGGAGGAGTCCATGTCTAACATGAGCAGTGCCTTTGTGGAGGCAATGGCGCATGAACGCACCACCACGGATAGGAAGGCAACCTCCGTGGAAAGGATGGCTACCTCCATGGAAAGATGGCTATGGTCAGGGAGGAGATAAGTCACCAGAGTCAGGAAAACATGGTGAATGTTCAGAATAGATTGACATCTCTGGAGGAGCAATGGGCAGCTATTGAGCCGATAAACCAGAGCTTCATGGAAGTCCTTTTGAGAAGGACTGCCAGTGCAGATATGGGTCGTCATGGCCCCCCTGATGTGCAGCAAGGTGCTTTCCAGCCACTTGTTAGCACTGAAGTGGGGCTGACCCATGAGAGGGATGTTGGTGGCAGGTAACAAGGAAGTGTGGGCTCCTTTCCAAGCGCTCACACTCCCATGCCACTGCGTAGCCCTTGGTTAGAGCTCCACCAGAGTTCTCACCCAACTGAGATGGGCGTCTCAGCCCCTGAACAGCTGCAGGAGGAGCAGACTGTTGCCGAGCCCTCACAGGCTCGCAAACCCAGAGGACGCCCACCAAAGGTGTTGAAGCAGGAGCAGCATGAAAGTGAGCAAGGTGCCTCCACATCTGCTGAAGCCACAGGGGAAGCACAGCGTAGAGGCATGCGTAAGTGGAAGATAAAGCACAAGGGTAGTCACTTGGGTGTTCTGTTCTGATGTCTTTTGTTGTGTTTAATATTTGGCATTGTCATCCTTTTGTGCATGTATTAAACAAAAGTGATGGCAAACAGTTGAAATTCTGGCCTATATGATCTGGGAAATGGAAGTTCCACATTGAGGGCTCAGGGCGACTTGCATTTGTAATGATGGTGGTGAGAGTGATAGGAACCCACAGGTTCTTGTACATTGTGTATGGTGTGATAAGAAGGTGCCAGCCACATGTGTTTGATTCATCTACCTAAGCGAATCTGGCAAAGATTAGTGCATCCCTTGCATCATGGGCAGCTGCTCTTCCTCCGAATCTGAGGACCAGGATGAGAGGGTATAAATGGTTCCCATTCTGCTGGTAGATATGTCAGTTGAGGAATAGAAGTTATAAGCACTCAGTCAATGTGGGGAGAGGGTTTTCTCAGGAGGTCACAGTGGAGATGGATCTCAGCTTAAACACTTACAAGATCAGTAGACCTGCAAAAAGTTTTCCAAGACCTGAAAAAAGAAAGTTCTGTCATCTGTAAGTGAGCCTTGTTGAGAGGTCCGTTTTTCTGCTGGACCTGCAGCTGTCAAGAAGGCAGCCACTTGGTGAACCCGGTACAATCAGCTGGCGTGGTTTGGGAACGGCGTGGAACATGCAGAAAATGTGCAAATATCGAAAACCACTGTTAAAATAGGATTATCCAGGCAGTTAACAAGCTGTTAAGGCAGTTAACAAGCTGTTAAGGCAGTTAGCAAGCTGTTAACTGCCTTAAGGGCCTCTCCCACCGCTTGGTGACGGGACCAATCGGGACTCCCAGAGCCGGCATTTGGCAAAGTGGCGTGGAGGCGGGACCGGAGCCCGCCATCAATCAAAGTGATTTTACCCTTTGACCCGCCTCCAAACCCACCCTCTCAGTGCCAATAAAATCGCAGCCGTGGTCTTTAGAGCTGAAGAGAATGCACTGTTTCTCTGTGGGTCAATGACTAGTACTGAATACCAGAGCAATGCTTTATCCACTTCAAAAGGCATTGTAGGTGTCATATTTCATGACAGTGATGCTTGTCATTTGTCATGCTTGGCGTCCAAAAGAACCCTAAAGCTAGTCCCAGCACAAACACAGAAAGCTCTTTCCCTCAAGTAGAATTCTAGCATCATCCCAACTATATTGAATACCTCTGGCCTTTTTGTTATTTCCATGACAGAAGACATATTCTCACTTAGAAATTGCAATATAAAATAAATCACGTTTCTCTTCACTTCACTGTCACCATGGTTACATAAACCTTCACATTTCTTTCCAGTTGCTTCTTCACTAGACAAAATGTACGTGAAGGAGTGCCACATTGCAAGCAACAGGTCAACTGCTGCAATAACTGAATGTAGTTGTTTTTATAACACAGTTATGTTGACTCTTGGCTTAATTCTCCTTTGATGGTAAACTGTAAAATATTTTTGTTTCAGTCAATGTGTATACTTAAATAAAGTATCTACACAAGTGGGCGATGCAGTGGATTAGACACTGGCTTTTCACCTCTGCAACTTATCAAAATAAGAAGAAAGTCTTTCCTGTCTGTTGGCTGTAAGTGTTGTGTGTGAAATGAGTTTGGGTAGTCTCAATCCAGTTCCTAGTCAGCTTAGCTCTATAGCACAAAACTGTCCCTAACTTTGCCCTAATTGGCAGTCTAACTCCAAGAGACCATAGGATGCTGTGAAAATGGGAAAACATGTTGTATGATGCAGTAGGGAATGCTATTCTGAGGGTGATGCTGAGGCATGTTGCTAGAGCTAGAGCAGAGCTTTACTTTCCATCTGGCTGTGCTGTAACCTGACTCTGGGAGTGCTGATACTGGCTACCTGAAATTGGAGGAGTTCCATTCCCCACCACCAATGTAGTGACTACACTTCAAAAGTATTTAATTGACTGTAACATGCTTTGGGATTTCCTAAGGTCAGGCAAGTCTTTCTCTCTTTTTTTCTTTTTACATCCTTCACTTTGATGAGCACAAAAAAAAATGTATCTAAATGAATGACAGATGAAGAGTTTAGGATGACTTAAAGACACCAATAAGTAAATGCCAGGGTCACAGATTGGAACTACATTAAAGTTTGGGTTTGCTTTTGTAAATACAAACAACATTTCTTCATATAATTCAAGGAATTGGGATAAAGGTATAAATAATATTTACTGACTATTTAAAAATATATATTCAGCGTCTAGATAAAGTAGCAAGTAGACATCATTACAGTACTACATGATAGGATGTCAGGTCCCTCCATTACTGTTATCTATGAATGCATCTCCATGGACCTCAGGGGTTTCATCAATTATCATAGAAAGTTAAACAGCTCAAATTAAATCTCTGATACATTGGACATTAACCCAAAATTCTGCAAGCAGACATTTTTTCAAATATTTGGGAGATTTCAGCAATATCTTGGCAGCAGGAGTCCTATTCTAGAAAAGTTCACCAATGGAACCTCAGTCTGACAGACTAACTCCAGACTGCCCCATGGAAGTTTGTGAACATCCTTTTAATCTTTATGCTTTCTTTCATATCTAGCGATTCTCTCAGCACGGAACTTGGGTCTAGAAACCATTGTATTTCTGGCGGAGCAGGCTCGAGGGGCCGTATGGCCTACTCCTGCTCTTATTTCTTATGTTCTTATGTATTTTGACTTAGTGGTAGATTCTTAAATCTGGATTGCATGTGCAATTGTTCAACCATAGAGGTTACAGTCTTTCCATTGCACCTGGTATTATACACATGACAAGCAACAATCAATAAATATTACATTCAAAGGATTTTATATTTTTTTATTTACAGCATGGGTATAAACAGAAATAAATAAAAATAACACTTTCAAAATGTTAATAAAACTGATAAAAGTCCGGCATACTTACAGTGGGCTAAGGTGATGTACCACGCATAGACAGGATGGATTCAGAGGAGGTGGATCCTATCTCAAAATATTACCGTGTAATTTTTGAAAACTCGAATTAACTTTTTGGCAGAGAGGAATCAGCTGTTAGTGTTAAACTAAACAGGAATGTGAGAGACACAGCAATATTTGATGCAACTAGTACTATTAATGCATTTGAAAAGGTGGAAGGGGGCAGTATAGGATATCATAAGCAGATGACATTAGAAACATAAAAACATAGAAGATAGGAGCAGGAGTAGGCCATTCGGCCCCTCGAGCCTGCTCCGCCATTCAATGCGATCATGGCTGATCATCCAAATTCAGTACCCTGTCCCTGCTTTCTCCCCATATCCCTTGGTCCCTTTAGCCTTAAGAAATATATCTAACTCCTTCTTGAATACATTAAACTCTTGCTGATTTTATAAGATTTTTAACATTTGTTTTGTTCCACAAAGATTGAGAATTGTGAGCAGGAACGCAATTGATTGTAACCCGCCAGCATGTTATATCCATCCGTGGGACAAAAATAGTTCAATGCAAATCATATCTTATGGGTGTCAAGTAATGGAAGGTGCCCATAATATAGATAAGACATTCAGATATTCTTCTCATTGTTTATAGGATCATCTGAACCTTACATATATAACTTTTAGATCACACACCAAATAAAAGATTGTGCATTTCATTGGCCCAGAATTTGCGGCAGCGGTAAAGCAACAGCGATCATTGCTGACTTCGAAGAAAGCTGCCCACAGAGATCTCTGTACTGAAAACTTTAGCTTTCTTGATCTTAATTTGATTGTAGCGCTGTCAAAAGGGGATTCGGCAGCAGTGATGTCATCAAGATGACTAAGCAGCCAATCACATTGAAGAATTCTCATAGACAGCACTGATTTTCATTCACTTTAAAAAAAAATTATACAGAGTGAAATAAAGATTGAGACATACACATGGGGTTAAGGTAGAAGCTGAAATAATGTAAAGTAACTTATTTTTAAAAAATTATTTAAAACATCTAGTAATTTTTATCAAAATAGATGAATTTGATATTCCACAAATATAAAATTAGTTTTTCAGGGCCAGAACAGTTGTTCAGCAATCAATACGCCATTAAATTCCCAGTTACATCTCTTTCAACAAGGCTTAACTTTATATGGGGTGTTTAACAGTGATATTAGAGCGGGAAAGGGGAAGTTTTCGTCAGTTCAAGTGATTTCATTGATGGCTGGTTTTGGGGAATTTCACAGCAGAGCCTGTGGCGGAGCAGGGAATGACTGACCGCAACTTCGGGATTTCCACGTTTATCTGCGCATGCGCTAAATCCTGAAGTTACCGTCAGTTTCAGAGGGGTAATGATGGCGAACGCCAACAGTTTCACCGTCATTACCACCGCAAAATCCAGGCCACCGGCTTATTGGTTGCCTGATATAAGGCTTGACTGAAAAGATGACAGTAATTATTTTCCATGGTACTGTAGTTATTAAGTTAAAGGGCAAAACAGTAACAGACTAGAGCTGGCTGTGATATTCCGGTTAAAATATCTGATTTGCCAATCATGACAGGAACAGAAGAGACAAAATTGAAAAGGCGTATTTTTCGGCATTTTCATGTATTGCTAATTAACATGACTTCAACTAATTTAAGAATATTGATTTATATTGCTACAGACCAGAACTCCTTGTTTTATGTGGAATATTTTAATGCTTCGGTGTTAGATAAACAAAACCCACGGAGTGCAAGTTTTATTTTAAAACTTAAGATTCAGGCGCATTAAACCACCTCCGATATCTACTCTTTCCGTATCAGCACAGGGATCCAGTGCATGTATTAAGTACTCATGGATCCGCTGAAGAACTCTGATAAAATCCTTCCCCTCTTTGTAATTGATCTTTTGGCGGGAATTGACTGACTAGTCAATTTCACTTAAGACACTGAAATCCAAACCACTTTACATCCACCCGCGTTGAGTTACTTGATGCCAACTCTTAAAGCGTTGATCATGCCTTGAAAAGCAGCGTCTTCCAGTCGTATAGCATCCGCACAGGTTACTTCCCGCAGAGTCCCAATTCCGAATATTAAAATAGATTTGGAGGATCCCGATCTTTTCCTAATCCCCTATATTCTTTGAATAAGCAAAACAAAAGCGCAGTTCTCGTTCTGTTTATGTCATTGGGTGCTCAAACGTTTATCCGTTAATTCCAGTTTTGTGACTCCTTAGTTTCCCCCCCCCCCCATCTTTTTATGGCCATTTTTATGATTCAGGTTGTATGACTGCTATTTACTTTTAATTATTCATTTAAATATAGGTCACGCGATTGACGTAGAACAAATAGAAGCACAAACCCGCTTATTTTGTAAAATGCTACATGATGTTAATAGAAAGCTGTTAACTGGCGTTGCAGATTGCAAACGCGATTCCATTTGCCGTTCCTCAGATCTTTAAATCACTACATTTTTTAGGGAAACTGAGCTTTATTCAAATAACCCGATCAAGAAATATTTTATAATGGTAAACAATTGTTGTAAGATGTCCAGAGTTGAAATTAAACCTCTTTTACTTGTTTTTTTAAAAAAGAACGCCTCATTCTATCCATTTATATTGACCATTAAAATACCCCCAGGCGAGAGCTAATGATTAACACACATGCTCTTCGCATTCAGGGTAAATATGCATCTTGTAAGTGGCAAGTACTTGCTTGCTTTGCGAGTATTGACAGGGTTCCTAATATACACATATGGGCGGATGCAGCCTCGAACCACCTGTAAAAGAGCTCGTTTTTCTCACAATGGACAATGAGTGAAAGTGACCTCTCCGCGCGGGCTGCTCCGGCAAACAGGGAAAGAAAAGCAAATGGATCTCTCCGGGAACCAGTATCACTAAGGAGAAATTGTAATGTAGGGAACCGCACAGCTGATGGACCTGTTTACAATTGTCTACTGTTAAGAGCAATCGAAACGCCGTATAAAAAGAGCTATTCAGCACCCTGATGCAACATGCACAAGACAACGATTGCAATAAGAATACAAGAAAGCGCAAATATAGGGATTTATGTGCGGATGACTGCTAATGAGAACCATATAGTTTAGGTAAACGAGTCAGCGCTGCGGTATCAGTATCAGCACTCCATTTAAAGGGCAGGTCCATTCTGTGCACTGTGTCAGAACGATGTCTGGTTGGGCACGGATTTAATATGAAAATCACTATTTTTCTGCTTCTAGGCTCTACCCATAGATCAACAAATCTGTCAAACCGTAACTTACTTTAATATATGTTTCCCCAGACTCAAGATATAAAACCGGTAAGATTAGGTTGTAGCCATGTCTTACTCTGCCTGCATTGTACAGTTGACCAGGCCTGGGGAAGGTTTTACGCCCAAGCAACAGCAGCAATGTTCATTTACAGTTGGGGGAATAATGCCAGGGTTCCGAATAAATGTGCAATAGTTATAGAGATTGGTAGGAGTTGGCATATAACTTAAAGATACAACATAGTGGGATGACATTCTGCAGCCATGGAGTCCCACCAGGTAATTTACATAGGATTACATAGGATATATGGCACAGAAACAGGCCATTCAGCCCAACCAGTCCATGCCGGCGTTTATGCTCCACTTGAGCCTCCTCCTGTCTTTCCTCATCTAACTCTATTAGCATAACCCTCTATTCCCTTCTCCCTCATATGCTTATCTAACCGCCCCTTAACTGGGTCTATACTATTCGCTTCAACCACTCCCTGTGGTAGCGAGTTCTACATTCTCACCACTCTCTGAGTAAAGAAGTTCCTTCTGAATTCCCTATTTGATTTCTTGGTGACTATCTTATATTGATGGCCTCTAGTTTTGCTCTTCCCCACAAGTGGAAACACTCTCTCTGTATCTACTCTATCAAAACCTTTCATGATTTTAAAGACCTCTATTAGGTCACCTCTCAGCATTCTCTTTTCAGGAGAAAAGAGGCCCAGCCTGTTCATCCTTTCCTGATAGGTATACCCTCGCATTTCTGGTATCATCCTTGTAAATCTTCTCTGCACCCTCTCCAGTGCCTCTATATCCTTTTTATAATATGGCTACCAGAACTGTACGCAGTACTCCAAGTGTGGTCTAACCAAGGTTTGATACAAGTTTAGCATAACTTCCCTACTTTTCAATTCTATCCCTCTAGAAATAAACGCTAGTGCTTGGTTTGTTTTTTATGGCCTATGTCGATACTTTTAGTGATTTGTGTATTTGTACTCCGAAATTCCTTTGTTCCTCTACCCCATTTAGATTCTTATTTTCCAAGTAATATGCGACCTCCCGATTTTTCTTACCAGTGTTGAATTTCATTTGCCAATTAAATGCCCATTCTGCAAGTTTATTAACGTCTTCTTGTAATTTGTTGCAGTCCTCCTCAGTATTGACTATCCCTCCCAATTTGGTGTCGTCCGCAAATTTAGAAACTTTGTTTTTGATTCCAAAGTCTAAATCGTTAATATAAATTGTGAACAACAGTGGTCCCAGCACTGATTTTTGTGGGATCCCCCCTTTTTACCTTCTGCCACTCTGAATAGCTACCCTTTACCCCTACTCTCTGCTTTCTGCCTTGAAGCCAGCCAGCTATCCATTCTGCTACTTGTCCCCTACTCCCCATTCCCTGACCTTATTCATTCGTCTATTATGTGGTACCTTATCAAAGGCCTTTTGAAAATCTAGATAAATTACATCTACTACATTACCCTTGTCTACTCTCTCTGTTATCTCTTCAAAAAATTCAATTAGGTTGGTTAAGCAAGACTTTCCCTTTTGAAATCCATGCTGACTATTTATTATTATTATATTTTTGGTTTCTACATGTTCTCCCATTTTCTCCTTTAGTAGGGATGTTCCATTTCCATCATTTAGAAATCAGGAATCGCCCAGCATTCAGAGAGCTTGGAATCTGGGCCTATCCACAAAAATGTGTTCCATTTCCATCAACTATCGACATTATTCTTTTGTGATTATTAGGGAAGTTAACATTTTGATTTCTTAACTCCATGCAATATTTGGATAAGGTTACTGACAGGCGAAGCAACAAACATCAGGTTCCAATAAGGTGTTACACCACGCTTCAGAATCCGCTTCCAGTCCATGTGTTATAACAGCTGCCTGGTTGAAGTAGTTATCCTTGCCTTGTCCTATTCTGGGACAATAGGTGTTAGTGCAAAACACAAAGGGGGTGAAATTGAATTAAGGTCAAAAATGGGCGCAGGGAGCGCAAAGCGCGATCTGCCCGCACCCGTTCAAAGTTGGGCAGGCAGCACGCAAAATTCGTGCTGCTGCTCATTATAATGATTGGAGCGCTTATCTCAGCGCTAAATGTGCTGCTATTTTGCTTAGTGCTCAACAGGGGAGCCAATATCAAGTGCAGTCTACTGACCAATAAAATTTTGCCTAGGCTCTCTGCACTACTTAAAGCGGAGGTGCTTTGTTGTAGAAGTACCTCATTGTCACTCTGAAGCCATGGCTCAACAGGGAAGAGAGAGGGCATGGAGGTTCTCAGATGCGGCACTGGTGGCCTTGGTCCTGGGGTGTACAGAAGACATCAGGTCCTCTACCCACAAGTGTGTGGGGGCGGGGGGCAGGAGGCCTTACAGGCAGCACGCCAGAAGGAAATAGCACAAGCCGTCACTGCCACGTGTGTTGCCCCCAGAACCTGGATCCAGTGCCGCAAGAAGTTTAATGACCTCACATGAGAGTTCGAGGTATATCCCATATCCCACCAACTGCACCACAAGCCTCACACACTGCTCAATGTACCACACCCCCATCACTCACCTACCAAAAATCTCTAGCAATCACCACTCATACCTCACAATCATAGCGTCACCTCACACTCACACACTTACCACTGCTGTAAGACTCGCACCCACATTTCACACCTTGCACACACTGCCAGCTATTCAACCATGCCAGGCACATCACCCAATCACATTGCACCACCACTCACTGACACACTTCCCTTTCTCTTGTAGGCAAAGGTGGTGCACAAATGCCGTGAGCAGCAGCAGACGGGCGGAGGGGAAGCCCGACTTCAGAACCTCACTGAGCTGGAGGAGACATGCTGGAGATTATTGGAGGGGCCGTCACTGAGGCCATGGAGAGCAGCGAGGTTGAAAGCATTGCTGATGACGGTATGCTCATACCTAATCCTTCTTCTCACATCCCACTTCCCCCTCATCCCACAATCTCTTCTCACTTACAAGCTGCTAATGGTGTAAGCATGCACATCTTGCTTTCCCGCTGCCCCCCCCCCCCCCCCACCCACCATAACCCGACCCTTGTGCATTTCTCCTTTCAGATACCCAAGAACTGCCACCAGCACAGCCTGTCCCTGGCATAATGGAGGAGGTGAGTGAAGAAGAAGAGGCACCATCACACGATCTGACACTCCCAGGCAGCAACTCAGAAAATGGCACTGCGCGAGCTTTAAAGGGCAGTATAGAGGCGGGATCTGCACATGGTGAGTCACCGGGCATGAGTGGGCTGCAGCCAGGCCAGAGGGAAAGGGTAGCTCGGGTGCCAGCTTCCCGGAGGGCGTGTTTGCACTCGAGTTCTGTTGCACAGGACTTAGATGATGACTTCGATGGGGCGGTCTTCAGAAGAAGGGTGATGGGCATGCACACAGAAATGCTTGGTGCAATGGCAAGCCTGCCAAAGAGCCTCTTCTCATTGTCTTGGAGCATGGAGGAGTCCAGCTCCAACATTGCACGGGGCTTTGCATTGAGCTTGGAGCCCATGATTTCCAGGATGGAAATGATGGGC
This sequence comes from Squalus acanthias, assembly GCA_030390025.1. Lineage (NCBI taxonomy): Eukaryota > Metazoa > Chordata > Chondrichthyes > Squaliformes > Squalidae > Squalus > Squalus acanthias. Next base: position 68,381,813 of record CM059437.1, read on the forward strand.
GACTCCATTAGGACATTTGTGGACCTAACCATCATGCTGGGTGTGATGGACAAAGTCACAGCTTTCATTGCAACACAAACGGAAGCGACCCAATGTCTGAGTGCTGCAGAGGAAGCTCAGACTGCTCTCATGCAATCTCAGCTTGCTGCCACGCAAGCTCAGACTGCTCTCATGCAGGCTCAGGTTGCTGCCAGGCAAGCTCAGACTGCTGCCACCGTGGCTGGGTTTACGAGTGTGGAAAGGGGCTTGCAGGGTCTCACAGCAGTCCAGCAATCTGTGCTCCAACAGGCTAGGAATGCTGAGGCACCGCCCTGGAGGAGTGGCAGTGGCTCCGTGGAGCAAGAACCTGCTGTCCTCTCTCAGGATGACAGCATTCGTACTCCCACCCCTACCACTCCGCCAGTGCCCTTGCTGCTGCCTGTCAGCCAGCCTGCCCAGACTGCTGACGCCTATGCCGAGATGGTGCAGGCTATAGCCGGGCCTTCTAGGCCCAGAGCTGCTTGAGGTCATCCTGCAAGGCCATCTGCAGTCTCGCCCACTGAATGCCAGCAGCCTTCCACCAGCCATGCTGCAGCCACTGGGGGAGCACTTCCTAGGAATCACCAGAGTAGGAAAATGTACATGAAAGACAGACACTAAGGGAATGCACAAGGGTGATTACTTGACTTTGTTCTTTTGACTTGCATTTGATAAATTTATAAATTATGTTTGGAATGTGTGTTTTGTGGTGGTTCTCATTTCAGCTTTGTGCCCAGGAGGATGCTGTGATGTTCCATGACAGAGGAATGGTAAGGTGGGGAAGTGGTGAGCAACGGGGATCTGGGGTTTCATTCACTGGAACCGAAGTCTGATGAGACACTCATGGACAGCCCGTCCAGAACGGGGATCTGCTGACTACCTCCTCCCTTCCTCCTCCTCCTCCTGGTGTCTGTGAGTGTCAGAGGCTGTGCCGGTGTGTCTTCTTCTTTTCCTCTATCACTCTCCTCCTCTATCACTTCAGGGACAGGCTGGGCTGCTGACAGTTCTTGGGTATCTGAAAGGAGAAATGCACAAGGGTCGGGTTGTGGTGAGGAGAGAGTGGGGGGGGGAAGCAGGATATCGATGCATACACCATCAGCAGCTTGTAAGTGAGAAGAGATTGTGGGATGAGGGGGAAGTGGGATGTGAGACGAAGGATTAGGTATGAGCATACCATCATCATCAGCAATGCTTTCCACACCCTGCTCGCCACGGACTCTGAGACTGCCCCTCCAAATTATTTCGAGAACTGCTTCCTCCAGCTGCGTGAGGTTCTGAATTCTGGCTTGCCCTCCACCCATCTGCTGGTGCTCCCGGCGGTTGTGCACCACTTTTGCCTGCAAGAGAAAGGGAAGTGTGTCAGTGAGTGTGGTGCAATGTGTTTAGGTGATGTGCCTGGCATGGTTGAATAGCTGGCAGTGGTGCAAGGTATGAGATGTGGGTGTGAGTCTTGCAGCAGGGATAAATGTGCATGGGTGAAGCAAAGCTATGATTGTGAGGTATGAGTGGTGATTGCTAGAGATTTTTGGTAGGTGAGTGATGGGAGTGTGGTGCATTGAGCAGTGTGTGAGGCTTGTGGTGCAGATAGTGGGATATGGCATTTGACATTCACTGACCTTGACCACTCGTGTGAGGTCATTGAACTTTTTGCGGCACTGGATCCAAGTCCTGGGGAAAACACATATCACAGTGATGGCTTGAGCAATCTCCTCTCACTGCCTTCTTGTGTACAGCCTTGAAGGCCTCCTGCCCGCCGCCCCCCCCCCCCCCATCCCTTGCGGGTAGAGGACCTCACGGCGTCTTTGTACCCCCAGGAACAAGGCCTCGGAAAATCTTCTTGCCCTTTCCCTTGGCTGTTGGGCCATGGCTCTGTTCAGAATGACAATGAGGTGATTCTGCAACAAACCACCTCCCCTTTGAGTAGTGCAGAGAGCCTAGGCCAAGCTTTATTGGCCAGTAGACTGCACCCGATATTGGTCCCCCCTGTTGAGCGCTAAGCCAAACAGCAGCGCGTTGAGCGCTGAGATCAGCGTTGTAATCATTATAATGAACAAGCAGCACGAATTTTGCACTACTTTGAACAGGCGTAGGCACATAGTGCTGCGCGATGCCCCCGCCCATTTTTGGGCCATATCCAATTTCTAGGCCAATGTTCCTTATCGCAGTACACATTCTATGTTGTAATTTTTTATGGTTATATTTTCCTTTAACTTAGCATAAATCAGATGTATGGTATTTGTTTGTTTTAATTTTTGTTAATACCCTTTTATTAATATAGGGCTATAATTCTTCCATCAATTTTTGAAAAGCAAAACGGTTGAATTTTTTTCTATCAATTTGAGAAATGTGTTCAATACTTTTTAATAATATTATTCTACCTATTAGACAACATGTACAGTCTACCCTACCTATATCACTTTGCTTTAATTAGTAGTACCTTATTTGTTGCACATCACTTTGAGAGTGGCATTTCAATCTGTTTATTTATCTCTAACTCATTGCAATTCATACTGGATGCAGTTTATCAGAGGTGTTTGACCATTGGTCCTCTGGAACTTTAGACCAAGGAACCTGTATACCAGTTTAGACTTCTAAACTAGTTATTTATGCATGAGGTAGTTAGTTCCTCTGATCCTACTTGTTCCAAGTGATATTTCCCATGAACATAACAAAGGTTACCTCTACATATGTCCGATTAAGGTTCAGGAGTTGATTTGTCATTCACTGACTAGCGTTTGATAGGTTCTTCATTTACTATATATAAATTACAAATGATAAATTGTGGTCCTGAGTTTGTTAAAAGCTAACACCTTCAAGAGCAACTGTTGACTGCCCTTTGTTTTATATAGGTTTTGCTATAATTGAATATATCAGTGGATTATCACAATAAACAAAATACATAGGTGAGTAGACTATACAGTTGTTCAGTGCTGGTATTTGATATTAAAGCAGTGGGTGATTATCACCAGATTATGAAAACATAATTTTATAGGGTACAGTGGTGTAGTGGTTATGTTACTGGACTAGTAATCTAGAGATCTGGACTAATAATCTAATGAACATGAGGTCAAATCCCATCATGGCAGTTTGTGAATTTGAATTCAGTTTAAGAAAAATCTAGAAATAAAAAGTTGATATCTGTAAAAGTGACCATGAAGCTGTCAGATTGTCATCAAAACCCAACTGGTTCACTAATGTCTGTTAAAGGAAGGAAACCTTCTATCTTTACTTGATCTGGCCTATATGTGACTCCAATCCCACACAAACATGATTGGCTCTTAACTGCCCTCTAAAGTGACCTAGCCAGCCACTCAGCCACTCAGCTGTGTCAAACCAGTCGTGGTTCAAGAAGAAGGTCCACCTTTCCAGGGAAGCTAGGGTTGGGCAATGAATGGCAACCTTGCCAGCGATGCCCACACCCTGAGAATGAATAATAAAAAATGTCTCATATTCTGACATCAAGACCTGCAAATTAAAAGACTATTTGATTATTAAAATGCAAGAATATTCAACATGTTGGATTTATTACACATATCATTTATTTTGGCTGGTGGAATGCTATATAATTTCACCTATACTGAGCTGATTATAATGAAGTGATACTTCTTCATGGTAATTCATTATAATGAAAGCTCAAAAGGGTTAGTTAGTTCACCTTTCTAGCTCCCACCCATTACAGATCATCATTACTCTAGATTATGAAACAGCATCCGATCTCTCTGTCATCTCCTGCTAGCCAAAGCCTTTGATTTCTAAAATTGTGGAGGGTCTGTTGGTACATTGTTCTCTTGTGCAATTAGTTGAATGGCCAAGTTCACTCTGCAGATTCACCCGCATGTGAGTTTTTTCGCAGAAAATTATGAGCAGCTATTGGAATGAAATGTCACGTTGAAGGTTTACTTTGCCAAGAAATAGGTGTGGGAAATGCGGGGTGGGGGCTTGAGGAACCATCAGACTAGTTCCCCCAGCCTCCCCTCCACTTCCAGGATTTCCCAATAGAAGTGGCACTGAATACTGAATGTGCCCACCTATATTTGGACAGGCGCATTCAAATTAAATGTTAATGACGTCACTCAACTTATTTTCTATCAGTACACCTTGGCAATACCAAGTTTCAGGAGTGGGAAGAGGGTGTTACATCTTAACCGGCCCACAAGCCAAGTCCAATCGTTCATAGAGCGATCAATTACACGTAGCACAAGTGCCAAATTCAAACTTCACAAAATTTTAAAGGGTTTCTTCCGCTCCTCCCAGAGCTGCAGAAGCAGGCGTCCATGGTCCGCTGCTGCAGCGGGCTAAGGACTGCAGCAGCGATATTCCTTACCTCCCTCCTCTTTGGCCACCAGAGGCAGGCTCCCTGGCCCAATGCAAACACTGCTGGGAGCTTTCCAAATCTGATAATGAGCCTGATCCTAGAAGATTGCCAGGGCCAGGGCAGACTGACGTGGGCGCAAAGTTTTCTGCAACACTGATCCAGTAGGATTCCCATTGGTTTAGAATCTAGGTATATAGGTGGCCGTGAGATCAGTTACATTCAAAAGAGGGAACCATTCAGGGGGATAGGGGCAAATAAACCTGACTGGCAAATAAAATGTTAGTAAAATAAGAGTTGAGAAGACAATTGGTATTGAATAGGATTCATGTCTTTTGGATGTCACATCAGAAAAGTAAATTCCACAATATTAATTCAGCTGGAAGGCGCTCAGAATAAAGTCAGAAACTTGCTTCTTGTTGAACATGTGTAGAGTTCTAGAGGTAAACAGAGGCGTTACAAATTCAGGTCTGCTGTAAATGCCTTCTTAGGTTCAGTGGCATAGTTGCTGTCAGAGGATCTTGCTATAATGAACATTGACTCACACTGCCTTATATCTAGTTGCACAATAGCATAACCCAGGGATGTAACAATAGCACCCCCTTGTGATCTGGACTGAATATTTGTGCTTTTTTGCATGAATACTTCTTCGAGTCCAAGGCTTGACATAAATCATTAAGCTACTTTATTTCATAGCAAGTGAACATACAGAGCAACAATTATGATCAAATTCACTTAGTTTCATCAGTACAACTTATCTTCATGTAATGATCCAAAATAAAGAACCCTTCCCCACATCAGTGGGTTGCCTTATTTGACTTTACCAAAATGTCTTCTAACTGTCACTCCAGAAATTATGACTTCCCGAGCCTGCCTACAGCTTTCACAGCTCTATGTTTAAAAGGCTGACTGCACCCAAAGCCTTTCTGTTTCGGAAAGCTTGTCTGCCCGTGCCCCCATGTCTTTTTATATCCCCCTCACAGACAGACTGAGATCAAAGGACTTTCCAACGCAGTTAACCACCTTTAGTTTAGATGTCTTTTTTTTAAACGTGGGAGTACCCTTTGCTTAAAAAATCATTAAAAGGAACTCAATTGTTCAAATCCTTTCTGTGTGAAAGTGGTCAAAAAATCCTAAAATGTGACAAGTGGGAAGAGGAGAAGCCATTGAAGTAAAGGTTTAGCGGTAAAATGCAAGAAAATAAAATTAAGTTATTTATTTAAGATACCAATTAAATTGTGATAAAACAGTTAATTATTGGAATATGTTAGGATATTTTGGGCAGCAATTCAGAAACTGGCTGCTATACAAAAAATAAAGAGTTGAATGGACTGACTGGTAGTGAAAGGAACAGACAAAACCTCCATCGGAAAGAGGAGAAATCTTTATTAGAAAAAGATGTATGAGATAAATAATGTTATATAATACGTAGGAGTTGCAGTTAAGGAAAGGGTTGGAGTGCAGTGAAAAGTCAGAACAGGAATAATATGAGGATAACAGCTGCAAGGAGAGTACGTTCAGTTTCAGAGAAGCTCATTGGAAATGAATGACAAGATAAAGGAGCAACATAAAAGAGCGGAATTTGCAGCACTGAGCTAGAAATTAAAAACAATCATTCATTGTATGCTGCTCTGTTCTATGTACAGCAGTGTATGTCTGGAACAAAATCTAATATAGAATGGGAGATGAAAGGGCAGTAAGGTGGGAGGACAATGAGTGTTATGAGAAGATAATCATGCTATGCAAGAAAAGTAGAGAGGACAAGGATGTACTGTGCTATTTTAAAAATGCTGGGGAGCTGGGTGTAGCCAATACCAAGAACCTATCTTGAAAGATAGCCCAATGTGACTAGCTGGTAACTATGGTGATTATTGTACATTGAAGTACAGAGAAGACTCACTTTGACTGCCTGGCAACTTTTGCAGTAGAAGCGATATTAGCCGCCAAACAAAGGATTTCAAGTTTAAAACGCAACTTCAAACGCCATACAATAATTCATCCTGTCATTGCCCAAGCTTTCTAACTTTTCAGCCAGTCATTTGATGGAATAAAGAAACACTCAATCTCAAAGTACCAGTCAGTCCCACCCAACTGACGAAAGTTCTTCAACCTGAAAGTTCTGACGAAAGGTCTTCGACCTGAAACATTAACTCTGTTTCTCTCTCCACGGATGCTGCCTGGCCTGCTGAGTTTTTCCAGCGTTTTCTGTTGTTATTTCGGATTTCCAGCATCCGCAGTATTTTGCTATCCCACCCAACTTCCTGTTGGCCAGTCACATTGTAACATTGATAGTGGCCACAGGGATGTCCATCCCACTCAGATAAAAAGAATGTAATAGCAGAATCCGGCACTAGGAAATAAAAATTAAAAGTTTATTTTTATTATACACAATGTGTTAGAATAAATACCTGAAATAAAGAATGTCGATGTGTGAAGGGCCTATATAGGCATAGTCTAAGGTGATGACAACATCGCTCTTCCTATGTGTGGGACATGTATACAATCGTGCACAGGCACATACACACTGATGGAGTAGAGGTATCATTGCTGTGTATCATCATCCAAGATTGACAGCCAATTCTAAAATTGCAATGTGAGCAGATGGTGAGCATCTTTGTTTACAAATATTGAAATTTCAACTAGTTTTAACTACAAAACAAAACAGACTCGCATTACAACTTTTTTCAAAGAGCCTATATTTTTGTGATTACCCGTTGATTTTCATAATGAAAAATTGCAGAAGATTTGAGATTTAAGGTCAAACTGAAAACAGAGTTTTATATTGGTAGTTTTGACATTTTGTAATTCATTTGAAATATTTCATTCTAAAAGCAATTCAACCCTACGTTATTTAAAAAAGAAATCTTCCCTTTTCCTCCCCATCTCTTCTGAAGGCAAGTAAGCGGTGAGGGGGAACAGAAGACCCTGAGTTTGAATCCTGGCCAGGTGCACACACAGTCTCAGCTTTTTGAGCTGAATAAAGTGATTACCACATCGTAGGTTGTGAGAGAAGAGCTGAGGACTGCAGGAAATGCTTGTTACTCTATCACAAGTACTGCCTTTGGATACTACTGGTTGTCAGTAATAGGAACACAGATTAGCCCTGCCCCGTGCTACCATCTGGTGGTGACGAGATAAGTCACTCTCTGTCTTCTGAAGATGCCATCTCGTGCTCGGGGTACAATTCCACAATTGTCCCTTCTGTACCTTGCCTGTGTGTGTATGCAGAATATTCAATCATTGAAGCCACTGACACCAATTGTGTCTCCCCAACTGAAATCAGCTAACTCATCACAGGTTTGTGGGAATCAAACCTTGGAACCCTCTGGTCCTTATACACCAAGCAGTGTCTTTACCCACTGGTAACCTATGTCATTTTTTATATCTCTTTTTAATATATTGTCTGGTTCTTTTTTAATGTTCATGGATCCCTTGTGCGTTAGTAGATGTTTAAGACTGAGGTCATCACTTATTGTCGGTCAGCACCTCACCCTTATGGAATGGCTGAGATCAGGCCCTCCACCCTGATGTGGGAAATCACACGCTCCCAAGTGTCAGCTGTGGCCCAGTTGGTAGCACCCTCGCCTCTGAGTCAGAAGGTTGTGGGTCCCATTCCAGAGACTTGAGCACAAAAATCTAGGCTGACACTCCAGTGCAGTACTGAGGGAGTGCGGCACTGTCGGAGGTGCCGTCCTTCAGATGAGACATTAAACCGAGGCCTCGTCTGCTCTCTCAGGTGGATGTAAAAGATCCCATGGCACTCTTTTGAAGAAGAGCTGGGGAGTTTTTCCCAGGGTCCAGGCCAATATTTATCCTTCAACCAACAGCTAAAACAGATTATCTGGTCATTATCACATTGCTGTTTGTGGAACCTTGTTGTGCGCAATTTTGGCTGCCGTGTTTCCTACATTATAACAGTGACTACACTTCAAAAAGTACTTCATTGGTGGTAAAGCGCTTTGTGATGTACTGAGGATGTGAAAGGTGCTACATAAATGCAAGTCTTTCTTTCCTTTTTATATGTGCACACCACACACAATGTAGTACCAACATTCCACATCTTCATGACACAGTGAGATAAGTCACCCACATAAATATCATCCTGTGACTAATCTGAAATGACATCATGACAAGTGGAGCTTGCTGGTCTAAGAAATTGTGTGACATTAAGAATCTAGCTGTGTCCAAGGCATTACCACAAAGATCTGAGGCTAGGCCATCATTGTGTTGGTGCATTTATACGGCACCAAGCAAACTAAGAGTAAATCACTCTAGTTTGCTTTGGGTTGAAGAGTCAATTTACACGGGCTTTTCTAAAACCCAATTTTACTGTTTGGGTTTCTAATCGGCCTGAAGACTGTTAACACCTATGACATATGACTGATGATGTACAGACTGCACGCATACGTGACAGTTTGTAAAGTTTACCAACAATGAAAAATAATTCATAAATTATCCCTAGCAGGGATATCTAATTGGAAATTTAATGCAAAATCAGAAAATAATCTTTTTCTCTCTCCACAGATGCTGCCTGACCTGCTGAGTATTTCCAGCATTTTCTGTTTTTATTTCAGATTTCCAGCATCCGCAGTATTTTGCTTTTACATAGAATAATCTTGCTTGCCCTGCTGGGAAAGTTCCAGTTGTGCCCTCACTCTGCCATGGACTACTGACCCAAACTGCAGTAAACTGTGTTTATGTCACAGTTGGAATGTGCAGTTTGGGTGTGCAACCCCAAGCTGTAAATCCTAGAGCACAGGGTTTCACCTCAGCAACTCAGTGCAATCTACTTTGAAACCACTTGTGTCGACCCCTGTTCACGTACCATCATCTGCATTGTAGCAAAGCAGGAGCTTATTCACTGCAATGCCAACGTTGGCTCAGACCTTCTACTGAAATTACAACTGAAATGCTGCAGTGGTTCACTGTTCTGCTGTTGTAAGTATATAAACACAGTGGGGGTAATTTTAACTTTGGGCGATGAAGTAAAATGGTGCTATTGAACTAGTTGCCCATTATGTACCACGCCCAAATTTGCCTTTCCATTGAAGTCAATGGACGTAAAAGATCCCAAGGCACTGTTTCGAAGAAGAGCGGGGGAGTTATCCCCGGTGTCCTGGCCAATATTTATCCCTCAATCAACATAACAAAAAAACAGATTATCTGGTCATTATCACATTGCTGTTTGTGGGAGCTTACTGTGCGCAAATTGGCTTCTGCGTTTCCTACATTACAACAGTGACTACACTCCAAAAGTACTTCATTGGCTGTAAAGTGCTTTGAGACGTCCGGTGGTCATGAAAGGCGCTATATAAATGTAAGTCTTTCTTTTCTTTATATTAAGTGTAAGGTAGCTGCTTGTAGTTTAACAGATGCTACGTCATTATAATTGCAACTGATCTTTCAGATTCTCTGCATGTAGGGTATAGCTATTTTTGAAATCAGTTTTAGTAGAATTGTCCTTTTGATTTTGAATGAATGAAACTGATGTCTAGATCCTTGATAGCTTTAAACCTTCCCCACTAGATGGCATTGAGTCAAACTAGTAAGAAAACCCAATGAGACAGTGAAAAGTAGAAGCACTTCTCTACCAAACAGCTATAGAAAAATGACAGCTGATTTCAAGTTATTTGGATATATTTTGAACCTAAATGATATGTAACTGTAAATGTGAAAGACTCACAAAGTATAACGTTAATATGTTTCTACTGAAATTGTCAGTATTCTTGCTAATATGTAGTGCATAGTTTGCCACCTGTAGTGATGAGATTCACTCACTAGTAATATATTAATCAATAATGCGGTGAATGTTATAGATGAATGATTCGAATAAAATGAACATATCTGAACATATATTAGGGGCATTACCAGGCAAGGACCATTTTAGCACATGGTTAAGGTAAGTAAAGACCCTGATATATATATGTCTTAGACCAACTCTTGATATTCGATCAAGTTTATTGTCTTGTATATGAAACAATATCCTATTGTTATATATGAAAAGATGATTTATGTTGTATATGAAAAGGCAATATGAAATAGTAATGTATTTGCAAAAGATTGAAAAATATACTTTTGTGATTTCAAAATAAAAGTAGAGGAACAGCTCCAAGACACAATTGGAATTGAGATGAACATCTGCCTGTGTTCTAGGCGGTTTGCAATACTGTGATAATGATTGGAGTATGGCCTCATCAGTGATCTGATATACTTTAATATCAATTCATCCCTTATCTGTTATTAACATCAAAATAGTAATGAATATGGAACATGTATTCCATTAATAATTGCAAAACAAGCATAGATAACATAGAATTAAAGACAACAGAAAATGCTGAGTGTTTCCAGCATTTTCTGTTGTTATTTCCGATTTCCAGCATCCGCAGTATTTTGCTATTGTAATAGAATTAAATACACTAGCTATATATAATCACAGTAAAGTGAGAAGTGGCAGAACCTTGTTACTAAACCCTAAAGTAAATGCAACACTTGGTAGCAAGCCTTCAGCAATGATAATGGCAATTAAAAGAATATCTGTAAATTTGCTTGTTGATAATGTCAAGAATCAGAAAGGATGGCATCACTTTGAGTACTCCAGAATGGGGAAGTGTTTTATGATTTTTCTTTCTTGTAGGCAAAGTCTGCAACAAAACCTTTCCTTTCTGTACATGACGGCAAAAAGAACAAACAAAATCCTCTTTCAGTTGATGATAGAGACCTTCAGTGCTGTTCAGAAGCAGATTTTTGCTGCCATCTCCTGGACAGAGGTTAAAGTCGACTGAAATAATTGCTCGAGTCCTGTCAAGACCTCAAAGAAATAAAATATAATAATTTTCCATTTTCATGTTAATTTAGACTTTTTTATGCCAGCCTTGACAGTAGCGGGTGTATTTTTCATTGGTCTTTTTTGTAGATAATGAAAACATCTTGTTCAGTTTTTCATAACAAGCAGCAGAATAAATAGCAAACCACCCCAGGTGCGCTACTAATCCAAATCTGGCAGGTTTAGGCTCATAGAGAACGGAATACTGGGCTCCGAATGATTGAGTCTAACCCCAAGATCTGTGGAATTGAAAGTAAATTCAAGTGAAGAACGTTTATACGTAAATAAAGGGAAGATGCAAGTGTCGGCAAAGGTTTGGAATCAGATGTGGATCCAAGAGCTTAGAAATTGCTGCTGGAGATATCTGCAGACGAACACTCGACATATTCAGATTACATTCTTTTGTCTGCTATTTTAAGAGTCATTAACCCATTTATTTTAAATGGATAAATGCCTCCATTAAAATAGCAGAGAAAGTAATGTCATACAAGTGTGCTAAGTGTTCATCTGCTCGGATCAGTAATTTCCAGCTTTCAAAGTTTTGTGCAAGATTGCATTACCTCCAAGTGCATTGAGTTCTGCTGACTAATTTAAACATAAAACTTCTCTGTTAATATTTTGGTGAATTCTTCTTCAAGGTGACTGCTATCAGTACTAGCAAAGGAAGACTTTTTGAGCTCTTACGCTCCATGTCAGCATCAAGCATTAGCCAGATGTAAAGCTCCTGCTCTCTCAACAAAAAAAGCTTCTTAGCTTTAGAGTCAGAAGAGCATCCCTCCAGTGCCAGTGTGAATTTTGCCATTTCTCACAATGGCCACTTTTATGATTTAGATTTGCTACTTTAGTTTCAATTTTCACTCAGTTGTGTAAGTTTTGTGAACTGGATTGCGGCTATCCAAACACATTTCACTGTGGAATCCTTACATCCAGCAGAGAAAGGTTTTCATCACATCACTCTGACCAGATTTGAACCCATTTTCACTTGGATATGCACTGAAAACCATTTCCCATCACTGCAAAAGTGGTAATATAATTTCATCCTAAACTTAATTGTCTTTCCTTCTTGGCCTAAATTATGCTGTTCAGCTGAAAAGATGAAACTTATACATGTCGAGCACATGAGATTGCTAGTTCATGTGACCTTTAGAGACCCCAATATTATCCTCACAGTAGGTGGAAATTTATTTTTAATACAGAAGCCACTAATTGAAAATTATGATATGATTCATGGTGCACCAGTCATTACTATGCTGAACATCAATATTAATTAATTAGAAATTTTACGTTAATTCACTCAATAAATGTAATGTCTGCCAATGTAAAGAGAAAGAAGCAGTCCTCCTGATGTTTTGTTAAAAAATTAAATAAGATGGTTGGCCTTGTTTGTTCAAGTACTTTGAAAAATTAATGTTCATCGAGTTGTAGATTTATGCATTATATTTTACTGATTTATACAGTCTGGAAACTCGGTACAGATATTGTTCAGCTAAACTATCTTAATTGAAACAATGCTGGAGATAATTTCAGTCTTTCCAGGATCCAGTGTAAGTATTAATGAGGGAGGGAAATGCCACTATTGCTCTCTGGCTGATTATTTTCACTCTATTATTTATTAAATAGCCCGTAGAGGGGTTCCGACCATAGTGAGTCGGACTTTTGTAACCCTGTTTGCAAACTGTATCATAGGATCAAATCTGACAAAGGGCTGCTGTGTAATGTCTAGATATACTACGCTGCATAACTAGAGCAGTTCAGAATAAGTAAGTTCAACTACCCTGTAGTACCAAAATGAATTATGTTGTCACCTTCCAATTACTGTCCACTTCTTATTTTTTTGTTGTTGCATATTTTATATTGTCAGATTTGGTCATTATTTCCCTTTCCCTTTTAACTTATGCTTCCCAAATATTGCATACTATGCATCATTCCTCAGTCAAGAGTACAAGCAGGTCACATACTTCCAGGGCTCTATCAATGGCATTGCATAACTTAGTTGCAAGGTGGGGTGTAAGAGTACAGAAAGGACCATTACAAATTTGCTTCATTTCCTTTTTATCGAAGAATCAAACAATGTCTTTTGACCCACAGTTCAAAGTAGTTCATTTCAATGATCAATTGATCAGAAATTGCTAAGGGTGATAATGCTGAGGAGTTCCTCAGGGCAGTGTCCTAGGCTCAACCATCTTCAGCTGCTTCATCAATGACCTTCCCTCCATCATAAAGTCAGAAGTGGGGATGTTCGCTGATGATTGCATTCCATTCATAACTCCTCAGATAAGGAAGCAGTCCGTGCCCGCATGCAGCAACACTCAGGCTTGGGTTGATAAGTAAGAGGTACCAGGTACCATCTCCAACAAGAGAGAGTCTAGCCATCTCCCCTTGACATTTAACGGGATTACCATCGCCGAATCCCCCATTATCAACATCCTGGCTGTCACCATTGACCAGAAACTTAACTGGACCAGCCACATAAATACTGTGGTTACAAGAGCAGGTCAGAGGCTGGGTATTCTGTGGCGAGTGACTCACCTCCTGACTCCACAAAGCCTTTCCACCATCTACAAGGCATAGGTCAGGAGTGTGATGGAATATTCTCCACTTGTCTGGATGAGCTCCAACAACACTTAAGAAGCTCGACACCATCCAGGACAAAGCAGCCCGCTTGATTAGCACCCCATCCACCCCCTTAAACATTCACTCCCTCCACCACTGGCGTACCGTGGCTGCAGTGTGTACCATTTACAAGATGCACTACAACAACTCACCAAGGCTTCTTCAACAGCACCTCCCAAACCCGCGGCCTCTACCACCTAGAAGGACAAGGGGCAGCAGGCGCATGGGAACACCACCACCTCCAAGTTCCCCTCCAAGTCATGCACCATCCTGACTTGGAAATATATCACTGTTTCTTCATCGTCGCTGGGTCAAAATCCTGGAACTCCCTCCCTAACAGCACTGTGGGAGTACCATCACCACACGGACTACAGCGGTTCAAGAAGGCGGCTCACCACCACCTTCTCAAGGGCAATTAGGGATGGGTAATAAATACTGGCCTTGCTCGTGATGCCACAGCCCATGAATGAATAATTAAAAAAAAGTCCTTTCAGCAAACACAAATGTTCTTTTACCCATTTATTGGATCGTTTGAGTTCTGTCCAACTTCCCTCTCTATAATGTATATATTTGGATATTTATGTGATGCCTAATCCATTGTATATTTGCGTGTAACATCATTAAGTTTGTCTGATAACCTGACTTCAAATGAAGTATGTCGTTAAAACAGGATACTAAAAAATATGGAGATCTTGCAACGTGTGGTGATAGATCAGATGCAAGGCTTATTTTTTAACTTACTGCTTGAGGAAGATATTATACGGATATGAAAAGTGACACGAGCTGATTGAATTTGCCTTGCCAGTAACCAAGACTTAGTTTTTGAAGGCTAAAGAGACTTTCTGTTTATATCTAAAGACAATTCCTTACCAAGAGCAATTTATCCATTATGGATTTTTTCTTTTATGTGCTTGCCAAATATTTGGCATCTCTGTTTTAATTAATATTTTTAGCTATTACCAGTCTTGTTAAAAAAAAACTCTGATCTTTGATTAATATCTGCCAATCTGAGGTGAGTGTCGTAACATAGCAGGAGATTATGCATAATCCAATGAACAGAATAGTGCAAGTAAATTTAATTGTTAAACCTCGGGTCGCACTTCTGCAAATTCCGCAATATCAAAAAAGTATAGCTTTCAGACTGTAGAGGACAAAGAAGGAAATAACTTCCATTTATATACTATAACATGTCCATTAGCATGGGTCTGCGGTAGTAACACTGTAGATGTGTGGGTATACATTTATGTATAGATATATATATATATATATATATATTTTCTAAAGTACCTGGAGCGCAGATTGTTCTTATCAGAACAAACAAGGAGGGTATGAATCAGATATTTTAAGTCAAAAAGTAGACTAGGTGGAAGTTCAAAATCTTTTCACATTAAATTAGAAGCAAAAAATAAAAAGTATTGGTCTGAAGAACAGGTAACAATGGACTTAAAATGTTAAAGGAAAACCTCACTTCACATTTTATGGTGTAAACCACCACCTGTTGCAAATGATACTGAAACTTGAGCTTTTAATAAAAGGAGTCAAGGGTATTGGGCTGGGGTTTCTGCCTCTGTGCTTACCAGCCTGTGATTTTTCTGCCCAATCTCTTTAAGGAGATGAGAAGCACAGAAGCAACAAACTCCGACCATGATTTAAAGAGAGTAAATGGATGTAGGTTTAAATTCAGGGCAACATAAGCATAGATATGGCCATAATAAATGGCTGAACACACTTGAAGGGCTGAATGGCCTACTCCTGCTCTTGTGTAATGGGGAGGGGATTTGACCCAAATTTGTTTTAACTGATATTACCTTTGAAAAAAAATGGGTTTAATTTAATATAGAAGTAATTCATAGCGATGGTCAAGTAGGCTCGAGAGCTTTCTAAAAGACAGTTTCCAGTGTTTCAGAATCATGGTCAGATCTTCATTAAAATGGAATCCAAGTTAAAATGTTGCTTATGACAGATTATGAACTAATTTAGAAGCTGCCTTTCAGACTTTATACCTGTAGGTGGCATTATTGTTTCAGTAGATGGCAACTCAACTTCAATATCAAAGTGTGAACAGCACTATACCAAATGGGGCTGTTATTAGTACTGAAGACATAAATATACAGCAATATTGATCAAGTAAGTATTAAAAAATACTTACTGAATCAATTCCCAGTACAATTCTCTTACACCCATTAAAAAAAATGTTTTGGAAAATTCACATGTATTTTGGATGGAATTTTGTGATAGGGTTGATAGAAAAATCAAATAATGCAAATAGAATACGTGGTTGTATGAAATATTTTACACAGGATAAAGGGGCCTTTATCAGATTGCAATAATGTACTAATTCATTAACAGCAGCATTAAACTCTTCAGATTGTATCGTTCTCTGTACAATGTTAAATTAGGTGATTATTCCCCTGAACAGTTCAGGTGGATAAACACTCCAACATATGGCGCAAGCTGCATAAACCTCACAAGAAGCTACTTCCACAGGGCTGTGCTCAAGGAGTGAAACTCGAGGGGGAAAGAAAATCTTCTTTCATACTGACAGCTGGGGCACTGTACCTGTGCACTGTCTGTCATCGCCTAGCCACCTTTAATTACCAGACATCTGTTTCGCGTTTTAATTCTTGAAAGAACGAGCTTTGTCTGCACTTCATGTACGAAAGAGAAAAAAAAAAATCCAAATTTATTACACTGTACTGAAGGTTTGTGCACCTGCCATTTAAATGGTTGTAGTTCCTACAAAGAGCATAAGACATTTCTCACACACAAAAACCCTTCATAGTTGTTATGAGGACTTTGCATCATTTTGATCCATTGGATAGTACATTAGTTAAATTGCTTGTGTGTGGTAATTGCATGTATATGAAGCAATGTTTGCTTTAAAGGGGCATTTTGGTCATGGGGATGCAATATGCTTTATTCCATTTTTAGAGGATAGTTTACTGATGTGATCAGCAATCAAAATGATCACATCAGTAAGCACACTGAGTGCTCAATCTGTCGATATGTAGTTCAGAAACAGTGGAACAAAGAAGTGGGTTTTTTTTTAAACTCTTTGGCTCAACATTCCAAATGAATATTGGCCTTGCAATAGTGAGCCAAGCTGTTCATACAAGTTCATCGCAGCATGTGCAGCATCAGCAGGACTTAAAGTGCCTCGGGTTTCCCCATGTCGGAGATTCCACAAAAATCATCCCTTCAACATATTGCTATCCTCCTCAGTCCCAGTGTATGCCCTTATTTTGAAATGTAACCTTGATACAAAACAAAGTGATAGACAGGGTAACAGTGCCTCAGGATTAGACTGGGTCGTTCCTCACTAAAGAGTGTGGCATGTTTGACTTTTGTGTTGTGTCTAAAGCTTTATTTAAAATTGATGTATGTAACCATGTTAAAGCTTAGAAACATTTTCAGGAGACTCTGCACTGAAATACAGATTTTTGAAAAGAGTTCTTTTTTCTACGGGAGGAAAATGTATCCTTTGAAGGCATAACACAGATATGAAAAACTAGCGCTTCAATAGTGATAAATGGCTGGTTTCTATTTAATGGAATTTTCTGAGCATCACACTGTGATAAAAGGACAAGACTAATATTTCCATTATCCACAGTGTTGCCACTTGCAGTAATCCACTGGTCAATCATCAGCTTTACATTCACTTGGTCACTCTGGAGCAAGTTATTGAAAGCGGAATTACTTTATTGCTACCTTAAATCACCATTTCAGTGGTTAAAAATTACCTCACCATGCAAAGCTGAAATCTCTATGGGGCATACGCATTATGTTTAAAATTAATCCTGTGCAATAATGTCTTTTACATGACATGACTACACATATACACTTACCAGTACTTTGAAATGGCACTCATTCACAGAAAAACACAAATACTGAGACGCATGAACAGTCTAGGATTAGAATAGATTTAATAGTAACTGGTAAGATTTTCACTCTGCATCACTGGAGTAGTAACATTGATTTCTTAAAACTACTTTTGTATGTTTATTTCCCTCAACAAACATCAACAGTAAAACTATACAATCAATGGAATTAATGCTGATCAACAAAAGTTGAAAACCTGTATCTTCTTTCCAATTTATTTTCAATGGTTACTTATCAGGTTGTCATTAATCAATAACCCAATATGTTAAGTATAGTCCTAGCCGTTCTCTGAATCTTGTGGACCCATTAGCCTGGGGAAAGGTTGGGGGAGGGGGGGGAAGTTATTGTCCAGTAAGTCATTTAAGTTGTTCAGACGATTTCACGAACTGGCGGAGGAAGGCTTGAGGCGTTTACAGTCATCTTATTTGTGAGATTGTCACCTTGGATTCGAACTCTTACCCTTTGAATCTGTTCATGTGTGTTTGTGCTCATCAAGGTTAGTGGTGGGGAATGGGGGAAATGGAGCACCTTCCATTTTGGGTAGTCAGTCACCATCAAGTGCTCCCAGGTCAGGTGTAACATGGTTAGATAGTAAGTAAAGCTCCCTCCACTCAACCCAACAATGTGCCTCAGCTCCAACTCCGAAGAGCACCCTCTACTGCACAAGTGTTGCATTTCTTTATTTCCCACACCAGCCATCCTGTGGCTTCCCTGAGCGAGAATGCCAATTTAATGACAGTTTTGTGCTGTAGGTCTATTTGTACTAAGAACTAGCTTGAGACTGTCTAAACCTAACTCCCAAAACTAATTTAATGTACCACCCTACAGCTAGCCAACTGATGAGACACACTACACCATCCAATCTCCTGTTATTTTATAAACTGTATACAAGGCTCTCAATTCAATTTTCTTAATTTTGTTTTTTTGATTTTAAACTTTTGATTACTGACCAAGAGTGTGAGGAAATGTGAGTAAATCACAATGGCGGTGCTTTATTTGACATTTCACGAGAGCACCTTTGCTGCGGAAATATCTGATCATGTGATTCTTAATGAGGAACTGTGGGTAAAAATGCAATTTGCTAACAAGCTGACAAGAGTTTTGCACGTTACAGGCCCGAAATTCCATCTGGGTCAATAGCTGGGGTCGATCTCCGGTCAGCCGACTGGAAACCAAAGCGGAACCAAATTGCTTCTGGATTCTGCCCTGTTCTTTTTCGTTCCAATCATTTTCTGTTTGGAAGGGTTGTGGGCAGATCTTCCACCCACCTCCCATGTCAAAGGGGTATGACAGAGGGAGTTCACAGGCTACCCCAGAAATTTCACCCTTTACGTCCTTAAAAGGCCTCCGTGTAAAACAGGTCTTTTGAAAGATCCCAAACCTTAACTAAACAAAGGTGATCAATCCCATAGAGGATTAATTATTATGTCTTGAGGCAAAATGGCTCCTTTTGGAGTTGAAGACTGGTGAATATTGTATTTATCTTTGGTCTGGAAGGGCCAGGAGAAAAGCAGGGCCCTTGCAGGCACTGGTGGTCTTCGGGAAATGACCGCACCCCCATAATTTGGGGGGCGGGGGAAGGCGGCCTAGCATGTAGACGGACAGGGGTTCCGCGCCGTCTTTCGTCCGCCAGCAGAGCCATAAAATTTGGGCCCTACAACTTTACTGACTGGTTATACTGGAAACAACTGTGGATTAACCCTTTGAACTTCAATCCAATTCAGCACTTGCACAGGTGAAGGTGAATTAGTAAAGGTACAAAGTGGAGGTCACATGGAGAGAAGATACACATTTGATCAAAAGATTACATAATAAAAAGTAATGCAAAGCAGGTACAAGTAACCTGCATGTTAATTTATTTGGAATCCACACGGAACTGTTAGAGTCAGTTATTGGCGTCTGCATTAGTTTATCAGGGTATTAGTTTGGTTCTGTACTTTTGTATCTCTGTACAGAAACAAACATAAAAAACAATCACAAGGTTTAAAATTACATCTATTCCACGAAAACTGAAGTTCTCCAATATATGAGTGCATACAGGACTTGACTACAATCCGCACTGCTTAAAGGGTAAAACAGGTGTACACAGTAAACTATATTTAAGAATTTAGGAAATGGTTCAAGGAATGTATTTTATATAATTGCAATAACAATGTAGTAAATTATCTGTTAATGTAACAGATTTTAGTTTGATAATTAATAGTATTAGTGTTAATAGTATTACACTGTTTAACACTGCTCTGGTGTCCTCTTAAAAGGGTACATGGGATACTGATGACAATGTAGTAACATTAAAACACAATTACCAAGTGCCCTACATGTTGGTTTATGTCCCCTTACATTTATGAGGAAATATATTTCATTAATAGAACAATTTGTTGTTAGTCCTCCACCCACTTCCACTGTCACATATTAGAGCAATTACAGCCCTAGAGAATAATAAAGTCACAGAATTACTATGCGATCATTTAAAACAATTACTGAGACACATCACACAGATTGCCTCCCCTACAATTTCTATGCAATCTTTTCGAATTTCCTCCCATGCCCTCCCCCAATGGGTGATGCTGGAGGCATTACTGTAACTGAATGTAAAGAAAGGAAATTGAAAATAGTTTTTGTACATAAAGATCTATTCGTCAACAGTGAAAATATATT
Source organism: Squalus acanthias (assembly GCA_030390025.1). NCBI lineage: Eukaryota > Metazoa > Chordata > Chondrichthyes > Squaliformes > Squalidae > Squalus > Squalus acanthias. Next base: position 68,402,116 of record CM059437.1, read on the forward strand.
TCAGGCATTAACGTTTTCTCAAATTGTGCTGCATGTTTAGCATGTGTTCTTTAATGGCACCCTAACATGTGGCAACTCTACCAATAATGCAAGATTCCGCAGTTTGGGGTTTCGCTGGCTGTACTGCATGTAGGCTTCGAGTGACAGAAAAGAGGTGCTTGTCCCGTCACCTCTTTTGTAACTTTAGAAATGTCATTAGCAGTCACCGGCTGGTGCATTTCAGTTCAGCCTGTGTGCAGCTTTGCTTTCTCCAGTTCAAGATGGTCTGTGACCAGGCAGTATAACTGGGCTGAATATTTGCATTCAGTTTGGGTAGTCTGGTATTAAGTATGTTGCACGGTGCTCAAACACAGACCCATGACCTCCACGTGCTATTCTCCCCTGTTTCTGTTTGCTGGTGCCACTGCTCGTAAGGAAACTCTTACCATTAAGAGGTAAGTGGCGACTTGACAGCAGCTTGCAAGAGTCGTGATAATGTGGGTCTGTGATGCTGTGAAGTCTCTGGTAGTCGCCAGCTTTATGTTTGCGAGGATCACTGACTGCATGTATGGTATTGATAGCACTCTTTTAGTACAAAAACCTTTAGAAAATACTCCCGATAGATGACCACTTACTGGAGTGCAACTGGGACATTAAATACCGAACATCATTAACAGGAACTGGCTGGGAGGAGTTACAGTGTCAGACAGAATGAACCAGCTGGAATAACATCAGTCGATAGTCTTTAACCCAATGTGCTTCACAGTTTTAGCATGTCAACAGTGATTTGTATATTTAACTCAGACACCTCACATTATCAGCAATCCTCCCAGAAGTCTTCAGAACTTTGTTTAAACAAACAAAAATAAACCTTAGGAGAAAGACTATATGCACGGTTTTTTTTCAAATTATCTAATTTCCAGAAGAATTACTGATAGTGAGCTTCTCCCTTTGTCTGAAATCAAATTTGCCTCAAAACGATTTCCTCTGAATCCAATGTAGGCGTTTGGGGAACAATCCTCATGAAAAAGCATTTGGCAAATCTTTCCTTTATCTGCTTGAAGCACTTGATGCAATGACATAAATACAGTCAATGCATCATTGCAGGTGTGTGTGTGAGATCACGGTGCTGAAAATGATACCTCTTTTCTGTTTCTTTGTCCCAAAACAAGAAAGTTTGCCAAACATACTTTGTGTGAAGACTGTTCTTCTTTAAAATTAGACAGCATTTTGTCTGATATAGATTTTTTTTAAAAGACAAAAAAAATTGTTCATTATCAACCTATTTTTGTTCAGGAACATTAGTGTGACATTAAAGGCCCACATTCATTTCTTTTTTCAGCCATCAGAATGAAGAGTTGAGTTGGATTAGATTGGAACCCAGCCTCAGGACCAGAAGGAAAGGATTGAACCCACTGCATCACCTAGTGCAGGGGCAAAGCAGAACTCTAATTTTCAGTTATTATTTGTAAACCACATTTGCAGATACCGTCATTGCCACCAATGCAATGAACTGACTCCCATTTACTTCGCCTTGATTACAAAGTAATTTATAGCTTTCAGTCCTCAATGGATCCAGCTGCAATACCAGCGCTCCCACATTAACGGGAATATCCCAGGGAATCAAAATCAGCCCTTCCCAAAGAAAAATGTGATTTTAATTGTTTTTACAATGTTAATTGTTTAATGGTTTTTCCCAAAAAGATGGTTGCATAAATTCCTTTCTACCCACTTAATTCCTCTGATCTTTCCCTTCCACTCACCTGTGCAATTACTTTATTTTCACTTTTCACTATCCCCCTCCATCCAATCCAAAATGCTCCATTAAGCCTCTAACCAGCCTTATTCCTAATATCACACTCCTTCTCACTATTAGGTACAGGGACAGTAGTGCCAACAGAGTCCCATCTGCCACTGAACAACAACTCTATGACTGAGAAAATAGGAGAGACCAGGCCTTCGTGAAGGATTGATCAGAAGCAGAGGGCACCCTGAGAGAAAGAATGAGGGTATTACAGGGGCCGAGTCATTTTATATGCAACTTTTCAGATATGTATATGTTGGTACTCATATTATATCCATGAAAAATTGTGGAGCCAAAACAAAAATGTCTTCCTTGGGGGTTTAGTTTCATTTTTTTTTTAAGTGATAGGAATGCAGTGATTCTATCCATCCCAAAACAGGAAGTCTGGGTCGGGTCACAGTTGGGGGAAAGAGAGAGATGAGAGGTAGAATCACAGTGAGAAAGAGAGAGGGGGCCAGGCCGTGATGGGAAAGAAGTGAGAGCAATCTACTGTGGAACTGCAATATATCTACACTTTGTCAAAGATGGTTTTGAGATTATGATAATACAGGAAATATTTGCAAGCTACATATTAGCACAAAGGAATAATGCAGTAAAAGGCAAGGTTCCCAGGATATGAGAACCTTGCCATGCATTCAATTCAACAAGCACCCAGCACTCTTAACAATTCCAGTCATATGATTTCACGTGATTACTGTCTGGCAGACAGAAATAGTTTACAAGAAAAAAGTGTCACATTCAGAAAAACTGCTTCATTTAGCTCTCCCCCAGTTGCATTTTATATTCTTTAAGCTGTGCCATTGTGATGCTGCTTCCACCACAGACAATGACTACTACTGACTGTAGGTCCCGAGCCAAGCGTCCCTCCTTCTGCAGTCGCTGGATTATTCCACTGTAAATGGCAGCTAGTGATGCACCACAGGCTGGTTCAACCAATATCCTTTCATCATCTGCAAAAAGAGCAAATTGTTTGCAATCAGGTCACACGCTCTGATTTAACGATCCTCTCAGCCCTACGACCTAGTGTGAGATCTAGCCCAGAGGACAGCATTGCATTTAGTGTGTGGACCTTCTGGCTTTTGAGTAACGTGTCCTGAAATATCTCAAATGTAAACCGACACCAAAACTGTGATTTTTAAACTAGAAATCCATTTCTTCCACTTAGTTCTGTGGAGTAGGCACACAGCATGGAGGCATCAGCTCCTCGGGTTTCAGAAGGTTTCAAAGAACTTTCTGCATCAGCAAACAGGCATTAAAATTCAAACCAAGTTCCTACCCACTGCCCCTATTACGTCTCTTGCTCGATTTTGGGCTTGGCAGAAGGTAGCAACCCTACTGGAAACAAAAGTGTACACAACAGGATTTACAATGGGGCTGACCAATTTATTCAAGCTCAATAAGCAAATAGAGATGCTGGACACTGACAAGAGAGCCAGAAGTGCACTGGTATGCTCAATGATATTCTCAATTAACAACAAGCATATTATACATGAAATTATCAAATGTGATCCATCAATGTGACTTTGGTCATGCTTTGCTTCTGTTAATTGAAATCTAGACTGTATTCTCCAATTCCCTTTCTCCATTATAGCCCCAGTCATTTCCCCTCTTTCATTTTCCCCTCCCTCATAACTGATTATCTCTGTTATTCCTTTCCTTTGCATCCTTCATTCTTTCTCTCCTAGTCTTTCTCACATATTCCCTTTCTCCCTATCGATTATAATCACCATTTCTCATTCTCTCTCACCATCTAATTTCCTCTGTCTCTCTCATTACTACTATCCCTTTCTCTTTCATACCTCTTTGTCAGCCAGTGGCTCAGTTGGTAACACCCTCGCCTCTGAGTCAGATAGGTTGTGGGTTCAAGTCCCACTCCAGAGACTTGAGTACATAAATTTAGGTTGACACTTCAGTGCAGTACTGAGGGAGTGCTGCACTGTCGGAGGTGCCGTCTTTCAGATGAGATGCTAAACCGAGGCCCTGTCTGCCGTCTCAAGTGGACGTAAAAGATCCCATGGCACTATTTCGACGAAGAGCAGGGGAGTTATCCCCAGTGTCCTGGTTAATATTTATCCCTCAAACAACATCACTAAAACGGATTATCTGGTCATGATCACATTGCTGTTTGTGGGAGCTTGCTCTGCTCAAATTGGCTGCTGCGTTTCCTACATTACAACAGTGACTACACTTCAAAAAGTACTTCATTAGCTGTAAAGCACTTTGGGACATCTGGTGGTTGTGAAAGGCGCTATATAAATGCAAGTCTTTTTTTTTCTTTCTCATTTTCTCTGTCTCTGATTTCTCTCATTGTCTCGATTGGTGGTTATAGCAAAACACAACCAACAATGTCCGGTGATAGATTAGTAAATCTTGGGTGTTCTGGGTTTAGAAAACAGAATCAAAGGCTAAACTCATCATTGAGCATTAAAGTTTAATAGACCCAAATGGATATTATAAAAAGTACTATTCATTAATGTTTCCCCAGAACCAGCTCATATAACCTTGCTGAAATCAGAAAGATGGCCACCTGCCTTTGAGATAAAATTATTGAAAGACTTATTTTTAAATGAAATAAACCAACAGTATCATTTGGGGGTCAAAATAGAATAGGAAGCACATAGAATTTACTTCCTCAAAATTCACCATTAAAAAGAAGAAAAGCTTTATTTTTCAGATCGATGAGACCTAATTTTGGGATCCCACTCCTCATTAGTGATGTAGTCTGGCTGAGAAAGGCCCTGGTTCTTCCTGCACAGCCAGCAATAAATAGTTAATATATTACAACTCATTCAAAACTTTTAGGTTAGCAAGGTCTGAATGGACAAAAGGATGTCGGTTTTCTTAACTGTGCCCTTTAATATTCTGCATTTCTCACATCGGGAATGAATACATCAGCTGGATGGCGAAAGGAAACATTCAAAGAACTGGCATTTTAACCGCAGAGGAGCCGCACGCAGCTCGGGAGACTTTGGGGCGTCCCCAATCTACAATTAAACACGGTGACAATAACGTAACAATTTAAGTGAAGTATAAAACCTGGCATAAGTACTAATTCAGATTGGCTGTCAATTATTCTTTCAGTTTAACATTCCCCCAAAAAAACCAAGAGCCTAAACCATTTTAATGCAGTTGATATTTATAAGAGTAACAGAATTTTGCATAAAGAAAATTGCACCAAATTCCCACATCTATATAAAGAGCAGCTCTCATTATTGCAGTGAGAAACTCTCACAACCAATTCACTGGGCTCTTCCTTGTGGAAGAGAAACTGATTTAATTTTACGTCTGATGCCTTCATTTAATCAGAATGCACTGCAGAAGGTTTCTGCTCCAAATGGGATGTGTAAGGAAAGAATCCAAATTGTAATCCATTATTCATCTTACTGCAGAGTAGAATTCTTACTTTACACAAATTAAAACAAAACATAATATTAAAAAGCTTTGTGCGTATTTGGAATGAAGCCCGATTCTCAAAAAACGTGTTCGTGAAAAAATAAAAAAAGTCTCACCTAGGAATCTCTCCACTGCTTGCACAGCCTGATGGTCACTGATTACCTCAGAGAGAACAACGTGCTCCTGTGTATTCTGAAGTGCCTTCTTACACACGGTTTTAGCTCCCAGGGTTTTAGCCACACTAATGTACAGAGAACAGCAAATTAGAAGAAACAGTTCAACCTCCGCACACACCAGCAGACACTACTACACACAGACATATACAGCAACAATTTGCATTTATATAGCGCCTTCAATGTAGAAAAAAACGTTCCAAAGCGCGTCAGCGCAATCAGACAAAAATGGATGCCGAGCCGAAGAAGATATTAGAAGGTCTGACCAAAAGCTTCATCAAAGAGATCTTCAAGGAGGAGAGGGAGGCTCATGGATGAAATTCCAGAGCTTGGGGCCTAGAAAGCTGAAGGCACAGCTGCTAATGGTGGGGCAAAAGAAGTGGAGATGCACAAGATACATGCACACACATACACACCAACAAACACGCACATGCAACTCCTGGTGAGCATAGAGTCCAACCTTATCAACAGATAAATAAATTTCACTCTTCTCAGAACCTCTAACAAAAGAAAATTAAACAAATCAATCTAGCGCCATAATGAAAAGAAAAACTGTGAACAATGGAAAGCTGAAATAAAAACAGAAAATGCTGGAATTGCACAGTCAGCATTGGAATGAAAATCCAGGTTACCGTTCTGATGGACACCCTCCTGTTATGGTTCAGGCTTTTTCCAATACTTTTTTTCTCATGGCCTGACCACAGTTTGCGTAAGCAGATCACATTTCTCACAAATTGATGTGTGTTTACTCTGTGACACACTGAGGTACTATTGTTTTAAAAATATATTTAGATATTCAAACCTACCAAGGCTAAAATTCTACTTTTGTCACGCTCTTAACTGAATTCATGGGGTTTTAGAGAAGGGTTAAGTTAACCTATTCCATGTCCAGCATTTCCTGTTCTTATTTTAAGTTAGCAGTTACCCAATTGAATAATGTTAAAGGTATTCATTTTCTTTGATCTCATGTTATAGAAATTTGAGGTCATTGAAGTCGAGAGAAGGTTATAGAAACTGCAAATTGCATAAACGTCTTTCAAATCCTGTATCATGACTGAGTGACAAAACACTCAGAACTCAAGGGTTACTGGCATACATCACTGGAAAATTGGTCACAATATGTCACTTCAATATTAGTTACGCTGAAGTTGTTGAATCTCTCTGTATGATGTCCATTTGCTTTCTCACATATGCCCAGGAATTACTGACATCCAGTGGTGTCAAATTATTTACAAAAATACCCTTTTAACCAAGCTAGGTGATGTAACTGGCAACATCACAGACACTGAGCTTCATCGCGAAAGGTATAATCCTGGTCCAGTCAGTCATGATGGTAGCATAGTCTCACAGTCGGTTGAGTTCTTCCAGTCTTACGACAGCTGAGGGCACATACTAACGAGCTGTTAATATACTGGCGCTGCTTCAGTGGCCAGCACCAGGAGAGAAGGACTGCCTGCAGCAATGAAAATCGGGTGGTTCCTATAATGGCAGTGACCTGCAGTGGTGGTTTTATACCTGGGCAGTAAGTTGAAAGTCTACCCCGTACTATTAGCACATCTCCCAAGGTAAGGTGACAATTGCAACATATAAAGTCATTATCATGGAGGGGGATAATTATTCTTCAGCCACTGGGAATGACATGCAAACAGAATTTCATGCTTCAAGCTAACAGTGACTGCATATCTCGTAAGGTGCCACCTAATGCATCACTGCAAACATTTTGTTAAAATAAGCAATGCAGTTAACCCATGTCCCTTTCATGATAGTAACACAGTACTGTGGTAGTACTGTAGTACTGGCCTGTGCCTCTGCGTTTGTGTGACCTGTGGACCACCTTTGATCCAAGTCACAAAGGATTGGGAAAGTTAATGGCCCGGATTTTGCTGTGAGCGGCGAAGGAACAGCTTTCGCCGTTGACCTCGCGTACAGTTGCTCGCAGACTTTTAGTGGGCTTGTCAGCGAAGACTTCCTCTCTTCCGGCGTCTGTTTGAATTTGGCGCCCTCTACAGGGGACCTGTGGTGTCTGTGAGCAGGACAAGGAGCAGGGAAGCTGTTCAAACAGATTGGAGAATCCTCACTGACATACGCAGACAGCAAAGCAGGAAGCAAGAAACAGGAAATATAAATTACATTTAAATCATTGTACAGGAAGCAAAATAAGGATTGTGACATACACGTGGGATTACAGGAGAGAGATACAATAGAAAAACAATTTTATTATTTTTAATCTGCAACCTTAATTTTCTTCTGAAGGAATGGGACTCCACACTTGTAAAATTAAATGTTATGGGCCAGAGCGGTTGTTCAGTAGTATGTATCACTTATTACCAACTTAGACACAAAAGGCATCAAGGGGTATGGGGAGAGAGCGGGAATATGGTATTGAGATAGAGGATTAGCCATGATCATACTGAAAGGCGGAGCAGGCTCGAAGGGCCAAATGGCCTACTCCTGCTCCTATTTTTCTATGTTTCTACATTCCCTTTAAGCTGCGTGGCCACATGGCCACGCAGTGCTCCAGGGATCCCGTGCAGCCGGCTTGCTGGCTTTTCAATGTAAAAACCGCGCATGTGCAATATTTTGAATGGCCTGCGCAGAGCCTTAAAGGCGGCGTGCGGCGCCAAAAGAATTAGAGGGAACATTGCTTATTATGCCGTGAAAAACTCAGTTACTCCTGATTCTACAAGCTCTAACTTTTCCATCTGTCTTGAGATTGAGAATAGTGGGTAATTACCCAAAGGTACATGCTATTTTTAATTAACTTCAACAGTTGGTGGACCAGAGGGAAGGAGGCTGTCCAGGGAAGTATTTATCTGCAAAGCCTTTCTAACAATCTGAACAGCTACAAATTGATTGGGAGTCATCTTTTATTATTTTTAAAGCAGTCTACGCTGGGTTTCTCTGTTGAACAATATAAACACAATTTGACAGTACAAATTGTTAAACAACTCGTAATTGGTTTGTAAATAAGGAGATTAAGGAGCTCCCATGCATGGTGTTGGAGTGTTTTCATTGACCTGAAACATCAATCAGTCCACTGGGCTCTATAAAGAAGTTCTTTCCAGGAGAATAATCCTGAAAAGTAGGACTGGATTCCACCAATGTTGCTCTGCTACCAGTTGCTCTGATAGAATCATAGAATAGTACAGCACAGAAGGAGGCCATTCAGCCTATCAAGTCTACACTGGCTCTTTCAAAGAGCAATCCAGTTAGTCCCACTCCCCCGCTCTTTCCCCATATCCCTGCAATTTTTTCTCCTTCAAGTATTTATCTAATTCTCTTTTGAAGGCTACTATTGAATCTGTATCCACCACCCTATCAGGCAGTGCATTCCAAATCCTAACCACTCGTTGTATAAAAAAGTTTTTCCTCATGTCGCCTCTGGTTATCGACCCTTCAGCCATTGGAAACAGTTTCTTGTTATTTACTCTAACTAAATCCTTCATGATTTTATACACTTCTATCAAATCTCCTCTTAGCCTTCTCTGCTCCAAGGAGAACTACCCCAGCTTCTCTAGTCTATCCACGTAACTGTAATCCCTCATCCCTGGAACCATTCTAATAAATCTCTTCTGTACCCACTGAAAAGCCTTCATGTCCTTCCTAAAGTGTGGTGCCCAGAATTGGACACAATACTCCAGCTGGGGCCAAACTAGTGTTTTATGTAGGTTTAGTATAACTTCCTGGCTTTTGTACTCTTTGTCTCTATTTATAAAGCCCAGGATCCCATATGTTTTATTAACTGTTTTGTTAACCTGTCCTGCCACCTTCAAAGATTTGTGCACAAGCACCCCCAGGTCTCTCTGTTCTTCTACCCCCTTTAAAATTGTACCATTTAGTGTGTACAGTCTCTCCTCATTCTTCCTACCCACCTTACACTTTTCTGTGTTGAATTTCATCTGCCATGTGTCTGCCCATTCCACCAGCTTGCCTATATCTTCATGAAGTCTATTACTATCTTTCCCACTGTTTACTACACTGCCACGTTTCGTGTCATCTGCAAATTTTGAAATTGTGCCCTGTACCCGCAAATCCAAGTCATTAATGTATATCAAAAACAGCAGTGGTCCTAGTACTGAACGCTACTGTATACCTCCCTCCAGTCCGAAAAACAGCCATTCACCACAACTCTGTTTTCTATCCCTTGGGACGTTTTACTATGTTAAAGACGCTATATAAATACAAGTTGTTGTTGTTCCCAGGAGGTGATTCTCCCAGTGGGTTTCTCCCTCTACGGAATCACCTGGCTCCATTTTGTTGTTATGTGTCAACAGGGAGCTGCGCTCGGAGCGAGCATGGGTCAGAGGATCAGCATTACAATATTGCAGCCCATTCTCTGACCCACATCCTCTTGAGCATGGCTCCCCACACGATCGGCGAATTTACCATTATATCACTACACTCTTAGCAAAAAGCTAAAATATAGATTTAAGAAGTTTTATGATTCAACATTTTCACCATACCTTGTGATATCAGGGAGTGTGACTAACTTCCCAGCCTTCACTGCTGCATTCAGACTTTCAGCGCCTTTAGTCTCCATAGCAATTATAGGCACGTCACACCAACCCACTTTCTTCAGCCCTTCTACCACTCCACAGAGAAGGCCTCCTCCTCCAACCGACAGAATAATAGCCCCAGGTTTGCAGTGCAGTGAATCCCAAAGTTCCTTCACAACACTGGCATGCCCTTCCCTTAGGATTTAATTTTAGAGAAAAAATGTTTTAGCTCTGGCATCCAACAAACTTCCAAGTTCTGAAAGAAACAACGTGATTTTTTGTGTTGTAATGTAATGGTGTCAGAGAGTTACAAGGCTGAGCAGAATGTTATTTCCTGATCCTTGCACATACACCGAGTAAGAATGATGAAATCTAAAGAAGAAGCTGAAATGGCACCAACAAAGAATTAAGGGGAGATTTTCTACCTCAACAGGCACTTGGAAATAACGGATGGTAAATCACAGGCTGGGGGTGCGCAATTTTCTGATCAGGGCTCCCGGCATTTGCAGAAAATGCCAAGGTGAAAAAAATCTCTCCTTTAGTACTAAGGAGAAGATTTATAAACGTGCTTATAATTTTCTTACACCAAATGCACAGAGGATTTTGGCCGAGTTGTACAAAATGTTATACTGCTTCAATGTGTGGCAAAAACCATCAGGTACATAATATTTTACTTTGTTGACATTGATCTGCCAGGTTCTGGGTGAAATGTTAAGATCGTATTAGCACTACATCTATCTGGTAGAAATCTCAGTGGTGATCTGTTACCCATGCTCCTTGGAATAGCTAAAACTATTCCATAAGCCCTATAGAGAGGCGTGTGTGGTATACAAGTCCAAAGAGTGTTAGTCCAAAATTAACAGTCACTTGGACAAGTGTGGATTAATTAAGGAAAGCCAGCACAGATTTGTTAAAGGCAAATCGTGTTTAACTAACTTGAATTAGTTTTTTGATGAGGTAACAGAGAGGGTTGATGAGGGCAATGCGGTTGATGTGGTGTACATGGACTTCCAAAAGGCATTTGATAAAGTGCCACATAATAGGCTTGCTAGCAAAGTTGAAGCTCATGGAATAAATGGACAGTGGCAGCATGGATACGAAATTGGCTAAGTGACAGGAAACAGAGAGTAGTGGTGAACGGTTGTTTATCGGACTGGAAGAAGGTACACAATGGGGTTCCCCAGGGGTCCGTACTAGGACCACTGCTTTTCTTGATATACATGAATGACTTAGACTTGGGTGTACAGGGCACAATTTCAAAATTTGCAGATGACACAAAACTTGGAAGTATAGTGAACAGCGAGGAGGATAGTGACAGACTTCAAGAGGACATAGAAGGCTGGTGGAATGGGCGGACGTGTGGCAGATGAAATTTAATGCAGAAACTAAGTGATACATTTTGTAGGAAGAACGAGGAGAGGCAATATAAACCAAACTGTACAATTCTAAAGGGGGTGCATGAACAGAGAGACCTGGGGGTACATGTGCACAAATTTTTGAAGGTGGCAAGGCAGGTTAAGAAAACAGTTAAAAAAGCATACGGGATCCTGGGCTTTATAAATAGAGGCATAGAGTGCAAAAGCAAGGAAGTTATAATGAACCTTTATAGAACACTGGTTCAGCCTCAACTGGAGTATTGTGTCCAATTCTGGGCACCGCAATTAGGAAGGATGTGAAGGCCTTAGAGAGGGTGCAGAAAAGATTTACACAAATGATTCCAGGGATGAGGGACTTCAGTTACGTGGATAGACTGGAGAAGCTGGGGTTGTTCTCCCTAGAGCAGAGAAGGCTGAGAGGAGATTTGATAGAGGTATTCAAAATCATGAGGGGTCTAGACAGAGAAACTGTTCCGATTGGCGGAAGGGTCGAGAACCAGAGGACACAGATTTAAGGTGATTGGCAGAAGAACCAAAGGCGACATGAGGAAATACTTTTTTACGCAGCGAGTGGTTAGAATCTGTAATGCCCTGCCTGAAAGGGTGGCGGGGGCAGACTCAATCACGGCTTTCAAAAGGGAGTTGGATAAGTACCTGAAGGAAAAAAATTGCAGGGCTTCAGGGAAAGGGCGCGGGAGTGGGACTAGCTGAAGTGCTCTTGCAGAGAGCCGGCACAGGCATGACGGGCCGAATGGCCTCCTTCTGTGCTGTAACCATTCTATGATTCTATTCTATGATTCAAGTTTTCACCCATGCACAATGTGCTTTCTATATTATCTGCAGCTACAGTAAGAAGCACAGGTAACAACGTTCACCATGAAGGAATTAAATAAAACAGAAGGGGATTTTCAATAAAATGCAAAAGCTCCAGTCGGGTAAGATGTGAGTTATCAGGTCTCTTGCTGTAAAATGTGGCTTTGTAGAAATGCATTAAGTAACTGTACATCATTCATTTCTAGATCACTTTCTACAACGATAAACCTAAAAGCACAAATCATACCCAGCTGGAAGTTTTGAACTCTGATTGTTTCTGTTTGCACTGATCATTTTATAAAATGGGTGATGCTCCCTATTTCTTTAGTCTTCTCTTTGTGAAACTGTCGGGTCGCTTGTTGTGTCAGGTTTATAAGCAGCAAGGCTGGACTAAGCACCTTACAGCAGCACCTTGCATGTTGATGGTAAGTATTCAGGTGCATGGCACACTCAAGATTGTAAACTGCACAAAACTACTAAGATTCATAGAATCAGAACAACATACCCTAACCTCAACCTCAGAATAATTCCGTGCGTCCTAATATGACATTTTCTATTTCCCACACCAGCCATCCTGTGGCCTCTCTTGAATTAGATTTCAATTTAGTGTCAATTAAGGATGGTTTTGAACAGTGGTTCATTTTTGGGCTTCACAAATTCAAAGCATGCAAGGACTAAAGGACAGAGACATTCATTAGTGTGGGTTGGAGTTAAACCCAGATCCACTGATTACAATTGGCAGAACTGATACTGTAATTAAAAATAGCAAACTTTGGTTTTTTTTTTAAGCAGTAATCATTTTAATCACTGTACTTAGACTGGAGAGGGATTTTATTCATTTAGATATGTTTTGGTCAAGTTGAATCCTATGGACATGGATCCAGGATTTATTCAAGAGGATTCCAGATTCCAGTTCCCAGTTTCCAATGTTGGCAGCAAACCGATCTACTGCATCTTATCTGTTGCCTTATCTGAAACTGTGCAGTCCATAAAGTTTGTTAGCAACATCGAGAGTCAGGAGCTGGCTCAAATGGCCCATTATTCTCTTGGATGACTTATAAGGGATACTCCTAATCACTAACTATTAATATTTCTTGTCCAATTTAACAGGTACCATAGCCAGTGACAGTACTGGTCAGCTGCGGCCTCATGACTGTCTCCGCATCCTTCTAGACATGCTGCAATGTGGACATAGGGATGGTGGCAGAGTGGCACAGGGGCCTGATCCTCCTTGCAATCACCTCATACATCACCACCTCCACTTCAGCAACCATAAAACATGGAGTCCAGTGTGAGGCTGCGCCATCACTTGTCTGCCTATGGGATTTTCTCTTGGTTCAGTTTTGTCTGTGACTTTTTAATCCCTTTGCCCTTAAGCTTTGGAAAAGAGTGTGAATCAACTGAGTTGCCTTTTAAGCCTTTTTAACGGCTTTCAGAAGTTTTGTCGCTCTATTGTGGCTAATTGGAACTGGGTTGAGACTATCTAACTCAAATAACTTAGAACCTTCATAGCTGAAGAGACAGACTTTATCCTATCCATCTGGCCTGGACCCAAACCCATAGCCCAGAGTGAAAGGGATGGTATCATAACCCATTGCTCCACCTACTTCCTCCTGGGCATTTCTGACCTAAATAACGTTCTGGTGTCAGTCTGATATGAGAGTTGTACCTTCCTGCGACATGACTTAAAGATTAGGTCACTGCCATGTATCTGCAGCAAGAGCTGGTAAAATCCAGGATCAGAATTTCAAAATTTAAAACTTTTTAATTCAATTCACAATTTTCTTTTAAATTTTCAAATTTAAAACTACCTTACCAACTTCAACGTGCAAACCTTCGGTCTAACTCTAATTTTTAATTTTGGGATTAGCACTAAAAAGTCTTTAGCTATAGTCTCTCTACATTTATAAGTGTAATAAAATGGTAAAATAAAGCTTATGAATCATTAACAGGTGTTGGTGCCAAATGCACAGATGTTCCACCCAGTAGGTTTCCTAAGGAAGATCAGCAGTAACAAGCATTAAATCAGGTGAGGTGGCTGTCATGCTGGGTATGAGAATAATTAAGAAAGGAGGGGTCTCAATTAGGTTGAATTTGTCATGTTTACTTAGTAGTGCTACATGGCTGCAATTCAACAGCAAAACAGTCCACAGTAGTAATTGATCAAACCCTGAATGGAAAGAGAAGTTAATGGACTGCAGTCAGTTTGTGTACAGCCATCGATCACCAATGGTGTTTGCCTTTACTGGGTGAGTAAGCAAATACTGGAGACCAAGACGTGCCAAGTGGATGATTGATTACATCAACCAGCAGGAGTTGGAGCAGGGCACCTTACGCAGCACAAAAAATATTGTGAGAAACCTTGTGAGAAACCACGATGTGCAGATCCCGCGTTCAAAACCGCAGCTGTGTCAGTTTGCAGCCAAGTTCGCTGAACGGGGTTAAAAGTGTTTTCTTGTCTTAAGTTTCTGTCTTGCAAGCAATAAATTCAGGATTTAAACAGCTTGTAGGATCAGTAGTGACCAACATGTTCGCAGATCATAAATTCACCAAGATTTTTTCAACATTGCTATCTTGAGAGGCTTAAGCACCCAGAAGCTTACTTATAAAATGAGACCATTAACCCTTCAAAATGGACATGCAGTCCATGGCGATATCGGATTCGCTAGAACCACTTAAAACAACTTGGGGTGTTGTAATCTGTTACCAAAATCACGTCCCACTCTGGCAAAAGTTTTCCTTTAAATGAAAATAGCCAGACAGTGTTTGGTACAGAAATATAGCTCCTCTTCCAGAACTTACACTATATAGGGTAGCATATTAGTACCATTCAAATCAGCTTCAAATAAGGGTATTAAACTGTTTGATTTGCATAGATAAATTACCCTCCCGCCTTTCCCGATGTCGGGTCTGTCAGCGTTGAGCTGACTGTTGTCACTCCCTGTAACCTGTGTGTCACTTCCTTTATAACACAAGAACACAAATTGACAGGATATGCAGCCAGCAGGTGGTTTGACACGTTGGACCCCCTGGGACACATCTCATTGTCTTGGCTGTGCTCTTTGTTGTAGGAAAAATGTGAATAGATTTTGTCTGTGTTTAAATTGTGAATTCTGGGAGATTCTCTCATTGCTAACTTACCTGACGAAGGAGCGAACTGCTTCGAAAGCTTGTAAAATTAAATAAATCTGTTGGACTATAACCTGGTGTTGTGCGACTTCTCATTTTTATCACTCTCTGTAACTGATTCCTGATTCTCTTACTCCCTTTAAGATTCTGACTGTCACTTCCAGTCTTGATTCCCAACTCTGTCTCACTCCCTTTATAAGATTCTGACAGTGTCACTTCCCTTGTACAAGACCTTGCTTAGGTCTCAGTTAGCACACAGTGTCCAGTTTTGGCTCTCTTCACATGGTGGGGGGATATTGAGGCTTTGAAAAGGATGCAGAAGAGGGCCACAAGATTAATTTCCAGTGTAAATCGCTTTAATTATCCAGCTGGGCTTAAAGAGCTGGGTCTGTATACTTTAGAAAAGCAGAGGCGATTTGACTTTGTATCACTCCCTGTAAATGTTTCCTGACAGTGCGTCGCGTCACTCATTATAACTGCTTCTTGACTATGTGTTACATCATTTATAACATTCTGTGTCACTCCCTATAACCGATACTTGACTATGTGTCTCTCACTGTATAAGATTCCTTGCTATGTGACACTCACTGCACTCGATTCCTTACAGTGTGTCGCTTGTTGTGTAAGATTACTATCAGTCACAGAATCTTTTCATAGCACTCCGTTACAAGGGTTTAAAACTGATAAAAATTAATATATGTATCTCTCTTTTACTTCATAATTAGAAAAATGCTGTCAAAATAAATCATACTCTCAACTGCAAGTAACTAAATGTCTTTTGAATTATGTAGGTTTTAATGGGTCATTTAAGAGTTGAACTAACAATATTTTGACATGGCTGTTCCATTATCTTTTGAATTAATGAACTGAATTGAGTTTTCTGATTCTTTGTTGAATCCTTACCAGAGCAAGGGGTGGTCGAAGGGAGAAACGTACACCCAGCCAGCATTTTCAGATAGTTTTAATGCTTGCTCATTAGCATCATCCCAAACCTAGCAAACATTTAAAGATGTATTAGTGTCCAGTATTATTTATCAAAGAGTTCTCCGTTGTTACATCCTTTTGACAAACTAGTAGCAATGTTTGCTCTTAATAGTATTTTCACCTGGACCATATCCAACATCCATCGAACATGATAGAATGAACAGCTAGGACCCCACAGTCCCATTGTGTCAGAGGAAGTCTTGAGCAAACAGTCTCGAAACGGAGGCAAACACTTGTATGTGACATTCGAAAGTTTGAACAGTGGAGCTTGTGAGAGATTACGTGTAGGCTGACAATCTTTTATCAAGTGCTCTTCAAGAGTCATAAATTGAAGTTATAAAGGAAATTAAAAGGAAACCAGCAGAGTTCCCCGATGGCTCAGTGACATCACGTGGTGTGGCACGGTACCATACAAACCAGAAAGGTCCAATGTTCAATCCCTGCTGCTGATCTCACCCAAATGCTACAACTGGCTTCAGTGCCCTCGGGCTAAGGAGGGAGAATTAAGAATCTCAGCTAGGGCTCTTGCTACTGTTCAGAACATTCAATGCACTTGGTTGAAGCGCTTCAAGATGTTTTGATAGTTTTAATTTATTACTATCCAATGGCGCCTGCTGTAAAGTGTATTGTCAGGAAAGGCCAGGATATGGTCAGCTGCCATGCTCCCCAGTTGAAAAACCTGCCAACACATATTGTCCAGGCTAAAAAAAAAAATAGTAGACTACACATTAAAACATGAATCTGGTGCCATGTTTAAGACATTAATTAGAGCTCAGGCTTTTGACGCTTCACACAGCTTTTTGTTAACATTAACGACACTGGAGCCAGAATTTTGTGGGGGGGTCAGCGGGTGTGATCGGTGGCGGGTCGGGTGGGAAAGTGTCTTTCTTTTCACAGCGGGTCGGGACCCCACAGTGAACCCGCTGCCACGCGCCTTTCCCAATGTCAGGTCTGTCAGCGCCGAGCAGATCCGACATGCAGCCGGGGGGGGGGGACCCAATTCAGGTAATCAGTGGCTTGTTTAGAGCCACTGAAGAATGATTTTCAGCTTACCTTTTGCATCTGACAGCTCGCCCACAGGTTCCACGCTGGTCGTGGACCACGTCTGTTAAGCTGAGGCAGGAGTTCAGTGGCCATTGAATCAGCTGTTGAGTTGACAGCTTCAAATGTAAAGTAAAAGCTCCCACCTTACAGAGATATCTTCCCTCAGCCACAAACTCTTCCTCACTGCATTTCCACAACAGATTCACCATGCTGCAAGTCTTTACACAGGTCTCCATCCAGTCTGACCTCATTACCTCTCTCACCATTGACAGATCGCGTCTATCATCTCTACTTCAACTGCCATCTATTCCATCAGCATGGGTGCCCTTTATACTATCTCACCTTGGTCCTCAGAATCCCACCACGATCAGCCTCAACACCAGCAGCACCAACAACACCAACCTTCTCCACAATCAACTGATGCTTCACAGGACAGAGGGCATCAGCACCCGACCACATTGCTGCCTGGGAGGCCAGGGATGGCCTCACCACGGCCAGATTTACTTCACTTGACGCTGTACACCCTGGCTGCCACATGATGCGCCAGGTTGGCACCACCCCACACCAACACCATTCCTTTCACATTCACCACCATTGCGGGGGGTACCGTTATGTCTCACCATTCACTGCAGCTCACTAAGCTACTTCCACAAATCTGTCCAAGAACGCAAAGTGTTGAAAATAAAGGTTTCAATGTTTGATACCACATTATAGAAACTTTACATGAGCATTGCATAAAACACCCAAGTGCCTACCCTTGTGTGTTGTTAGTTGGTATGATTGCACTAGGATGAGGGTGAGTGTGAGGGGTGGCTAGTGAGATGGGGATGTGATAATATAGATAGATAGAGAGAGATGGGTGGAGGTCCAAGGTAAGTTGGTGTGAGTAAGGATGTGTAGGTGTAGGGTAGGGAAGGCAAAATGATATGGATGTGATGAGAGGCACAGGAGGATGAGGTTGAGTGTGGCTTTGCAGTAACGTTTCATGATCTACTGAGATCATTGAAACATTTGTGGCACTGCACCCAGGCCCTCCTGACCACATCCCTGCTTATGCCCTCCTTTGCAATGTTCAACCAGGCTGTGTTGGTCTCCTGGGGAGGTCTCTTCCACCCAGGGGAAGGGAAGTGGACCTCCCTGCGTGCTGTGACTCCCTCCATAAGCATATGGAGTCATGGGAGAGCCTGGGTGCAGCTCTGTGCCTTTATGCAGTCATTGTCAGTGTTTGCAGCACCTCAATGCTGTAGAACACCGACAGCACAAATGTCAAAATAAATTTGGACATGGTCCCTTTAAGGAAACCGGCTGATGACGCGTCATCAAATAACGTCACCAGACCCGCTTCCTCTAATTGGCCAGGAATCGCGCTGGGCAGGCTTAACAAGCCCATCAAGGGAAATTCATTTCACAGCGCGGGATGGAGACAGCAGCGGGGTCGGGACCTGCCACCAATGTCGCCCGCCACGGACCCGCCAAGGTTAGTAAAATCCCAGCCTGGATCACTGAAAGTTGTTGCTGATTCAATTACCCTTTTGTAACTCATTGCCAAACGTTTATTATCCTGGATTATTTGATTGCGTTATAACATTCATGTAATAACATTTTTGTTGTGTCACAATAAGAAAGCAACTTTCTTCTAGAAAGAACTTGCATTTATATAGCGCTTTTCACAACTTACCTATTAATAATTATTCAAATGAGCTGACCCTGCAAAATTGCGCAATCAGCTCAGTGCACTTTTGGCTGGCTTAGCATTACCAGCTAGCCATTCCTGGCACAGATTTTACCAGGACCACAAAATCAGGGTTATGGTCTTTTGCCAATATTGAAGTGCAAATAGCAGGCTATTTTTAGCATACAGTGTGATTTTCATCAGTGTCACTAGGTCCTTGGATTAAAATTTAACTGCCTCTCATAGGAACTGCTAAGATTTTGGAAAACATGCCAATACTTTCACCTTTCACTGAGATTACCTTCATGTATTATTGCTGCGTTTCTCTAAAGCTTTCAGGTTCATAGATTTACAAACAGCTTTGTATTGTACGTAACAGCTAAAGCCAACCAATGAAGTAAAGTTTCTTCTGCAACAGTGGCCAGCAGCTGAAAGTGCATTTTGAACTTTCCTACCCATTGTCAGCACATGCCAGAAAGGTCAATTATCACATTGCATCGCCTCAAAGCATTTCATGTAATGAATTACTTTGAATTACAGTGAAATCTATCATATGGTTATCAGTCGCCAACCATCAGCTTTTTAATCAGACAGTCAACTTATCAACTCAATCGTCTGCATCTCAAGAAAAATCAGCTTTTTTCCACTGGGATAGAAGGTTGTCCATATGAACCAATGAGAGGAGTTGAAAGGCACAACTGAAGGTTGTCAGTACCAATTCTTTTCTCTGACCATTGATGCCCACTTGTGGGGGGAGGCCAAAACTATAAGATAGTCATTAATAAATCCAATAGGGAATTCAGGAGAAACTTCTTTAACCAGAGAGTGGTTAGAATCTCGAACTCGCTACCACAAGGAGTAGTTGATGCAAATAGCATAGATGCATTTAAACGGATGCTAGAAAAACACATGAGGGAGAAAGGAATAGAAGGATATGTTGACAGGGTGAGATGAAGTAGGGTGGGAGGAGGCTTGTGTGGAGCATGGACCAGTTGGGCCGAATGGCCTGTTTCTGTGCGGTACATCCTATGCAATTCTATGGTTGTGCACAAACTGGAGGCAGAAAGGTTTTAAGCTGAGCTGATGGTTTCTGAGAATCACAGCTGTGGGTGTGTTTATTTAGTTTTTTTCTTCAAAGAAGTTATATATAGCAAATGTAACTTAAAAAAAAAAAAATTTCCTCAAAAGAACTTCCTGGGACATGACTTATATGGAGATTTATTTTCATCAAGACTAGTTTTGAAATAAGGAGGATGTTCCCTGGGGCGCATGCATTAACTGGCTTTATTAACCATTCCTGTCACCGCACTGGTGGGATTGTCAGGTTTTGGAAATAAAGAATGGGGTAGAAGTGGTAATGAACTTTACTTAATTAAAATGAATGACACTGAGATTCACATATTTAGGATTTACTGCAGTGCACTGCTGTGATGTATGATGTGGACTATTGGCCTGTTTGTGTTTGAGGCACAGAGCCTGTTCTGTAATTTAGCAGTTTTCAATTTGTTGGTAGTTGAGGTCCCTTTCTTACCATGGAATAATCAAATCAAGGAGAGAGTCCACACCACCCATGTTAGAGCAGTCAACACCCACAAGGAAATATGAAAAGTTGACATTAATCATCAATAGAGCATAATAGATTGCCACAGCCAGATTGGAGGCAATCCATCAAGTGCAACTGAGAGCACTAATATTAGCTCCCCATGTCTGATCCTGGAACCAAAATGTTTCTGTACTTTACATGTTTTTAATGATTGTGTTGTGTGATGATTTTAAGGTGGCAGCCTTGGTTCAGTGGTAGATCTCACACCTCTGAGTCAGAAGGTTGTGAGCCCAAGGCCCCAGAAGTGAAAGTTGTGTGTGCCTACCTACTGCAATACCCAGTTCTCCATCATGGTATCAATTCTGAGTCAAAGTGAAGTTTTTAGTAAACATCAGTCTGTAAATTGATCCTTTTGATAAAACTTAATCACTAAAGCCAAACTCCTCTTCAGTTCTGAATCAAAACTGAGGTTCAGGTATGTCTCCCCACACCTTCCAAATTCCTTTTTAGTCAAACAAGCAGTGACTGGACACAAGTTATTTTATTCCTCCTTCAACTACTGTAGTGAAAGGGATGGACACCATAACACAATTCCTTAGAAGCAAACAGCAACAGACTTTGGAGCCAAAGTCAGTGTTTGCTTTATTTCAGCCAGAGTTCTGCTTCCCCGCCATTTTAAAGTAAAACAGCTGACCACCATAATAACGGCACGGTCACGACATGGACTCGGAATGGAGTGGGTTTGCTGGCCAGATGGGCTTTTCTCACTGCAGACATTACTAGGTTCTGAAGTGTGCATGTGGGGATATTGGTTGAGAATGAAATCGAGTTCGGCTATGTTGCCCCCATGGGCGAAGAGTCTGCTTGTGCTCACTTGCCAGGCTGGTGTATAAAAAATGTCTGCTAGGGCAAGGTAACAAAGAGCTGCCAATACTCGTGCAACTGTAACCCAGCAGAAGGCAACGCCTTCGAGAAAGGTGGGGTGAATAAAAATGTAAATAGTATTAGTACATGCACATTAACTGGCACCTTTAAAATACTGCCAACCATTCAGCTTTTTGAGGAACAGGTCTTGGTTGCAAATCCTGACTAGCAGAATTATCCTCATTTGACAAGGCTGCTGCCAAACAAACACTGTCCTCTCCCCGGGCTGTGCAGTCCAAATTGAGACTGGAGTGCCTCGCAAACACTGGCAGACGTGGTCAGATTCCAGCTGCGCATCACCAAATAATCAATTGCTCTGTGGCCTCCTCGACTCTTATAATTATGAAGAAAATGGCTACCTGGCTCAGTGACTGTGGCTCCGAGACAACTGGATTCTTCGTCCTTTTCCAAACATTATTTTAGCACAGATAAACACAGATTGGCTTTGTTCCCCACTGCCTTCCATCTCCTCTGCAGATTTTTGTCATGTAAAAGTTGCCACGGATGGCAGCCTTAGGAACCACCATGATTGTCAGTGATAATGTGTAACTAAAATGATTGCTTCCAACAATGTTAAACACTCAGAAAATGATATCCTACATAGGGAGCAACATGGAACGAAAGTTAGATATAGTCCATGGTTTATTATGTGCTTTAATGCTGTCATTACTCAGGACATAATTCACTTACAACTAAATGTGCCAGTTTGCAAATAAATGAGAGGTCCTTTATGTAAATAAGATCTGTTGTCATGGAAATGAGGGGCATTGATATGCAAATAAGCGGCCTGTTATGTTGGTCTCAACATTCAAGGCAATGACACGTCTGCAGCATGGAGAAAAGCCACAGATGGCAGGGACGAGACGGAGTCGCAGTGAAAGGGTTAAAACTTGACCTTGAACTTGACTCGTTTCATCTGAAACCACTGATGTATTTACTTCACAGCACTTCTGCCAAAGTAGTTGACAGCACTGGAGTTTAAATGAGGTGGAGCAACCGCCTCCAGTGGCACTAGGAGCCAAGTCGAGGGGGGAGCCCAGGTCGAGAGGTAACATTTCCCCATACCAAAGGCAACAGAGCCACGGCAGCAAGGTAACCACCCGGTCCTCGTATTCGGGCCATTAATAAGAGTTTCATACTCCACGGGCCTTCCCAATCCATCAGGGAAGGTCTGGCAACCAGAAATGAAAGTCAAAATTGTGACTCGCAAAACTGTGTGGTACCAGGAGCCAAGAAGCACTTCAAATAATTTGACCATTAACATCTTTGTATTTTGGATGCCAGAACTTAGATGTGACGATATTTTCCTGAAGTGGTTTAACTTTATAAAACAAGAGATGATACTTTAGGGTGGATTTTCTGATCCTCGTACGGAGCAAGCATGCACTGGAAAACCGTGAGCAGCAGGCCCAAGATTTTGCGATGCGCACTCAGGGCGTGTGTGGTACTTTGCCACGCAAGGACTCGTAAAATCCACCATGACATGCAATTCAATTTTTTCTTATTTGGCTGTCTAAATGCTCTCAATTATATACACGTTATATATGTACGTGACAGTTTCTGTGTGCTCACACTGTCTATATTAGTGTTTCAAATTTGGAGGTAAATATTTTAAAATTTCAAAAATCTAACTCTGGATTGAACAGGTTTGCTCCAGGTGATGCTCCTTTCTTCCCCTCATTCTCGCTCCCTTCTCTCGCCATCAGGTCAATGCTGGTGACCTGTAGATCTGCTTATTAACCCAGACAGTATTGGGATGTCACAAAAACTGCCTCTACTAACTGCTCTTACAGCTACTGTGCTATCAATGACAGAGAACAGCCAGAATCAAGACAGACAGGGATATTGCATTCCCCACCGAGGCAAGCTTTAAGCCAATTCTTTGCTAAATAGGCGAGTTATTTGAACCTATTTCAAACACAGTGACAAACAGATGGACAGGGATGACTCAGTACTGATTCGTCGCAGGCTTTACTAAAAATAAATTGAAGTAAATGAAAGAGTGACAGTCAATATGTTCTCATTTGCTTTTTAGCAAACCTTTTTCTTCTTGTCAACACTTTCCCCGTGTCCATTTCCACCTAAATGTCACTTTTACATTCATTTTTATTCTACTGTAGCAATGATCCTCATTCGCATAACATTTCTCTTGTATAATATCTGGGGAACAGAACTGTATATGGTTAATATCTGCCTCAATCAGGCAAAACTTTGAGTGACATGTAAAGTTCATTCAGTTCAATGAGCCAGAAAATTCAAAGCTAACCAAATGGATAGGCAAAGACAGCAAAACCCAATTGAATACAGTGGGCTGGGCTCCTGCGAACCAATGCTGAGCATCGTCTGAATTGGAATTGTGGCTAACAGCAGGTCTCAGCAGGTTTAACAGCAGACTCATTGAATCTGAGCTGGCTGTTTCAAGCCACTAACTTTAGAGAGTTTTTGAAATGCCTCAGACTGCTGGCACAGCTGTTGAGCTAAACTACCAAGAGCAATGTACGGAACAAGAAAAACAACACTGTCTGTTCCAACGTCTGCAGAGAATTATCAAATTACATATTCAATTCATTCATCTTTCAGTAAGTTATTTTTGCGTTCAGATATTCTGAAGAGCTTTGATTACCATAAAAACAAAAAGGTACCTGGCCACACTTGGAGATATTTTCATAAACACACAATCTACCTTCACTCAGCCAAATATTTTTGATGCACATCAAGAGGAGGGGCATCTATTCCTCCTCACCAAGTTTGTTCTCGATTTGACACAAACACATTTTGGCATGAGACTCTGCACACATCATTTTACTTATGCAACAAGCTCAATGCTTCTGGGGCTTGTGTTTGAAAATGCAGGATCCATACATAGCAGTATCTCCACCATGTACAATATTTACACACGGGCCCCGATTTTGTGAAAATGGCAAAAATTTTATTGAAATAAAAGACCTTGTGCAAAGGTGTGACATTCAGCACGTGACCTAATGTTTATATTTAAAGTAGGCAGCGCACGCCTGCTAAACAACCTCATTGTTTCCCCACCCACCCCCACCCCCAACTCCCGACTGCCACCCGCAAGGCTCCACACAATCGATGGAGCCTCACAAAATGTTCTGACTAGGACCTACCTTACCGACCACTTCCACAAAGGCTCCATGATCTTTCAATTTCTGAATGGTAAACGCTGGTGTGCTACTGGGAACCAGAATAGTGGCAGGAATCTGGAGCTTCTGAGCAGCAAAGGCAGCAGCCAAGCCAGCATTCCCTCCTGTAAGGTCAAGACACCTACAGCTATTACAACAATATTGGCAACTGATGAGTTTCACCAAGTTGCCACATTTTTGGCATTTCCTGCATACAGTTCAAAAAAGCTTTTCACTATGAACTACATTTGTTGGTGTCCAACAAGTCAGTAGGATGTGATCATTTGGGGAAAAAAAAAAGATATGGCTTAGCTGCTAAATCCTCTTGCCCAGTGTGGAACTAAGCCATGCATACCAGGTTTGACCCCCGCCGCCCACCCCCCGCCCCTCCCCCAGTCTCTGCTTGGTTAGCTGGGTCGGCAGTAGGGGTGCTACAATTACTCCAACAGCACCTCTATCTCCGCAACCTCCACCAGCAATAAGGGCAGGAGCAGCAATGTCATCCCCTCCAAGTTCCCCTCCGAGTCACACACCATCCTGACTTGGACATATATTGCCACTATTCCTTCATCGTCGCTGGAATTCCCTACCCAACGGCATTGTGGGAGCATCATCCCCACAAGGACTGCAGCAGTTTAAGAAGGCAACCCACCACCACCTTTTATGGGCAACTAAGGATGTGCTATAAATACAGCGCTACCAGCAGTCACATCCCAAGAACAAATTTTCAAAAACTGGCTAAAGTTCACTTGGACTGTAACCCAGCAAGAGTCAGTGCCTTCAGGAGAGGAAATAAAATTATTCTCACCATCTCTTAAAGACATCAGCCAATTTCCTTATAGCTAGTATGAACTTTGTACCCTTTTCCATTTTCTTGTTCGTTAAACTATTAACGATTATTCCATTCTGTAAAATGGGGAAGCATTCGGCCATCTGAAGGAGCATAGTGTGTTGTTGCACCAAATTCCTAGAACCATTCACACTAAGACTTTCTACTACTAAGGTGAATCATGTGTTGCCACGCATTCACAACTAATGACATTGGATTTGGGGACTTGAGGTGATAGCTCAACTATAGAGATTAAAAACCAAAAGATAAGCAACAAAATAAAATAGAATTTAGTTCAAATTAGCAGGCACTGAACACAGACAGAGAGAAACCTATGGTGTTCTTAAAGGAAGAGTTAGGTGAGCGGAATGGTCTCCTTCACCCTTACATTTCTTTGTAATCCTTGTGACAAAGGTGGAGCAGCCGTGGAGTGTTAAACATAAGAACATAAGAAATAGGAGCAGGAGTAGGCCATATAGCCCCTCGAGCCTGCTCCACCATTCAATAAGATCATGGCTGAACGTGTACACCAACCCCACTTTCCCGCCCTATCCCCAGATTCCCTTAGTGCCCAAAATCTATCAATCTTAGTCTTGAATATACTCAATGACTGAGCATCCACAGCCCTCTGGGGTAGAGAATTCCAAAGATTCACAACCCTCTGAGTGAAGAAATTTCTCCTCATCTCAGTTCTAAATGGCCGATCCCTTATCCTGGGACTATGATCTCTAGTTCTAGACTCTCCAGCCAGGAGAAACAGCCTCTCAGCATCTAATTCATCTCAGTGTCCCCATTTAGGGAGGAGAGAAAAAATTACTTTGGGTTTTCACTGCAACTCAGTCTAGTGATTCCTGTTGGAAAGTGCAAGGCTGTCGGGTGACACTAGGAATGGGATCGCCTGTAATGCTCCCCACAGCTAAATAGCCTGCTCATATTCAACGGACAAGTGACTGAACTCAAGACCTTCCTGGTCTGTATGACTCAATATCATGCAGCATGGAGCACTTACCAAGTAAGCCATCTGAGAAAGCCAGCGTATTTCTATAGTTGTCTTAAAAAACAGAATGATGGCGATGCACAGAGCTACAGAATATTTCTTCAATCACAGAAATCTTGCTTTCTGGGTGTATTGTTCTGTTAATGTCAATTTTCCCCCAGAAGTAAAATCTCAAAAGTAACCCCATTATGCAGGGTTTCATGGGCCAGAATGCAGTGACTTGAAATTAATTAACACTTGCAATTCAGTAACACCCGAATGGGATCAATTTTGTTCAAGCATCTTGCTGTTTTCATTAGTCCATTGAAGTGCATTGAAGGGAGAAGATTTCATCCCCCAGTGCATCTGCTGCATGGAAACACCAAGTCACAGTCAAAAAACAAAATATAGTGCTAGTGATCAGAGGAGTATCCAGTCACAGGACTTTTCCCTTTCCCATTTACACTGGCTGAATTGATTCTAGATTAAAAGTTGAATTCATTATTGTGCTAAGGGAATTTTTTTTTTAAAATCAGGATTTCCCCCCACTGCCAAATTTATTTGCTTTACACATAGTGATTATCAATGTAGATTAACTATTAACGCCACTTCAGAGTTCTATTGTAAACTGGACTCTGGATTAACTCATTTCATTTTGATGTCCTCTCCACCCCCATTTACAGTGCAAACTTGGGTAGATGAGGATTTCAGCTAGTGTCTGGTTTAAGTATATTATTTCCATATACTGGTCACCATTACATGTTACATGTGATGCAGCAAATTGTGGAATTGGTTTTGTTCAAGACTTCCCATTCTCTCAGGCTGAATCCGAGCTAAGGCTTCTATAGAGCCACGAAACCTGAATAAACATTGAATATGCTCATCGACATTCAGTTTGAATCCCACTAATCAACAACATATACACAACACATTTTAAATAAATTCTTAAATCCGAATGAACTCAATTTAGTTTCGATCATGTCAACAGGCCTCAGTGCAATTACACAGAATGAAGTACTCACCAGTAAGTTATTACTTACCTGAAGAGCATACAAAATGTTTGCAGCCTTCCTCTGCTGCCTGAAAAAGTGATGTACAGTGTTTTGAGCATGCCAGACATGAATATAAATTCCAAGTACCTTTAATATAAAGCAGAAATGAATTTGCATATTTACTTGCTGCTTACCTTTTGACAGAAATGCCCTATTCCTCTTATCTTATAGGAGCCAGTTGGCTGCACATTGTCAAGTTTGATGTAGACTGTTGTCCCTGCTACCTTGGACAGCGCCAGACTTTCATGAAGTGGTGTGCAGATATGAAACCTTTTTTGGTCTGTCATTGCCATTGCCTGTCAATTGAAGATTAAAATCAATTAATCAGTTTGACTTACTTTTTTTTTTAAATATTGTACCCGATTTGTTTATTTTATTCTTCCACCTCTCTAATCCAATCATAGTCCTGTGTTTTTATATATCTTCTTTCAGCTGCGAGGGCAAGGGAAAGACTTACGCATCCCTCCCCGACCTCTGGTGCAAGAATTGTACTGAGCACAGCCTCGTGGAGGCATATGGCTGTAGTCCACGTACTCTATACCAGGCGAGACAATTCAACTATGGCAAACAATCCAATTCTCCATTTTATTTTAAGAGGCCTAGAAAATAATTAAGAACATATAAATGAGCAATAAGACAATGCAATAGCAATAAAACATAATTACAAACTATTACAGACATTTCAAAGAAAGTAACCCCAAAGGGAGGATGGATGATTGACAGGTTAAAAACAAAAAGCTACAGCATCGCTACATTGAGAGTTTCATTGTGCTTGTCTTGGCCACATGTATAAGTTTAACTTCATGTTGGATAAGAGTTAAAGAAGTGAAGAGTAGGTGTTTATTAATTTGCTCATTATATTTAACAGCATAGTGTATACTATTAATATAGTTGCAACAAAGAATATGGTAGTCCTCTTCTCCTTCCCCCACCCCCATAATCACAAGTGCTGTGGAGGGAGTGGATAAGGGAAAATACAACACACTAGACACATCTAGAGCCATCAAATTACGTCCTATTATTTCTTCTGCAACACACCTTGGAGACAGTGTAAAAGCCATTTACAGTCACTTTGAAATTATTTTAAAATAACACAAATATGATTTCCTGTCCAATAGACCATATAATCTGCCTTTGGTGGTGTTCACTGAGGAAGGAATGTTGCCCAGGACACAAGGAGAATGCCCTCATGTTCCTCAAATAGTGCCATACGATCTTTTACGTCCATCTCGCCAGACAGATGAGCTCTTATTAAACATCTTATCCAAAATACAATCCCTCCAACAATGCTACACTCCATAAGTACAGCATTATAGTGTCAGCCAAATTAAGTACTTTTGAAGTGTAGTCAATATTGCAATGTAGGAAATGTGGCAGCCAGTTTGCGCACAGCAAGCTCCCACAAACAGCAATGTGATAATGACCAGATAATCTGTTTTAGGTGTTGGTTGAAGGATAAACATTGGCCAGGACACCGGGAAAAACTCCCCTGCTCTTCTTCGAAATAGTGCCATGGGATCTTTTACGTCCACCTGAGGGGGCAGACGGGGCCTCGGTTTAACGTCTCATCAGAAAGACGACACCTCCAACAGCGCAGTACTGCACTGGAGTTGTGCTCAAGTCTCTGGAGTGGGGCTTGAACGCACAATATTATAACTCAGAGGTGAGAATGCATAGTGTTGTTCTTCTGTGCTCTTCCCTACAATGGTAGGACATGGTTTTGTGACCACATGGGAAGTTTGCAATCTCATACAGCTGGTAGGAGGCACAAAGGCCTTTAAAGGAGTTTTCAAAAGAACAGAAATGATATGACACTCAAATACACTTCCAATTACTGAGTAACATTACCTGGGAGTGGATCACCTTCCCACCCTCTTGCCCATTCACGTGATGTGGGCAAGACCGTGGCATTTATTGTCCGTGAGAAGGTGGTGGTGGTGTGCCGTCTTCTTGAACCACTGCAGTCCATATGGTGAATGTACCCACCCAAATGTTGTGAGGGAGGGAGTTAGTATACTTCTTTGCAGCAGTTTGGTACACTGAGTGGCTTGCTGGGCCATTTCAGAGGGCAGTTAAGAGTCAACCACACTGCTGTGGGTCTGGAGCCACATATAGGCCAGGCCAGATAAGGACAGCAGATTTCCCTCTACTAAAAAGGACATTACTGAACCAAATGGGTTTTTACAACATGGTTTCATGGCCACCATTACTGATTCCAGATTTATTTAATTAACTGAATTTAAATTCCCCAACTGCCATGGTGAGATTTGAACTCAAGTCTCCAGAGCATTAGTCCAGGCCTCTGGATTACTAGCCCAGTAACATAACCACTATACTACCATACCCGCTATGTGACAGGGGGGAGGGGGGGACTTGAGAAAAAGTGGCAGGGAGAATAATATTAACTAAATTAATAAAACAATAATTTAAAAATCACTGCAAATCCCTTTGGACTTGAGGGTAAATCTTGCAAGCAGCGAAGTTTGCAGATGAACACAGCACACTTGTATTACATTTCTCTGTGCGCTGTAGTCTCGGCCGTGACTCAGTGGGTACCACTCGCGCCTCTGAGTCAGAAGATTGTGGATTCAAGCATTCCAGAGACTTGAGCACAAAAATCCAGGCTGAGACTCCAGTGCAGCGCTGCACTGTCGGAGGTGCCGTCTTTCGGATGAGACGTTAAACCGAGGCCCCGTCTGCTCTCTCAGGTGGACGTAAAAGATCCCGCGGCACTATTTCAAAGAAGAGCAGGGGAGTTATTACCCCGGTGTCCTGGGGATATCCCTCAAAATCAACATAACAAAAAGAATTATCTGTTCATTATCACATTGCTGTTTGTGGGACCTTGCTGTGCGCAAATTGGCTACTGCATTTCCTACATTAGGAAACAGTGACTACATTTCAAAAGTAATTCATCGGCTGTAAAGCGCTTTGGGATATCCTGAGGTCGTGAAAGGCGCTATATAAATGCAAGTCTTTCTTTCTGTTTTTAGGCAGGCCTTAACTCTCGGTTTTAAGCACATAGATGAGAGTAGCATGAACGTTCATGTGTGAACTTCACTGATGGAAAATATACTCCTGAGCTGCAGTTATGCTGCATGTACTGTTATGTTGGAGTCGGCAGTGGTCACAGAGACCCTAATTATTCCGCATTCGGATTTCTTGTTTTTTCCCCCCCCCCTCGTGTTTTCAAAGTCAGCAGCAGGCAGCAAGGGGTGCACACACTATGGTGATAGGTGTGATGGGCACGCACTGAAAGTGCAAACGTAAGGATGAAACTTTGGCTAAGGTGTAGCTTAAAAATAAAAACGTTTAGAATAGAATAGGTTTCTGTTGGTGGACTACAGCATTGGGCGTCTATCCCACATCCTGCTGCACACCCGAGCTCTTGATCTGGATCTGGATCAGGATCAGGATCGGGATCACTCGCACAAGAGTTTGAGGCGGACACGTGTGGTCATTATGAAACGGTCAGCATTCTCTCGGTGGCCGGTGAACGCTGGCCAGCGATGGAATGTCCAAGTCCGCCCATTTCAAAAACTTCACAGGTTCTGGCTGCTAGAATTTCGTTAAATCAACAAATCTGTTCATGACACGGTAAAAATCAGGAAACAGCCCGACTGTGATTCATTTGCAGCTCGACAGTAGGTTTCATGTTATTTTTCCTTTTGTGTAAAAGTAAAATTCATGTTTTCAGTAAAATGTTTACCTGTATTTTGGAGATTTATCCGATGGAGAAGCGACCAGTGGGGCAGCTCCGAACTTCCCTAAGCTTTTGCGATCGAGCGAGATTAACCGGAGCCTGGTTAAAGTCTGACCCAGTTAATGGCCCGGGTTAAACTAACTGAGTTAATGATTAGGGTTAAAGTCTCACTGGGTTAACGGTCGAGTTGCAGACCTGCCCACAGTCGCCGAGAGACCCGCCCGCCCCCTCAATCCCACCCCCCATCATCCTCCCCCCCCCCACCCCACACTATCCTCCCCTTACCCCCCCACACACACACCCATTACCCCCCTCCCCCCCTCCCCCTTACCCCCCCCTTACCCCCCCCCCTCCCCCTTACCCCCCCCCCCCTCCCCCTTACCCCTCTCTATCCTCCCCCTTACCCCTCTCTATCCTCCCCCCCCCTCCCCCTCTATCCTCCCCCCCCCCTCCCCCTCTATCCTCCCCCCCCCTCCCCCTCTATCCTCCCCCCCCCTCCCCCTCTATCCTCCCCCCCTCCCCCTCTATCCTCCCCCTTACCCCCCTCTATCCTCCCCCTTACCCCCCTCTATCCTCCCCCTTACCCCCCTCTATCCTCCCCCTTACCCCCCTCTATCCTCCCCCTTACCCCCCTCTATCCTCCCCCTTACCCCCCTCTATCCTCCCCCTTACCCCCTCTATCCTCCCCCTTACCCCCCTCTACCCTCCCCCTTACCCCCCTCTATCCTCCCCCCTTACCCCCCCTCTATCCTCCCCCCCTTACCCCCCTCTATCCTCCCCCCCCTATCGACATCCACTGGTCAGTATCTAGCATTTGTACAATCTATTTTATGATTCCCACCAATTTTCTGCCTAGTCATTGATTTATAAAACCTTTCCCCAGCATTAGCTGCCAGTGATGTGCATTACTGCTCCTGGCAGACAGGAGAATGGCATTCTGCCAGGGGTGATATCAAGCTTTCCTGCCCTTTATCTGACTTTACAAAAGACTGGTTCTAACTGGATGTGACTTATGCAAGTGTCTTGGTAAAAGAAAAGTGTTTAGTGTGCAATTACTGAATGAAAGCAGTGCTGGCTTCAATGATGTCACTGAAATATCGGGCCTTCTCCTGCATAACACATACATCTGATTCTGCAAAGCTGCATCAACTTAATACAAAATATGTAAATGTATGTGCCCCGTTACTCCAAAATATATTCAATAAAAGAAACATTTTATACTTATTGAAGATGGCCAGCATTGTTTTGTAGTTTAGTTTCATTTTACAGTTTTTGATATCAGTCACACTGTTATTTATCCTGATCTGTCATTATTGCTGCAAACTATTACTCTCCCTTTGACTCTTTCTGGCTGTATTATATTTATCGTTGGGGTTTCACTATTTGTTGCCAGTGTTGCTGATTCTTTTAAACTCTCTTAGGTGTTTATTCTGGAACTTGTACGATTGACAATATCCATCTTTGAGCCTTTGACTGAGGATTAGCTGTTTAAAAAAAAAATCACCTATCAGTTTTAAATTACATAGAATTTACAGCACAGAAACAGGCCATTCAGCCCAACTGGTCCGTGCCAGTGTTTATCCACTCAAGCCTCCTCCCACCCTACTTCATCTAACCCTGTTTGCATATAACTTTCATCCTCCCTGGGTAAAGAAGTTTCTCCTGAATACTTTATTGGATTTATTAGTGACTATCTTATATTTATGGCCCCTAGTTTTGGACCCCCTCACAAGTGGAAATATTTTCTCTACATCTACCCTATCAAACCGCTTCATAATTTTAAAGACCTCCTGAGCTTTCTCTTTTCTAGAGAAAAGAGCCTCAGCCTGGTCAGTCTTTCCCGATAGTTATAACCTCGTAGTTCTGGTATCATCCTTGTAAAGCTTCTCCAGTACCTCTATATCCTTTCTGTAGTATGAAGACCAGAACTGTACACAGTACTCTAAATGTGGCCTAACCAATTTTCTATACAAGTTTAACATAACTTCCCTGCTTTTGAATTCTATTTGTCTAGAAATGAACCCCAGTTTTATTTTGCATTTTTATGGCCTTGTTAACTTGCATTGCTACTTTCAAATATCGCGTGGGAAACTCGGAAGTATGTTAAGTGCGTCTGTCAGTGGCGTTTTAGCACAGCCACCTCATTATCATTTTACTTCCGGGTTTCCTGTCCAATCAGTGGCAGCAGCGTGATGAGGACCCGCATGACGCAATCTCAACGCCAGTATTTAAAGGGACACTCCAAGCGTGCAAGTTGAAGGAGTTTGAGTAGGGAAGACGAGAGGAGGAAGGTGAGAAATGGAAGCTAGACATTCAAAGACTGCACCCCGTTTCAATGATGCCTCCCTGGATGTGCTGCTAGGGGTTGCGAGGAGCCGGAAGGAGATACTATTTCCCAGCAACAGGAGGAAGAAACCTGCAGCAGAGACCATGAAGGCGTGGTTGGAGGTTGCCGAGGAGGTCAGCAGCAGGAGCGTAGTGCCATGCTCCTGGATGCAGTGCAGGAAGCAGTTTAATGACCTAACCAGGTCAGGAAAGGCGAGTACAGTGGCACATTCACCTACATCCTGCGGTGTGCATCACTTCACCTCCTCACCCTGCCTTCTCAAACTACTCCAGCACATCACGCCTCATACCCACTTCCCTTGAAGGTGCGCCCATCCCTCTCTGTCTAGGCACTTCCTCACATTCTCATCAATCCATCCACCACTGACACTCACTCTCATGCATTGTCTTGCTTCTCCATGATACTATCCATTAACATATGTTAGTTAATAAGCAACCCGCCTCTCCCGAGGGGGTTGCGTGCACACAGCCTAGCACGCTGGAGTGAAACCCAGAAGCTGGCTTCCTGAAGTGGTCACGTTCACCAGCTTTAACCCCTCCTACCCGCTCCTCCATATTAAAATTCCCTCCAAGGAGTGTGTGGCCTCCTTATTCCTCCTACCAAAATGTACCACCTCACACTTAACTATATTGAAAATCATTTACCATTTACATATTCATTCTGCAAGTTTATTACTGTCTTGTATTTTGTCGCAGTCTTCCTCATTATTAACCATACTCCCCCAATTTGGTGTCATTTTGGTGAAATAATTATTTTAATTTAAAAAACTGGAGTTGCTGGCCTGGGAACAGATGATGAGCCAGCCCAATGCATCATGTATGTTCATATTGTGATGCAACTTTACATCATAAATCAAACATATGAATCAGCTCAATGTGTTTGGCAGTACAACCATGGGTTGTTGGTTCTGGCAGCAGGAGATAAGGTTCAATATACAGTAGTCATGGGTCTATGCTGCTGCCAGTTCCAGTTTTGTTAAAAGCTTTCAGTAATGCTTTAAGATATCAAAAATGTTCCTGAAGTTATACTTGAGATTTCTTGTATACCTGCACACATACAGAATTTTGTGAGGGATCAGAAGCTTTTTGCTTTATAACAATGGAAACCAATATTGGGTCAGTTTTCCAAATGCATGTCACCAGCAGGTGAGGCTCTCCGTCAAAGTATACATTCAGAAAATTGTCTCTTTGCTGAACTTGGGAATTTGCATAGGCCAAACACTAGAAGGAAAAATTTCCCCTCTCATCTCAGATTTTCATTTTCCCTTTAGAATCAAATTGATATGTATCATCTTGTACTGGATTAGACAGCCTAAAGTGTTACTTCGCTCAATGTTTCATCTGTAAGTGTCTTGGTATCAGTGTACCTGATACACTGTATTCTGGATTTCAATTGTTATGTATCAAACAGTTAGTTATAACATCTGTACACACAGGTATAATGATCCTACATAGTTGGTGCAATGCTTATACTGTGATGTTGAGAGTTTGTTTAATCTGATTCAGACTTGTGGAGTTACAACTCATATTAATTTGTTAGATGCTGTAAAGCTATGAAAATCTTTTTTTTTTTCTGTGACCGCATTATTGACTGCACAGGATTACATTGGTCTCTGATTTGATGGGATGTCCAGATTAGAAGTAATTCATTCTAGTAGGCCATTATTGGCGCCTAACTTGGGGTTGAATGAAGTGCCAGGGTGTTTCCCACATGGCGAGTTCCCAATCTCAGCTCGGCTATTAAGGGGCGATAATCAGTAGAGGCTAGGATAAGGGCAAGAAAAGTCAGAGGTACTGAAGGAAAGTAACTGAGACCCAGTCATACTCTTTTTAAAATTTCATTACAGAGCACCATTGGCAAAGGCCTGGGAACTTTACCTTTGAATCTCTAGAAGACATAAAGCGAATAATCGGCATCTATAAACCAAGGTCAGGTTTCCCTAAATCATGTGTCCATCTGCTAACCCTGAAATAAATATTCCTCATGCTTTACATTCTGGAAATATTTTCTTTTTTACATCCAAATAATGAGTCGTAATAAAGTGGAAGATCCCTAATACTAATAATCTGGAAGTCAAGAGTCGACACTAACATAAACCTCTCTACCCTAGGGAATAATTCAGTTGGTTTCTATTTCTGTCTCTGTTCCATCCATCATAAATAGGAGCAGGCAGTTTAGGAGATGCCCTTGAAATAGTTTGAAAATAAGCCACGGTCGACTTAGTACAACATCAGAAACACCAACTGTAAATAAAGTATGGCAAAAAATTCACAAGCACATTTTCTTTGACAAGAGTTCCTCTGCCATTTGTTAGCAAACTTGTGGCATTATGGAATACCGAGCTGGATATTCCAGTTCATTGGCTGTATTTAGAAATCATTCTCCACTAAGTTGCTGCCAAACTGCATTATTCTTGAAATTGTGACACATTAATGCAGTAGTGTGTGGTATTGTTCAAACTTTGGAACCAGCCAGATAGACTGCAGCGCTCTCTTTTGTTCGTCCACATTCCTATGTTCCCAAAACAAGGCTGCAAAACTGTGTGAAAGCTTTATATTTTCTAAATTCATTAAATTATTGTAGCTTTTTAAAATTACTCATGCCCAGGGTTTGAGGATACAGACAAGCAACTGCTATATCGTTCTCACTACTCCAATGGAAATGTAAATAATACGCCCCTCTTGGTGTCTCTGGTGTTTGCTAATTGTAGTTCTATTTATTTTCTATCAAGTTTTTCTTAGAGAATTATTTTTCCAATCCTGATAAATGTAGTTTTAGTGTTCAGAGCACAAAAGTGTTCCAATAGCACAGGAGGAGGGAGGGGGCAGTAACCAAGCTGTTTCTCATTCCTTGAGCACATAATCTAGGCTGACACGTCAGTGCCGTACTGAGGGAGTGCTGCATGTCGGAGGTGCCGTCTTTCAGATGAGACGTTAAATCGAGACCCCTTCTACCCCCTCGGGTGCATGTAAAAGATCCCATGGCACTATTTGAAGAAGAGCAGGGGAGTTCTCCCCAGTGTCATGGAGAATATTTATGCCTCATCCAACAGCACTAAAACAGATCATCTGGTCATCATCTCATTGCTGTTTGTGGGATCTTGCTGTGTGCAAATTAGCACCTCGTAGAAGTAGCAGACAAGATGCTCAAGCAAGATGCTTCACCAGTATGGCACAATAGGGTAGGCACTATTAAGCAGTAATTGTAGAAGGATTGAATGGATTTTTGGGCACCTTTTGGTGAATGTTTTTCTGCAAAGTAAACAGAGGTTTGAGTTCATTTCTGTGTAATCTTGCAACTTTGGGAAGTTAAGTGTTAGCAGGGGAAATAGACTTCTGTCATGAAGGGGAAAATAGACTTCTGTCATGAAGGAACTAAGCAAAAGTCTTTGATGGTGAAGGATTTTGTGAGGGTGTGAAGGAGGAGGAGAACAGACAGCTGTGAGATGACTTTATATGGGCATCAATTTTTATTCAATGAAAGCACTGGGCTATAAGTTGTGTCCTGGTTCTTGGCTGTCCTGTTCCATGTCCTCCCCTTCCAGTACACCCTCCTCTTATTGTGGGGCTGGAGGCCCTTTTACCCAATCATCATCACCACCCTCTTTAGCTTCTGGTAGCAGCAAGCCTTTCTTGATTGTCATATGATGTAACATGCAGCAAGCTTTGTAATGGTTCTGGAGATTCTTGCTGGCTTGTATTGCAGGGCTCCACCAGGTTTATCCAGGCACCTAAAACAAGACTTTAGTCTGCTCTATCCTGCTTCTTGTACTGACATAGCCCTCATTACATGTTGTCCCCTCTGTCTACAGAAGCCCTGATGACCAATCAACGAAAGAAAGAAAAAAAAAAGGAAAAAAAAGATAAAAGACAAGTGGTAACGAGAAAGGGACAGGCTCAGACTGGGAAATAGGCAGGAGGCCATCTATTAACACGAGAGCAGTCTGGGGAACGTGTATGCATCACTCCAATGTCCTTCATTCTTTGTTTCGATCACATTTCTCTGTCTGCATCTGTCTTTTTAGTAATGTCATCCCAGATGTCTCTCTATAGTAATGTCCTTGCAGTCTGTTTCCACTGTCTATCTTTTGTAACCTCTCATCGTTGTGTCTCTTTCTCTCCCATCGATGTCTCTTGTCATCTGCCCATCTCTTTTCTGTCACCCAAAAATGTGAGTGAAAGGTCTGGAACACCAGTATATTCTCTCCCCCACCTCCCCCCTCCAATCCCTTCTGTAGGTTTCTCTCCTGCTGATGTTTCTCCGTTTCTCTTTCTTTCCCCAAGGAAATGAATATAATTATTATTTAATATCAAAAAGATAAATCAAAAGTTTAAAATCAAAATGACTGTGGTGTCACTCGGTTATTCCAATCTTAGGAAGAGGAACAAATGTCAAAATGTGGCATCAAATCAGCACCTGGTAGGAGTCCTTTCATTGCAGTATACTATGTGTGATGTTACTTAAGGTCCTTGACTAAGTACATAATGTGATACTGGCCATGAACTTGGGGATACCTCTGGCTTCAAGCTTCACCTTCTCCTATTCCCTTGATGAACTCATGCCCAATCATGTCTGGTTAAGCCTCCTCAAAATGGCTCAAGGGTTTGTACTGCTCAAGTTCACCTCCAGTTCATGTCCATTATATGCCATCTTGTCTAGTAAGTAGTCTCAAGGTAGTCTAGAGATACCAAATAGAAGTGTAATGCAGCTGCCTATCTTCAAGGTCATCCCGTCTGATATCAAATGACAATGCAGCATGGAGATAGGATTGCTTATGTCTTTAAGGCTTTCTGCTGCCCAGAAAGTTTGGCATTTGCACTTCCTCATTGCATTTCATTCATGCAGTTGTATGCCCATGCATCTTAGTTATCAAGATAGGCTACAGAGCTGGGACTCTACACTTTAGAGAAGCATATACTTAGAGATGATCTGATTGAGGTTTATAAGATGATGAAGGGAATAGATTGTGTTCAAGATGGCTGTTTGTTCCAATTAAATAGGGTACGAACAAGCAGGGGTCAGAATTTTAAGTTGTATCAGGCCAGATCGCGGTTCGATGTCAGGAGGTGGTTCTTTTCCCAGAGAATAGTGGACCTCTGGAACAGGCTGCTGGCTCGTGCGGTGGACACCAATTCACTGAATTCCCTCAAGCGAGAGCGGGACCTGTTTCAGGCTGGGGCGGAGATCACCTTTTACAAAAAGGGTATGTATTCCAAGGAATTCAGGGCCAGAATGATCTGAACTAGATTCGATCGCCTTGATGGGTCGGAGAGGAATCTCCCAGCTTTTCTTCCCCAAATTGGCCTGGATTTTTAATCTGGTTTCTCGCCTCTCCCAGGAGATCACATGGTTTTTGGGTGGGGTGGGAGAGTGTATATATAGTGATACAGAAGTATCGCAATTGTGTGGGACAGGCTGGATGGACCAGAGAGGGTCTTTTCCTGTCCGTCATTGTTTGTATGATAAGCATTTAGTGCCCTGGTTCTCTCTCACCAGTGCTACACTGGCAACCTCTTGTTACTCAAAAGCATAGTTTATCAGAAAAAGATTTAAAGTTATTCAGAGCAGACGTTCTGACATGCCTACTGATAGCAAGTGTTTGACATTCATAACAATACTTTTGACTTACTTTAACTAATTTCTTCAGGTCAGACATCTTCCTGATATCCCTCTAGATCCGCTGGATTCTTGAGGTAGCATTCGCTCCTGTCCGCCATTTCTTCCCATTCATACTGCATCCAGTATTTCCAGGAACAGTGGCCAATTCTGCCAAAAAATTAGTTGCCTCTTTCTCTCACTCCCTGTAGAAGCACTGCTAGCACCTGGTCATCAACCCTACACTTTCTCAGCCTTGGAGCCTCCATTGCACAGGAATATTTTGCAGTAACAATGCGCCCTGCACTATTGTGGGGATTTAGATGACTTATTAGCACTACTGACAGCTGCTGACCCTTGTTATTGGTGGTGCCGCTCCATTGGTCAGCCTGCTGTTCGACCATTATAATGCCCAAAACCAGGTTAACGGGCTTGACTTGTAACTCCCCAAAGCAATGCTCAGTTAACCCTTAAATAGTGGTCCAACAGCAATCTCATGGCTTATTTGTCGGAAGTAATAATAACCATTAAATTTCCAAATGAATAGCTGCTCTGGCATACTTCCACTTTCAATTCCATCTGCCATAAATGATTAGCTTGGCAATGAAACAAATGTATTACAGGACCAAATAATTCCCACCTTAAGTAGCTTGTCTGGTTAACTTACTACTTCCAGTTCAAACCCTGATTAGACTATATGTAACTCTGGGCTTGTTCTGCACTTCCAAATTCAAATTCACCATCACTGATTGATAATATACAGTGCAAAAAAAACAACTCACCAACTGTCAGCTTGGAGCAAAATCTCTTATCCCAAGGGACTGTATGGCACATCATGAAAACACATTAGGGCCAATTCCAAGGTCTTGTACTCCCAGCAGGGAGCTGCACTCACAGTGTGTGTATTGTGGAAAATTGCAGATGCACATGGATTTTCCATCCATGAAGAACCATGGGCTGCACACCCACACCATTGACTCAAGGTGCACTTCCTGCAAGTACAGCTCTCTGCATGGAATCATATAATTGGCCCTCATATTTTCATCTCTGAGACCCACCGGGCCAAACTTCCTTTTAGGTTCCCCCCTGCCCTAGCCCTGAACTCACATCTTTCTCCAGTTTCTCTCTGATCTCCCCTCATGACCTCTCCACGCTCATCTTGTCCAGGAGACCCACCTCCTGCTCTCTCAACCCTATTCTCACCAAACTGCTGACCACCCAACTTCCTTTTCTGGCTCCCATGTTAGCTGACATTGTTAACGGTTCTCTCTCCTCAGGTACTGTCCCCCTCCCCTTCAAATCTGCCGTCATCACCCCTCTCCTCAAAAAACCAACCCTTGACCCCTCCATCCTTGCAAACTACTGCCCCATCTCCAACCTCCTTTTCCACTCCAAATTCCTTGAACATGTTGTCACCTCCCAAATCCATGCCCATCTTTTCCGCAATTCCATGTTTGAATCCCTCCAATCAGGTTTCCTCCCTTGCCACAGTACCGAAACAGCTCTCATCAAAGCCACAAATGACATCCTTTGTGACTGACAAAGATAAATTATCCCTCCTCGTCCTTCTTGACTTGTCTGCAGCCTTTGACACGGTTGACCACTCCATCCTTCTCCAACGCCTCTCCACCGTCATCCAGCTGGGTGGGACTGCATTCGCCTGGTTCCATTCTTATCTATCTAATTGTAGCCAGAGAATCACCTGCAACAGCTTCTCTTCCCACTCCCGCATCGTTACCTCTGATGTCCCCCAAGGATCTATCCTTGGCCCCCTCCTATTTCT
Organism: Squalus acanthias; assembly: GCA_030390025.1. NCBI lineage: Eukaryota > Metazoa > Chordata > Chondrichthyes > Squaliformes > Squalidae > Squalus > Squalus acanthias. The sequence continues at coordinate 68,442,871 of CM059437.1, forward strand.
CATCTACATGTTGCCCCTTGGCGACATCATCCGAAAACACAGCGTCAGTTTCCACATGTACGCTGACGACACCCAGCTCTACCTCACTACCTCTTCTCTCGACCCCTCCACGGTCTCTAAATTGTCAGACTGCTTGTCCGACATACAGTTCTGGATGAGCAGAAATTTTCTCCAATTAAATATTGGGAAGACTGAAGCCATTGTTTTCGGTCCCCGCCACAAACTCCGTTCCTTAGCCACTGACTCCATCCCTCTCCCTAACATCTGTCTGAGGCTGAACCACACTGTTTACAACCTTGGTGTCATATTTGACCCTGAAATGAGCTTCCAACCGCATATCTGCAGCATAACAAAGACCGCCTATTTCCACCTCCGTAACATCACTCCGCCCTTGCCTCAGCTCATCCGCTGCTGAAACCCTCATCCATGCCTTTGTTACCTCTAAACTTGACTATTCAACGTACTCCTGGCTGGCCTCCCACATTCTACCCTATGTAAACTTGAGGTCATCCAAAACTCAGCTGCCTGTGTCCTAACTTGCACCAAGTCCCGTTCACCCATCACCCCTGTACTCGCTGACCTACATTGGCTCCCGGTTAAGCAGCGCCTCGATTTCAAAATTCTCATCCTTGTTTTCAAATCCCTCCATGGCCTCGCCCCTCCCTATCTCTGTAATCTCCTTCAGCCCCACAACCCACCGAGATATCTGCGCTCCTCTAATTCTGCCCTCTTGAGCATCCCTGATTATAATCGCGCAACCATTGGTGGCCGTGCCTTCTGTTACCTAGGCCCTAAACTCTGAAATTCCCTGCCTAAACCACTCCGCCTCGCTACCTCTCTGTCTTCCTTTAAGACGCTCCTTAAAACCTACTTCTTTGACCAAGCTTTTGGTCACCTGCCCTAATTTCTCCTTATGTGGCTCGGTGTCAAATTTTTTGTCTTGTAATACTCCTGTGCAGCGCCTTGGGATGTTTTACTACGTTAAAGGCTCTATATAAATGCAAGTTGTTGTTGTTGGGATGAAGGTTTCTTCTCTCTACCTGCAGTAATGGTCCTGTGTGACATTTTCAGGCAGTTAACTGTTTTGGTTTCCATAGCAATCACAGACGCCTTGCACGACCCCACAGAGCAACCCATTCCCCCTCCTACTGACAGCATAATAACCTGATGGTCGGTGTGCCTTCACTTCTAAATTATGACCTTTCCTGAAAGGAGACAGGATGCACATAACATAACTGATTTAGGCAGGAGACAGTAAAGCCTTGCCTTGCACCACACAAAAAAGTCAACAAAGCGACAGGTCTGAAATACCCTGCAGCGCGATTTAAGGTAATTTCATTGAAAGACCCAATTCCCATTTGACAGTAAAGTTATATTGTGGCAAAGGACATTCAACCGAACAGGTATTTGTTGGGCAGTATCTAAGCATTGCTGTTATCATCAGCGCGGTGGTCTTCAGCAACCTTGTATGTCGTGCTGCAAAAATTAATTCCCCGCCCCCACCCAGGCAGAGAAAATCCGTGCCATCATTACTGGGGCAAAGTGAAATGCTTTTAGCGTGTGTAGTTAACACAACACATCATGCTGCTAATATTATTCGGTGGTACCGCAAGCAGAATAAAATATTACCCGCTGGGCCTTTCAATGGCCAACACATAAATTAATATGATTTTCTCCTGTACTGCATGCTGAAACCAATCCAAACTTAGCAAGCATGATGATTAGAATGTGTATATTTATTCTGTGTGAGTTCAGCAATTTATATGAGCTTTAAGTACTGGTTGTCTCCGAGTCTGTAGAGCTACAGCATGTTTCATTATAATATAGACGAGGTTATTTTATTGCTCGTGCTTTCGAAACTGCATACTTTTATGTTCGGACGTGCAACTTGTTTTCTGTAATTCTGCACCTCCAACAACAGATATCAGCTTTGGCTTGTCCTTGAAGTTCAGGTGCCAGAAGCAATAAAGGTTAAAATTTGGAAGTTCGGAGCAAAAAGGGAAGTCAGCTGGAACATTTTCACCTAAAGGGTTCTAAAGTTACCAAAGAAGGCCATTGAAGCGGATAGTATAAATGGGTTTGAGAGAAAATTGGACCCATTTCTGAAAGGAAAGAGAGAGAGTGTGAGAAGATGTGTAAGTGGGGTTGAATTCTCAAAAAGTGACAGGCTTGTTGGGCTTAATGGCCCTTTTTGTACCTAATATTTTTATTTAGGTGTCAACCTTGACTCAGTGGTTGCACTCTTGTCTGAGTTAGAAGGTGGTAGGTTCAAGCACCAGTCCAGAGATTTAAGCATATAATCTAGGCAGTCACTTCAGTACAGTACTGAGGGAGTGCTGCACTGTCAGAAGTGCTGTTTTTAAAAAATGAGATATTAAATCAATCTGGCCTTTCAGGAGGATGTAAAAGAACCCATGGTACTATTCAAAGAAGAGAAAGGTAGTTCTTCTGTTGTCTTGGCCAACATTATCCTTCAACCAACATCACTAAAACAGATTATCTGGTCATTTATCTCATTGCTGGTTGGGGACCTTGCTGTGCGGTAATTGGCTGCGGTGTTTCCTGACGTTACAACACTGACTGCAATTTAAGAGTACTTTGTTGGCTGCAAAGTGCTTTGAGACATCCTGAGATCATGAAAGGCATTTATATAAAGGCAAATTCTTTCTTGTGTTCCTGTGTCCTTAATGACTCCTCTTCACCTGGGCAACCCACTCAACCCAGCATATTGCATTCCATTGTTCATCAATGGAGACAAGGCAACTAGCATTTATTTCACAAACCAGCACATGGTTATAGTTATGGAATGTCTATGTCAGAACCTAGTTGACTATCAGCAGATAGATGCACCAAAACTAGCTCAAGAACTCACGTGCCTTTAATTAACCTTGGAGCCTATTGACTGAGTATGGAAAAAACAAAATAAATTAACATTTATCAAATAAATTGGATTGTCAAAATCCCAGTGATTGTTCTCAACCTGTTTCATAGAATATTTTAATGTTTGATCCAGCATCTAAATCAAATCAGAGAATATATTGAAATATTTATGCAGTTAAATTAGTAATCACACATTTAATTGCAATCACAAGAGTCATCAATAAACAAACCCAATGGGTTCACTTTAAGTAAAAGTGGACCACATTTCAAAGAGCCTGTTTGTGGCCAATTGACCATAATACGTTTACTACTTAATAATTAAAGTAAGTGGCCAGACTTTGTAAATCATTTCACTAGCTATGGTTGGAGATGTGGTAACATTACAAACTACATTAACATCTCTCCCTTAATCGTTAGTTGTTCAAGCATAACTCATGGAGTTGTTACAAGAATAAGCATTGTAGCTAGATTTCCCAGCTTCCAGACCGAGTTCAGCTACATCAGGTTCTGCATTGCCACCTAGTGAAATTACTTCAAGGAGAAATTAATGTCTTTCTAAAACAGAATTCATCGGACATTGAATCCACCATATGGTGTCGTATCTCTTGCAAATGAGAGGACCCATACTGATCTGTGGATTCCCAGAACTTTATTTCTAAAAATAATAAGTCTTCACCCACAGAACAAATAAAATGTTCAAAAGCAAAAAAGCCAGTTTCCTGGCCCCAACCATCTCCTTTTCACTATGAACGTCCAATCCCTCTACACCGCCATCCCCCACCAGGATGGCCTGAGGGCACTCTGCTTCTTCCTTGAACAGAGGCCCAACCAGTCCCCATCCACCACCACCCTCCTCCGCCTGGCTGAACTTGTTCCCACATTGAACAACTTCTCCTTTGACTCCACTCACTTCCTCCAAATTAAAGGTGTTGCTAAGGGAACCCGCATAGGTCCTAGCAATGCCTGCCCTTTCGTGGGATATGTGGAACATTCTTTGTTCCAGTCCTAATCGGGTCCCCTCCCTCACCTCTATTTCCGGTACATTGATGACTGTATCGGTGCTGTTTCCTGCTCTTGTCCTGAACTAGAAAATTTCATTCACTTTGCTTCCAATTTCCACCATTCCCTCACCTTCACATGGTCCATCTCCGACTCTTCCCTTCCTTGACTTCTCTGTCACCATTTCTGGGGATAGGCTATTGACAAACATTCACTACAAGCCCACTGACTCCCACAGCTACCTGGACTACAATTCCTCCCACCCCACATCCTATAAGGACTCTATTCCATTCACCCAGTTTCTTCGTCTCCGTCGCATTTGTTTTGACGAAGCCACCTTCCATACTAGCGCTTCCAATGTCTTCCTTTTTCCTCAGCCGAGGATTCCCCTCTACCGTGGTTGACATGGCCCTCGACTGTGTCCGTTCCATTTCCCCACTTCTGCTCTCACCCCTTTCCCTCCCAGAACCACGATAGGGTTCCCCTTGTACTCACCTTTCACCCCACCAGCCTCCACAATCAACGGATCATCCTCCACCACCTCTAGCGTGATCCCACCACCAAACACATCTTCCCCTTCCAGCATTCCAAAGGGACCATTCCCTCCGCGACACCCTGGTCCACTCCTCAGCCATCCCCTCCCCTTCCCACGGCACCTGCCCGTGCAAGCGCAGGAGATGCAACAACTGCCCTTTTAGCTCCTCCCTTCCCACTGTCCAGGGCCCCAAACACTCCTTCCAGGTGAAACAGCGATTTACTTGTACTTCTTGCAATTTAGTATACTGCATTCGCTGCTCACGATGCGGTCTCCTCCACATTGGGGAAACTAAATGCAGATTGGGTGACCGCTTTGCAGAACACATCTGTTCAGTCCGTAAGGGTGACCCCAAGCTTCCGGTCGCCTGTCACTTTAATTCTCCGCTCCACTCCCACTCTGACCTCTCCGTCCTCGGCCTCTTACACTGTTCCAACGAAGCTCAACATAAGCCTGAGGAACAGCACCTCATCTTTCGATTAGGCACTTTTTAGCCTTCCGGCCTCAACATTGAGTTCAACAATTTCAGACCATAACCTCTGCCCCTATTTTTTCCACATGGCAGCTGTTGATGATTCTGCCAGTCCCATTTACACCTCTTCTAGACTCATCTTCTGTTTCTTTACTTGTCCTGTTACCATCTCCTTTTGCTTTGCACAATCATTCTTTTTGTCATTTAATCTTCCTGCCTTCCACCCTATCACAGACCTTCCCTTTTGTTCTTTCCTCCCCTCACCCCTTTCCCTGCCTCTGCACCTGCTTAAAATCTGTTACATCTCTAACTTTTTCCAATTCTGACGAAAGGTCATCGACCTGAAACGTTAACTCTGTTTCTCTCTTCACAGATGCTGCCTGACCTGCTGAGTATTTCCAGCATTTTCTGTTTCTAAATAAAATGTTCATGTCACTTAATCATCAACTAAAATATTAATCTTGGTATTAGGTTTAGAATGGAGAAGCCATTGTTAAATTCTAATAGAAAGAAAGGAAAAATAAATAATTGCATTTATATAATGCATTTCTTGTTTTCATAACATCCCAGAGTGCTTCACAACCAATTAATTACTTTTGAAGTGTAGACACTGTTGTTAAGCAAACATGGCAGCCATGTTGCACACAGCAAGGTCCCACAAACAGCCATAAAATCAATGATTGGTTAACCTGTTTCTGGTGGTATAGGTTGGCCAGGACACCAGGAGAACTCCCCTGCTATTCTTCAAATAGTGGCATGAGATCTTTTACGTCCACCTGAACAGGCAGATAGGGGGCCTTAGTTTAATGTTTCATCCAAAAGACAGCTGCTTTGACAATACAGCACTCCTTCAGTACTACACCAAAGTGTCAGCTGAGATTATATGCTTAAAACCTGGAGTGAGGCTTGAGCCCACCACCTTCATTCAGACTCAGTGGCACGCGTGCTGACAAGCGGACACAAATACATTTGTATCTCTTCCTCTTTTACGTATGCCCAGCAGAATGTCAGGAATGCTCACTGCAAGCAACAGTTTGACTATCAGAATTAACAACAGAAAACGCTGGAAAAACTCAGCAGGCCAGGCAGCATCCGTGGAGAGAGAAACAGAGTTAACGTTTCAGGTCGAAGACCTTTCGTCAGAACTGGAAAAAAGCAGGAAATGGGATAGATTTTAAAGCAAGTTAAGGGGCTGGGAAAAGGGGGAGGGATGAAAGAACAAAAGGGAAGGTCAGTGATAGGTTGGAAAGCAGGAGAGATTAAGAGACATTAAGAGATATTCAAGGCAAGAGGAGGTGGTAATGGGACAGGTTAGATGAAGTGTGAATTGCACTGGCAGAATGAAGGACAGCTGCCATGTGGGAGGGAAGAAAAAAAGGCCAAACAAAAAGTGTGGATAAAAAATATATATGTGATAGGGGCCGAGGTTATGATCTGAAATTGTTGAACTCTATGTTGAGTCCAGAGGGCTGTAGAGTGCCTAATCGAAAGATGAGGTGCTGTTCCTCGAGCTTACGCTGAGATTCCGTGGAACAATGCAAGAGGCCGAGGACGGTGAGGTCCGTGTGGGAATGGAGCGGTGAATTAAAGTGACAGGCCACCGGGAGCTCGGGGTCCCCCTTATGGACTGAATGGAGGTGTTCCGCAAAGCGGTCACCCAATCTGCGTTTGGTCTCCCCAATGTAGAGGAGACCACATCGTGAGCAGTGAATGCAGTATACTAAATTGCAAGAAGTACAAGTAAATCGCTGTTTCACCTGGAAGGGGTGTTTGGGGCCCTGGACAGTGGGAAGGGGGGAGGTATAAGGGCATGTGTTGCATCTCCTGCGCTTGCACGGGAAGGTGCCGGGCGAAGGGGAAGGGGTGCTGGGGGTGGTAGAGGAGTGGACTAGGGTGTCACGGAGGGAGCAGTCCCTACGGAATGCTGAAAGGGGAGGTGAGGGGAAGATGCGTTTGGTGGTGGGATCACGCTGGAGGTGGCGGAAATGGCGGAGGATGATCCGTTGCATGTGGAGGCTGGTGGGGTGAAAGGTGAGGACAAGGGGAACTCTATTGTGGTTCCGGGAGGGAGGGGCAGGGGTGAGGGCAGAAGTGCGGGAGATAGAACGGACACGGTCGAGGGCCGTGTCAACTACAGTAGAGGGGAATCCTCGGTTGAGGAAAAAGGAAGACATGTCGGAAGCACTGGTATGGAAGGTGGCATCGTCAGAGCAGATGCGGCGGAGACGGAGAAACTGGGAGAATGGAATAGAGTCCTTGCAGGAGGCGGGGTGGGAGGAAGTGTAGTCCAGGTAGCTGTGGGAGTCAGTGGGCTTGTAGTGAATGTTTGTCAATAACCTATCCCCAGAGATGGAGACGGAGAAGTCGAGGAAGGGAAGGGAAGAGTCGGAGATGGACCAGCCTGACTATCAGCCCTGATATGCAGTTCCTCATGGCTAGAACACCATCCTGCAGGACATTAACATGTTCTTACCACTAAACACTGGCCCTGCAGAATATAGAATCATAGAAGATAGGAGCAGGAGTAGGCCATTCGGCCCCTCTAGCCTGCTCTGCCATTCAATGCGATCATGGCTGATCATCCAAATTCAGTACCCTGTCCCTGCTTTCTCCCCATATCCCTTGATCCCTTTAGCCTTAAGAAATATATCCAACTCCTTCTTGAATCTATTTAATGAATTGGCCTCTACTGCCTTCTGTGGCAGAGAATTCCACAGGTTCACCACTCTCTGGGTGAAGAAATTCCTCCTCATTTCTGTCCTAAATGGCTTACCCTTTATCCTTAGACTGTGACCCCTGGTTCTGGACTCCCCGACCATCGGGAACATCCTTCCTGCATCTAGTTTGTCCTGTCCTGTCCTGTCCTGTCAGAATTTTATAAGTTTCAATGAGTACGTTGCTCTTCAGTTAGACCAATGATCTGGTATGGCTCAAACACTGATCTGATTTCTGCACACCTCAAAGAATATTTCCTCATGTTAGTATATACTTGAGCTTCACATTTTTCACTTGGTCCATTTTCTTGTATATTAAATAAAAGAGCCAGATAGCTGGGAAGTGTCCAAACATCAATTCAGTTCTAAGCAGGGAAGGTTGAGGAGCTATTTTCTTGCCCACTCTAGACAATGCTTAGACCATGACTACAATTTATATCGGCAGGAAGCCAATTCCATAGTTACTGGTTTTGCCACTAGTTTTTGGAAGTCTGTAATAAAGGTGGGTTCTGTTTAGATCAGGATTTATGGAGTTGTGCCTTTTACACAGGATTGTACTGCACTCTTTCGAAAGGGATCTCATAGGTCAGGCCTTTATAGTCTGCTTGGTTGTTTACTGAGCTGTACTTTTACTTTTGTTTTGACACCTACAGCCACTTTGCAACCATGCAAAAGCTGTAGTTCAAATGCACCCTTAGACAGGTTCCTGGAGGGGATTTCACACCACAGAGCTGTAGTGCACTAGGTCATCTTCTCAGTTATACTGCCACTTTTGTCTTGATGTATACTCAAATCATTGCTAGCGTGCAAAAGTTGTATTTCAAATGCACACATAAAATGGTAAATATTGGTCGAATCATATATTGATTTAGCTCCTATTTAGAGAGAACCACATCCACAGTATATGAGACAGCCTTTCTATGTAGCTTAAGTGAACACGTATTTATATAGAAACAACATCGATAAGAACTAAAAGATCTTGCCAGTTTCATAATTTCACACTCATATAAAATCTACATTAAAAAGACAATTCAGAATCTTGTTGATAATTGTGACCTTGTTATTTCAGTCCACAGTTTCCAAAAGGCTAATCAAAGATGTGTTGTTCTCTATTGTATTCTGCATGTTCTTAAATTCAAATTACATAATACTGAGATTTCAAGGACACCTGATTATAATTGTATGACAATCAGGCTAGTTCCTTATCGTTAATGTCCTTTATTTTGTATATACAGGAATTATGCACATTGTGAATTGCATATCCACAAATCCATGTCGCCACAGATACTGTACAAAATACATGAGACTTTTTTTGCTTTTACTGTAATTATATATTTTTACTTATTTCCTACGTAATGTATTTTGTTCCAAGCTCTATTTTTAAAGTAAAAACAGTTCTCAGAGTTAACGTTCATTTTTCCTTTAAAAATATTATCGGTGGCTCAGCAATGCCACTGTAATTTATAACTGTTATTAGTAAATTACAGATACAGCAGTTTAGACAACAGTTTGCAAATTTATAAACACCTCTCACTAAAAATGACAGAAATGAGAAGTCGCACAACACCAGGTTATAGTCCAACAGATTTATTTAATTTTACAAGCTTTCGGAGCTGTTCGCTCCTTCCTCAGGTAGGTTAGCAGTGAGAGGGCTATGCTCTTACCAAATTAGCAGAACCAATAATTCAGCTTGCGACCGATTTGAATGTTAACAGTAACACCGAGCACTCTAGGTGCCGGGTCTTTGTAGATGTTTGTGTGTCAGTGCGATGCCGTTCTGGTCTCCACAGACAGAGGGCGATGATCGTTCATGGATTCACTTCTCTGAAACTGGGAGTTTCCCGGCTCAGACAGACACGGCCTTACACCATTCTCCCCATCGCCTTCGTGGAAAGGATTGAAATTATAGGCTCCGTTATGATTCACGTTTCTTCACAAGAAATGTTGGCGGCAGTGTGTAAAGTTGTCTCTCCACAGATGCTGCCTGGCCTGCTGAGTGTTTCCAGCATTTTCAGTCTTTATTCGAGATTTCCAGGATCCGCAGTATTTTGTAAAGTTCACTCACTCGTTCCAGTAAAAAATTGAGAGGTCGCACAACACCAGGTTATAGTCCAACAGTTTTATTTGAAATAAAACTGTTGGACTATAACCTGGTGTTGTGCGACCTCTCAATTTTGTCCACCCCAGTCCAACACCGGCATCTCCGCATCGTTCCAGTAAGACAGCGAGTCAGAAACTCATCTCAAACAATGAAGTGTGGAGGATAATATTTTTTAAATGTTTGCAATGTAATGATGGAGCTAGTTTTCATGGGAAGACTAAATCTGTTGGAGTTTTTTTTGGATAATCGTCAGGGGCTTTAATCACTTTATAGGCAGACTGTAGATTTTAACAAATCCAGTCCACACCACAGGGGCTGCTCTGTCAGTACTGGGCGGGGCTGAGCTGCGGCTCTGTGTCCGGCCCGATGGATGTGACTGGAGTCTCTCTCTCTGCTCCAGTGTGGACCTGTCACAGGCTCCTGTTGCATTTCGCCGGTGCCGAAACCATCTTGTTGGGACACAACCTGGGGACTCCGGGTCAGCAGACAACTGAGCCTCGAATTCAGCCTTTACCAAAGAGACAATCGCACAAGTCAAGGCGACAGGGGCTCCCGAGACACTCACCTGACAGATTAGAAAATCCATACTTTTTAATCTGGGTAAAATTGCGCCGGTCGGATTGGATCTGATTGCTTCATAATCTGCGAGTTAACTGTAAAATATGAAGTACATCTATTACCTAAAACCAGAAGGCTGTCATTATAAAATCAAAGTGCAAATGCTGAAAATTTTAACCAGAAACACAAAATGTTGGCGACATACAGCGAGCCGGTCAGCATCTGTGGGGAGAAGAGACAAGTTAACGATTGGGGTGTGGGCCTTTAATTAGAACTGGGGGGAATATCACAGATGGACAGCATTTCTTTTAAAAAAAGAACAGAACAAAGGGGAGGAAGAGGGGGAAACACGTGAGTAGGCGAGGTGGTGGGGTGGGTAAGGCAGCTTGAAATAGGGGAAACTAGTGAAGTGGAACCGAATCCAGCTCTAAGATCAGGCTGACACCAAGGGTACCGAGCACAGTCAGCAGGCCAACCCCCAGAAACACCAACACACCCATCTCACAGCTCCTGCCACACATACAGGGGGAGCTAAGGTTAAAGTATTTGGCCAGCTATTCCCAGCTGCTGTCTGGTTCTGCCTCACTGAAGCTCTCGGGTTGATGCCCCCTTTCTGTCTAGGGTGGGCTTTTGAGCATCACAGCTCGAGAACAGCGTTCAGTTTATTGAAATGTTTAACTTCTCACTATGCCTGACACAGGGTCCGTCCCAAACTTGTATGTCCCCTGTAATAAAGTTCTTGATTTTGTGGTTGTTTTTTTCCAGCCCGTTTCAAAACATGGCTTCAACATTGCTCCTGTCACCAGGCTGGCCACTTTAATGCGTGCCATCATTCTCCCTTTACATTTACAATTCATTATTCGACCCAATCCTCCAAATTCACAATGCGTTCTCGGCTGCGTCAGGGCAGTGGTGAGCGATTAACGGGCAGTGCTTTAAGTCTTTAACGTCTAAATGACGATGGATCAACAGTGGATAAAGTTGAGTTTGATGCAGTCTATTTTCGGTGTCTGTGCAGTCAGATTCAAAGGGTCCCTTGCTGGTGCACTCGCCGTTTGACTGTGATACCCACCCACCTTGTCCGAGTCTATTTCATGATAATCTGGTATCCGGCCTAAAACTGTCCTGTTTCAGATTTGTACTGACAGACATCACCACCTGGCGGACGCTTTGCACAATGACGCCCCCTTAGCCGCGACATGGGTTGGCAGATAAAAGTAGTAATTGGCAGCAATGTTGTATTACATTGTTACATAGGCCCGGATTTTGCGGTCAGCGGCGAAGGAATGACCCTCGCCCTTCACTTCGCTGACAGCTGCCCACAAAGATTTGACCGACTTTAGAGAGGAGACTTCCAGTCATCAGGCCTCTACAGGGGATCTGTGGCGTCTGTGAACAGGGCAAGCAACAGTGAGGTTCTTCGACCAATCGGATTGAAGAATCCTCACTGAGCCACACAGAGTCCAAACCAGGAAGTATAAAGCAGAAAATATAAATTAGAAAGCGAAATAAAGATTGGGAAATACAGATGGGATTAAGGGAAAGAGATAAAAGAAACAAACAGAAAAAGTAAAACAAGTTACTTTAATTTTCTTCTGAGGGAATGAGACTCCACACCTGTAAAATTAATTTTTCAGGACCAGAGAGATTATTCAGCAGTAATTATCACTTATTATGCCATTAAAAACTCACTTACTCCTGAATGCAGTATCCCTACCATTTTCAGCCATCTTTAGTGTAGAACTAATGGGTAAGTACCCCAAGTTCACGCCAATACAGTGATTTCAATGCTGAATCTAGGGACTGCAACAGCGCACCCTGTGGAGGAGCAGGGCATCTCTGACAGAAACCTCTGGACTTCCACCTTTAACTGATTATGTGCAGACACCAGAAGTTACTGTCAGGTTTATTACAGCAAAATCCAGGCCAATATATTTACAGCACAGAAACAGGCCATTCAGCCCAACAGATCCATGCTGGTGTTTATGCTCCACACAAGCCTCCTCCCACCCTTCTTCATCTAACCCCATCAACATATCCTTCTCGTCCTTTCTTCCTCATGTGTTTATCTAGCTTCTCCTTAAATGCATCTATGCCATTTGCCTCAACTAATCTTTGTGGTATAGAGTTCCACATTCTATCCACTCTCTAGGTAAAGAAGTTTCTCCTGAATTCTCAATTGGATTTATTAGTGTCTATCTTATATTTATGGCCGCTAGTTCTGGTCTTGTCCACAAGTGGAAACATCTTATCTACATCTACCCTATCAAACCCTTTCATAATCTTAAAGACCTCTATTAGGTTACACCTCAGTCTTTTTTCTAGAGAAAAGAGATCCAACCTGTTCAATATTTTCTGATCGGTTTAACCGCTCAATTCTGGTATCATTCTCATTAAAAAAAACAATTTCACCTTCTTCAGTGCCTTTATATCCTTTTTATAAAATGGAAACCAGAACTGTTCACAGTACTCCAAATGTGCTCTAACCAAGGTTCTATACAAGTCCCACTCCGGAAACTTGAGCACAAAATCTAGGCTGACACTTCAGTGCAGTACTGAGGCAGTGCTGCACTGTCAGAGATGCCATCTTTTGGATGAGACATTAAACCACAGCCCTCTCATGTAAAAGACCTATTGTCCTGGCCAATATTTAATCCTCATCCAACAGCATTAAAAAAACAGATTATCTGGTCATTATCTGTTTATGGGACCTTGCTGTGCATAAAGTGGCTGCCGTGTTTCCCTACAACAGTGACTACACTTCAAAAGTAATTTGTTGGCTGTAAAGTGCTTGGGACATCGTGAGGTTGTGAAAGGTGCTATATAAATGCAAGTTCTTTCACCATTTGAAATAGTAAAGCCTCAGTAGTTAAAATGTTTCTCAATGAACAAAGGTGCTCTCAGAGACGGTTCACCTATTCGCTGAAACCAGAGATCTACAGAAACAGCCAACACTGTCTCTGCTTCAGCAGGGATCGTTACTGCCAGCCTGCTTCAGAAGAGGGGCACACCCAGAGCTTTATTCAAACAGCTGCCTGTATTCTTTTTGCTAAGAGTTAATCCTCCTTTGTAATTATTTTCCATTTTTATTTGCCAATTTTCCCCTCCTCTCCTAAAGGCATTGACTGTGAGGGCGGAGTTTCATGGGAAGCATTTGTTCTCTGGTTCCTCACACCAAAGTGGGCCTTATTTACATGTGAGCCTTGGCAGGGGTGTAGGCCGTAAACTTAAAATTGTACACAATTCTTCCAAACCCTCTGACACACAATAGGAGAGACCAGGGCCATGCTCCCCTTGGAAAAAAAAAATTTTTACATTGAAAATGGTACATTCTGGTTAATATTAAAATCTTTCTTACTTCACAATTGATAGATTTTTAATCTAAAAAAAATGGGGAAATTTAGTGAGATTTGAATTTATACATATTCAACCAGACCATCACATCCCCTAAAAGTTATCTCAACAGTCATTCTCCTCTCTTCACAGAGCTACTCCCCTCTCCCATTCAAAAAAGTGCTCCATCCCTCCGGCCGTGTCTTCAGCTGTCTCGGCTCTAAGCTCCGGAACTCCCTCCCTAAACCTCTCCGCCTCTCTACCTCTCCTTCCTCCTTTAAGACACTCCTTAAAATCTACCACTTTCATCAAAATTTTGGTCGCTCGTCCTAATATTTCCTTATGTGGCTCAGTGTCACGTTTCATCTGAAAATGTTCATGGGAAGCACCTTATGATGTTTTACTATGTTAAAGGCGCTATATAAATGCGAGTTGTTGTAGTATACCAGTGGGATTGTTACGACATTCCTATAGTTTCATGGTCACTTTCACTGATACCAGCTTTTTATTTGCGGTATTTCAAAAAAAAATTCAATTCAAATTCTCAAACTGTCATGATTTGAACTCATGCTCTGGATTATTAGCCCAGTAATACTAGTCCAGTAATATAACCACTACGCCACTGTGCCCCTGTATTGGGTGGAAGAGGGAAAATTAGGGGTTTTTTTCCTGGATGAATGAGCAATAATGGGCCGAATGGCCTTCCTCATCTATATCGATCTTGTGATTAATGCCTTTCACTAACTGTGCGTGGTCTCTCCCTGCCCACTCGTGTTTGCTGAGACATTTATGACACAGATACCTGGTGTAGATCATTAACCTCTGTGCAGATCAATTTAATTTAATGTGCTCCCAATGTAAAGGGTAAAGTCAGCTAATTGCTATTTTATATTGAAAGGGGCAGACAGGTGATTTTTTTTTTAAACTGTATTTTTGTTGCTATGACTCCAGTCACAGTTGTTACTCATTTTCCATCCACTGTTATAGTAGGGAAATGTATAACAACAGTAAGGCACACAAATGGTAACACAGCTGCACAGGACAATACTATTTTCTAAAGTGAGTTAAAATCATCCAAATTGGGCCAATACTGAGGTAGTCAGGAAGATATTCCAAATTTCCCCAATTCATATCACTATGAGTTTTAGCTCAGTTCATCTCATATTCCTAAATGATTATCTTTTAATAATCAGCAGTGTGCGTCATTTCCCACAGCGTGTGTAAAATTCAAATTTCATGTCCTTGATAACTCAGCTAGTATCTCTAGCGAGTAGCTGGGCATTACAGATCAGAAGGATCCTGGGTTCAATCCCTGGTCTGTGCTCAGTTACCTAATCTCAACCCAGATGAGGGCAAGGGCACTTCAATTGACCTTAGCGCCCTTGGTTGGGGATGGGTAAAATCAGCCGGGATTCTCACTCCTGATCAGATAAGGACAGCTCACCTGCCCTCTGTGATAGTATAGCCTGACAACTCGTTCTGTCAAAACTTGTGTGTATGAATAATCGACATTTGGTTGAGGTAATGGAAGGCAACTGGCATCTGTAGTACTAAACACCAGCCAAGTGTCAACACTTTTAGGAGCGGAGGGGAGAACATTGGCAAGGAAATAAATTCATTCCTTTGTAATGAATACATAAGAGATTATACAGTTGGCAGTGTCTTACTGAGGTTGTTTCAGTACACAAAAGGCCATCATAAGTCATTCATACTGTGGGTGACTTATGATGGCCTTTTGTGTACTGAAACACCAATTAAATAACTTCCATGGTGCATATTACTTTTGCCATATTGTAAATTTATTACATCTTTAAATGAAAACATTAAAGCAAATGAGTCGGATAAGTGAGCAGCACAGGAGACACCAAGCGGATGATTGAATGCAAAGGAGCATTGGGAACAGCGAACAAAACATCACTGTGTGGCATGTGAGAAAGACTGATTGAATGAATGCAAATTATAGAATAATGCAGCACAGAAGGAGGCCATTCGGCCCATCATGCCTATGCTGGCTCTTTGAAAGAGTTATCCAATTAATTCCATTGCCCTGCCCTTTCCCCATAGCCCTGCAGATTTTGCCCCTTCAAGTATTTATCAATTCCCTTTTGAAAGTTATTATTGAATCTGCTTCCACCACCTTTTCAGGCAGTGCATTCCAAATCATAACAACTCGTTGCATAAAAATATTTCTCCTCATCTCGCCTCTGGTTCTTTTACCAATTACCTTAAATCTGTGTCCTCTGGTTACCAACCCTTCTGCCACTGGAAACAGTTTCTCCTTATTTATTCTATAAAAACCCTTCATGATTTTGAACACCTCTATTAAATCTCCCCTTAACCTTATCTGCTCTAAGGAGAGCAATTTCAGCTTCTCTAGTCTCTCCACATAACTGAAGTCCCTCATCCCTGATACCATTCAAGTAAATCTCCTCTGCACCCTCTCTCAGGCCTTCACATCCTTCCTAAAATGTGGTGGCCAGAATTAGACACAATACTCCAGCTGGGGCCTAACCAATGATTTATAAAGGTTTAGCATAACTTCCTTGCCATTGTACTCTTATGCCTTTTTATAAAGCCATGGATCCCATATGCTTTTTTAACAGCCTTCTCATCTTGACCTGCCACCTTCAAAGATTTGTGTACATACACCCCCAGGTCTCTCAGTTCCTGCACCCACTTAAAAATTGTACCATTTAGTTTATGTTGCCTCTCCTCATTCTTCCTACCAAAATGCATCATTTCACACTTCCCTGCATTAAATTGTATCTGCCATGTGTCTGCCCATTTCACCAGTCCACCTATGTCTTCCTGAAGTCTGTTACTATCCTCACTATTTACTAAATTTCTGAGTTTTGTGTCATCTGCAAACTTTGAAATTATGCCCTGTATACCCAAGTACAGGTCATTAATATATATCAAAAGGAGCAGTGATCTTAATACCAACCCCTGGGGGACACCACTGTATACCTCTCTCCAGTCTGATAAACAATCATTCACTACTCTCTGCTTTCTGTCTCTTAGTCAATTTTGTACCAATAAGGCCACTGCCCCTTTAATTCCATGGGCTTCTATTTTGCTAACAAGTCTATTATGTGGTACTTTATCAAATGCCTTTTGAAGGTCCATATACACATCATCAACCGCACTACCCTCATCCACCCTCTGCATTACTTCATCAAAGAACTCAATCAAGTTAGTCAAACATGATTTACCTTTAACAAATCCACACTGGCTGTTATTTATTAACCCATATTTTTCCAAGTGACAATTAATTTTATCTCAGATTATTGTCTCTAAAAGTTTCCCCACCACAGATATTAGCTTGACTGGCCTATAGTTACCGGGTTTATCCCACTCCCCTTTTTTGAACAGGGGTGTAAGATTTGCAATCCTCCAGTCCTCTGGCACTGCTCCTATATCCAAGGAGGATTGGAAGATTGTGGCCAGAGCCGTTGCTATCTCCACCCTTACTTCCCTCAGCAACCTAGGATGCAACCGGGTGACTTTTCTACTTTGAGTACTGCCAATCTTTTAAGTAGCTCCTCTTTATCTATTTTTATCGTATCCAATTTCTCTACTACCTCCTCCTTTACTGCGACATTGGCAGCATCCTCTTCTTTAGTGAAGACAGATGCAAAGTACTCATTTAGTACATCAGCTATGCCCTCTGCCTCTGCAAGAAGATCTCCTTTTTGGTCCCTAATCGGCCCCACCCTTCCTTTGACAACCCGTTTACTATTTATATGATTATAAAAGACTTCTGGGTTCCCTTTTATGTTACTTGCTAATCTATTCTCATACATGTATGTTATGTATTGTTTTAATGCATTTCTACTGCAACTTTAGCAGGACTGCAAAGTGGTTCCAGCTTTGCAGCAATGCCAAAGTTCAGCATAACTCCAGAGTTGGGTCTCAACGTGATTCTGGAGGGAGTGGTGGAAGGCCTTCCAGAGAAGTCAGTCTCATACCATTTGGGTTTGACATCACTTGGAGTACAGTGATATCAATCAATATTGGACTTCAAAAGCCTGAAGATTGTAAGATTGAGGAAAGACAGAGAACTAAGGAGTTTCAGTTTTGAGGTTCTGGGCGAGATTAAGTTAGAGCATTAGACAGTGCTATAAGTCTTGATTTCAACACAATTAGAACTCAAGGAGGAAGAGTGGCATCTCGCAACTAAGGAGTACCAAGAGAAGAAAGTTCAGAGCAGCAATGATCATAGTAGTATTGAGAAAATAGACAGAAACAAGAAAGCAAAATACTGTGGATGCTGGAAATCTGAAATAAAAACAGCAAATGCTGGAAATACTCAGCAGGTCAGGCAGCATCTGTGGAGAGAGAAAGAGAGTTAACATTTCAGGTCAATGACCTTTCATCAGGACAGGAAACGTTAGAGCTGTAACAGGTTTTAAGCAAGTACAGAAGCAGAGAAAGGGGGCATGGGAGGAAAGAACAACAGGGAAGGTCTGTGATAGGATGGAAGGCAGGAGAGATAGAATGACAAAAGGGATGCTGGTGCAAGGCAAAAGCAGATGGTAATGGGACAAGTAAAGAAAAAAAGATGGGTCTAGAGGAGGTGTAAATGGGAACAGCAGAATCCTCATCAGCTGCCATCCAAAAAAATAGGGGCAGAGGTTATGATCTGAAATTATTGAACTCAATGTTGAGTCCGGAAGGCTGTAAAGTGCCTAATCGAAAGAGGAGGTGCTGTTCCTCGAGCTTACGTTGAGCTTCATTGGAACAGTGAAAGGTTATGATAACGAGACAGAGATTGGAATCTGAAGGTGAGAGAGGGAGTTTCTAGCAATTAGACAACAAGCTTTTTCTTGTATCTGGTATATCAAGTCCAGGAGAGCAGGAGAGATATCAGAAGAGAGTCCCCAGAGATAGGAGCAATACTTGAGTCTTGGTAGACGTAAACATTATAGAGAGGGAAGAGTTGCTGAAGTGGAAAAAGCAAGTTGGTGTGGCGGATCGCCACCTAAACGGGCATTATCCACTTTTCCGTCTGTGGACAATATATCGATGCACCTTCCTTTAAGGCACCTTATCGTTAAGGCAGGAGTGGGCGGGGCCTCAGGGTTTTTCCAGAGAACTCTGGGAGCAGTCTGTTCAGCCATTTTGTACCATGCAGTTGGATTAAAGAAGTCTCTTGTTTTCCACACATGGATTCAGCCTTAATTCGTGTTTCGCGGCAGCCTCAACATTGGTGACCCCGACGCTCAGAACGTATTCCGAGCACTGCAATGGCGGACACGAATGCAGTTTCCGTGAAACTGCCGGAGTTTTGGGAAAACCAGCTCGAAGCCTGGTTTCTCCAAACTGAATCTCGCTTCCGGCTGCAAAGCATCACCACAGATGGGACGAAGTATGACTATCTCGTCACATCACTCGGTAGCGCCACAGTTTCGAAGGTTTGGACAACGCTGCAGAACCCACCAGAGGAAGGCAAGTACGCACATCTCAAGACAGCGCTCCTTAAAAAATTTACGGCCTCGGCATATCAGCGAAACTGCCACCTCCTCGACCTTCCAGGCCTCAGTGATGCCTCACCGTCAGACCTCCTCTCCCACATGCTCTCCCTCACCGACGAGAGCCCACCCGGATCCCTCTTCCGCACGCTGTTCATCTGCCAGCTCCCTCCCAGCGTCCGCCCAGCGATCGTGGCGTCCGGCCTCACGAACCTGGAAGCCCTGGCCGATGAGGCCGACAAGCTACTGTCCGCTCACTCCAGCCGCGACGTCACTCCGGACCTGGCAGCCAATGCCTGGGCGCGCCCCTCACCGGCCACCACAAGGGCCTGCCACCAGGCCCACGGGGCCTTCACGCCCCACTAACCCGGGCCACTGTTACTACCACGCACGGTTCGGCGCCAGGGCACAACGGTGCACACCTCCCTGCTCTTTCAAGTCCGCCCCCGTACCAGCCCCCGCGATGGCCGTGGGCCACGCGGGCTCCCTGCTGTACGTCACGGATGACAAAACCGGCCGCCGGTTCCTGTGCGACACTGGGGCTCAGCACAGCATCATCCCGGCCTCCTCCCTCGACATCCAAAAGGGCGAACAAGGACCGGCGCTGGCTGCTGCTAACGGCTCGGAAATCCGGACGTATGGCACCCGGACAGTCACCCTCGACCTTGCTAGTCGCCGCTACCGATGGGAGTTCATCACTGCCAAGGTGCTCTCCCCTCTCATCGGTGCAGATTTGCTGTGCGCCCACGGCCTACTAGTAGACATCCCCCGTCACCGCCTCATGGACATGAACACCATGTCCCCCATCCTGGGCGCCATGGCCCCCCGTCAACCCGCCGACATGGCGTCACAGTGCCACGCCCAGGCCACGGATGACTACTCGGCGCTCCTGGCCGAATTCCCGGCCCTTACCAATCCGACCTTCTCCGCGGAGGCCGCCAAACACGGGGTGGAACACTTCATCCCCACCACACGCCCCCCAGTGTACGCCCACGCCCGCAGGCTGGACCCGACCAAACTGGAGATCGCGCGGACCGAGTTTGCCACCATGGAACAGCTCGGCATCATCCGCCGCTCCAACAGTCCCTAGGCCTCCCCACTCCACATCGCCCCCAAAC
The DNA here is from genome assembly GCA_030390025.1 of Squalus acanthias. NCBI lineage: Eukaryota > Metazoa > Chordata > Chondrichthyes > Squaliformes > Squalidae > Squalus > Squalus acanthias. The sequence continues at coordinate 68,463,052 of CM059437.1, forward strand.
CAGGCGGAGGTTGGCGCCCCTGCGGGGATTGCCACCGCCTCAACGACGCCACCACCCCTGATCGGTACCCCGTGCCGCACATTCAGGACTTCTTGGCTAGACTGGCTGGCCGCTCAGTCTTTTCCAAGGTCGACCTGGTGCACGGCTACCACCAAGTCCCCGTCCACCCCGCGGACGTCCCCAAGACGGCCGTAATCACCCCCTTCGGCCTGTTCGAGTTCCTGCGGATGCCCTTCGGCCTCAAAAACGCGGCCCAGGCATTCCAACGGCTCATGGACTCGGTCCTTCGGGACCTGAAATTCCTGTTCGTCTACCTGGACGACATCCTGGTAGCCAGTTCCTCCAAGCAGGAACACCTTGAACACCTTCACATCCTGTTTGGGCGCCTCAGCGACCACGGGCTCATCCTCAGCCCAGCCAAATGCCAGTTCGGCCTGGACAAGATTGACTTCCTCGGCCACCACATCACCCATGCTGGGGCCATTCCCCTGCCCACCAAGGTGCAGGCCGTCCAACAATTTCCCTGCCCCACCACCATCAAAGGCCTCCAGGGGTTCCTCGGGATGGTGAATTTCTATAACCGCTTCATCCCCAAAGCGGCGTCCCTCATGAGGCCCCTGTATGAAGCCCTCCGGGGCAGGAGCGGCAAGATGGCGGTCGAATGGACGGCAGACGCGTCCGCCGCCTTCGACTCCACCAAGACCGCGCTCGCCAACGCCACCCTGCTTACGCACCCACGGCCCAATGCCAGGGTAGCGCTCACCACGGATGCCTCCGACCACGTGGTCGGCGCCGTGTATGAGCAGTGGGTCGACGGCGCCTGGCAACCACTTGCCTTCTTCAGCCGCCAACTACGCCCCCCGGAGGTCAAGTACAGCACCTTCGACCGCGAGCTCCTCGCGCTGTTCCTGGCGGTCCGCCATTTCCGGTTTTTGCTTGAGGGCCACCCCTTCACTGCGTTTGTCGACCACAAGCCCCTGACATTCGCAATGGCAAAGACAACCGACCCCTGGTCCGCCAGGCAGCAGCGCCAGCTCGCGGCAGTGTCCGAGTTCACCACGGACATCCAACACGTCTCCGGCCGAGACAATGTGGTAGCCGACTGCCTCTCCCGCCCCGCCATCCACACCGCACACCTGGCAGTCGACTACGCTCAACTCGCAGCAGACCAGATCACCGACCCTGATCTGTTCTCCACACCCACCAACCTACCAGGGCTACGCCTGGCCGACGTCACCTGTGGCCCGACCGCAGTCATGGTCAAGTGCGACATATCCCTATGTCAACCTCGGCCCGTTGTCCCAGCGTCCTGGCGCCGCCGGGTATTCGACATTCTCCACAACCTCTCCCACCCCGGCGCCCGCGCATCCATCAAATTGGTAGCCAACCGCTTCGTCTGGCGCGGCCTTCGCAAGGTTGTGCGTACTTGGGCCAACTCCTGCCTAGCCTGCCAACGGGCCAAGGTACAGCAACACACGAAAGCACCCCTCGAGGAGTTTACCGTCCCCTCGCGGAGATTCGACCACATCCACGTGGACATCGTCGGGCCCTTGCCGCCGTCGCAAGGCCACACGCACTTGCTGACCATCGTTGACCACACCACACGCTGGCCCGAGGCAATTCCACTGACCTCTACCACCACCGCCGACATCGCCAGAGCCTTCGTCAGCACCTGGGTCGCACGGTTCGGCGTCCCCTCCGACATGACGTCGGACAGAGGTCCGCAATTTACCTCTGAACTCTGGACCGCCATCGCACGCAATCTCGGGGTGACCATTCACCGCACCACAGTGTACCACCCCCAAGCCAACGGACTGTGTGAGCGGTTCCACAGATCCTTGAAGGCATCTCTTCGAGCCAGCCTCCAGGACGGCGCCTGGACCGACCGACTTCCGTGGGTCCTCCTCGGCCTGCACACCGCGGTTAAAGAAGACCTCCACGCATCGGCAGCAGAGCTCGTGTACGGTCAGCCGCTGCGTGTACCCGGCGAGTTCCTGCCCACCGCCACGACACCCTGGTCAGCCGACCAGCAACGCCACGACTTCGCCTCACCGGCGCTGCAGTTCGCCCCGGTGCCCATTGCCCGACACGGCGAATCCACCTCACACGTCCCACTAAGCCTGCACCAGGCACGGTTTGTTTTCGTCCAGCACGACGCCCACCGCGGACCCCTTCAACCCCCATACGACAGGCTCTACAAGGTGCTACAGGCTGGGGACAAATTTTTCACCCTGCAAGTGGGCGACAGGACCGAAAAAGTGTCGGTTGACCGACTCAAGCCAGCACACTTCGGAGCCCGGTGAGCAGATCCCTGTAGCTCGTCCACCTCCACGCGGCCGACCTGCCCTCAAGCTGGTTCACCCGGCTGCTCCACGCCCGGCCGTTCCACGTCCACCGGCGTCCTACAAGAGCCGCTCCGGCCGGCCCATCAGACCGCCGCACCGTCGCGTCCACACCTCCTAAGCGGATTCTGGGGGGAGCTGTGTGGCGGATCGCCACCTAAACGGGCATTATCCACTTTTCCGTCCGTGGACAATATATCGATGCACCTTCTCTTTAAGGCACCTTACCTTTAAGGCAGGAGTGGGCGGGGCCTCAGGATTTTTCCAGAGAATTCTGGGAGCAGTCTGTTCAGCCATTTTGTACCATGCAGTTGGATTAAAGAAGTCTCATGTTTTCCACACATGGATTCAGCCTTAATTCGTGTTTCGCGGCAGCCTCAACATTGGGATGAAAAAGAAAATCAATTTTTGTGGCAGTAACAATAGCAATGTAGGAATTCCATTTGAGATGAGAAGATGTAGTAGGGGTCATTTTCAACTTCAACTGAGGTGGAAACTGGTAGTAGCAGATTGGCCACTCTTTATAAACTCCCACCCCCGAAATTCCTTTCTATTGACGTCAATCAAAAGGAAAACTGACAGGGTGTATAACAGGTAGCCAATCCGTTACCGCCAGTTTTTTGCTACTGACACAGTTGCAATTTACCCCCATTGAGGTCAACAATGGCAATAGATGAAGAAGGACTAAGTGAAATTATTAAAAGCTAAAAGGTGGTAGCTTTGCTTAGACATTGTAAAGACATGGAGGGCTGTGTCATTGAAGAACTGAAAGAAAAATGTCACTGGCCCATCAAAAGGCATGTAGTGATTGAGCCAACGCACTGCAAGAGGAATAAGTGCATTGAGAGCATGTAGTCTAAGGAAAGTTAATGAATGTATAGCGGAGTAGTCAGCAAAGGATGGATAGGCTTTGATGATGAATGCTATGAAGAAGGAACATTAGCAGAATGGACAAAGCCCTGGGGAACCCCAGAGTGAATAGGAAAAGAGTCACAGGATAACCGATCAGCTACAGTACATTTAGTGATTTAAAAGGAAAATTAATCACCATGAATATAGTGGATTATGCCTGAAGTTTCAAGATGAGAAATAATTTGAGTTAACGCTACCTTCCATCAATTTAGAAAATACAGATGTAGTGGCGAAAGATTGGTAATTGGGAGAGGAGGAGGGATCAGCTTCATTAGGGATAGGATGAACACAAACATATTTCCAAAGAGAAGGAAAGATAGATTAAAATGAAGAGAATCTGAAAAGTTGGCTTTGGAGGGGAAAGTTCAGTGGCTCACATTTTGAGGAAAAGAGGGATGCCATCAGGACCAGATGTCCAGAAATTGGATGGCAGGGATAAAACTTGCTGTCAGCCATAGTGATAGAACATAATAGAGCAATGGAAAAAGGTTCGTCAACATGATCATCGAGATTAGAGTTGGAGGAGTGCAGCAAAAAGGTCAGTTTGTAGCAACCATGAGGACAGAAAGGGCGATACATAGGATTTTCAAGAAATAGCTTTGACAAGAGACTAGAAGGAACAGCCACTGGAAGGGCAGGAAGACAGCAGTTTTTTTTCAATTAAGTTGCATTTGTGAGTTCTAAAAGTGGACTTACAAAGGTTAGGAGTAGAAATAAGGTATGATTAGTAGAATTTTTATGAGAAATGGCAGAATGGCAATTCCATCACAAAGTTTACTTGGGAAATGCTAACATGATATATATATATATATATTAAACAACTGCATAGCCTACAAATAATTCTGGGTGGTATTGTAGTTTGCCAATTTTTACAACACAAGTTGAAAATAATATTGATAAAGTGCAGTGCAGATTAGAAATCACATCAAATCACCCCAAAAACATCACACTTTAACATCATATTAAACAGAAAAGTTATTTATTTTCCAGAACACTTCCTCTTGGAGTTCAGTAGGTTAAACAATAGAACTGGGCCTACCCAGCTTTCTTCCCTGTTCAGCAAAACATTTCTGCCTACTTCTCATTCATCCCTCAAGTAAATTACTGCCACTTTTAATTCTAAATGGGTTTCACTGCTTTTTCTATGGTTTATATAGTTTCACTGTAAAAGGGTTTTCATGCTTAGTTCTGAAAACAGGCAAAATATTTTAATGCATATTCGAAAAATGTCAATCATTTTGAGATTGCACAGTGAAGCACCGTAATGAAAATCCAAGCATTGTGCCCGTCATTTTCCACACAGTGTGTTTGCAAATCAGCTGTGTCATTGTGGTTAGTGAGCTGGTTCCACACAAGGAGGACTGAAAAATCTGTTATTAACTGCAGTTTTAACGGAACAAGAATTTAAATTTTTTTATGTGGCTGACAAGACTCCAAGATACACATTTAAGTGGCCCGTGAAGCTAAAACTCTTGAACACTCCACCTGTCTGATATTCTGCCCATCGATCAACTTTTGAACTCATGTAATATCCTCCTGCAGTTGAGTTACAGTCTGATCACATGTTAATTTGCTAAACAGAAGATTTTGAATTTACAGTTACATTTGCTGAGGGGACAGTAATTTTGGCGGTTGCTAAAAACTTACTGACTATAAATTATTGCAATAAAATACATTTCACACTGATAGGGTCATTCGCAAATGTAGATCACTGCAAAAAATCTCCATACACTCACATATAGGGGGAGGGGCAAAATCATCACTGCGTATAGTCACTTCTGAGTTCTGTTTTACTTCACAGACTTGATATAAAAAGATGGCCAACGTTTCTGTTGACAGTGACAATCAAAGGGGTCAAAGTTGAATACCTATTTTTGTATTACATATTGATTCTGAATCTATAAACATACCAATTTTACTGAAAGTTGTGGTGGTTACATCCATTCTAATGCAAGATGCATTTGTGTTTGAATTTTTTTTTAATTTGTTTATGGGATCTGGGCTTCGCTGGCAAGGCCAGCATTTATTGCCCATCCCTAGTTGCCCTCGAGAAGGTGGTGGTGAGCCGCCGTCTTGAACCGCTGCAGTCCGTGTGGTGAAGGTGCTCCCACAGTGCTGTTAGGTAGGGAGTTCCAGGATTTTGACCCAGCAACGATGAAGGATCGGTGATATACTTCTAAGTCAGGATGGTGTGTGACTTGGAGGGGAACTTGGAGGTGGTGGTGATCCCATGCGCCTGCTGCCCTTGTCCTTCTAGGTGGAAGAGGTCGCGGGTTTGGAAGGTGCTGCCGAAGAAGCCTTGGCGAGTTGCTGCAGTGCATCTTGTAGATGATACTCACTGCAGCCATGGTGCGCCGGTGGTGGAGGGAGTGAATGTTTAAGCTGGTGGATGGGGTGCCAATCAAGCGGGCTGCTTTGTCCTGGATGGTGTCGAGCTTCTTGAGTGTTGTTGGAGCTGCACTCATCCAGGCAAGTGGAGAGTATTCCATCACACTCCTGACTTGTGCTTATTAGTTTATGTGTGAACTTTGCATGTGAACCAAATTGGTGTGAATGCAAAGCACATTGATCTGAATGCAAAAATGTACTGGCTCATCAGGTTGTTGGCTTTATTGTGTGTTAACTATAGGTCTGACCTCATTCTTCTTCAACCTATGCTGCAGCAGTTGCAACAACAGCAACTTGCACTTGTACAATGTCGTTAACATAGCAAAACACACCAAGGAACTTCGCAAGTAGGCAGGGGATGGTCACTGAGCAGGAGAAGAGCTATGGAATGTGACTGAAGGCATGATGAAGAGGTATGTTTTGAGAAAGTTTTTGAAAATTGAGAGAAATGTAACAACACCGAGGGATTTAGGAAGGGCATTCCAGACTGCAGGGGAAATAATTTACTTGAGGGATCGGTGATAAGTAGGTGGAACTGTCTTGCTGAGGAGTATTTGATGCAATTAAAAATGTTTCTGTCTTTATTTTGAGGGTACCGATCACTCTATTATTTACCCCCAATTGCTCTTCCCTGGCTACATACCAACTGATTACCAGTGCATTGCTGAGAAGGCAGGGGGGCAACCTGCTCTCAGGCCTCCTCCTGAGCAAGTCATAGAGAGATAAATGAGATCAACCTCGGAACAAATGTTTCTCTGATATTTCCTTCCTTCCTCCACTTGGCAATTTGAAGAAGTGGGGCTGGGGGAGGAAACGAACCTGTGTTCACCACTCTATGATACCATGGACCGTTGCCTTCTCCAGTTTAGCTAGCTTACTCAAGACACTCTTTTTTTCCTATGGGTCCATTACACTGCAAGTTTAGCATCAGTGAGAAGCACCTTTAGCTTTGCACCTACACTTGTGTAGTGTAAACCAGGAGTTAAGGCCCAAACTCACTCCGAAGGAAAGCGGAGTGAGACTCCATTCACAGGGAGCCTCCCGCTCATCAGGCCAGACTCTGATTCCACATTCAGGCTGCATGTATACTTTAACTGGTGGTATGAAGTAAAAGCAATTCACAGAGACACTATGGTTATACTGCAAATGCACCCTAAAAGTCAATCTATTTTAAAACATTTTCCACCATTCTACACAAACTCCCTCAATACATAAACCAATTAATGTCTGATACAATACTGGGTAGATATAAATCAAAGCAATCAATCAACAGAAAATGTAAAATCATGAAGAGGAAAGTATATAATTTAACTGCAAGCAAGTTGTACCCGTTCATGATAATAGTAAACCTTGCTACTCGCAGGCGGAAGATTTAAAATCATTAACATTATATTCAGTATAGTAAAAACAACAATAATTTACATTTGTACAGCGACTTTAATGTAGTAAAACATCCCAAGGCCCTTCATAGGAGCGTTATCAGACAAAATGTGACACTCAGCCATAAAAGGAGATATTAGGACAGGTGACCAAAAGCTTGGTCAAAGAAGTAGGTTTTAAGGAGCGTCTTAAAGGAGGAGGTGGAGAAGTGGATTGGTTTAGGGAGGGAATTCCAGAGCTTAGGACCTAGACAGCTGAAGGAACGGCTGCCAATGGTGGGGCGAAGGAAATTGGGGATGCACAAGAGGCCATAATTGGAGGAGCACTGAGTTCTCGGAGGGTTGTGCGGCTGGAGGAGGTTACAAAGATATTCAAGGGCAAGCATGGAGTGATTTGATAACAAGGATGAGAATTTTAAATTACGGCGTTGCCGGACTGGGAGCCAATGTAGGTCAGTGAGCACAAGGGTGATGGATGAACAGGACTTGGTGCAAGTTAGGATATGGGCAGCAGAGTTTTGAATGAGCTCAAGTTTATGGAGGGTGGAAGATGGGAGGCCAGGCAGGAGAGCGCTGGAATAGTCGAGTCTGGGAGTATAAAAAGCATGAATGAGGGTATCAGCAGTAGATAGGCTGAGGTAAGGGCGGAAACGGGCGATATTACGGAGGTGGAAGTAGGTGGTCTTGGTAATGGATAGGATATGGGGTCGGAAGCTCAGCTCAGGGTCAAATAAGATGCCGAGGTTGCAGTTTTTATATTCAATATAGTAATTTAAACATGAAAAATAAGGAGTAAATCATCTCTCCTTATGGATTATTTTGAAGTATGTGCAGTGAAGCACAATATTTAAATTTAATCAAAACAGAGCAGCAAGTGGTGAGACATTGCTTCTAACAAATATTGGGCAGTAGGACCCAGAGGAATCCTTCACAGGAACTACAGGGAAGTCTCGCAAGCCGCACTTACCTTCTTCTCCAGTGACTGCAATTGCATTCTACATCACTATCGCGCTAAACGGATCACCGTCGGAGATCAGAGCTTCAATCGATTAAAAAAAAACGTGAAGCCAGTTTCCTCCCGAGAACTTGTGAGTTTGGAAAGCTGTAGATCTGCTGAACCCAAGGAAGAAGTGATGGGATCGTCACCTTCACTGCCCGCTTGGGAAGTTCGCAAACTTACGGACGCAACCGGCTGTAAGTACAGGCGCTTGTTTTCAATATAATTGTAAATTAGTGGAGTTTAAAAGTGAAAATGCCGAATAATCCAGGAGTCTGGTGAAGGTCACGCAACAAGAGCCATTCGCAACGTATTTCCAAATACGGAACGGATGATAAACATTGGGTAACTGGGTCGTTTTCAGTTCCCAGTTCTCTTTAATCGCAGTCTATATCTCAAGGGCTGAGAATGAATGCATTTGTTGCACTCAAATATATTTCTTTGTCAGTTTCCTCCCCTTCTGGCTCCTTTTTGGATTGTGGTTTCAAACGTGCAAGGTGTTCTCTGGTACTTCGCCCAATTGGCCGTTATTGACACGCGGACAGTGAGTAGTGACCGGCTAACTGGCCATGGGGGGCTTCACAGCCGAGCACAATCCTTCTGAGGTCCTCACACCTGCGATCAACACGCTGCCCGGTAGCGATCAGGAAATCTGGCTGCTTTTCTGCTCCCAGCTGAGAGATGCTGAGGCTTGGTGTTGCACCCCAGCTACTGCCTGGGTGACACCAGCTGGGGCTGAGCACAAACTAGGGAATCAAACCTCCTGGTCGGCATAGCTCAGGCACTCACTGGATAAACTCTCACAGCCGTAGAAGATCCTGGTCCTTAGCTGCTTCCATTCAACTTGGCTCTATCATAATGATGTGTTATTCTGTGTGTCAAACGCATTGCACAGTACACCTGTAGCACATTTGCTGCATTTGAGTAATTCCTAATAGTATTACTGTAAATAGTCCCAACAGCTGTTTTTTTGTGTACTGTATTATTTACAAGCAGATCGTATGGCTTCGGGACAATCTTACCTAACCTGGAACAAGTAGGGCAGAACTTATATAATTACAGTGAACGGCAGCATCAACACGAGCAGCCTCTCCACCCAAAACTTATGCTGTCTGTTAAGTCAATGAAACCAAACACCGACTAAAAGGAGTCTCCCCCACCCCCACTAGGCGCTAACCAAAATGACACCACCACGATACAGTTCCTCCTCCTCCTCGACTCAACAAATAAGGAATTGTGTAACAGGGGCTTTACTTTTTCCGAATTACGTCTTCTTTGTCAATATTTAAGGAAATAATAAAAATTCGCATTACCTAAAAAATCCTCCAAAATATAGTCGCTGTTCCTAGCCAGTTTTAGGTTTCATTATTTATTCAATTGATGACACATCAATGCCGCTTTGCAGTTGTTCAACCTCACCTTTTAGTTAAATCCAAAGTACACTGCCCCCAACAAATAACCATCACTTGGAAAAAAAATCCTCCCTGTAATTAACAAGCTTCGGGAATATATAATTTGTCACCTTTATTTATCTTTAGAACACTGAGTCAAATATGAGGGTGTTACTAACACCATTAGGTTTCAGTCTGATAGCAGGTTGTATAAGTGCAGATTGTGTAAAAAAAATATGCAGGAATGGAGGGGTCACCCAGCTTTCACTTGATTTTACATGAACTAAGGCCCTGAAGTTATGCAGTGGGATGTTATTGTATGAACAGTTAACAAACACATTCAATTGAAATTGCTCCCTTGGTTATTTTAAGAAAGAAAGACTTGCATTTATATAGCGCCTTTCACAACCATCGGATGTCTCAAAGCGCTTTACAGCCAATGAAGTACTTTTTGAAGTGTAGTCACTGTTGTAATGTGGGAAACGCGGCAGCCAATTTGCGCACAGCAAGCTCCCACAAACAGCAATGTGATAATGACCAGATAATGTGTTTTAGTGATGTTGATTGAGGGACAAATATTGACCAGGACACCGGGGATGACTCCCCTGCTCTTCTTTGAAATAGTGCCGTGGGATCTTTTACGTCCACCTGAGAGCAGACGGGGCCTCGGTTTAACGTCTCATCCAAAAGACGGCACCTCCGACAGTGCAGCACTCCCTCAGCACTGCACTGGAATGTCAGCCTAGCTTTATGTGTTCAAGTCTCTGGAGTGGGACTTGAACCCACAACCTTCTGACTCTGAGGCAAGTGTGCTACCCACTGAGCCACAGATGACACTTACCGGAGATATTAACCTATTTAAAATAATAGATTGGCCCAAAAATTAGTGCCGCTACGCGAGAGTACGCACTGTGTACTCTCGCGTATTCTGTCTCCAATTGCCGGTTTTCTGCATGCACTGCGCATGCGCTGAAAACCGGCACTTGGTGAATTCAAAAGGGGGCGGTTCCTAGGTGAACCGCGTGCGCGCTACAGGCTGCGCGCACGCAGTGCACTTAGTGCTTTGAACGCGCAGGTAAGCATGGAACATTTTAGACAAAGAAAGGAGGCGTAAGACCCTCTTTTAACAAGGTAAGTAGTTAATTAAGTATTATTTTGAATTTTTTTTAACAGGTATATCTTTTTTAGAGACTTTAAAGACAGGTAAGTTTATTTTTATAACTTTTTAAAAGATTTTAAATTTTTTCAAAAATTTAATTTTTTGTTTAAAATGGTTAATTTATTTAACTATACTTATTTTATTAATGTGATGGTTTTTTAAAAAATTTAATTGAGGTTTAGCTGTTCTTTTGGGGAGTATAGATTCATAGCTTTGACAGCACTTATGTGAAAGCTATGAATGAAAGATGGTGTGCTGCCATTGGCTCTAACTGAGTCATGTGATCCCACAGCTCGCACGAATTGACTGCGCCTGTGGGATACGGAAGCGCTGCACAGCTGCTGTCCAGAACATCAAGTTCGTGCGAGCTGGGACTGAAAAAGCCAGCGCGCAGTGAGAGATCGCGGGGAAGCCTTACCCTCACACGAAGGCTCCCTCACGAATTTTTGGGCCATTAACTTTAATAGATGCTGTGGGTGTACTATTACCTGATCTGTGCTCACAGTATGCACCATGAGCACTGATACAGAAAATCTCAGGCAGTGTATGAAACAATGTGAAGAGTTTAGGGTGGGATGTTCTCTGTATGAATGTAATATCTCACACAGAGAATTTCTTTCTTCCCAGTTTCTTCGGAACAAATTGAAATCCTCCACAGAAGGTTCTTGCACCTAAGTGATGGGAAATCTACAATGAGGTATTAGTATTGTTCTGGCTATTGTAATTTTATAACAACATTTAGACCAGAACTTTTTCCCCATGGTGGAGTACCTGCTTGTCTACATAAAATGCTCATCCACTTTATTTTTACAGCAAAAGTTGCTTTGATACCATACCGGATCTGGAGTGTAATCCCATTAAGTCAAGAATTGTCAATTCATTTTTTGATGGGAGGTAAGTCTTCAGTTCAGCTTTTGTAAATTAAACTATTTATAAATATCACATCTCTGATTGTGAAACAAAAAACTGGCTGTTAATACACTTGGTGGGTTAGCCCACTCTGCTTTCATCTGTGAAATCTGGTTACAAATCCAACTCAGACTGATAGAATGGAAGTCTCCTCACTGTGCTAGCTGCGATTGAGCAATCCTAGTTGCTTCTGAGTAGATGTAGGCACACAGTACAAAACTGCCTCCAAACTAGAAATCTTAGAGCGACCACAAGGGTGGCTGGTGTGCAAACTGGAAATCGCAGCGTGCAGCAGGAAGTGTTTTTCTAGGTTGGGATTGAGATGCATTGATACAGTAGGGCAAAGAGGGACTGTAATCTGTGCTGTACCTGATCTGGGAATAATGGGTGTTTAAAATGGGAAAGTGTTCCATTTCTTAGAACAAAAATCACTCAACTCCAGCAGAATAAGATCAAAATATTAAAAATATTTCAATTCTTGTGACAGAATAATTCCATCCTAATTTCTACGTGTATTGTCCTAGAAACCTGGGACTACAATCGAATGGAACAGTTGAGGAAATCACATTTGAAAACTTCCTGACCACTTTATCATATTTCCAACATGTGGATGACAACCACCCAAAAGAGGATATAGAATACTGGAAAACTGAAAAACTGAAATGTAAGGCACTAGTAATAATATTTTATCTTATTTGTGCACTAGTAAATCATGAATTAAGCAATGTAATAAATATTATATAACTGTAGGAACTAGAAACAAAAGTTGCCTTATTGAACTAACTTGGAAATCTGCAGTCTTCTGAGCTGCTTGTTGCCTGTTATAATCAGTGGCATTTCAGCTCAATGACGCATAGCTGTCAACATTGTGATAATGGTAACTTGTGCGTATGAAACATGCCTCATGCCCAAAATGTAAAATGTGGAGAGGACAAGTGAAACATTCAGCCATCCATCCTACAAAGTTAATTGTTCCTCTAAACTCCACAGTTGTGAGTTGTTGGCCTTTCTCCTGCTTTACCCAGCTTCAGAACTGTTAAGAAATTATTTGCTCACCATATCTCATTATTCTTGAGAGTGTGTTTTCTTTTACACATCAGTGAATTTTTTTTTTATGTTTCTGATGGAAGTTCCTGAATTAAGTGGAGAGAGGAGGGATTGACGGATTTCCTTCCAACAGCTATGGTTGGAAGGAAAGTAGGTGATTTATCAGAAAAGAATGGGCTTGTTGGGCCTAATGGATCTTTCTTCTGCTAAAAATTCCTTTCTTCCTATGACGAAGACATGACATTCTGCTTATTCTAAATTTAATGTCATACTCCTCAGTAAAAATGTTATTGCCATGATAAAAAAAAAATGCAGTAAAGTTCTAATTTATTTATTTTAATTGAGGGAAAGGCTCTCTGTTTTTCACCTCATTCCTTCATCTCTATGAAGCATGTACTAGTAGTGCCAGTGAAGCCCTCCCACCTCACTGTCCCCACCTCTACGCAGAACATTAGACCAAGGAGGGCAGTCATACGAGAAAGTGCTTAGCTTCTATTTGGTACTGCCTCACAGCAATGAGACTGAGATCAGGAACTTAGGAGTGTGGAGTATTGCAGAAAATTGCCCCTGTCCGGACAAGCTATGGCACCACATATTAGTTCTCCAAACACTGTGCCACTGTACCATCTTTTAATTTACAATTGAAGGTGGCTGTCACACATTTGGGTTTTTACGCTAGATATTTTCTCTTGTTCAGCGTTACTGACCACTCCCGTAACCATAACATTACGTCCCCTGTGAATGCACTTTTTCCTGTCCAATATCTAGGTAAGCAATAGTGAGACCCAGGGAACAAAACAGAGAACCCTTACTCTGTATACCGGTTACAGGAATGTAACACGTGCTGCCACATGATTCTCCTCGCATTGAAAATTAGGCTCAATATATACTCTTACCAGACTGAAATTCAGGCTTTGAACCAACAAATGGCTTTATTTAAATAAAATGGGTGAATGAACAGTATATAGTATAAAACAGTGAATCACGCATCTTTCTACTCTTATCAATACATAAAATAATAGCTACTACAAACTTTCTCTCTAAATGTCGACGTTAAAACATAAAACATACTGTGCTGCGGAGCAGATTACAGCCTCAGAACTGACCTGACTGTTCTGCTGGTCAAACAAACTGAAAACGTAGAGTGGTTCTCTAGCTTTTAGCTGGGCAATTGACACTGACACAGTGAATACAATCCCAATTCCTTTGAAGTTATACAAAAGGCAATAGATGACTGCATCTCTCATAATTACATTAGATCAAGAGCGATTCGCAGAAGGCTGCATTTCTCTTGTGAATGGATAGCAAGTCTTTGACAATGGCAAAGAACTCCGCGATTGAATGCAATGACTGCGTATTTTAAATAATTTACACCATGGGTGTCCTATTGTGCTTGCCTTAGAAACTCGTACCTTAGGAAGCCATTGCAGCAAGCTTGAGTCGTCCCTGAGTTGATAGCTTTTCTGTTGAGAAATAGCCTGTGTGACCTTGTATGTTAATCCTTTACATGCTGTTTCCAGCAATATAAAATACAAATTAAATATTCAGATTTTTGACACTACTACATATAAAACAATTTGCCTGAAATTAGGTTCCACCTGAGAAGTTCCTCATGGAATATTGCACAAGCTAAATGGATTTGTGTGTGTGGTCAAACAGTTATAAATTGATATCGCTGTGTGAACTGATTGCTGTGCTATTTATACTTTTGAGGAAATGCAAAGATGATTAGAACTTAATAAGGTGGAAACCAAACAATTCACCCCATAAACCATATTTCTTGTTGTTTGATAAGTTTACCTCTTTTCCTCTTAAGTCCCTCCTCATTCACCTTATCTAGGCAAGAGTTCAAGTTATCGGCCTGTTACAAGGCTTTTGCCAATGCCTGGATAAGGAGGGGGCATGTCAGATAGTCTAGTGTGATCCTGCAATGTTGTTCTTTTTGGAGAGGGACCCAACCTTTGCTCAGCTGAGATCGTAACACTCACTATGTGGGAGTCACAGCTGGAATCCTCCATTCTACCACTCGTGGTAGAGGGACATCACTTCGAACATGATGCACTACCATGCCACTCACCAAATTTGCACTCAAGTTTATATCTATTCCCTGTTCAATCAAGAATATCTCAATTTCTTTTTGAATGTCTCAACTGTGAGGTGACAGTCTGTTCTTTAAATTAACAGCCATAAATGGGAAAGATTTACTTGATAACTTACGTTTAGCTTTCCTTCAATTATAGTCCTGTTTGCTAATTTTCTTCATTTGGTTCAATCCATTTTTCCATGGATTTCTTTCATGATTTTAAGAACTTGGACAGTGAATCAACAGCACACAGTTATCAAATTCCTGTTCCAGAAGCTAAACCTATATGGAAATTCCATTCATTGCAGAGATGTTGAGAGATATCCAATTTTGATAGTGGCAAAACTTATAACAAGGACGAGGATTTCACAAGGTTATTACTTTCAGTGGAGTACTATACTTTCTGCGGTTTTCTTTGTTTTTATCTTCCTCATGCACCGGTAGATCAAAGATTAGGAAAGGCAGCAAATATTACTCACTTAGCTGCAATCGAACACGATAAAGAGAAAATGCATCACACAATAGACGTGGCTTCAGGAACAGAGCGAGAACCTCAATGTAATACTACTCTTCACGGGACTGTTTTCCATTGTTATATGGTGCATCACGCAGACCAGGTGTGACACTGCTGTTGCACTCTCTTGATTCAGAAAAGCACAAACACACAACAGCAAACACGTGAAACAATTTAAAAATGTTTGAAAATATTTAAAGATCCACCCTCCTCTACGGCTTCTCCAATATCCTCACAGCGCAAGAGTCACACCCAGAAGAGGAATTGATCCATGAGAGGGAGCTGCCCTATTCTGCACACTAGCTTGTGTCAATATTTTACTTCATTCATGGGATGTGGCCGTCATTGGCAAAGCCAGCATTTATTGCCCATCCCTAGTTGCCTTTGGGAAGGTGGTGGTGAGCTGCTTTCTTGAACCACTGCAGTCCATTTGGTGAAGGATGTCCCACAGTGCTGTTAGGTAGTGAGTTCCAGGATTTTGACCCAGCGACGATGAGGTAATGGCCATATATGTCCAAGTCAGGATGGTGGTGACTTGGAGGGGAACTCGGAGGTGATGGTATTCCAATGCGCCTGCTGCCCTTGTCCTTCTAGGTGGTAGAGGCCAGGTGTTTGGGAAAGTGATGTCGAAGAAGATTTGGCAAGTTGCTGCAGTGCATCCTGTAGATAGTGCACACTGCAGCCATGGTGTGCTGGTGGTGGAGAGAGTGGATGTTTAAGGTGGTGGATAGGCTACTGATCAAGCGGACTGCTTTGTCCTGGATGATGTCGACCTTATTGAGTGTTGTTGCAGCTGCACCCTTCTAGGCAAGTGGAGAGTGTTCCATCACACTCCTGACATGTGGAGAGGCTTTGGGGAGTCAGGAGGTGAGCCACTCGTCACATAATATCCAGCCTCTGACATGCTCCATTCAATGGTGACCCCCAGGATGTTGATGGTGGTGGTTTCAGCGATGGTAATGTCATTGAATGTCAAGGGGAGGTGGTTAGACTGGGGTAGAGTTTCCGCTTTGGGTTCATTCAGCAATCCAGGCGGAGATTGCACCCAAAATTGCATCTGTTTTGAGAAGTGTTTTTTCTCTCGAGTTTCCGCTCAAACTAATTTGCATATTGCCAAATGTAAAATTTACCATGAACCAGTGTAATCAGGCAGCGTTTTAAAACTTAATTCTTTTCAAAAAAAATTTTGCTTTTAAACATATCAAGGAATACTTTGTAGAGTGGTAACCTGGTGCAGTTTGATTAATACAGCTGAAAATGGGTTTATCACAAAAAATAAGCATTGTTAATCACCATGTCAATCCACCACCTGTGAGTAACTCGATTTTAAATGATTGAAAATGACTTTTAAAAAGTATACAGAACCATTTGTTAGTTATATTAGGGTACAGTAGTCAGTACCTTAATAAATGAAAAAAAATTACACTCAAAAGCTTTTAAAACACGCCTATTGGTGTCCTTGCACCCAAAAGAACCAACATATTTTTAGGAGCTTCCTCGAAGGCCCGCAAACGAGTGCAATTAGTGGAAACTCCCAATAGTGATTAATTCACCCTGGGGGCATGGCCAGTTGTGTGGGCGGGGCCGTTTTCAGCATGATGTTTTTTTAAACTAGATAAAAAAATCACGGAAACTCAATTTGCGTTGAAAATAATTTGCGCTGAAAATTCCGCGATCTTTTGTCCTAGTTACACCAATTTCGGCCAAATTGCGTCAAAAGAAATCAGCGCAACCGAGCAGAAACTCCAGGCCACTGTTTCTTCAATTTCTGTGATATTTAAGAATGAAAAATACTAAAATTATTTACATCTTGTAAAACCAGAACACCCATGGAACCCATTGTGATACCACATTTAAACAACTCATGAACTTGATTGATATATATACGCTTGTATAGTTGGGTTGTTTAAATTCGGTGTCCTCTATGTATCCTGTTGATTTGGAATTTATCAAGCGAATTTAGTGCATCTTGTTATCCCTAAAACTTAACAACTGATAAATTTACATCCACTTTTAAAGTGCAGTGTGCAATCTGGTCGACTCTGCTTCCAACTAGATGACAATGGGTTCTTATTACCAGGACTGTTTGTCACCTGAATTTACCTGCCATTGTTAGGAGTAAGTTCTGTTCAGTCTTAGTGAGGATGCTCCATGTCAGGAGGATTCAAAAATCAATATGGCCATCTCACAGCATTGCAAGTGGCGCTTCTTGGCCATCTATGCGGCATTATTGATGGTAGATTTTAGAAATCCTTGGCCCACGCCAGTTTGAGAGGTTTTACAGGATCAAGCAGGAAAGAAAAGAGGTAAAATTATGAATAAAATTTAAAAAAGCCTATTATAGCATTTAAAGTATGTTCTTGGAGAGCGAGCTGAAACACACAGCATTTTCCATCTGTAAGAAAAGGAGCCGAGCCGAGTGCAGGAGGCAGAAATTGCAAATCATCCAAATTGTATGAATCATTGTTTAAAAAGTTTAAACTTTCTTACTTTTACTGAAATTGTTCAGTTTTTAATTTGTTTGAGCTTACTTTTCCGTGATTTGCTGCAACAACAACTTGCATTTATGTAGCGCTTTTAACGTCGTAAAATGTCCCAAGGCGTTCACAGGAGCGTTATCAAACAAAATTTGACACCGAGCCACATAAGGAGATATTAGGGCAGGTGACCAAAAGCTTGGTCAAAGAGGTAGGTTTTAAGGAGCGTCTTAAAGGAGGTCGAAGAGGTTTAAGAAGGGAATTCCAGAGCTTAAGGTCTTGGCAGCTGAAGGCATGGCCACCAATTGTGGAGCGATTAAAATCGGGGATGCGCAAGAGGCCAGAATTGGAGGAGCACAGAGATCTCAAGAAGGTTGTAGGGCTGGAGGAGGTTACAGAGACAGGGAGGGCCGAGGCCATGGAGGGATTTGAATCGAAGTGTTGCTGGACCGGGAGCTAATGTAGGTTAGCGAGCACAGGGGTGATGGGTGAACGGGATTTGGTGCAAGTTACAATACGGGCAGCAGAGTTTTGGATGAGCTCAAGTTTATGTAGGGTGGAAGATGGGAGACCAGCCAAGCGAGCATTGGAACAGTCCAGTCTAGAGGTAACAAATATATCGATGAGGGTTTCAGCAGATGAGCTGAGGCAGGAGCGGAGTTGGAGTCGGGCGATGTTACGGAGGTGGAAGTAGACGGTCCAGGTGATGGAGCGGAGTTGGAGTCGGGTGATGTTACGGAGGTGGAAGTAGACGGTCCAGGTGATGGAGCGGAGTTGGAGTCGGGTGATGTTACGGAGGTGGAAGTAGACGGTCCAGGTGATGGAGCGGAGTTGGAGTCGGGTGATGTTACGGAGGTGGAAGTAGACGGTCCAGGTGATGGAGCGGAGTTGGAGTCGGGTGATGTTACGGAGGTGGAAGTAGACGGTCCAGGTGATGGAGCGGAGTTGGAGTCGGGTGATGTTACGGAGGTGGAAGTAGACAGTCCAGGTGATGGAGCGGAGTTGGAGTCGGGTGATGTTACGGAGGTGGAAGTAGATGGTCCAGGTGATGGAGCGGATACTTGGTCGGAAGCTCATCTCTGGGTCAAATACAACACCAATGTTGTGAATGGTCTGGTGCAGCTTCGGATAGTTGCCAGGGAGAGGGATGGAGTCAGTGGCTAGGGAATGGAGTTTGTGGCAGAGACCGAAGACAATGGCTTCGGTCTTTCTAATATTTAGTTGGAGGAAATTTCTGCTCATCTAGCACTGGATGTCGGACAAGCAGAGTGACAAATCAGAGACAGTGGAGGAGTCGGGAGAGGTGGTGGTGAGGTAGAGCTGGGTGTCGTCAGTGAACATGTGGAACCTGACGTTGTGTTTTCGGATGATGTCACCGAGGGGCAGTCTGTAGATGAGAAATAGGAGGGGGCCAAGGATAGATCCTTGGGGTCTCCAGAGGTAACGGTGCGGGAGCAGGAAGAGAAGCCATTGTAGGATTCTCTGGTTATGACTGGATAAATAAGAATGGAACCAGGCGAGGGCAGTCCCACCCAGCTAGATGACAGAGGAGAGGCATTGGAGGAGTATGTTATGGTCAACCATGTCAAAGGCTGCAGACTGGTAGAGAAGGGTGAGGAGGGATAGTTTACCATGGTCACAATCACATAGGATGTAATTCGTGACTTTGAGAAGGGCTGTTTCAGTACTGTTGCGGGGCGGAAACCTGATTGGAGGGTTCACGGATGACTGCAGATTTGAAGGGGAGGGGGACAGTACCCGAGGAGAGAGAACCGTTCAATATCATCTAACATGGGGGCCAGGAAGGGAAGTTGGCAGTTTGGTTGGAATAGGGTCAAGGGAGTCTCATGGACAAGATGAGCTCCGAGAGGGCATGAAGGGACATGGGAGAGATACTAGAGAAAGATTCGAGTTCAAGGCTAGGGCAGGGGGGAACCTTAGGGGAAGTTTGGCCCAGTAGACTAGGGGAAGGGAGGTAAGCGGCAGAGGCGTCGGATGGTCTCAATCTCTGACAAAGAAGTCCATGAGCTCCTCGCACTTGGTGTTGGAGGCGAGGGTGGAGGAGGCAAGGGAGAGGAGTTTAAGAAGACAGCTTGTAGTGGAAAAGAGAAGCCATGGGTTATCTTTGCATTCCAGGATGATCCTGGATTAGTGAGCAGTTTTAGCAGACGAGACGGGCAGCACGGTGGCATAGTGGTTAGCACTGTTGCCTCACAGCGCCAGGGACCCGGGTTCGAATCCGGCCGCGGGTGACTGTCTGTGTGGAGTTTGCACATTCTCCCCGTGTCTGCGTGGGTTTCCTCCGGGTGCTCCGGTTTCCTCCCACAGTCCAAAGATGTGCGGGTTAGGTTGATTTGGCTATGATAAATTGACCCTTAGTGTTAGGGGGATTAAATACGTGGGGTTACGGGGATAGGGTGGGATATGTGTCGGTGCAGGCTCGATGGGCCGAAATGGCCTCTATCTGCACTGTGGGGATTCTGTGATTCTGAGAGCAGGACCCAATAGTGCTTTATGCAGTCCAGCCTGATCTGGCAATGAATGGCTAAACCAGTTGTCCGCCATATCCGTTCAAGTCTGCGTCCCTTGGACTTAAGGGAGCAGGGATGGGGGCCCTACTGGGGGAATGACCAGGGTGAGAGAGAGTAATGGTTTTAATGGGGACAAAAGCATTGAAGGTGGAGGTGAGGGTGTGATTGAGCAGATCGGTAGCTGCAGAAATGTTGTGGTGAATGGAGGGCCAAAGGCTGGACAGTTGGGAATTCGAAAGTGCAGTTGTAAGTGGCTTGGGAAGAGAGTTTTTTCCAGGGGCCGACACAGAAGGAAGTGGGATTGGGAGGGGGATGGGGGATGTGGGTGGAGAGCGATACAAGGAAGTGATCAGAGATGGCCTTATCTGTGAATGACAATATGGGAGTAGAGAGGCCACGTGAGATGGCAAGTCTGAGGGGGCAATGCTTGATAAAGTGGAAATTAGGCCTAGGGGTCAATCACATTGAAAGGATGACCCAATCTGATGTGGTAAAATAAATTTACCTAGTAAATTTGCCTAGGTTAGAATAAATTTGCCTATGGCTAAGAGTAACACACATTACAAGGAAAGTTACTCAAAAATGTTGCAGAAAGTATGTGATAGTTCATGCTATACACAAACTTTTAATATATGACTAGCGGATCTCCATGGTGTTGCTCATATGAGATGCAGCATTTGCTGTTTTGTGTTATGTGATTTATCATGATTGAATAAGTGAAATTGTGTTTTTATTACAAAGTATTATGGGACCGTTAGTGCTACTTTTGGGTTCCAATTCTGTAATTATGTTCACATTTTTGAGGAATTTTCAAATCGATGGCCTTTATTATTATATGTTTGTTTAGCTATGTACTGAATTTTATGCCTTATATTTTTTAAAGACTTGAATCCACAGGTAGATGGTAGGGAAGATGTTCAAGGTTGCAGGTAGACAATAGGCTTGTAGAAGTACTGAGGGCTGTGATGTGATTTGGTAGTGTTGGTAAGTAATCTACAGGTGTGGGAGTAGAGGGAGGGGTTGGTGGCGTGTGGCAGGAGTAGCAGAGTGCTGTAGTATGGGAGTATTGGGAAGGCAGTCCTTGGGTATCAGTAGTAGGAAAGGGGTTCCAGGATCTGGGAGTACTGGTAGTGGCGTGTTGGGAAGTACAGATGTGGCAGTTGTGGGAGGGCCGTCTTGGGGTGTGGAAGACCTGGAAGGGTTGGGAGCACTGGAGGTGGTGGATCCTGGAGGGTGGGAGGAGGGTTGTACGGTGCCATTGAGAAAAGCACTTTAGCTGTATTCTCAGTCGTAACCCAGGAACCAGCTGTAAGTTCTTTAAAGCACTTATAGTGCTTGTGCTTTTTAAGTAAAATGCAGTAAGCACCTTAAAGAACTCAAAGCTGGTTCCCAAGTCTTTGTTCGGAATGTGACAGCAGGGACTTTCTCGGAAGCATCAGTGCTGAGCAAGAAGGAGAGGCAGGGGTTCTTGGGCGGGGGAGTCGGAGCAGCAAGAGGCAGTAGGAGAGCGTAGCAAGAGGGTGGAGGCACAGGCACTGGGGCAGAAAAAGAGAGGGGGGCAGAAGCTAAAGACGAATGAAAGCTTTCATCAATTCCCCTATTTTACAAATAGGCTTTCCTAGTACTGAGTTCGGGAAGCCTCCGTTATTGAAAGTGCATTATGCAGCTATACTGTAACCACCAGCTGTATATTGTCAATTGCCATATAAGAGCAGTATGGCCTTTAAATAACAGGCTTCCTTGGCACACGCTCATAAAAACGCCTCTTTGTTTCAATAAGCAACACTTAATATAAACATTACTTGAACAAAGTTTTAGAAATTTGTCCTCTAGCTTTTCTTCAAATAATACAGCTGAAACTGTTAGAAGCTTAAAGAAAAACAGTCCATTAGTACAGCGAGCTGCATCCTGGAGATTGGGTACACTGCGCATGCTCAAACTGCATAATCCAAATGCGCTTACGGTATCACAGGCGTAGGCAAAATTAATAAGTTCAAGCCCAGACCTGAAGGCTGAGGCCTTCAAGTAAAAGCTTTAATTAAGACCATAAAAAGCACAAAATACATTTGATGGATAAATGTAATTATGTAATTTGAAACATTTTAATTGTTTAAACCCTTAAATTCAGTGACTGAGAAAAAGTGTCAACTGAGAAAAATTCAGAAACACGTTGAGTGAGTTGTGAGGAAAAAATAACACTGGCAAATGTTCCATCATAAATGTGGATATAGGCATTTATAATGGTAAAGTGTGACAAAACACGACAACAGGAAGTAAGGTTCCGTAGACAGAAAGTGCACATAGATGCAAGAAGATATACAGATAGCCGGAAGCAGAGCCTCAGCTAAGGCTGAAGAATGGGGGAGTAATTAACTGCCTTTTTTTTTTAATAAGGTAATGCAGGAGTCCCCTGTGGACATCCCCCTCTCAAACAGATATACCGCTTTGGATACTGTTGAGAGGGATGGCTTATCAGGGGAAGTGATGTGGAGATGCCGGTGTTGGACTGGGGTGGACAAAAATGAGAAGTCGCACAACACCAGGTTATAGTCCAACAGATTTATTTAATTTTACAAGCTTTCGAAGCAGTTCGCTCCTTCGTCAGGTAAGTTAGCAATGAGAGAATCTCCCAGAATTCACAATTTAAACCCAGACAAAATCTATTCACATTATTCCCTACAACAAAGAGCACAGAACGTGACTTGACATCATGGCCGGTCTTCCCAGGTGTTTTTTTTTTTAAAAAGACTAACACAAGAACACAAATTGACAGGATATGCAGCCAGCAGGTGGTTTGACACGTTGGACCCCCTGGGACACATCTCATTGTCTTGGCTGTGCTCTTTGTTGTAGGGAATAATGTGAATAGATTTTGTCTGGGTTTAAATTGTGAATTCTGGGAGATTCTCTCATTGCTAACTTACCTGACGAAGGAGCGAACTGCTTCGAAAGCTTGTAAAATTAAATAAATCTGTTGGACTATAACCTGGTGTTGTGCGACTTCTCATTTTTATCAGGGGAAGGCAGCAGCAGCCAACTTCCTGGCACCAGGGGTGGTTCTGCTGCACAGGACAGGAGGAAAAAGAGGGGTAGAGCTATAGTGATAGAGGATTCTATTGTAAGGGGAATAGATAGGCGTTTCTGCGGCCGCAAACGAGACTCCAGGATGGTGTGTTGCCTCCCTGGTGCAAGGGTCAAGGATGTCTCAGAGCGGCTGCAAAACATTTTGGAAGGGGAGGGTGAACAGCCAGTTGTCGTGGTGCATATAGGTACCAACGATATAGGTAAAAAACGGGATGAGGTCCTAAAAGCTGAATATAGGGAGTTAGGAGATAAATAAAAAAATAGGACCTCAAAGGTAGTAATCTCAGGATTGCTACCAGTGCCACGTGCTAGTCAGAGTAGAAATAGAAGGATATTTCAGATGAATACGTGGCTAGAGGAATGGTGCAAGGGGGAGGGATTCAAATTCCTGGGACATTGGAACCGGTTCTGGGGGAGGTGGGACCAGTACAAATCGGACGGTTTGCACCTGGGCAGGACCGGGACCGATGTCCTTGGAGGAGTGTTTGCTAGTGCTCTGGGGGAGGGTTTAAACTAAAATGGCAGGGGGTTGGGAACCTGAGCAGGGAGACAGAGGAAAGGGAAACAAGAATAGAAGCAAAAGTCAGGAAGGAAAAAAACAAAGGTGTCAGTCAGAGAAATCAAGGGTTTAAATCAAACGTGGCCACAGTAAAAAAAAATTCTAAAAGGTCTAAGAGCGTTAAAAAAACAAGCCTGAAGGCTTTGTGTCTTAATGCGAGGAGCATTCGTAATAAGGTGGATGAATTAGCTGCGCAAATAGAGGTAAACGAATATGATATGATTGGGATTACGGAAACATGGCTCCAGGGTGACCAAGGCTGGGAACTCAACATACAGGGGTATTCAACATTAAGGAAAGATAGGCAAAAAGGAAAAGGAGGTGGGGTAGCATTGCTGGTTAAAGAGGGGATTAACACAATTGTAAGGAAGGATATTAGCTCTGATGATGTGGAATCTGTATGGGTAGAACTGAGAAATACCAAGGGGCTGAAAACGCTAGTGGGAGTGGTGTATTGACCCCCAAACAGTAATACGGAGGTTGGGGATGGCATTAAAAGGGAAATTAGAGAAGCGTGCAATAAGGGCACTGCAGTTATCATGGGTGACTTTAATCTACATATAGATTGGGCTAACCAAATTAGTAACAATACTGAGGAGGAATTCCTGGAGTGTATACGGGATGGTTTCCTGGACCAATATGTCGAGGAACCAACTAGAGATCAGGCCATCTTAGACTGGGTATTATGTAATGAGAAAGGATTAATTAGCAATCTTGTTGTGCAAGGCCCCTTGGGTCGGAGCGATCATAATATGATCGAATTCTTTATTAAGATGGAGAGTGAAGTAGTTGACTCAGAGACTAGGGCCCTGAATTTAAATAAAGGAAACTACGATGGTATGAGGCACGAGTTGGGTAGGATTGATTGGGGAATGTCACTCAAAGGGTTGACGGTGGAGAGGCAATGGCAAGCATTCAAAGATCGCATGAATGAACTACAGAATTTGTTCATCCCAGTTTGGCATAAAAATAAAACAAAAAAGGTGACTCAACCGTGGCTAACAAAGGAAATTAGGGATAGCATAAGATCCAAGGAAAGGACATATAAATTGGCCAGAAAAAGCAGAAAACCTGAGGATTGGGAGCAGTATAGGATTCAGCAAAGAAGGACAAAGGGATTAATTAAGAGGGGGAAAATAGAGTATGAGAGTAAGCTTGCGAGGAACATAAAAACTGACTGTAAAAGCTTTTATAGATATGTGAAGAGAAAAAGATTGGTGAAGTCAAGCGTAGGTCCCTTGCAGTCAGAATCAGGGGAATTTATAATGGGGAACAAAGAAATGGCAGACCAATTAATACATACTTTGGTTCTGTCTTCACAAAAGAGGACACAAATAACCTCCCAGAGATGTCGGGGAACATAGGTTCTAATGAGAAGGAGGAACTGAAAGAAATCAGTATTTGTAGGGAAATAGTGTTAGGGAAATTGACGGGATTGAAGGCCGATAAATCCCCAGGGCCTGATAATCTACATCCTAGGGTACTTAAGGAAGTGGCCCTAGAAATAGTAGATGCATTGCTGGTCATCTTCCAAAATTCTATAGACTCTGGAACAGTACCCATGGATTGGAGGGTAGCTAATGTTACCCCACTATTCAAAAAAGGTGGTAGAGAGAAAACGGGGAATTATAGACCAGTAAGCCTGACATCGGTAGTGGGGAAAATGCTAGAGTCCATTATAAAAGATGTAATAGCAGAGCACTTGGAAAACAGTGACAGGATCGGACAAAGTCAACATGGATTTACAAAAGGCAAATCGTGCTTGACTAATCTACTGGAATTTTTTGAGGATGTAACTGGTAAAATGGATAAGGGAGAACCAGTGGATGTGGTGTATTTGGACTTTCAGAAGGCTTTCGATAAGGTCCCACATAAGAGATTAGCGTGTAAAGTTAAGGCACATGGGATTGGGGGCAAGGTATTGACTTGGATAGAAAACTGGTTGGCAGACAGAAAGCAAAGAGTTGGAATAAATGGGTCTTTTTCCGAGTGGCAGGCGGTGACTAGTGGGGTACCGCAGGGATCGGTCCTAGGACCCCAGCTATTCACAATATATATTAATGATCTGGACGATGGAATTGGATGTAATATCTCCAAGTTTGCAGACGACACAAAGCTGGGTGGGAGTGTGTGCCGTGAGGAGGATGCCGAGAAACTCCAGTATGATTTGGACAGGTTGGGGGATTGGGCAGAAGCATGGCAGATGCAATATAATGTGGATAAATGCGAGGTTATCCACTTTGGTGGCAAAAACAGGAAGGCAGATTATTATCTGGATGGCAATAGATTGGGAGAAGGGGAAGTGCAACGAGATCTGGGTGTCCTTGTGCACCAATCGCTGAAGGTAAGCATGCAGGTGCAGCAGGTGGTTAAGAAGGCAAATGGTATGTTGGCCTTCGTAGCGAAAGGGTTCGAGTTCAGGAACAAGGATGTCTTGCTGCAGTTGTACAGGGCCTTGGTGAGACCACATCTTGAGTATTGTGTGCAGTTTTGGTCGCCTTATCTGAGGAAGGATGTTCTTGCCATGGAGGGAGTGCAGCGAAGATTCACCAGGCTGATACCCGGGATGGCAGGAATGGCATATGAGGAGAGATTAGGTCGATTGGGCTTATACTCGCTGGAGTTTAGAAGAATGAGCGGGGATCTCATTGAAACTTATAAAATTCTAACAGGACTAGACAGACTAGATGCAGGAAGGATGTTCCCAATGGCCGGGGAGTCCAGAACCAGGGGTCACAGTCTAAGGATAAGGGGTAAGCCATTTAGGACTGAGATGAGAAGGAATTTCTTCACCCAGAGAGTGGTGAACCTGTGGAACTCTCTACCACAGAAGGCAGTTCAGGCCAATTCATTAAATATATTCAAGAAGGAGTTAGATATATTTCTTAAAACTAAAGGGATCAAGGGATATGGAGAGAAGGCAGGGACAGGGTACTGAATTTGGATGATCAGCCATGATCTCATTGAATGGCGGAGCAGGCTCGAGGGGCTGAATGGCCTACTCCTGCTCCTATCTTCTATGTTTCTATGTATAAAGCCAGGAGTGGGGCCAGAGAAATGGGGTTTCAAAGAGAAAAGAACACAGAAATGGGCCTATAAAAACATGGACGTGACTGCTTCCAACGACCAGAAGCGGTCTGCGCACGTGCGCTGCCGGTTCGTCACGGGAGCGGGTTTGTTAAAAAAAAATTTAAAAGCCGGGAAGGGAGCGAGCTGGTGAAGAGGCCGGGAAGGGAGCGAGCTGGTGAAGAATCCGGGAAGGGAGCGAGCTGGTGAAGAGGCCGGGAAGGGAGCGAGCTGGTGAAGGAGCCGGGAAGGGAGCGAGCTGGTGAAGAGGCCGGGAAGGGAGCGAGCTGGTGAAGATGCCGGGAAGGGAGCGAGCTGGTGAAGGAGCCGGGAAGGGAGCGAGCTGGTGAAGAGGCCGGGAAGGGAGCGAGCTGGTGAAGATGCCGGGAAGGGTGCGAGCTGGTGAAGATGCCGGGAAGGGAGCGAGCTGGTGAAGGAGCCGGGAAGGGAGCGAGCTGGTGAAGGAGCCGGGAAGGGAGCGAGCTGGTGAAGATGCCGGGAAGGGAGCGAGCTGGTGAAGATGCCGGGAAGGGAGCGAGCTGGTGAAGGGGCCGGGAAGGGAGCGAGCTCGTTAGCGTGATTGTTTTTAAAAAAGCAGAAACATCACGTTTGCGGTTGTTGGAGTGCGCAGTACGCTTCTGCGCAGCTTCTGGTTGTTGGCAGCAGTCACTCTGTAAAAACATACAGGAAACAGATAGAAGTTAAAACAGGAAAAAGGTTATTTTTCTCAACCAGTCCGTGTCAGTGTTTACTCTCCAAACGAGCAAATAGTTGTAATCATATTTACCCACCCTGTTCCTATCCCTTCAACCCATTTTCCTTAATCCAATCTAATCTTGATTGTTGACATAATTTCTGCCTCAATCACTAACCCTGAAAGTGAATTCCACAGCTTCACAACACTCTGTGTGAAGAAGTTTCACCTGTTCTCTGTTCTAAATCTCTAACATTTAATCTTGTATCTATGGGCCCTAGTTCTTGACCCCTTAACTGCTGGAAACAGCCTGCTTCTATCTACACACTGTCCTATCCTTTCATAATTTTAAACACTTATATCATATCGCCCCGTCATTTTTCAAGTCTTTCTTCATATTTGTATTTCTTTATACGAGGTAGTATCCTAGAGAATCTGTATTGTATCCTCTCTAAAGTCCTAATATCCTTCCTCCAGTGTGTAGCCCAATACTGCACACCATATTCTAACTGAAGTCTTAGGGGTAAAAATTCGGTTGCTTTGCACCTAGGGCGATAACGGGGCACAAAGCAACTCGCGCCCAAGCACGGCGCCGCTCACGCCTCCCGCGAAATTCAGCGGGAGGTTAGTGGTGGCGCGAATGCGCCGCTGGCAATGACGTCATCGCCGTGCGCAGCACCCCACTCACGATCTTCGGGTGCGCCCCCTGACTTATCGCCGGACACTACGTCCGACTGGGTCGGGGGGGGCCTACCTGCGGCCAGGGAGGCGCAATTTAAAGGCAAGGTGCGGGGTGGCCATTTTTGTTGCTGGCTGCCAGCCAGCACCTGCCTGCGCTCCCGTCCCCGGCCTCCTGAACCACCCCCCCGCGGAGTGCCGGCTGCGCTCCATGAGCCCGGCACTTCTCGAGTGCCGGACTCTTTTGCCGGCACTCCCGATCCCCGGGGACCCAGCTGGGCCCCGGGTCGTGCTGCGCAAGGCCCCTCCCCTTTAAGGGGAGGAAGGCCTGCAATACCTCCAGTAGCGCCCCGCTTCCCTCTTGGGAGCTACCACTCAATTTCCGGAGCGGGGGCGCTAATTTTTCCGGGGCGCTAAAAGTAGCGCCTCAGCGAAGTTAGCGCCCCATACTCAATTTTTAGCCCTTAAGGTTTTATGCAGGCTCAGCAGCACCTGTTGGATTTTATATTCTATACCTCGAGACAAAACCGAGAATTCCATAATTTTTTTTACAACAGCCTTATCAACCTGAGGTGCTGTCTAATGTCCTGTGACCCTGTCCCCCAAATCACTCTGCTCTTCCACAGCACTGAGTTTACTTCCAGAGTATAATTACTGCAGATTAATTACTGAAAATATCCCTTTCTCTCCCCCAAACTCTCCATCTTTGCTTTGCTGTATCGAGTGTGATCAGCCATTTTTTGATATCGCGTGGAGTGAATCGAATTGGCTGAAGTCTGGCTTCTGTGATGGTGGGGACTTCAAGAGGAGGCCGATTTGGATCATCCACTCGGCACTTAGGAACATAGAAACAGGAGTAGGCCATTTAGCCCTTAAGCCTGTTCCACCATTCAGTGAGATCATGGCTCTGTCTCTCCCTCTCCTCCCGATCTCTCTCTCTCTCTCTCTCCCCC